>JAGFBZ010002379.1:0-1306250 GCA_018398805.1 Hirundichthys speculiger | reverse complement strand
GAAGGAAGAGTGGCAGTGAAGCAGATAGTAGAAGATACAGAGAGAGAGGGGACACTAACCTCGTGTCTTTCAAAAATTAATTAGAAAACAGAGAAGCTCTCCGCACTAATTCCTCTTCTAATGTTATTTCATGGCTTTAGATAGGAGAATATTCAGACAGCACTTTTCCTCATATCAAAACATGACAGAAAAGGCTCTTACGAAGGCCTCACTCAAAGGGATAAATTACACCATGAGATAATTGGAGTTAAATTCACCTATTTGTTCATTCTAATCCCAAAGCTAATGAGGAAATTTCAGACTAATTACAAAATATGAAAGTAATATGCATTTCATCTGCTCAGCAACGTGCTCTAAAATATAAATCAGGAACTTAATGAGCTAATTACATATGAGTGTCTGGGTCATAATTGATTGTGAGCAGAGGAGTTTCAGGATGTGTGTCTTTGTGAGCTGTCATGTTATTCTATCGGTACATTTGACTCAGTGGATTCTGAAAGATCAACATCATTGAAGACGTTGCAGGGAGGAGCACAAACAAAGAGAAGACTGAAGGGTTTGCTTTTGAATGGCAATACATCCAGTTTGAAAGAAAAATTAGTTTGGGCTGTCTATTTCCAAACTCTTTTAAAGCTAAAATTATTCTAAAATAATGCACAAATGTGAATAGGTTAAATTTTTTATAATCATACTTCATCCAAAATGAAATGTTCACTAGGTGTTCACTGACAACTAAAAAAAAAAAGGTTTTACTATTGATTGTCAACACATTGGCAGGAAAAGCAAAACAAAGAGGCTATAAGCATTGAGTTAGGCTGAAAAATTTGAAACTGAATACAGTAGTTAGTTGAGGTAGAAGTGGTGTATTGTCAGTTTTTTTTTTTTTTTTTGGGGGGGGGGGGGGGGGGGGCAAAAGTGGGGAGGCAGGGGGAGCAGAGAAGTAAACAGCGTTGGGAGCTTCACTTACTGGTGCTATAATCCCCAAGAACACTTGGTTCACTGATTACTTCACTAAAGCGGTTTTCCTGGAAAACGCCTGAGTGACGATGAAACCTCTGCCGTTCATACTGGTCACCCCATAATTAAGCTTTAACCTTCTCAGAAAGGATTTGTCAAATGGAAACTTGGGGTCTGCTCACTGAACCCCCACCCTCTCCAACTTGTCACTCCATTGCCGACTTCTGCTGAGTGCAACTTGAAAGCCAGACGTGTTTGAAAACTAAAAATGTGCCTTTCTAGGCAACATTTTGATGCAACCAAAACTCTTAACACAACACACTCGAGTGGCTGCGGGGGTTAAAAAACAACTGCGCCTATCTAAATAAAAGATACAACTCACAAGAAGCACAGCCCTGCAATTTTGTTGAAGTTTATATCTTTGCAGAATTAATCTGGTGAAATACTCCGAGTAATGACACCCATTAATCTTCTGTATAAATTACCAGCTCCAATATATCTCCTCTCATAGAAAGTCTTTGTCAAAGCCCATAACGCTTCTTTTGTTATACCTGTGGAATAAAAAAGTAAGGGGGAGGGGACTGATACTGAAAGGAAGCCCTCACACTATGTCTCAAATCACCTAACGATTAATCACACACCTTTAGGCACTGAGTTAAAGACCTGTGATAACTGGAGTGGCCTAATCATCTGCATAGCCACAAGCAAGAACTACTCCTGAGAGAGCCGAGCTAAACTGACTGTTAAATCTCTCTGTATCGTTGTTTTTTCCCCATTTCACACCATATTTTGGCTAATATTTCTTTATTTATGTCATTGTAGACCCTTACGTGTGAGAGTAAGCACATATTCCAATAGTCCTCTCAATTTCTACTTAGTCTATATAATGGAGGAATGCACGTCTTTATCTTTAACGCCAGCTTAGTAAGTAAGTGACTCTTACCACCTACTCATCACGAACCTCTTCACATTTACCAAGCTGCCGTGTCTACCAAGACATTTCTGAAGACAAATAAAATATAGGCCAATCACTGTCACTATGGCAACGTCAGGCATCAGGTGAAAGGGTAGGCAGTTTCCTGATGGGCAGAGAGGGGGGCAGTAACCATGTAATTTGATCAGCTAGGTAAAGAGGGAGGCATGGAGATCAAATTTGGTCAATTTCATCCAATGAAACAGCAATGAGCTGACTTGTTAATTACAACCAATTAAAATGGAATTTAAATTAAATTTCAAAGAGCTCTGTAAAATGGATTTATTTCTGTTTTTGCTGCAAGAATTCAGCTTCAGCTTCAGACATTTTGGACGTATTCATTTTTATTGGATTTTAGTTTGCGTTAAAAGAATATGTGTTTGGAATTGTACTTATTTATTTTCTTTGCCCAAAGTTAGGTGAGAAGATGAATGCAACTGTCACACATGTTCAATAAATACTGAATTTGAACCAGCAGCTGTTTTTTTTTTTTCACTTCAATGGATGTCCACATTTAGAAAGTAGATGAGAGTGATGATCTAGCTCTGAAAAAAATTAAAAAAAGAAGAAAAAACCCTATAATATGAAACTAGTAACTTGAGCTCAATAATCATCAGTTATTGAGAATCCTTCTGAATCCTCTATCACTCTAAACCAACATGCACTGGCCATAGAATACTAATAAAGACCACAGCATGCTTTAGAAGAAAACGTATTAACAAATAAACCATATGCTTTCATTAAATGTATTGTATTAAAATGTTGGAATGTGTTAATTTCTTATCGGCATGGTCCTGAAACCTGATATTTGATATGACAATATGGTGTAAACCCTTCAGAGTGCTTTTCAAATGAATTTTCTGCTTCACGTCACAGCAGTTCAAGGTTTCCACAGCTGTCCTAATCAAATAGGAAACCCTGAAAGAAGCGTCACTGATTGAAATAGCACTTGATTGTGTTGCACTGTGTCAAATGTGCCTTGTCCACCCATGGCAGACAACATTTAAGAGGTAATGAGGAAAACTGAGGCGCACAATGCAGCATGACACAATAATTACAGGCTAACAAAGCCACCTCATGCAGCTTAAGTGTGAAGTGTGATTCTAAGTGAGATTCTTGTCCAAGCACCTCGGGGGGACAAATGAAGGGCAGGCTTCATCTAAAAGCTTTTATCTTGACTTATCTAAATTAGCAAAAATTGAGGTAGAGAGGTTACTAAGATACAAATTACTAACTGTAGCTTCCAGGAAAAAAACTGGATAACCACTATGTTGTAATATGAACATGATAATTACAAAATAAATCTTTGCCACAAGCTCTACAATCCTGAAATAATGATAAGGACTAACGAAGGCACAGGAGCAAGAATTATTGTGTGTGGTCCTTTCTGGAAAAGACAGTCATATGACCAGCTCCACACTGTGTTTTTGAAAATAGAGTAAATGTCACAGCACGCACAAATGATGGAGTGAAGCAAAGCCGCTCAGGGAGGAAAAGCAATGAGAGGGTGAAGTTCTCCATTCAAACACCAACACCAGTGTTTGCGTACATGGACAACACAATGCTGGCAGTAGCAGTGAGAATCAGCCACACTCTCTTACCTTTGCCAAGTGGGAATTGATCCATTTTGTGAATGTTCTTTTCTGCACTGCCTCCTGCTCATCTGAAAATCAAAGCCCAGAGCATCACTATTAATCACATGTGATAACAAACAAATAAAGATATTAAGATGCAGACTTCTAATTGTCTAGTGTGGTGAGAGCTGATTGTGTTGCAGGGCAGGATGGAGCCTCTAATTAACTTCGAAATTAACCCCTTTAAGTCTAATGTGTTTAAACACTTTCACACAAAATCTTGTCTTAGCTTACACCAAAGCACTAAGAGGTGGCATTTGGCATTTACTCTTGGCATTTTCACAAGCTGAAATGTGTGGATGAACATTCTGCTCCTGAAAATGCCCTTCAGATGACAGAAGGGCACCGTGTAAAGCCAGGCGTACAGCATATGCACTAATGTACCCATACATAAGGGTGTTTGTGGTGGCTACTGCGATAAAGGCCATTTAACAAAGGGATAATCAATACCATAGATGTCTGTTGTTGATGTCCCCTAAAAAAGGCACTTAACTCAAATGAGGACATGACAATAAACCAAGCTTGTGTCTCACGTCTACAACTTTGTGTACATCATACTGTATATACACTTCAAAAGAATCCCACGACATTACGTTTTCTTCTGTCCCATCTGTGTTACAGAGCAATATCCTTGAGATAAGCACATTATCAGTGAGAGAGGACGTTTGGCACAGGGATTTTCTCTACCTTAATGAAAAATGCTGACCGACTGATTATACTCAAGTTGGTTAGTGTGTCACTGGGTACTGAGGCCAGATACGAACAAGAAGGAGAATGCACGTCATGAAGGTAAGAGATTGGGTTGGGGGGGGGGGGGCTGCTGTTCATACATAATGCAGATGCACTCACGCACAGTCATACGTGCCACTGAGCAGGTCCCTGTCCTATGAATTAATCTTCTGATTGGGTTCAGGAGCAATCAAATATTGATGGGTGGAAATATTGGATAAGAATGGGAGAGATTTAGCCCAGGCGTCTTTGAACAGGAACATGTGTGACGGAGCACACGTCCGCATGTGCCATCGTCTCATTCTCAGGGACGAGGTGACTTTGAACTCTCCGCGCACACAGTCCCATGTAGCGTAAGCACAAATCTCCCAATACCACAGAAGGAAACAACTCTCCTCAGCATCCGAGCTTTTCAACACATCCTCTGACTCATTAGTTCCATCCACAGCTCTTGCCTCCCACTATGCCCCCCTGCCATGCTGTAAGGATAACCTTAATTAAATGCCATTAAAAATAGTTTATCTCAAAAGCTGTGCCTGCTGACCAGTTGAGTTGTAGTAGGACTGGTTCAGAAATAAGCCGAGAGGGAGGGAAGAGCAAACTCACTTCAATCGAACCAATTGTAAAATGTTTTAAAATAATTGCTTTAGTACCTCTCAGTATGAATAACAAAATAATCAGATTTATCTGTCAAGAAGGCTGACTATCTACATTTTGGCTGTTAACGGCTGTGCTACAAGTAGTGAGGTCCTAAAAACACACACACACACTCACACACAGTGCCACCCTGGAAATGCCACCTTTAAATATCTGCCCAATTCTCTAAACACATACAGATGCAGTCCTCAAAAAAACAAACTGCCGTGCAGAGCAGTCTTAGGAAAGAAGTTAAAATGTAAAATGCCGACACACTACACAGTCTCAGGCACGTACAGATTCCATACTGCAGCGCCACGTCAGATCACACACCCCAACACTCACACACAGAATGCACATACTATGCACTCGCCTTCTTTCTCTCAGACCCCCTGTTTCAGCAGGACACACAGCCTTTCACACACACTGTCCCACTTACCGCGGAGGTAGTGGTAGAACCCCGCCACCAGGTTGAGAGATGTGCTCTTTTTCGGGGAAGCTTCACCTCCTACTCGTCCTGCCATCTTGCCTCCTGGACTACACATTGATTTTTGACTATTTTCATGAGTACGTTGAGAGGACGTCCACGACAACCAAGACAGTGGCAACACTTGCCCTTGCTCCTGCCCTTGCTGCCCTCCCTGCCTTTTTGGGTAGATGTCTTTAAAGAGTTCCCCCGGAGCGATAGACCTCCACAGATGACAGCAGCGGAACTATGGCTCTGAGAAGAAGGAATCACACTCTTGGTTCTCCTCTCACCTCTCACATCCTGCTGTCCTCAGTCCATTCCCACTCTAACAGGCTGCGGACTCAATCAGACTCTGTGTTTTTCCTGCCTGTTAAGCAGCTTGGGAGTGTGATGTGAGAGTACGCGTGATATTGAGAGTGTTTGTGTGCATGTGAGTGTGTGTGTGTGAGCGCTGCGGAGTGCCGGCTTGCCCCAGCATCAATCTTTCTTGCTTAGTCGGTCTCTCTCTCTCTCTCACTCTCTCTCTCGTTCTCACTCCCTCCCTTTCCCTCTCATACAATCTCTACCTTGGTTCCCTACGTTTACCCCCCCCCCCCACGCCCGCCCCCCCCTATCAATTTTTCACTGTAGGCTGCTGAAACAATCCACTTCCCCTCCAATGGCCAGCCAATCAGAGTGCGTGGGAATGAGTGATGTCACAGCAGCCTGGTCCTGATGTGGAGAGGGAGGACTGCATGGTTGTGGGTGGGTTGAAGGGGACCGTTTAGCAGGTTGGAAGGGGTAGATGAGAGCTCTACTCTGACAGCACCATGCATGCAATTACACTTGCTCTCGCACAGCATTGTTGCACCAGACATGCAGGAATTCCCTGTGTGCTGCTGGCGCTCTTAGCACTCCTGCGCTCTCTCATCCACACGGATACCATGCGGTGCTCTGAGAGAGGCAGCTTTCAACTCTATAGACGCTGCAGGGGAGCAGACTATCACTGACAGTGGCCCTGTCTGATCTGCGACTGTACTCTCTTCAAAAAGGGTCTGCTTTCATCTAATCCACAGTCACAAACAGTACATTTGTCTGTCTGTTGTCTCTGGTGGAGGAAGGACTAAACAGAACAAAATGCACAAGAAGATAACACAATGTCTGAAGGGAAGTTTAGATATCATACAGCTCAGCTCACTGTGTACACGGTCTACACAGCAGGAATCGAGTTCAAAGCATTTGGTGACAAAGACCAAAAAAAATAAACAGGATAAAAATACATAATCTATGTTTATCTATGTAAGGGGCAACGCTCTTGGCCATAGTGCTTTTTTTTTTCTTCCCCTTGTTGCTTAACTAATCCTTTGGGCCGTTGTAATTTTATGCTTTCTTCTAGATTAGTAGAGAAAACATTCAAAATAATGTACAATTCAAAGCTATTTATTTCACCACAATCCTTCCCTTAGACCTTTGTTCAAACTGGAACATATCTAATGAGATAATGCCTTATTTAAGACAACTATTATTGTCCTAATAAATATAATCAGCTAGTGAATATTGATTGTGAATTCTATTAGAAAATGTACCCAAGATGTGTGAGATTTTACTATTTTTAATTTTATATTTCCATCATGTAAATAATTAGCTGATTAGCTGGTGGAAGGTGTGTGGCAATACAGTATGTATTGAAATGAGATCTTCCTCACTGTGTCTCCCTCTAATCTTAATTCATTCTAATACTGTTTATCTTCTACACTACTACTGAAATTGTGCCACTGCTGATAAAAATCAAACAGAGCAAAAAACAAACACAGCATCCAAAGTGCTGTGTGGTTTAACCTTTTTCTTGCTGTAATAGGTACTAAAGCTGACACTGACAAGTGGACAAAAATATGGACAGAAAACGAGGTTAGTGAATACTGACTCCTTCTTCTTTTCAATGACTGATTTATATCACCATTTCTGCCTGCCTTATGCACTCTCTTATTCAGCCTGTTTATTTTTCTCCAATTTATTTCCCTTTCCTCTGACAAGCACAGACACGTCTGCACGCAGATGTACACACAAACATGCAGGCACTGTGAGATCTGGAAATATTAAAAGCACAGGGCTCCTCTTTGAAACCATATTCAGAGACTTTCCTGGAAAGCGATATTCATGCTTAAGAGTCTGGTGGGTCTCATATCAGCCTTAAAGATGAAAGGACCATTCATCATCATTTGTGTGATTTTTCCCTTTGTTCTTAGGCTTCTACCCATAAGGGATTTTAATTATGAAAACCATCAATAACCAATGGCAGCTGTCATCCGCTATCTATCTGCTGATAATCATCCTGCTGACACTCCTCCTTCCAACAGCCCTTAAACTGGCCGTCACAGTGCAATCACAAACCTATTCCATGCACTTCTTTGAAACGGGGGTCTATTTAACATTTCTGTACAGTATGATTGCCCTGGATGTGCCGGACAGAGTGTGTGTGCGTGTGCACAAGGGATAGATAAACTGAGAGCTCCAACAAATATTTATGCAGCCAGCCTGTCTTCATGTTTACATTTGCATTGCCTTTACTTTCCTACTTTAATCCATAAATACATAATTTTATGCCATCAGAATTCAGTGAGGTTTTTACTTTGTTCAAACCTGTGGTCAATAATATAATTGTATCTGCATCTGAAACAGACTGCCCTTTGTGCATAAGCAGTCCACCTACACATCATCAATTCTGTAAATGATGAAACAAGCTGTACTGATTTAACACAATTGTTTTTCTATGTATTCTTTTGTCTCTGCCAAGGTAAAAGTGTCTTGAATAAAAACTAATTATTGCTGAGAAGCTACACTTGAATTCAAAAGTGTGGGTAACTATCCAAGGTGCTGAATCTGTCAAAAAGAAACATTTTAGTGTATTGATGGTTTTTGCTTGTATGTTTTTGTTTGTAAGATTTCTTTTTCCCCATTTAGTAGCCATACAGGAAAAAGGTGAGGAAGCTGACCTTAATTTAAACGGTTTAGAAAAACAACCCCAGGACAAAATCAAAACAAGATAGGGCGGATTCATGGGGCTTATTAGGGTTCACCATGGGAGCTGAGAGAAACTCAGGGCAAGCAGGTGCATAGAGACACACAAACACTGACGGAAAAAAATAAGCTGAATGGAGGCAGAGTCTTTTTTTTACAAGTACTGTATGTGCAAAAATAACCCAACTCCTTTAGGCTCCAGATCTCAGGAGTGTACTAGGATTTCCAAGAGAAAAAAGAAAGAGAGGAGTTGAGGGTTAAAATAGGCTGAACCCGAGCTTGTCTGGATCTCTGCTGCAGCCCCTGGCAGCAAACAAAACACCAGATCCCTCACCGAGGTTGTGGAGGTTGGATATGGGTCAGCACCCAGAGCTCCTACAGGTATGTCTGCGGGGTTTGATGCTTCACGAGGAACAGTGTCTTTCCAACCATTAAAAGGAAAAACACCCTCCTAGAGGGTGAAATAGTGCTGCTTCTGCTCATACTTTAATATATTCACCCTAAGGATATTTGGGTTTGCTCTCTGAGCAAATAAGAGTTTCTATTTAACCTAAATGTAGTTTATAAAGACACAATGCCACCTAGTGGATAAGCAAAGCTTTAATCGTGTAAAGTTCTGTCTTTGTGGTTTGAAGAATCACTGTGCTCAAACAAAAGATGAGATGGAAAGATGGAAAAAGATCAAACTATGCATAATCTTATATTCTAAACAGCAGCGTCTCTTTTCTGATCTCTTATAATCTACTTATGACTCCACAACTTACCATGACAATCAGCTATGAGCCAGTTACTGCAGAACACCAAAGATCCTACTGTAAAACATTAACTAATTTTATAAAGGAATTTATTAGGGAATTTAATCATTTACTCTGCATATCCAAGCCGATTGACATTTAAAATAATAATAATAATAATAATAATAATAATAATAATAATATAATAATAATAATAATAATAATAAACAGTTACATGCTTAAATTAAACTTTCAAAGATGAGTCACAGTGAAAGTGTTGATACCATGATGCTGTACAGGAGCTTACTTTTTATCCACTCCTACAGTAATGCATCTTCAACTGTAGAACAATATTAATGGAACAGCCTGTTATAGCTATCATGCAGCAAATGGATGTTTCTTCTATGTGCTACAGAGCCATCCTGTAATTGTACCATATTCACATCCAGACTCACCCACGCACACACAAACTTGGGCAACCCACTACACTGACACAAAAAGGGATTTTACACATTACAGAGGATTCTTGGGTCCTTTTCTCTTCCAATAGATTATTTATCCACTTCCTGATTCCACCTCTTTCACTCAAACAATTTCTAATTTAAAAAAAAAAAAACCCTCTCTACACTTCCACTGGAGCACTTTAGCCCTAGCTCTCAATAGCACCCTCCATCACACTCTCAGCACCACCACTCAACCCTCACATGTCCATTCAGCCTCTCCATTCACCATCCCACTTCATTTGCAGCACATTTGTACCAGTCCCAGCATAAGAGCTGATACGGAAGTCCAAATGTCAGCCCATTAGCATAGCTAATTGCATTTCAGCAATAATGACACCACATTAAAGAGAGTAAGAAGGGGGGAACAAGTCAAAGTGATTACCAAAACAACCCCTTTCCTCATTCAAGCACCATCACTCCTTTTTCAGTACCAGATGTGCAGAGAAGGCACTTTGTCATTGACAAAGATGTCCAAATATCACGGTGTTCATTAAAGTCGGGCAACTGATACAGTAATTTCCTATAATATCAGCACCTGCAGTGCTTTGATTCTCATTTGCATACACACATACATACATGCACACAGATGAATTTTGGTGAAAACAAGCAAAGGCATTTGTAAAAGGTCCAAGAAAAAAAAAAAAACCTGAAAACTTTAATGTAAAATATCTGTATATCTTATATTAATTTTGGCATACTATAACCAAAAAATGTTAAATTAATTTCCTGTCATCCTGTTGAAAATCATATATCACCTGTGACAAATTGTGCTACATTGTTACCTTCTTTAAGCAAGCAAATACATCCAGGTGGAATGGAGCATGGTTTACATCACGCACAAACACAGCAAGTATACAGCTAATGCAATGCGTCTATTCCACTGGAGGTCCCAGGGGTCATCTCAAAACACCACACTGGAGTACTAAGAGTATTAGAAAGACTCAATTTGCCTTTGAAAATCATATTCAGCTTGATGTTTCGCTGCTGCTCCCCACAGATGTGTGTGCATGTGACGAGTGTGTGTCTGTGGGATGCTTCATATGAGTGGGAGTGCAAGAGTGGGTCAGACAGTCTAAGCTCTTTATCCAGATTCAGTGGCCTGCCACACATTACATGGACGAATAAAGTGAAAGGACTGGCGTCAGCACACTACATAAATCACAGTGGCCAGAGCAGTAAATTCAGTTATAAGTCTCATCTGTGCTATGAAGAAAAAATACCGCCTGGAACAGAGCCAGATTTGTTGACAAAATCCTGTTTCACACAACCAGATGAGTGCCTTTATGCTCATCCAGCTGGACTCATTTTCAGACTTATGAACAGTAAATATAAACCAGTTTTCTTTGCAACATAGATATGGCCTTTGTTCAACTAAAACCACCTGTTATTTCTGAAAATATGTGATTATATATATGTATAATAATAATAATGATAATAACGCCTTAACTATTTCCCTATGTCCTTCACATTAGCAACAAGAAGAAAAAATAAATGCTGTTTTCTCTAAATAGTCTTGAATGATTAAAAGCAGGACAACAGGGTTTGTTTTGTCAGATGGAGGCCTGTGTTTGTGTCTGGAGGCAAACAGAAACAGAGGGTACATGTCAGCCTGAGACACAGCAGAAAATAACATGTCATAGTTACAGCATTTTCATTACTTTGTTGTTTTGATTGGAAATAAATGCACAATGATGGTAGACATCATCCTCTGGGAACCAAGTAATTGAATCCAGGAGTAAACAATGACACTACATTTGTAAACATAGCTGAGTTAAGCTTTTTCATACATGTGTGGAGGACGAAGTCGCTATGCCACGTTAAACATCAGTCATGGATCTTGCTGCTGCTCCATCAATCTCTCTAACCACATCATGAGATGCTGGGGGTCTCCCCACCCCACCCCACCCCCCACCTGTCTGTTTCTAGCAGTCAGAGAGGCAGCTGGAGAGACTGAACTAGAAAAAGACTGAAGGTCTAGATGGTATCAGGCCAAGAGTCGTGAAGGCCTGTGTGGACCAGCGATGTGGAATTCTACAGCGCCTGTTCAACTTCAGTCTGAACCAGGAGAAGGTTCCAGTGCCATGGAAGACATCCTGCCTTGTTCCAGTACCAAACCAATCTCACCCATCTGCTCTTAATGACTATAGACCTGTTGTCCTAACATCCCACACCAAAAAAGTCCAGGAGACTTTAATTGGCCCACCTGAGTGAGCAAAGCAGCACTTTCCAGGACCCACTACAGTTTACTGATTGCTGTGGGGTCAGAATTTAAGAGGTCATCATACACGTGCTTCAACTAACCCATAATCATCTGGACAAAGCTGGCAGCACTGTGAGGATCGTGTTCTTTGATTTATTCAGTGCATTTAACACCATCCACCCTACCTTGCTACAAAAGAAACTCCAGAAGACACAGGTGGATGCCTCCACAATCACCTGGATTACTGACTACCTAACAAATAGACCACAATTTATGAGACTGAATGGTTTTATGTTTGACCAGGTGGTCAGCAGCACAGAAGCACCACAGCGGGCTGTACTCTCACCATTTTCTCTACTCTGTACACACAGAAATAATCCAATGACTCTGCAGTTATGGTTGTAACAGTGATGGACAAGAGACTGAGTACAGTGAACTGGTGGACCACTTTGTGGCATGGTGTGGAGATAATAATCTCAACTTGAATGTGAAGAAGGTAAAGGAGAAAACTGTGAATTTTAGAAGGACCAGGAATAAGATAGTATTTCCATCATGGGAGAAGGTGGAGGTGAAATACAAATACCTTTTTGTTCACCTGGACAACAGACTAGACTGGAGATGCAACAGTGATACTGTCTACAAGAAGGGACAGAGCAGACTTTTGTTCTTTGGGAAGTTTAGGTGTTAACAACAAGATGTTGCATTATCTTCTAAAAGTCTGTTGTGGAGAATGCAATCCGATCTGCCGTCATCTATTGAAGGAGCAGAATTAGAGCAAAGTGACAAAAAAAAACTGAACAAACTGATAAAGACAGCAGGCTCTATTCTGGGACTCTTCTGAAGAAGGATACCTCTGAAAATGAAAAACATAAATGGACAACCCTGAGCATCCTCTTCACAGCACTGTAATTCAACAACAGAGTGTCTTTTGTCGAAGGCTTCTTCAAATCCACTGCAACACAGACTGCTACAATAGATCCTTTTGCACACACCAATAACCATCTACAAAAACTCTTTAAAGAGACTTAAATAATGACAGTTACTGCAACAATTTTGAATTGAATTGTATTGAATTGAATTGAATTTTACTGTTCTTTCAATGTCAGTCTTGTTTTTCATGAGTGACAGAACATCAGAAAACCTAACCTAGATGGGGCTCCAAGGAGATTAATATAAAAACTTGAAATTACCTAAATCAAATCATCACTAAGCTGAATTTGTCATTTTCTCTGGTCAGCTGACCTCCCTGAGGTCAAGGTTTCACACTGACCTTCTACTTAAAGCAACCCCCCCAACCCAATCACATTGTGACAGGTGTCTGCGGGCAAAAGATAAGGAGAACATGCAAAGTATTACAGACAGAGGGTAAATGTGTCTTCAGGGCAAACTCACAGGTGTTAAGTTGCTCTGCATAGACATTGTTTGGTATGTCAAAGTTATCTGTTGCCTCAATTTCACAAACAACATCAGATGTGTTACAGAAATACTCAGATTACCATAAACACAGCACAAAGCTCACAATTTAAGGCCTCTTAAAGCACACATTCTGCTCAGACTTGAATGTGACTCTGGCTCAACAGCTCCTTGCATTGCAAGACCCTTAAGACCCGTCTTAATTACATGTATAAAGAGTTGTTAAATTCAGATCACACAAGTTAAATTATTCCATACTGGAAGAAATGCTGTTGTTTGGATCAAAAAGAGGGAAAGAAATATGTCTAGCTATTATTTATCAGTATACTCTGACCTTAGAGATGGTGTGGCATTTCAAAAAGGATTTAGAATAAATGAGCACCTTCCTACCTTCCATACTGTTCATGTGGGACCCTCAGTGCCCTAATCTTTTAATGTGCCACTCAATCCGTCACTGAGTGTCAGGTCAAAAGAGATTACAATCTCAGCGGCAATAGAAGCTGTCACTGGGCGACGAGCACGATCAAAACACAAAAACATGCTATTGAATGGACACGCACGAACACACACACGCACACACACACCCATCATTTTATCAAACATAATGTTCCAAACCAGACATGGCCAATAAGCCCACAGGGAAGAAAAAGCTTGTCCTGACTGTCATGCGACAGCAGCCATGGCAACAAGTCACAAATGCAATCTGGAAAAACAAGGGGAAGAAGCAGCAGAATGAATAACAAATCATGCTGCGCTGTTCCACTGCTGCCTCAGTTCTGCTCTGACGGCCCTGAAGAATCGCTCTGGGTCTGTTCAACCACTCAGCTAAACTGCTAACTCCCCGTGGTATGATGGAGAGAAAAAAAAAAGATGCATGGCAGCTATTTTTAAACCCGCAGTGGTTGTTTCAGTGTCTGCGTGTAATTCCAGGCACACGTGCACGTGTGAAGCCATGGTATCCAGAGCTGAGACGATAAATGGCGGTGTCACAACCAAACAGGAGGCTGGCATGGCTCAAGGTGACCGTCTGCTTGGGCCTTCCTTGGCTGTGGCCAAATCATAATGTCGCCCCTGGCAACAGGATGTCATGCTGGCCCTTTGCCAACCTGAGGATCTGTGCCAGGGCCACTAGCAATCAGGAGTTTAAAAACTGGTGTGTGGGCTTCCCCCTCCCTCCCCCACCCCTGTCTCTCTCTACCCTGCTTGTTCACTCTCATTTTCATGCTCTTCTATCTCTCATTCCTGTTTAATCCATTCAGTGTGGAACTTAAGTCCTCCAGATGTGCTGATCTCTTTTGCCTTTACCCTTTTGCCCTCAACCATTCTTCCAGCTCAGCATCCTCCTTTATGAAATCTTTATCATAAAGTAGCTTATAAGTCACACTTTAATTCTACGGTAACTGCGCACTGCACAACACAACCCTCCAAACGCTTGAAACAACTGAGACATTCAGTCTGTGGCTATTTCATTCTATACAACCGAGCAGAAGCAAACTCAGGATCATGCACATCCATATATGCAGGGAAAACTCAAGCAGGTGTTCAGAACACAATGGGATTTAACAAACCTGTCTGCTCGATAAGCCAACAGTCGGTGAAACCCAGAAACCTAGACAGGAGTTTACACCTCCACCACCCACGACAGAGAAAACAGGTGAGAAATTGAAAAAAGAAAACAGTGCATCACTTTTCTCATTAATGAGAAACAACGAATAGGCGAATTCCACAGCATATGGAAGAGTTCAGCCTGGGAGGTGTTCAAAGCAGCCTTGCCGTTTTCTGCCATATGGTGTCACTAATTGCTGTTTTTTTTTTTTTCGTTGTTGTTGTTTTTTTGGTTTTCAACAACAGACAGGTTCACCAAAAGAAATCATTTAAAGGGAAAAAAAGACACAGCTACCAAAATTGGGACAAAAGTTGTAATTGTTTTAATGCTGCATTAAGCAGTTACGAACAACTTCTAAATGAAGCCTGAAGGGAGAAAGACATGACATTGTGCTGCTGATGTGTGGGATGTGCATTATTTGAAAATTATAAGCTATTGAAATAAAAGGAAACTATGTTCATCCAATCAGGCAATATAATAGATTCCAGTCTTTAAGTGTTTTTCAAGTATATGTTAATAATAACATAAACAATTAATGAACAACTGTTTGACTGGGGTGATATGTTTACAGAACATCTGAGAAATTACACTTTGACAAATTAAGGAAGCTTCAAAGGAAAAAAAAAGGGGGGAAAACAGAGATTTCTGACTGGGAACAGACACATGTTCCAGACACAGAAGAAACTCTCAACTAATTAAAAAAAAGTGTTTGTCTTTGATTTTTACAAAATCTTTAGATATCACGGGTTCAACTCTGGTCTCACCCAGGCCTTTAACAGAAACTAGAGCATATCAAATAAAATATATGTGTATAGTAGATTCTCATATAGTGATCATGATCAGAATAAATGAACTTAATAAATGTAATGCTCCTTTGCTATTCTTGACCTTTTTTTCGACTTAAGATCTCCAGTCTTTTTTTTCTATATTTATATTTACATACTATATTTATTGTTCTGTGTCCGTCTTATGTTGGCTTTTAACACCAGCAAGGGGCACTGATAATTTCATTGTTTGCTCCACCTACAATGACAATAAAGCTATTCTATATATCTATTCTATTCTATACTCTTTGCTATTTTATTCTGTTCTATGTTCTGAGAGAACATACAGTTCTGTGACAGTGACGGTATGCCCTCTTTCAGTTAAAAGGTTTCACATATCAGGACATACAAAAAAAAATCAAAACAGCAATCATGACATTACACAAAGTTATTATTTAAGAATATTTGAGGGCTTTTTTGTTTATTTTTAGCCCTGGTAAACAGATTTTTTCCTCTCCACCTCATGCTTGCTCAAACTGGGGGATTGCACCAAAATAAACATCCGATGCAATCTGTGGGATCCTCAGCTATGCACTTTTTTAAGAAATAGCATTGCACAAAACTGGAAATTTGAACTCACTTGTAACAAACTGGAATAAAATAATTCATGAATTGTAGTTAATTGGATTAAGTGAAAAATATTGGCACTTGCCAATCTTTCTAGGGGTGTTAACGATTGACAAAAACACTCCCAATTAAGTCTTACTTGGAAGTGCTTGTTTGACAAAGATGCATCCGAAAAATCCAAAAGTACTTCGTAAACAGTGTTTTGTGTAGACAGGAGACCAATGTAAAGAAGAAGGACCATAATGCCCAGCGTAATTTTTGGTCACAACCAAAAATGGCAAATTGGCACAAACAGCATACCAATATGTGTCCTGCAACAGGAGAATGATCTCAAGCAAATGCCTGAAAAAAAGAGAAGTTACTGCAATGATCTAGTTGAACCCAAACCTTTTCCATTCAAAAGCAGAACCTTAAGAGAGATGTGCATAAATAAATCTCTGAAAACCTCAGTGAGCTGAAGGAACTGCAGTAAAGACCAGGTGGCCAAAATTCTTCCACAACCATGTGAGAAACTGATATGCAGAATGATGTGGAACACCACAGTCTGCTTCTGTATTATGTTGAATAAAAGATTTTTTACGGTGTGAGATGTCATGTATCATTACCGATCTTCTTTTTTTTTTTTTAATTATGTCCTGCTATTCAATACTTTAGAATTGAAAAAGGGTGTGCTCTCTTTTTCACAGAACTGTAGAAATGTGGGAAAATAAATATATAAGATGACAATACACATCCATTCAATCCAGAGGCAGCACAATATGACGGGATCTGTCTACGCAAGGCTACAAGCGAAACACATTAACACTTAACACTAACATGTTACTACCATACAGTACATTTTTGCTGTGATAAAGCAGTATTGTCCCCAAAAACCCTCAGTGCATATATCTGCATAACTGGATATCCACAGCAACATAGTTTGTCTGATCTGAAATGCCACAAAACATTCAAAGCAAAGCAACTGTTGGAAAAAAAACTGTTAATATTTGATAACAGTTTTACAAACTGGTGTCGATACATTGCCAAACAGAAGGACCCAATCCAGTCAGTATAATAGAACAAGTGGTGTACAGGTTGCTGCCTCACATTGTAACAGCTGATTCTTGCATGAAGACTATAAAGCAGTGGCAACACTAATGGTAAAATACAGTATGGTAAAATCTGTAACACCAAATCCTTTGGTTACCCTATTAATTCAGTTAGCTTATGAAAACATGTCTGTGAAACTCTAAATCTCTGAGAAATGAATTGGACTGAAATGCTTATACCACTGGTTTGCGATAAATTGTTTCATTTTCATTGAACATGTACCTGCATACGTCTGCCTTCACACTGGAGAGACAGGTTACAAGGAGGCTTCTAAAATTAGATCAATAGAAGCACAATTGGAATTCATAGTGTGCATCCGCACCTGCACACAGGCGTGTAGAGGAGTCACGTGGCTGCTGATGTTGCTGTCAGCTTTCACAGAAAGTGCCACCTCAGACGCCACACAGGGAGCAGCCATATTGGATCTCAGCTCCAGTGTCACCTGACTTTGCTGCTAGTTTGCAAGCATCATCACTCTGATCTTGTCGGCAGGGGACGTGTGATCTTGACACATAGAGATGCACTGTTTTAGGCTGGAGGTTTGTGAAAATTTATAGTGCAAAGACAATACACACACATCATGTAGAACAGAGGAAGAAAAAGTCCTATAAATACTACTGCAAATACAGATTTAAGAAAAAATATATACATTTTAAAATGTATAAATATTCTGTCTTGACTTCATCACAGTGTCAAAGGCACATTAAGTACCAGGCTGCAGATTCACCTGTCCTCAATAAGACAAAGTCCTGCTGCTGCTGAAGAGTTAAGTGAAAGGAATAGCTTTCATCCTGTCAGCTTCCCTGGGATTAGCTCTGCTGTTGTTTGCTTCTCACTCTATCCACACATAGAGACACATATGAGCATACAGTTCACAGGAGCGTATGCACAAGTAAGCAGGTACACACAGCCAGCATGCGCACACATTAACAGCAAATGCATAATGCTGCAAAGCAATCCTGACTCATTGAATTTCAACTGATCTGGCTTTTTCTTTGAGGAAAAAAGTCATACTATATGCAAAGAGTAACAGCTACATTCTTCTCCCTGTAGCTAATGTATTGATAGCAACTAAACTTTAAATGAAACATAAGTCTTTACAGCCTTATCAGTTCACTTTACATGCATCCTGCAGCTTGTGACATTGCATATCCTTCTCATATCATTTACATCTCACCCTGTGGGTTTGAAATCCAGGACCACACAGAGAGGAATTTCATGGTCATGAGCAGCAAGGACAACATGTGAAGCCTCTTTTTTAGTAAACAAACTCTGCTATGTCAAGAATGAGGTCACCTCTAGGAACGCGACAACCCATGTTGGAGCAGAGAGTGAGTAAGCATTTTACACCAACCTTGCAGCCTCTGCATCACATTGGCTATATCCCTGTCAGAACGTCTGTAGTGTCTGGGTGATGCCATGCTGCTGTCCTGAGGTCACCAAAGTCACGTCCCAGCTGCTGTGCGTCACCCTTGCAGGACTCTCATGCTCTCACCAGGCACCAGGACACGCTGCAGTAGTTTAGTGTTCACACTCACTGAATGAAATCAGAACTGAGTCATGTCCAGGTTACTGGGTCTCTCTTTTCCAAGTCATCTCTGTTACAGTAGCAGACTGCAATCCTCATGCACAGCAAAGCTCCTCCCCTGACAATAATGATGTAAGTGCATACTGTATGTGTATGGGAGCATGCATGTGTGTGTACAGAGCATCTCAGAGGACCCCCTCCCTTGCCCGTCTCTGTTAACTCTGCAGACAGGATCACTTCCTGCTCTGCAGGCACTGCCACCTGCTGTCCTTGAAAAAGAATCGCTCCTCATGTCACTGAGACGTCAGATTCAGGGACCATCTCATTTCTCTCTGTCATTCTTATTCGAGAATTATTTCTTTTTTCAGTCGTGAAAAAAGTTGCACTAAACCCTAAAACAATTGACCTTGTAAGGTTCCTGCGATTACAGACAAAAAGAGTCAATATGTAATTGAACATGTCATTGAACATTGAAATGCTTATGAACTGGAAATCAAAATCATAAGACTTGAGTAGATCTTTCCACAGTTTATATAGCTTAGTTTTATTTTTGTGTTTGTTTTTTAAATATTACACTGACTTTAAATGCAGTTTATTTGCCACAATGCTCAAAACTAAACCCAGGCACCAGATGTGGAGTTTTAACTTTAGCTAGTCTGAAGCTATTACAGAAACCTCAAAGTAAGTTTAAATTAATTTCATCTCGAGTAAAACTCCCTGAAATAGCGGGACATGAATAATGAAAAATATCTGTTAAAATAAAGCAATGTTTAACGTTCATAATATATAAATAGTTCAACAAATAGTTAAGCATAAAGGTCTTTCTGTAGGCATATATGAACAATGTAAGCAAACAAAAGGACTTTTATGCGAATGTTTTATGTGAAACCCTTTACTAGTGACTATTGTAGGTTGCACCACAATTTATAGCTTATTGAGCAAGTCCATGCTTTATCTAATGACATCACTACTACAGTCTGCCTCTCTGCTTCTCATGTTAAAGGCCAATTGTTACATTTCACAAATCAACATTAATGTGGTATCCTGGAAATGGCATTTTTTTTTTCTGATCATAGCAAATTTATCCTTTACATTTAAAAACATATTCAAATTACAAATTGTGTAGCTGAAATAAAAAAGATTGCATGTAAACATCAAAGCGTGTCTACCAACAAATATCTCTCAAACATGCAACATCCAAAACATCTGCTTCACAACAGATCAATGCCACTATTTACAATGCAGGAGGGAGGTGTGATGAACCACTAGGCTCTGAGCACTTAGTGCGACGTGTAATCCCATTAGAAAAGACCTTTCATCATCATCTCTGGAGAGTTCTTAGCAGAGCTAAAAGAGCAGCTACAGCGTTCACAACATTGAATAAAGGGAGAGAGGCGCGGGTTAGAAAAACACAAACACTTATGAATGATCGCTGTTTGCAGATTCTTCAGTTTGGCAGCACAATGGAATGATGGCAGGTGAATCAAAGGACTTCAAGTGTGGCGGAAAAAATAAAACAAAAGCTATTTGTCTTATTGAATAATTTCCCAAATTCTACTTCTGAAGCCATCTTGTATCACTTTTTTCTAAGAGTAAATATGATATGAAACGTACTTAGCGATTGTTGCATTGAAGAATGAGAATGAAATTTTAAAAATCACAAAACATGAAAACCTCACATGGACACAAATAAAATCAAGTATCTTTGCCAGGTGAAGCCAGACGATTGAACAAAAAAATTCTATGCCAAGTGTTTCTCCATACTGTCACATAAAAATTATAATAAATATGACAAAAACTTTCACTGTCACTCTGCAAAAAAACTACATCAATGCTTAATTTTAATAAATGTGCATGTCAGAGTCAGTTGTTTGAATTTCCAGTGTATTCGGAGGTTATAGGATTGGCTGAGTGCTCTGCAGCATGAGAGAACTGCTGATTCCTACATTTATATGCAGCTTGGTTTGAGGTGACCTCTACTGTTCAGAGTCCCTCAGGACCAAACCGATTCAGCAAAAGACTGAGCAAACAATACTGCAGCAGAAGAGAGCAGCGGAGAGAGGCAACATGCACAGGTCAATAGGAAATCTTCCAGTAGTAGCAAGAGCCTTCCCTTTTAAGCTCCGTTTTCTTATCTAACGATTGCACAAGCAGAGAGCTGGGACCAAGACCACAAGGGTGGTAATCTCTTTCATGTATATTCAGCACTTTCTTTGAAACCTTATTGGAAAGTTTCATTACTGCTTACATGTCAAAATCAACAGAAGCAAAGAAAAAAAAATGTTGTGCCAATCTATTTTATGTCCTAAAAAAATGTCTAAATAAGCTACTTAATCTAGCACATAATATGATTTTTACAATAACAAAGGATTCTTGTGTACAGGCCTGGAATTTCGTGATCTGAGGGACAAGGCCACTTGGCCTTCAAAGGGGCATTTTTTTTGAGGGCACAAAGGCCAAATGTCAGGGCAACACGGCCATGATAAAAAAAACACAATATATGCTAATAAACGGCAGAACACAGTTTTTGAATTCAGAACCTTGGATATTTTTAATAGGCTACCACAACTTTGGGACTTTTATCAAAGGGAAACAGACAACAAAAATGGGAATGTTATTGATTTTTATCAGGTTATTACACAGCCATAAATTTAATTTAAATCGTCATCTGATGATGGGGATGGAGAACCTGGGGTCTTCCTGGGCCCATAAGGAAAAACAGTTGGCCTCCACCTCTCTATGCTCCCTCTGTCTTTTTTGCACTGGCTGAACATTTTAAAACAGTTTTATGATGAATCAAAAGTAGCACAATTAGTTAATATATTTCATTTCATTTTATTGATTAATTCCAGACATGTCAAAACAATCTTTTAAAGCATAGACAATTTTAACACTATCATGAATCTATGTATCTGAAAATAAATATATTTATAAAATATATAATAATTCATAAATCAATATACACTGACACATGTGTATAACCATAATTTAGAAACATATAGAACCTCTTATAATTAAATCTAAATATTAATTGGACATATTTCCCCCCAAAAATAAACAAAATTTATATCCAATGTATACACACGGATCTATATACATACACATACATACCAATATGTAAAACACATATCTGGTTTAACATGTCTGAAAAGGGGTATTAATTCCTACCAAATGTTATTTCCTAAATGTACCACATAAACTTAGGCTAAAATAAGAAGAATCTAACAATTAACTCTTCCATGATAACCTTTTGAAGTAGGTGTCCATTTTTTGGCAGTTTTTTTGCTGCATCTTCGAGCTCTTTTGCGACTAATCTCGACTAGTTCCCGTCTTGGCATTCTTCTTTCTGAGGAAAAAAAGTTTAGAGTGAATATGTTAAATATTTTTAAATAATATTATCACGTTTTCATAGCCTACTGATTATTCAAATGCTTTAGCCACCCCCGAGTGTATTTCTGTAATGATACGTGTTAAAGAGTTTAGGTTTCACTTTCGCGCACCTGAAGTCTCAGAAGTGTATCGTGTATAGAACAGGAATGTCGGAGTTTAAATTAATCTATCTCAGCATCGTCATCCTGCCTGTAAGTTGTTGTTGAATCATATATCAATCGTGAGTTTATGATGTGTTTTCTAGTCACAGATGTTTTCTCTATAAACGAATTCCATTTAATAACATCCTGATTTTGGCGATGAAATGAAGACTAACAAGCAAAGCTTCGCTGCACACATAGAAGAGAAACAGAGAAGTTGATTTGGCGAGAAAAGGATTATTTGAAGGCTTTAGTTTACGATAAAACAGCTGATTGCAGGAGACCGTTTACTTGGGTTGCCTTAGCAACCATAGCTCAGAAGACTACAGTAGTGAGACATGACAGTCTCCGTCTGATATTGAAACATTAAAAATTATTAGTAGGCTATAGCAATAAGATATGACACGACGATTTACAGAAGTGTTGATTTAGCTTGTTGGATAGCTAGGTCCCTCTCAGGGAGGCTAATAGGCTACTGCTACTACCAAGTCTAGCAACTCTTTATCAATTCAAAGTTGGGAGCAATTTATTACGATTTATAGTCCCGGGCTCAATCTTTAAAGTCCTTATGCTCAATGAAAAGCTATTTGATCTAGAAAACAGATGGCTTTTTGAACACTTACCTTTAATGTCGTCTTCGTGGTATCGTTGTGCTGTTAATCCCACAGACAGAACGCTAATGATAATAGAAGGCTGTGCGGCTGTAGAGTTATGGACGGATCCCGCAGTAGGACACACCTCCGCTCCGATTGTTTAGCTTTAATACAGGTAGGCCTACCGATGGGCACTACGGCGCAAACTTGATGATAGCCGAAGGAAGGGGAGAGAGCAGGGCACCAAGGCCACAGTGGCCGTTAAGCAACCAATTTTCGGAAGGGCATCACGGCCAAGAAGAAGGGCCACGACGGCCATGGCCGCCGTGGCCGCCGCGAAATTCCTGCCCTGCTTGTGTATATCAGCAGTGTTTAATGCACTTCATCCTTTGACAGAAATTTGACAATACAGTTAATGTGTTATGAGGTCATTCAACATGTGCAAATCTAATTTTGACAGTATTACATCATCAGTGTTGTCAAAACGTCTAGCAACCCTGTGATATGAGGAGGGGACCTCTGTTGGGAACCACTGACTTCAGCCAACCATTCCTTATTAAGCGACAGAGATGTCTTTTGTATGTTATAATAATGAGTAAGCGTAGCCCAGAAATCACTCTGTATCCTGTATTATAAAGAAACAAGAGAACTGTAAATTAAAGATGTTACCTCTGGCATAATTTCAAAGCTCTTATGTTGCTAGTGGGGGAGGGAGGGGGCCTCTCAATTACCCTATTTAGCTAACCTGGATGTTTGCTGCAGTTTCCTTTTTCCCCCACCTCAAATAAAATGGACTAGATCACTTTTTTTGTCTTTGACACAATCTGGTTGTTGGTAGTTTGCACTGTTGCTTCATAACAAGAAGGTTCCTGGTTCAAACCTCAGCGGGGGCCTTTCTGTGTGGAGTTTACATGTTCTTCCCATGCTTGCGCAGGTTTTCTCTGGGTTCTCCAGCTTCCTCCGACAATCCAAAGACATGCATGTTAGGTTAATTGGTGGTTCTATATTGCGAGTGTGCATAGTTGTCCATGTGATGGACTGGCCTTTCGCGCAAAGAGAGCTGGGATAGGCTCCAGCAGATCCCTGTGACCCTGCATATGATTGAGCGGGCATAGATGATGAATGGATGGATGGATGCTCTGTGTAGCTTTCAGATGACATGAAGACGTCTACTAGATACAACAGTTGCTGTGGAGTATTACTCCATCTACTGGTCAAAGAGGGAATCAGAGAAACACTGGCATTCCCTTATGGTCAGTATTTTATTCTATCCAGCACAATAGTATTAAGACCTCTGGTAGAAATTTACACATAAAATGCAAGCAACAGATTTTTTTTTTTTTTTTACTATTTTTTGAACAACAATAGTATTTTTTATTTTATTAAATATAGACCTTACGAAGGACAACATTCTGCACTGCAATTTCTCAACTTTCTGCCCAGTTCTATTTTGACAAAGCCGTAGACTTAAAGCAATAGAGCTCAAAAAACAACTTCCTCCACCTATGAAAAGAATAGCAGCCTCCAGTTTCTCCACAACAAAACACAATGGTCACACATAGCATGTTGCACAGTGTAATGGATGCCTGTAGGTCATTTTGAACAGGTTTTATAGCAAAGCCAACAATTAAAGGAAGTTCAAACTTTTGTCCGGCTATTCTCTCTCTTTAATTGCCATTAAAAAGGTTTACCTTGTCAGCTTCTTAATATAAACACTGGATATTTCACAATACTTCACGTGACTGTTCAACTGATGTTTAAAATGAAATTAAGGTGAAGAATGAAAAGTGGTATCAAAAAACAGTGATGCAAATGGGCTAGCACCATTAGATGCATACCAGTAATGACATCTCTGATCCTTGTGTCTGACTGTATTTTTGGCTTAGACTGGATTGTTGGATCAAGAAAGAGTTACATGAGGGAGGTAATTATCCCTCACTCTATTCAAATGAATAGGTATGAATAATAGTATTGGTGTTTTACAACAAAATTTGCTGTGCTTTTCTATCTTATCAAACTGAAATCTTTTTACTGGAGCACTCCAGTCGAGAAAAGAGCAGACGTTCAATCCAGGCACCAGTGACCTGGCAGACACTGCGGAAAGACTGAGCTTACTAACAAAGAGGCTGGAATTCAGGCAGATACGCACAAACTCACAGGCTGTTTGAAATGCAGCAGAACAGTCTCACTTTTTGTAGCACTATAAATATAATCATATATAAATCAGTTCTAGCTATGAAATTCTCTTCAAAGCCCATCAAAGCCCAGAACAGTTCTTGCTCCTTCAATATCTGTGGTATAAGATACAAATTTGAGACTAAAATATTTATCATTTCTGACAGGAACAAAAATATTGGTGAGTGCCAAGGAATGTCTTGTGGTAAATGCAGAGCAGCTCACTATTATGCTACGGTTGTGATAACTTTTTTGCATTAATCAACCTGAAGGAAATGATGGGAGAGGAAGTGATATCAGAAACACCCTGTCTTGCCACCTCCAGGATCTCTGTCCTGGATAGATAAGCCACTCCTGTTGCTAATTTCAAGCAGAAAAGCAGGAAATGTGACAGTGTAGTTTTCCGCTTCCATAAACATGAAGACTGCCAGAGTTCACTGTCAGTCCTGTGTGCCTCTGGGCTGAGCCTCCCTCGGAGAGAACCCAACGTACTGACAGAGAAAGTGAGCAAGAGGGAGAAAGCAAGGAAACAGGAAAGAGACACCACAGAAAACAGATAGACAGGAAAACCCATCGGAAGAAAGGAAAGACGGGGAAGAACTGACAGAATAGAAGGGAGGAGGAAAGAGTAAAAGACGAGGCAAGTGGACTATTAGTCTCTTCTTGTCATGGCTGAGAACAATACAAATCTCTTTCTGGACATGCTGCAGTCCTTCGATGCTGGTGAGTTTTTTCTTCTTAAACTTTCCTTCTCCTTTAGCTAGTCTTTTTGATGTGGTCACTCTTATTTGTACCATTTTCCCCTCAGGAATTTCAAGCTCTAAACACTTCTGTGCAACTGGTTCTTTCTGAACAGCAATTAAGAAAATGCTTTTTTTTTTTTTTTTTTAGCTAAAAGAAACCTTTATTTGATTTCTATAAAAACACACTCCAAACCCACAGGCATTAGTTATGTTTTCTTGCTCCCCCCACCACCACCCTCCCCCCAGTTTTCCCAAATGTCATTTCCAGATGATGTGGGATTGGTGTCTTCTTTCCCTTTTGTGCAAATTAGAGGAAAAACTGTTGAAGTTTGAGCCACTAGCAACATGGTAAATTTTAATACTTACTAGAATCAAAAGAATGTGATTTGTTTTAGGTTTTTTTTTAATTGATATAAACCCAAGAAGATTGATCTGATCTACTTTACTCTCTCCTTTCTCTCAAGAGTGCCAGTGTTGACATTGCTTCTTCTAAGAAGCAAGAAATCTGTGCCTTTGTTGTGGGAATAAAATGCCTTTGCTTCAGATTTGCTCTTGTAAACAAGAAACGGGAAAGTCTATAATTACATTTGTCAAGGGGCAACATCTTGCCATAGACCGCAGGCAATCCTCCATTTGCATTTTTTTTTAAACATTACGGAAAGTACATTTACTTACACTACAAAAACATGACTATTATTGAATACTTGTTCCTTATAAGCAAATAGGGCAGAAGAGGTAAAAAAAAAAAAAAAAAGACCATGGAAAATGTTCCTGATGTACTGTGGCACAGAAATTAAAACACCTTTTTTAATTATACTTCTCTCTTCACAGTCCCTCTGATTATAGCCTTCTGTGTGTCTATGGCTGTGGGTCTGCTTTTGGGTGCCCTGATTTATGTGACCTTGACATGGATGTCCCGACGCAAGGGAGGTTCTGCAAGCATCACCCGCCGGCCACCTCGCCACTCACATACTTCCTCCCGCAACCGTCTCGGCTTCAACCGCAACAGCAGCTATGATCGACGGAGCAACAACAGTTTAATAAGCGCCGCTTTCAGTTTTCACCGACAGACTTCTTCCCCAGATCACCTCGACCCACTGGGTCACAAGTCCAGCTTCAGGGCCTCCACCTTCCACCCTCTCCTCCAGTGCAGCCAAATCGCAAGGGAGGCTGAGGAGGGGAGCCAGACAACACTGCCTCGTACACCTGTACTGACCACGTCCACTGGATCAGCTCAACCTGCAGCCCAGCCAGCTGCCACCCCACCAAGACCTGAATCCTTTTGGGGGAACAACGGTCTGAGGGCTTTCAACACTACACATACCCCACCTCCAGCTTATGAGAGCATCATTAGGGCCTATCAGGAAACATGCACCTGAGGAGAGAGAGCACCATTATAACAGAGCCCTGGGATGTAAATGGACTTTCAGATGATATTGAATTCATCCATACTGATTCATATAATTGCCTTACAACAATTAATATTTCTATTAAATATTTAAGAGATATATGAAACTTAATTTTTCTTATATAAAAGTAAAACCTATTCCTCATGAGAATGAGCTGTTTGTATTTAAAAGTGATTGACTATTGCATATGCATATGCAGGACCTTTTTAATTTTCGCAGCAATACATTTATGAATAAGTACGCTGTTGGCAAGACATTTATCGTGGGAGGTGAGACCATATGCTATGTCTCTACAAGATATATAATTGCAAAAAGATGAAAGATTTTTTTATGTGAAATCATAAAAGAGAGCCTGAAGTTTAAGAATCTATGGAAAAAAATTGTTGAAGACTGGGTTATATTGACCTAATAATGTTTTTTTTATTCTTGTTTGTGCTGCCTCACATGTTTTTACAAAGCTGAACTGAGTGGATGTGTGTGGGATTTAAATACTTATGTTTGCATGTATGTATGAATATGACAGGAAGAGATACTGAATGGGAGCATTAGGTGTAAGAAATCTTAGAGTATAATAAATGTTTTGAATGTTATTTACAGAATTCTCAATGCTCAAGTTAATGCAATAAAAGCACAAATTATACATTTTCCTTCTGTGATTTTTGGTGAGGTACTGTACCAATGAAACCATGTGGAAAATTTAGCAGGAGCAATCAGTCTTTGGTGAAGCTGTTATGAACTCAAAGGCAAAAGACAGCTTAGATGCCCCTCCCCCCCCCCCCCCCCCCCCCCCCCCACCACCACCACCACCACCCGCATTTTTATATATATTAAGGATGGGCAACAATTAAAATTTTTTATCGCGATTAATCGCTTTATTTCCCTGATTAATCATGATTAATCGCATTGTATATGGAAAATCAAATAATGAATTCAAAAGTAGTGTAAAATGCACTTTTATTGAAATGTTCTGCTGCCATGTTATGGCATATGGATTTATACTGTTCTCTATGTCTTTTTTAGCTTTTTCTTTACCTGCCAATTGTCTTCCAGTTCTGCAGCAGCCAGTAACAGACTTTTCAAAACAAAAGCGTGCGATAAAATAAATGATGGCTTTAATAAATTAATGCATTAACGCGATAATAACGCGTTAATTTGCCCAGCCATTTATATATGTATATATATATATATATATATATATATATATATATATATATATATATATATATATATAGATATATATATATATATATTATATATCTATATATATATATATATACTATATATATATCTATATCTATATATATATATATCTATATATCATATATATATATATATATATATCTATATATATATATATATATATATATATAATAGGCAGGTAAATGTGGAGGAGCTAAAACAGACATGGAGAGCGGTAACAGTCAGTGAACTTTACAGTTCGGGTAGCAACTCAGGTTACAATATTAATAATTCTGTCCATGCGTTTACTGTCATTCTATTCTCTAGTTGGTTACTTCAGTGCGGCTTCATCTAGTGGCACAGATTTGTAATGGCAATAGAAAGTCTATTCCTTGATTATAAAATGACCCCCTTTTTGAGAATATGACTTCTAGATTAAAATATCGTCCTATATTTGGGCCAATACAGTAGTTTGATCAAGGACTTATTTAACAGCAGATGGGTGTCCTGCAATGCTGGAAATGAGCGTCAGAAGATTCTGTGAAAAGACTTATGTCAGACGCAGAGCTAGAGAGCACTTTGATTCATCTATATATGAGCTGAGTTTTCATTCAGATTTCCACAATGTTGCAAAAATCATAGTATGTGTTTCCAGCGCTGCCATGCTACCTGAACTGCCGTGCACAAAACCATTTCAGGGTCACGTAAACCGAACAATTAAATATTAAAAACAAATTCAGTCCCGTGGCCTGTTTGCTAAAATTGAAATATAAAAACTAGGCATTTTGGGGGGGGTTTCTGTGTTAGATTAAAAAACGAAAAAATTAAAAGTCACTTTTTAATTTTTAATTGACAATTGAAAATGGAAAAAAACAAATGATACACAGATAATTACGGATTGATAAAGTTACAGAACTTTTACATGGGCGTTTTAATTTTAAAGTTCTCCCAGATGGAGTATTTGACAGAAACAACGTTATTTGTAATCACTGACAAGTTGAACTCCCCGTTAAAAGTTTCTGCTGTTACCTCAGAAATGACCTGTTTAATGTTATGATTGTGGCCTCTAGATTGTTAGGATTTTGTTGGTAGGCTTTTTTTATTTTTCATTAAAAAAAACAGGATGGCATTAATGTCAGTGGCAATAAGCTTTATTTTATTTTACAATTTTTTAAGATGAGATTTACACTAAATATGTGTTACTGGCTGATGTTAAAGCAACAAATGTTATGGCACTTTATTTCATATGGCAGCAGAACATGTAAATAAAAGTGACCTTTACACTACTTTTGAATTCATTATTTTATTTACCGTATTCAATGCGATTAATTGTGATTAATCATGGAAGTCTTGCGATTAATCGCAATTAAAAAATATTTAATCGTTGTCCAGCCCTAATATACATTATATATATATATATATATATATATATATATATATATATATATATATATATATATATATATATATACACTACCGGTCAAAGTTTTTAGAACACCTCCAGTTTTCCAGTTTCTATAGTAATTTTACAGTACATAGCTTAATGTCTCAATGTAATCTGAAATTAATGTATAGAACAAATAAACAATTAGATATTTGAAAAAAGATATCATGAAATCTCTTTTACAAAAATGTAACCACAATCTTTGAGTCATCAAAGTCGCGACTTTTTGCAGATATAACAGACAAACACACTTGTGTTAGTGGCTTTCTTTCTACAATGGAAATCTAATATTGTTTGGGAAGGTTCTTCCCAACACTGTCAGAAGTTTCCAGAAATGTGTTGAACTTGCAGGTTGTTTTGGTTTCATCTTTCTCTCCAGTTCATCCCAAACCAGCTCAATGGGGTTCTGGTCTGGACACAGGGCTGCCATTACAATCATTTGAAGCCGACCGTCTTGTTTTTTTTTTCTTTTAAGGTCATTCTGACAGAATGGATGTATGTTTTGGATCATTATCTTGCTGTAAGATGAACCCCTAAGCGACTAGGCGTAGACCAAGAAGGTACTGGATGGCTCTGTAAAATGCCGTTGTAGCCCTTTTGGTCCAGGGTGTCAGTCGCTCTGTACAAGTCACCAACTCTGGATCCAGCAATCTGTTGATTACTTAAGAGCTTTGTAAGTAATCAACAGAGGTTGGGACATCTGTGGGAATTGTTTGCATCAAATTTCAAGACTTAATTTACATCCATTGTTGCTTGATCACTGAAAAAGACCCCTCTTTTTTTTTTATAACTCTGAAATTTGTTTTGGCAATCTAAACTTTTTTTTTCCACCTCTGGCAGTTTACTGCTTACCTTTGTACCATTTAAAGTTATTCACTGGACTTGACCCGCTTTATTTAAATAAAACAGGAAAAATAGGGGTGTTCTAAAACTTTTGACCAGTAGTGTGTATATATATATATATATATATATATATATATATATATATATATATATATATATATATATATATATATATATATATATATACCATCCAAGCTGTCTTTTGTCTTTGAGTTCATAACAGCTTCGCCAAAGACTGAGATAGACAGATAGACAGACAGGCAGGCAGGCAGACAGATAGATAGATAGATAGAGAGATAGATAGAAATGCATAAAGCACATCAGGACATCAAGTACAAAATGTGCTTACAAATAATTACTTTCCACTGCTGACATAACAGCATAAACAATTACATAACAATAACAATATAACTAAACTTTCCACCTCCATCCATCTATTATCATCCATCCATTATCGATACCTGTTTAGTCCTGTGCAGGGTCACGGGAACTTAACACTTGTCCAAACAAAACAACTTGAGAAGAGTTTCTCAAGTTTACTATCTGCTGGCCGTATTACGCAAATATGATTTGATACACAAGACAGTGAAGGTATTAATTTTCAAATTTGACCTCTCAAATGAGGTAATCTCGAGCTACAATCGATGACGCATTATTTGTGAGACCCGTTTGCGTTTGTGTTTATGAACACCGGCTGCAGCCGTGGAGGACATTATCGTAGTTTATTTATTTATTTTTAAGCTTGTCCTTCGATAAATGAGGTAATCTCACTGTTCAGTAAACGTATTGAATCAAGAAACTCTGCTGGTTAACTTTGTATACCGGTGTTTTATTTTGATGTTAAGTCTGACTCGTAGGAGTTAACGTTAGCCTAAAGCTAGTTTTAGCCAACAGCTCAGCTTCACGGTTGATTTTAAAACTTCCACATTGTGATAGAAACTTAGCAATGCCTGTATTTGTCAATGACGGCGCTTGACTGACTGTCAGTAGGTGTGGCATCCGCTGTAACATTTGTTATTCAGTTGAATTCGTTAATTGTTAATTAAGCTAACGTTAGCTACAAGACTTGAGAATGAGATGTTTCACATCAGTTACGATACTGTTAACTGTCAAATTCAAAGTCTTGTTGTCGTGCTATATTTATTAATCTGAGATTTATGACTTAAATGACTAAATTTGGCCAAGGCAATTGCTTTTCCCATTATTTAAAATGACATGTCACGTCTGATTGTATGATGATTAAATTTTTGGTGTGGGAAAGATACTTCGAAATGCCTACTAAGTTTGTCTTTGGTGGTCTGATTAGAGGCAGAGGATGTCTGTTGCAGCTCTACGTTTGATTCCTTGTCGGAGATTGAGCACAGCTGGACCGCCTGGTGTGAACAAAGTGCTCCAATGGAAAGATTTGAGTAAGTTATAAGACATAATAGCCCTGCCAGAGCACCGTTTTATTGTCTGTGATGTTGTAGATTCCACTAAGGGCTGACTACTAAAACAACCTGTGTAAAACATAAGGCAAAGCAGGAGGCAATTACATGCAAATCGTTAACACGGTACTTAATCAGAAATGGTACAATTTAAGACAACAAACTCAATTTTGAAGCTGAGAAAATTAAAATGGAAAGTGCTAATGTAATGCCAGCACTTTTGATTTATATTTGATTTAAGTTTTTCCCAATGTTTTTTAAACATTGATTCTATTTCCTGAATCTCAATGAAATGTCTGTTACAAGTTTTTAACAAAATACTGAGGAGAATCAGTATAATAGCTCCCTTTTCAACATGTTTTCAAAACAGTTTTAGGAAGTGGAATAGTTTGCATACAGAGATTTTTAGGGATTTATCTAAATCTTTAAAAAATGCAATGCAGGGTGAATAATGAAAATTACTGTATTGGTGATGACTCAATTTTAAAATTTCTTTCAGTGGTGAAATCCTCCACATCTTTGCTGTGAAACATTTTCCTAAATTCGTGTGTACAATTTTGAATTTCATGTAATTATAAATTGTTTTCATATTATTACAATATGATTTTAATAATGAATGAAATGAAATTAAGAATACTTTATTAATCCCAGAAGGGAAATTCAACATTGTAGTAAGGTTTTTTTTTCCCCAACAATAAATAAATGACAGCAATAATAATCAACAGCAATAATAATTTAGTAAGCATTAAAAAAATGGAAATTAATGCTTAATAAATTGGATTAAGTCTTTGTGTTTTTGTGAGAAAATCCTAAACATCCCAACTAATTTTGATTCTCTTTCTGATGACATTTAGGGAAATTTGCAAAGGTAACTGGTGCAGTTGTGTTTGGGTAGGTTAACACACTAAAATGCAGATTTAAATCTTTAACTTTGACCATATTTGATCTTTGCAGTTTATGTAGCAGAATTCTCACTATCCTCTCCACAGTGGCTGTCTGTTTATTACCTATGAGGTGGTGGCCTTGGATAAAGCTGTGACCATTGACACCAGTGCAATCCTTAAGGAGAAATACAAGTCTTACATCTATCTCAAAGCCACTCCCTCTGCTGAAAAGGAGAAACTGACTGCAGGTAATGAATGTCATTCACTACATTTTCATGGCCTAAATTAATTTTAAACAATGAATGGAAACTTGTTGGACATTGCTCCACTTCACCGCTTTCAATTCAAGGATTTTACATATCAGGATGTAAAAAAAAAAAAAAAAATCATCAGATCCTTACGACGTCTTAAAGAAACTGTACCATTATTTATTTAATAAAATCCAATAAAAATGTCTAAAGTGGCGTGTGAAAAACTAATTACAGTTCTAATATTTCAATAGACATATAAGGTAGTAAGTAGCGGCCAGTTACTGCTAATCAAATCCACTTGGTTTATCGAGTATGATTATGTGTGAGAACCTCTATAAAAGCATAGCTTTTAGCATACCGCTTGTCTGGAACTTTCAGGTGTATCTTAACACAATGTCAAGGAGGAAGGACCTTCGTTATGATCTTATAAAAGTTATTTGTGCTCTCCATCAGTCTGAAGGGTTAAAAAGGCATTTCCAAGCAATTTGCAGCCATCCATTTTAAAACAAAAAAGATTAAGAATAGCAAAACATTCATAGTTACCCATCTTCCAGGAATGGATTTCCGTACAAGTTCACTCCAAGGGCACATTTTGAGAGAATTTGAAAAAAAGAAAAAGAATTACTGGACATCTCATACTTTGTAGTCCTCTGTGAACATGTCAAAAGTACATGACAGTACCATTAGAAAAAGACTGAACACATGTTTTCTTTCGAAAGGTTAAAAAAAGAAAATCTCATTCTGAAATGGCCATGGCAACAGGGCTTGCACTGAAAAGAAAAATAAAAACAGATTTGTGTAACAATGTGCTTTGAAGGTACGAGACCAAAGTAAAAATGTTCAAAATACACAATTGGCAAAACCAACGACGGCACACAAACGGTCAAGCATGGTGATGGGAGGGTTACAAGTCAGGGTTATTTTGCAGACACAGGACGTGAACAGTCTCGGAGTTGATCACATACTTTTCTGTAAATCAAAGAGTGTGATACCATTTATCCCTCAGCTAAAGTTTTGTCTGTTGCTGGACCTTAAGAAAACTATGCGTAAACAAATTTTCCAAAACTTCAATGACCCGATGCAGCAGTAAAGAAGAGTGAGTCGAAATTTCCCCACAACAGTGTGAGACCTAACTTCATAGAAATCATCAGTATGAAGTTATTGCTGTTAAATGTGTTTCTCTGTGTTATTGAAATGTGTGATATGCTAACCGCCTCTTCATTTTGGCTCAGTTTTTGTTAAATAATGACTGTGTGATATGTCATGTCCAGTTGTTCATTTTAGGTTTTTATCTATCTTGAAGACCTGATAAAGAGCATAAGACTTTTTCATCATGTCCCTTATACATAAAACCTTTAAACTGAAAGAAGCACAGTGGCCTTATGTTGTTTTTGGGTTTTTTTTTTAGCAGACAAAAAGTCATACTTTGGCATGTCCAGCTGGCTAGTGACATCTGTTGTCATTTGTTCCTGTCTTTCCTTCCCCTCTCTTTACTACCTATCCTGCCTGAGTTTTAAGTCATTCTGCTTTGTAATCTAATTTCCACAAATAAATTAACATCTTAAAAGTAAATAATCCACCATAAACTATACTTAAATACCTACTGGAAGCCTTCATTAAGTTTTGTTGCATGTGATTCCAGTTTTCTAGGTATTGATCAACAGCTATTGATCATATCTGTTCTAGGGCTCACTTACAAAGCACGGAAGGAACTTCATAAAGCAGCAAGGCGATTTCTGGAAGCATCCTCTAGACTTTTACTACAGTCACTCGATGGTAAGAAAACTCAAAGTTTCCTTTTATACCATCTCACTTACCAAAATCTAACAGGAGAATAGGATTGCACTGCAGTGTGTCTTTTAAAATTTCTTCAAGTGTAAAGCAAATTTTGGATATTGTTCATAATGAAAAGCACAGAAATTCATTTATAGAGGACTACAGTGATCTAGCCTTTGTATGTGTTGTGTGTGCGCATGGAGACCAAAGGAAACACCTGTCTTAGACATGAACATCCTGTTTTTGAATCTCGCATAGCTTGTGCATTAACATGAATAGTGTACAGTTTACTGTAACATACATCTTCTGTATCCTTTTGTTTCCATATTATTTATAAATGAACAAGTCACAGTTTTAATATAATTCCACTGTTTTTCCCCTTTTTGGATTCAAAAATTGTTTAACAGTTACAAGCTTATATTGTAGAATAAAATTAACTTTCAGCCTTTTACAAATTAATAGCTGCCAAGTTGATGACACAAAGTTCGCATTCACAAGGTTTGTACTCTTAACTCCCTAGCCATTTCTGTTAAGTAGTGTAGATAATGGTCATGCTGTTCCTGTAATCTGAAGATAGTGCTGTAGAAAATGATAGTAAGTAGAGATAGTCTAAACGCAGTTTCACATTGAAGAAGCTTGGGGAGTTTGTGGTGTATTTCTCCACTATGATCTGCAAATATGAAGTCAAATGGCTTATTCTAAAAATTTTTGTCCTAGAGCATTTTAGCCACATTGACGCAGACCCACACGAGGTTGCATTATGGGTGCTGTTGAAGAAGACACAGTCAACAAATAAAGCCATCAGACAGCAGGCTGTCCAGGAGCTTGCAGACAATCACCACTGGCATGGTAAAAGCACAAGTAGTGAACTGGAATTTCAAGATACTGGTTATGAATTGAACTGGAATTAGATTGCACCTGTTGTGAACAATGCAGACTATCAGTATCAGACAGCGGCCCAGGTAATTGACCAGCGGACAGTAGTGGGCCTGGCCCGGACTCCTCAGATAGACTTGCGATTTTTCCGACATCCACCTGCTCTGCCTGAATTGGAAGATGTACGTATCTAAATGAAACAATCAACTATTTATGATATCTACCAGTTCACCATTTACCTAGATTTACTTCACACGTGTCCTGTATATAAGAGAATAGAAAAATTGTATCTTCTCAGGGTTTTTCAATAGAGGATGGACTACGGCAGCTGCTGGCATCTCTGCCTCAATCTGAGGTTGACAAATGTGTTCAATACTTCACCTCACTGGCACTTCGAGAAAGCACTCAGTCCATGGCAGCACAAAGGGTAATGATGACTGATGTTTGTGTACATGAACTGCCTACAACACAAAAAGAACAAACATTTCTCTGCCTCAAAAATTTTAAAAATCCTAATCTGTCACAAACATGTGAGCTGATTGATATTGCAGGGTGGCCTGTGGTGTTTCGGTGGAAATGGACTACCTTATGCCCAGAGCCTCACATCTGTTCCTTCAGAGAGTGTGGAGTCCTTCTGTCTGCAGGCTCTGGTACAGCACTCAAAGGTAATGATTGTCTTTCTGCGTGTAAATCTGATTTGGTCTGAAGGAGGAGTTGCCAAATATTTATTCTTTTCTATGGAGAAATATTGTCCTTTTTTGTGACATTTTAATGAAATGCCTGTGACATGGTTTGGTCAAAATAACACAAAGAGAACTTTAGAGACTAATGTTAAGAACTGTTAGTTGTCTTAGATACCTTTCATTGATGTTCACAAAGGAATTTTTGCAATTACAGAAAAATCTGTTGCTCATAATGGTCCATTAAATAAAACCTGATCAACCTTTAAATTGGAGGAAAACGAGTAAAGAACTGCAATTAGAAGTTGGATTTCAATGTTATAAAACATTAAACTACTGAAAAAAACATTACTAGCTTATTCCCTTTGGAATCTACATTAACAATGTAACTGCTGAATTTGAGAACTTGCTGCTGACAGCAAAAAACAAAATGTAAGAATAAAAGAGTCTTGAATTCCATCTTCCATGGTCCAGGGCATATTTGGTGGTGGGTAGGCTGGATAATTCTAATATGAGGGCGGTCCTATATGTAATATTTTTTATATTATTATTATTATTATTTATCCTATTTAGGCTGTTCTAAGTAAGGTGTCGGGGTTCTGTTGTTATGGGTTTTTGAGTTGGTAGTGACATGAGATACCAAACAATAGCACAGGAAAATACTATGTAACACACAAGAAGACAAAACAAAGAAAAAATAAATAAATCATTTTTTTCCTCTTGTGTTCACTTTCAAAACTGATCATCATCATTGTTTATTTTCACTCTACAGCACATTTTATCCCTTGGGTCTAAACATTTTAAAGTAATTCAAGTAAAATCTAACTCAAAAACAAAGCACATTTGCTTTAGCGCAGTAGTTAATAAAATGACTTTCTATCTCCCATCGGTCTTGGTTCACTTTTCCAAATGCAGCTATTTATAGTTCTTTGCCTCATTGTATCATCAGTTGATGGTGAGCAACCATCTTAACACCTAGGGATAACTCAAGATGTGGTTGATATTGTAGTTCACTTAAAAAGCATTTATACTTCACAGGTACAGAGCCACTGTGATCAGATAGTTGAAAATGGGGGTCTGCAGCTCCTTCAGAGGGTTTATCAGCTCCGAAGAGACTCTCTCAAGATTCAGAGAAACATCATTCGTATTTTAGGAAACCTGGCATTAAATGAAAGTGTCCACCAGGCCTATAGTCCAATCTGGTACGTTTGAAATAAATCTATATCTTTGGAAGTTCTATTTATATGTTTTCTTGTCTGTATGTACTAGTGATGTTATTAGAAAAAAAATAAAATGAAATGCTATTTTTTACATTATTTTTATTTATACACATAACATTGTCCCCGATTATGTTGCTGTTGATATTGCAGTGATTTTTTTTTTTCCAAGTCATATATACTTTCTATACAGAAAATACATATATTATACAGAATTCTTACTTGGTGATAATTGTCTGTTTGTGTGCATTTTCTATATTATACTATCTCGGACTGTTTTTATTCACTGAAAACTGAGCAACAACTGACAACACAGGGGTCCAATCATTTCTGCCCTTTCTTTCTTACCTATATAACACCTTCAGGCTGGCTGTACGTCCTGGCTGAGATGATGCAGTCTCCTCATGTTATGCAGGCATCTCATGCAGCTCGAGCTCTGGCCAACCTAGACAGGGAAACTGTGAAGGAGAAATACCAAGACGGCGTATATATCCTCCACCCACAAACACGTGGCAAGTAGGAAAACAATGATTGTTTTTTGAATTCATACAATTTTTTTTTTTTTTTTTTTTACATTTTCTACGTAACCCCACACTTATCTTTGAAAATATGATAATTTGCAGCCAGCAAATCAAAGCAGATGTGCTGTTCATCCATGGTATTCTCGGGGCAGCTTTTAAGACATGGAGACAGAAGGACCGCAGTTCATTGGAGGAACAGAAGGAAGCTGAAAGCAACGACGACTACACAGAGTGCTGGCCAAAAGTGACAAATGTTTCTATTTCCCAAAAAACTTATAGTGTATTATAAATAACCTTTAAAGCGTTTTTGTATTTTCGTCCTGCTAGGGAATGAATATATTTTTAACAGCTACCAACTGCTCAATATGTTTACTGTCTACCAAAATAGTTGCTTAGTGGAAGTAATGTGAGATCTTGCACATATTTCGATTCATCGTGGGGAAATTCTCCCTACTGTTCCTTACTGTTTTTGTATTTATTCATTTACAGTCATGGTTGGCAGCTGACTGTCCAAATCTGAGAGTGCTGTCAGTGGAGTATGACAGCCACCTTAGTGACTGGATGGCTAAGTGTCCTGCTGAGAATCAAAGGTCTTTTTTAAACTTCTGTCCACTAGTTAATTTGTGTACAATACTGTAATATCACAAACCTATGCAGCTGTGGTAGAATTAGGTTTTGTCTCCTCATAGAAAGCAAATATCCACATTGCATGTTGGATAAGTTTACACAACTCATCCAACATCCTGAGTATTTATGCTTATTAAGGTGCCACTGAAAGAAAAAAATGTATTATATTAGAGTTTCATATGTTCCTGAGTCTACGTAATTCCAACAGATCAAATGGATGATTATTTGTCTCTTCAGGAAGTCATTGGCCTACAGAAGTCAAGAGCTGCTAAAGAAGTTAAAGCTGGCAGGAATTGGAGAAAGGCCGGTGGTCTGGGTGGCCCACAGTATGGGAGGTACTCTAATGTGTTTATGGAAGGAAAGTTCTCTCATCATTTTTGTTTGAAACAAACCCCTTCAATGTAACCCCCCCCCCCCCCCCCCCCCCCCAAAAAAAAAAAAAAAAAAAGATTGGGAGTCAAATAATAATTTAATCATTCAGTTGCAGACTGTCTGAACCCAAGTTGACAAGACACATTTTGTCTTGTATAGTTTTTTTCATTTTATGTATATGTACATTTTTGTATTTCATGCGTACATTATATCAAAGGTTTATCAGTCTAAATAATGTATTGAGAGTTTTAAAGAGAAATAAAAAAAGTTATTTCAGAGATGATGTCAACAGGTAATTATATTACCATACCATGGCAGTATCCACAAAAGGATAGGGCTTTTGTATATTTCTCCCTCTACAACGAACTTGTACCATTTGCAATAAAATCAAAATGAAAGTAAATGGAATATTATAATTGTCCCCCAGTTCTCCATACCCATCCAACTTTTTTTTGCATCAGAGTAGTAATTCACACTTTCATTTAGATTTGTATGATATACATGTTGCTCTCACTGAATGTCTTTCTGTATTTGATTCTTCTGCCAGGATTGCTTGTAAAGAAAATGCTACTGGATGCGTCTGAGGACCCAGATATGCAGGGGTTGTTAAAGAATACCAGGGGCATTCTATTCTATAGTGTCCCTCATCATGGAACCTTTATGGCAGAATACTCAGTTAATGTCAGATATCTCCTCTTTCCTTCAATAGAAGTTCGAGAACTCTGCAAAGGTGAGTTTATACAATTAGTTAAAGGCCAAGATTTTATTTTATTTTTTTAAGATGTGGGCTAATCTGCTATGAATCAATATCTATTTTTTTTAAAGACTCACCAGCCCTACGTAACCTGAATGAGAGCTTCCTGGACATTGCCAAAGAAAATGAATTCAGGGTCCTGAGCTTTGCAGAGACACTGCCCACAAATATTGGTCCCATGATCAAGATACTTGTTGTACCAACACAGTCAGCAGGTATACAACACGAGTATTCATAAGAAAAAGACATGCCTGTTTATGTATCTTCAATGTAATAAATATTAAAAGCTATGTCATGTAACACAGTCCTTTATTGGCTTGAGCATACTGTGGTTTTGTTTCAGACCTCGGCATTGGGGAGCTCATTGAAGTGGACGTAGATCATCTCAACATCTGCAAGCCAGAGAAGAAGGATTCATTTCTGTACAAACGTAGCCTTCAGTTTATCCAGGAAGCTCTGCAGAGCTACATCAGCCAATAACTGAAAGGTTTAGCACAAAGACAGTGACACCAACCCACTGTGTACTTGAAATGTGGAAAGCACCAAAATCCTACTAGCACCTAACCCAAAAGGATGCATAACCACCTCCCATCCTTGTTTCAGTCATTATGAAACAACCACTGATGTGAAAACTGACTGTTTGTAATATAATTAACCAAATCAAATTATTTAAACAGACTGACATATGTGGAGGGTTTTCAGCTGTGAGAGAAATTCTGGGGTGGTTAATTTTTAGTTTTTACTTATCCTCTTAGATTGGTAGCTCTCTAGTGAATCAGATGTTTTAAAAATTTAGTATTTTTACAAGACATAATCACCTTGTTTACATCAGCCAATAGAATGGGAATTTGTTTAAATTTTTAATTTTCAGTTCAGATTTAACAGCTTAACACAACACACAATGCTTATGAGCCTATATATTCACTCAGAGATGCAAACATTTCATTTTTTTAAATAATGCTTGTATGCACTTTGAACCAGATTGACTACATGATTTTCTATATATATATGTATATATACAGTCATGGAAAAAATTATTATACCACCCTTGTTTTCTTCAGTTTCTTGTTCATTTTAATGCCTGGTACAACTAAAGGTACATTTGTTTGGACAAACATAACGATAACCACAAAGATTGCTCATAAGAGTTTTATTTAAGAGCTGATATCTTACCATTTTCCATGGTTTTCTTGATTATACCCTAAATCACTTAAGTTTTTACATCAATAGCTTTGGCGTTGTACTGCCAAAAACACTGCTTTTATGCATTTAGTGTTTTCTTTTCTGTCTGTTTTAGTCACATGATGACGTTTAGTGGTACCAAGTATTAAAATGAACAAGAAAGTGAAGAAAAAATTGTGGTCTAATAATTTTTTCCATGACTGTATATATATTAATTTTACTTGGACTACAGTATGACATTAATAGTCTGACAAAATGTATTCCCTGCCAAGCCGTTCCTCACTAATGTCTGAATTTATACAATACTTCAAATTATTTATTTTTATGGGACTAAATCAGTGACCCCGAACAGGGAGGAGCCACAATGGAGGCAGTATTAGTACCATACCCCAACTGTAACCAGCAATACTGATTGCTGGCACTAAATCAAATAAATGTATTAAGTTGCATGGTGTATCTGATTTTTCTAACCACAGCTTTTCTGATGCTTCTTAATGCACTTCTTAATGTGCTGTATAGAATAGCTTGAATGGAAATGTGCCTTGTTTTCTAAAGTTAACTTTTTCTGTGTCATTAATGTCTGTGACACACTTCAGTCAAAATACAGAGGAGACACAGAAGAAAAGTACTCTTTTTCAACTATGTCTTCACACCATCTGATGGTATTCAGGTTTAGGAGGTGGAGTTAGCTACTTCACTCCAACTCCCTATAAGGTCCAACTTTAAATGCAATGTAACTGCATTTCTCTATCATGTCCTAAAAACAGAAAGTACAGCATGATCAGAAGTTGTCAGATCATTACTGGGAGGCAGGATGCTTGTACTATGATCGTAGTCTGTGGATCTAAACTGTTCATGAAATGGTATTTTCAGACTTGGGCAGCTCCAAACCAAGTTGCAGTGTAGTGTTATGTTGGACCTTTTGAGTCCCGCCAGACACCAATATATTCTCTCAGATGCATTCACATTAAGTCATATTTTTTAATGCATTTCCTGTCAATTTGATAACATCAAAATAGAAAAATATCGATGAAATAACTTTTTATTATATTTATGTATATTCAAACATATTTAGGAATTTGCCAAATTTAACTGACTTGGAAAATGAAAATGTCCCTGATCCTGAACAGGGAAGATTTTCTCCAAATTACTATTTTGATATTAACCCGTTTCACAAATAATAAAAACTAGTATTAAAACACTACGCATGTTGGATTATGCAAAAGGATTATCAAACTGATATCATTAGCAACACTTCCTTTAAATTACTCTTTTGTTTTTGATATTTATGATCAGAAAGATTGTCCCTTGTCACACACCGTACATCACCCAGTAATGCTGTGAAAACATAAACCGGCATCAGAACACTGCTACTGGAGAAAGGTACTTTATTTTTCTAATTAATATGTTTGATTAATCAGCCAGGTATGTGTATTTATATATATATGTGGCTGTTTGTTCAACATTTTAAAAAGTGTTGTCAGTAATGCTCATGGTTGTAATGCTAAGCTACAGTTAGCATTAAAATGCTAACTGGGTTCGAACCAGCCAAGCTGTTTTAACTTTTAAAAGTCATTTGAGACGGTAAAACACATTTAAACGTGTTGTGATAAAAGCGTATTGAAAAGACAAAAGGTACGCCTGCCTTAACTTTTAGTTCAGTTTTAGTTTCATTGCTGAAATGTGGTGTGGTGTGCTTTGCTACGTCAGACCGAGAGCTGGGAGAGCTTACCTGTCTCTGTGACTTCTCATTCAGGTACTAACACCCAGCTGAAGACCCGGAGTGTCGATTTATTTGCACCTGTCAAAATGGTCAACGTACACAAAGGTGTTCTTGTTGAATGGTAAGAAAGGCTGCAGTTGAATAATTTAAAAATCAAGTGCTGCTGAAATGACTGAATTCCTTAAGTCATGTTAACGTTTATCATTCGTATTTCTCCTTTCTCTGATTTTTTTTTTTTTTTTCTACTAGTGATCCTGCCATGAAACAGTTCCTCTCTACCTGGATGAAACAATGGCTTTGGGAAAGAAGTTCATCCTGAAGGACCTTGATGACACACACGTTTTCATCCTGGCAGAGGTGGTTCACACCCTGCAGGACAGAGTTGGGGAGCTGATGGACCAGAATTCATTCCCCATCACACAGAAATAACTACCTGTTCAAAGACATCTTCCTTAATGGGACTGCTGATTTTTATTTTATTTTTTCCAGCTGGTTTTTTTTTTTTCCTCTGTTACATTGTGGTGAAAATATTTCACAGGTTTCTCTATTATGAGATTAACTTATTACATATTCATCTTCTGCATTTTCCTTATGTTTGACCCAAAACGTAATAAAGAGGGATGATTTTAAAAAGTAATCATTTTCTTGTTGCCTTAGGCAGAAACTTAAAGCACTGACCTGCCACTAGTTTAAGTTACTTTAAGTTACTTGACTAAATAATTGACTGTTTCCCTTGTATCTAAATTCCTTTTTTTTAATTGTCCATTCTAACAGAAACGCACATTTGTTCTTTTGATACAGAATTTTGTTTGTATTTTAAAATGGGTCGTGAAAGTATACAATAGCCTTAAAAAAATCGTGGCATAGGGGGAAAAAAAGGATAATGCAGCTACAGAACCCTAGAGAACAGCAGTATCCTGTGATAAAAACAGATGAATCCAAGCAATGGATTTAGGAGGTGATGCAATCATAAAACTTATGGTAGGAATGTTGCCTCTATACTACATCATCACAAGACCACTTTCTCAGGGACAATAAATGGGGAAGAAAATTAACAAAAAATATTTTGTTTTTCCCATGTGTGATACATTACCTTAATTTAGTCACCACCAGAAAAGCCTAAAAATTGCAAAAAAAAGCTGTGGAAAATTACAAAGTATCAGGATATCTTTCACAATTCTGATGACTAAATTGCATCAAACTAGACACCTCGCTCGCTTTCAGAGGGATACGTTGATCGCTGCTTTCCTCTAGTGTACAATCAGTGCAATTGCAACCTCAGTAAATCGTGAAGTTGCCATTTAAAGTTTCAAGGACTCACGAGAATCATAATTAAATCAATATTTTTGGTTTGAACTCACGGTAGTTTTCCAAAGTAAACAAAAATGCTTAAGCAAAATTAACAGCATTAGCATATATGCTTTTGAACTGTTTAACGATTTGTCAAGATGTCACTGGACAGTGACACGCATAATATAAGAACATTAAAATTATTCGGATGCTACATTATTTTCAGTGTATTGTATTTTAATAGTGATGTGAATGTGGTGGTTAGTTTAGACAAGTAAACTTAGATTTTGGGTAATCTGAGGCATGTTGCACTTAAGTAGAATTAAAATGCAAGTAGAACATGATGTAATTGGCATGGGAGGGGTGTTTGTTAGGAACTTGGTTTAACTGTCTAATGCTTGAATTGTCTGCTCTTTTTTGTTATATATTTGAAAATAAAAAAAAGACCTTGATCAAAAAGAACATGATGTAATGGGTTTAGTGAGCGCCTGCTCATGATGTGCTCATTACTTCTGTTCTGAACCAAAATGACTAAAAAGGAAGTAAAACATACAAATGTAACCACAAAAAGATATTTTTAAAAAATGACAATATCAAGATCCAAAATTAACTTAGGCCTATTGCATAAAAGTAGAATTAAGAAATCTGGGATGTCTGAGAAACCGGGGCCTGATATGTCCTACCCTATTAGTACAAAAGGTTTATTCTATTGTACTTCTGCCAATGCAGGATGAGAAGGTGCAGCTATGTCAGTCCCCTGGGGTTCTCCTTGGCTGCTGACCATCCGGTCAGATGCACATCCATTTGGTCTCACAAATGATGGTCTGTCAGCAATTTTTCTAGGCAATTGTTGCAGCATCCACTGATGTCTTTACATTAATAATGATGTTTAATGCACTGGAGAAGTCGGAGAACATGATCCTCACAGTGCTGTCTGTTTTGTTCAGGTGATTGCAGGTTTATTGAAGCAGGTGTATGATAGCATCTTGAACTCCAACCCCACAATACTAAGCAAACTGCAGTGGGTCCTGAAAGATGCTTGCACTCAGATGGGCCAATACCAGTCTCTCCAGGGCTTTCATGATGTGGGATCAAGTGCCAACATCCCCACTTCTCGGTTAAGTCCTACTGGGAAGTAGGTTCCTCAACTGACCAGTAGATGCTGGATCCAAGACAACAAATCCATCCTATGGCACAAGACCATGCGCTCATCATTTTAGCTTCTTCGCGCTTAATATTATTCTGAGCTGTAAACGAAAAACTGATAGAACATAGTCACATTTAAAAATATTTCACCTGTAGGCAGAGTGCAAATTATACAATGACAATTGGGGGGGGTCAACATTTTCTAGAGATGACAAAAATGACAATTTTTGTCATCTTTAGGGGGGTCGAAGATGACAAAAATGACAATTTGTACCTTCTTTAGGGGGGTCGAAGTTGTAATTGGGGGGGTCAAACCCCCCCAAACCCCCCTGTAATTCGCACTATGCCTGTAGGCATGTGACAAGATTTAATATGATCTTGCTCAACCTACATCTGTAAAGTCAGCTAACAACTTATTAAAATGCACCAGAATTCAGCAAATAACATGTATGATAATAAAAAAAACTTCTGGGGAAAGACCCCCAGACCCCCACTAATCATTTCCTTCAAACCAATGTACAACAACCTGTACAATCTGTTACATTGGCCAACCAATCTACATTCAAACTGCCATAATGTGTAGGGGAGCACTACAAGACACACATAGGCCTACAACACACAGATAAGGTGTATATCTCTGTGCAATATGATATGGTTAGCAAATTAGAGGGTTATTTTCCAAAAAGTATATTGGGGCAGGGCGGCGGGGGCAGGGGGGGTACGAGGCAGAGCCCCCCCACATAACCAATCCCAATTTAACCCCTGTACATATCAAAACATAATAAAAGATCCCCATGTCCTTAAATTAAAGTACAGGGAACCCTCACACGGTTAATGGGGGCTGTGACCCCCCACAAATGGTGAAAAACCGCGATGTGGAGTGCCCCCTCAACTTATCAAGAAGTTACACTTTTTCGAAAAAAAAGTTTGATTCTACCTCGTTCCGTTCCTCTGTAATCAGCAGTAGAATGCGCTGCGCCATCTTTTCTCTTACTTTCCTAGGGGGAGAGGGAGGGGGGCGAAACAACGGTTTCATGCAGTGGCGAGTAGCTTGAGGATCAATCTTTTTACACAAGTATCATTCGATACCAATACCAAAGTTGGTATCGATATTATCGATATTTGGATCGATCCGCCCACCTCTAGTCCCCACTACTGGAAATGAATTTATTTACTAATTATTAATTATTTCTTTGTTGTAACAATGCTTCTTCCCAATAAATCTTATACCGTTGAAAAGTCTGTTAATTTCCCTTTTAAATTGTGCCACAGTTGTAGGAAACATGCATTTGTGAGATAGATAGATAGATAGATAGATAGATAGATAGATAGATAGATAGATAGATAGATAGATAGAGATAGATAGATAGATAGATAGTAGGGAAGACATAAGAGAAACAACTGTATTGATTATGTTACATGAAATATGTCAGTGTATCTGGTATGACATGTAGAAGTTATGAATGTACAGACAAGACATAATGATTTCCAAATGCACAGGCTTTATTTAAAAAAATAATAGGAGACTAAACTATCAAATGTCCAAGAAATGAAATGTACCCACTATGTAACACATAACAAACCATACATTTGATTTAAAAGGCTATGAAATGGACAAACTAAACTGCATGAAAAAATAGGACTAAACTATCTGTAAGAGCCATGACCGGATTAGGTGTTGTGTTTTATTATTATTATCATTATTATCCTTATTATTATTATTATTATTATTATTATTATTATTATTATTATTATTAATAATAATAATAATAATAATAATAATAAGTTTGGTTATAATAGAGGCTGAACAAAACCAAAACTCAGGTGATTGTTTGTTGGAGCCAAAGAGAAACGACTGCAGGTCTCCAAAAAGCTTGAATCTATAGGTCTAAAAACCACCAATCAGGCCAGAAATCCGGGTGTAGTAATGGACTCAGATCTAAACTTTGAAAAACTCATTAAGGCAATCACTAAATCAGCCTACTATCACCTGAAGAACATCTCGAGGATAAAAGATCTGATGTCTCAGCAAAATATGGAAAAACTAGTCCACGCAATCATTTTCAGTCGGCTTGATTATTGTAACAGCGATTTTACTGGTTTATCTAAAATATCAGTTAGACAGCTGCAGCTCATTCAGAACTCTGCTGCCTGCGTTCTCACTAAGACCAGGACAGTGGACCACATCAGTCCAGTTCTGAGGTCCTTACACTGGCTGCCTGTCCGTCAAAGGATAGATTTTAAAATTCTGTTGCTGGTCTATAAAGCTCTGAATGGTTTAGGACCAGAATACATCAGTGACCTCCTGACCCAGTATGAACCCACCAGACCCCTCAGGTCATCTGGATCCGGTTTATTATCAGTCCCCAGAGTCAGAACCAGATATGGAAAAGCTGCCTTCAGTTTCAATTGTAAATGAAATTTAGGCTCTTATATCATAAATGCAGCTAACCCCATGTAACCTGCTTATGAACTCATATAACCTTTTATACTGGCCTGCACATCAGCTATGTTTGTGTGCTACTGTCAACTGAATATCATCCTGTTCTCACAGACAGCTGCAAGGTCAACTAACAGAATAAGACACTCTTTGTTAAATCCTACTCCCTGACTATCAGTAATACAACATGACCATATATGGACTTCTGGTGCTGCTGCTTAAAACTCTCTGCCTTTTGCCAGAGAGAATTTTTTTTCTCTCTCCATGCGCATGATATATTCTTCTGACTTGACTTAATAAAAACATTGTGAACGCAGTTGTTATATTTTTCATTCTACTTGGATTCTTCTTCAGGTAATTTTCCACGACGCTATCCTCCACATGTCTGGAACAAACTCCCAGAAAGCCTCAGATCAACTGAAATACTCAGTTTATTTAAATCCAGGTTGAAGACTCACCTGTTCTCAGCTGCCTTTAAATAAGATTTTATTCAGGAGCTCAAATCTGCACAGCCTTTTTAAAACTCTTTTTACTGTTTTTCTTTGTTTTTATGCTTTTATTCTTTTACTTTTGAATGCTTTTTCTTCTTTTTCTGTGATGCTTTTAATGTTTTATGTAAAGCACTTTGAATTGTTTTGTACATGAAATGTGCTATACAAATAAACCTGCCTTGCCTAACCTTATAAAAATATATACTTTTTAAAAATTCTTTATTAATGAATTGAAAGAATACAAGACAGTATTTCTGAGGAGGAGATACATTACAAGTTGTGCCAGGGCTCAGTCTTCAGGCCTAGTCTCTCAGCAACTTCTTTGGTTCCAAGTTGTTACACAATCAAATATTCAGGCTGTGTTACATATAGAAAGTAGACTTACGACTACATTTACAGGATAGGAAATCCACAGGCTATGATGTATAAAAAATAAACTAGAACTAAAACGACCGAATGTACATTCTACAGAAAACAGGAAACTGAACTATATACTGAGCAGCCACTCATTGCACAACCTCGAGGAGTCAGAGGACCTTCAGACTGACTCATGCCACCACAACAGGACTGAACCAGCAGGGAGTCTTTTCTTTTTTTTTTTTTTTTTTTTTTTTTAAGATTTTTTTCGGCACTAGTGGCCTTTATTCAAAGTACAGAGAGAGACAGGAGGGGGGGCAGAGAGAACGGGGAAGACACGCGGCAAAGGGTCGACGAGCCGGGAGTCGAACTCGCGACCAGCCGCACGAGGCCTGCAGCCTCTGTATATGAGCCGCCTGCCCTAACCAGCTAGCGCCATGACACTTCTTGAAGAAACAATAAAAAACTGTAGCCTACATTGGAGATTTTACTAGTATTTGTTGTAACTAAGCAATTTCCAAAGAACCGATCAAATTCTATTCCATTCTATATGGTATATTGAGTAGAGTATTATCTGATAATATTAACACCGTGTTAAATTAGAAAGCTGTACATAAAGTAATGTTTATTTCGCGTTTAAACATGTAACACGCAGACAGACTTCCGCAGCAGGACAGTCGGGTAAATTTCCAACGCTGCTTCAGAGGCTGAGGGAGTTTGTCGTCACAATCTCTGACAAACACCCTCAGCCTCTGAGAGCGTTTGACGAAGAACGTTTCCGACAAACGACCAGCCTCTGAGGGAGTGACGCACATTCACCCGAAACCTAACCAGCTGTTTTACTGCCGAAGCCATTTTACGTCCTGACGACGTTCAAGCCTTCTGTTCTTCGGTAGAGGTAAAGCGCTCACCCTTTATCTGTTTGCGGATGATGATTCTTTTAACGGATGTGTTTTAATTTGAAGTCGGTGTTTTAGTTTAAACCATCTAATAATAGCAATGACGGTTATCGAAAACAAGACAACGCAGTTTGTTTCTCCTTGCATTTTATTACATTTCTTTAGCTAGTAAGATAGAAAAGGTTAAATGTGATTGTGATCACGATAAATAAATTAAAAAAAAAAAAAAAAAAAAAAAAAACATTTTTTCCTTTTTAGTAGAGAACAAAGGCGGAAGGGAGGAGGCACGTCGACTCTGGTTGTTACGGAAACGAAAGTTATCTTTCCGCTGATCGCTCCGTTGCGCCGCAAGTGGAGAAATGGCGAAATAAACGACGGTTAAGACGAAACTTGAGGGGTTGATACGTGTAACTGAATATCCGGGACGAATTATGACTTGTACATGAATATAGGAATAAATAAAATGAGAAAGACTGGGGCCTTAAAGCAAATTTGGAGTGCGTCTTTAACATTGTTAATTGTTTGGTTTTAAAGGTTAACTGTTTTGTTTTTCTCTTCAATATTTATGTCTGTTTGCCAAAAGTTGTTTTGCACCATGCCACACCTAAGCAAGTTCAAACGAGGAAGAAGGAAATCATTATCAGAGCGCAGCCTGGAGCTTCAGCCCTGGCCCCACTAGACATTTTTGCCCAAATTATTTAAGAGTCGAATGAAGATATGGTCTTCTATGCATAGGCTGGCTTAAAAAAAAAAGAGTCCAACGAAGAAGGAAAAGTAAAACAAATCAGCATCATAATTTCCATTTGTAGCAGAAACAGTAAAACCACTAATATGAAATTAGACTCAATGTGTTGACTAATCGGTTAATTTGCATGTTGTTGCCACTTGGCTGAAATTTTAGATTTACCAAGTAATGACTCAAAGCTTCCTCCTTTTCTGTTTTGTAATCTGGGGCTTCTCAGAAAACATCTGTGGCCTCAGACTCTCAGGCCTGTGAGAAGAATGAAATCTCATTAATTTGGCATTTTTAAAACATTTCAGGGGTAACAATAGTTTATGAATTAACTATTTTATTTCATTTTTTTTTTTTTTACATAAAGTTGAAAAGAAATTAATGTCAAAAGAGAGATATTGGATTAATCTAAAGTCATCAAGCTTTTAAAATGTTATAAGTTTTTACATTTTTGTGGCAGTGGTGGCCTTTATTCCACAGCGAGAGAGAGACAGGAAATCAGGGTAAAGGGAGAATGGGGAAAACATGCAGCAAAGGGTCACAGAGCAGGAGTCGAACCTGCAACTGTTGCCAGTTCTGTGTACGGGCTACCTGCCCTAACCACTGCACTACCAGGAAGCTACCAGAAATGTCCTAGTTTCTACCTATTGACACTTTACTTAGGAGACTGCTGTAAAGTAGCACTTCAGTGTATTTTGTTTGCAGTCTGTCAAGTGGATTGCTTTCCATTATTGCAGAAAAATGCCATCTTAAAAAAAAATTTATTGCTATAATTTCTTTAAGTAAATTGTTTAAATATAGCAGGTGAAATATGTATTGAACATCTCACAGTTTATTCCTGGAAATATATTTCTAAAGCCGCTATTGATATAAAACTTTCACCAGATGTTGGTGACAATCCATGTAATCCACACATGCAAATGTTCATAAATTCCATTATATGTAATAATGTGAAATGACTAGGAAAAAGGATTGAACACATGATAAAAGAGAGGTGCAAAAAGACATGGAAAGCCAAGACACCAGCTGAAATAAATGAACAATTAAAAAGCAAAATGGTGACATGTTCAATACCTATTTTATCAGCTGTATGCATTTATCAGTAATTTTTATTTATTTGTTTATTTAAAAAAACATGTTTTGATCTTTTTAGTTTCAGAGAATCAGAATGGGGACGAATTCTGCACAGCAGAATTTGTAAGTACTTTTCTTTTCTAAATGTTTTTCTAAAATGGCTCCCCTCATTGTGGCAGCTTGCTGCAGTAGCAATTTTGCTAGCTTTTTGCATAGTTTTGAGTGTTTGAACAAAGTCATTTTCATTTATATCATTGGTTTTTGGACGATTTGTCTGCTGTGCGGCCTGAGGGTTTTTCTTGGTTACTTTTTCATTTTTTTTACCATCTGTTATGATGAGTAACCATAGTAATGAGAGAGTTGTTAATCATTGGACAATGCTGATTAAAATATCAAGAAGCCAAATGATAACCGGACTGAGACACCAAATTCCCAGTGAGCTTTATAGACGACACTGCGGATCCAGAGCAGGAGCAAAGCAGAGAGGGGAAGAGGTTTAAACCAGCTCTCCCCTCCATCATAATGGGGAATGTGAGATTTCTCACTAAGAAAATGGATGAGCTTGAAGCCCTGACGAGGACAAATCTGGACGTGGCTGCAAGAGCAGAGAGACTCCAGCATCTGTCTGCCTGGCTTTAAGACAGTACATGAAGACAGAAATATGAAAAGGAGCAGAAAAAGCAAGGGCTGTGGAATTGCAGTGTTAGTCAACAACAGATGGTGTAATTCAGAACACATTACTGTGTAACATCATTTCTGCAGCCTGGATATTGAACGATTAGCTGGGAGTTTTCGTCATTATTTCCAGAGAGAGTTCAAGAGCTCTTCGGAAGCTGAAGAAACTGCACGGGTGTTTGAGGCTACAGACTGGAATGCACTCTGTGAACCACATGAAGGTTACATCAGCATCAGAAGTAGAAGAAGTAGAGGTGGTGGAGGCGGATACCTCGTTGTTCACCTGGAAAACAGACTGGACTGGAGACACAACACTGATGCTGTTTATAAGGGACAGAGCCAACTATACTTCTGGAGGAAGCTTATGTCCCTCTGTTGCACATCTTTAAGTCTGCTGTGGAGAGAGTAATCTCATCTGCGGTCATCTGTTTGGGGAGCAGAGCCAGTGACTTCAAGAAACTGAACAAACTGATAAAGAAGATTGGTACTGTTCTGGAGCTTACAGAGCTGATTCTGCAAAGGCGGATACTTCATAAAATGAAGAACATCATGGACAACCCTGAGCATCCTCCTCACAACACAGTTATTCAGCAACAGTGTCTTCAGTCAAAGGCTTCTTCAGATCTGCTGCAACACAGACGCTACAGGAGATCCTTCCTGCCCGCAGCAATAACCACCTATCATGAATCTTTCCAGAGACTTAAAACCTAATAGTTAAAGTGACAGCTTAATTTCTCTTTGGATATTAAGTCAGTATTTTTAAATTTAATTGAACTGAATGTTTGTTTATTAATAAAACAAAAATCCCATAGTATTTTATTTTATTGATTTTATTTGTTTATTTTATTTCTTTTACTTCCTTTACTTGTTCTGAGCCATGTAAATAGTTTCAGTTCCTTATAAGGTTTTTTGATATCTCAGTCTGAGTCTTCAGTGCTGCTACAACTGTGCCTCAACAGAACTGAAACTCTTGTATTGTCTTTCTCCTTTCCACTTCACCAATGAAATATTGTCAGCAATGAGTGGCACTGGAAAAAATGTTTCACATCTGTCCATAACTCTTAAGTTATATTTGAAGTTTCTCTTAAAAATCCTGTGTGGGTAAATGACATAGAACTGCATTTTCTGAACAATTTTGCAATGCCGAGTCCCCGTCCTCTCGTGCTCGGCTTATAAAGGAGCCAGTCCTGATCCCTGCAGTCGTGGGCACACAGGGCCCCAAAGGTTAAGGTGGAGACCTAAATAATGACACCACCAATACTAACAGAGTAAGGTGCTCGGATATCCTGGGGACGCTGAGCGTAGAGCTGCTGCTGTTGCATGTCAAAGACAGAAGGTGAGCTGGTTGAGAACCTGAAGAGGCCCCACACAAACCTAGAATTTGCTGGAGGGAATCTCATCTAGGCTAGGAGCGCTTTGGACTCAACTCAAAGAAGCTAGGAAAAAATGCTCATGAGCAAATGTGGATTAACCTGCCCTACCTGTTATCGCTTCGACCCAACCAGATAAATAAAAGATGGGTGGATGTCATTAAGTACTCGGTTTTTGTCTATATATTTCACACTTGTACAATTGGAGCGTCAATAAAGTCTTGAATCTTGAACTGTAGTCAATCTTTTCTTTCCAGTGTTCCCTGTATCAAACCCACATGTGACTTCAAGTGCTGTGAAGCCTTGCAGGTAGGTTTGTTATTTGGTAACACTTTGAGATAGGTGCCCTTGACATTTGAGCAGCAGCCCTGACTTGACGGGAATGAATGTTTGTGAGCTCTGCCCATAGAACTAAATCACATTTAAATATCATGGCTACATGTTGAAATACCTTGGATTAATAGAAGTGTGAAGTTTGAAGGAAATGGAGTTTTTGTTTTTTTTTGTGCTTAAAACTACTTCAGGCAGACTCTCCACAATATTCAAGGACTGTAAAGCTCTGGTTGGATCTGGATAATGTTCTTCTCATTTAAAGGACTGGAAACAAGAAGGGATTGGATGAAACAAGAAGTGACAGATGACATACCTGAACAATGCAATGAAACCTCTGGACAGACACAAAGCAAACATTGGCATCATGTAGAATAAGGACCTGAAGATGGAATACAGTCTGAATAGATGACAGAAGACAGAGCATAGCTGGTTTTATCAGGGAGGGGCATCATTCCTGGTCACAGCAGCTCTTACGCTCTGGCTCACAGATCTAAATATGTTTTTTTTAGCAGGACAGACATGGATTCAGTTAACTTTGGCTCTGAGTTTTCTATGCGCTGAATGGATAATTGTAGAATATGTACTTAAAAAAATTTTTTTTTTAAATCTTTCAGGGGGATACTGAATTTGTCTAATTTCCCACGATGCAATGGAAAAATAGGTAGGCTACACTGATCTGTGCCTCATGTTCAATATACATATATATTACATTTTTCATCAGTTTTTTAAATGTATTTTTTATTTGTAATGTGTTGTAGGTGGAGACTACTATAAATGGGTTTCAGACACAGTGACCAAATGTAGGCGCAAGAGGTTCCAACTAAATAGCCCACCTGGTGCCATACTGGTAGTCGGGCCCCTCGAGGACACCGTGTACCACGACAGTCCTGCCGAGGTCAATGGGTGGGGGAAATTTTATCTTCCTACAACAGTAGAGATGCAAGTTGTGGGCTATGTGGAGGGCACCCCCTACCCATGTGACCAGCTTGTCCTGATGACTTGTGAGGACAAGAAGTTTTATGCCTATGATGAGGAGGAGCTGCACATGGTGGCCCCCAACCTGGAGTATCTGTGTGAGAAGGGAGTCGACTATCCAGCATCTACGAGCTATTACAAAGGGGAGGCCTTCAAGGATATGGTGAGTTGGCTGGGGGGAAATGCAAGGGAATGAATGAGCACAAGGAGGGATTGTCTTGGAATATTCATTTTTTTTTTCTTTTTGTATTGTCTGTCTTATTTAGACCAAGGAGGACTGGGATGAGGTGAGGAGGGGCCCCGTGGGGCAGAAATTGGATGAGGAGCATCACAAATTGGTGTCAGCACACAAATCCAGACTCTTGGAGAATCTCAGACTCAGCAGACAAAAACAAAAGTAGGCATCTTTATCTTTTAATCTCATTAAAAACAGACTCATTAATGTAAGCTAACATTTTTATACATTTAAAAATTAAGTTTGAAAATTAACAACAATCTGTGGGTTTTAACTGAACAATGGATAATATATAAGATTATGACCCATCAGTATCACATATCTATCCAACTGTTAGTGTGACTACAGCAGTTCAGACTTGTGGCCTGTTAATGTTGGATTGCAAATTGATGAAGAAAAGTAGCCAAAACCTTATTGAGATATGACACTAACATGTTTAGTCGCTGTAAGATTGATGGAAACGGGTGGAACAAAGGTGGCTATTTTAAACATTTGGATTAACTGTAATCTCTTTCTCTCTCCTCTTCAGGTTGCATCAGCTGCATGGCAGCACCCTTCCTGACGATGTCCTCAGACAATTTCTGCTGAGAGGAGGATCCTGACTTGCAGAAAATATTGTCTGCAGACATGGACAATGAAAACTCTGAAAACAGGGCTGAGGTTTGCACTCAAGAAACACTTCTTGGGCCGCCCTGGTAGCACAGCGGATTGTCCCTAGGAGTCAGCAGGGCCCTCAGCGGGGAGGTGGTTCTGTAAAATGTGTCGCAGGTAATTTGCAGACACTTCTAATAATCTGTAACACATTTCACAGATTGGTCTGTGAAAAGGTCCATGGTGCAAAAAAGGTTGGGAGGGGGCACTGCTCTAGGTGAGTGAATTTATCTCCATATGCCAATAGCCTCAGAAATTACATTTTAGGCTTAGCGCAAAGCAAAATCCCCCGGCGATGGTTGTGCCTGCAGCTTCTGCTGGGGGCCCCAAGGGTGATGACTGCCTGACCGGGGTGATGATCTGGTGACTTCTGGAAGTCAGCAGATCTCGACAATACAGTCACAGTCTTTCAGGCAGCCAAATATCCTTTCCAGATCTACTGATCTCTTCACCTCTGATAATTTTTGTATAATTTATGCTTTCAATAAAGTTCACAACTTGGAGGTGTTTTTTGTGTGTGTTTTTTTTTTTTCAAGAATAGTAAAGCCGCTTCTGTGAAAAATATAACTTCAGATGTGAGACTGATTGATTGTTTAACTTTGTTTAAAGGAAGTGTTGCGATTCAATGAAGAGATGGCCAATACTAATTTGAATTATTATTTCAGGCTGCCCAGTATGCTACAGGATACTGATTGGATGATTTACCTGGAACCTGGCCTCAGTTCACTGGCTGTTTCTGTATGTTTTTCTTGGACGATGTACTGAAAATGTAATTTCACTGTGTTGGGACGCTGGCTCAGTGACAAATAAAGGCATTCTGATTCTGATTCTGTCACTCATCTGCATGTTTGCATAATTGGTTGGATGAAAAATGTCTTGGTGCTCACGCTGATTCATCAAACATACAGGGAATCAATATTTAGGACACATTCTGTGTCAACCTGCCTTTTCAATCATTCCAAGTGGGGATCTGGTGTCAAAACTGCTCCATGACTGACCTGTACCTGCAGAGGAAGTTAAAGGGTTCCTCGGTACATTACACCTAATAACATAACATGAGTATAACATCAAAGTATCTGGTAACATGCTCTGTACCCATTAAATAAATTTAAAAAAAGCAGAGCGGGTTTGGTCCGTGGGAATCACCTGTTGTGATAAATCCATATTTCAAATATGACTCCTGGTTTTGTCTGCTAAAAGCTTTCTTTTTCTTGGAAGTCGTAGGCTGTTCTTCCTTCTCTTCACTGTGCAGTTTCCTCTTCACAAGGAAACTTTCCAAAGACGTCTTGTTTCTTACTCATTTTGCTAGCTGGGTTAAATTTTGGCGCTCAAGTGACCGAGATGTAACCAAGAGAATCTGGTCATTTTTCAAAATAAATTTTTTTTTTTTTAATTTCTAAATAAAAGCTCATTCAGACTCATATAATAAATGAACTTTTTTTTTTTCTTGTGCAGCCCGGTACCAATTGATCCACAGCCCGGTACCGGTCCCCGGCCCGGGGATTGGAGACCACTGCTTTACAGTGCTAAAACATGAACGTTAGACTGGTTGGTGATTATGTCTGTGATGATGCTTGTTTGTTTCCGTCTCCCGGAGATTGACTGATAACCTGTACAGGCTGGATCCCACAATTAAAGAAGAGTTTGAAGAGCAAATGTTGTCATGTTTGGTTGATTTAGACTCATCAGTCAACATACATGTTAAACTGATAGATTTGATAAGGGAAGCTGGAGTTCGTGGAGAAAACCCACAGTAAAGAATTAGCTTTGAACCAGCTACCTTCTTGTACTTGAGGCACATTAATAAACATAAAATAAAAATATATTATGAAAAAAAAGCAGATAAACAAGATAGCAAAATAATAAAAATGAAATAAATTGCATTTAATTAGGGATTAACAGCACACTAAAACTCATCATCTCTTAGTTCTGCTGTTATAGTCCTAGGCTGCCGGGGGGACTCCCATGATGCATTGCGCATCTTTACCTTGTCTCTCTATCACGATTTAAGATTGTTCTGGATGATTTGATAACAATATCACTGTCTGTTTTCTGTAGTCTCACTCCCGTCTCCTTCTGCAGTCCTACCATGGAAAGGTTCTCATTTAAGGACTCTGTGTGTGCAGAGGCTGAGGAAACAAGAAGGGATGGGATGAAAAGACAAAACAAGTTGATATGTAGAATAAGGATCTAAAGTTGGTTTGCAGTCTGGATATTCTCTTAAAAAAAACATCTGTCATACAATAATACAAAGCTAACACATGCTGTAGTCATGTTAGATTCTCATATGTTTTCTTACACAGTCTGTGTTAAGAGTTAAACAGATTTTAATTTCAGAGCGTAAACTTCCTGATAGGAAGATTGCAACATGTGTCATGTCTCAGTGGCCCCGCCTTGCTCAGTTTTTTCAGTCATTTCCTGCTCTGTTCAGCCGTTAAACTCGAGCAGTGATACATATCCGTCATGGCTGTTTGTAAATTAATTAAATAGTTGTGTTGTTTTGCATTTTTATCCCGTTTATCTGTCAGGCACTTTGGCTTTTATTGACAGTTCAGGTTACATCACGTAAAATAAAGCATTTAAGGAGAGGAGAACGTCATCTCTCTCGGTTTCATTTACCTACAAACCTATGATGGTGAGTAGCAGCTTTTATGTGATGTTCTTCCTCATTAACATTTTATATATCTATCTTGTTTATTATTTTCATATTTCTGCTGTTGTTGTCTATCAGAGTACAGTGTACTTTTAGGATTATTAATCATATTAATTTCATTTATATCAGGCTGCTGAACAGAACGAGCGGTAAGGCAACTTTTTAAAATTCTTTTTGTTACAACATTCTACTTGTTATTTTTTTTATATTTTAGATAATAATCTTTTTATTTAATTTTAGAGAAGAATATTTGACAAATGAAGAGGTTTTCCGAAGGAATGCTCTCCTAATTATTGGTGAAATGCAGGAAATGAGTAACAAGACTCGAGAGGACACTACAGTGTTAGTGGATGAGGTACGTCTGGAAGTATGGAAGTGTTATTTATTGTATTTTAAACACATCATTCAACTCATACACACAGAAAGTTTATTCTCTGTACTATATGTGTGTTTTGAACATACAGGTTCTTCACAGCATCTTCTTTTTGGGAGAGATCAGCTTTCCATCATTTTCCCCAAGAATGATTTTTGAAAAGGAACCTGAAGTATATGATTACTTCATTGAGGTCTATCCTTGGCCTTTTCAGCTCTATTTGTCCCAACTACCTCGGCGGAGTCCGTTTTCGTGTGTGCTCGACATGGTAAGTTGTAGTTTGTTACAAGGTCTACATTTTTTCATTGTATTTCGACCTAAATTAATTTCATATTACACTCGGTGATGATTGTTGATTTTTATATTTCACAATGGAGATTCAGACTTAATAACAAAGTCATTCCTTGTCATTTTCAACAATTTTCCATCTCCACCTCAGATATCTGATTTTGTTCTTTACTTTGATGACCAATGAGTGTAGATGACGCTGAATCTCCAATATTAGGATTATGTTATAGGGGAAGTACTTGGATTGGTTTCTATATTTATTTGACAGGGACAGTGCACAATCTTTACAACTTCACTACAGTTAGCTGGTAGCTTATTTGCATCTGTCATCCCTGGACAGGCAAAACAGACAACAAATCATCACGGAAGTAAAACATGTAATGAAAACACAACAAAATATATGTATTTCTTTCTTCTCATCAATAAATAAAAGTGGTAAAGATCTAATCTACTCAGTGGCAAGAAATATAAATAAAAAAGAAAGAAATAGAAATACTTATCAAGTTAAATGGGCTTCTAATAACAGAAAACTGGGACGCACAACAAACAGCAGAATACAGCAGTGAGATAATAAAACAAACTTACTCTATATACGTGTTAACTCTTTACAAGGGCCAGTTATACTCACGGTGAAGATGACTTTTTTTTTTTTTTACTGCTAACTTTTCAATAGAAATGACCCTGACTAAAAGTGTTAATTAAGTGTAAATGGTGTGAATCAAAGCAATTTTGAAAGAGAGCAGAATATGTGCCCTGCTGTGCAGTGGCCTGCATAGCAGCAGCCACCCACTGGTGTGTGAATGAGAGGCCAATGTAAAATGCTTTGGGGGCACCATGATGGTGTCTAGAATAATATATATAAGTTATATAAGCACTATATAAGTACAGTCCATTCATCACTTTACACAGAGAGTGTATAAAAATAACTATTTTACCAAATGTGTCATCTACTGTCAATAGACACAAAAGAAGGAGAGTTCATGGCGCTTATGTCCTATTTTGTCATGTATGAGTAAAGTGAGCAGAGGCCATGAGCTCTCCAACCTTTGTGTTTGTTGACCCAGAAATACATTTGTGTAGATTAACATATTGTTTTCTAATTGCTTGCAGATTGTCCACCTGACCGGACAAGAAAAAGTGGAGGAGATAAAACGTAAAGTACAAGAATTCATCCAAACCCTGATGCGAGGGGCTAAGTCAAAGATTTTGCTCTCCTCCACCATCTGCATCTCTCATACCACCATCCCGAATTCGGTCAGGCACTATGGCGTCTCCATGTCCACTTTTCGTCGTCCTCCTGGGCAAATCATGGTTGCTGCGTCCTGCTTAAACACATGGAATGATAACGTAGCTGATGCAGTGATGACTTACTTTCCAAATAAGTTCAAAAAGCCCTACTTTGATGGAACTTATCCACCTATCTGAAGATGTCAGATGTGAGACCTTCAACATCAGGAGTGGAAAACAAATTAATCCTTGCAGTTCATGTGGGGATTTATTTGGATTGCACACGGCTGAAGAAAAGTACTGGCCCCATGGTCCACTGTGCTGAGGTTGAGAGTCTTAGCAATTTGCTTAGAAATGAAGAACACATAAAACAGCGAGCCGAACAACGGTCTACCACAGTGAATAAAGAGAACAGGCAGAATGCCAGAGAGGATGTTTTAAATGCTCTTAAGAAGTTGCTAAAAGAAAAGAAATTTAAATGGGATGGCAATTTCTATGTCCCACAAATGATGAAACCAGAGTCTTAAATTAAATTAAACCAGAGTCAGGTTCCATCCTATTATCTATGCTTACTTAATCCTATGTAGGGTCATAGGGATCTTCTCCTTGGGCAAAAGGCAGGGGTACACGCTGGACAGGATCGCCACTCCATCGCAGGGCCACATGCAGACAAACAACAATGCACACTCACAATGTGTGTGATATTTTGTGATATTGAATGTTTTGTGATACTGAATGTTTCTGCATAGGGAGAGTCAGCAGGCATGCACATCATGATGGCAAAGTTACTGCATTGGCTCCCTGTGTCTTTTAAGATCAGTTTTAAGGTTCTTTTGAGGGTTTTTAAAAGTCTTAATGGTCTTGCGCCTTCTTATCTTGCCGATTTGCTTTTACCTTATAAACCTTTGCAGACCCTCTGGTTCTCTAGCAGTGGCCTTCTAGTTATTCCCAATGTTAATACAAGAACCCACGGTGAGGCAGCTTTCCAACATTACACCCCACGACTGTGGAACAGCCTCCCAGAGAACCTGAGGGCCACGGAGAATGCAGATATTTTTAAAAGCAGGCTCAAGACCCACCTATTTAATTTGGCTTTTAACTAATGTCCCCCTTTATCCTGATTTAGATTTTTTATTTTAGATTTGTTATTTAGCCTATGTTTTTAGCACGTTTTTACGGTTTTATTTATTTTAATCTTTATTTATTTAGCAATTTTCATAATTATTATTATTGATGCTGTTGATATCATTATTATTATTATTTCCAGTGTTTCCTCCTGATGCAGACAGCTCCCAGTGATACTGTGATAGTGTTTCGTCTCTCTGGTTCTTCTGTACCCAGCCACACTATCCATATTTTTATTTCCTTTTATCTTTGATTACACATGCTTTATCACTGATAGGGATAAGGGGTGGAGGGGAAGGTGGAGATGGGTGAGTAAATGGGTGGGAGCGACTCTGTTTTTACTTTGTAAAGGCACTTTGTGCTGCATTTTATTGTACTAAAAGTGCTATATAAATAAAGCTTGATTTGATTGAAAGTTTGAAAATGCAATTTTTACTTCCTTGATAGATTCCTATTATAGACTATATATTTGTTTTAATTAGGGTAAGATTAAAAAAAAAGCAATAATCATGAAAAAAATTAATACATCTGTTTTTTTTTTCAAATTTTTCCAAGACACATTTTTTTCCAATATATTCTTTCATATCTCTTTATTTTTTAGTATATAATTCATATCACTGTTTAAAACAATAATTTCAGCTCAGGTACTTATTAGCTATTTTTGGCAGGTCCAATGAAACCATCTTTCTAGACCAGGGGTTCAAAGGTCCATATCTACTCTCCACTGAAGGCCAGAGGTCCAGAAAAATCTCCAACAACATAACATGTACTTCGCTTTTTCACTTTGAACTATATCATATAAAAACAACACAGGACAATCCCAACTAGAAATATAAATAAATAAATTATTTTGAATTAAATTTACTGCTTTCACTGGATAAGATTCATAATTAAAAATAAGGAAGAAAACATTGTCAGCATAAACATGAACACCTGCCTTTTTCATTTTTCATTTAAAGTTTAAATGTTTTGGTTACCTTACTTAGCGTTTCGACGAAGTTGTTTTGTTTTTAGGCAAAAAAAAAAAATAGAAGAAGAAGAAGAAGAAGAAGCTTTGTTTCCAAGGCTGAATGTTCCCGCCTTATATTTCTTCTGATTGGCTCTAAGTCACAAACTTCCGTGTGCTGATTGGCTACTTGCTCCTGTCATTTATATGAGCGTTCTGCTCCGCCCTCCTCACCAACAGCTGTCTACCGTCACAGACGTTCAGAGACAAACACTCATGTAGCAGGAGGAAGACGGGAAAAGTTTGTGATTATAAGAAGGAATCATCTCTGAAGTCGCTGTGAATTTCATCCAAAGACACTGTTTTTAACATTACAAAATATTTATCAACGTATTTGTGAAAGGATAATTTCAGACTTAGGTGTGCTGGGTTCGGACTGAAGTGCCTCTCGGTCTGGATCTGGGCTGGAGTCCGGACTTGGGGGAGTTTGGTTCCAGCCATTTCTTCTTACCTGAATCTGATCTTTTTAGACCTAAGACCTTCCTTCTACTATGGGGCTTTAATTAATCTTAATTATTTTTGTACAGAAATCACTTCTTGGTTATTCATTTATATCTGAGTTTTTTAGTTGCCATTGTTACCTTAATGGAGATTTAATATTATGTAGTTTCTATTTTTCTCACATTTTTACTCTTCCTTGTATTATTTTCTATATATTTGTGTTATTTTCTATCCCTAATATCTTTCCCATTATATCTTATGTGTGTGAGTAAATCTCTGGGAGAGCAAAGGAGATAAGAAAAAGCAAGTCTGCCGGACTCCTGATTTCTCACACACAGAATATCTTGTAAAATTAGTTGTTTGTCTCAAAACACCTATTGGAGCTTTGCTCAGTTTTCACCATGAGATAAACAAGGGAGTGGCTATTGGCTGGTTAGCTCAATTTACCATGAGACAAACAAAGTGAAACTTTAAGATCTTCAATGAGATAAACAATATTGCATATAACCAATAGAATTACCCAAAGATACCTGGAGAGAGAAAACTTAGGCATGTCTCTGGACTGACCACTCCATAACAAATGAACATACACTTACCAGCTACTTTATTAGGTATACCTGTCCAACTGCTCGTTAATGCAAATTTACAACAAAAAGACTGAGGGACAGCTTCTTCCCCAGAGCTGCGAAAGCCATAGCCCCCCTGTAGTGAACCACTGTACCCCACCCCCCTACAGAGCTTTAAACATGGACCCTCCCCCCCACAGACACAATACCTACCTTCCACACCTCTGTGTCACTTGCACTTTATCTCCCATTCTCATTCCCACCCACCCTCCCATCAACCCCCGCACAGCCAGTCTCTGTAAATAAAACACTGACAATCTGTAAATATCACCTACAAGAATGTATATATTTTTCATCTATTTATCTGTGTGATTTATTTATGTGTGTATTTATGTGTGTGCCTGCCGGGTGTCGTGCAAAATTTCGTTATGCCTGCATAATGACAATAAAGAGACTTGAATTTCAAATCAGCCAATCACATGGCAGCAGCTGCATTTTGGGATGTAAACATGGTCAAGATGATCGGCTGCAGTTCAAACCAGCATCAGAATGGGGAAGAAAGGTGATTTAAGTGACTTTGAACGTGGCATGGTTGTTGGTGCCACACGGGCTGGTCTGAGTATTTCAGAAACTGCTAATCTACTGGGATTTTCACCATAACCACCTCTAGAGTTTACAGGGAATGGTCCGAAAAAGAGAAAATATCCAGTGAGCGCAGTTCTGTGGGCCCAACTACCTTGTTGATGCCAGAGGTCAGAGGAGAATGACCAGACTGGTTCAAGCTGATAGAAAGGCAACTGTAACTCAAACAACCAATTGTTACAACTAAGGTATGCAGAAGAGCATCTCTGAACGCACACGTCGAACCTTGAGGCAGATCGGCTCCAGCAGCAGAAGACCACCCTGGGTGCCACTCCTGTCAGCCAAGAACAGGAAACTGAGTCTACAATTCACACAGGCTCACCAAAACTGGAGAATAGATTAGAAAAAAGTTGCCTGGTCTGATGAGTCTGGATTTCTGATGACACATTCAGATGGTCAGAATTTGGTGTCAACAACATGAAAGCATGGATCCATCCTGCCTTGTATCAACAGTTCAGATTGGTGGTGTAATAGTGTGGTGTGGGGGGCAAACTTTTGCCCATTAGCACCAGTTGAGCATCATGTCAATGCCACAACCAAGTATTGTTGCTGACCATGTCCATCCCCTTATGACCACAGTGTACCCATCTTCTGATGGATACTTCCAGTAGGATAACGCGCCATGTCATAAAGCGTGAATCAATCTCAGACTGGTTTCTTGAACATGACAATGAGTTCACTGTTCTCAAATTCCCTCCACAGTCATCAGATCTCAATCCAATAGAGCACCTTTGGGATTTGGTGGAACGAGGAGATTTGCATTCTGGATGTGCAGCTGAAAAATCTGCAGCAACTGCGTGATGCTAACATGTCAATATGGACTAAACTCAAACTCAACATGTTTCCAGGACCTTGTTGAATCAATGCCATAGCTACGCCATGAAGGATTAAGATAGCTCTGAAGGCAAAAGGGGGTCCAACCTGGTACTAGCAAGGTGGACCTAATGAAGTGGCTGGTGAGTGTAGATACATTGAAACTTCTGAGACAGAAAACCTTGACGCCAGAAACAAGGGGTGGAAGCTCAGGCACGCATCTGAACTTTAGATGACAACTGGCCCTGACTGAGACTAAAACAGGTCTGAGGCTCCTCTGTGTCAATTCTTAAAACTTATAGTTAATATTTGTTAGGGGGTCATGTTCTGGGTCTTTGAAAAGTGCCTAGACAATTTGTATTGGAAAAGAGGCAATACAAATAAAGTTGAACTGAATAGGAGTTTTTTTTCACTGGCAGCCTGTGTCATGTCTCAGTCGCCACGCCTCGCTCATTTTTTTTTTTTTCAGTCAGACTTCCCGCTCTGGTGAGCAAACTTGAGCTGTAATAGAGAGCTCTCACATCGCTGTTTGTGAGTAAATGTTGTTAAGCATTTATATGAAACAGGCTCTGTGGCTTTTGATCGCACTTTAGTTTAAAAATCACGTTTTAAAAAAACATCTAAGAGTTATTTTAAGTTAAAGGGAAGGAATTAATTTCTTTCAGTTTCATTTCCCTGGAACCGACAATGGTGAGTAGCAGTTTTTATGTGGTGTTCTTTCTCCTGACCATTTTATGTATCCTGTTTATTTTTTTCATATTTCCATCATTGTTGTCTGTCAGTGACAAGTAAACTTTTATCATTTATTAATCATATCAATCTCATTTTTATCAGAGTCCTGCACAGGACAAGAGGTAAGGCACCCTCTCTTCAAAAAACACAAGTTTTGTCACAACACTTTGCTGTCAGTTCTTTAATGATAATTTTTGTTTTCTTATTTTAGAATTTTTTTGGAAAAAGAAGATGCATTCAGGCAGAAGGCTTTCATAGTTATTTCTGCAATGTTGGAAATGAGCAACAAGACTCGCGAGGACACTTCAGTGTTGGTGGATGAGGTGTGTCTGATAGGGACATAAAGTGTGGAGGTGTCATTTATTGTATTTTAAACACACAATATTCATGTAGAAAGTGTATTATCTGTAATGTATGTGTATTTTGACCACACAGGTTCTTCACAGCCTCTTCTTTTTGGGACTGATCAGTTTTCCCACCATTTTCCCCCATAATGCTTTTGGATAATGATGACGAGGTACACAACTACTTGACTGATCGCCATCCTCGACCTTTTGAAGCTCTATTCGTCCCAACTACCTCGCCGGAGTCCATTGTCATGCGTGCTAGACATGGTAAGGTTGTAGTTTATGACAGTTCTGTCTCATCAGGGTGTACTGTATGGACTTGCTACAACATTTTAAATTATTTTGATACTGCAGTTAGTGATCATTGTTGATTGTGTTTTAAAAGTGGAGGGAAAAACGGAGTAAATAACAGGACCTTTCTTTGTCTGCTTAAGCAAATTTCCACCTCAAATTTATGACTGTTCTGACTCTTGATGATGTAGAATCCTCAAGTATTAAAACCATGAAGGAAGTATTTGTCAGGTTAAAACCAACTAATCACTTTTACAGAGGCCAAAGCTTCATAGAGACCTGCTTATAGCGAGGCTACTTAAATTGTTTTTCCTGACGGCTAAATTATATGAAGAATATGGGGTTATTCCTTGGACCAAAAGCATTTGAATTTACAGCACCCCTACCTACAGAAAAATGTGACAGAAAAAGCAGTATAATAAGTTATTGAAAAGACCTGAAATGAACTGAGATCGTTAAAGTGTCAGCGCTCTACAAAAGCCTGGTATACTTATATGCATCATCACTAATATTCATGCCACTTGTTTAGCCCTATAATTATTATTATTACAATTTTTTTCTCCATAGAAATGACTAACAGTATCTTCTCTACACTTACATTCACCTGAAGAATAACACACCGTCGGTGCCACACCTTAGCTGCAGAAGTTTCGCTTTCCTGCCCTGTGAGAAAAGAAAAGGAAAGTAAAGCTGTATGCAACTAGTTAGACAGGGAAACACATTCACACAGCCACACACAATGACAGGAAAACAAACACTATACAGTATTTTAAGACGGTGCCTTTAAAGTAGGAATTTAAAGATCACAACAACACAAGAACAGATTTTTAGTTTCACATTCAATCTCTATTTCTGAGAGACTTTGTTCTACATCTGCAATGTTTTTATTTTCTTCCTCCCCTAGATCTATATCAAATCTTTTTTTTTTTTTAAGAATACAACCCCTGTCCCAGTTTCTAGAGACCTGAACTAGAATACGTGACCATATGAAGATGCTGCAGACCAGTTTATGGTCAGAGGATATGTGCCAGAAACAATACATGGCCCCTTCCTTTAAAAGTAAACCAAAGTTATGAAGAGCAGCTATGTCTTTGTTCTTGGGATGTGCTTTTCAACAACAATGGGATCTTGCAAATCCAAGGCTGGCAGTCTAGAAGGTGTTACCATTTCTTACTCTGGATACAAAATAGAGACAATATCATCATCACCAAAAATATCCTGCTCAAATTAAAGTGATACTAACTGTAGTGGAAAGCAGAATAACTACTAACCACACCAAGTTGTGCTGAACCATACATGCAGTACTATAGCAGGAAGTGGAAAATACAGGAAAAACTGAACTTGATTAATGGTTCCCCCTTTGATTGCCTTTGATGCACAGAAAATGACCAAACAGCAAATTTGTGTTCAACAACATTTTTGTGATCGCTTGCAGATTGTCTGCTTGAAAGGACAAGAAAATGAAGAGATGATAAAAGACACACTGCAAAAGCTCATCTGGGACCTGAAGCGAGTTGATCCATCAGATATTTTGCTGTCTTCCACCATCTGCATCTCTCAGATCAACACCACAAATTCAGTCAGGTACTATGGAGTCTCCATGTCCAGCTTTGGTCGTCGTCTTGGGAAAATCATGGTTGCAGCATCCTGCTGTGGCGCATGGGATGATTACGTAGCTGGTGCAGTGATGACTTACTGTCCAGATAAGGTCAAAAAGCCATACTTTGATGGAACTGTTCACCTACCTGAAGATGTCAGATGTGATGCCTTCAACATCAGTAAAGGAACAAAAATTAATCCTTGCAAGTCATGTGGGAATTTATTTGGATTGCACACATCTGAAACCAGGGAGTGGGCCTATGGTAACTGTGCCGAGATTGAGAGTCTGAGCAATTTGTTTCGAGAAGAGAAACATGTAAAACAGCGAGCAAATCCGCTGTCGGCCACGTGGACAGAAGAGAACAGGCGGAGGGCTAGAGATGATATTCTAAACCGTCTTAAACGGTGTTGGTTGAATAATGCTGCTTTTGAATGGGATAATAATTTCTACACCCCACAAAGAGTTCAATGTTAAAAAGACGAGGGATGAGTGAATATGAAAGTGGCCATTTTATGCTCCTCTCAAGATTTCTAATTTTCTGATTAAATTATTATTGAAGAGTCCACCTGAACAGGCGTCTAATGTTTAACAGTAAATGACAATTATTTTTTTCTGCATCTCTGCAGTACTTCCTGTTATCTTCTCATTATAACATTCCATTTTTAGCTCCTGTCACCTTTAAGTGACACTTTTTGTTCGTAATTAAACTTGTTAGTTCCATGTCAGGATGCTTGACACTTAAAGTACCCTTGGGGTTTTTTTTTTCGGGACCTATTTTTTTAAACGGTACATTAAATTGTTTTCTTGACTTTTTTCACTGTTGAGGACATGGAACAGTTTAAATTTCAGTTTCTGGTTTGTTTCTTTATCTGTTGTTTTGCTTTTTCTTGAATGAAACTGCATGTATAAATATATTCATGTATTGGCTTTTTGATGGCTCTAAATTGGTGTTTGCTCTAAAGCTTCACAACTTATTTAATTGTTTGTCTTTGTAGCCAGAGTTCTTGTAATTGACTGTTGTGAGCTATTCTTTCTCTGAGTTTCCTCCTTGTTTATGTATGTATGTAGGGTATAACACTGTAGTTACAGTGAGAGGAGCATATAAACTAAACTATGTGAGCTCATGTGGTAACGACACACTTATGTTCATGTTTCTATCTTCAGACAGATTTATATGAAGTTTTGATAATCATAAACTGTCACCTAAATGTGTTTTTATGTTTGACAGTGCTTGTCGCCTACTGCAGTGCTAGTTAGCTTATCTTTTAAACAGGTTACCCAGTTCATCCAAGTGACTTTATTTCTTCTGAGTTCTTGTTTAGTACAGAAATCTATTTATACCACCACTTGCCAAGTCTGAGTTAAATAAAGCATATTTGATGCATGCATTAATATAATAAACCAAAGCTTTAATATGTTTGGTCTCTTATTCCAAACTGATGTTTCAAACATATTATGATTTAGTGTCTTAACTGGTTTCCAAATCAAAAACTGCTAAAAACACAATCCTGTCACTTTGTGTGGAGCCTTTTTTGTGGTTCAGTGAAATGTTCAGATATGCAGGTTTTTTATGACAGTTACGATAAACACAAGAAACTTGTGCTCCTAATGAAGGATAATTACCCGGTAGATGACCTTGGGACAACTTGTCTATGTGAGCCTGGAGCAGTGATAACTGACATATCTTTGGGGTCTTCAGGTGGGCACCTCCTTTCACCAGTGTTTTTTTAGTTAGTCCCACGACACCTTCAGAAGGTTAAACAGTGATCTCTGGTGTCCCAGAGACACTGTTCTTACTGCTTCCTGTTGACTCAACAACTAAACCTACAAAATGGCTACAACAGCCAAACCAGCTTCAACAGACTCAGGCTCTGTTCATGCAACATCAGTGCAGATACTACTCTCAAATAACGGAAGCAAATCAGCTTACCAGCATGAATTCAGACCAAGACATTCAAATAAGCCACTCCCACCTCCTTGAAATAAGCTTTCTCTTTCAGTTCAATTCATCTTTATTTGAAAAGCATTCATTCATCCATCCATCCATCCATTAGCTCCAGCTTGGTCCAGAATCGGGTCGCGGGGGCAGTAGCTTCAGCAGAGAGGCCCAGACCTCCCTCCCCTCGGCTGCTTCCTACCAGCTCCTCTGGGAGAATCCCTGAGGCGCTCCCAGGCCAGCAGAGAGATATAATCTCTCCGGCATTCATTACAATGCAAATTGCCTCTAGGTGCTTTTCAGAGACCCAGAGCATGACCCCTGGACAAATATGATTAACTGTAAGTAATATTATTAAATCCTAATTTAAAGAATAAATCGCATAAAAAAAAACTCCCCTTTAAGAGGAAGAAACCTTGAGCAGGGCATGGGTCAAAAGGGCGGACCGTCCTGACAAAGGCCAGCTGGGTAAATGAAGAAATGAGGAGGGAGATAGGACAGAGAGAGGATGGAGGACAGAGCCTTTTTAAAAACTACACAACTTGCCGTTGTTTCGTTTTCGGGATTAAAATACAGCAGGGCTATGGGGAGGAGCCAGGCTGAGTCTACCTGCATTAGAGGTGAGCGGATCGATCCAAATATCGATAATATCGATACCAACTTTGGTATTGGTATCGAATGATACTCGTGTAAAAAGATCAGTCCACAAGCTTTATTTTTCTCTCCCAGCAAGCAGTGGCGTCATTAGGCCTATTTTAGAGGGGCTTCAGCCCCACTAAAATATTCTTAAGCCCCCCTAAATAATTAGGTTTTTTTTTTTTTTGTAATATATATATATATATATATATATATATATATATATATATATATCAAAAAGCGCTGACAAATTCAATATGAAGTGACCAGAATATGAGTTTAAATAAATAATTGTGTAACCTGTCACTATTCACTTAAATATGATCATAAATCTGTCAGTGCGTCGTTATCCAATCCATTCCACTTGTTCATATTGAGAACGCCCACATCACTGAAAATCCAGTCCACGTTTTCCCTGCGACCTTGCTTGCACTCCTGTGTGTACCCCGAAGCACACAGAGCCGACTCAAGACAGTAAGTATTGATCACTGCTGATAGTAACAGTTAGTTAGCTCCAGCCCCCAGCTAACAGCAGAAAGTCCCGTGTAATTAATGAACCAAGTGCTCCTGGCTGACAAATAAAAACCTAGTTTGCACACTACAGACAATCTCTGCGCACGTCTGTGCACTCTTTTTTACAATATATATCTTTGGGGGGGCTTCATTCCGGAGCATCAGCTGTGTTTCTCACTTGAGCTGAGCTCATTCAGTATGATTATCATCAGTGGATAATAATAATAATAATAATAATAATAATACACTAATAACAATCACTCCACCTCCCCTATTGACCTGTAGGAGTCATGGCAGAGGGGCAGAGGAGCACAGGGAGTGAGAGGGGAGAAACCTTTACCAGAATCAGAATCAGAATCAGTTTTATTGGCCAAGTTTGTGCACACAAACAAGGAATTTGACTACGGTTACTAAGCTCTCTTTGTACAATTAGAATAAAAAATAAAAATAAAAATATAACAAATTACTAGCACAAATAACAACAATATATACAACAATATACAGCAAATATCAAGCTAAGAGGCCCAACATGTTATTGTGCAATTTTTTGTGCAAATTTTTTTTTTGTGCAATTTTTGTGGTTCTTCTGACACTCTGTGACTGTTAAGAGTTAATCAGAGCGACAGCCTGAGGAAGAAAAACGTCCTCTGTGTCGGCTGGTTTTGGCGAACAGTGCTCTGTAACGCCTACCAGAGGGGAGGAGCTTGAACAGTCCGTGTCCGGGATGTGAGGGGTCTGCAGAAATGTTAGCTGCCCGTTTCCTGACCCTGGACCGGTACAAGTCCTGGATGGAGGGAAGGTCAGCACCGATGGTCCTCTCTGCAGACCTGATTGTCCGTTGCAGTCTGGCCTTGTCCCTCTTACTGGCTGATCCAAACCAGACAGTGATGGAGGAACAGAGGACAGACTGGATGATGGCAGTGTAAAAGATGGTCAGCAGCTCCTGTGGCAGGTTAAACTTCCTGAGCTGTTGCAGGAAGTACAACCTCTGCTGGGCCTTCTTCTGGACAGTGTCTATGTGTGGGAAGTCCACTTCAGGTCCCGAGAGAAAGTGGATCCCAGAAAACCTGAAGTTATCCACAGTAGACACTGTGTTGTTGAGGATGGTGAGGGGGGGAGTGTCGGAGGGCTTCTCCTAAAGTCCACTTCATCTCCACAGTCTTGAGCGGGTTAAGCTCCAGGTGGTTCTGACTGCACCAGTGGACCAGCTGTTCCACCTCCCGTCTGTAAGCAGACTCGTCACCGTCCCGGATCAGACCAATGACAGTGGTGTCGTCCGCAAACTTCAGGAGTTTCACAGAAGGGTCCCCTGAGGTGCAGTCATTTGTGTAGAGGAGAAGAGCAGTGGGAGAGGACACACCCCTGGGGGGCGCCAGTGCTGATGGTCCGGATGCTCGACGTGATGCCCCCCCCAGCCTCACCTGCTGCTGCCTGTCAGTCAGTCAGGGAAGCTGGTAATCCACTGACAGGTGGAGGCCGGGCACGGTGAGCTGGGCGAGCTTCCGGTGGAGGATTTCAGGGATGATGGTGTTGAAGGCCGAGCTGAATCCACAAACAAGACCCTCGCGTACATCCCTGGGGAGTTGAGGTGATGCAGGATGTAGTGCAGTCCCATGTTGACTGCATCGTCCGCCGACCTGTTTGCCCTGTAGGCAAACTGCAGGGGGTCCAGCAAGGGTCCTGTAATGGCCTTCAGGTGGCTCAACACCAGTCTCTCAAAGGATTTCATGACCACAGATGTCAGAGCGACAGGCCTGTAGTCGTTTAATCCTGTGATGGAGGGCGTCTTGGGCACGGGGATGATAATGGAGCGCTTGAAGCAGGAGGGCACTTCACACAGCTCCAGAGATCGGTTAAAGATCTGGGTGAGATGGTGCCAGCTGGTCAGCACAGACTCTCAGGCAGGAGGGGGACAACACATCAGGTCCTGGAGCCTTCTGATCTTCTGTTTCTGAAAGAGCCGACAACACATCCACCTCACAGATCCTTAGTGCAGGCTGTGGGTCTGGGTGGAGGGGGGGAGGAGAGAGTGTTGCAGGCATAGACATATATAGATAGACGCCGCATCGAACGCTACTCCCTACTGGCCCTGACGAGATTTGGGGCCGCCATCTTAGACGGTCACCGCTCAGTGTTATTTATCTCATAGGTTTATGAGGAGACAGCCTAATTGGCCAGATGAACACACTCATAAATTCAATAATCTGTTTTGTGGAGACATGGTACACACCTTGTTTAAGATTTTTTTAATCGATTTTTAAAGGTTTTTAAAGATTTTTTAAAAACTGAACGAAGGAAGACTACAAAACCAAAAACCAAGGACACAAAAACCCCTCAGATCATGACAATATTAAGATTAATCAGACAATATAATGCACTATAGGCTACAGAGTGACATTGAAAACATAGCAATAGCATATAGCAATATAATTTTCTTCAATAGCAATTCTTGTGTCAGTGTAATCTAAGTCAGTGTTATGGAAATGACTTATCAAGTCTCAGTTCATAGCGGGGTGAACAATAAACTACTGTAGCATTGTTAACTGCCATTAGCTTAGCGTCGTTTCATTAACGTTACGGTAACAAAGGATCTTTGCTCCTTCTCAACTCTGGTAATATTCAATGAACAAAAACAACCATATTATAGTAACTCACTGAGCAATAGACGTCTCGTTTAAGTTCACACACGAAATTCGCCCGTTATAATCGGTCTATATTAACGCAAATCTATACGGTACAATTAATCCATTAATAATTAAATACAAAATAAAACAATAGTAAATTGTATAAATGGTGGCCAAATGCTGGATTAAAAACATTTTTAACAGTCATTGATCAATGTACAATGTAGTTTAGATTTAGAAACGGCTAGTCTAAAACTTTCATTTAGACCAGTGGTAGACCGATTTTAGCCCAGACGTCTAGGGACCGTTAGACGTTTATTAGACGTCTTTTAGACAGAAAAATATGTTAATCTTACTTGTGAAAAGTAATCCCTGAGCCCTGCTTCTGACGGTCCGCCGATTGGAGCAGGAATATCCCACACAATGTCAGGCATGTCTGTCTATGGTTATAATCCCAGAGAATGACCGGTCCAAGATGGCGGCCGCATTTCTCGTTCCAAACAGCCAAATGCGGCGTCTATCTCTATATATGTCTATGGTTGCAGGTAGTCCTTTTGTGTGGTTGAGAGGTGTGAATGGGAGATTCTCAAACCTGCAGTAGAAGCCGTTCAGGTCGTCTGCCAGTCTGGGGTTTTCCACCGGGTGGGGGGATGGTCTTCTGTAGTTGGTGATGTGTTGCAGGCCTCTCCAAACTGACGCAGGGTCGTTGGCTGAGAGGCTGTTTTTAAGCTTCTCGCTGTAGCTCCTCTTAGCTACTTTGATCTCCTTTGTCAGCTTGTTTCTGGCCTGCTTAAACAGGGCCCGGTCCCCACCTCTGTAGGCCACCTCTTGTCCTGGCGCAGCTTCTTAAGGGTTGGGAGGAAAACCAAGGTTTGCTGTTGTTGATTGCAGAAGGTCTTGGTCTGCACACACATGTCCTCACAAAAACTGTGTACGATGTCACAGGTGTCAGTGAGTTCATTGAGGTCTGTGGCTGCAGCTTCAAAAACACTCCAGTCAGTGGCAGTCAAAGCAGGCCTGTAACTCCAGCTTTGACTCCTCCGTCCATTTCTTCACAGTCCTTACAGCAGAAAGGTGAGTCTAAAGGATTTCACAGGATAGAGTCATTTGAGATGCAGACAGCCTTGGAATTTTATGGAACTCATATGGTTCACCTTGACTGAAATGTTTCATATTTCATATTCATATTAAAGACTAATTTAACTTGAGTTTATTGAGGAGGTAATGATTAAAAGTGTAGAAAGCAAAGATATATATATATATATATATATATATATATATATTATATATATATATATATATATATATATAATATATATATATATATATATATATATATAATATATAATATATATATATATATATATTAGGCCTGACCCAAATATTTTCAAGAGTATCTTAGATTACTTTAATTCAAGTAATTAAGTAATATATTTTTCAGGGCTTGAAATTACAACCATTTTAGTCACATATGTGCCCAAAATGTAATCTGTGCAACTTCAAAATATTTGGGAACAAACAATTATTGTGCTGTGAGCGAAAGTTATGGCATTAGGCTCTATGTTGATCAGTTATTAATTCAACTCATTGTTTGATCAACAGGCAAGGTCAAGTCAGAGAGCAAGGGGATCCAGGGATGGATCAAGAGGCAGAGGGAGATCAAGTTATCACAGAGAGAGAAGGAGAGTAAGCAGATATAAGACTTATACTGTATACGTATACTGTATTGTATAAAACAGACTGAAATAGTAATATTAATAAATTATTTCTCAGTCTTTATTAGCTGTTTGTGAAATGTTGTGCTCACACGCTACATTCGCTCACATCCTGTGCATCTCTTGGGGGCTAAGCCTCCCCTAAACCTAGTGACGCCCCTGGTCAACAGGGTCCTGCATCAGCCAGTAAGCGCCTCTGCGCGCGACGTTGCGTGGTAGACCCGGCGTGCGTGCGGGGCTCTGCGCAAAGACGCGTCACCACGTACAGTGTTGTCATGACAACCCTGAAGGGAATTTCCATGGGAGCTCCTCACGTGGCTTACAATGTGACGTCAATTGATGGCACGTGAGAAAAGTAGTATATAAAGAGGTCAACACTGTCAAATCTTCAGTGGGTCCCCTCGGGGAACCACGGGGAGCTGGTGGCTGGATGGCGCCGGGACCGCTGCTATGGGCAGAAGACGGTCCCATTGCACGGTCAGATCCGCACCGCGCAGAGGCTCGCTCTCTTCCCTTGCCAGCCAAGGGGGATCGGGGCCGAGCATTGCGCGGTGGTCCGTGATCTCCCCTTGGCCTGCCAGGGGATTCCACTGCCCTATCTCCGCGGCCATACGTGCGCCGCCGGCGTGGCCACTCTTTTAAAAACTCAAAATTAACACCCCAACCATCCATTGTTGCTGGTTAGTAGCCACTCGATGGCACGCACTGGGGCACTCCACCCCTACAGTTACTTGAACATCTGGCCCACCATGGTATTTCTTTCCATCTGGATCCCCATAAGAGGTGGTGACCCCTACGGCTGGAGGATCTGCTGCATGACACATGACACTGGCCCAACATTCTGGTACAGACTGTGGTCCAGCCAGTAGTTGTGGTCACTGGTTGGTGCTGAAGAGGCGTTGGAGGCCAACATCACAGCTTAGTGTCCTGGGTCCAGGCTGTTGGTCTGCTTTAACTTTGGGGAGGATACTGGAGACAAACACTTTCACAACATGATCACAACTCAAACCACCACATATTCACCTATATGCACCACACCACACTACTCACACATACTACACTACACATATTACACACACCACACCATCACGGTCTGCTTTATGTCTTCTTGTTTAGTGTCTTCATCTGTTTTTTTGTACTCCACTGTTGGTGTTTTAAGTCCTCCCTGACAGAACCAAGGTTTTAGGACTAACTCACTATCACTCACACTTGTGCATTTATTTAAAAAAAAAAAATACTGCCAGAGAGGACTGGTGAAGGGCTATGTCCACTTTTCACATGAGCACCAAAAAAAAAAAAAATAATGCTACAAGATTGAATTGCATACATACATTAGTTGGTTATGCCAGATGATGGCACTGACCATAAATGTAAGCGCAGAGAAAAAAAAAATAGAAAACAGAAATAGTAATTTGGTGCATTATAAAATGAAAAATCCAGCAACGAATTGGTTTGGAGTTATACGTTTTAACTAGATTTTATTTTCTAAAATCTCATTTTATTCTGGAAAAACAAAACTACCGGAAGTGGTTTGTTTTAGGACGGATTGTTTCACTTGACACCAAACGTTGCAACCGTGATGGACGATTACCAGCTCGATGAAAAGGTACGTCTGATATTTAATACGTGTCACTACAATTGTCTTTATTACCTGAAATTAAATACCTTCATACAAAGGTTATTTATATAAGAAATTCTACTTTTTGTGAGGTTGTCTGTTGAGCAACTGTGTCGTTTAGGTATGTTAAACCTGAGCTTTGTTTCCCCTCCAACAGACCGTGTTCGTCGTTGAAGACGTACGCAGAATAATACAAGATGTAAGTAAACGTGCTGTTTAAAAGATTCTGATCCACAATTTCAGGATTTTAGTAGACTTTTTAAACCGTTAGTCGGTAACATTGCGTTTTGTGTTGACTGGTTGCTAAGGACGCTGTTGCGGTTGCCAGGCACCGTCTTCAAACGTACGAAGCTGAAGTTGGTTTCCGATTCCAGCTTCCGATTCGGGAAATGGCTAAAGGGCTATTACACTTAACTTTCGCTAAAATCAGATACTTTAATCTTCTCTGGTTAAGACACTACAACACCCAGACACTTCAAACCTGGGCTAGATTATTCTGCTCTAATAGCAGAATATTTAAAACCATGTCTGTGATTTGTGAAACCTTTCTCTGATTTGTGAAACTTCAATAAAGGGCCATTTCAGCACTTTTTTGGGCATCTGGATCACACTAGAACTGGTGCAGCTCCAAAACTACAACACCTAGACACTTGAAACCTCCATTAGATTATTCTGCTCTAATAGCTCTAATAGAATTTGTTTGGTACGTCTCCGACCACTCCGTACCGAAGCGGTTCAATACAAATACACGTACCGTTACACCCCTAATTATACGTACATGATATGTTATATTATATTATATAATTATATTATATTATATATTATATATATGATATAAAAATGGACATATTCATGTCCATTTTTATCTTTACGACTGTATGGCATAATAGATGTACATTTCTTAATATCGTTTGTGTTAACTGGTTTATGCATGAGCAAAACGGTAGTAGTGATGTTTGTAGTCCATAGAAACATGATGTTTGTAGTCCATAGAAACTGCCTTAGGAGGAAACGCTTACGAGAACAGCAGAGTGAACCAGTGGACCAGCAGCGTGTTGGAGCAATGCCTCAGTCAACTCAGCAAGCTAGCAAAGCCTTTCAAGTACATTGGTATGTGGATCGTTGTCCTTATAAATTATTCATGGTTACATTTTGTGTCCTCAAATAGATATTAACATTTGTGTTTGTTAGTAAACTGCATGATCATGCAGAAAAGTGGAGCAGGTCTGCACATGGGCACTTCATGCTTCTGGGACAACTCTGCTGATGGTAAAAGCAACCTCAGTGTTTTCAGAGTGAAATTAAACAAGACACCACTCTTGCTCTTGTCAGTTACTGTAAATGAAAGCATCTGTTACTATTGCTGATGTAAACCAGGGGCATCTCTTCCCTCCAACAGGAAGTTGTACAGTGAGATGGGAGAACAAGACCATGTATTGCATCGTTTGTGTTTTTGGGCTCGCCATCTGAACCTACAACACCTATGTTGACACCTGTTAGATTTTTCTCTACGTTTGTTACGAAAAATGTTTAATGTTTATGTTCTGGTTATGTTTGCACAAAGTTTTATATTTTTATGTAAAATGCAATTTATCACAAAATGATGATGCCATAAGGACTTTTCTTTATTTACACATCATATGACCCTTCTACATGTACAAGCCTTTAACTCACAAAGCAACAGATTTTACAAGTATTTTTAACATCTCAAAACAACCCAATTTAACCACCAAAAACCAACATAAGTTACAATCACAATGAAAGAGTTCAATGTATACATTTACGAATAAAGGATTGGAGCCCATTTTGGAAAAAAGAGAAGGCACCATCTTGATTAAAACATATTGATCAAGAACAGAAATACATTTGTTTTGGCTGTTATTGTCCATAAGCTCCAGTCTCATAAAACAAAAGTACACCAAATCGAACGTTGGCAATATAAACAAGATTATGGAGAACCTGATTACTTGAAATAATGGATTTAACAAAGACAAAGGTTTATTTGGCCTATGATACAAGTCGTGTACATACTGGGATAAGAAATGTTTAATATGACAACGGGCCAGTAGTCCATTAAAACTAAGTTGTGAGGAAATTAATACAATTTATCAAAATTCATTCATCCATGTCATATGATAAACACAATTAAATCACATTTTGACAAAATAAATAAAATTCTTGAAAAGTGCAATTTCATAGCTGCTTTCCAAAGATGGTAAGAGTAGTGGTACCGAGAGTTAAGGTTCTCTGTGTATTTTAAAGTATGCCTAAGGACACAGGCTTTACCAAGAGTGCCTGTTACTGATTTCTACTGACATAGTGCCCACTGTTGGCGTTCACTTGGAGCTGCTGAAACATCTTTTACATGCTCCCATTAGTGAAATGTTACTGAGCCCTACTGATTTCCAAACTGCCAGAGAGCAAACAGGAATGACGGAAAGATCAAGTGTATAGAGACTGAAGAGTGGTTTGGCATAAAGCATTAAAAAAATAGCAATTATTCCACACAAAACTCCCATCAATAGTTGCACTTTACCTGATCATTTTTTATCATCAGGTTGTGAGGAAGTGCTGGTTTTGAGGAGAAAACCATTTACAATATTGGTAAAAACAAGTTTTACAATAATATTGCCTTTGTGTGAGTGGCTACCTTACCTTTCAAAAGTACAGTACATTCAGTAGAGATCTCATTTATCTTTTTTTAAAAATATATTTATGTATATTTACAGTATATCATTTCATGTACCTGCACAGATTCACAAACATGATAATCTGTTGCAAATAATCCTCATAATTTGTAATAGTAATGCAGAAGTGGGGCAAGATGGCACCAGACACATCAGTCGCTGTCACTCTCATCCTGGTACTTTGCAGTTGTTTTGATAGAACGACCATTGTGTAAAGGCATGTCTTCATAATCACTCCTGTACAAATACACAGATGCATCAGGGACGGCTACACAACTCTAAAGAGCAAATATTTAGAGATGCAAATGAATAAAACGTACCCGTAAATGACTTCGTCATCTGAGTCATTTAGCATGGAGAAAGCTGGATTATCCTTCAACTGGGAGTCTGAGAGGGGTTGAATACTTCATTAATACTAGATATTTTGCAGCCAAGTGCTCCAATTTAACATCCAGAATAAAGAATATATTACCTACCATAAAGGGCATTTTTGGAAGGAGAGTATACAAATGCCAGTGTGTACAGGTAAAAATTGAGCAGTCCATAAAAGGATAAAAATTCAGCTGGTATGGCTGGAATTAAGGAGAATTTGTGATGTAAATGGTTTTTAAACACAGAAGGAAAGAAATACTCTTCAAAGGATATAGTTTTGATAGTGAGTAGACAGTTCAGCCACAAAATTGTCTTTAAGAGCTTTGGCACCAAACCTCAGGTAGAGAATGACCATGCTGAAGAAGAGAGAGATATGAATGACAGAATCATAACAAGACATACATATTTATACACAACACATCTATCTATAGCATTTGATGTTTATTTACTTTTCCTTGAACACACCTTATAATGAGGACCACAAATGTCAGCGCTGTCAAAAACTTAAGCCGGAGATCTAGAGATCGAAGAGGCACATTTAATTTTGCATCCAAATGGTAAAAGCTGAGGCACAATCAAATACTGAGAGGTAAGCCATGCTGTTATACCTGAGTAAGGCATGTTCTTTAGCTCAGAACAAGCTCTGACAATCAGGAATATCAGGTAGAGGATGTAAAGGGCAACAACAATCAAGAAGAAGACCTTCATACCCTGAAGAAGTAATACGAAACATTTTTTATCCACAGTTGTTAATGTGGCCAAAGTGGAGTTAAACTATAGGATTTCTTGATAAGAGGTTTAAAGTTCCACTACAGTCAACTATCTTACCTGAAAATTTCCAATATCCATTTTATACTGATAGGTAGGATCTTGGAGTTCATTAACCCTAAAAAATTTAGATATGCAAAGTGAGTCTTTTTAGTCTTGTTGTAAGTCAGTTTGAATCAGGCTGGCTGTGGCTGTGACAGTCACACTTACGTTTGCCATATGCCGAGTGTAACTGCAGAGAGAAACAGCAGACCTACAATGATCAGCTTAGGCAGGTAGAACGTCAGGAATTTCCTCTCACCCTGTACAAGAAAGAAAGGATAATGATTCAGAAAAAGCTTACAGTGGAGGAGTCCATTAAATTATGGGACTATCACGACCTAGACTCACCTGAACCCTAATGCCGTGGTAAACACAGAGCCAGAAGAGCAAGAGAGCACACAGGAAGAGAGCTTGGAAAAAAGCATCCAACATCCCTGGAAACCAGCTGTTCACCAGGAATGACAGCGGGAAGAAGGGATCTGAATACAAACAAAAGCAGAAAACTGATTACACAAACTACCATTATTCAGTTAGAAAACCTTTTGCCAGCATCCTTCCTAGACTTGGCAGGAACAAGATGGAATCATGTTGCTTCTCACAATAGCAAGTATTGTGAGGCCACATAGTATAACTTGTTACTGAAGACAGATAATGCCAAGATACCCTGGGTGTGATCAGTTTGCTTTGCAGTACAGCCAGGAAGTAAGTTTAAGTAAATATTTACTGGCAACTTATCTTATTAAGAGAACTGGTTCGTCTGGTAAAAAATACATTTTAATTTAATTAAGTGCAAATCTTGTGTTGATGTTATGAGTTCCATGTTTAGAAGTAAAAAAAAAAAAAATGCCTCAAAGAGAAAAGAGAATCTCACCATTGTAGAGTAAGAGCAAAGGGAGCAGGATAGACATCCATTTCTGCTCTATACCCCAGTCCCTCATCGAAAATTTCCTCAGTGAATGAGCAAACATACACTGGGACAGAAAGGGGAGGGGGGGAGAATATAAGGTCATACTAATTTTGACAAAAATTTCATATTTAATATGACACATTTTAATTTAAGTATTTAGGCTGATTCCAAACACTGAAATATTTAAGGTCTTAAAAGTAAACAACATTCTTACCGTCACCATAAAAGTTAACACCACAAAAACAAAACGGAACCATATTTCCACTTGTGAGAAGGTGGGATTGTATGTTTTCCACTGCAACAGCACAAAGAAAAAAGATAAAAGACCAAGAGAAGAAGAGAAAAAGAAGATTATTGTTTTAAAGGTTGTGACTGAACTATAAGATCTAACAATTGAAAATCTTTAATGTAGAATCAGGAAGAATTAACTAGTGACTTTTGCTCACCAGAAACTTAACCTTGATGTCATATGTGATATTTTCAAGGCCTTTAAAGCTGACTGCAGTCTGGTACTGGGTGTAGTTCAGGTAAGCCAGATGCAACACAATGATCTCGTCACATTTCTGAAAAGTCCGAAAAGAAAAAGAACACTGCCATCATCTTGAACACCAACAATCTCCTCTGTAAAAATCTGCCATAATGATCAAATTCAATCACACATTCAGCTTTTCTACAATCAAATCATGTGTCTAAATAGTAATTCATCAAAACATACTGTTGGGCTAGCTGCTGCTGCTCACCATGAGACAGATTGCCAGGATGTTGACAGATACTTACAGCCCCGCAGTGCAGTGTTCGTGATTTCTGTTGCACAGTGTTAATATGCATCACACTGGCATCCTGCATCACTCCCTTAAGCTGGACGTTAATCTCAAAGGACTGTTGGAAGTCTCCCACTGGCACAGATATAAACAGTGGTTGTTATTAAATATGTGTATAAAGAAATTAGGGGGAAGCTTTCATATGTGTAACAGAAACATCCTCAACATTCAAATGTCCTGTCTCATTCTGTGATCTTACAGTTGCTGTTTTCAGCCTGCATCACACAGGTGAGCCACAACTTCTGATTGTAGGTGGTCAGAGGAGGAGAAACTAGATTGAAAGGCCCAGTCTGAAACACATGCATTGAGATGATGAATTAAGTTATTATCTCATTATGGTTTGATATCAATGCAAAGCATTTAAAATTCAGTGTTGATTATTATTGTGCACTGACTGTATAACAAAACACAAACTGGACTTATCTAGCTCTAATACTTTGAGTATACTTTTCAGTTCATGTCAATTCAACGTCCTTAAAATTAGTGAGAAAAAAAAAATCGGTGTAACATAATTATCATGGTGCCCATGAAAGCACTGTATTGAAAGCATTTTAGAAATCTGTTTTCAGTCAAGCAGCTAATTCATGTGTAGACGATGACAAAATAAAAGGGAAAAAACATGTTATGCAAGAACAACTTCAGTGTACTTTGGCATGCCTCTTAAACTCTATGGGGGGATTTGAACAGTGATATCCCAGCAATGACAAGGCCAACTCAAGCCTTGCCAACAAACTGAGCCATTGTATCCTCCTCACTCTATTGGTCAACTCAAGTTGTACATGTAGTTTCTGAACCGCTGTACATACACTATTATAAATGTAACTAATTGAAACATAACCTGTGTAAATGGCAAACTATAAAGTTTTTCTTCAACACTGATGTCATGTTTAACAAATGAGAGTTTGGGTTTTTTTTTTTTTTTTAGAAAAACATATCATTTAAATAAATGTCAGATAACCAAAGACTTGGCAATATGCACCCTCTTGTCTTGGAAATGTCTTACCTTTACAGAAACATTTTTTGCAACAAACTTATAACCGTTGTGCTCCTGCTCAGAAATGATCTTTGGACCTGCAAAAAATGAACAAAACAAAAATACATTTTACTCAAAGTAATGCTTATACAGCTGTCTTATGTAAATCAACAAATGTCACCCACATGTTCAAACTGTGCTGTTCTCTGAAGACAGATGACTTTTAAAGTCAAGTTCATTAAAAGCACCTCTTCAACAAAATGGATCCTTGCACAACCACTGTTGCTCAAAATGTACCAAAAGTACCAAAAGGGGGAAGTAAGTCTGCAAACTGGTTAAAGTCAACATTTTTCTGTAGCACATATAAAGATCATACAAAACATACTGTTTCAAGTGTAAACCGTTCAGTGTCACATGAAAGAATGTTTTTGATATCTATAATGTGTAAAAAGATAAAATAAAATCATTTATTCATCAATTTCCCTTGGGGATTAATAAAGTGTATTTTGAATTGAATTGAATTGAACTGAATAACAGATCAAAGCAACTGGATCATCCAGAAATCTGACCAGTAACAAAAATAGACGATTTCAGCCATTTCTCTCTTTTTTTTTTAAATCTAGATGAAAGCTAGTTAAAGCGTAATATTAACATTTAAATCTAAAATCCAGTGTTATAATTAAACTTCCAAAAGACATGCAGCTTTGATCAGAGCAGCAGTAATGTTCATCTGTTCTACCTGAAATCCCAATGAAGACTGTGAGGCCGAAGCAGATCAGGAACACCACGAAGACCAAGACAAAATGCCTCTTTGACAAGGTGTAGAGCCGCATGGGGGCAAGTCTATCACAAAAAGGACAGTGATAAGGTTTAAAACATACATAGAGCTACAATAAACTCCTATTTAATGCCTCGTAGTTCAAGGCGAAAATGTCAAAACAGCTAAACTCCGGTTACTTCATGCTAACAACGGCAGATAGAAAGAGCTACACTGTTTTTTTTTTTTCCCCCTTAAATTTGCGCTTGTACTCGCACATATAAGCTTCAGATACACATGTCGAGTGAAACCGTGGAACAAATCTGACACTTACAGCTCCATTTCTTTTGGCCCAGACTCTTTAGGGTGAGAAAATGAGAGAAAAAAATACCCATGAATTCACATCCGTGTATCAACAGCAACGCGCGACAACTGAACGTCAACGTCATGGAATGGGAGGAGTCGGGATCACGTGGTGGCAGGGCAGCGGAAGTAGAAATTGAGAGATTTTTCGCAAATCAACAACCTGTTTCCTCTTGATAAAGTCTGGTTGTACAGATTCTATCTCTACTATTGTTCTGTCTGAACTGCCGCAAGTCAAGTTTCTCACAAGCGTGTGTTTATGTGTACTCTTTTTTAAAAATCTGTTTCTGTGCCATACAATACACAGGCCTTATTAGCTTTATACGTTAGGTCGATCCATTAAATGTGAGGCAGAAGTATTGTATCTAGAAGGTTCATTAGTCTCGAGACACCTGCAGGAGGAAGTTTCCGCATGCGTTGCGAGTCACACGTAAACATTGACTCGATTTATGAGTCTTATTAACGCATTTGTTATAATGAAGGTGATTGTGTGTGTGTGTGTGTGTGTGTGTTGCGGGGGGGGGGGGGGTTTTTTAAGGAGGGGAAAAAAAAAGTGTTTCACACTACAACACATGTTGCTTTTGACAGTAGTCTGGGGCCGCTGTGATATTTTAGTTATGATATACAAAGTACACAAAAATGTACATTCCATTTATTTCCATTCTTTCACCACACAGTTCTTCCTAGTTTTATATTTTATGTCTTTCATGTTACACTTAAATCTACATATTGTTTTCATTTTGTGCTGTATGATAACCTGATGATTATATCCATTTATACAAAATATACTGCAAACGATCACTGAGCACCTTCGATAGCTTTCATTTGCCTCCATAACACAACGGGCCCATTCACACGAGACAACCGCCTTTGAACGCAGAGTGTAAATTCTGTTCATGTTACCTGAGCATCGGTAAGGGGGATATCGTTGTCAAACACATACTCACCTATAAAAGCGATCATCGCGGTAGGGTGTCAGATCCTCCCGCAGCTCATTATAGGCTTCCTGTATTTTCCTACAGAAGTATTTCAGCTCGTTGTACAAAGGGTTTTCCCAGCCGGACGAGTAGTCGGTATCCATCACTACACAGAGCAGTCTGGCGGATAAAAATGGCGATGAGGAAACAATCCTCGGTCTTCAGTGAACAGAACACTGATACATCTGTATTGTTACGACATTTAACTGAAAGTGCAGCCGAAGCTGTTTTGTTTGTGTCGTTTCAGAGAGAGACAGAGCGAGGGTTACAATGATGGGGGTGGAAACACCTAACACATAGAAGGGAGGTCACGTGATCCTGCTTCAGCACCACGGACAGAGGCAGGGCAGTATGGTTATTCATGTTTTAAATACAGATTTGTATGTATTTCACTCACGATCTACTTCTTTAGGTAATACTAAATCATTAGACACGAGCGCGGTAAATGGGATACTTAATATATGAATGAAAAAAGTTACATGATACAGGGCTTAAAGGTGGGGTAGGTGTTGTTTTTTTGCAACACGTTTTTACAATATTGCCTGAAAACCTTTTCACATTCCCATTGCACCCACTGAAATAAAATGTTTGCAAAAAAACCAAAACGTTTTGGTCCAGTCTAGAGGGTATAATCAGAGAAAAACTCTGACCAATCAAAATAGTGATCATCACTATTTTGATTGGCTGCCTAATACGTCCATCAAATATCAATGCACTCCCACCCACTCCTCCCTTGGTTCTTGGCTGATTTCTAACCTTTCTCATGATCATTGAGACCCCACGAAGTGATATCTTGACTTGCAAATTAATTTTTATTTTTCATTTCGTGTAATTTGCTCATTTTTTTTCGATATTCTTTCTATATGTAACCGGGTGGTAAATACACCACATTTACATTGTAAAATAACGTGTTATGATGTGTCTTTTTGTTTATTTTTGCCATGTAATGTAAGGCAGACACTGAAAGGTAGGGACACTTTTTAGTCACAAGGCGGCAGCATTGAGCTCCTATTGTTTCACCGCGACGTGCATCTTGGGTTCTTTTTCTTTTTTTTTCTGCTGTGCGTGCGGCTGAAAACGCTCGAGCGTATAACGACTCGGATGTTGGATTCTAAAGGTAAAACAAATGCACACACATGTCGGATTTTGTTGTTACCAGAAACTTACCTGCTTGTAAAGTTACCAAAAATGGGGAAATGATAGCGAGTGGTAATATGTTTCAGGGTGTATATGCACTATGCGATGAGGTTAGCCTTCGGTGCTAAGTGGGGAAAACTCACGTGAAATGGAGTCTGCCCAGTGTAAGTGTCTACCAAGTACATATTACTGCACAGTTCATGGTGTTTTGTAAACTATTATTTTGCTTATACTGTGTTGTTTTTTATTAGTTTCCTCGGCCACTGCCGTATTTTGTGCCACAGTTTATGGCCAATTTATATTTTGTTTGATATATCTCAATACTGAGAACAGTTCAAGTAAAAGCTACAAAAGAAAACCCCGTTATTGTGTCCTGTGCGTGTCTATTCCATGGGCTACATATAACTGTTAAAATAAAGCTGCCATAAAAATCTGAGACTGTTCATTTATTTCTTAGTATGACAACTGCCAAAATCAGCGGGAGATCAAATACTTATTTCCTCCCACTGTATTAATGTAGTTCATTACTTGTTTTAAAGATAACTAGAAATCTAAAAAATAAAAACATATTTAGAACGCGAGCAAGAGAATTAATCTGTCACCTGAGAAATGTTTCTTAAAATAAAATCAGAATCAACTTTATTGCCAAGTACGATTTTACACATACGAGGAATACTGGCAACTCAATTCACAGTAATTAAAGTAGCTAGTTGTGATTATACCTGTTATGAGTACTGTGTTATGGGCAGACAGGAAAAAGCTTGAATCAGGACTCACTCTCTAATCAGGACCTGAAATATTGCAACATGATTATTACAAAAAAAGGGGAAAAAATATAAAAAATGTTAACAGATTAATTATATCTGTGCTTTGTACAGGGTCCAACAATAGATACATTTCCTTTAAACCTACTTTCATGTCAGTCCTCACCATGACTTACATGCACTCAATCCAAGTAAAAAAACATAACAAAAAACAAAACAACTCTAGGGGGCACCCCAAAAGATTCCAAAGTGTACATAAATATGGAAAGTAAACTTTCAAAGTGGATCAGTCTTGCCGTACTGCTTTGAAACCGATCAGTGCCACGCAGTGTCACAGGTTACCATGCCTCAGGTCCACAAATATGTAACTTTCCTATGTGTTTTTTCTGTACTAAATGCAGCTAGATGGCTTCAATTTCTTTTTTGTTCTTCTTTGAAAGAATATGAACAAATTTCTTCTGACAAAAGATCTACTGACTTTATCTATACAAAGCACAGTAAAACATCAGAGAAAGTGTGATACAATATCAATATCATAGAGAAGAAGCATACTCAATTTCGTAATTTATAACATTCAATTAAAAAAGGTAGAGTCCGGGGGTGTTCTTTTGCCCAAAAATAAATGCTAGACTTGCAGCAAAGTAGGAGGGCTAGTAGCCCCAGTAGCTGCCCTGGATGTTTACAAGTGCTAGCACATCTCTCTCTCAGCAGCAGGACCGCAAAAAAAAAGAAATACAGTAAGTGAAGCCCTAGAGCCGCAGACCGAGATACGGCCGTCACTGACAACCATAGTGCGAATTACGGGGGGGTTTGACCCCCCCAATTACAACTTCAACCCCCCTAAAGACGGGACAAATTGTCATTTTTGTCATCTTCGACCCCCCTAAAGATGACAAAAATTGTCATTTTTGTCATCTCCCCCCAATTTTCATTGTATAATTTGCACTCTGCTGACAACTAAGCCTAGACTGGTAGACAGAGCCGTTGTCATGAGCTAGCTCGATGCTAACTCGATGCAAAACTTAAGTTTTTTTCCTTTAAAATAATGTAATTGAACCAGAAGTAAAACAGACACACAACGATGGAAGAATATACACATCACCCGTGGGAGACGTTTATTGATTTTTATTTTAGTATTGGCCTCACATATAAAGATATTAAATCAGTTTTATTTTAGAGCCCCTTAGGGGACATGGGGAAGAAAAAAATAAGGACGAATTTTGCGAGATCTCGCAAAAAACTTGAGCACACTGGACACTGTTGTGATGGTGAAACGTAGTCTCCCAGTGAACGTTAACTCTGACAGCATCGAAACGGTTAATGGTAGTTAGCGACAGTTGCTCTGACAAACCCCTGGAGGAGTAACAAGTGTTTACTATTTGTGTAACAGGATTGGTAATGTATTTGAAGTATGTCAAAAATTATTTTGTATTATGGTTAAGCTATGCAAGGCTCTATGCAATTTTCCCTCTGGTGGCGTAATGTTGCCCTCTGGTGGCAGGTGGTGTCTACAGGAAACGGCTCGCGCGCCCTCTTGTGCTGCTGATTTCCTGTTATGGTAGATTACAAACAGCTCAGCGATTTTTTATATATTAAGCTGAAAACACAATAATTTCACTCAAATCAAAGTACATATTGAGTTATATTAATGTTGTGGGCATGTTTTACAACTATCATTAAGTTAAAACATGTACAGTTTCTATTCTGCTCTAATGTGATGAGTTGCAAGATTCAGCATGGAACTGCACAATAGTAATGGCGCAGCCCATTGAAATGTACTGTTTTCTTCCTGTTCTGATGTTAGGAGCTGTGTTATATGAGCCATACAGAGTCACCACCAACCACCAGCGTTGTTGTTGTTCAACAGGTATGTTGTGAAGGGAAATATGGTTTTGCTTTCATGATTTAAATATTTAAGAGCCTTTGCATTAAGTTAGTATCAAGTTACTATATTAATTCATTGAAAATAGATGGAAAAAAGGTTGATAGCTATATTTGTCATACTTTCTGTAAAAAAAATGATGTTAAAAATATATGATCACATTGTATATGGCCCACTTGTGCTGCTGATTTCCTGTTATGGAGCTGTGTTATATGAGCCATACAGAGTCACCACCAACCACCAGTGTTGTTGTTGTTGAACAGAGTTGGCAATAAACACTATCGCTTCTGAGCTTCGCGAGACACCTGACGGCAACTACTACCCGGGCAGGAAAAACGGAGAAGACAGGGCGCTGAAGGAGACCCTGAACCAGGAAGAAGTAGACGTGCGTCTGGGTGGGAAGAGGCACAGACGCAAGAGCCCTCGGAAGAAGCGGAACTGGAAACCTTACAGCAAACCAGAGCCGAACTAAGCACCTGCTTAGGGCCCCGCGGCCAGTAGGGGGCCCCAAAGAGTTATGGCAAATGAAAGACGGCCGGAGGGGGGTGTGCCCTGTCCCAGCAGCCGGAAACGAGCTTTCCAAATGTCCGAACGCTTCTGAGCTTCGCGAGACACCTGACGGCAACTACTACCCGGGCAGGAAAAATGGCGAAGACAGGGCGTTGAAGAAGACCCTGAACCAGGAAGAAGTAGACGCACGTCTGGGCGGGAAGAGGCACAGACGCAAGAGCCCTCGGAAGAAGCGGAACTGGAAACCTTACAGCAAACCAGAGCTGAACTAAGCACCTGCTTAGGGCCCCGCGGCCAGTAGGGGGCCCCAAAGAGATATGGCAAATGAAAGATGGCCGGAGGGGGGTGTGCCCTGTCCCCTGGGGCGCGGAAAAGGGGGGGTAAAGGATACTGATTATAGGGGCCATGATTGAGGGTGGCCCAGAGAGGCCCCTAATGATGATCAAAATTATAATAAAGAAAAATAATGACACTAAGTTTTTAAATTACATATAATCACAAATGTTTTATTTTCAATGCCCTGGTAACAGTAACTTTATTTGTTTTGGAAACATCAACGCGTGCAGCCCCCCCCCCCCATTCATGTAAAATGGTTCAGTCCGACTGGATCAGCTGCAGGTAGCGCACGTGCAGTTTGTCACATAGTCACAGCTCAGCTGCAGAAGGAGGAGATGCCTCAACAATCAGGCAGCCAAAAAAGAAAACAAAAGAAAATGTCTCCTCCCGGTGGGGACATTTAAAAAAGGTAAAAACATGGATTTTTTTTTTTTTTTTTTTTTTAATTGTCACTAAACTGTAAGCTGTCCTGTTCAATTTTCTGCAAGAGGAAGTGTAAATATTTCAAAATAAGATTCTATTTTTTTGTTTTGTTTTATAAAGGAGTTTAACGAAACCAAAATATTTCGTTTTTCCAGGTCAGCTTTGTAGGTATATCCACTGAAATAATCAGTTCCATTTTAAAAAGTTCTTTGTCGCATTTCATCTCCACACACTAAAAAACACTGCGTTAAAAAATAACCCAACTTTAACCCAGCCCCTGGGTCACTATTGGTCTCACCCAATCCTGGGTTGTTTTAACCCGGTGGACTGGGTTGAACCAACAACCTAACCTAGTTGGGTTATTGGTTCAACCCAAACAGTGGGTTGATTGTACCCAACAATGTTGGGTTATTTCTACCCAATTATTGGGTTTATTTTTTAACCCAGTATTGATGTTAATTTCACCCTCATTGCTGGGTTATATTAATCCAATCTATGTGTTGTTTTATATATTATCTTTTCCACTATTAAATAATGATGGCTTGGTGGTCAGCACTGTTGCCTCACAGCTAGAAGGTTCCTGGTTCAAACCTCAGCAGGGGCCTTTCTGTGTGGAGTTTCCATGTTCTCCCCGTGGGTTTCCTCCGGGTACTCTGGCTTCCTCCCAAAGACATGCATGTCAGTTTAGTTGGTGGTTCTAAATTGCCCGTAGGAGTGCGGGTGAGTGTGAGTGGTTCTTTGTTTGCATGTTTCCCTGCGATGGACTGGTGACCTGTCCAGGGTGTACCCCTGCCTTTTGCCTGTAGACAGCTGGGATAGGCTCCAGCAGATCCCTGTGACCTTTCGGAGGGTAAAACGAGTATACAGAGCTTAAAGTTAAAAAAAATCTCCTGAGACTGAACTTTTTTTCGGGGGGTGCAGTAAATCCAACCCACACACATTTTAGGCAATTTGCAAACAACCTTTTGGCATTGTGCTTCGTAATGTATAAGATGACCTTCAATTTAAATTAATTTTAGCAAGTAAAGGTTATTAGGTTATAAGTAGAAATCAGTTTTATTTTAGAGCCCCTTAAGGGACATGGGGTTGTTGTTGTTGTTCAACAGGTATGTTGTGAAGGGAAATATGGTTTTGCTTTCATGATTTAAATATTTAAGAGCCTTTGTATTAAGTTAGTATCAAGTTACTATATTAATTCATTGAAAATAGATGGAAAAAAGGTTGATAGCTATATTTGTCATACTTTCTGTAAAAAAAAAAAAAGATGTTAAAAATATATGATCACATTGTATACGGCCCACTTGTGCTGCTGATTTCCTGTTATGGAGCTGTGTTATATGAGCCATACAGAGTCACCACCAACCACCAGTGTTGTTGTTGTTCAACAGAGTTGGCAATAAACACTATCGCTTCTGAGCTTCGCGAGACACCTGACGGCAACTACAACCCGGGCAGGAAAAATGGCAAAGACGGGGCGCTGAAGGAGACCCTGAACCAGGAAGAAGTAGACGCGCGTCTGGGCGGGAAGAGGCACAGACGCAAGAGCCGTCGGAAGAAGCGGAACTGGAAACCTTACAGCAAACCAGAGCCGGCCCAAGGCATAAGCGAACTAAGCACCTGCTTAGGGCCCCCCGGCCAGTAAGGGGCCCCAAAGAGTTATGGCAAATGAAAGAGGGCTGGAGAGGGGTGTGCCCTGTCCCCTGGGGCGCCGAAAAGGGGGGGTAAAGGATACGGATTATAGGGGCCATGATTGAGGGGGGCCCAGAGAGGCCCCTAATGATGATCAAAATTATAATAAAGAAAAATAATGACACTAAGTTATTAAATAACATATAATCACAAATGTTTTATTTTTAATGCCCTGGTAACAATAACTTTATTTGTTTTGGAAACATCAACGCCTGCAGCCCCCCCCCCCCCCCCCCCCCCCCCCCCCCCTATTTATGTAAAATGGTTCAGTCCGACTGGATCAGCTGCAGGTAGCGCACGTGCGGTTTGTCACACAGCGTCACAGCTCAGCTGCAGGAGGAGGAGACGGCATCATGCCTCAACAATCAGGCAGCCACAAAAGAAAATGTCTCCTCCCGGAGGGGACATTTAAAAAAGGTAAAAACATGGACCTATTTTTTTTTTTTTAATTGTCACTAGACTGTAAGCTGTCCTGTTCAATTTACTTCAAGAGGAAGTGTAAATATTTCAAAATAAGATTCTTTTTTTTTTTTTTTGTTTTATAAAGGAGTTTAATGAAACCAAAATCTTTCGTTTTTCCAGGTCAACTTTGTAGGTATATCCACTGAAATAATCAGTTCCATTTTAAAAAGTTCTTTGTCGCATTTCATCTAGATATTCAGTAAGAAATTACATCTAATTTGGCCATCTTGCAAACATTGTTTTTTTTCAGTATTAAACTCCAGAGTGGACATTTTAACAGTTGTGTGTTAACATTAGTTCAAATAATAATAACAATAATAATAATAAAATTAAAAAAAAAAAATGAAGTTCTGATTAAAGTTGTAATGTGTTGTAAAGCTTGCTGATTTTGTAGCCCATTCCAGCCTTGTGGAGTTCAACAACTTTGTCCCTGACATCTTTTGACAGCTCTTTAGTCTTGCCCATGGTGGAAATGGTGGAGTATTACTGAGTCTAAAGGCAGATGGCTTTTTATACAGGTGACAATTTGGAACAGGTGTCTCTCATGCAGGCACTTACTTCAGTGAGATTAGGAGTATGCCAGTGGTCTGTGGGAGCCAACACTGGTCAAGGTTGGTTGAGGATCAAATACTTATTTCCCTAAATGACTTGCAAATTAATTTTTATTTTTCATTTCGTGTAATTTGCTTAAATTTTTTTTCAATATTCTTTCTATAACTTAAAATAAAGCTGCCATAAAAATCTGAGACTGTTAATTTATTTCTTAGTATGACAACTGCCAAAATCAGCAGGAGATCAAATACTTATTTCCTCCACTGTATTAATGTAGTTCATTACTTGTTTTAAAGATAACTAGAAATCTAAAAAATAAAAACATATTCAGAACGCGAGCAAGAGAATTAATCTGTCACCTGATAAATGTTTCTTAAACTAAAATCAGAATCAGAATCAACTTTATTGCCAAGTACGATTTTACACATACGAGGAATACTGGCAACTCAATTCACAGTAATTAAAGTAGCTAGTTGTGATCATACCTGTTATGAGTACTGTGTTATGGGCAGACAGGAAAAAGCATGAATCAGGACTCACTCTCTAATCAGGACCTAAAATATTGCAACATGATTATTACAAAAAAAGGGGAAAAAAATATAAAAATGTTAACAGATTAATTATATCTGTGCTTTGTACAGGGTCCAACAATAGATACATTTCCTTTAAACCTACTTTCATGTCAGTCCTCACCATGACTTACATGCACTCAATCCAAGTAAAAAAACATAACAAAAAACAAAACAACTCTAGGGGGCACCCCAAAAGATTCCAAAGTGTACATAAATATGGAAAGTAAACTTTCAAATTCATTACAAAGTGGATCAGTCTTGCCGTACTGCTTTGAAACTGATCAGTGCCATGCAGTGTCACAGGTTACCATGCCTCAGGTCCACAAATATGTAACTTTCCTGTGTGTTTTTTCTGTACTAAATGCAGCTAGATGGCTTCAATTTCTTTTTTGTTCTTCTTTGAAAGAATATGAACAAACTTCTTCTGACAAAAGATCTACTGACTTTATCTATACAAAGCACAGTAAAACATCAGAGAAAGTGTGATACAATATCAATATCATAGAGAAGAAGCATACTCAATTTCGTAATTTATAACATTCAATTAAAAAAGGTAGAGTCCGGGGGTGTTCTTTTGCCCAAAAATAAATGCTAGACTTGCAGCAAAGTAGGAGGGCTAGTAGCCCCAGTAGCTGCCCTGGATGTTTACAAGTGCTAGCACATCTCTCTCTGAGCAGCAGGACTGCAAAGAAAAAGAAATACAGTCTAAGTGAAGCCCTAGAGCCGCAGACCGATATACGGCCGTCACTGACAACCATAGTGCGAATTACGGGGGGTTTGACCCCCCCCCCATAACAACTTCGACCCCCCTAAAGACGGGACAAATTGTCATTTTTGTCATCTTCGACCCCCCTAAAGATGACAAAAATTGTCATTTTTGTCATCTCCCCCCAATTGTCATTGTATAATTTGCACTCTGCTGACAACTAAGCCTAGACTGGTAGATAGAGCCGTTGTCATGAGCTAGCTCGATGCTAACTCGATGCAAAACTTTTACAGTTTTTTTCCTTTAAAGTAATGTCATTGAACCAGAAGTAAAACAGACACACAACGATGGAAGAATATACACATCACCCGTGGGAGACGTTTATTGATTTTTATTTTAGTATTGGCCTCACATATAAAGATATTAAATCAGTTTTATTTTAGAGCCCCTTAGGGGACATGGGAAGAAAAAAATAAGGACGAATTTTGCGAGATCTTGCAAAAAACTTGAGCACACTGGATACTGTTGTGATGGCGAAACGTAGTCTCCCAGTGAACGTTAACTCTGACAGCATCGAAACGGTTAATGGGTAGTTAATGGTCGCTAATGGTAGTTAGCGACAGTTGCTCTGACAAACCCCTGGAGGAGTAACAAGTGTTAATTAATTGATATTAATACAATGCTGCGACTGTCTGATGTTAACATTCTCGACCACGAACATCCGGGCCACTGAACACATCTGGGCATGCGCGGGCCATAGCAACCAGGCCGAAGGGGAAAACAAACGTCACACCGATATCGAGAATGGAAGACACCGGCAGCAAGGAGGACGACACTGGTTTAGACGCGCGGAAGAGGCACCGACGCAAGACCTCTAAGAAAAAGCGCAAGTGGAAGCCTTACAGCAAACTTTCATGGGAGGAAAGGAAGGCGTTGGAGGAAAAAAAGACCGCCAGGGCTTCGCGGATGAGAGAGGAGATGTTCGCCAAAGGGCTCCCGGTCGCGCCTTACAACACCACCCAGTTCCTGATGGACGAGCACGACCGGGAGGAGCCCGACCTCAACACGGAGACCGGGATCAGGCGCCCCTTAGGGGTCGGGGGTCGCATGGAAGAGGAGGACGACGAGGATGACGACAGCGGCGCAGTCAGCGACGGCATCGGAAGGCCCGGGAACGCAGGAGGAGAGTTTCTCCAGAGGGACTTTGCCGAGGCCTACGAGATGCATCACGTCGAGAACCTGCAGAACATGACCAAGCAAGAACTGGTGCAGAAGTACCTGGAGCTGGAGAAGGGCATGTCCAGGCTGGAGGAGGAGAACAATCGGCTGCGGCGCGCCGCGGAGGGCTTCCAGGAGCGGCTCCGGGAGATGGAGATGGAGCTGGAGAGACTGAGAGCCGAAAAGACGGAGCTGCGCCTGTAGAGCCAGCTCAGCAGGGCCGCCATTTTAAAAAGTTCTTGTTATTGTAAAGAATTTTTTTTTTTTTTTTAGAATTAAACTTCAGAGTGGACATTTTAACACTTGTGTTTTAACATGAGTTCAAATAATAATAATAATAAAATAAAATTTAAAAAAATGAAGTTCTGATCAAAGTTGTAATGTGTTGTAAAGCCTGCTCAAAAAACACAGGAAGCCGTCAATAGGAGCTGTAGTGAGGAACCGCTGTCCGTGGCCTTTGTCAGATTACAAATTATCACAAGGCTTTTTCATGCCAGGTTCCTAAAATGGGCCAGATGAACGACATCAGTGGGCTCTGAATAGGGAGACTAGGAGGACTGTATGGCCACAGTGAAAGGGGGGGGGGGGGGGGGGGGGGGGGGGGGGATATGGAGATGGGCTTTATGAAGGATCACACAGTTAAATCTATTAAGGACTTTATGCAGGAAGGAGTGAATACATTTCTTTAAGATGTGAAAAAAAAAACATCTCGCAAAAAACTTGGCGAGATCTCGCAAAGTTTTTTTCTTTTAAAGTAACGTCATTGAACCGGAAGTAAAACAGACGCACAACGATGGAAGAATATACACATCACCCGTGGGAGATGTGTATTGATTTTTATTTTAGTATTGGCCTCACATATAAAGATATTAAATCAGTTCTTGACCGTAGACATGGCTTTTACATAAGTGAGAGACATCTGACATCTGCACTAGTCAGACAAACAGTGGAGTATGATGCTGGCCACTGGTGCCCCACTCACCCCTAACGACTGTCCTTTCACTGGTATGGCTCTCCTGACCCAAACAAAGGGTCCAGCGAAACTCCACTAACGAAGTATAGTCTTTAGAAAGTGGTGGGTGCACACCTCCACAGAGGTTAAAAACCAGAGTCATACTCCACTGTTTGTCTGACTAGTGCGGACTAGTCAGACAGGAAGGATGGAGGGAGGAGGGGAGAGGATAAGACTGAGGAAGGAGAGAGACAGAGAGGAGAATTGTGGATACATAATTTTTTTTGCACTATTTAAGTGTACAGTATATGTATGTACAGTTCCTCCTAATTGTATTTTATATATTCTTTTTAACAGGATGAGTTGGATGACACTGCACAGGTTTGGAATGCACACACCATCAGACCATGGAAAAACATCAGTGTCCCCAGTGGTCGGCCCAATGTGATGTATGCAATAGCCTCAGCTCTATGGGACCAGAGACTTCCTTTCTCCTGTTGAAGATGAATATCTTCAGCTGTGCAAAGATGAATGTGTCTTTCGCCGGGCGATACCATGCGATTCAGATGTGTATGAACTATGCAACATCTTAATGGCAGAGTCCCATCTGACTCTACCAAGAGGCTGTGAACTTATATAGGCACCTAAGAGAGGCCATCACTGCATCTCTGTAAGTCAGGGATATTTCATTATGTCCTGTAGGGGCCCGTGTGTCAAGTATGGAGGTGTACTCCTGTGGAGTAAATGTCCACATCACTCCTCATTTTTGTCATAGCATTTGTTTTACAACTGGAAGATGAAGACTATATTACCTCTAGAAAAATGTAGCACAAATATCATGTGTAGAGCTGAAACAACTATTCGATTAATCGATCGACAAACAATTAATCGAGTATCAAAATAGTTGCAGATTAATTTTCTAATTAAAATTTTCACATAAAAATGTCAGAAAATGTTTTCTGTTTCTCAGATGGGAATTTTTTTCCTCTTTTCTCCGTTTTGTCATATAAAACTGATTCTTTTGAGATTTTTTTGGACAAAACAAGACATTAAAGATGTCATCTCAGAGCTTTTTCACTCTTTTTTTTTTAAATAGTTTAGAGACTAAACGGTTACTCGATTAATCGAGAAAATGATCGGTAGATTAATCAATTATGAAAATAATCGTTAGTTGCAGCCCTAATCAGTGACATGTAGCTGACAGTGAAGATATCTGTGGATGAACAAACTTTGTAGCCAAGCACTGCAATGTCAGAGTGGAGCAGGAAATTTATTAATTATTCTGTATGAACTGTGAAAAACATGAAATCTGAAATCCTGAATAAATGTAAATTTTGCCTAATCTGACTGGTTTGTCAGTTAAAAACAGTTGATACAAATATTTACATTACAGTACTTATAGGTCACTTCATGGTAAAATGCACTCACATTCAAAAAAAAATATATGTGGTGGCATTAAGTTCTAGCAGTAATGAATGAAAATGAAGCCACCCAATTTCAACCTTCCTTGAAGTCTTCTCTCCTGCAGTATTTCTTGTTCTGGCCATGGTATTTTGGGGTTCATCTGGGGAACCACTCAGTGATCCTTTTGTCTTTGATTTCATTTTCTGTGCCCCTATTTTAGCTTTTAATCTCTGTAGAAGAGCCTCTTTATTGGTGCTGCACTGTGTTTGTTCACAGAAAGATAGGACAGCTACTCGGTCACCATATGACGTTATGTATTTTGTCATTTGCTCTTCAGTCATGATGTGAAACACTGCCTTGTCAACCTGCAAATGAGAGAGAGAGAGAGATAATAGTGTGAGTGCAGTGTTTCAGTGGTAACCAGCCGCTGGACATAGCTGGTCTTACAGTAAGTACAGTAAAAAATTGTACATATAAATGCCAGATAGAAAGCTGGCCTACTTCACACAAATTCCATTATGTCTATTTCTATGAATCAGAAATCTAATTTAGCCCTGCAAGTGACATCCCATTTATTTATTTAGTTATTTACTTATGTATGTTTCAGAAAGGTATTCAAGCTAATAACAGGGCTTAAAGTAAAAAAAAAAAATCCTGAGCCTGAACTTTTTTCCAGGGGTGCAGTGGATCCAACGCATACACATTTTAGGCAATTTGGCAAACAACTTTTTGGCACTGTGCTTGGTAATGTACAAGATGACCTTCAATTCAAATGTGAATTTTAGAAAATAGAGGTTATTAAGTTATAAGTGAAGACATGTGAAAATTAGTCAAGCCAATTAATCTGATTCATTTAACAACCATTTAGATCAGTATGCTTGACAGTAGGGATGGTGTTTTTGGGGTCATATTCAGCATTTCTCTTCCTCCAAACACATCGAGTTGTGGTGAGGCCAAAGAGCTCAATTTTGAGCTCTTTGTGTAGTTCTCGGCTGATCTCTAACCTTTCTCATGATCATTGAGACCCCACACGGTGATATCTTCCATCACACTAAAAAACACTGGGTTAAAAAATAACCCAACTTTAACCCAGCCCCTGGGTCACTATTGGTCTCACCCAACCCTGGGTTGTTTTAACCCGGTGGACTGGGTTGAACCAACAACCTAACCTAGTTGGGTTATTGGTTCAACCCAAACAGTGGGTTGATTGTACCCAACAATGTTGGGTTATTTCTACCCAATTATTGGGTTTATTTTTTAACCCAGTATTGATGTTAATTTCACCCTCATTGCTGGGTTATATTAATCCAATCTATGTGTGGTTTTATATATTATCTTTTCCACTATTAAATAATGATTATTACTATAAATGTCAGCGGCTTGGTGGTCAGCACTGTTGCCTCACAGCTAGAAGGTTCCTGGTTCAAACCTCAGCAGGGGCCTTTCTGTGTGGAGTTTCCATGTTCTCCCCGTGGGTTTTCTCCGGGTACTCCGGCTTCCTCCCAAAGACATGCATGTTAGTTTAGTTGGTGGTTCTAAATTACCCGTAGGAGTGCGTGTGAGTGGTTGTTTGTTTGCATATTTCCCTGCGATGGACTGGTGACCTGTCCAGGGTGTACCCCTGCCTTTTGCCTGTAGACAGCTTGGGATAGGCTCCAGCAGATCCCCGTGACCTTTCGGAGGGTGAAATGAGTATACAGAGCTTAAAGTTAAAAAAAATCTCCTGAACCTGAACTTTTTTTCCGGGGGTGCAGTGGATCCAATGCACACACATTTTAGGCAATTTGCAAACAACCTTTTGGCATTGTGCTTCGTAATGTACAAGATGACCTTCAATTTAAATGAATTTTAGCAAGTAAAGGTTATTAGGTTATAAGTGAGGACATGTGAAACTCAGTCAAGCCAATTAATCTGATTCATTGAAAAACCATTTAATTCAGTAAAGGGCAATTTGTACAAAAAAAAAAATTGTAACTTTTCTATTATTTTTGTTAAAAAAAATGATAAATTAAGTCATAGGATACACATTCCATTTGGTCTTGACTCCTCTCCTCTTTAACATATTTGCAGAGGCAGTTCTGTTATTCCTCTGAATGCATCATTATCAAAAAAGTTAACACGGACAGCTGCTTTATGGCTTAATGTGCTACCACCCAAAACACAGAGGGTAGCAGATATATGTGCTGGTAGGATATTGTTACAAGGTAGGAAAAAATCACAGATATATATTTCCGCTATGGTAGGAAAAAATTTTAGGTAGGAAGAAATCTCAGAACACCGGAATACTTTAAGCCCTGATGATACAATATTATAGAGCGTCTAAAAGATCAGACTTCTAAGTGTTTTCATTTGCCGTAAGATAACCTAAAAAAAAAAGTTACAGCAACTCCAACCCACAGATCCCCAGACAACATGTCTGGTACCTGTCACTCCAATACACCCTCTGATGTTCTTTATCCTGACCCCGACTGGCCAGAACTCCTTTGGAAAATAAACATGGATATCATTGAAATTTTGATAAAACGAGACCAGGGGATCTCAGCATTTCCTTCTGAAACAGTATTTTATTAAGAAAAGGTGTGACATATGCAGTTATGAAATAATTTACATGGCATGCCTTACTATCCATCCACTATAAACATTCAGTCACCAAATCAGACTCAGTATTTTTTTTCAAGTGTTTTTGTCATTTATGTCTACATCTACAACTACAAAGCACAGATCTTTTCTAATGAAAAGCCAAATCCTACAATATCTACAACTGATCATCATTAGTTTAAAGTGAATCCTTAACCAAGTCCATATGTAATGCTCAACTCGAACTCAGTTGTTTTCACTAGTGAACTCACGTGAGTAATGCGTATGTGTAGAAGCCATGACAACACAAGTCTGAAGGTAAAAGATTTAACACTGATGGGATTGGTAGACCGCACAGCTGAATAAAGACACACCTTGACATGACACATACACTCCACATAACTAGTTTACCAATTACATTAAACTGGGCACTTACGCATTCACATCTTACCCATCCACAGCAAACTTCACATTATGCTGAAAATTTGCTTGTCCCCATCCCAACCCCACATTTCCATCTCACAACTTGGTTACATTGTCAACAAACTTATCAACACAAAGAAATGTTCGGAAAACTGCACAATATACATTATGTGTACATAATTTATAATGGGAAATCTCATAAATAAAATGTACAGACCAGCATATAAGATACTGAACTATCAAACTGTGGCCTAAAACAAAGAAAAAAAGATTTTATTCCTCCTAAAAAATATTGCACAACTAACAAAATAGTATTTTCTAATGACATGTTCATGTTCTTTTCAGTTTTAGGATCTGAAGCAACTTTTTCAGTTCCTACCCCAATAAATCACCACTGACAGACATGTATCTTGTTGGGATGTGAAAAGATCTCTAATGAATTTAATAATCTCATAATTTAAGACCAAAAGGTCCAAACTGATACCTTTCTCTGATGAAGTTACAGGTTCCTCTCAGCTCAATTTTTCTACTTTAAAAAGTATAAAATGTGCATTTTTGGCACATATTTTTAAGGTTAGCATTATCATGCCGACCCAGTTTGGTTAAGCCTCAGATTTACCAATATCTATAGTTTTTTAGCTGACATCATATACAAACAAAAACTATTGCAAATATTTGTAGTGTGCCTTGTGATGCACTACTGCCTGCACTCCTTGCTAGGTGCCCTCAAGTTTAAATATCATCACTGCTTAAAACAAAAAATAAAACTGAATTTCAGGTTTCACTCAGTTTACTAAGTGGACAGATTCAAAAGGCTTCATTCTTCATTTGAAATGTAAAAGACTGAGTGACAATGCAGTCAGCTTAACTGTTACTATGTGGTTGTTGCTGTGGACCTTAACAGTACTACAGCTTCATGCCACACCTGAAATTAAACACAGTGGCGACAGGCATCAACAAAAATCTGTCACCGAAGTCTCTTTACAACATTTACATGACTTACTTATTTACATGACTTCCGAGAAGAGTATGAAATGGCATAGATGAAATTACAAAAATATTTCCTGTACCGTGCTTACATGTTAAGGGTTTTAAAGAGAAGGGACAGCCCCCCCCCCCCAACTACGTACTCACTTCACAGAAGTGACAGCAGGTGACAAATCACTTCATGCAAAAGGTCAAGTTGTTCAGCCTAGGCCTCGGCGATGTCTTTGGCGCTCATGTCACCATATGAAGATAAGTAACTTAGAATATGTCAGCCAAAGCTATTCTATAAACGAGTCCCACCTGAATTCTTCGAATACACAGCAACATTTGAATTCAGTCACCCAAATAAAGCAGGTAAGAAAACTGTGATGACAGGGTATGAGGATTGTGTATCACCAACAATGAGAATGTAAATCTGAATAATAACATGCACATATAAATTAATCATGTAGCAGAATAACATTTCTTCTTCCTTCAAACTCTGATGCAGTAAAGACTATAGTCCACTTCAGCTATTTTTACTCCTTTAAACTTCTTAAATTTTAAACAGTGGCAAATTTTCCAAACAGTGAAAAGTCTTAACTCTTAGTAGTGCTCCTAAATGATGCATATATCAAAGCCTCAATTCCAGCCATGAAAGACTGAGATAGTAACAAAAGGAATGGCAGAGAGCAAAAACAAAAAGACCCTCCTAATCTCCACCTTGTAGTCATTTAACAAAATACTAAAAACAAAAGCAGTATAATAAAGTGGTAATGTTTCACTAAAGGTTTGTACAGCAATGGATTTCAGTGCCCAGTAGTACCTATGTGCTCTGGGAAAAGTAACTTCGACCTCCAGAGTGTGGTTTTCAAGTATTCCTGCTGCTTCTATTGAAAAACTGTACCTTGGCAATCCCTATTTCTGTTAACCAATTGGTAACCTGTCCATAAGCTTCTTCTATCTGGAGCAGCGTTTATTTGCATGATGATTACCCAGCTCAGCTCTTTGGCCCTACATGCTATGCAAGGTGCCACCAACTGCCAAACAGCAGATTTGACAGCATTCTTGACAAATGTGGTCAATGCTCATTGCACCATATTCAGTGGCAGCATCATGTAGTGCAGTGTGAATGTATTTCTCTCTATAGCTGGGGGCTTATTTCATTCTCTTCTCTAAAATCCCCGCCTAAAGTTTATTAATCTCCAAGAAACACAGGCGGCCCTTCGGCAGAGATTAATCCCAGATATAACTCTAGGTGAGTAGGGAAGGAGCATCTCATTTGAGGCGTTGAGTGACATTTGCCAAAGCCACTGCGAATGCCTGGACAGCAGAGAAGGGATACTGGAAGTCTAGGATATAGGCGTTTCCATCAATCCTGCCAAACTGCATCACCTGTGAAGAAAGAAGAAAAAAGAAGAAGGTACTGCTGTGTTTAAAAAGCATTTAAAAAAATCTTTCAGTTGCTGTAAAGATAGTTTCAGTTTAAAAACATGAAAGTGAGTGAACTGAAGGTGTCTTACCTGTCTCCCCTCCAGTTCAATTTGAAAGTTCTTAGCTGACTCCTGTGTGACACGTCCACCAAAGTCCAGCTGGTACACCTGTGTTGCTTCATTCCAGAGTGGCTGCTTGTTGGCCATGACATAAACAAAACCTTGGCTGCCCAGCCCTCTGTCTTCCTTCTCACTGGCTTTTCGACATTTGATGTCATCCAGCTCACTGGGAGCCCGGAGGTTCCTTTTATTCTTCCAGCCCTTCTTCCCACTCTGGCATTGATTGAGAAGCTCATCACCACTGATGAAAAGTTCTGGTTCACTTTCTGAACTATCTTGGAACTCACTATTGGCAGTGCCCTTACTCAACTTCTTAGCCTTCAGCTGCTGCTCTTTCTGTCCTTTCAGCTTCTTCTTGTCCCTTCCTCCCAGGCGAGGACTGGAGATGAGCGAGTTGAAATCACCCAGAGCTCTGCCCTCTTTTTTTGATTTGCTCCCTTCAGCCAGCTGTGATACGCTAGCCTCTTCAGCTCGACCATCCATTCGCTTACGGTTCTTCTTGCTGAACTTCTCAGACCTCTGTGGCACAGGGCTCTCAGTCAAAGAGAGAACCTCTTGAAAAGCTTCCCCAGCCTCTGCCATAGCCTCCCCATGGTTCTGCAGTTCTGCTGGTGGTGGAGGAGGGGGTGGTGGAGGAGGGGGAGGTGGTGATAGAATATTTTTGTCTACTGCCATGTGGGAGGCTTTAGGTGGTAGTGGCACTGCAGGACTGGGCATAGGCTGGCAAGCATTATATGTACCCCAGGGTGTGTGAAGGGCAATTGGAGGAATGGGAAACCCAGGACAAGCACTTGCTCCTGGATACATGGGTGGGAGGGGGCAGCAGGCCAGGTTAGCTAGGTTTGTATGATAACCTGTTGGTAAGACCAGAGTTGCATCTTGCTGCGAGAAGGGCACCGATGCTACCAGCTCCTTTGGGGAGGTGCAGGGGCGTGTTGTCCCAGGCTGGAGCTGGGCCCCGGTATAGGCAGTTCCAGGAGGGTACTGAAGAGAGATTTGGCAGCCTGTAGCTGCCGCAGCAGCTTGGAATGATGCAGCACTGGGGCTGGTGGGGGACTTGGGAGAAAGGACAAAAGGCATTCTGGTTACATCCAAGTGTTGAGCTGGGCTAAGAACAAGGGGAGGTGGTTTGTGTGGTCCAGTGGGGCCAGTGGAGTTCGAAGATCCAGTTCTTTCCTGAGGAACCCACACTTCCTCTGTGGCAGCTGGATCCCACTGATAAGGAGGTGGGCGTTTCACAACAAGCCCTGATGCATCACTTCCTCCAAGTGTCAGATGCCTCAGTGACTGGTTCAGTGTTTCATCCTCAGTAAATGCTGAATTGACATAATCAGCTCTGTCCCTGTTATTTCCTCCTCCTGCTGTACTCCCAGATCCTTCAAGTGAACTCATTAGATTATATGTTGACTGGGAGGCAAGAGGAGTCGCACTGTTGGAGTGAACAATAACTGTGCTGTGTGGTGCTCCATTCCCTGGAGGAAAATCCTGTCTGATAATAGTTCCTCCTGCTATACCATTAGCACTTCCTGGGGAAGCGCCTCCAACACTGGATCCACTGCTACACTGGCTGCAGGTATATAAGGCTGTTGGCACCCTCTGCTGGAATGAGGCTGCTAGTGCACTATTTTTAGCCTTAGGAGGCAGTGGTCTAGGTGGTTCCAGCATCTGGGAAACTTTAAGTGCAGCCTCACGGCTGTCCTCCTGAGGGTTGCATGGATAAGACTACTGTCAAGCCTCTGAGCAGAGTTCCTTCCAGCAGTACTGTTCTGGTTGGCTGGGTCTGGGTATGGAGGTGGGTCTCCACTAGGAATAGAATAACGAGGTGCAGTAAGTCTGTTGAGAGTAGCAGAGTTGTAGGGTAACTGGATTTTCTTGTCAGTTGCTGAGGATGAAGAGGTGACCCTGAGAGTGGCAGAACTGCCAGGTCCCTGGAGTGTGTACACATTCTGATTGCAGACAAGGCGTGTTCGAGGACGACATACTTCTTCCACATTTCCACTGCTGTCAAAAGTTGTTATCCTCTCATAGCCCAGTGGTGTGGGGTACTGTGCCTGCTGCTGACCTGGAGGATAAAGTTGGAACTCTCCCTTCTTCAGACAAAGGTCACCAGAGGCAGGAGCTCCACTTGTGCCCCCTCCTGTTCCAGATGAGGAGCTGGAAGCTGCAGTTGAACTTGATGCTGATTGCAGCAGCAGCTGCTGCTGCAGCAGCTACAGCAGCAGCCACAGTCCCAGGGTAGGGAGGCGGGGGGTTCATCTTGCTGAGCTCTAGAGGAGCACTGAACACAACTGTATCACCATCAGCCAGTTGTGGAGTTGACCTAGTGGTTTTGATTTTCAGTAGGTGCTCATGTTCACCTGCCACTCCTCTCTCAACAACTAAATCAGCAGGTGGGTGAGGAATTTGGATCTGCAGTGCTGCTGGCTGTAGCTGGTGCAGGGCTTTACCTGAAGGTTGAACTGATGACATGGAGGACACAGGAATTTGAATTTGAAGCTGCTGCTGAAGTTGATGGTGGTGCTGCTGTTGTTGGATGTGATGCTGTTGCTGCTGAGACTGCACCTGATGATGCATTTGTTGCTGTTGATGCAGGTGCTGCTGAATTTGCTGATGCTGTTGTTGTAGATGCTGTTGCTGTTGTTGCATCTGTATGTGCTGCTGGAGCTGTTGTTGATGCTGTTGCTGAATGTGTTGGAGCTGCTGCTGAATGTGCTGTTGCTGCTGAAACTGTTGGTGCTGGAGCATCTGCTGCTGCTGGAGTTGCTGTTGGTGGTGCTGAATTTGTTGGTGGTGTTGTAATAGTTGTTGCGTCTGCTGCTGACTTGGTTGTTGTTGCTGCTGTTGTGATGGATGATGCGATGGTGGAGGGCCAACCATAAGACGACCGACTTCCAGTCCACCAAATATGACTTGACCAGGACTGGAGTACCTGGTGGGAACTGTGTATTGGGCTTCAATACTGCATCCTGGTTTTGGTCAGACCCACTAGCAGCTGCTCCAGTGGGGCTTGCAGTGGGATTGCTAAGGACATCCAATTGAACATTCTGATTGGCAAGAAGTGACTGGACCAGACCAATGCTTTGGGCAGGAGACATGGCCTGGGCGGGACTATGGATAGGGGCAATTGGGATATTTACAGTGCAGGGGGGGTTATCATCAGCACCACCAGCAGGGCCAGTGACAGGGAGGTCATCTTCATCCTCACTGAAAACATTGGGGTTGAAAACGGGCAGGTTGATGTAATCCATAGAGATCTTTCGCACCTCTGGCAGGTAGATGGTCATCTGTCTGGGTTGAAGATGGAGGAGGCTTGTCTTATAGATAACTAAAGGGTTTAGAAAAAGGGTACAATTAGAAAAAGAACAGCATATGGACAACAGAAAATCAAATATAATCTACAGCAGACAAAATTCAAAACTAATTACCTGCACCAAGATTGGTTGGCAAGAATGCAGCCAGCCCCACTATCTTGAACTTTGTTCCCCAAATATTGGATGTGACCTGAGCGAGATAATTTTGCTGAAAGACACAAACAAAGAGCACTCTTATTGACTGTAAAATTACGCATATAGTTTAACAAATATAAAACATGACAGCACATTTGATGCTTTATAAATGTAGAAGTTCTAGGGTGTATGGCAGTGGGAGAAAACTTTCCCACACTTCAAGTAGACAAAGGGCCACACAGGACAAATTAATTAAAAAATGGTTAACTAGATTATTCTATCATTAATTTTTTTTTCAAAAATTCACTGTTAAATGAAGGCTTGGTCAATTTCACAAGCTTGTACAATAGCATTTACTTAACTACTACTGCTTCTAATTTGCTTATGCTGGACCACTGTAAAATTTTATGGTAAATCTACTAATTAGAAAAACATTTTCAGTGCTTTTTCTTCTTTTAGTCAGCATGCTTGGTAGAAAACTGACCATATTCTCTTTGAACACAGAGATACTCAATTTATCAAGCATACTATCAGTGAATTAATATGTAGGACAGAGCGCGAGCCACAAGTCTGTCAACTTTTTTCTTTTCTGAAGCATTGGTTCCAAGTGTTCAGCCATTAAAACCACTGCATTACTGACCAATTACTGCACAGAAAGTTGCCAGTCCAGTCTGAATGTAGACAGCATTTAAAAAAAAAAAAAAATGCTTGAGTTGTTTCATTTTTATTTAAGGAGGGAAGGAATGAGATGCTTGGGCTTTATTCTGCCCACGTGTGGTATATGGACATGTGCCATGAATGTACTGTATAAATCTATCTTACCCAGGACACATGAAGCATGGCTAATCCATACAGAAGCCCGTACTCCCTTTACTGGCTACTCAACTCACCAAAAACCATTTACCTGATTGATGTCATCCAGAGGAAATTCCCTCCGTGACAGACTGGGGGACCCAATCGAGGGTTTCCTGATGGGTAACCGCGGTGACCTAGAGATCTCTTGTGTAGCACGGGACAGTTTGGGTGATTTTCTGGGGTCAATGTTAATCCTGTTGGTAAAGGGACAAACTAAGTCTCTACAGAGAAGGTGGCAAATGGAAAAGAAGAAAGTTTAGGCATGCAGTGAGAAAACAAACCGACATTCCACTTAAAATCAAAATTATCAGTAACAGGAAAATTACTGCAGGGAATACCACAAAGGTTTAATTTCTGAGATTTAATTAAATGTATGAAAAGAGGGGCTGGGCAACGATTAAAATTTTTAATTAGCGATTAATCACATGATTTCCCTGATTAATCACGATTAATCGGATTGTATACGCAAAACCAAATAATGAATTTAAAAGTAGTGTAAAATTGCACTTTTATTTAAATGTTCTGCTGCCATATGGACTAAAGTGCCATGAAATAACACTTTTAACATCAGCACTTGTCAGTAACACCTATTTAGTGTAAATCTCATCTAAAAAAAGTAAAATAAAATAAAGCTTATTGCCACTGCCAGGGCATTAATGTCATCCTGTTTTTTATAAAAAAAAAAAAGTCTACAAACAAAATGATTGTGGCTCAGCACAATCAGAACATTAAAACAGGTCATTTCTGAGGTAACAGCAGAAACTTTTAAAGGGGAGATCAACTTGGCAGTTGTTACAAATAACCTTGTTTCTGTTGAATCCTCCATCTGGGAGAACTTTAAAATGAAAATGTCTGTGTTAAAGTTCAGTAACTTTACCAATCCGTGTATCATTCATTCTTTCCATTTTCAATTGTCAATCAAAAATACAAAAAAAAAAAGGTGACATTTTATTACCTTTTTCGTTTTTTTAATCTAACACAAAAAAATGAAAAAAATGCCTGGTTTTTTTATATTTCAATTTTAGACTTGAAAAAAATAGGCCGCAGAATTGAATTTGTTTTATAATTGAGGACTGGACTTTCTGTTGTCATTACACATCTGTGCCACTAGATGGAGTTGCACTATAAGAGAATAACACAACAGTGAACAGAGGGAGCAGATCTGATGATAAATGGAGGAATGATGCGAAAGTTTTGTTGCAGTCCAGAATTTTTTTTTTCAGACCTGAATTGTTAGTATTGCTACCTGAGTTGCTACCTGAAATGTAAAGTTCACTGGATTTTTACCGCTCTCCATGTCTGTTTCAGCTTTACTGCATGTTTACCTGCTTATTCTCTTCCGGTTCTGCAGCAGTCAGTAACAGACTTTTCAAAACAAAAGCATGTGAGCAACATTCGTTAATGTGCGATAAAATAAATGTCGGCGTTAACTTAATTGATTAGTTAACGTGATAATAACGCGTTAACTTGCCCAGCCCTAATGAAAAGCTACATTTGGGTATTCATTGTAGTGGAGAGAAATGTAAATAAAAAGCAAAATTAAAATGCGAATAAAGACACATTAACATTCCTATGAGCTAAAGGATGTATCATCAGCAGAATAAACACTTAGCACCATGGTTGAGGATTCCCACACATGACATACACCATACCAAAGCACCATAAAACCAACATTCAAGCAGTAAGGGTTTCATTCAAAACAAATGTAATGAACTAATTCCACCAACTTGCCGAGCACATCAAACTTGTCAGATCTGTCAAACAGGAACCAGTTTTGTTTTTCCCAACATTAGCATTTGGCCATACATTATTATCTGGTAATATAGACAAAGGCTCTTATTTATGTGCACACACTCCATTTCAGCCTCTACACTTAAAACGTCCTTAAACCTTGATAAGATCAAGCTAGGAAAAAAATTTATATAAATAAATATAAATGGTTCCATGTTGTTCTCATTCTGCTATGTTTCTGCTAGGTATTCAACTTGTAATATTTAGCCTTCTCCATTTAATCACCTCATAAAATATAGAGCAGCCATTCCCAAACTTCAGAATACCAAGGCCCAATTTGAAATGTGAAAAATCTCCGCGGCCCACCGAAACCTTTAATCACAACTGTGATCAACATACAGGACTAGGAACCATGTTCTGACATTAATGTAAGGGGTCAACAAATAATGTGTATGGCCAAATAAGGTGACGCGTGTCATATTAAGTTAAGATGACAGTAGAATAACACTTAACTGGTTTGTTTTGTTACTTCTTAATGTTTTTAAATTATGTCGTTAATATTTTACAGTAATTAAAAACATATATTAAAAAAAATTTAAGGTTTTAAAACATTCGTTTAATTTTAATGACCTCTCACGGCCCACCTGCAGTACCGCGACGGACCACCAGGGGGCCGCGGCCCACACTTTGGGAATCAATGATATAGGAAAAAAGAATGTCAATCATGTCAATCCCCCTTCCCATACAAATGTTATGGGAAGAGGGAACTTACTCGTTAGTTACCTGGGAAGTTTAGGAGATTTGCTTCCTCTGGATATCTTCGGAGATTTCTTGCCAACCCAATCATCACTCAGCTCAATGTCACTGGAGTCTGAGCAATTACAGCTGTCAATCATTGCTGATATCAGACTGTTGCCATAGATCTCATCTAAAGGAAGACAAATCACAAGAATGGAGTTGGATAGAATTGTTGATAGAACTGTTCATAAAACAAGTACTTTGCGTTTAATGTTCTCTCATGAACAACTAAGCAGCCACCTTCTAACATTATTGTTACTGTTAAAATGCTGTTTTACTGTATTCACTGTAAGGCTGATTTATGATTCTGCATAGCAGCTACAACAAATACGCTGCCTATGGCCTCTGCACTGTCCTTAGAATTTAAGGCTTACCAAATCAGCAAATCAGGAATGAATGAAGAATAAAGAGCTTACAGTTTGTTTGGCTTTTATTTAATTGGAAAAAGTATAAATAAAATAAATATATTTTGTGCAATCTATTGTGATTTACTTTTTTTGAATATGCGTAAATTCTTTTTTGTATTTAAGGCCTACTACACATTTTTTTTAAAGTTGTTACTGAGAAATTTAAGATGAGTGAAGCCAGATTCACACTGCAAGATTTTAAAATTTGATTTTCACATGACATAGTTTATGAACCATTAAAATGATACTACACAATACTACCTGTTTCTCCTCTCTGTGTCTCATAACTTCAGCCTGCCTCACCTGCAGCAACATGGTGAACATGTCCAACACAGATGCCAGACAACCACTAACCCTAACACCCACCCCCACCCCCACATTTGCACATGGTGTTTTATGTGCAAATGGTATTTATTATAGGTTTAAAGAAAAACTGTTCCCTGTTCATTTGGTGTGTTGTATGTCTGGATCATGCTTCGAGGGATTTAAAATATCTTAAATGATTGCTGTGTTTAATTATCTTAAATCTATCTGAAAGAGAGACTTTTTCTAAAGGTGTCAGTGTGTTTGTAGGCTTAGCTGTGAACCGATCCAGTCCAAAGTATTGTTTCAACTGTTTTAAATTATTTTCCTTTTTTATTTTTGCACCGCTGTTGTAAACCAACGCAGCTCCATTTTAGGTCAGGCTAATTTATTTGATGCACGTTAAAGTGTGAATTGGCTGGAACCATTTCATGGCTGATTTCATTTATCACTGCACAGTGAGCGAGTGGGTTGATTTATGAAGAACCTAGGGCCATCAGCGCTCCCATTAAGCAGCTTTTAATTAACATTGGCGTAGTCTGCCTTACATGACAAAAATATTCTCCCCCTCTGAGTGCGAAGTCAAGAAATTCTAGGAAGAGGTCAGAAAATGGGTGGAATACATACATAAAGTGTTCTTTTTTTGATTTTATTTGAAAGAATTTGATATGAAATGAAACGTGCATGTTAAAAAAAAAGACCATAAGTATACCGTAATTTTTCATCTTATCTGCAACTATTCTAGAATCTTGTATTTTGATTTTTCACAAACTGATCTAAACATTCCCTGTCATGTTTGGAAAGTTGTGTTCTGCTTGGCTGTCATGCACCTTTAGTTATTGACACGATACAAACTCAGTCTCACCTGTTTTTCCGTCTGTCTTGGGGTCCATGATGACAAATTCGGGGCGCAGTTTGCTTATTCGTCGGCCTTTCAGAATAGGCACCAAACCTCCGAGGTACTCCAGATACAAAGTGTAGCACGGCCCTCCCACCTCAGGGTTATCTTCTGTACGTTTCATGGTGCAGTGCAGACGCTCGTTCCCAACTGTTGGGTAGCTCACAAAATCACGCATGTTGTTGGGGTCTGGGATGGGAGGCTGGAAAAGTGAAGTTCTAGTTAAGTTCAATAACTAATCACATCAAAACAAAAAGCACTTTTGTGACAATGTTTTGTCATGTCTTTTGTTTGAAATGAGTTTGTCCTGGCTCATTAGTAAAGGAATATAATTTTAAAAGATCATTACGGAAAGTTATCATGTAAATCTTGTGAAAGATATAAACAGGCTATAAAAGAAACAATATTTTTTTAATGGTTGTAATGGATCTGAATCCTATTGCTCTGTGTTACCTTGATGGTGGGAACAAAAGCACCAGTGACGTAAGAACATAGACGGGAAGGTATGGTGAGCTTGGCAACATCTTTTTCCTCTTTTACAGCTATGGCGATGACCTGTTGGCAGAGTAGCTGCAGCGTGGCAACACGGTGCTCCACCCGCACAATGTACAGCGCTGGACCCGATGCCAAGAACAGACGGGAGTCTCTGTGACCCCAGCAGAGCGTAGTTATGGGGAGCTGCAGTGTGAAGGAGAAGATACGTTTGAGAGTATAGTCCATCCTTTAACAAGGTTTAATTCAACCATCAAAAATATAAAGAAAAAAAAAACCCTGAAATTCTTTCTCCAACTTGACATTTTAGTCAGAGTTTAATTCTTGAATTATTTTTGACAAAATAATTTGATAAAATGATGAAAGGAAAAAGTATGTGCATGCAACTGGTAGATTTGCAGGCTTTTTTCATTGTAGTTACAATCTATATGCATATTATTATTAAATGTCATAAACTAAACTTGACTAAACTGTCATAGTTGTCACAAAGTTATGCTTAAATGACCTCACACAGATTTATATTTGGACAAAACAGTCCAATTGACTTATTATTAGGATAATCTGAGAATAAAAATAGTAACATTTTGAAAGGATGTATTCTCTTATGATTGAGGAAGGAAAACAAAATTAAATCTGAGTTTCAGGTAATTTATGATCAACAATATGGCAAAGTTCAACTTGCTTGTTATGTTACTCAGAAAGTACATGGATAACATATTGTTGAAATGTGTTTGACAGGTTTTTGACCAATTTCATGTCTTTTTGAGGAGAAAAAGTTGGCATTCTCATCAATACTTCCATTTTTTTTCCTTCACCAACATGTCATATCACGTAACATAGAAGTGCCTTTGTGTTAATGCTGTTTAGGTGATAAGGATTTTTTTGGTTATTTTTATGTTAGTTCATCTAACAATTTTCAATGGTATGAATTACTGTCCAAGCGCAGATTGGAGAAACTTTATGAAAATAAACTGCACTTTTTTTTAGGCCTTTATAGTACTTTGAAAACATTAGCAGTCTTTAAGATGGGAACAACACCAGCACATTGGCTCATTTCTCTAATTGCTTTCTTCACAACACAAAGAAAATTTCTCTCTAATGGAAAATATTTCTCCTAATTCTTGGTCTTTGTGGGTCTCATATTTATAAGGCTGATATGTAACAGACTGTTATCTGTCGTGTGCATGTCTATTTACATTTTTGGTCTCAGCATCAGAACTCCCATGGGAATCCATATTTCTTATTCTCATCCTAGTTTACCATCTTTTCCTGATTATGCAGTAAGCGACTGCCAAGCTGTGTTTTTAAAGGCATTCAAACCTCTGATACTAAAACAGCTTTGCATGTTATTGTAGTATATATAAAGATGTATTTTTCCAAAAACCTTGTTATTCCTAAATGTTCTTACATGTTAATTGACTGAGTTGTTGACCTGCAAGTTCTTCTTTAACCAAGTAAACTTGCTAACACATATGAAAAACCAACTACGGTGTATTTTTTGGTAATTTTTTGCAGTTTTCCTGTTGTATCTGTTTTTTTGAAATTACCTGCGCTGGTGTGTCTAGTGTGTAGATGTGTTCTCCACGAATATTGTAGAACTTGACAATGGCATTCCTAGTCGGGAGAGGACAGGAGGTGTCAGAGGAGAGGAGTGTTCTCTCCATCCCTGCCACTGCCAGGAGATCCCCCTGAGAGCACCACTGAACCACAACATCTACAGCACAGGAGACGGGGAGAAAAGGTGCTCACTGTTATTAGCAACAATGTACAGTCGGTTTAGACAAGAGCTAGAGAACACAACAATCCTGGAGTCATAATATGTTCAGGCAAAAGCAAGGGTGTGTAGGAAGAAAAATGGGGAAAAAAAAGAAAAGACAGTAAAGCAGGAGAATCCAATAAATAAGACACCCACATACCTTTTAACCCAGTGCGGATGAGGGTGGGCGAGAGGTCGTCATAGTTGTTCATCAGGCTGATGTCTCCAGAAGTGAAGCTGACTGTCAGCAGTGGTTTCTGTGTGTGCACTGAGTACAGACAATGCGCCGCATAAGCATCTTAGGCAAGCGATTTCTGAACTAGAGTACTTGTGAGTCAGACATGACCTTAGCTTGGAAACTTTGAAAAGACTATAGATGGCAGGGATTGACAGTAATGGTTACCTACTTGCCTGGGCCATCAAATGTTTCATGCAGTTATCTAATGAAATCTCACTGATTAAAAGGTTTTCTGAATTTCTTTTCCATTATGTTTACACCTTTGATGCGTGACTTAATTGTACAGAAAAATCAAGCACTCTAAATTTAATGATTAAAAATGCCACAATTACTGCAAAATAATGCAATTTAACTCTTTCACCATTAAAGTGACATTTCATAGCAGTGGATTTAGCTTTTCTGTACACTTTACTACAGTATAAGACACCTTTAAAGAACAACATCCTTTAATCATTCCTTACTTTGTAAGGCCTAAATAGCAACACCAAAAGAAATTCACCTGTCTTTCACTTCTGACTCAAGAGTAGCAATCCTACAATAAATGGTATAAAATGGTTGGCGTAATAAATCAGAGGATTCAGTTATAAATGCAATGCTGTACTGCACAGTGCAGTGATGTTGAATCATTATTATATATCATGACAAAGGCATCTGCCAAAGAGAGGAAGAAGTCTGAGGTCTCAGTCGGGTTGTTAAACTTGAGAGATAATTTCCATCAGGGCCAATCAATCTGTTTCAATGGTTTAATTAGTGAGTTAGCACACAATCAGTTTTCCCACTAAGGCAAGCACTTTTCAGTACCACTTGGCCTGTGGTGAAGGGAGCCAAGAAAAATACCGTAGATGGACAAGGGCAGATCCTAACCAAAACAGTCTTTGCAAGACAGCGTAATAAAGCCAAAGAAAAAAATAACAAAAACTGAACTCCTTATGTAAGTGTTATTGCATAGGTCACAACGGTGGGAAACATTCATATTCCTTTTGTGTCTAAAGAGAGCTGAATGTTTATCTTTTCAAATTAGAAAGTTTGTCTTTGAGATCAGCATCATCAATGGCATTCCTCTGTTTATAAGCTTCAATAAAACTAGAGTGCTTTGGATAAGTCTCAAATTATTTTAATACAACATCAGAAAGACCTCACCTTAGCTTAATATTACATTAGCCAATAAATACTGTCTCCAGGTTTGACAACAATTAAGACAGGAATGTAAACCTTTTGAAGCCCAACACTTTCAGTTTTTTTTTATTTCCCTCAAATCAAATTGACAAGGATACCTTGTGGTGGGGAGTAATCTTCAGAGTCTGTGTCACTCTCACTGCTGTCCTCCACGAGGAAGCTGGGATAGTTCCATGACATGTTGACAATGCCATCAGACTCATGCAGCAGTATGTGGGCCAGCATGCGTCCATGACAGTCCATCACTATGACCTGCCCATCTGCAGTGCCAAACAGCACCTAAGGAAGAAACAGTTCAGGGTTATTGGGCCAGAGATGAATGGGGGGGGGGGGGGAACAATAAGAATTACTTAAAAAAAAAAAAAAAACAAAGAGGGAAAGTGGTGTACTAGAATAGAAAAAAAACAGAAAAGGAGATAACAGGAAGCTAAAATATATATAAATGCATTTTACAAAAAAAATTCAATTCAATTCAAAATACTTTAATAAAAAAGAAAGTGAAGCAAAGATTAATATGCTGAAAGACATACACATACTAAAAGTCTAATGACAGTTAAACTGAGCAGGAAGTTTGACAACATTACCATTTTTAGAAAACATACTATATAACATTGTATTATTGTATCAGAATGCCATGTTGTATCCTATAAAATTCAGTGTTTAACATTTTTCAAGTGACAGAATGCTTTAATTCTTCCTCCAAACACAGCAGTTGCCACGTTGTCCCTTTTCTTCTCCGTCACTCACTGAATAGACTGGTCAAGTCAGTTGCCACATCTACTCAGTCCATTTTTGCCTCCCTAAATTTAAAGCTTGTCCTTATTCTGTCTTTTCTGTGCGAGGAACCCTACATAAGACCATCTTCCTTAGAAAGTGACCAAAAAATGTATCACGGGTTAAAGGGTTAGAAGAAAAAAACATTATGTTCCTGAGAAAGTGTCAACAGTTGCTAAACCAAATGGTAAAAGCATAATTCAACTAGACTTTCTCCCATGCAAGATCATGTTCTAATTTGATGAGTGTGCATGCAGTGGAAGGGCTGACGTTGCATGTGCGTGTTTCAGCTAGAGGGGCTGAAATAATGCCCTTTATGAAGTTCCACGATAACAATCTTTAATGAGCCCAATTCCAAAAAAGCTGGGACACTGTGTAAAATGTAAATAAATACAGAATGCAATGATTTGCCAATCTCATAAACCCATAATTCATACTCAGTAGAAAATAAAGAACATATCAGATGTTGAAACAGACATTTTACCATTTTATGGAAAATATTAGCTCATTTTGACTTTGATGGCAGCATCATCTCAAAATGTTGGAACAAGGTGATTTTTAAAATGCTGTATAGCATCCCCTCTTCTTTTAACAAATGCTAAATGTCTGGAAAGTGAGGATAGTTTGAGGAGAGGAATGATGTCCCATTCTTGTCTGGCACAGGATTCTAGTTACTCGACAGTCCTTGGGCTTTGTTGCTGGACCAAATATTTTCTATTGGTGAAAGGTCTTTTCTGCAGGCAGACCAGTTCAGCACATGGATTCTTCTCCTGCAAAGCCATGCTGTTGTGACAGATGCAATGTGTGGTTTAATATTGTCTTCCTGAAATATGCAAGACCTTCCCTGAAAGAAACGTTGTTTGGATGGGGCCATATGCTGCTCTAAAATATCTACATATTCTTGAGCATTGTTGGTGGTTTTCCAGATGTGTACATGCTGTCCACACCATAGGCACTAATGTAACCCCATACTATCAGAGATGCAGGCTTTTGAACTGTCTGTTGATAACAAGCTGGATGGTTTCTCTCCTCTTTAGTCTGCAGGACACAGTATCCATGGTTTCCAAAGAAAATTGTACATTTTGATTAATTTGACCACAGAACAATTTCCCATTTTGCCTCAGACCATTTTAGACGAGCTTTTCTGGCATTTCTGGATCGTGTTCAAATATGGCTTCTTCTTTGTACTTGTGGATTGAACAGGGAATCTTTGTTAATTGTTCGTGAACAGTGATTCTTGGAAGTGTTTCTTGGTCCATGCAGGGATGTCCAGTAGAGAATAATGCTTATTCTGAGGGCCCGAAGATCACATGCATCCAGTTTTGACCTGCGGCTTTGTCCCTTTTACACAGATACTCCTCCTGATTGAAGGAATCTTTTGATGATAATATGTTGGTCCATGCAGGGATGCATTACATTTTTCTGAAATTGTTCCACAATTTTCAGACACATTTGTTGTAGATTGGTGAACTTCTGCTCTTCTTTACATCCGAGAGATTCAGAGGCTCTTCCTCTCTGAAATGCTCTTTTTATACCCAGTCATGTTACTGATCTGTTGCCACTGAACCTTCATTAGCTGTCAAATGCTCATCCATTTGATTGTGATTTCCGCCAGTTACTTTTCTAGTATTTTGTTGCCTCTGTTCCAGTTTTTTCGAGCTGTGTTGCTGCCATCAAAGACAAAATGAACTAATATTTTCCATTAAGTGGTAAAATGTATCAGTTTTTCATGTGATATGTTCTTTATGTTCCACTGGGAATGAAATAACAGCTTTATGAGATTTGCAAATCAATCCATAGTGCTTTTATTTATGTTTTAAAGTGTCCAAACATTTTTGAAACTGGGGTTGTGTTGAATAGTAAAAAATTATGAAATGAATATGTAAAAGGGTTTCCAAAAATGCAACTGTTCCTCTTTTCAATAGCAGTCTATGTTTGGAAAAACACTGAAGTCTGCAGGATTTTTATATTACCTGCTGGTCATCAGGAGTCCATATACCACAAGTAATCTGGCTTTCCAGGTTGATCTCAGAAGACCAGTGTCTCTGCCCACTGACGGATCCCACCAGGACAAAGCCATCACGATATGAGATGAGAGCCTGAGTGCCATCATGCGACCAGGTGAAGTCACTGACCTACAAGTATTTAAAAAATAATTAATATGTATCCACACTCATAGTGATGCAAACAGTGTTAGGACTACCTGTCATTTTGTATCAAGAATGTTTTAAAAGTTACTCAGTTATATAAAAGCTGTGAAATAATACATTTATAACCCATTAAGACTATGTATAGATTGCATATCAGTCATATTTTCTAGAAAAAAACAAAATGACTGATTTTCTCATTCCTGAAAGGCAACATTCTGTGATACAAAACACATGCTGCACCCTCCAGCTATATCCAAACTCCAAAATGGACTTTGATGACCTGCTACTACCGCTGCATGTTGCATAGAAAAATAAGAAACCCAGAGGGACGTGGCCTCATGAATTTGTACAAATCCATCCTGCTGCAAGAGCTGTTTTCTTTTGAGGATATATTGAATTGACATTTTTGTAAAATTAGTATATTATTTTTGTAAAATAAATCATTAAAGAGCACATAAGTAAAGAACAAACAAACTTCAGACAGCTCACCAGTGCCAAAAGCAGCTTGGCAGTGTGTCTTAACTATACTGCCAATTTAGGTATCGTTATAGCTGAGGTGTAGACTCCATCATCCACTTAACTTGGAACCATACAATATAATTAGCTTTTTATAGCTGAAGTTCTTGATATGAATCTCCCTATAGAGTGTGTTCAGAAGAAATGGACCTTTTCCACAACACTGTATTCTATAGTTAAAATATATTGAACATCGCCATTTTATTCCTTACACTCCTTTTAGAAACCGAAAGGACAGAAATGCCTCAAAAACTTGTTTACAAATGCAGTTTCATCACGTAATTTTTTTTACGTCGATAGTTACAATTCCTACTACTGTTAGGAAACACCAAAGTATGCAAGAATAAAATGCAGACTGATAATACTGAATGGCTCTACTTTAATTCAGATATTGCTGCCTCTGCTTTTGTCACTACAATTTAAAATAATACTAGCAGAGAATCTATTTGTTAATAAAACAAACTCTGCTGTCAGGACACTTAGTTCAGCATGTGACAACAGTTGATCAATAGTGCCATGTCTCATATATCAACTTGTGTTAGTTTAGGGGAAAAAATAGCTGAAAACAGAAAAACCTTTCTTCTTAGCTGGGAGATTTGGAGAATAAATGGTTGTTAGTTAGAAAAATGGTGGCCTGTATTAGAATTAAGTATTTATCTCAAGTTTCTGCAAAGAGTGTTTTTTTTCCCTGAGCTTATCATGTTATGAATGTATATGAAATTATAACTGTTGCCACTGTTGTTATGCTCTCATAAATGTTCTAGATTGCATTCTATTAATTTCATAAACTAATCTTCCTTTATTTTCACAAAAACTTCATTATTTTTTTTTCTTTTTTTCTGTTTTTTAAGAGAGTATACATGGAAATATTAGACTCCTTGGTGACTTCCTGTCCTCTTACCTGAGCTCCTCGGTCATTGACCAGCTCCACAGACCAGCGGCCTTCATACTGAATCCAAACGAAAATCCCTCCATCTGTGTCGCAAGTGGCCAGTTTCTGGAAAGGCTCATTCCACCGCACCAACACGACCTTTAAGACACAAAAAAAAAAAAATTGAAAAATGTTTCAAGAAACTCTATTCTATTAAGTTATCATCTCCAGTGAGATATACTTATGATAATGCAACATTATCAAAAGCAAAGTGGTCTTAATCAGGACACTAGTAGATATAGATAAATACTAAATACTAGGGCAAGGGCAACGATTAAAATTTTTAATCGTGATTAATCGCATGATTCCCCTGATTAATCACCATTAATTGCATTGAATACAGAAAATCAAATAATGAATTCAAAAGTAGTGTAAAGGTCACTTTTATTTAAATGTTCTGCTGCCATATGAATTAAAGTGCCATAACATTTGTTGTTCAAACACTTTTAACATCAGCACTTGTCAGTAACACATATTTAGTGTAAATCTCATCTTAAAAAATGTCAAATAAAATAAAGCTTATTGCCACTGCCAGGGCATTAATGTCATCCTGTTTTTTATGAAAAATAAAAAAAAGTCTACCAACAAAATCCTAACAATCTAGAGGCCACAATCATAACATTAAAACATGTAATTTTAGAGGTAACAGCAGAAACTTTTAACGAGAGTTCAACTTGTCAGTGGTTACAAATAACCACTGGCAAGTGGTCATTTGGTTATTCCATCACCTTTGATATCCATGTCACAGTTTTGTTCAGAGATCTGAGTATGTTTCTGGTTTATAAACTGATGCTGTAAAAAGAATACAAAACCGAGCCAGTGCCATTTCAATCATGCAGACAATTTTTTTTTCAGATGCAGTTTTATAGAAAGTACTTTACCATGATAAGATCCCTTCAGAAAATATCACATTGTGGTTTAAAACGTAGCCAGTCACTAAAGTGATTCATGGTTATATGGGTTTCTGTATTTTCCCCTGCTAATAAAAATGGATCATCATTGGTCTCAGGCGTGAGTAGAAGAAGAGTAAAGCATTAAACACTGCCTGAGAACATTAGAGATCAAACAACTGATAATTAACTTTAAAGTGTCATCATTTTAAAAACATTTGCTCTAAACATCATCCAATGCACTCCTCTGTGTGTGTCTTTTTGCTTTTCAGTGGCGTGACTCAGCCTGTTCCCAGAGGAATAATCCTCAGAAGAAAGCAGCTCTGCTCTCGCTGAGTGAAGCACGTGGGCTTTACACACTCAAATATCCAACACAGGACAGGGTTTTAGTGTAGCTTAAGCTCTCTGAGAGAAACTCCAACAGATCAATTGATAAGAACTGGAAGAAGCAATCAGTCAATCATTTTACCAGTAAACAGCATCTTCACCTTACTTTTGTGCAACATACTCTTTACATGAAGGAGGTTCTCTTGTTTGTGTGTTGATAATAATTCTATAATAATCTGAAAAGAGGCACTATCCTAAAAAGCAAAAAAATATATATATATATTAAAAATTAATTATAATGATAAATAATGCTCTTTGATGCCATACACACCAACATGCTGAAACCATTCCTAAGTGAGAAATCTATTACATAACAAATAGTTTAATATCTGATGTCAGCTTGATGTTCATGTTAAATGTGAGTGCTCAGTTTTTAATAACTTGTGCATCTAATTTTATTTGCAAAACTATAAATAAATGGGTTCACTTTAAGTTCAAGGTTTGGAGGTTTGGAGAAAAAAACTGTTTTGTTCTGTTCTGTTCTCTTATACCCTCATATTCTAAGATAACTACATATACCCTCATATTCTAAAATGACTGTTAAAAAAGGGAAAAGAATGGCAATCAGGTGTCTAAAGGGGAATGTACAGTAGTAGCTTTTCTGCTGAATTTTGACAAATATCTCTATGCAGGACACTGTAGCACTTTATCTTTTGGGCTTCCACCGTCCACTGACAGAGAGAAATGGGAAAAATGTAAGAGTTGTATATGGTTAAGCTTTTTTACAGCTGGAAGTTGAATGAAGGCAATAAATATGTTTTTAATGTGGTTGATTACAGTTCTTAGCACAAGATTGAAAAGCCAGATTTCTTTTTTTTAATCTGCCTGTATATGCAACTCAGCTGCCAGGCCAGAGCCTTGTGCGTGTCTGCAGTTAAGGTCTCTTAAAGTACGTCATTCTGCACTGATCATATTCATGGACAGCTTAAAAAATGGCAATCACTCACAGAACTCACTAGGAGCAAAGCAAAAAGGCTCTTTCAGTTGAGATAAACAAAACAAAGATAAGGCACCAGGATCTCATTAGAAATACAAATTGCTTCTCCATTCATTCACTTTTTGCATCCTCCTGTGATCAAAATTGGTTTTTGGATTGCATTATATTTATCTTAACTTGTTTACAACCAGTGGGGGGCTTAAGGCTTCAAATTGGGTTTCAGGTCATGTTTGAATATCTTGACCTCATTCATACAAGTACACCAACAAAGATAGGTCAAAAGAAAAAAAAAACCCCATAAGAGCATGTTTGCACGTTTTGTCTTGTGTGTGTGTATACAGTTAAATGCAGCCTCACAGAGATCAGACTGAAGTGTTTACGTCTGTAAATTTAGCTCACACTAAAGATTAGCGTGAGCAGGTGAGGTATCCTTGAAGGTTGAGCACGTTATCGTGACGCTGTCATCAGGCAGATCAGACAAAGACAGAGGATAAAAGTGAGAAGCGATAAGACGGCAAGGAGACACAGAGATCACGAGCAAGCCAAATTAACGTATCCAAACACACTGTGCTCTTTAGTAAATGAAAAGTGGTTGATTTTTCTGTTATTATCATATGTTAAGTGACTCAAAAAAAACTGGACAAACTGATAAAGAAACCTGACTCTGTTCTGGGACCTCTGGAGCTGATTTTGCAAAGGAGGATAATTCATAAAATGAAGAACATCATGGACAACCCTGCGCATCCTCTTCACAACACAGTGATTCAGCAACAGTATCTTCGGTCAGACGCTTCTTCAGATTGGCTGCAACACAGATGCTACAGGAGATCCTCCCTGCCCACAGCAATAACCATCTACAATGAATCACTGAAGAAACTTAGGGCCCGATCTTCCGCCAGATCTCCTAAAGCTGCTATTTAGGGATAGCGGGTTGGCAGGAGGGGGCGTTCCCCCCCACAAAAAAACGCAATCTTCCACATTGCTAAACCTGCTATCCCACCTACGCTACCCGCTACATTGTGCATAGGAGTGGTTAGGGTCGTTCCACCTGTTAAACCAATCAGTGCATCAGTAGCCATTGCCTTTAAGAGCAGGTTGCGCTACCCGCCAACTGCTATGGAGCATCTTTTCATGCAGATCAGAGCAGCTCTCATGCGCAGCTCATCTGGAACTCTGCTGTAGAGCTTTCTCCTCTTCCTCCTCCTCCTCCTCCTCCTCTGCACTGATATGATACATAATAAATATTTTTACACAGACAATTCCTATCAGCTACCTGAAAGTCCCAGATAGTTGGTGCGCTCCCAGTAAACACGCTCTGGTCGTCTATTGTTTAACCAGCGAGCAAGCCGTTTAAGACACGATCTCTGCCATTTTCTCAGGGGTTCAACTGAGGCCAAATCACGCTTTTTATACAAGAGTTAATTAGAGAGGTAGAGCCGTTTGTGCACGTCCACATGTGACCAGGTGGACGCACATTGATGCCATTTGGATGCGCTCTTGTACGCACCGACATGCGGGTTGCGGATGATCAGACTACCCGCTACCCGCAACCCTAAACCCGCGATCGCAAGATACAGAGTTTGCGGAAAGGGCAAAAGACACGTCCATTGCTACACCTACAAAGTGAGTAAGGGAGTCGGCATAATAGGTAGCGGCTTTAGCAAGTGGAAGATTGCATTAGTGGTTAGCGGAGGTTCCTATACCCGCAATTTGCAGGTAGCGACTAGCGGGGAGTGTACAATCGGGGCCTTAAACCATGACAGTTACTGCAACAATTTAAATTCTCTTTGGGGATCAATAACGCATTTCTGAATTGAACTGAACTGAATATGAATTGAATTGAATTGTTTGTGGCCAAACAATGAGTATTGTCCATAGACTCAAAGAGGCTTGGTATAACAACAGCAAATATAATCTGTACCAGTAATTAGTAAGGAATAAAGACACTACAAGTTTCTTACTACTTAAATTTTGCAAGCTGTTGAGATGCAGATCTCTTCCTACTGCTGTGGTGCCATTTAGGCTTTCCAGCACTGATTTTTAGCTGGAAAGTGTTTATCCAACGATTGACCAGCTGGTCATGGGAGTCATCTCAGAAGACTAGAGCACTGAAAGAAATCCAAATTTACGGATCAATTTTTAAAAACTGTCAGTAAGTACATTATGATTTGCTTACCAACACATGCTAAGCAAATTTGTTTTTACGAAACAAAAGAATCCAGTTTGCACAACTTGTGAACAAACAACCAAAATGTTTGGGACAATGCTAAAAACAACATGTTCAATGTTATGAAGCTAACAAACACTGAGAGGCTAATCAGCAATGACAATTGCAATCAACACATCTCTGCTGTGAAGTGTCTAAACTAGGGACGCACCAATTGCTAGCCTAGAAACCTGAAATTGGTAACTTAACTGGAGTGTGTGGCAGAACTGATGGTCATGCGTCTCGCTTTATGTACACGTGTTACTAGCACATTGCGTCTTTCTTAAAGGTGTCTTTTTGTCTTTACTTGATTAGAAAGACCCCAAATTTGTGATCAATATCAGTGAGTGATCCAACAAAATAGCATGCAAACAAACATGACCTAATAAAGCAAATGGATTATCCTCATATATCTCATACTTCAAAAACAAAGGCATCTTTAAAAAGCATTAAAAATCATTTGAAAATTTATTTCAAAGTTAATTATTTTCTAATGTCCTAAAACAGCGTTTGCTTGAAGGACCATGTTCCAGTCAACTGGCATCTAGAAAACAGTGTTTCTCACATAAGTCAAGTCAGTGTATAACTGTGCAGTCGCAATAAATTGCCAGGTCAATAGTAGCAGAGCGAGGTCAGTAGAGAGAGAGAACAGATCACCTACTCCGTCTGTAACACAGGTTTTCATTTATAGTATCGAGCAGTAGCACATCTGCCTTTCAGAAGTCCTTGGAGATAAGCTCAATCACTGCAATAGCAGTCATAAAAATGCAAAAAAATATACTTGTTTTTTCTTAGGTCGGGGAGTTAGGCTGTACATGTAGACAGGCTAGTTTGATTAACAAATGTTACCATTGCAATGCTTTTAACAAGTGTCTGTGCTGAAGGTTTTTCCACAGTGGGTTCTGTGTCTAGATATAGATGGCCAACCTAAGCTGCTGTTCTACAAACGTGATGCTGATGCTATGACTCCTATGTAGATCGTTTTATGGCCTGAAGGCTAAGCTGACCCCAGCAACTTAACTGAGAAGTCCAAATCAAATCATGGGACATCTTTGGGTTGCACTAGAGTCAGCACAATTGAAAGGACACTGCAACAGTACAGCGATATAGTAACACCACCTCGAGCACGAGTCCATAAAAACATTTATCAATGGCACACAGAATGTTGGAATGTTTTTCCAATATAATCAATTGTTAAGATTTCTCCAGTTCAGTCTTAATCTCATTACTGTCATGCACGTCAACCTCAGTTTGCAACATGTCTATAACAAACCAGATTAAAACATAATAGTATCTATAGCAAAAATAAATTTTAAACTAGTATCAAAAGTTAAGGGATGGTCATGGTCAGCATACTCAGTTAATAAATACTGAACAAGCTAGTGATGAGATACTTGCTTTTCCCTGCACAACCCCTCTGACTCATCTGATGTGGGTCTGACAAGATATTAAATCAGACACAAAACTCAATTAATGGAAAGCGCTGTGCTGATACAAAACCAAGGAGGTCTGAATGAGCAAAGCGGGGCAGAAGAGATTTGCAATGTGACAGAAAGGCAATGGGTCAGAACCTTTAGGAGCTAAAATCTTAAATGTTTATGAGTCAGTCCTGTCTATGATAAATGGTTAAACAATAGCAAATTGTGTTTTATTTCCTGCAGCTATATGTTTTGAAACTATGGTAATGAGACTGATAACCGTGTGATTAATTAACCACACAATTAACATTAACATAGAACAGAAAAGCTTGGATAAAAATAGCGGAGAATGATAATGTTCAGTGTTCACTGTACTACATCTTGTATAGCAATAGTTATTATATGCCAAAATTACCTTGAAACTGTATGTGCAGTTTGGTTTCTATGCTTTTATTTTACGCTGATGTACGCAGCTAACAAAGGTGGACAATTAAAACATTTTCAGAGACTCAAGTCTCTTTCAGACATGAACTGATCTCCATTAAACAGCAACAGAAACATTCAATGGAGCACATCTGTGTCATTTTTGAAAGAGACCAATGTCACTTCTCAACATTTGTGACATTCTTACCAGGCTGGACCTTTTCACATTTCTGTATCATTTTCACTATTTCACAAGTCTGAACAGCCGCAGTCATATTAGTGACATTTAATTATGGACAGATTTTAGATAGTGGTGAGCTAATTTAAAATATGATCAGCTGTTGAGAAGAATCAATATTATTACCGTTATTCATAGGATTTACTTGAAAGCAAAAAACATGAGCAGCATGTTTCTAACTTTCCGGATGCTATCTACAATCCTTTACAATCTTTGTCTAGCCCCTGATTACAAAAATAACCTGCCTTGTACAGGCTAAATTTCTCTTGAAAAATTCTGAGTTAGTGAACAAGTACACCTAGGACTTGAGGTAGCAGCTGAGCCCAAGTGTTATGCAATAGTCCTTTACAAGGATAGATTACCACAGCAAAGCCAGTTTCACTAAGCACATTTGGTGAGAGCATTTTAATGCAGTGAGGAGGTCATGTACTCTTTAAACCTGAGCAGGGCATCCAATGTCAAGAGATCAGACAGGGAGAAAGTGGACAGCTCTCAGTGACAAGATGAGTTAGAGCAGGGTGGAGACCAAATCAAGGTAGGAGATTAAGAAAGAAGCCAGAGGAGGATAGAGAGCTTTGATGCAAAGGAAATAACTACTTGGACAAAGTGACAAGACCAGGAAACACAAACAAGGGTCTGGACATAGGTACTGGTATGCAAGGAAGACAAAGTGACTAAGCTGCTTTTTACTTAGGAAAGCCATTCAGCTTGTGAATTGCATTGCAAGAAAATCTTCATTCAGCCTGTGTTGGAACGTTATGGTCCATACAAAGTGTGAACAGATAAACTGGCAGAAAAAAGTCTTGTATCTTGGGCCCCCTTTCCTCTATATTTAAATATTCCAGTATCAATTCTTCCACAGGCCACAATAAACCATGTATTCATTGGGCTTTGTCTGGTGAAAGGAAATAATAATAATAACAATAGAAAAACATGCATGAAAATGTCACACAGCTTGAGTGAAACATGACAGATATAAAAATAAAAACTCTGGTGTCTGGTTCATTTAAGAGAGTGATTTCCTCCCATAAATACATCACAAGCAGTAGCATTTAAAGAAAATTAACCTAAAATATTGAGAAGATCTAATTAGACAGAAATTATAGTGCAGATCAGTAAGTAGGATATGAAAGCCAAGAAAAGCAGCACAGAGATTATAAACTAAACAGTGAAATGGTAAATTAGCTTGTGTCTTGCTGTCCCCTGCCTCTGTTGGACAACGACCTTAGATATTTGTTGCCTTTTGCTCAGGAGAAGCCTGAATCGAGCCTTGAGGGAAAAAGTAGCAGTTGGGACTTGGTAAGTCTCTTGTGAATAGTGGGGAAGTTTGTGCAGATATATGTTTTTAACTACCATGACTGTACAGCAGTTTCAGAAGAAACATGTGACCAAAAGATCAAATGATAGGTGTACACGTATAGGGAGGCTGAAAATCCAAGGAGGCTTGGGCAAAAGCCCCAACCAGAGGACCTTTACCGCATGAAAATGTCCCGCCTATATCTACTTCCGTGTCTTTCTCAACTATTGAGTCAATAGCAGTCACAAGAAATATAAATAAAAGATAAATAAAATAAATCTTTTTTTAAAATCATATAAGCTTGACTTAGGGAAAAACACAAGAGATCTGATGTAACTGTACAAATGACAATAAAGTCTATTCTCTTCTAAAATGAAGTCTTTGATTCCAGCTAAAGGCCCGACTCACCAATCTCTGCATCCGTATTCAGCAGGTACCCCACAATTAAAATGAAAACAGATGTTCAACCAACAACAACTCATAAACACATCAGCATGAATTTATCAGGGGGTCTATTTTTAGCAAACAAGTGAAAACACACATAATGTTGTGTATTATCTTAAAAATGCTACTTCATGTTTTTCTGTCTCTTGTAGTTTTTTATGCTTGAGGGAGGAGTTAAAAATTTGCTGTTTGACTGCAAGTGAAATATATTATTTGTAGCAACGTAAATCCTAAGTCTATGACGTTATGGAATAAGGATCTTAACGTCAGATTCTCAAAGGACACAGAATGAATATAAGCAAAACAATGCACTTAAACAGAAACAGTTTTTTTCCTCAAATGTTAACTCAAGTTTAGTGTTCAAAATAGACAACTATAACCCTAACTTATCCCTGATTCAGTTCAAAACTGAGTAACACATACAAACAATTGACTGCAGAAAGCTGAATTTCAAACTTCTCTCAACAGGCAAACCACATTTTCTATGTTTAGTGCCATCTCATGATAAATGACATCTGACAGCACACTATGCAGAGGGAATGCAGAGAAAGTGCTAATATACATTTCTCCTGTAAGGCATATCTCACAGCTTTCAGGTGACAAAAAATGCTGTAAGACAATTTGCAGAAAAAAAAATCTGTTTTGGCCCATCATTTCCTTGACAACTTGCTGAGTTTTTTTCTTTCTTTTTTTTTTTTTTTTTTTTTAAATCAAGCCTGTCTTGGAAGCTCAGTTCTCATGAAGACTGGATGGACTCCTAGTGACTTGCTGCCTGCCCTGTTCAATATCCAAATGCGCTGCAATGCAAAAGCACCAGATTGTCAAAAGAAGTTTTGATCTCAAAGAAACAAAGGACTCATGTTCCAGAGGGGTTATTTTTGCAGCACTACAAGTATAGTCACATAAGACATAAAACTTAGTTCTTTTATCTATTTTCAGTTCCATTTTAGTGTCGTGCAACTGACATCCCAGCAAACTTCAGACACTGTTTAAATAACTAGATAAAAATAGAATTTGGGCATTGAAGTCAAATTTTCTGATGTCCATTTATTTTCTGATTTATTTTGTTGCATGAAGCACTGCATGAAGAACATATTCATGGTTAACATGAACTGATTTCTCGTTTCAAGTATTCAAGGTTAGCCATAATACCATGCGCTGCTAGTGGCTACTGTAGTAAACAGCTCCTTAAGAAGATATCAAGATTTTGTCATGTAAACATTGTTCTGTGGAATTTCTGTTTAGTCTGTAAATATAAAAATATTTCTGACAGTAAGTGTGCATCGCATCAAACATTAGTTCCTATATTTAAATGATTGGTTTGGAACATCCATAAAAATAACAACATGCAATTTAGTATGTTTTTTTCTACACTTAATTAAATATAGGTCTGAGCATTTCCGTTCAGAAACTTTGATCCATGCAAAATATAGTTTAATACAAAAGCATTGTGGTCATTATATCCACTATGAAAAGCTGGGAATGAGACAGAAAAGAAAGGGTGATGGAAACTTGTTTTCATTGCAGCTGGCGAGCTCTTGCATGCTTTTATTTCCACTACTTTGGTACCCCAGCCTCTGTATCATAAATGAACTTGCTTGTAGTTCCAGCTCCAAGTAGTATCACACACTAAAACTGAGCATCTGTCTGACCTTGTTCTTGACACATTTGATAGCTTAAGATGTGGCCCAAAATAGCCCAAGTCTACATGGTGCATCTATTGAAATGCATAGATATACTAGAACAAACAGAAGTGTAAACGTCAACAGCAAAACAAATAAACCTTCCTTATTTTGCTCTCATCAGTCCAAACTCTTAAGGTGAGTTCAGATAATTTATGTGAAAGCGCGCACATCACAAATGACGACAAGTGGTCAACAACGATGCTGATGCCTGAGCGGACATGGATGATAGGGGATTGGGTTGCAGCTCATGAAGATGAAACAGGTTTTAAAGACAACAAAAGGTTAACCAAAGGTCTTTGCAAAGCTCTTCCAATAAAAAAAAGAAATAAAAATGATTTCACATGACTTTTTTTCCCTGTTCTAAAACAAATATTAATCCCTTGACAGGAATAGGAGATTATATGCCAAGTCTCTGAGGGATTTTTATCAGACATATTGCATTCTCTTCTCTCCAAATTACAACTGGGATGAAAAATTAAATTAGTGAGCAAAATTATTTCTTAAAACTTGACAAACCCCAACATCACAAACATATCTTGGGCAAAAGATTAGCCTGGACAAGAGATTAATTTCACATTTCTCAAAGCAACTGTTTTGTGGTTAAAATCAATGATGAAACATGGATGTAACCTCATATTTAGTACCAAAGGAAAAGAAAGTGTATTCTGTTCAAGACTATTCTGATATGGGAATGACAGCCAAATTTGATATAATGTAAAATGCATCTTAAGTGTTATTGCCAGATGTATGAGACAAATTATAAATAAAGCTACACAATGTCAAAACCTGAAAATGCACCAAGAGAAAGGCAGCAGACCTATTGAAAGCTGAAAGTTCCACTGCAAATAAACCCCCTTTCCTTTAAGGCGCCATATTTCATTCAGCATCCATCAATAATGAGAAGGACAATGATTATAAGTGGTTAAAGAAGCACAACTGAAAATATCATTCTGACTGCACACTGAGTGAGGGCTGTGAAACGTTTCTAATACTGATCCAACAACGTGATGAAGACACAAAACAATCAGCCTTTGGAAAAACCTGTAACCACATGTTTAAAATCAGTGTATGAAATTTCTGTCAAAAGTAATGGATATTGTTAAATTCTGTATGAAATAATGAAAATCTATAAGAGCTACTCCACATTAACTAAACAAACAAAAAAGTTAAAAAAGTTACAGTCCTACTGAATGAGTGTTTGCGCCATGTTGAAGTGGGCAGAGTGAATTTCTGCTGCTCTTCAGTCACTTCGTGCAGGGATTCATCTCCTCTCCTCTCAGCTGTCTTATGGAATGCTGGCACAGCAACTTGGTCCATCTGACCAACAGCTACACCCACTCAAAGAAAAAAAATGCAACCTGTGTGCAATTCCATTTGTAGTAGCCCCATCACATACTGATGGCAATATTCAGTTAACACACAGAAGATATTAGACACAGACATTAATCATCTGATCTTTCTAATTAAACTCAATGGCCCAAGTGAGCTTGTGGTGGGAAACTTTGGAGGGTTCACCCATCATAAAGCATAAAAGCAGCACCAGAAACTAGAGCTCTGTAATGTTTTGACTGGGAACAGCAGGGGCATTTATTGAATGAGTCTTAAAACATAAGCCACTGAGGGCATATAAGTCCTGTTTCCAAACACAACCAAAAAGAAACATTAACAATTAACTTTCACTGTTCTTGTTAAATGGAGTCAAGTGTGGAAATTTCTCAAAATGTAAGATGGATCTCGATGCCGATGTAAATGATTCTCCATCTATGCATGATCATAATTTACAGCAGACATAAAATCATAGTATAAGTTTATTTATCTGTGAGTTTCTGCCTCAGTGGAACATGACAATTGCAAATGTTGTTACATTACATTTCATTCCTCTAAGTCGTAAAAGCAAGAGCAGAAGAGAAAGAAGAAAACATGCAGCTTCAGTGTTACTAAAGCTTCATGTTTTATTTATAACTAGGGCTGGGCAAGTTAACGCAGTATCGCATTAACTCATTAATTTATTAATGCCGACATTTATTTTATTGCACGTTAACGCATGTTGCTCACGTGCTTTTTGTTTTGAAAAGTCTGTTTCTGGCTGCTGCGGAACCGGAAGATAATTGGCAGGTAAACATGCAGAAAAGCTACAACAGACTTGGAGAGCAGTAAAAATCAGTGTACTTTACAGTTCGGGTAGCAACTCAGGTAGCAATATTAACAATTCTGTCTAAAAAAAAAAACTGGACTGCAACAAAACTTTCCCGTCATTCCTCCATTTTACATCAGATCTGCGCCATGTGTTCACGGTCTTGCTATTTGCTTACTGGTTACTTCAGTACGGCTCCATCTAGTGGCCCAGATGTGTAATGACAATAGAAAGTTCAGTCCTCGATTATAAAACGACCCCCATTTTTGAGAATATGACTTCTAGATTAAAATATCCTCCTGTATTCGGGCCAATACGGTAGTTGGATGAATGATTTATTCAACAGCGGTTTGACACCTGAAATTTCCTGCATGTTGCAGCAGATGGGTGTCCTGCAATGCTCGGAAATGAGCGTCAGAAGATTCTGTGAGATCAAAAAACAGGATGACATTAATGCCCTGGCAGTGGCAATAAGCTTTACTTTATGTGACATTTTTTAAGATGAGATTTACACTAAATATGTGTTACTGACAAGTACTGATGTTAAAAGTGTTTGAACAACAAATGTTATGGCACTTTAGTTCATATGGCAGCAGAACATTTAAATAAAAGTGACCTTTACACTACTTTTGAATTCATTATTTGATTTTCCGTATACAATGCGATTAATCGTGATTAATCAGGGAAATCATGCGATTAATCGCGATTAAAAATTTTTAATCCTTGCCCAGCTCTATTTATAACGTATTGGAGGGAAAAGAGCTCAACATCTTACCTCACAGCATGAACTATATAAAATACAGTACTTTGGCAATACAACTATTATGAGTAACCAAGTAAGTCATTTTCATCTTAACCCAGAACAAGCAAATTTAAATAACATAGCCAGGTGGAGTAATAAGCCAAAACTCTGTCAACTTTGTCTTCCAACACTAAGAGAAGCAGGACAATAACCAGGTTATGTAATGATGCAAGATATTGAGATCTATCCAGGTAAATGTCAAAACACGTAGAATTATTGGCAGTAGGATTATAATCAAATGCTATCCCAAAGCCACCAAAGATTCACACCACTAAAAATAACACCTACAAAAAAAACCTGACAAAATGTCTTTGTCCTTGACAGACAAATTGATGCCACCAGAGGTAAACAGACTGCATTTCAGTAGTGCCTTCCCAACCTAAAATGTGCTTTAAAATGTTTCTCACTCACCCATTCACACAAATGGGTGTGAGATCCTTCCTGCCTACAGCAATAACCATCTATAATTAATCTTTTAAGAGCCTTAAATCATGGCAGTTACTGCAACAAGTTGGTTTCCCTTTGGGGATCAATAAAGTATTTTTGAATTGAACTGAACTGAAATGCTCATGTAGCCCCAAGTGGTGGCGTCGTCTCCTTCAAGCTTGGGTCCTCTACCAGAGACCTGGGAGTCTGAAGGTTGTTCTCTGGAGACGTCTTCCATTTTGACTCGGCACAGATGTTACTGTATATTGTGCCAGCCACCTAGTTGTGGCGTAACTACAAGAAAGCCTATGACTCAATGCCACACACAGTTACCGGAGTGTCTGAAGCTGTATAAGGTCAATGGGATACCAACTGCCTTCATCAAGAACTAAATGAAGTTGTAGAAGATAACTCCAGAGGTGAACTCAAAGCCAGTTGCACAAGTGAGCATCAAATATATTACATACCAAGGAAAAATCTGTATCTTATATGAACATGGATAAATGGTAAATTTAAGCTTGGTGCCATGAGGTAACAAGCACTCTGCACAGTATTTTACTAACACTTGACTGAAAATGGAACTGTTAGAAATTAACAGAAACTATTTTGATTATATCAAAGACATAGACATAGTAACTTTTCATAGTTACTTTGTAAATCTGACTTTATAAAGTCACAGATTCTGACTTCATTAAGTCAAATTTCCTGGCTTTTTTTTTCTTGGAATTTTACCTTCCACCCCACAATTTATTTCTTCAAATGCCTCTAATATACCATGATATATGACAAGGAGGTCTGGATGCAAATGCAGAGAGGGACTCTCCCCTTTCTATAGACTCCAAGACAAGAGGAGTGCAAATGGCTCTATTGACAGTCTTAAAGCAACATGCTGTTGGCTGCCATGTGGGAGTAGTGGGGAGTAGTGGGGAGTAATGTGTACCAAGCTTCTAATGTGGATCACTCCGCTGTGGTGACCCCAAACAGGGAGCAGCCAAAATTGAAGTTTATTGATATCAATATATATTCCCATTTATATATCATGCCAGTATTATAAGACATATATGGTTACATCTTATAAATACAGGCATAACACCCCGAGCCCCAGCTGTAACCAGGACAAGAAAGGAATCGATTCTGAATAGTAAAACATTAATCACTGATTGTTTTGTAGCAGCTACATTCTAAGGCACAAATAAAAACACCCAAAACCTTCAAGTGGTGAGTAACATAAACAAATGTTAAGTTAATACAACTGAAGGACACTTCCTGGTTTAAGTGTGGAGCAGATACTCCAGCAAGAGGTACTCCAGTTGAGGAGGAACATCACCATTCAACAGAGTTAATGTGCCTAAGGCCACTTTGAGACTACGCAACGTTCATAGTCAGCAGATTGCTAGCCTGCTCTGACAACATGAGTGGCTGTTTTGAGTTGAGGAACTGTGACAGGCGACGTGATCTGACAGCTACTCATTCATGACAGGGCTGTATACTTTTTCAACACAACACATGTGGGAAATGAGGCCCAACAACACGTAAAACAAGAGTAACAACATGCAAAACAGGAGTTGACTATTTTTAAATAGTCCAAGGGAAGAAATTAGCATTTAAGTGTGCAATGACTTGTTTCGAATACTAACAATAAAATAAAAGACAAAGGGCATGGATAAAGGGATGGATTATAACATGCAAAAGAAAAAAAAATCTTCTGTATTAAAAAACAAAAAAATAAAGTGGTCGTGTTGTGGTATGGTGCATTGTGTTTCCTCTTAGTTTGTGGCCTTTCAGGATTCTCTTCCTCAGTGACCTCAACCAATCCTTACTCTCTTACTGGTTGTAGCTTGATTGGGATACCCATGACTGTTCCAGCCCTTTGCCATAATACCCATCAGCAATGGCTCATGTTGAAAACATGTTGACAAGTGTCACTGACAAATATTTGAATAGCTCAGATGTAAACGACCAAGTGCCAACTGATTTACAGCTGCTGCATTGGCAAGCTTTGCAAATGACAAATCAAGTATAAAATTTCCTAATCTGTAGCACGCCCTAATCTACCCTGACCTTTAGATCTCAGTGGAAATATAAAAGAAGCAGAGTTGAAAATAATAGTTTACCAAGACATACCGATATGTAACTACCAATAGTTGTTTAAGTTCCGGGTGTTGTTCGTACAAATACCACTTGAGAAGCAAAGGGAAGAACTAACTATATAATAACTAACTGAAAGAGGAATTCTGTCAAAATTGAAGTTTTACAGTAATTTTAAAGGACAATTTTTTAAAGAAATAAATAAATTCAATTTTAGCAGGAAATTATGATAAAATGCACCAGATTACAATTAGGGCATAGTAAGAACAATACAATGAACTCTGCCTTAAACTATGGCTGGGCGATATTGGGTCAAATCAAAATTACTTGAACATGTTACCTCAATTATGATATGATTGTTTTATATTTTGCCTTCACAACATGGCAAGGTTTGTCCTGTAAATGTGCTCAATTATTAAAACTTGGCTATTTTTCAAATAAAATAATAAATATCTTTGTGATTTTAAAATAAGTGATGTAAAATGAACACACAGTGGGAAAATTTAAAAATGAAAGAAAACGTTGAAATAATCGAAAATAAAATAACGGCAGTTATATCTTCTGCTAGTCGGTTTTGATTCATTTTTGATTAATTGTCCAGTCCTACATTGAACACATTTTGCTTGCAAGAAAATCTTGAGCAAAAACAACATTTGTTTTCAAGAGCTTGAGATAAACAAGAATAGACCAGTGACATGTTGACATTCAAATAAGCATTATTAGACTATTGTATCCTTTACAGCAGCCATTCCCAAACTTCAGAATACCAAGGCCCAGTTTGAAATGTGAAAAATCTCCCACTGAAACCTTTAATCACAACTGTGATCAACATTCAGGACTAGAAGCTATGTTCTGACATTAATGTAAGGGGTCAACAAATAAGGTGTCACTTGTCATATTAAGTTAAGATGACGGTAGTATAACACTTAACTGGTTTGTTTTGTTACTTCTTAATGTTTTTAAATCATGTCGTTAATATTTTACAGTAATTAAAAATATATTTTAAAAAGATAGAGGATTTTAATGACCTCTCACGGCCCACCTGCAGTACTGCGACGGCCCACCAGGGGGCCGCGGCCCACACTTTGGGAATCACTGCTTTACAGGATCTCTTTCAAATGAGTTTTTGTTTAAAAACCCTTTTCTTCAAAAACAGTCCAAATTGCATTTCAAAGAGACTCTCCGTATTTGCTAATAAAACTATGCTTACCTCGCTATTGTGTCCTCTAAGATTAAAATTCACTCTTTGCAAGGGGGCCGGTCTCGTCTGCAGTGGCTGGACGTGAATGTGACCCCAACAACTCCTCGGCTATTCCCAGTTGCCAGCCAGCCCTCCTCATAGTAGCGCTTTCTGCACACTGGTTTCTCCTTCTGGCTCTTAGGTACCCGTCCCTTCCAGGACAGGCACAGGATGTTGGAGTCGCTACAAAGCACCGGACCATGCTCCACAGCGGCAAACATCACTACTGCTTTCTATATCACCTGGACAAAAAAGAAAAAGAAAAATATCCAGAGGGAGGCTTTTCACAGGAGTTTAAGTACAACTACTGATGAGTCTCTCCGCTGAGGTTAGTGATTTGGTGTCGGATGAAAGACTGCCGCAATGTTGCATAGTACTTGTGCTTTCCCTTGACTCCTTGATCTGCAACAGTGATTTAAAGTGAGGAATTAAAACTTACAAAAGCATAAATGAGGTAAAAAAAAAAAAAAAAATGTTGACATCAGCACTGCTGGATTAATGATGTCATATGGCCAAATGAGCTGTTAAATTTAAAAGAAAAAGCAAACAAAAAACAGTCAAGTCATTGTGATAGTTCGATCAGTAAGTTGCCTTGTTGATGCAGTCTTAATGACAAGGCAACAAATGAAATGGAGTGAAAAAAAAAAATTAGAAATCCACTGCTTCAGATTCCAGACTCATGTCAGCAGCAGAACAAAATCAAACATCCACAAAAGGAGTTATCTTGTAAACTCAAAAATAGGAAATGCATTTGTCCAATCGAACAGGTCCCAGTGCTTCCAGTTGATGTGAACAACAGTTTTTCTCAAAATCAGTATCTCATTTCTATACCCCGTGTCCTCTTCATTGGTTGCAGATTGTGTGTGTTCAGAAGAGTGGGAACTCCTCTCCATCAGCTGTCAGCCCGCAGGAGACCCGCTTCTCCCGGTAACGTCATCACGTCAGCCAGTCTGTCTTTCCAAGCAGCCTCGGAGATTCCAAAGAGGGCTGCTGGGTAATACAAAAATTATGTCGTTATTACACAGAAACTATCACCAACAAGTACCCCAGAGTGTAAAAGATTACAAAATAAGTAATTTATAAAGCGATCGGGATCGATGTAAAAACACGCGAGCTGTAAACGCACTAAAAACACTCACCTGCCGCCCACAGCCATTAATTTAAATATTAATGCGCTGGCCTAAAATAGTTCCTCTCTTATGTTACTCCCTGAGCAACCGCGTTTGTCCGAAGACAACGCTGCGCAGCGGAAGGATATTTAAATACTGAATTATCAATTTTAGAGAAACCACGAATCATTTTTGCCTGTTTTATGATGCTATAATACTTTAATGAGAATGTATCTTGTCACCGTTTCACCCCACATTAAAAAAGACGAGATGTGATCAAAGTAAACAAAGGCTGAGAAATGCAATTGGACACTGGCAATAAATAAATGCAGGACGACAACGCGGCTGCTCAGGAAAAAAAGAGACGAGAGGGCACAAACAGCCTTTGAAATCCGCTACGCTACAAACTGAGAGTGACACATAATGAACAGCTGTTTGAGAATATGATCGACATTCAGGTCAAACAGTGTCATTATCTACACTAATTATTAAGAAGCCAAGTTACACACAACTGACGATTTAAAAGCATCCCATAAAGCGACCTCCAACAAAAGAAACACACTTAAACATGACAGTCTGTTGTAACCATACAATAAAGAAAGACCCGGAGAATCTGATACTGATTCTGATTTTGATCTAGGCGATTAAATACTTAGAGTTCAAGTCGACGATGCCAAAACATCCATCACCGCGAGCTGCCCGTTAGCTACAGCTAACAAGAACCTGGATGCTGAATCAATCCAGTGGACTGCTGGCTCCAAACACCAAAACATCTCAGCCGCGGGATTCATCTTTCCGGTCGAAATGTGTTTGCTTTGTGTTGTAACGCAAACCTAGCCCAGATGCTCAGAGAGCCATCTGACGTTAAATACCTTTTTGTGTCACAAGGAGCAGCAGTGATCGCGGACCGGCTAACCGAGCAGCCTACTGAGCGGAACCTGAAGCACCATCAGCGGGGACTGGCTCTGTCCATCCGCCGGTGGCACTGGTCGCTAACACGGCTATAGCTAACACATTAGCCGACGGTTTATTCTAAAGTGTAATTGATATCAGCACATAGTTACTCAAAATAACCGCACGTGTACAATGTAGTGGACAAAGTGTAAAATATATACCAGCACTGTCGTCAACAAAGCCGAGGAGGCATCATTGGCCAGTGAAGAGCTTACCTTGGCTCAGTCTTCGCTGTTGCTGCTTCCTTTGCCTGCAGCCTGAGCTACTGTACACTGCCAGGGCCCGAGACCTAGTTCACGTGACAGGCACGTGACAGAGAAGTATTCAGATCAACAAAGCGGTCTTGCGCGTGTCTTTAACGTCTGCATAAAAATACAAGGTCTTTTTTTATTTTTATCTGGAGACACATTTCATTTTTCCCATTGCTTTGCTGGAAAATACATTAAAAGCTCCTGGATTTATGCTTGATTAAGTGAGAAATTAAGAGTAGAGTTTTTTTTATTTGTTTATTATTATTATCGTTATATCTACATATATACCTCACAGGTGTGGCCCTATTTAACTCAAATGTTGTCAGTCAACCGATCAGAAGCTTCCAAAGCCAAAATATAATCTGGGTTTCTCCTAAATTGTTTAAAGACATAGTAATCTTAATGTATGTAAACTTCTGACTTTGAAGAGGGTAATAAAAACATTTCTCCCAAAAAATATTTGTCTCATTATTTTGTCATGTAGCAAATATAAATAATTTTGATAATCCTGTCTGACCTAAAACAGGAAAAGTTTGATTTCTACTCTCTCTCTCTCTCTCTCACTCATATATATATATAGATATATATATATATATATATATATATATATATATATATATATATATCTATATATATATATATATATATATATCTATCTATATATATCTTTGTGTGTGTGTGTGTGTGTGTGTGTGTGTGTGTGTGTGTGTGTGGGTGTGTGTGTGTTTGTGTGTGTGTGTGTGTGTGTGTGTGGGTGTGTGGGTGTGTGGGTGGGTGTGTGTGAATAATTCCAGTTGCGTGACATATTCTTTAAATGTCCATTCACTGTCATTTTATTTTATTTTCATTTCTTAATTTCGAATATGTGCACCCAAAAAGGATCAACAAAGTCGCAGTCAAAGTGATAAATATAGCTGAAAAAATTTGAATATCAATATCAAATTAACATATTGAAAAAAGAGCTAACAGAAGAACAGCACTTATTCAATTTGGATTTTTTTGAAACAGAAAAGACAAGATAGTAAAGAATCAACAGATGTGTAAAACAGACATCAAACCTATAAAAACCACCTCAACCAAGAAAACAAATTGTCAAAAAAAGAAAAACATGTGCAACTTATGATTACAAATAAAACCCATTGGCTGTAACACACATTCATTCCTGTAATGAGTCAAAATCATATCTTTTGACAACTTCTTAAACTGTTTTATATTTGTGCAATCTTTAAACTCTCCCTTCATCCCTTTTCACAGTTTTACACCCAACAATGAATTACTTAATGAGGAATTAATAATTAATCTGTGTGTGTTTTAATTAACTTATTTTAAAATCACAAATATTAATCTGTCATATCATCTTAGGATATTCACAATGAAAACCTCATCAGTGATCTATGAGAGCAAAACATAAAATTAAACTAAAATAATCGCTTCATTAAATGTAATTGAGGTAAAATGTGCAGTTAATCGTGATATTTATTTGAGGTCATATCACCCAACCCTTAGTTAAGATGTTATTATTCCATAATTATTTCTGGATAAATGTGTACTACAGTTTTAATTTTATAGTATACCTGATTAAGGTGGAGAACATTTGTTGTTTGCCTGTTAAATCGTTTAAAATGCAACATTTTAGACGTTATTCAAAGACATCAGAAAGAAAACAGCACAAGACTAATAAAAAATTTGCTATAAATCTTGCAATGCTCTATTATATTCATGCACGCTTATATATTGTGTATAGATCATTTACGGGGGGGGGGGGGCAGTGCAGATTGATTTGTAATTAATTTTGATCATGACTTGATAAATCTGTATGTTGAAGAAATGTAAAACAGCATATATAAACACATATTTTAAATTTATATCATACTGTAGTTTATACTCCACGACACATGAGGGCGCTGCAGAGAAAGTGGTAACTTGCGTTCTTCACCGCTTGGAAAAACATGGCTGCACCCTTGGTTTTCAGGCGAGAAATGTTCTCACTGGCAAGGATATTGAGTGGAATTACACACTTGGTATGTCATTTTATAAAATCCCTCTTGTATTGGACGAAGTTTACGAGCAATTTACTAATATGTACGTAACTACCCAGGAAAACATAACATTTTGGTTTCATGAGCACCGTCTATAACTAATATAGTCCATGTGTCAACGCAGCAAAGGTTCAACATGTATTCATTTATTAGGGACCGAGAGCTTTGAGTGCCTGCTCCACTCCTCGAAAATGTAGTTCAACCCGGTAAGTTGCAGTATTTTCTTCTTTGCACGTTTTATGTATTGAAAATATCAGCAAGACAATTCCTCGAGCATATATATATTTTTTTTACATTCAGTTCTGTCATTTGCAGGTTCCATCTTCAACAAAAACCCAGCACTTCCTTCCACACTGCAGTGTCGTTATCTTCACCATCCCCATCAGTAGGTATTCATTCTCAGTTTGTGGTGCCATACTTCTTATAGACTGCCCTGACCTAAAAGACATACTCATCCCGTGGCCTGTTCACATTGTTCTTGTCTCTCATTTATATGGATGTTTTGTATTTTCCTCCCAGATCACGGTCACAGAGGAGCCGGACACACTCTTTCAGAAGATGGTCGTTTTGGTCAAAGGTCACGACAGAGCTGTGTTGGATAGCTATGAGTTCTTTGCCACCTTGGCAGCTAAAGAGCTGGGCATCACTGTTGATACAGTGTGAGTCTAAGCACAACAAATTAAAAATATTATCTGAAATATGCCCTTTTTAATGCCTAGCATTTTCATACATATTTTCTCTCTCAGTTTTGAACCACCAAAGGACATAGAGAGGCTTACACTCCTGAAGTCAGTTCACATCTACAAAAAACACAGGGTCCAGTATGAGATGAGGACACACTACCGGTGTATTGAGGTGGGAAGTTTGATATAAATAAGATGTAACTATTTACCACAGAACACAAGCATAAATATATATTTTAAAGTGTTTATTTGAACTTCACTGTCCTTCATTATGTAATTGCACCCCTCATATCTTGTAGCTGTCACACATCACAGGCTGTACGGCTCAAGTGTACCTGGAATACATTCCAGAGGAACCTCCCTGAAGGTGTAGCCATGGAGGTGACAAAGGTAAGGCCCTGCAGAATCAGCAACAAGCCTACCTGTAGAATCTGTTACTCCGCAGTTTTCATGAGACATGTGGACCATAAGTTTTTCCCTTCTGCTTGTTCTGTTCGTCGTCAGACTACGATGGAGAAGGTTCCAGATCACATCCTTGAACCCATGTGGAAGGACCACCCAGCTGGTGACAAGCCCAGCCAGTAAACAAACCCATTACTATCAGAAGTTTTTTTTTTTTTTTAATCTCTTTTTCCCCTGCTTGGACAGTATAACACAGATGTTTATCTTCGACTTGTTCATGTAACAAAGTAACATCCTCGTGGGTTCTGTTCAGCTGCTGAACATGTTTTTATTACATCCATGTGTTGTGGGATATTTCAGTCTTCTTGTGCTGGCAGTTTTTTTTCCCTGTTGCACACCAGTGTAGACTCAATCCTATGTATTTATAAGTAAATGAGTTCTGAATTGAAAGTCACCTGTAACTGGCTTTTTTGTGCAGTTTTGAGACTTTGATATTAATACAAATAGCTGGTTGGACTCCACCTTTTTTTGTACAGTTGCACTGGGTTTTCATGTAAGACAAGAACAACAAATAACATTTTTGTTGTGCATTTATTTAATAATTAGTGAAATGACAAACATTAAAAGAAAACATAACCATTTCTATTTTGCTGAGAAAAAAAACAAAAAACCCACAACATGCTCAGTACTGACTGTTTCACATATTTCGATAATATTGCTTAGTAAAAACATCTTCATCCATCACTTTTCTTTTTCCTCCATTTACAGACTTAAAATTTGTCATTTCTGTATCTTTGTCATGTTTGACAAATCAATTTAAAGAGGAAGCAATTGTTATCATTTCCAGTAATCAAGAGAAATCCCACTAGCAAGTAAGATTATCTGAGATTCTCTGCCGGTGCAGTTGGATCAAACCTGTCGTTACTGTACATGATGCTTCCAACATAAAACCTTTTCATTTAGCTAATCTAAAACAGAGTAATGCAGTACTGCTGTAAAAACTAGACTCCCTGCTCCCATATGGTTGACTGATACCTGAAACTTAGGAATTTAGTGATATTCTCAGACAACAAACTTTGAAATTAGTAAAACACAGGTGATATAAGTAAGATAGCTGTATGATAAGCTAAAGTTCAGCCATAGGTTGAGTACAAGATTTCTATTTCTTTTGTGGCCAAATGAGCAAAATATAATCAGTACTGCGAATAGAGCAGATACTTTACTTCACTGAGTTGTTATTTAGTGGAAAAGTGAGCCGCTGAATCAGAATGAATTACAGAAGGCTCCCCAAAACAAAGCAGATAAATAGTACTTCCAAATTCACGAGTAAAAACAAATCCTGTCAACATTGTCATTTTCAGGCCATCAATATATTCGCCTTTTCTTGCATGCTTCTTGAATTTGCGCACAAGGCATTAGCAGTTAGGACTTCACAGTGTATCTATTGACCCATAAATCCTCTGTATCTCGCTGGTTGCTCACATTCCATCCTGAAAGAGACAATCTCCTACTTTCAGACAGTAAGACAGTAGAGGAGGCTCACCTTTTTGAGTAAAGTGCTGAACTTTAGGCGTCATGTTGCTGGTGAAGGAGGGTATAGGTGAGAGGGAGGACCTGGGTTCCCGGGGCCAGGGATGTTAAATGTACTGTGTGCCCCCCTTCAGGAGACAACACCAGTCAGTCTGTTATAATCAACCAAAGGGAGAAACAAGAAGGGACTGCAGAGGCTGAAGAGGTAGCAAAATGCACTCAAAGTGTTGGAAGAGATGGAAACAGACAGAAGGAGAGTGTACCACCTGTGTGGCTAGTTGGCTGTCATTTCTCAGGCCTCTGCAGAGATATGAGTATTTTGCAGCATCTGTATGATTCAAAGAATAAAATACCAGGTCTGTGTTTGTACTAGCAGTGCATACAGCATAGTCTGTTTGGAACAAATGCTACTTCTTCATGTGGTTTCCGCTTGTTTTATTTTTACAGATTTGTCCAACTTATATGAACAAATCACATAAATAAAGCTGCGGACATTCATGGACTGCAAAACCCTAACGGCTACATTATTCAGTTTATTGAATTTCATCCCCCTTAATTGTCATTATATTCTGTATTCTGAATCACAGCAAGTTTTTACACTATGTAAAGCTGCTGAGTGAAACCATTTCATATGCAAGTTCATATGCAGCTACAACAAATCATAAGATAATATGATAATGAAATATATGAATATATAAGAAATAGGGAAATGTATATATGGCAAAAAAAACATTCAAAAGTCACACTTATTTGATTTTCTAAACCTTGGTTCAAAATAAAACCAAAGTGAATTTATTTTCTTTTTAGAACAGCAATGACATATGACAGTCCATGGTCATATCAGAGTGTTTTTGCTTTATAGATGATGTCCTTTTAGACATGCTACCACTGCTTTTTGAAGTTTGACATGACTTTCAGCCATGGGCATTTCAATGCCCTGCGAGTGGAGCGGTTCTGAGACCTCCAGTCAAATTTACAATTAACGTACAGGTCTTAACAATTCTAAGATTCCTGTTCCAAGCTGTTTTCTAATCTGCAGTAAATTTCAGCCACTCAGCAACCCGATACAAATAGATTGAGATGGTTCTCAAAAAATAAAATGAAATCAATAGAGCTATTCACCAACTTGATCTTTACTTGAAGACATAAATAGTTAAGCTCACACTGACAATGCAATTCATTCTTCTACATATATTACAAATATATTGTAAATTGTAATGACAACTCTGAGACTTGTTTGGGAATAAACAAAAAAAAAAGAAGAGTTTATTTTTAGTTTATTTTTATTTCAAGACTACCTCATATGTCTAAATGGTTCTCATAAAACACATTTACAAATTCACAAGTTATGGTAATTACAGTGAATAAAGAAGTAACACTTCAAAAAAACTAAACACAGTAAAGAGTATCTTCTACTTAATTAAATTTTGAATGAAATGTACTTATATTAATAAAAGCTACTTAACCACATATATATGTATTTTTGTCATTACACAGTAGACTGCTGGAGACACACATGAATGTTCCAAACAGCAATACTCGTACGTTAAAATAGCTGCACATTTAAAATATTAAATACTCACAAAGACTTGACAAGTTTAATATTGTTTTAATCACTTGACTAATGTGCAAGCATTAACAATGTTTGCTGCACATTTTGGTGACAAAATACATAACTTTCTTCTTGTAACAAAAGAAAAGATAAGGGAAACTAACTAATTTGAGGGCAATTGTGCAATATTTTTCCCCTCTTCCACATCTTCAAATATTCACTGTCACCCATTTTGAATCTTTATATACATACATATATATATATATATATATATATATATATATATATATATATATATATATATATATATATATATATTTTTTTTTTTTTATTTTTTTTTTTTTTTAAGGCTAACAACAGTAACTGTAACAAGAAGCACAGAACATTTAATGAACTTTAACATTAATTTTCTTTTTTTAGAAACCATGAAGTTAAACTCATTTTAACATATTTTTTTGTAATACTGTCAAATAATCTATGCAGTACCACAGTATTCATGGGTAACAGAATGTGTGAATGACTTTACATTGTCAAGTTGTGAATCATTTTGTGTCCTCAGTTATGACTAGTCATTTTCACAATTACCTACTGCCGGCAGATGTTCCCAATATCATTTTATAGATGCTCAAGATACTTTATATAAAATAGTTCTGGGATGTTTCACTCAGCTCATCATTTTAGGCCCCATTCTATATTAACAGGTGCTTGTTTATAGCTTTATGGGCAAGCTGTGTTAAAAGCGTCGGCCACCAGGGGGGCCTGGCCACCTCTGGCCTCTGCCAGGTGGGGGGTGAAGCGGAGGAGACCCTGGTCCATTGTGGTAGCTGTGTAAAAGGATAAAATCACACATTGGACTCTTGGCTTTGGCCAATAGAGGGCACACTCTGATAAGAGCAGCTATCTGTGACTACTGCAGTGGGAGTTCAAGATCCCCTCTCAATCAACTGCACATCTTTGAGAGGCAAAGGCATGATGTGTTTTTCCATTTTATTGTCAAGGCACCAAAGGCTGGCTTCAAGAAGTTAAGAATTATATATATATATATATATATATATATATATATATATATATATATATGATTTACAGATCAACTAACAGAAAATTGGTTGTTGTGATACAGACATTTAAGTCTTAATGCCGTGTCATACTGTTCTTTAAACAAATGAGACTATGCAAGAGCAAGTTAAAAAAAAAAACTTTAACTAGAATGAGTGTTGTGAAAAAGAGACAGAAATGATTGTGCATTTTGACCCCACCTGTTGAGAACGTTCACACCAAGTTCATTTAAGAATCTGAAAAGTGTGAAAGCAAAGAGCAGAGACTTGTGAACTGAGGAGCATAAGTATGACATTAGTACCAAAAACAAGTCTTACCCTCTTGGACCACGGGGGTGGAAGTGGCGTGGTGGCCCAATGGGTGGCATTCCTCGGGGATGTGGCGGTCGCCCTCTGAAACCAGGATAACCTGGAGGTGAAGGTGGAGGGGGCCCATGTCTGTAAACGACAAGCATAGCATTTATAGTTTACAAAATTTTCATTTTTAGCAATAAAAAAAAAAAAAGAAAAACTCTTAGTGAGCTACAGTTGATGCAAGACAAAGAGTAGACGTGTCTACTCTTTGAAATGTGGTGATTGACAAGTAACAGAGCTGTGGTCAAAATATATAAAGCTACAAATAAAAAATGTGTAATTAAATATCTAAAGTAAATAATAATAATAATAAAAAAAAAACTAAACATTCTAGGGTATCCAGGAAAAAACACTTAGCACCCAAAAGACAACAGTGCTTTTAAACTTAATTGAGTCACTCTCAACGATTTTTGGACAAACCTCTCTGTACCAAGGCCTTTTATCTGCTACCTGGGTTTCTATTTGTGTGAGGACGTTACCTAGGGATGGGTGGAAAGGGGCCTCTGAGGTGCATGGGTGGAGGACGGGGAGGAGGCGGCCTCATGCCCATTGGTCCACCCCTACCTCGATGGCCCCTCATGTCTGGGTAAGGTTGCATCCTTCCCATTCCTCTGCAATGGAAATAAATACAGTGGAATTTATTTACACTCATTTGGATTATAAGTATTACAGTTGTCACCTCAAGTGAGTTGTCCATAAACTAATGCCAGTAAGTCTCAATTAATCTAAACAATATTACAATGAAGAGAGGATCAAAATTCCTTGAGACAACATGAGACCGATAACATCACACAGAAAAAAGTTACTCCTAGTAAGTGCTGCTAATGGTAGTTCCATGACAAAATAAATCGGTGAGTGCACTTAACCTTTCCACACACTACTTCTATTGTTTTGCTGTCACATGTTATTGGTCTGAAGTTCGAGTTGCCTCATTTTAAGACTTGGCACAGACCAGATACACTAAATACCTGGTACACAAAAGAGGGCACCTTGTTTTCTAGGCAAAAGTTTGTAAATACGCAGGTATTTGATGATGTGCAGGCATTATCAAAGTACAGACTGGCACCGTATATCTGCAAAACTAAGCACATTTCAAATACCAACTTGAACCAGGTGCTGGTGAGCGAGCCATTTCAGAGCTGCTTCAACTTTGTAACATTTTAAGAACCGCTCTGCAGTTCCACGTACACAGAGCAACGACAGAGCCACATCATTGTGTCTTTCCAGCTGTTTGACCCACCTTTTAGTGTACTCAGAAATCTGTAGACACCATGTTACAAAAAGGAGACAGATTACAATTTTTATCCCACAAAAGCCACTGTGCTCATATTGTTAGCCTGCCTTTATAAAGGCTGTTGTGAACGTTTGCATTTGTGAATGCTCTTTGCTATGCCGACTAGTGTTTCCAAATGCTGAGCGGTATGAATGCTGGTACAAACTGAACTGAGCCCCACAGTTTTGAGTGGTATCCATAAACATTAGTGGACCATGTTGAAACAACACTGTTAATGAAGATTAAATACTGATTTAAAATTCTGTTCAAAGTAGCCATTATAATGTTACTTTATGCACTGCATAAAGCAATATCCACAAACACAGACTGCATTATCAATTACTGACTTGTAGAACACCAGTACAAATTAGATTTGTAATGGCGTTTTAAGTGGGATCCACAAACACCAGTGAGTGATACTGAAAAACTAAAATATTTTATCATTCATTTACTGATAACGCAATCACCGTTTAAATTCAGTTCAGCACAGTTATATTTTCTTTTATTCACTTTTAGATCCGGCAGAGTAGGGAGTACAGTAGCTTTTCTTTTCTATAAATATAACTGTGGAAATATTTCAGTCCACCTGTTCAGTATCTTGTTGCTCAGTCCAATTTGTTTTAAACTCTAGTCCAGGGGTGCCCAATCCTGGTCCTCGAGAGCCCCTATCCAAACCCCACAGAGCTTTGGTACCAGTGTTGCATTAGTTTGACTGGTTCTGAACAGGTGCTTTCTTTGCAGTTGACTGTCAAAAAAAGTTAAGAACTGGTTTTAAGTAAGGATTTAGCTCTGAACCAGCTCTGGAAACACTCTGGTGGAAAAGGCCTTTATAGAGTACCTCATGGGCCTAAGTCCATTTATGGCTCCATCCTTCCCTCGACCTCTCCCACGTCCAGGCGGACCAAAGCTTTTCATCATTCCTCGCCCACCCCGCATGGAACCACGAGCCATACGCCCCCCTCTACCACGGCCTTTGAACCCTCGACCTCTGAGAAAATAAAAAGAAGAGAAAACTGACAACAATTTACTATCCCAAATTCTTTGCTGTTTCAAGATTATTGGCATCATATTCACATTTCACATCAATGCATATTAACATCACTGACCTTACTTGAGTAAAGACTAGAACATGAGTTTTTAAGGTCTGACAATATCCTGGCATAAGGATTTCAGACCACAGAAGTTGTAATTTGGGGGAGAAAAACATATGAAAACAGAAGAAAATGGTAGAACTGTAAAGGAACTGGCTTGGTTATGAACATATCTAAGAGGAGTACTATTGTCAAATATTACTAATATCTATTCTTAAGTACAAAAGAAAGAGTAAAAGATCTAACCAACTGACTGTTCATAAGTACAGTGGGTTGCTTTGACAGCAAGACAGACCTGGAATTGATTTTAGTTGCAGACATCTCCAATTCATCCTTTGATGTTTTTGAAGTCTCTGTGACCTTCTTTTCTGTGTCTCCATCCATCTGAAAAGAGTCAGGCCATCACAACGGAGATCTGATCAAAAAATTATATTAGAATTATCATCGTTGAGTTTCTTACGTGAAAAAGGAGACAAGAATACTAAGTAAAGTATATGTTGGACCTTTGTGCTTCAACATATAAAATCTATTATTCAAACTCTGCAGAGTTAAAAGTTAATTCTTGCAGAAATAAATTCCTATGTTTCCAGCAGATGGAAGGTAATCAAGCATCCTGTGGACAAATGGCAGCTTGAACTTCATGTATCATCTACTCATTATCTGAATACTTAGAAATGCTTTTTCATGAGCAGATCTGCAGTGGATTCATTGACCTGAATTTATTTACACTGTTACCTTTAATTATGTCACTTATGTTGTTCATATCTTCATATTGGTTTGAAGATTTAAATTTTTTCCTCAATTTTAGATGACTTTCATTTTAGTAATGGCTCTTGCTTTTCAACAAAAGGCTGACATATACGTTATACAAATGTTTGACATTTTAAGGAATTACAAAGCTTTATTTAAATGACATCTCCAATCTTGTGTTCTAAAATATAGTAGGGATGTGTGAGTGACACAGTTATGTGCTTCTTCTGAGAGTGAAACAGGTTTATCCACAGATCTTGGAAACTTAAAACTTCCTAGTGTTGCATCTGGTACATTGCTCAGTGGATGGATGTCTGCACATTCACACAGGACCGGTTTTTAAACTAGTTTGTGACTAGTTTACCTGTTAAGTGTAGAAAACTCAGAGTCAAATAACATTATTAATAGTTCAAGAATGCTATTTTAAATTGCCGCATCTCTGAAGGTGATCCGAGTGGCAAAGAAGAATTTTTAGGTCATCGTGTGACAATTTCTGAAAGAGGTGGGATTCAGACATGAATGTAGCAAACGTTTTGAAATAAAATCTTTTAAGTTACTTTTTAAAGCTTGCGCCCAAGAAGCAGCTGACACAGAAGAACAGATTTCTATTTTATCTGAGCCATGTTACTGCACACATCATTAGGGTACAGCTAGCACCATAAAAGGGCCCTGCAGTTACCCCTACAATGTTTTTCATCTTTGTTGTGGTGATGCTGGAGACTGGAATGTTGGATTTGTGTATTGTACCATACACATAGGGGTTTCTCGTGTTAATCTATATCAGGAGAAGACTCTTGTTCTTATGTTTAGAAGCTTGCCTTAATATCTATTTAAGTTTAATATTTTTAATAAACAGATTTCTCATTATAACTGTATATGTCGTCTCAATTCGTCAGTGTATTTGAGGCTGACAAGAGGCACAACTCAGGGACAGGAAGTGCACAGCCTGATGCATTAAATAAAACTTCAACCCTTTAAATACTGTGACAATGCCACGGAGGACACATGAAAACATTTTCACAGAGATATTTTCAAGCAAAAATGCCTTCAGAGCCAAAGGAACGTAAAGCGTAACGGAAAGATTTTGAATCTGATCCTTAGAGGTATTTGGCGCCGTGTGAGCTCGTAAATATTAATCCAAGGGCGACATAAAAACAGTACAGGGTTTCTTTGTTGTTGTTTTTTTACCCTTCACATTTCTAATAATATCACTTAACCTGTACTGACATAGGCTGAGTACAGAAGGTCAAATGATAGGCTAAAAACAAGTTAAAAGCCCTGGAAGGGCTCCGTCTAATTCTAGGTTTTAGCTTTGGAATAATAGCAGTATTACATTATGTCTAAAACAGTCGCTTCGCTATTAACCTACGTGCAGACTATATTTTAAGTTTAGATATCATTTCCCCGAGTTATAACAGTGAACAAATTAGCTCGACACCGAGAGTGTAGTGATGATAACGTTAATCAAGCATGAGAGGGGCGTTTCTGGGTTTTAATTTTGCGGATGCTCCGGTGTAGATGAGAAGCAGCAACGACTTACTTCAGTTGACGGTGCAGACGAGGTAGATAATTTTTTTTTTTTTTTTTGAAAAAGAGAGAGAACTAGTTATCGTGTTTACAAAAAAAAAATAAAATATATACAGTAGAAATATTAAAAAATAAAACAAATAAATACAAATTTTCCAACAATTCTCGCAGCTCCTATTCGCTTTAAATGGCAGCTTCGCCAGAAGTACCCGGATGAGATTTCTGTGTGAGAAATACGCTACATCACAGTCCCGCCCACCAACGTGGACTCTGGCTTCTGATTGGCTGCCTTTTACCTTCCTTCGGAACGTGTTGAACTGTTGTTATGAATAACTGGAGGAATCAGCTGATATACTACCAATTGTCTTCATATGCGTTTAGTCTCTTTAATGAACTGGACCACACAAGTTCAGCAACCATCTCAAAAACTGCCCAAATAAACTTTATATACATGCAACTATGTCAAATTTGTTACAACAGATCAGACAGGTTTGTTCGCATACACAAGAAATATTTAATAGCTTTAAGAACACAACAGGTAAAATATCATATCGTATCTCAAATTGTAAGACACAGAAAGATCAATTAATAGAGCAACAATAAGTATAAAAGTTTATCTTATTCAATTAACATAAACACACCTTTAATATAATGTAAAGATTACTTAGTTAACTTGTATTTAACAATTAAAATACTACACTAAATGCCAAAAAAGGGCAACCAGATGTAGAAAACTTCTTTGCAAGTGTCCCAAAAAATATATACACCACTACAATTACAAAAAAAAAGGGAAAAGACGAGGTAAACTAAGCAAGATATACATCAAACTGACTTTTGAAAATGCCCATAAACAGTCTGCGGTTCTGAATTAATCCGCTGCGTAAAATCTGTCCACACTGAGTCCATTACGCACGGCTCAGAATGTCTGAAAGCTTGTTGATGTATTCAATTGTGTATTTGAGCGTTTGGATTTTGGTCAGGGGTTGGCCTCTCTTGCTGTAGTCCGGCGGAAGGTAGTCGCGGAGCTGGTGCAAGGCTTCTGCCAGACTCCTCATCCGCATCTTCTCCCTCTCACTGGCCTTCATGCGCCGTTTAGTGGACATCTTTGACTTGCTTTGCCTCTGCGCGCCCGGAGTCCCTTTACGCCCCGAAAAGCCAAAAGGAAAATCCTTGATTTCATGGTGTCCGAAGGGGCAGCCCATGTCAGGCGAGGAGCACCCGGAGTCCGACGGGGACTCGGGTGAGGGGGACTGAAGAGACTCCTGATTTTCTCCCGCAGCGCCCTCGAGGCATTGCCATTCCGACAGTATTTTAACTGTGACGGCGTCCAGATCCATGTCCAAAATCCAGGCGATCGCGCAGCGAGGCTTACATTCAGAGTGAATGACAGATTGTGTCAAAGTGATTTTTGCCAGAGTATTTATATAGAAAAACTCCGGAGGTTTACGGGCTCACAGCTCAGACGAGTTAAAAAAAAAAAAAAAAAAAAAAAAAAAAAAGTTCAAAGAACCCCACAAGTGCCAAAATGCGACCCTCCAGGAGGACGTCGTTCGTTATCACTGTGGTGTGAATAAGGCTAAATGGACGTTTAATGTGATAGAAAGAAAAATAATTAGATTCCTGCTGTGGGGAATTACTCTTTAAAGTCTGCGGGGCTACAATTGTCAGTTTGATGCGATCTGTCTAATGAAGGATGTTATTTCACCTGAAGTATTCACACCACTCTGGCGAGTCAGGCCTGCGTGTGTCTTCAGACTGGATGTCAAATATAGACCATCATGTAAACCAGTCATTCTTGGCGGCCAAAATTAACTATTAATAAAAAAAAAAAAAAAAGTAGTTCATCTGAGTTACACAATCAGAGGAGTTGTTCAGTAATTGCTCTTGTCCTGAAACCTAAAATCTTATTTCCTTTAGATGCTTAAATAATGTAACATGGCTTGAATCGTGGTTTCAAGAGTAACATTTCAACACTTTGCAACACTTTGCTGCGCTTCAAATCAAGCTGCGTTATCCGGAAAAGCTGTTGTTCTATGCGCACCAGTTCCTATTCTGAGAAAGATAAAATTAAATAGCCAGTGCTTGAAGGGCTGAGTTGTTATTTGGGTGGAGGATGCAGCTGTCACCGGAGCCCCTGCCAGACCTTTCATGTCTGAGAAGGTGTGAGGTCCTTTACTCGTGATCAAGGGGACAAACACTGCTGGGTTGTAAAACCGGTGGCTCAGCGTCCCTTGTCCCTGTCAGCAGCAGCGCCTGCTCCTTTTAGCTGTGCAGCTTGTCAGAGAAAACAAGAACAGCGTTGGGTACGCAATGTTTAAAACCATAATCCAGCTTTTAAGTCAAAAGCAAAAAGAGAAGAGAAAAAAAAACTGGACAGAAACACTTTGATCAAAATCCAGTATATAACTCTTCAGTGTTCAAAATGCATCTCATTAAAAGTTAATGTTTAATAATTTCTGAACTCTCTCCCATGTTGCAGAAACACAATTCCATTTATGATCACCATGCATGACTGACACTAAGTTACATTTTTTTAATATATAAAACATAAAAAAGGAAAGGTGGGCAACATTAATCATTGTACTCAAGCCTTACCTGATGATGCGTCTTGTCTGATCTACAGTCCGTCATCAAAAGACATATACTCGCTAATAAATTAAGATCAGTCAGAAGGCCCTCCCATTTGAGGCTAGATCCAGCAACACTTTGATGCGTTTGCTCATAAAAAAATGGCTTAAAAGATAAGTGGATAGCAAACAGAATGTGACTGCAGCTCATTTTCTTATGTCACAAATGAACTTTCTTTCCTAAGAGGGTTTAACATGTTCATGTCCTTCATCCTGTAATCTGCTGCTCACTTCAGATATTTCAGTCTCAGTCTCTCAGCCAGTGGCAGTGGACTGTCAGCACAAAGCACCGAATCGTTGACATCTGACTCAGTAGCAGGTGAAGCCGGAGTCTGAAGGAACACATCATCATCATCTGCAGCTATTTGGATATCCTGGCATTTGTTTTCAGGTGATACAGGAACACCGTTTTCAGCCTTTTCCTCAGGACTCTGAGACTTTGGTCCTGTTATCTGAAGCTTCTGAGTGGTTTCTGCACTTAGTTTGGTTGTTTTTGAGACAGAAACTGGCTTTAGGGGAATATCTAGAATCCAGCTGCTCTTGAGCCTGTTTTCAGGTTTTGTTTTTGTTGGCCCTTGATGTCTAGATTGGTGATTTTCTGCATCACTATCTTCACTGGATGAGCACAGACTCATGCACACACTCTTCTTGGTGGTCTGTGGCAAGCTCATGTTCTTTCTGTTACTTTGGCCCGGGTCAGGGCGGCGCCATTCAGGTGGAGCAGATGATGATGACAGAGCAGAACTGACAAATTTACATTTCTTTATGGAGAGATTTGATTTCAGTCTTTTGGCTTGAGCTTTTGTAATTTGCAGCTCTTTTGAATCGTGAGTTTCTTTTTCCAGGCTTAATACACACTGGCTCCTGTCTGCAAGTGGCTCCTTTCTGTTAAAAGCCATTACTCTTCCTGACACATTACTGTCATTGCAACCTTTACGGGAAATTTGTCCATAGAGTTTTTCCTGTGAATTGTTTTCCTGGAGAGGCTAACTCATAATTTAGATGCTTTGAGACCACATCACTGCAATTCTCCATCTGATTCATAGCTCTGTCTGTATTTCTCATGAGCAGCCTTTCCCTCAGAGGGCACTCTGTGTAAGACCGCTCTTGAGCTGATCTGGAGTTTGCCTGTTTGACATCAATTGGAGTTTCCTGCTTTGGGTTTTTGCCTGGTGTTTGATCTCTGTCTGTGGTCTTCTTTTGGTCTGTGGTGTGGCTTGCTTGTGGAGTTGGGGAGGATGTGAAGGACAAAGCGTCCCAATCAATGTCACTCAGATGTAAAGCGTCAATAACAGCAGAGACAGAAGGTGAAGCAACAGCTTCTGATTCAGCAGAAGTACTAATCAGACTTCTGTGGTCTTCTTTTTCCTTTCCAAGCTGCTTACAGCTGACTGGAGAGTCCAAAATCAGCACCTTCTGTTTTATCTGAGTCTGAGCTGGCAGGAGGCCGAGTGTTTGAGGTTGGACTGGAGCGTTCACTGACAGAGAACTCTGAAGGCTCATCTGAGCCAAGAGATCGGAAACATTTTCAGAGACGTCAGATGGCTTTTCCTTTTTACTCCTTGTTTTCTTTATTTCTGTAAAGGAAAGTAAGATGAAAAAAGTTGGAAAACTACGTTAAATTAAAAAGTAAAAAAAAAAAAAGTCATTTATACGACGGAGTATTAGGACCACACTGAGAAAAAAAATTGTGGGCAATGATTTTTTTTTTAAATTCCTCACTTAAGAGAAGAAAGTCGAAATGTCGAGAATAAAGTCGAAATTTCGAGAATAAAGTCGAAATGCAGTTTCCACAATAAAGTTGTCTTAAAGATTTATTCAAACCAGCTTTACTCTACCGACATAATGTCTGTGTCTATGTGCTTTTATCACATAGACACAGTATTATAAAAAATATTCATACTTTGAAGGGATTGTGTCAGAAATTGCGCCCATTCAGAAAAAGAAACTATACCGATTCTGGAATTCTGGAAACTGCATTTCGTCTTTATTCTCGACATTTAAAACTTTATTCTCGACATTTCAACTTTATTCTGGAAAATGCATTTCAACTTTATTCTCGACATTTCGACTTTCTTCTCATAAGTGAGAAATGAAAAAAAAAAATCATTCCCCACAATTTTTTTTCCTCAGTGTGGCCCTAATACTCCGTCGTACATTTATACCCTATTTATGATGCAACTTTTAAAATGTTATTTTAACAGTGTTCCCCCCTCTGAATATAGTGCCAGCTTCACATCTAAAAAAAAAAAAAAAAGATTTGAGGATTTACCAACTCACTGAAAACCTCTGGCACATTTTAAAACAACCAAATATGACAAGGCAAGCCCAAACTGTTGAAATGCCCATTTTAATCAATAATATAAAATCCATTGCTAATGCTTTGCAAATTATTGCATCCCATCTTTGTTTACATTTTGTCCACCATGACACACACACACACACACACACGAAATAGGAAGCATGAGTACCAAGTGGGCACCTCGGCCTGCAGTATAAACTGACATCTAGTCTGTGAGACAGACACCTCACAGCTACATTAAAGCCTTTGGTGTGAGCTGGTAAAACCAAACTCTACATTCTCAGGTGTCAGAGCAGCTGTAATAGACAGCCTCGAAAAACAAGTAAAACTACCAGGTGGCTTTGATCTGGACGTCCCAGTCAGCTCAGTGTTGGAAATTGTAGAAAATGTACCCACATCAAGTACAAAATGGGATTCATTTCAAAGACATTTTAACGGGTAAATCCACTATTGTTAATACTGCATGTTAATGAAATAATGTACTTTTAAGGTGGATATAATTTACTTACTTTTGGTTTTGTTTTCTTCAGCTAAAGCTTTGCTTCTCATATAGCTTTCTACAAGCTCTGGGAAGGCCAGACGAAAGAGAGACTCTTCCTCCACGGTCCTCACCTCATGCTGGTTTTCTGCAGGGCAATCCTCCGGAAACACATAATGTTCTGAAGAAAAGAAGGCATGCATGAATAACTGTTATTTACTTCATAAAAAGAGATATGGTTCACTTTCTTAGCTCTGCATTGGAGCTGAACATGTCATTTCAGCAGTCTTTGATTAATAAATCCTGAGGAAGCTGGGAGAAAAAAAAAAGAATTAATTGAAATTTTTCAGCACACAATGTGATGGAGTTAAATAAAAATCTCCTTACTACAAATTTTGTGAAATGTTAAACAAACAAAGCTACAGTTTAAGGGCATAAATTACATCACCAGTGTTACTATGTTTCCATTTTAATCAGTGACTTTGGATATTATTAATGTAGAATATACTATCATTTGTAGGAATTATGTGCTTCGAAAAGAAAAAGGAAAAGCTCCTTTCTTTCTTTTTTTTTTTTTTTTTAGATGTATTATGTTAAGGAACCACAATCTGAGTTAGTTGATTGAGACTTTCTCAGGCCAGTCATGTCAGACGGGACTTTGATATAGTATATTTCCCAGCTCAGGGAGGAAGCCACTTCGGCACCTCGTGGTTGTTGTGACTGATCTGTCACCTCTGAACCCCACCTCGCAGCCAGTCACTAAAGACAACCTGGTGACGAACTCCCTGCACCCCGACTGCCACTTAGCGAAGCAGTCGTGTCACTCAACTCATGAATACTATTTTTTTTTCCTGATCTTACATCACAAGACTGAAAGGGCAATATGAATCAGCATCACTGAATAAATAGGGTGTGATTATTTGTACTAACCCGGCGTTTTCCAAATGACTTCGAAGCAAGCAACAGCATTCCTGACTCTTGGTTTCAATATCCTTTTAAAGAAGAAAAAAAAAGTGTTAAAACCTGTAATGTCTTTCTGTGATGTATGTACTATAAACTTAAAAATAAACACCATCTCAGTAATACTTTCTGCTTTTATTTGTTTGCGTTTTACTTTAGAAATTGTAAAACTACCGAATGGGCTTGACTTGGTTGGGCACATCCCTTCCATATTTTCTGTTCATTAACTCAGTGTAGGTCATCAAGACTAAAACCTTTCCACTGGTGTAGTGCTTTGGCCACTCCATCTTTTCAAAGGCAAAACTCTAGTAAGGAGAGAAGAAAGAAAAAACAAATCACATGCGGCTCACCAAATGGATAATTAGACCTTTAACAGAACCTGTTTTCTGTACACGTTACCTGCATCAACACCATGTTTGGCTGCCTCCTCTTAAAATGCAACACAGGTTTATCCTTTGGAATCAGAAACTCACTAATGATCTGCAAGATGAAGTTCTAGTATTTGTAAAAAAAAAGACTCGGATTATGAAATTAGTTATTAAAAAATTGGATAACAAATTAAGGTACCTCTGTAAACGGGAACTGTTGACTTGCCAGTGTTTTCCTGAAAAAGAAATCAGGTTAAACTTTGAAGAAATTAGCAATGATGTTGCAACAGAATACCTTTTAAAGCTTTTATTTGAAGGAGTTTAACAAATCTGTAATTCTTCTGTGGGAAACAAAACTTCCTTAAAAGCTAATTTTTTCAGCTACAAAAATTAATGAACAACACCAAACTTAATAACTTCTGATTATGCTAATGCTACAATAAATAAATATATTAATTTATTTATTGTAGTATAAGCGTCATTAACATTATTGTGGACTTATAGATTTTTTTCCCCACATTTATGGAGTAAATGATGATTTTTTTTTTTAACGTTCAGCCAAAACTGCTGAGTAGCTAATTATATTTCTAGTTTCACAGATTTTGAGAACAAATTTCAGTTCAGTCAAACCCAGTGCATAATTAGCTGTTTGAGCCAAGAAAGAATATTGGTGATGAAATTCTTAAATTTTGCTCTGAAGACTAAGCTTATAATTTAGAGCTAATGGAAATACTACATTCGTAAAGACCTTTAGGATTTTGCGGGCTTCTACAGTTTTTCAGTGATCTTATGGCAGAAGCTGGGAGGGTTTGGTGAGTGTGAACAACACAACAGTGCTTCAACAAATAACACCAGTCTCTAAAACAACATACTACACTACTAGTGTATACTGATTTTGCCAAAAATGAAGAAGGGAGTATGTGAACAATTGCACAATCTGCATTATGTGAAAATTATCCAGTTTTCCTTTATTCTTTCCATCATTGTATTCATTTATTTTTTAAATCTTTCATCACTGTACTAAAATTTTAATTTTTGCAAATTGAAAGATGATCATACCTCCTAATGTTTGCTTCGAGAGACAAGGCCTGGCGGGTCTTTTCGAAGCGGTGCCAGTCACAGGGACACTGATAGTCAAAGTCCTGAGGTTGACAGAATTGTTTACTATCACAGAGCCCACAACCACCGCGCTCATGTGCCTTGGCTGACCCTGAAATCCAAAGAGAAATCAGGGAGGTGTCTCGTAGTCTGAAATCCCTAATGCATGTGTATACTTGAACATGACAGACTGACCGACAGGCTTGGAGTAGTAAAATGACACACGTCACTACTACTTTGCTTTCTACCTCTCATCATGGTCACTAACAGGGGTCACAGTTCAAAGCAAGGCATCACTCACCAGGATGCTGACATATGTTGCAGTGAGGAACTTTCTTCACAGCTACATCAAACATTTCCATACTCTCCTCCTTCCATTGGATGAACCTTTAAAGACGGGAGAAAGGTTTCATACATAACCAGAAATACACTTGCGACGCAGGGGGTTCAACAACAAAAAGAGCAAGAAAAAGAATCTGCAGGCTGTGTAAAGTGTGTTCGACCTTTGCAAAAGGGATTGTCCTTTCAGTGTCTGTATAAGCCTCAGTGCCTGCTCTCTGCCAACACCTGGTACGCCCTTAGGGAAACATGAAGATGTACATAAAGTATAATTCATTCACATGAGTCATTTTGATTTAGAATTTTTTCAGGTGACTGTGCTGTCCCCACCTTAGGAATGTAATCACACCCAAGAAAGATGGCGAGACCAACAAGATTTTCTCTGGACAGATGTAAGTCTGTTTGCACTCGAGCGGTCTGGTAACAGTCCACCTGGGGGTCCTGGAGGACAATGACAGAAAAAAAACAGTAAAGAAAGATGGATGCATTCAAATAAAACAGACCTGTCACAATAGCGTTACACATACACACACATATATGTGTGTGTGTATATAGTCTGTGTGCAGACACACATATACATACATACATACAAACATATATATATATATTTATTGAGACCAGTTGAAAAAATATTTGAGTAAGCAATCTATTGCAAACAACAGTTAAACTAAAATATGCTGTTCATCAGCAGATCAAAAGTTTAAGACCATAGCTCAAAAAAAAACCCAGAACCTCCTGCAACATCTTCACACAGCCAGCCACCGTTTGACGCCTCTGCACAACCTGAAGCTCCATTGTTCCAATGAAGGAAAAAGTACCCCAGATCACGATGGCGCCCCCTCCACTATGCTGCGTAGAAAACATCTCAAGTGGTTCTCCTTATCATGCCAGTAACATTGGAAGCCATCAGGACCGTCAAGGTTAAATGTTTTCTCATCAGAGAATAAGACTTTCTTCCAACTTTCAATCTCCCATGTTTGGTGCTTTCTTGCAAAGTCCAAATGGGTAATTTTGTGGCATTGATGGAGATGAGGCCTTTGAGGACGTTTTTTTGTCCTTAAAGCCAGGTTATTGGGCTGGAGTCAGCACCAGTCTTATAAGAAATTCAAAATGAGTGTCTTAAGGCGTCCAACCTCAGCAGCGATGACAAATTGCAAGAGGCCTTGTTTATGCAGCTCAACAATCTGACCACGTTCAAAAAGTGGGAGCTTTTGTTTCCCCCTTTCCATCAGGAGGTCCTGACAGTGTGAATACCTAACAGATAATGACACTGAATTCACATTTTTGTGCAGATTTTGTCTTCTTAAAGGCTGATCTGCTGAAGAAAAGCCAATTTCAGTTTAAATGTTGTTTGCAATAGATTGTGAATTTTTTTTTTTAGTCTCACTCCCATTTCTTCTTTTTGCATTTTGAAATGGTACTTAGAACCCTTTTAAGTTCCAACAATGCAAAATGTAAATTCTTGCAATTTTTTGACTGGTCTTAAAATTTTGTTCAGGTGTGTATATATATGTAATAACTATTTTAAAGCAATTTTAAAGCAGAGCACACATCTTTAAACTCAAGCCTTATTTAACAAAATTTAAGTTAACAAAGAGTACATACATGACTGAAACTAGCACTGGTGATCCCCATTATAGTGATGCTGCGCTGCCTGATCTCATTCTAATAAACCTCTACAGACAGAAGGTCAAGAAAGTCATCAATCAAAGATCACAGGGTTTTATTTTGGTACTACCTGGAAAAGTGGTATTTGGACAAGTGGAACTATAGATGGGTTTTTGATTTGAACAGTAAGGCATTGGTAATTTAAGTTTCGACTTTCTGTAGATTTTAAGTTCATCATACTTTACTGTTCATGTTGAAGTTCCTGTACACTGTCCGGGCCCCATATAAGAATGCATCTCCATCGTTGGTGATGCAGCCGTCCACCAAACCTTGCGAGTCCAGGTAAGCACACATGGCCTCAGCCTCCCCGGCAGCCGTCACCCAGGGGACACCCAGGTAATCCAACATCTCTGCACACTACACAGAGGAATGACAGGAGGAATGACAGGAGGAAGGACGGGGCGCTGGGAAAACGTCATTCAAGGTGTGCGATCACGAGAGAGCAGGACAACAAACCTCTCGAAGTACAGCCTTAAAGCGCCCTCTGCTGGTGTTTGTAGCAGACTTAGAAGCAGAGGTCTTTCTGAATCCTCCGTATCTTGATTGCGTCCTCTTGCTCATCGTTTCTGCTTTAAGCTTGGGAGCTTCTCCTTCCATGACAAAGACGAGCTTTGATCCCCATCAGGGTGAGCGACGAGACTCGAAAAAATAAATTCCTGGACACATGAAACGTTGAACTGGTTTTAATGGATTAAAAAAAAAACCAAGCTTGACTAAACCAAGCGGCATAATGAATCAGTATGTGAGCATTACCTCAAGTGTGGCTTCGTAACTCTCCCCATCATAGCCTGGACATGCTGAGCCTTCGCACACCCATAAACTTAGGTCCACTGCCAGCGTCTTTCCGCTCAAACTATATAGCGGCACCGATTCGCGAACCGGCTCAACGATAGACCACAAATCCGTGAACACCCATGACTGATTGCAGCTGAAGGAATTTGCAGGTGATTCAACATAAATACGTGTACTGAAAATGTAAAAACTGAACAACGCAAAGCAGGACGACCTGTCTGGGATTTCAAATGCTGGCGCCGTTGGGCTGCGTTCACATTCACTGAGGACCTCTCTACTACTCTGGATTGGTGTCGTGCTGATTGTCTCTACATTGAACATGAAGGACACGTTGGGTTTTAAGTCAATGAAAATAGTTAATAGACGTTCACTGTGTTGATATAGTGTTTAAACTGTCATTAAATTTATTGTACAATAAAAAAACATAGCGTAAAAGGTAACAATATCACGAAGTCGGTCGAGGCCTGACGACTTTTTAAACTGACGTCATATTTAAGCGCCCTCATGAAGTTGTTTCTATGGAAACGAAACTTTTTTTTTTACGGATTGACCAGCAATGGGATCGCAAATGCACTTAGAAATTGTCGGCTTAATTAAAGACCCCGATTTTCATGTTGCCAAAAATATTGCCGAGGTAAAGGATTATGTTTCAACCCGTTATTCGTTTATTTTTTTTATTTTTTTACCTCCGCACTAACAACTGCTATGTCTGTCACCGCAGGAACTAAAACAGAGGTTTCCGGAGGCATTTCTGGACCCCAGTATTCAGCCGCTTCTTGAATTTGATTGGCACACATATCTTTGCAACAAGAAAAGGGTATGTTAACCTTTTCCATTAAAAAAAAGAGGAAAGATATACTTTTTTTTCAGCTACTCCTAACCAGAGGTAGAAGTATTCAGATATTTTTATTCACTAGAAATCGGCTGTTTCAGTAAGAAAAGCATAATAAAATCATGGAAAAACTATTAGAAAATGAGCCACATAGCACAGATGTACAAGCTTGTGTGTTTTTGTCTTAGAAAGGGCCATGACACCTGTACTGATGAGACACAGCCCTGCCTGCAGACCAACAGATCCAGATCTGTTGATGACCACAGACAGCTGAGCCGCTGAAATTACAATTTCAGCAAGAATGGAGAAGATTTTTCCTGAAAAACTGGAACAGCTAATATTGTCAGTTCCCAAAAGATTAAGAACTGTAATCAAAAGCAAGTTTTTTGTTTAGAAACTCATTTTCATATCCGGAAAAGGGGCTTGACAAATAATTATTTGGTTTTATCATATATTGTAAATTTTGTTTTAATAATCTTTAAAAGAAATGCAGTAACTTGCTTCACATTGATGACATCGTTTTAGATAAGACATGATAACACTGTTATAAATAATAGGGATGACTGTGCAAACTGCAGCAGTTGCTTTGATGCTCTATGCTGCCACAGCAAAAATACTGCTGTTGTTTGTAGTTTGGAAGGTGCTGAATCACAACACAACATTTGTTCCAAACTTCTGATTCAAGGAGCTGTGTGGTGAAGTGTGGCAGTACTCCAGCAGCCTAATGTGCTTTCTGAACGGCCTTCTCCTTGGTAATGAAAAGGATCTTGCCAGCTGGGCCAACAAGCAGTGGAATTTCACTTTCACTCAGCCGCAGGGTTTCTACATGGCTCTCACTGAGGACTTCTACGTCAAACATCTCCGGAAAACTGGGGCAAGTCAACACCAAAGTGACATCAATAACAATTATGAGCACCAAATAACTGTAGAACAATAATTTCCATTTCTGCAATAGGTAAACTGAAGTATGTCTTTGTTTACCGTACATGATTTAGTTATATATTATTAAATAACAGGCTTACCTGTTGTGACCTTTAGTTCTGATCAGATTTCTTGTTATAGCCTTGAGTTTAATGTACAGAATTCTTTATATAAAATATAGATGTCATTTTTTTCCAATTAACCAATTATGCATTATCATAATATTTCAATAAAATAAACACTCATTTACTGATCAAAATGAGTCAAAACAGAACTTCTATGGCATTTAAAAAAAGAAAACATGCAAATTATTGGTACCGCTCACTTCAGTACTATGTTGCAGAGCCTTGGGCAACGATGACAGCCTCTAATGTCTCTTGTTTCGAGAAATGTCCGGTACCCTTTTACTGATAGGTGGTGACCTATCCATAGCAAGATAGAATATCCAAGATGTGATTACTGTAATTAGGGTGCTCTTTGCTTTAATATTTTTGTTGTTGTTGTTGTTCTTTGATCACTTTAAACAAACGTATGCACTGCATTCTCAAACAGCTGTACTTTGGTTTTGTCCCCCTTTGGAACACAATCCCCTGAAGGCAGTATGAGTAACATGATTCTGACAAAACATCAAGTCTTACCTTTTTGTGCCTTTATTGCTCAATAGTTGTGTAGCCAGTCGTGGTGCAGCTTGCCGTGTATGGTATGTGTTCAAAGCACCACTTCCACAGTGTACCAGGTCAGTCTGAACCTGTTCAGAGTTCATGCATGGTGTTTTTTTAACAATGAAATTGCATCACAACTGCAGACTCCCCTCGCTGTTTCTTCCTTGTGTCATACACCAGAAGTGTAGTAACTGTTTTATCTACTGTTTATATATTTTTTAACTGCCTTTTAAGATCTCTGGAGATCACCTTGTAGCCTTTGGATTTGTTCTTTCTTTTTTTTTGACAAAGGCATTTTTAATACACTCCGGTTGTTCTCATGGCTTTAAGATCTCAACTGTGCTCATTTGATGGTATAAACAAATTAAAATTGATTAAAATTAATTAATAGGTTAATTCTGGTCTTCTGAACATTGGAGATACAGCACAGGTTAGACCTATTTGTCTTTATTTTATTTGAGAGGCAATTTAACCTGCAACTTCAACAGGATAAAGATGCAAAGGAGATGGATTTATACTCTTAAATGTATTAACACATACAAAAAAGGGTAACGTGTGTCTAATATAAATGTATTAATCAATTGTTTCACTTTCTGAATGCCTTTCTTTGCTAGTTAAAAAATGTTATTGAAATATTATGATTATTCCAAATTGGCAAATTGGTCTACATAAGCATCCCTCTGTTCTGTCATTATAGCATCAGTTTGTCTTCATGGACATTGACATAGCAGGAGAAGAAGTGGGGAGATTATTGTTTGAGGTAAGGCAAACTGGATTCAAATGAACAAATTCCGCATGTTTTCATATCATTTAACATCGGAGCTAACTGAACATAAAATGTTTAAATATGAGGTATAGTAAAACGGACGACGACCACAGAACATAATGTAATCACAGCACAATCCTCGTCCTCTCCTCAGCTTTTCTCAGATGTGTGTCCAAAGACAGCAAAGAATTTTGAGGCTCTGTGCTCAGGAGAGCAAGGGCTGACGCAGAGTGGCCTACCGCTCTGCTACAAGGGCTCACTGTTTCATCGAATTGTGCCAAATGGTTGGGTGCAAGGTGGAGGTACTCTGGGGGCCAACTCAGTCACTACTTAGTTTTCAAGGGTGTCATTAAAATTCCACTCATGTATGATAGAGTGCATCATCTGACATCCTCCTGTAGCCGTTGGGATTTTAATCTTTGATTAGTCATCTCTGCACATGATACAGTTGAAGCCAAAGACATGAATCAGATGTCAGTGTTGTTAATTTTGACACGATTATTATGAATTCAGTTATGCCATCATCTCTTGTTTAAAGGGAACATAAGAGTGTAATGATTTGAAACCATGACCACATATTTAAGCCAAATAAATGGCGCATATGTCTAAATGCATGGCTACATCCATACTATTCATTTATTGTTCACAGAGAACATTGATGATGTAAGGTTACAGCAGTAACATATTCTAAAATTTGTCTGTTGTAATGTTATAGTTCTGGTCTCACAGTAAAGTTAGTGCCTCTAAATTTTGTAGATATTTCTCCTGGAAGTAAAGGTGATGGTGGACAGTCAATCTATGGACCAACGTTTGAAGGTACAGACAAAGACATTATAATGATGATAACATAACTGAGCAAGGGTATACATTAATTATACGTTTATCCACTTAACTGTCCCACATCCAGATGAAACCTTTGCTGTTTCCCACTCTAAGCGAGGCATTCTAGGAATGGCCAGTAAGGGTCCCCACACCAATGGATCCCAGTTCTACATCACCTTGCAGCCAACACCCTGGATGGACAGGACCTACGTTGCCTTTGGGTTTGTGCTTTTACATGGACTTTACCACTTTATTACTAAATTATTGATGATCTCAGTTCTTGTAAAAAACATTTAACAAATGTCCTTTTTTTTTTAATTTTAGTCAAGTTGTTGAGGGTTTCAGCATCCTGAGGAAACTAGAAGAGGCCCCAACTTGCAATGAAAGACCCAAGTGTGCATGCAGAATAGCAGCTTGTGGTGTATTTAAACCATAGCTCCTAATCATTTATTTCTGATGCGTCCTTGAGCATGCTTCTCAATGTTTTTGATGCAGCAAACAAAGTTATGTTTAAGATAACTTTAATCTGTGTACATACAACTCTTTTTTTTCTCAAAAAATTTCACATTTGCTGTTAAATTGCTTTATGTTTGCAGTATAAGAAAGGCCACAAATACATCTTGATATTCAGCTCTCCATTACTTTTCAAGGTTTTCTGATTATCTTTGTAAGTGCAATGATATTTTCACATATAAAGACTTTTATACATGTTATAATGCTTACATTGGAGTTGTGTCACATCTCTATTTTTACCTTTTATTAAACTTCATGGAAAAAATCTGGGTCTTTAATAGATGTTATGTTTTTTTAAACATATGCTTGTCTTGCGTGATGCTGGGAAAGATAAATTCAAAACAGAGAAACTGAAAGAGAGATTATGGTTAACTGTTTACTTATTTCATTAAAGGTGCATCTTTAAGTATCCATATTATAACCCAAAACCTGTGACATATCTTGTCCGCATTGTGCTTGGGATTGGGTGGTAATGGATTACAATAGAATAATCTGACATTATCATGTTACAAAAATATGTAACTATGATCATTCCAGATTATGTTGGAAATCAATCTTAATTAAACTGTACATGATTTATATATATATATATATATATATTTTTTCTATTATATATATATTAATTATATTGCCAGTGATTAATTCATGACATTTTAACTACATCTCTCACCCTTGCATAGAAAAACAATTAAAAGTACATATGTTTACTTCCAGAGTGCTTGTATGAATAATTTATCCAGTTAAAAGTGCCATGTTATTGTATATCAAAGTTTATGACCCAAGGCTTCCAGTTTAGTAGTAAAACCTGACTGTTCTTATTGATGCTGTATAGATAATGGAGTTTTTATTCCCTTTTATTTCCAATGAAAATGCTAATGAACATTGTAATGCACTTCCCCAACAACACCTTACATTTACAGCAAACAAACAGAGGGATATTGTAGAATATATACTTAATTTGTGGCTGTTTTATTTGAGTACAATTTAGTTTGATAAACTGAAAATAATCTATACACAAAACGCATTTGTTTGCATTATAATAAAATGCAAGAGACGTTTAAACTTGCAATCTAAAATGTACCATGTAATTATTATTATTATTATTTTGGATACCAGGCAAAACTCATAAGTAATCTGTCCTAACCTCTGAACAAACCATGAATTGCTCAGCAATAATGAGTCTGACCACTAGGAGGCTCATTGTGCTCCAGCGGGTCAGTCCAGCCTCGGACGTTAGCGTTTATCTGCAGAACTAACACTGCGGGGTTTATGACTTCGTATTGGGTCACAGCTAATTTTTTTTTTTTCTTTACGGGGTGTTTTTGAGCAGTGTTTCCAGGATAAATTCGACGTCTGGTTCCGGCCCTGTGTTTTCCTTCTCTGACGTGCAAAGCCCTCACGCAGACTGATGTTTGTCACCCCTCCCATAAGAAGCGTCACATGACCTGTCAAGTAGGAAGTGTCGAGCTAGCAGGCAGCAACAGCGGCAGACGCCACAGACGCGAGACGACGGGGCATCAGTGAAATATCCAGAGACTCGTCGTTGACGTTTCCCTGCTCAGACGTATCTCTCTTTAAAACAGGCTGAAGTGTAGGTCGGCCGCGGTCATGTACCTGAAGGTGTTTTTTTTCGCGGTAGCTCTCGCGCTGATTGGCGCTGAAGCCGCGACGGACTCAGGTAAGTTTCTGCGACCTCTCACCGCGGAGCTAGCGGCTAAATACAGCCAGGTCTCCGGGAAAACAAAAAAATGACTTTTATCTCTCCGTATGGCTCTGTATCCGCTCGTTGCGGGGCCCACTAGGTGTTTCCGTCCGTTGCGTAGTAGTCACTGCATCATTTTTGTTGCTTGTAAAACATAATTGCGCCTTTTGTAGCAGTTTGTCAGCTTTATTGCCACAATGGCCAGAGTGACTCGAGCCACCAGCTAACGCTTTAGCCCGCTAGCTATCAGTGTGACCTGAAATTACATTTATATTGTGTAACATTCCCTGCAATATTGGCGCAATAATGTGAATTATGAGAGGACACAAGGGTTGATTGTGAGAGCAGAAGCAGGACATTTGTAACCCAAATTGATCAGGTATGAGGGACCACATCGGCTTATGCAACAGCCTTACAATTCACATTTTATTCCACAAGTGATTATATCTGGTCGTTCTTTGTTTATGCTGAAAGATTTGGTATCATCATTTTAGACAAGAGCCTTTAAAGCAACAATTTCTTTCTGTCTCACACTGGAAGTCACTTCATTTACAAATTGCCATAACTGAAACTGATTTATGACTTGTTTCCAGATGGATGTCTTGGTCGGTCATGTGAGACATGTGGAACCACTAGTGACTGCCAGTGGGTTAATTGCTCATCATGTGAGTATCTACTAAATTCAAGTTGTGGAATCAGAGGTGCAGGTTGTTTTCTGTGCCTCCTTAGACTATGCAGACATCTGATCTTATTGGATCTATGATTTCTGGGAGTGGAGAGGGTGGTTTCAATTTCTCTGAAGTCCAAACAGTACGTTAATTTAGTGGCAACTCGAGCCAAAGCTGTGGATCAGCACAAGCTTTTGTTTAGCAGTAAGTTATTGGCAGAAGCCAAGATTGGAATACATTTTTCATTTGACTTATTTTGGCAATTCCTAAAAGGGAATCTTGATATTGTATAAAGAACAAATAAAATGGAGGGATAGTAATTGCCAAATAGAAATAACAAATAGATTTATTATGTAAGGTTATCGTTGGAGGCTTTGGTTGCAAACCTTTAGAGCCTCTGACTGAAAACACTCCATTGTTTAATTTCTAAATTTAATCAGGCTACAGTTATTGGTGTTGAGCACAGTCATATTGCATAACTGTTAAAACGGTTTCCATCCAGCTGCTCAAATTTAGCAGGATGAAACTCACAAATGTATTTTCATCAACATTTTCACATCATTCTCTTCTGCTCTCACCTCCTAACGTCTGCTAAATATTAATGGCATTTACTGTTTATCTCTGATTAACTGAAAGTATTTGGCTGAATTTCAGTGAGCATTGATTGACAATCACATAATGGATTTAGCTATAAAGCTGAACGAAATGCCAGGGTTCTGTCTTGAGATGAAATGGAAAAAGAAGAGCCCAGTAACTTGGAGGTGATTCATCATATTTTGCAGAATAATAGTTTGGATTCAATACTACTTGTGACAACAGGAAGTACAGATAATTAATGCAGTATTTTCTATCCTTATGTGACTGTGGCAGTGGAGCATTTCCAGTGCATCGTTGTAGTATGAGCATATGTTCAAACATGAATTATCTGAAAATCATACTTGTGCAGTATAAATGGGCTATAGTGATAATATTTAACCTAATTTGGAAGTGTCTTTAGAGGTATGCATTATTCAGTGATAAAGAGCTGCTATAACAAAACTGCATGACTGATACATTCCAATGGCTCATGTTTACTGCATACTTCCTTGTGGTTTTGGTGATTTATTTTATTCTCTCTCTTTTTTTTATTTTATGTATTTGTATTTATTTGTTTTGTAGGTCAGGAGAGAAATTGCTTTTTTTTGTTATATATTTAACATTGTAGGAAAATAAAATGCACTTGTAGGGAAAGGTTTATCAGCTGAGTTAATTGAGCAGATATAAATGTGATAGTGTGATTTAAATTTGCACACTGCTTGGCTTGACGGTTCTGTTTAGTTGTGGTAGAGAAAACATTTGCTTAAGTTCATCATGTTTAGTATGGTGTTCTTCAAGCCTCTGCTGACTGTTAGGAAGATGAACGAGAGAGGAAACAAGGGGATGTGTGTCAGGAAGCCTGTAATATCCTCATATCGGTGAACTGAAGGAAGGAAAGCATAAGAACACAAGGGAAAGGAAAAAATGTGCAGATAGGATAAATAATTTGTCCAGTGATCACTCTCATGATTAATGCCTTTGCCCCACTTCCTGACAATGTGTAGTGGTTTGGACTTGAATACCAGTTACCTTGAAGCTAATGGAAGTTACTGATGCCTCAGTAATCTCAACTGTGTCATATTTGGATCCAGCAAATCTGGATAAACTAACTTTCTGCTACAGTTAAAATTAGCACAGGTGTTTAACTGTCACTGAAGCAAGCCTGTTTAACAACCTACCAAAGAGAGACTTTGATTCTCTTCAGAGGAGATTGTGTTGAGATTGTGCGATCCCACACCCTGGTCCTGCTTTGACTGCGTCTGGTAATGGCCCTGTTTTGACGCTAACTCAATGAGTTATTGAGCGGCTGTGGTGGAACAGGCAGGACTGCAGTTACATGCCTCTTTCAGATTCATGCTAAACTAGATTGGTAGGTTTTTTTGTTTTTGTTTTTTTATTTTCTTTTTTTCTCCTCCCAAGTCAGAGAAGCCTGCTGTGGTTTACAGTTACATTTCATGCTCAGGAGGGAAAAACATCTTACTAACCACACACACAAGTTAAAGTGTATGAATATATTACTATTTAATTTATTAAGTTTTTAGCCTTTTGTCAAGTTTGACTCTATAAAGTGCTTTATTTCACAAAAATTGGATGAGCACTTCCCTTTTTTTGTTGCTCAGTAAGATAAAAAGCTTTCTTTTATTGAAGATTATCTCTACTGCTTATCCTTCTAAAGAAACTCTTTACACAAGAAAATAAGCGTCTGACACGTGTCTAGTTAATAAATTGGCAGGCACAACCAAGCAGAAGGTTACTGACAGTTGAATACGAAATTTCATGAGTTAACATTTTCACAAGAATGATTCACGTTTTTGAAACAAACTGGGTAGAAACTGGAAAGGTCAGCTCTGACCATTGAGATGGCTTTTCTGAAATGCAGCATAACCGCATGCTGTGGTAGTAAGTAAACACCTACTACGTTGTCATCACCAGATTTATCTTTGGGTTAAATACTTTTCTGTAAACAACCATTTGGCTTCAGAAGCATATTTCCCTGCCGTCTGGAATTGAAATGCTCAGAAGCTTTACACGTGTGCACACAATTTCTGTAGTGCTTTTAAGTACAGACTGCAGTATGACAGAGCTTGTTAGGTGCTCTTGAAGTCTGGTAAACTTTAGGCCCATGAGGCTATACAGCATGCTGATAATAATGTCACCATCTTGGCAAAGGCTGAGAGTGAGTCCTACCTTTAACAGCTGCCTGTGAGATAACATCGCCCTGACCTAGTAAGACGGGAGGGTACTTACAAAGAATGTGGGAAAAATAAAGTAGTTTATGGTTTTACATATCATTGTCCATTGATAGAGGCAGATTAAACTTAGACTGCTATTTGCTAAGTTTGCAGCTTTGCAGGGGTGTCATTTTTCCTCTTTTTGCTTTAGATGAGTAGAGCAGGATTTGCTTTCTAAATACGTGGGCAAAATGTGCATACAAATTCAGATGAGCAGCGTAGGAAAACGGAAAACGTGGTGTGAGATCCATGCTTTTATGACAGCAGTAGATTTCTAACTAAAAGCTTAGTTTCACATATAACCTCGTAAAACTGAACCAACAGCGAAGTGACGTGGTCTCGGTACGAGCTATGCCACATTAAGTGGTGGTTAAGGCAGAGCAGCTGCTTGTTAGTTGCTTGTATCATGACCAGAGCATGAAGAAGAATCTGAAACAAGCAGCACAAAGTAAATCTCTGTGAGCTGTGGAAAATGTAACACAAGCGAGTGAGTCATTTTTTACCTTATTTGGATAGAGCTAGAAGATACTTGTAACAACTGCTGCAACCTAGCTTGGTGTTAAAGCTGGTGCACATGAAATATACAGGAAGTCATCTGCTGGGTTTGCTCACTCTTATTACAAAAGAAGCCACATAGGTGCAATGAAAACAGCAGCAGGTGCAGCACAGAGAGGAACAGTTGTCTTTATGATGATCCTGTATTCAGGATGATAATGTCTCCACCTATTAATATGCATATATTCAGGAGTTTTTGTTTTATCCCCCCCCCCCCCCCCCCCCTGTTCTCTCTTCAGAGATCAGAGGCCTGAAATGGACTTCCCTGTTACCATATTTAACTGTTGAACATTAACAAATGAATAAGGTCAGAAAATGGATTCTTCACATTCATATTCCTGAAGATTTTTCTGTTTTTAGTAGAACTATATTCCAAAAAGGACTGAGGCAAATGAAGGCAAAGTCCAGCCACACTGATTATTTATGCTATTAATGTATCCTCCATCCAAGAATGTGCAACTTACTGGACATGTAATGGTACCCATCTCCAGTAAATTCCAAGTGCTGATAACTAAACATTTTTTACCTGCTAATTAAAGCAATAAATAACTTTTTTCTATTATATTTACAGGGTTTCGAAATCATTATTTTCATTTCTCTTTTATAATAGTGAAATCACCCTCAGATAGTAAGTTGTGTATTAATGATTAAAAAAAAATCCTTATGCCAGTTTGAATTGTAAGTTGTATTTGACTTCAAAGACATGCAGCCCATTTTGTACCGGAACATAGTTAAGGTTTGTTTTTATGAGGGAAGTTTGATAAAATTCAGTATTCATGAAGGCATTTCCTGTTTAGTGTCTGGGCAGCATCAGATTTCTGGAGTGATTTCTGTGCTCAAGTTTTCATGAAATGCGATCAGCATCAGCGTTGAGCTTGAACAACAGCAGTTAAGTGTGTGTGTAGCACAATCACTGGGTGTGAAGAGAATGGATCGTCACAGGATTGTGACGGTCACAATGCCTCATTATTAGCCATCACACAGGGATTGACGCATGTCATGGAGTTTTTCCCAGTTTTAGTTGATACTGTGTGTAAATTTTCTTACAAATGTTTATAGCAGATTCTTTGCTGCTTTTCTCTCTGGATTTAAATATTGGAGACTGGCAAGACTTGACTGCAGGGCAAAGTTCCCTCTTGTCATGGTTAATAAGTGACAAGATCATACAGTAATATGGATTACACCTGGATGATTAAACTGTGATTCGCTTGACTGAATAAACAAAGTACGCAAATGTCCTCAGACTTATAACCATGTTCGACTAAAATATGTTGTCATCTCCTGTTTTACACTCCTGGTCCTTAATTTTACAAAAGGAGATCCCTCTCTCTCTAATTCATCTACATTTACCACCTTTGACTTAGCAGTCAACACATATGGACAGTTTATGAAAAATAAACTACACTGTTATTGACTAAAATTGCTTAAAGTAGCTCAGTTTAAAGTAGGACATTTATATGCTTCCTACATTTATAAATTATTGATACAATCCTGTTATATGGCATAGAGTAACAATCGTAAAACGGGGGCAGTTCAGGTAGAACTAATACTTGGTAACATTGGCTGCTAATGAATCTGGACCCTCATTTCAAGTGCTGAGATGTAATTTAATACCATTGCATTGTTTGTATTCCTGGTTATAATTGAATAAAACAATACTTCATGCTTTTATTTTGAAGCTGCAGGTATTCAGCTGTCCATTCTCTGGCTATTTTAGCTGAGGTAATAAATTACGAAACACAACATGGTCAGTAAAGAAGTTGTACCGTCCCCCAACTGCAGGATGTGGGCAACACTTTTGGCCACACTTCCTGTGAAGAGATAAGAAATGGAACCTCTCAATTTCTTATCATGTTGTTGAATTGCTTTTATGTACTAACTTAAATCCTCAGGCTGCACTATGCAAACATGACATTTTACAAATATAAATCCCTATGTTTTACATCATTTATGTTTCTGACACGCATTTGTGTTTAAGATTTTGCTTCTTATTGAGGTTTATCATGAAGATGAGATGAAACTTGAGATTATCGTTGATGCTTAAATTCCCTTTACTTGGGAAAAAAAACCTAATTCATATAATGTACAAATCAGATATTTAATTCATGATACTTTTGTCTGTTTCAGCATTTCTCGGCTGTCAGAACATGACTCTTGTTGCAGAGAACGAAACTTGCAGCAATGCCAGCTGCACAGGTAAGTGTTGACTGGATTACTGGTTTAGATATTAGAATAGAGTTTAACATTTCACATTAACATGTTCTTTTAGACCCTAAGTGAATCATCACACAATATTTGTATGTGCAAAATGGATGTTCTCCACAATAAGAGCATCAATTCTCTGCAGATTTTTTTTGGGTCCAACTCTGTTCTCATGACATTGTTAACAATCAATCTGAGGTGTTTGTGTCTTTCATCTGTTTGCTTTATTTCAAACTGAAAACCTTTGCAGGGATATTGGAGAAATTATGAGGGATTGTTGTTCGGTGTGCTCTTGGGTATAATTTTGTTATTTGTGTGGTTTGTCTTGCTTTTGTTTGTACCTTCTGTCTTGGTGTTGGTTTCCTGTCCACCTTTTCAAGCCTCATCAAACCAGACTTCAACTACCCCTCCTACTACCGTCCCCCATACCTCTGTTGTCCCGACCACCTCTAACAGCAGTACCACAGGTAACGGTTTACTTAAAAACTGCAGTTGTTTCCTTCTTCATGTAGTCTGTGTTGTCCACTTTCTTGTGGGTGTGTTTATAGATTTATTGTATCTCAAAGTTTACAATAGTTTTATGAAACCAGAGTTGATTATTTCAAACTCTGTTACTTATTGTATGAGACTAATTCAAAAAAGGGCACCATAAAGTACTTAAAATTAGTCCTCATTTGAAAGGAAAGCACCTCTTCTAATGCTTCGAACACCTTGTGGAAGTCCCATGATGTCCACTTGCAAGTAGGTGAGAAGGGCGGCAATTATTGTGTTGGTGCCAAAACCATTTTTTAGCGATGTGAGCTGGCACGATGCCGAACAGTTAAATCATTTGCGTCAAATGCTCATCCTCAAAACCCACAGGATTCAAGTTGCACTAGAATTCAGCAAAGTCACTGTCCTACTATGTGATTGATTGCTGAATGACAAGCACACAAGGAGTCATGCTTCTGACCCAAAGCTCCCCCAAGTTTGGGAGACTAAAGTCTCCTCTGTGGATGGCTGCTGCTTGTTTTCTGGGTTATATACACATCCCCACAGATCTAACATTTGTCAATAACTTTAGCTCCAGGGTGAATTCACAAATGCACGCTTGCAAATGGTCAGAACAGGACTTCCAAGCAGTATTTCAAGCATGACATGAGCCTTGAGAAAATCATCTTCTTTGACAGAACACGAGCCAAATTTAAATTGTGTATAGTTTCCTCTGTCTGTGGGTGTAGTCCAGGTGTAAAAGGGCTTCTGCTACTAGTCTGCTTTTCCTGCAGTGGGTTTGAGGAATTCCCAGGAAATTATTGCTGCTGTTAATTCCAAAGATAAATGTTTGAACTGATCACTTTATCAGAATCTCAATATCAAATGTATTAATGATTGTCATGATTTAGAACTACTCCTTCATATCTAAGGTCTTCATATTGTGTAACAAGAAGGGGCCTTTGTGTGGGGAAGAAGTGGTAGCAGCCATGTTAAACTATTAAATGTAAGGTTAGGTATGAGCCAAATGCTGGGCTTCTACAGTTTCTCAGCAAATTACCACCTTCACTGCACCCTGCCATGTTAGTGTGGGAAACTCTAGCATCCTGTGAGGTATGACATCAAGTTTCAGCCAGTTATTTTTGACTGACATCTGGAATAAAAGTGTTAGCTTAGCTTTATTACAAGCAGATATGCAATTTCCTCTTTTGATGTACTTGAGGTGTAAACTACAGTGTTAAGCCAGGTGTTGGCAAATCAACCAAGAATTAAATTTTGAGGATTACAACTTGAAATGAATCACACTCTATGTATGTAAAGCATGATGAATGTGTTCTCATTGTGGCTCTAATTCATCAGGCAATGGCACGGTCACATCTGCTGCACCAACTCAAAGTTCCATCACCTCCAACTCTACAACTGCATCCTCTGCTTCAAGTAAGCCTGTCGTTATGAAACACTAGGTTTTTGAATCTGTGCTTTATCAGACACAATCATATTTAACTGGTCTCCATTCTCTTTTGTGCTGTCTTTGTATCTCAGCTGGAACAAGCTCACCAAGTACCACATCTTCCACCCCTCAGAAGAAATCAACATTTGATGCTGCAAGCTTCATTGGTGGAATAGTATTGGTTCTGGGTCTGCAGGCCGTGATCTTCTTCCTCTACAAATTCTGCAAGTCCAAGGACCGTAATTACCACACTCTCTGAAGTGGGTACATTTTGGGATTCACGCCATTCAACCCATCCTCACCAACTAGACCCTTTTAAATTCCCTACTCGGCGCACACTCATGAGGGTGGATTCAAACAGTATTTCCAAACAGGTTTTTGATCTTTGCCATTTATGCAACTTCTTGTTTGAATCTGCATTACTGTTGCCATTGAAGTGTGTGAAATGACACCCACGCATGGCTGTATGTATAATTAATTTTTGTTTCAACTTGCACAACATAACAAATCTCCGACATGCATTTAGGTCTTGAGCAACTAGATTACATCACCAGGTAGCTACCCCCACCTCCTATTATGCCATTAGTCATTCTGCAAAGAGCATTTTTCAGCAAACTGAGTGGGCTTGTTATTTACAGCCTTTCTTCTCATGCCTTCCTCAATTAAATACACCACATGAGATAAAGAATTAGTGATGTATGCAGAATAGCTTTCCAGTTGATGCTCTGAGTCATTAAACTAGTAGAATACTTTTTTTAAAAAAAATCCTGATTTGGAAAAGCTGTTTGAGTCAACACCTGTTCCGAAATGTGACAAATTATAATTCAGAATTGCTTTTAGTCTATTAAAATTGTGGGTTTCCTCTCCTCTCCAGAGATGTTTTACATGTATATGTGGTCATAAATTAAGTGAAAGAGGTGGGGTCATTTACAAGGGAATAAAAGCATCTGACGTCAACTCAAAAGGAAAAGAAAAAGGTCTTGCGTGATGAGCGTCTCTCTTGGTGTGTAGTGTGTTTTCTGCTGTTCAGTTCCCCAGGGAAATCTTTCACCCGATACAAGATGTTAAAAAATGTCAAATGCCAACTTCCAGTAGAGCAGCCTGATGCAGTAAATTCAGAACTACTACAAATCTCCCGGCTGTTATTTCTGACCATTAAATCTTATCCACTTGGGTTGCTAACGTGGAGCTGGCCCTTTCTTTCTGAGGAGGAGTTAGAGGGTCAAAGTGAATTATTGATTGTAGAATATTTCAGAGATGTGTGTGGTTTGATTATTGTGTGGGATTGAGAATGGGGTGGTTGGAAAAAAAAAAATGGCATGCACCTTTCTTGATATGGACAGTGAAGTGCCTTTAATGTCCAGTATAATTTAAAGTGAGTAAAGGAAGATGATTCCTCACTTCCTCGTCGGGGTGTATTGTCATTCGTTCTTATTGTAAGTAATGGTATCACGGTGCTGGTGTTGGTGAGAGCTGCAGTTTCCCAGCTGGACTGAACAGCCTTTTGTTGTTGAAGAATACAGTTGATGGTCATCTGTGGTACTCACAGCCTGAGCAAGTGATAACTATTATCAGTTTGGCAAATCTGAGATCATCCCATTGGTGACTGTGTGGAATTAATTATTTAAATGCACATTCACTTTTGTTGCATTTAATATAACCCCAAATCCCCTCCCACCTCACTGTTCATGTTGTCTACCTGAGTTATAAATTGTATTAAATTTAACATGAACAATGTGCTGGCAGGAAATTTGTTTTAGGTGTGATTAAAACTGAATGTACATTTATAAAGATATTATTAAAAAAAGAAGTGGCAAAAATGTTGGGCTTAGTTTAAAGTGAGTATTCGAGTGCATTTAGGTAAATGTTGGACTGTGTTTGAGTTGGTTTTGTCAAAGAGCATTGCAGCTCTGACTTTTAAATGTTAAATGAAGTGACTGCTGAAGCTCATGTTCAGTCTTCTAATTAGCCAGCTGCTAACTGTGATTTTTCTTTTCCTTTTTTTTCTTAAGGTTACAATTTTGTCCTTCCTGTATATAGCAATGTTCTGCTTCTGTTTCTTCCAGATTACCGTTGAAGGAAAAGACAAAATGAAAAGTGTTAATCTGAACATTTTGTCGTAGAGGTTTTTTAGTTTCTGCGAGGATTTGTTTAAATGCCTCCCCCCCCCATTAGTGCATGTCAGATGCTTGGAGTTGTAATTTATCGCTCTCATTGTGTATGCTCTTAGGAATTTCAATACACATAAAAACCACTGATTATTTGTGATTAACTCATGTTAGTTGAAGAATGTCTTGAAATAGTGTGCATTAAGCCAAAGTCCTCAGTTTTGGCATGGAAATTGAGCATTGCACTGACAAGCTTTGTTTGTAACTTTGCCTTTGTAAATGCTGTCATGAATCAGCTAGGGGGAAGAAAAATCAGATGCTTGTATAAATACTCTTAAATATTAATAACCATATACATTGAGAAAATAATGAATGCTTTTTTTTTTTTTTTTTTTTTTTTTTGCTTGTGTAATTTGAGATTGCATGTCTTCTGCTGTTCACGATTAACACGCCTTTTAATAGTCACCATGTGGCTTTACACTGCAGCCCAAAGACCCACATCTGGCAGGTAGGCTACAGAGTTTGGCCTTAGCTTCATTCACTCTCTGCATATGGACTTCTCTCAGCCAAATCAAGAGAAATATTTTGAGTATCATCGACAGCTGTTGAGTGGGCTGTTGTGTCCACTGAGTGCAGTGCTCTTCTGCTTTCTACATGGTAGCTGCATTCCTTAAGAACACAGCAAAACATGTTGACATTGTGGTATGCCATAACACCAGAGGTTACCCATTAATACCTGATGTTCATTGTGTTGCAGCTTCTCCTACAAATCACTCAGTCCATGCACCTCTTAAGGAAAAGTGCCTTATTCAGTTAATAACCTTATACAGTTGTGTTGTGGAATAAGGTGCCACATGTACTAAATATCTGTTAGACTCAGCACTTTCAGGCCCCTGTGAAATGGTTTGTTGTATTATTCTTAAATGTGTGTTTTGTCACTCTCAGCCTTAACCTCTTCAAAACCCACAGAAGAAATTGCAAGTGATAAGTTGTGCAGGCAATGACAAAGCATGTTTTATTTAAAAAAGGAAGAAAAGGCCTTTCATCAGCATTTGTTACATTTTGACAAAATGCTGTTTAAGTGACAAAAAAAAAAAAAAATCATAAGAATGGCAAAGGTTTCAGCTCGATGAATGAAGTTTGCAGCCTGAACAACTTCTCACCAGCTCCTTGTAATAAAACTCACTGGTAATTATGTTCCACCAACCCTTTCTTGTTCTCTATTGCAACATTTCCCCACTTGATGACCTGGACTCCAGTTTGATTGTAATTTGCAACTGCTGCATTTGATGGTTTGTGTTCTGTCCTATTGAGGTTTTTTTTGTTTTTTGTTTTTTTTTTTTTTTTGTAAATTTGAAATTCAAATTTGCTTCGGTCATGGCAGGCTCACTTCTGTTTTCAGCCTCAGTGTTCAAAAAGTGTTGAGTAATTGGCTTTTCCCTCCTCTGCCTTGTGGCGTTTATAGCTAAGTGCACGCACTGTAACACAATCTCTTACCAGTTCTTTTGGTGCCCATTAGTCTTGTTGGTACGAGTTTCTCTCTTACCCCACTTAGACATTTGCACACACAAGCAGCCATGTGTAGACACTTGACAGTGCCACTAATGCCTCCTGAAATCTTTCGTGCTTCATTTGTGCCCCTCTTTTTTTTTTTTTTTTTTTTTTTCTTCACTTCAAGCATTTTAATTTTGGCCTTGTTTTCTGGTGTTGCCTTTAGTTTCAAAATGTTAAACCAATAAAGTTTGAACATTGTTAAACAAATCGCTGTGTTCACCTTTTATGTATTTAACAACAGTCAATCCTCCGAGCTTGTACTTGAGAGGGAGGAAGTATACACATCTTATTGGGCAGTGTTGCTATGGTTACAGCTGTCCTGACGACAAAAGGCAGTGTATCAAGTTCAGGTTTTTATTTGTCTTTCATGTAGTTAATACTTAGGACAACTTACTCCCTTGTCAACAAGGGAGCAAACAGCAAAGCAGTTCAAACACATTTATTTTGACATCAAAATGTGTGTTTGCAAGCAGTTAAAAGGACATGTCCGGGTTGGCTGAAAACTGTCTGAGAACAAGAAATGCAATTTCTGGCCCAACTTGAATTGTCATGCACAGATAACTCATTTTTTACGTAGAGGCTCCACATGTCATCCGGAGCGTCTTCAGTTTCTGTGGTGTTTGGACTAGTAATTTCCTCTCAAAAAAACTTTTACCAGAGCGTAGCTTTTAAAAATCCCTTAAATATAATCACACTTTTTCACAGACCTCAACAGGAAAAGCCTTATCTGTTATGTAATAACAGCACTGAAAGTTGATGTCAACTTCCCACTTTTGCACTTCTGTTGAATTATCTCAAGTAATAGAAATTAAAGTAGAGTAATGCTTACTTGGGGGTTAAAATTAGGTGTGGAACATTTACTTTTTTTCTGTAAAGTTAAAAGATATAAAACTTTTTTACAGTTGTTTGGGAAAAAACAACATTGCTGACTTTGGTTTCCAAAATGGTCAGTGTGAGCCTGACAGGACACACTTCCCAGGGTCACAGCAAGGTTCTGCTTATGTGGCAAAAACAGATCACTCAAAAGGAAATGTTTGTGTGTGTGTGTGTGTGTGTGTGTGTGTACACACACACAGGCACAGATTTTGCTCCAGCTGACCACATTCTTGAATGAGGGGTTTGTTGGATACAATGTTTATTTGAGCTGGGAAGGCTGTTATTCTTCTAGTGACCAAGAGCCCCAAGCTGACAAACTTTCCCAGAAACACAGAGTTTAGGAGCAACTTCTGCAATTTGTCTCCCAATCTGCAACCCTCTACTCAGTTTAAGCTTTTAAGGGTGCCAGAGCCTTTGCTGCTCAGTCAAAAACATCTCATATAGGCATTTTACTGTAGTTCTTATTGCCAGTTAAGTTTTTATTACACTGACCATCAAGTATTCATGCACTGGAGATGACACTTCTCACTTGTCTTGTAGGCAGATATTTTCATTGATCAGTTTAAATGTTACATAATGGATATGTCTTAGTCTTTCTAAGACAATAAACTTGTTGCTTATACAAAACATTTTCACACTCTCAAAACAAAATGCCTGACAGACTCACGCCTCTCTGAACACACCACTTGCTATTTGGACACAAAAAAAGGGAGCATTCAGTCACAAGGTATCGAAGTTACAGGGTCAGGAGAATGCAGATGCATGGATAAAGACGCTGTATGAGAGGATATGGTAGGATCTTGACTTGCCTTGGGTAACCTGATTGTTATGTCCAGTCATGGTCTGTAATCTAATATGGGAGCACAGAGAAACAATGCATTAGGTTAAATGGACCAGCTCACTCCATTTAACTGCACAGTGAGCTCTGGATCATTCCAAGAATGCAAGGACCAACAAATGCTCGCAACACAATGATCTGAATGCAGCAACCAATAATAACAGTCATCTGATGTCTTCCCTCGCCCATGTAGAGAATCTTATAAGAGAAAGGGAAACAGTCATGGAACTGTTTTAATTTAAGAGCTTATGTGAGACGTGTCTAAATTTACTTCTAGTTATTTTTGATACAGGGATTTTAGGGTTTAAAAAACATCCTTGCGACTCAGTAAAAATGTTGACTAAACACTGATACAGAGGGGATAATTTTAGTAATGTTATGAGGCAGCTTCACATGGTTATTTAACCCATCAAAGGTGACTAATTCCGACAAAGCAAATATAAATGGAAGAAATGCGTCATATCATCTGATCAGCATACACTCAACTTGCGTACTTGCAGTTAAGAGGAAGAGTCATCTGGTTTTGTTGTACATAACTGCAGAAGTTTCTAGCAAAAAGCATTTACTCACACATGCACAGAGCTGAAACATTAATTTGACCTGTGGTCAGGGCTACATTTACTCAGCTGTTCAGCCAGCTGCTCTCACTGAATTCACCAAGCATTTGATACTTTTGAAGTGAAGACTGCACAAGACAGTCGACAGAAACGAAGTGGCATACAACAATTTATTTTATTTGACTAATTATGACATAACCTGCAAAAAAAAGCTAAACTTTTCATATTTGTACAAATCTGCTGAGCACTGCCATCTAGTGGTTGATTAAAATTTGATTAGAAATATAGTGACAAGTATTTGTGTACATGTAAAACATTAACACAAATGAAAATACAATATTTAAGAGTATGCTTTATTAAAAATGTGATTCATTAAAACTTCACCTATAAGGTGAGATCTATTTTGAGCTATACTACAATTTTAAAATGGCTTACAGTCACAGTTCTGAAACTTTCCCACCAGAGGTACCATATATGTGCAATGCCTGTCAACCACACACTTCATAATAGGTTCTAGGATAACACATGACGTTCTACATAAATGTACTTTATTGAATCTTTGATCAATTACAAATTTGATCTATTGCAAAACAAAATAACAAACAAAAAAAAAGGCTTCAAGGCACCAAGGGGAGTCTTGTGCTGGGAACGTCTTGTCCAGAGAACTTCACGTTTCCCAGAATAGGTCGTCTTGTTTCAGGCTGTTTCTGAACTTCTGTGTCTCTCTGAGAAGCTGCAGGTTGTCGTGAGTTGTTATACCTTTCTTCGCTTTCCGTTTGGCCGTTACAGGGGAGGGAACAGGTGGCTTGATCCCACTCAGCTTCTTGTCTGTGTGTTCTGGATCATGTGACTGGCTCTGGGTCAGTTTGTGGACCTGTGGAGAAGATGAAGAGAAAGAGAGAGAAAATGAACAACTCCCAACAAAACAAAATATTGCTGACTTTTCAAATTACCATTGGATAAATGTAAAGATGTGCTTCAGATTTGTTAGAGAAAATATTAAAAATCCAGATAGTGTATGAATGTTCCCCCATAAAGTACTACATGAAGGAAAATTTGTTTTTTAAATTAAAAAAGGTGTCTGACTGTGTGTAGATTTTTAACAGCCGCTTTCACATATTAACACCAGCGAAAATCTGGAGAACTGGGTGAAGACCTTGTGCGCACTTGCCCATTTTCATATGCAGTAGACAACAGGACATTCTCCACATTAGAGGAGTTCTCAAGAAGGGAAATACACCAGTCACATCACATCAGGTAGGGAGATGAAAGTTTAGCGCAGTAACAGATATCTGAACACACATGCTAGTGAGTAGATTCTTGAGAAGATCCCTTACTACTACTACTACTACTAGGGATGCACGATAACTGTTTTTTTAAACCGATACCAGTAACCAATAACACATATACCTAAGATCATTACATCAATACTATGAACAAAACCAAAAAACGTTTTGACTCTTTAAATGAACAGATACTTATTTTTTACAATGAAAAACTATTGACAACCCTCTCAAACATTTTCATAAAGCTATCAAACAAACCTATTTGATATTTCACATCAACTTAAATAAAGTGCATTACTGACTGATATTAAAAAAAAAGGCTCCTTGAACTGATGGAAATCAGAATTACAAACTGAAAAAATGCATTCCTCAATGACAATAAAAAATAATGCACAGTGCATAATGTACTGACACAAGTTAGACTTGTCTGTGTGAATAAACTGAAAAAGTGCACTCCATAGTAACAAAAAATTATGTTTAAAGGATTTTGGCTTGTGGTTCCATTCAAATGAATGCCTTTAATTAAAGTAAATGAGGTTTAAATGAGGGCTTGCTCACGTTAGCTCATGTTAGCGTGATTTCAAAACTCCATGGAAGCGATGGTTATGTTTCAGGTGGCTGATTGGGTTTGACGTATTAAAGCTTGTGCAATTTTTCCCTCCTTCGCTTGGAGCATTTGTCACAAATTACCAGCGAACTATCTTCCTCTGAAACTTTAACGAAGTTCTACACCATCGCCGCCATGTTTTTTTTTTTTCAGCGCACTGTTCCGCAATGCTGCATTCAAGGTGTAACGTAAATTTCTCCTTGTTCCCCCATCGTTCTTTTGGCCTTATATATTTTTTCTATTTTTTATGTGTAACATGTGTGAAAATACTGCGAATATCAATTAAAGTCAGCAACTACCAAAATGATGACCAAGTTAACAAGTTGTTTTCTGGCATGAGGGGGTATTCTTGATTTTCCATACTGAGAAATCGTTTTTCTGATTATGGCAACGTCACTTGAACATAACATTCACTGCCGGTCATACAAGGCTCCGAGTACAAGGCTACTACTATTCACACTTGAGCTCGTTTGGAGATTTTGTGGGCAAATAGGAACCTGAGTAAAGTCTGCAAAAAAATAAAAAAAAGTCCTCTGTCTGAGGCAAATGTTCTTATTCATGCAGCCCCAACAGAAAATGTTTCAAAACCAGAAAATATCAAGGCCCCTGTGCATTTCCATTAAATACAACGAAAATTGCTTCTGCGTAAACGACTTCAAATCAGAACTTGGGTGAGCTTGGAGAACAGTCTCCCAGCAACAAACACATAAATCACTTTTTGCCATCAAGCTGAAAAAAAAAAAAAAAAGTAACATCCATCACAAAATACTGAATTAGAGTATGGTTCACATACTATCTGCTGGTGCTTGCGGAGCTTTGTGATCTGAGCTGCCTTCTCCTCCATCCTGGCAACCAGCTTCTCCAGATCTCTCTGCAGATCCTCCCTCTGCTCTTGATGCTGAGTTGCATCTATATGACGCTCCAACTCCTGATGCTCACTGACAAAAACATGAATTCACATTCACAAAGTTGCAAGAAATTGTGGAGCAAAACAATAATATGAGTAACTCACAAGCTCATCTGTCCCAGTTCATCCTGCAGAGCCAAGAGCAGGTCGGACAGCGAGCTCAGCGACTGATCCATAGATGGACTGTCAGGCTTCTGGAAAGCAGTGAAAGATGTAAAAAATTCCTTATGGAGGCTTTTCTTGGCTCCGCATCCGGATCTGTGCAGGGCGCTCACTCGCTCACACAGCTGAGGCTGGTGGTGCTTCATCATATGGAGGATGCTTTGTACATTGGCGTGGACTGAATGGCTTGGACTTGTGGACTATGAAAGTGGAAGGGACATAAAATCAGTCAGAATGGATTAAAAGACAACAGCATTTTACATGGTTTTAAACTGTGTTGTTCTGATTCCGATACCAGTATCAGAAATTGCTCCGATACTTTCAAAAATGCTGGCATCGGTATTGGCGAGTATGGGAGTCCAGGCACCAGCTGATACCAAGTAATTTATATTTAATGATTTATTTACTGGTTACTTCAGTTAGACTACCAGCAAAAATAAACTGGGACGAAATTCGTTGAATTTCTGTAAAATTTGTTGAATAATCGCTGCCCTCAAATTTTTGTTGAAAATCTGTTTGTTCTTTTGTTTCAAGCCCTCGAAATTTTGCTGCATTTTTCGATACCGTCACGCAAATTATTGCTTCGAATTATCGTTCAATTAATTTTTACTCAGCAAATTTTCGCAGTGAACGTAATGAAGCTGTAAGCGACTGTTCAGTTTTAAGATGTTATAAAATGACTATAAAGAAAATCTATTTTAATTCGACTGCATTTACATTTCGCAATACTGTTTTATACTGTTCTATTTGGAAATAAATATAGACATAAATGGCTTGGATTTGCTGTATTTATTTATGTTTTACAACAATGATAATTATATTACAGTCAGGCATGGTGCAACTTTTTTTTTTATATAATTCTCGGATCGGTAGTCGGTATCGGCCGACACCCACAGCTCAAGAATCAGAACCGGTATCGGGAGGGAAAAAAATGGTAGCGAGACATCTCTAGTTTTAAAATTAATTTAGCACATATGGAATAACTTACTGTTCCAGCAACAAAGGGCACTTTTTTGTGGCTCTGGCCGCCTGATGTCAGCTCATTCTGTATAGAGGTTTTCTGAGGAAGAAGACAGCCGTTACTACTGGGATGTGCAATCCAATAGTTTTCTAAATGACTAAATACCAACAGTTAATCAGCTTTAAAAGAAAGAGAAGTACAGGTTTTGACTTCTTCTGCTTTGTTTCTTCAGAACTTGGCACAGACAAACGCAGGTTGGTGTCCAACTCCTTCTGCAGCTGTGGACATAAAAAATACCAGAATAGTTACAATCAAGGTAATCATTTCTTATTTTATTTTAAAGATCATTATATATTTGGCACAAAGTTTTGTATTTTAATAAAAACCCAAACAAAGAAATGTAAAATTAATTTCCAGACAGTTACTTGTTTAAGTAGATCACACTATAGCCAATACCTTCACATTTGGGAAAAACAACAACAACAAAACAAATTAAAAAAAACAAAACACAAGATGCGGTGCAAAAATCTTTCTTCGAATGGGGCCTTGAGGTTGAGTCTTAATGTGAGGTCAATCCTCAGCCCCTAATACTGCAGGATAATGTATAGTAGTATAATGTCAAGGAAGTGTAGCAGTCACTACCCAGTGAATGTGCACAATGCTGTCAGATCTCAAAAGATGCAGAATTTGCACTTTGTCACTTTTACAAACAAAAACTAAATATGGTGACAGACAGATTTCAAATTGGTAAGTGCACTAATCAGTGGGTGATCTGATGGTGGCTTCATCCACTTCTTATACTTCTCCCATGCTTCTTCTTTTTGAATGAACAGAATCGAAAAGTGAAGGAAAAAGTGTAAAATATATCCTAACACATCTCTTTACTCATTCTTGTCATTCATTGTTGAACACGGGTGTTTTGGAGTAAGACTAAAAGGGAGAATATTGCACTTAATGTATTTAGTTCCGTCATTGACATTGGAAATTTCTGAAACTGACGCCGACTGACCTCATCTGCCTTCTCCTGCACTTGCTTGCGCTCATGCTCTTCCTGTAGCAGCTTCTGCTCTAGAAAGGCAAGTTTCATCTGAAAGCAATCAGCACACAATCAAGTCACAAACTTATAGCTCAGCTTGTGATGATTTAGTAATTTAGATTTACAGATTATTATTATTATTATTACCTCTGCTTCAGTTTGGGTTCTGCTTAATTTGAGATATTCAGATTCAAGTTTCTCCAGCTTCTCTCGTTGAGTTTGTTTGTTTGAGCTGTTTGCTTCGCTGGTCCTGCAATGAAGCCTAAAAAAAAAAAAAATTGCAAACTAGAATAATTTCTTATGTGCCTAATATCACTGGATCTAAATAAGTTTAGGCTCATAGCTGAGATCACATGTGAAATATTTTTACACTTTTACCTGATTTTCCATTAAAGCAATCCTCTCCTTTTTGGCATTGTCAACCATCTTCCTCATGTAGTCCAGCTGCTTTTCAAGAACCTTACAGCGTGCCTCTGCAGACTGCAGCTTTGAGTCTATCTCTGTCAAACAAATAACCATGAAAAATATATACAACAACTCTATGCTTATATAGCACCTTTCTAGTCCAGGAATCGCTCAAGGCGCTTTTACAATGGAAGCAGCTTTCTCTCACTGCCACACACACTCTAACTAGACTCATTTATTAGACCGAATTATCCCTAAAATAACTCCTATTATTCCTGTAATCAAATTACATTATAGTTAATCTATGCAGAAGATAAATTAAATTAACCCATTCATAAAATCTAAGAAGATATTCCAAGGTCCTCATCACTTACCTCTCTGAGTAGAGTTATCTGTCCTGGGCAGGCTGGCTGTCGTTTGATTATGTGATACTGGGACCTGTTGATGCTTTTGAGCACTAAGGGAAAACTGATGGTAACTCTTTTCAGCATGCTTCCTTTCCAGCTCAAGTCGTCTGATTTTCTCTTGGAGAGTCTTTAGTGCATCAACAACAGCTGAGGGGTAGGTGGGGGAATAAAGAAATGGAAACATTAACATAACAGAATGTAGCCATAACAAAAAAATTAAATAAAATACATAACTGAATGAAACAAGAAACTCTGTTGCACCTTTGCTGTCAATATTAAGCGTGGTCTGAGACAGCTGGCTGGCAGTCTGGGCCATGTTGACAGATGAGTGAGCAGGAAACTCCAGCTGTCTTGATACTGAAGCTTTTCTGTCTGGAGGCTGGTAGTAGCTACCAATGTAGCTGTTTTTGGAGGGCGAGTCTAAATTCTACAGACAACAAGAGGATGTTGGTTTAGAAACTGTGAAAACACACAACCAATGAATATTTTCAATATCAATGAAGAAGTTAGTCTATAAAATTGCTTTTAAGATGCTTATCAAAAAGCTTCCACAGCCTGAGGTGATGCCTGTAACAGTTCATAAATTTGTTTTCTGAAAGGTTTTTTGTATTTTTTGGGTGTTATGCAAAGTTTTTTGTAAAAAAAAAAAAAAAAAAAAAAAAAAATCTTGTATTTTGTTGCAATATTGTTTTGTTTTATTTCCTGATTTTTCTTTAATAACTTTGTTTCCTAAAATGTTGTATATTCTGAAATTTCAGAACATTAGTTTTTCTTTAAAATCCTGTTCCCTGATATTCCATATTATGCCTATACATGTTACACTTTTCTGAAATGTTTCAAAGTTGTGTATTGGAAATTATTTTTCCTGGACAAAGAATACATTGTTCACAAATGGTTAACGTCAGATAGACTGCTGTAAACTATCTGAAGATTATTGGGTTCCCAATGCAGTGGCTTTCTGCAACTCCTAAAGAATTCCTGAAGAAATCGCTGTGGGACTTCCCACCCCTAGTCTCTTGCGCAACCATTTTAAATTTCACTGTTGATCAGCAATTCATTGTGGGAGTATTTCATGGTCTTAAGTTCTAAGTGTCAGTTCAGCAGCTCTGACCAGGAATCACTGGTCACCCTGACTATCTCAGACTGAAAACCTATGGTGTAAAACAATTGCTTTTTTCAAAGAGAAAGAAAAGAAAACGTGTGGCCACTGCAGGAGCCACAAAACATTCCCCGCAGATAACAACATAACATTTGTGTTTCTAGAGCAAAAACTGTCAACATTCTGGCAAATTGAGAAAAAAAAGAGTAAATGTTGGACTTCTCTTGAAACCCTGCTTCCGATTTCGTTTTGTAAAGTAGAGGCCAAAGGAGCAGGTTTTTGTAATTTGGAGTCTTACGGCCATGAAAAAAAAAAAAACGTTTCTAGCCTTAGGGAGTTACACTGCGTGAGAGAGAACAGTTTTTTCCTCCGTTTATATTTCCAATTGAACCCTGTTGACCGAAAACTTTGGGATCTAGAGCAATTTTCCTCGTGTTATTTTAATCGTGTTTTTGCGAAAAAGAAAAAAAAACATAAACAGCGGGATTGCTGCTTTTAAAACAATCCCACCAATAACTTGGTTGCTTCTAAAAACCTCTAGAAATGTCAGAAGTGCCCGACGCTTAAGCTGTCCGATTACAATTCAAAGAATTTTCCATTTTATTATAGAGCGGTTTTTAAGTAGGTTTGCAAGATGAGTGAGGCGAAAAATACAAAGAAAAAAGTAAACAATAACAAGCTAACGCGTTAGCCACATTCGCAGCAAACGGTAGATTAGCGAATGTTACCTGATCGTGTTGTATCTCCATTCTGCCAAATAAATGATTATAAAAGTTTCGAAACTACTCATATATTCACATGTAGCATTTAAACTTTGATTGGGGAAGTTTAAAATGTTTTTCTCTCGCTGGTTAGCTGCATTAGTCCTGTCACAACTTGACAAGTGGTCCGGACCTTTTAAATTTCCCTCCGTTTGACCACCTTCCTCTAACTGTGGTTCCGCCTGCGCACTGTTTCCTCCCTGCGCCTCCATCAAATGCTCCAGACGATCGACTGAAGTTGTAAACGGGCGGCTACATCTGATAGAGGGTTTATCACTGACACACCACCTGACACTGTTATATAAACCAGATAACAAGAAAAAGCTAAACATATGACAAAATGAGAGATGTTTTGTTTTTCCTCTCTGCTTCAACCTGAAAGTAGTTAAAAGCCTACGCTCTCTCAGCCTCTCAGCAAGATAAAATTAAAATGTTTACAGATTTGAATTGAAAAATACGTATATTAAATGTTCAAAGGCATCTTAAACACAGTTACATCTTGGCAAATATGATGCTTTTAACAAGGATGTGTACATTATTGCAAATCGTCTTCTATGCCATACGTCTGTGCCATAATAAATCATTTTTTTGCACCATGACAATCTAAAACATGTTGGCAGAAGTCTAAGGCAATGGATTCTGACTTTAGAAATATTGGAATCACAAGTTCTTCATCATATCATTTTGGGTTGATAAAAATGCCTGATTTAATCAACATTAAACAATAAACAGCAGTCTTATATCCACATTCCTTAAAATTAACTAAAGCTAAAATTTAAAACACATTCTTTTTACAAAAACCTCTGTATAAGTAAAGAAAAAATACATTTGATCTGCAATATAAACTAATTTTGTTTATTCAGTTAAAACAAAAACCGTTGCTATATTTTCTCTCACCTTCACACACACACACACACACACACACACACACACACACGCACGCACACACACACAAAATATTGAGGATATGATGTCTGGCCTTGACTTAAGAAACAATGTCCTTTAAAGTTGAACTGTTTTACTGTAGGAAAATAGTGTTTAAAATAAAAGGATCTGTATTATTTTCAATGTAAATCTGCACAGTCTGTTGGAGGTATGTGTTTGCCGTCAGTTATCTGACCATTTTGGGTATTGTGAATTACTACAGTGTCTTTAGATGGGAAATCAATAGATCACACTGTCACCTGAATACCACCATACCAGCACTCTGTGCAACAAAAAGCAGCATTTACCTGTACTTGCCACAAGCAGGTGATTAGTTTATCTCAATTTCTGCTAAGACATTTTTCCCGAATACAGACCATTACATATGGATATCAAAATCCCACTTGTGCTTTTTTTAAAAAAAAAAAAAAAAAAAAACTTGTCATCATCGCCGTGCTGTACTCTGATCAAATACCATGGACTGTACCAGTGTTTAGGTTAGCACCAAATGACAATGAAATGAAAGGACCCCAGATGGAAATGTACCACGTTTTCACCTTTCATCCCCTCTTCTCTGTTTTTTCTGTCTGACTGTAATTTCAGATAAACAAGTGAAAGGGGGGTTGCTGCTAGTCACGAAATATATGGTGGTAGATGTAGTTTAAATTAGCTTTCCTTTAACGCAAACACTGAAAGAAACGAATACAACTCCCACAAACCCTTCTCACACGAGGGGAGAAACTTGCTCCGGACCAATCGTTTGTCAGAATCAGAAGGTGACCGCCCCGTAATGACTTCTAACTGCGCTCATTGGATAAACGTTTGTGCCAATCAAATGTTTACCCTGAAGATGTTGCCTCCTACCGACTCTACCCTGGGAGTACTGGTCAGTGCTGAGATACGACGTCCTTTCGGTGGAGACGTGCTCCAAAGAATGTGGATAAAGTGAGTATTTTAGAATGACACCTTGTATTTATGGCTTGCATTGAAAGTTTTTTTTTATGTGAATATTTGTTTCTCCACAGCTGTCTTGTACTTTACCGGCGTCTTTGTTAACGGTCGGCTTGAAAAGCATTGAGACGACAGGCAGAGACAGGCAAACAGCAGATTGAATGGACTTCACTGACATGCTGTTTTTAAACCCGATACGTCGAGTTGGTGTTTAAGCAGAACCATGAGACATAAATAAAGTTTTTCCACCTCTTACCCTCTGCAGAAGCAATTAGTCTCCAAGGTGGAGAGTTTGCTTTTTTTAATGGATGATGTAACAGAACAGCTATCCCAGAAGCGTAATCAATAAATTATTGGTCAAAGATTTTTCACCATTATTGGGAACTAATAGTTCTGTCAGTATTACTTAAGTGAAAAGTTAGAGTTATAATTAGATTTTTTTTCCCATCATTGCATTGAAGCTTGATTTATTGAGATTTTATTCTAATTTTTAAAATACAAAAACTGATCTACACATATTTATCACAATATTAAAAAAATAATAATTAGAAAGATCCTATGACAAAGGACTTGTAGATCTTCCTCCAGTACTGAGATATTTTTCTGTAAAGTTTGAACTAACTGAACCCTTGTCTCCACATTACATCACATTTTTAGCAGTTTTGTAATGTATTTTCTTTTGTAATGCTAATATTCAGAAATAGAAGTTTACATGATCCTGGTCATCTGCCCCTTCTCCATAAGTTTATTTTTGAAATACATCACAGTGTGTGTTTTTGTTATGTGTTATTTGTTTATAGCCTCTAATAAGACAGTTCAAGAATTGACCCTTCGTAAAATGATGGAGGTGCAGGACCAGGAGTCTCTGGGGAGATGGGATAGGCTGGGCAGCCGGGATGCCAACTCCAGAGCTGAGGCAATGGAGAACATCTGCCAGGAGGTCACGAGAAAAGTGGAGGCCATCTGCCCCATTACAACAGTGCCACATTCTCCCCCAGCCTTGGGAAGTCCTGCAAACAGTGACTTGAACGACATCTTGGCTCACATTCTCATGCTCTCCAAACGGTGTCCTTTTGAAGATGTCAGAGGGCGATGCATCCAGCTGCTGCAGGATATCCAGGTAGGAGGTTCGCACGATTCACAATGAAACTCTTCTCTTTCCTCTCGTAGGCTTGTTGTATTGTTCGCTGCCACCTGCCACCCTTCTCTCCTCACCTCCCAATAAGCATTGCAAACACTGGTTTAGTCAAAAGCTCACCAAGACGAATACATGTTTTGACAAGTGGATTACGATCAGTGATACTGTGATACATCATTAACCCCTTTAAATACTGCAAGAGCTAAGGATGTACCCGTTCTAACAAATCAAACAATTTCCTCAGTTAATAGAGTTCAAAACAAATAAACCGCGAATCATCTGTCATTCCACTTAATACTCTTTTCATCTTTCAGGCAAGACAATCTAAAAACTACCATCAGGTTTGGCCTATCAAAGGCATATGAAATGAAAAGAAAATAACAGTTGTTTTTTTGAGCTTACTAACCGCAGTTGATGTGAAAAAGGTGTGTACATGAATGATTTCTAAATCTCTTTTTCATGTCATATTCAATACTGTATTCTAGAGTGATTTTAAACCGACGGTCTAATGTTGAACTGTATACCTGCGGAGTCAGCTGAACCCTCTTTATTACTGCAGTCGAAAGTCGTCAGTGCTCAGTAGTTTATATGGCCACAGCTTTGATGTCATCATGTCCTGGGAGTTTACATGATCAGCACAGACCCGGCATGTGAACACAAATAATGTCCTATCTGAAATTGTGTAATGTCTGCATACAGAAAAAAAAATGCTGATGGTAATAAGTAGATTAGGAACAGTGTGAACTGTTTGTGCTGTGTATGTTGTATGCAACAACTACTATTTAGAACACTGATTAAAGTAAGAATTGACAGTATTAAAAAAACAAAAAAAAACAACTTGTTTTTACTTTTTAAAAATTTAATTACAGGAAGATATTTTGTTCAAGCCCACACAGCCAGTTCTACCAATAAATAGAACTGACCCTTACATATAAATCTATTCTCTAAGAGTTGTATTGACTGAAAACATTTAATGCCATTTATGATCACCATCACAACCATATGTTCTCCAAGATGTGTGTGTGTGTGTGTGTGTTTAATACAGTCAACACAGTGTGTCTTTGCTCTTGACATTTTATTGTGTTTTGCTGGATGCTTTATTTTAAATCTTGCTAATCTTCTGTATAGCAGTTGTAACCTCTGGTTTCTCTGGAGAATCTGGCCTGCCAGGCTCCAAGCTTTATGTTTGTGGCCAAAACATAAATGTCTGCACCAATCAGTGTGCAATCAGTGTAACTGGCCAATAAAGGTGGGTTTTATAGTGTGGTGGCAGTAAACAAGGGCAGCTCCTTTTTAGCGACTTATTCTGAATTCACTTAAAAAAACACTTTATGTTTCCCAGAAGGGAAATGAATCGCTGTAGTGGTAACAGTTCAGTCATTATTTAAGTCTCTTCAAAGATTCATTGTAGACGGTTCAAGCTGTGGTCAGAAAATGATTGAAGTTGACTTGTGATGGTGATTGACTGACACTTTTTAAATTGACCTATAAATAAGTAATGTTTGAAAGTGCCTACCTCCTTCCAGACAGGTTCTATGTAGGACTTTTCCATATGGTTCTGTGTAACAAACCGGCTGTACATCAGATATGGCCCATTACAGGTCATTTACTGATGAATGGATAGGTATGAAATTATGTGATTGTCCCCAGCTAGATCTGTGACACCTTTAAAGCTGTCATTGTAACCTATAACCTTTTACTCACATTGATGTTTAGGTTTACTTTGGTCAATCTTGCAACGTCAGCATCAGGTTTGTGGTCCTCGGTTTAGATTGTTGTCAAATTCTTACAGTACAGCTCTGTTTTCTGCTAACCTGAGTATAACTCGAAAGAAGTGGAAAAAAACTAAAAATGTACATGTAAATACATGATTTGTTGAAGAAAATGCGTTTTTTTTTTTCTTCTTTTAAAAAATTCTGTTAGCTGTGGCCTATTCCACTTAAGAAGACCTGTAATAACAAACAAAAACTAAGGCCAACTACTTTTGACGGCCTGGCATGCTGTTACTCTGAGGAAACGGACTGTTTGACTAGGACAGAATTCCTGTTTGTGCGGAAGTGTTTGTGGAAGATGGAGGAGAGGGGCAAAGAGAGATGACGGGGGAGAAAGCTGCTTTGAGGGTTTAGCAGTGCACCACAGTACACACCGTCTGGTATTTTTGAATTATACTAAGCTTCATTTGCACAGCGCTTGCCAAAGGCTGCATTTATGAGCCCAGTGTGGTGCTAATGTTGTTCTGGTCCCATGCTTGAAGACCCTCCCCCCCACCCCCCCAGTCTTACCAACACACGCACACAGAGACATCCACCTTTCTAACACTAACACTGACAGGGATGGGAGGGATGGGAGGGGGGACTCAGGCTCAGACGGTTCTCTAATTCCAGTGAATCCGTCATTAAAGACAAAATCTTTGAAAGCACAGACAGTGTTTTCCTCATGTGGTCTAGAAGAGGAAGGCCTCCTGCTTGCTGAGAATAATTTACCTAAATACCAGATTACTGTACAAAACCTAAGCCAAGAGCGATTTTCTGCTTGTTTTCACTCCAATTGGTGTATTGTTTTGGAGTATTTTATCAGCTGTAAAAGATGGGAAATGTTCTAATTTATGGGGCATCATGAGAAACATCCAATTTCAGGCACCCAGTTTTTGAAATAAAATTATTTACGTCCCTACAGACAGTAAGAAAGGAAAATTAAGTTCCAAGTGGAGTTATTCATAGCCTGCCAAGTCCTCTGAGGCTTCCTAATTAATATGGTTGATTAATTCATCAGAAAACATGGCTTCATATACAATTTCTTAGAAGTCAGCAGTATTTTTCTTATTTTTATTTTTCGCTATGCACTTTATTTGGATATTTACTTTAAACAGAACTAGGCTAGCTTGTGTATGACTTGTTAATTCTTTCTCTTGCTTTTTAAATACAATCTGCTTTTTTTTTTTTTTTAATTGTCTAGACATCACGTGAATGTTGCAGAGTAACTGTCACAGTGGATTGGATTTGGAGAATGTAACATCTGAAATCCGGCGATGCCCTAATATCTCAGAGTCGCAGGGGTCAGAGGTTACGAGGTCGTGAGCAAAAATAGGGTCCTGTGCGCATGGAGAGGGATCAGGTTCTCATAAACTGTCCTTACTCGAGGGTCTCCTGGGGTTGACAAGGGTCAGAACTGCTTGCCCATGCAGTCTAGCAAGCATGATGAGCATAAGCAGAAACTGTCAGAGGGTCATGCCTTGGCCTCTGAGTGGGGTCTTATTGATTTAAGGCGTATAGAAGCACAGATGGGAAAAAAATGAACGTCATGCTTACAGAGACACAGTCACAGATCCGGAGAAACAATACTGTTTTGTTGGGGACTTTTTAAGTAGGTTCCCACAGTTATGGAAAAATCATATAGACTTTCAAATCTCAATTCCAGGCCTGGAAATGTGAGGAAATGAATTAAGATCATGGAACGTTTTGAAAAAGTCATAGAATTTAATTTGTTATCTGTACTGTTAATTACTTGGCTATGCTACAGTTATCTTACATGGACAATTGTCCAAGTTATGTAGTTATGCATGAATTTTATTAGCTGTAATTATGAAGGAACATACTGTACATCATAGCCATGTGAGAGACTGAAGCACACGGCATCATCTGACTCTCTCTGGACCCCAAGTCCACTCTGTGGCTGGATGGAGGGAGGGGGGTGTTTCTTCGTGTTATGCAATTATAGCATTTTGTTTGCCCTTTGTCCTTACTCAAAGTAAATGCTGCTCTCAGAAGATTTACCTATTCTTGTGTTGCAGCCTGCAGGAATGAAAAAATGAAATAAGTTAGTAGATGCAGTCAGGAATACATATTAAATACCGCATAGACTTAGTGTCTCTTTGAATTTAATTCAGTTTGGTTCAAAGTACATCTGGTTAACTGGGAACACAACCCTAGCCATTTTGATGTTTTATTTTCAGTTTAATAAAAAAGTAGAGGAATAAAATGCCAAGTCATTGCAATTAAAGAAATTCAGCATCCTATTTTGTTAGGTTTGGTTCAATTGAAGCACGTTTTTCTTCGGTGTAGGAAATGCATCATGTGTGAAATGGGCAGTTTTAGGGACTTTTTTAGCCCCTGCATCAGAGGAGATAAGAGGAGTCATCTGTGACACATTTGTGTGGTGATTAGTCGGGGTGGCATAAGTGCATGACAACTGGTTGAACACTTGAACACAGCACCAATAATCACTGTAACTTTGTTAAAATGTGGGTTGTATAAAACACACACACACACAAAACAAGACAAATTCAATAAGGTTTCAGTTCAAAATTCAAAATTCACGCCATCAGGATATGAAGCCTTCTTCCTCTAAAACTGCAAATCGAAGGAGAACAGGCTCTTGGGAACTGGCCAGAGGTCTTTGTATAAATGAAATCTACTTGAAAAGAGATTGCAGTATGTCCACCTTTACGTCCTAGATTACACGTCCTTAACCTTTTCCTGTTGTGTAGTATTTCTACTTCTGCAAAAGAAAGCAGGCGCAGCGGTTATTGGTGCATTAAAAGTCTCTGGTGTTTTTGAGAAGGGCCAAGGCAGCAGGACTTCTCTGCTGTGCTGCTCCTCATTTTTACACATACTTATTTAACTAATTATATGTACATTAAAAAGTACTAAGCAGTCCCTGTAATAAACACTTATGTGCGATTAATTGAAATGGCTTTGCAGCTTTTGGCATCTTCCCAGAATAACCCTGAACACGTGCAAAGCTCCTAAGCCTTCAGAGATGTCATCATATATTGCTAATTTTCTTTTTGGGACTGATTTATTTATGGAAAGTGCATAACAAAGAATTTGTCATACATTATTTATAGGGTATGCCCTGCCTTTGAACTTGAGTGTCAAGACTGAAATATGTATGATCAAGCAGACATGTTGCTCATGTACCTCTTGCGCCTCGTGCACAACCTTCTGGAGGCTTTAAGGTAAGTGTTAGTTGGTGGATAGTTTTCTGGCTGCGTTCTCTGAAGCTGTGTTGCAAACATTTTTTTTTAACTGACTGAGCAATGAGTTTATTTTGTAAGCTTTGTTGTCTGTATAAGCTCGTCTCGATGGTGGCGTGCCTTTGGTGAGGCTACACAAACAAACCCGACTTGCCAACCTTGACAGGCTGGAGTGTGGACAGATGCATTACGGCTTTTCTGAGAAGGAAGGATCAGAGTCCACTTGTAAACAGCAGCATTTGGTCAGAGGATCATTAAAGTTCTCTTTCACTGTCACCATAACAGAAAATTCTGATAGTTTTTACGTGCATTTGTGCACGAACGCATGCATTCAATGTACGTGCCTTTTTTTGTGTGTGGGTTTGCATTATTGCTTCTACAGCTCTACTGCAGAAAGCATGTTTCACAATGATTTTTTTTTTTTTTTAACCCTGAGCACTGAGTTGATGAACTCTGATATGGAAAAAGGCAATGTGTATAGGCAATGATTTATGACCTAAATTTAGCTTTATTTATTTAGCTTAACCCCGACTGAATTTTAATTATGAATCAGCAAGTAAAACAGTATAATAACGTGAGAAAGATTTTGGGTTTCTAAGGTTTTCTGCATTAGGACATGATTTAAAAAAAAAAAATCATCTGGTACTTACCAGGTTTTAAAAATTAAGTAAACGCCAGCACAGATGCTGAGATATTAGTGTGTCATTATTAATTAACATTAACTAAGCCAAAACTAAGTATACTGCCATTCAGTAAATTGTAGAACAATAGGAACAATAACTTGATGTTAATTGTTTTCTTCACAGCATTATCAGTCTCTCACATTGCTGTGAAGGAATTTTTGCCCACTTTTCTTTACAATCTTACTTTAATTCATTGAGGTTTGTGGGTTTTCATTTATGCACAGCTCTTTTAAAATCCTGCCACAGCATTTCAGTTGAGTTGAGGTCTGAACTTTGATTCTTGATTATTATTATTTTTTTCAAGACATTATGTTGTAGATTTGTATGTGTGCTGGGGATGATCATCATACTTCATGACCCAGTTTCAGCCGAGCTTTAACTGTCAGACAGATGACCTCGCGTTTGACTCTTGAAAACTCTGGTGTTCAGAGAAGTTCTTGTCAGCTCAGTGACTGCAAAGTACTCTGGTCCACATCATTGCTGCTCCAACACCATGCTCGAATGCTGGTATGGAGTGTTCGCACTGACACGTGGTGTTGGTTTCACTGCATGTGAAATGTAGCCTTGTGTATAACGGGAAAACATTTAAACTTTGAAACATGTGTTTTCGGTCCAAGGGGCATTGTTCAGACGTTTTGTGGTTTGTTCTGATGCAGCTTTGCAAACCTAAGCCTTGCTGCCCTGTTCTTTTTATAGACAAGTGGGGTCATTCTTATCTTTTTCTTCTTCTGTTGCCATAAACTTTAATATTTAACATGCCTGTCGAGCCTTAGATTTGACCGAGGGGTGAACCTGCTTCCAAGTCTACCTCTAGAAAGCTGGGAAACACTCTTGAATACTTTATGGTTGTGAATAATCTCACTGACTGGACCTTAAAACCCTCCCAGTTTTACAGGAAGGAACAGTTGCTCCTGTAAGGTTTTCCTGGTATCTTTTCTACAAGGTAATAGGTTACCACATACACTAATGTTCCAGACCTGCAACCTGCCATAATGTCTGCTTTTTATGGACGTGCTAATTATCAGTTTATCAGGTTCCTTTGATTAGCAGCACCTGGCGGCTACTGGCTTTCTTACTAACTGTAGGAGTAAAGGTGAACATAGTTTTTCAAACAAAGTTTCTGCGTTGTAACTTAGTTTTTGTTAAATGAATACTGAGATAGTTTTATATGCTGTGTTTCTGAGGATGTATTTTATGCCACTTTTTATAATGTCCTGATTCTCAAAGACTCGGGGCCCAATCTTCCGCCAGATCTCCTAAAGCCGCTATTTAGGGATAGCAGGTAGTGGGAGGGGCGTTCCCCCGCAAAGAACGCAATCTTCCACATTGCTAAACCCTTTATCTTACCTGCGCTACCCGCTACATTATGCATAGGAGTGGTTAGGGCGTTCCACCTGTTAAACCAATCAGTGTGTCAGTAGCCATTGCCTTTAAGAGCAGGTTGCGCTACCCACAAACCGCTATGGAGCGTCTTTTTATCCAGATCGGAGCAGCTCTCGTGTGCAGCTCATCTGGGACTCTGCTGTAGAGCTTCCTCCTCTTCCTTCCTCCTCCTCCTCCTCTGCACTGATATATACATATACATATTTTTACACAGACAATTCCTATCGGCTACCTGAAAGTCCCAGATAGTTTGTGCGCTTCCAGTAAACACGCTCTGGTCGTCTATTGTTTAACTGGCGAGCAAGCCGTTAAAGACAATCGCTGCCATTTTCTCAGGGGTTCAACTGAAGCCAAATCACGCTTTTTATAGAAGAAATTAATTCCAGCGGTAGAGCCGTTTGTGCACGTCCACATGTGACCAGGTGGACACGCATTGATGCCATTTGGACGCGCTCTTGTACGCACTGACATGCCGGTTGCAGGTAGCAGGTAATCTGACCACCCGCTACCCGCAACCCTATACCTGCAATCACAGGATACCAAGTTTGTGGAAAGGGCAAAAGACACGCCCATTGCCGCACCTACAAAGTGAGTAAGGGAGTGGGCATAATGGGTAGCGGCCTTAGCGAGCGGTAGATTGCATTAGCGGTTAGCGAAGGTTTCTATACCTGCAATTTGCGGATAGTGGCCAGCGGGAAGCGAACGATCGGGGCCTTAAAATTCAAAAAGGATACATTTTCTTCTTCACAACTGTAATTTATTTAAAGGCTTGTGATGGTGCTTCCTCGTCTGAAACAGTAAGAATTATTTTTACTATGAAGCACTTGGAAAAGGTGTCAAGGTAACAACTAATTTTTCATTTTTCAGATGTCTGTTTTACATTAAAGAATTGTCTGGTGCCATCCAGTTATTACCACAACACAGCTATTTTTTTTTATTGAAATTGTCAATACAAAGCTGAATTCCCTTTAAATCAAAACTCAAAACAACTGTTATGGCCTTTTAGTTCACTGACCTAAGTCTGAGTAACGGGAAAATACTTTTATTTTTCTACATAGTGAGTCAGCTATGTATGAACGTTCCAGTATGTAATATTAATGGATACGTGTTGGCAGAATTGCTATATACTAATGTATTTGGCCACTTGAGGCTGCCTCAGTAAACAAATATCCTCCCTTGCATTTCAGTGTTGTCAGTAAAACTCCAGCTGGCAGCAGCCAAATATTGAATTTAAGGCTTCAAAAAGAAGAACAATGTTATGCTTAGCTTAAGATGAGTCCGCATGTCAGCACAGTTATGTTAAAGATCCAAAGTTAATGTTCCTAAAGACATCAGCTTCCCCAAGACATTGAATTCCAGCATTTGTTTTTGACAATAACCCCATGATTGAGGAAATGAAAGTTATTGTGCAGAGCACAGTGTTTATGGTTACTGACTCATTTTGACAGATCTGCTGGATTATGGGTGATCTCTCTCTGTACCAGGTCATGCAGCCGTAGCAGCCGGCGGTGACCTTTGGCATGTACTGTTAAATGCACATAAAAAAAATAAATAAATAAAATAAAGCTACAGATTTACAGCAGCTTACCAGCTGGGGAGAGTGGTGTGTAGAATGGTGATTGGATTCGTGGTAAGGAGGCGTTGTCTGTGTGTGATCTCCTGTCTGAATAAACATCATATTGGAGTCAATTGTGATTTTTCCACTTTTCATCTTGCCGTATAATTTGGATTTTTTAACCGTTGTCTTGGAGCTCCTTTTCATAGTGCTTTTCTGAACTGAGGAGCAAAGCGTGTTATCATTAAACCTTTAGCTATCTACATATGTCTAGTTGATGCATCTAGGGAACCCGAAACCAATTGTTGTGTAGGTAAATTATATTCACTTGGCAGGCTATTACTTTTTCTTTTTTCCCTCCATCTCTTTTTCAACCATCAGTCCACAGCTGTCGTGTTGTACCACATTCTCTTCTACAGTTTCTTCCACACACTTCCCTCTCACTCCCTTTCTCTCCCACTCCCCCTCAGTTCCAGAAAAGAACAGCCAGAAATAATTGCAGACGAGCCAGCACCCCCACCCCCCAAGTAACAGTGCCAACCAACCAACCCACCCCATTACTGCACCTCATGCCACTGGTACCATGACGACTGCTTGTATTGTGCAAAAGCCAATACCCTGCACCAACCCATTTTTGCTTTCTAACAGCCTAAAGCAGACATTTTAGCAAAATGCTTGGAACTATGAAGAAAAAAGCTTCACCTTCTTCATCAACAATAAACACTGAATTTCTTTTAGTGATCTACCGTCCATACAAAGAAAATGCTTTTTCTCTTTCTTTTAAATCAGTTTTTTCCGGCTTACAACAGGATTGATAGTGACCTAGTTGCACATTTCCCACAAGCCCCCTCCATTCTTGAGAGTGCAGCTGACAGCATAATGCTCTGGCTGGAAGGTGGGACTCTGTCTGGATCAGAGAGGGAGCTTATGTGTTTGTAAGCTTTTTCTTCCAAGGGTGAATCAACCTCACACATGCCGGAAATACAGAAATTTAATGTATCCTCAGGACTGTAAAGAGCATGTTATTATTAATAATGAAGAACTGCTACTAATCATAATTTTGAGAGAGAGGAAGGGGAAAAGAGAAGATAGAACTGAAACAAACACTGTCTTTCAGTTAACATCTGCTAGTGGAAAACTACTAGCACCAGTACAAAGAGCCTTCCTCTCCAGTGCCTGAGCCTGGTTTGAAAAGAAGCCCTAATAAGATTTATATGCCTTAATACAGTAGTCCCCAGCCCAGTACTGGTCTGTGTGTCATTTGGTACCTGGGTGCAGAGAAAAACAAATAATTTCCATTATTACCGTTTGATTCATCATCCGAGTCTAAATTATATTTTTTGAAAAGTGACCAGATTCTCTCCATTACATCTGTCTATGACTTACTCTTGACACATGACAAGACTTCAAGACCCGTGTCTCGTTTACGTGATACGTTTAAAGCCCCAAGCTGGCAAAATGAGTAAAAAACAAACGTCTTCAGAAAGTGTCATTGGGCAGAAGGGCGTGATGTTACAAGGTCGCTTCTAATAAAGTTGCATGTGAATACAAAGCGGACTTCTTTTATTATAATATCTAGAAAACACCACAGTTTTTATGCCGGTCCTTATCATTTATTTTTTTTTTTTGTATTTATGTGTGGCACATTTTACAGACCGGTCCGTTAAAATACTGCCTGACATTAAACCGGTCCGTGGCGCAAAAAAAGGTTTGGGACCCCTGCCTTAATATACTCTACTTCATCTGTCCTACTATAAATACGTTGTCAAAAACACATTAAGTATGTTTATTTAAATAATTGTGAAATTTTATCCACTACAGTCCCCAGTATAGCACTATATGTGTAACGTATTCTGGGTTCTCACTCGACAGCTACCGGTTCAATAATGTTAAAAATTTACCAGCGGGCAGTGAAGATATTGATTCAGTGCAACACAGTTTTGCTTTTGGATGGGGTTCCTGGTAAAGAGGGAACAAGGCAGCTAAGACATTCCTTCACATCTTTCCTAGATGACAGAGGGAGTGAGGACAACTTTCTGAAGGTCCATAATTCTGTTCTTGACCCATTTGATAACTTTTTTGACCAGAGCTGACAGGAAAGTACTCGCAGGTGTTCCTTGAAGTAATAGGCGCATGTTACAGTTCCCTTTGATTTTATCCCTCTCCACTTCTTAAGGTTCATAGGTTGATAAGCAAGCTTTTGGAATACGCACAGCAACTCTTGGCAGCATTGCATATAGTAATCGACGTTGTTGTAATTTGTTCTTATTGTGATATGAAAAAGGACAGGCTGTGTGTCATACCAGTAGGCCACAGTTTTACAGAACTCATTTGCAGTTGCTCTTTTTTTTTTTTTTGGGATAAACCTAGCGCTGTTCATGCAATTTAAACCCACAAACATTCAAACACAACAAAACTCAATGGCAACAGTCCAGTGGAATGTTCTAACCGCCAATAAACTGTCCTCAGCACCAACCTGTCTTACTTCACTAGAATATGTTTGAGAGGCAGCTGTTGCACCTTAAACTTTCCTCTGAATTCACCTTCCTTCTTCATCTTGGTGTAGGTTTAGAGGAACATCTTAAATATTGTCTTCACCTCTTGGAATCAAAATTTGGCCTGAGGATCCGGAGGCAGTCACAGCCATCATCTGCTAACGTGCGGCGTACACCCTGGACAGGTCTCTAGTCTGTCACACGCTTGCACGGAGACAAACCAGTCGGTCATATACACTCAAAATCACTATGGTTGATTTAGAATCACCAGTCAACTTCATAGGCAGGTTTTGTTTTTACTTTTTTGCCTGCGGAAGAAAGCTGGAAAAAAAAAATGAATGCATGCATGATGAGAACATGCAGATCTTCCTGTGAGCCCTGTGTTATACTTTCTGATACTAATATTTCACACAATGTTTTAATATACCTCTCCATGAAGCAATGTTATAAGAATGCAAAGTACTTTGTGATTTTTGTAAACTTATTTTTTATTTTTCAAAGACCATGATGTTTTCCAGCATCATCAAGGAAATGTGCTAAGGAAAACGGGGTAAAAGAGTGAAAAACACAGGTATTTGAAACAGGAAAGAGACATGTAGGTAACCACGCTCTCCTTTTTCCTAATCATTGTCCAATAGTATATACTCATCTCTCTTTTAGATTTGTTAAATTATGCCAGTAGAATTTAAAACTTACCATCACAATCCATAGTGGGATATGAAAGAAAGAAATGACAGTTGTTCAGCAGTTTTAACAACTCATATCCTGATCTATTTCATCCACAGGTTCAAGTCTATAATTTTATTTATTTCTTTTCTTCCAGCTCCTTGGACCCCTTTGATCAGCAGACATTATGGCTGTATTTAGGCTGCAGGCAAATCAGATTTGTTCATCAAATCAAACAGCCCACAGCAATGTTGCATCCAATGTTAGTTTGAATAGCCAAGGCAGATGTTGAAGGTTTGTCTTTTCCCATCTCTGCACCATCAGTGCATGCTGGGAAACAAATACGTCTGCGTCAAGACTTTCATGTTTCTAATAAAACAGATCCTTTTCAACAGTCACAAATATGTAGACTGAAGAAAGAGAGGATCTTAAAAGGAACAGAAACTAGAGTGTTGGATGTTTCACTGGATTAAATAATTTTCTTTTACTTCAGCCTGACCTTTTGGGGAATGGAATTTGATGTGGAAACTAAAAGATTCTTAGTCAGTAAGGACAGCTACTTTTGTGATATGGCTTTGCAATGAGAGGTTTCTGACAACTTTATCTATAGTGAAGCATGAACTAAAGTTTCAGTTCTATGAATCTCATACTGTCATGTGTCACCACGCAAGAGACAGACAAGACTTTGATTTGTGTTCTGACTGAGATTCTTCTGTGAAATTCTGTTCCAATTAACCTTAAATTGAAGCAGCAGTTTGAAACCACTTCCCAGTGTGGTTTGAATATGATTTACAAAAATATATTTTTCCTTTATTTCCCCAGCTGCTCAGTCTTCCTGAGAGCAGGCTATGCAATCTGGATATTTCAAAAGTGCAATTTAACTAGCAAAATGAACAAATACTGAGATTTGAAAGAATTAAGAGTAAAGTTTGCTGGTTTACATATACAAATAATTATTAGCTGAGATTCACTCAGATGCACAACTAAGTTTAGAGCTCACGTCTGTGCCTTTAAAAAATGTTGGCACGTCCACTGCGATTAAAGTATACAGTATTTAACTTGTATTCTGGCTGTTGCACTGTGGCAGTGGTCCAGAACACATTTGACAGATCAAAGGAGAAACACTGAAAATTAATGATGACTGAAGTCCACCGAGCCGTGCAATTTTTTTGTTGTGCATGTTGGCTTAGTCACGGTCACGGCTGTCCCGGTCATATGAACTGAAAAAAACAATCCTTAAAGTTTTTAATTGCAGCTGAAAATTTTTGCCTGTTAACAATTAAACAGTGCTGCACACTGAACCTCATACCGTCCGTTAGTGAGAGAAAGTACAGCATAGACTAAGAAACACTGTATAATTGTGTATGAGCATGGGTGAAGAACTAGACTAGAAATTAGAAAGTTCATTCATCCATTTATTATTGTGTATCTGTCAATCTGTGCATTTCTTCTCTGTGATTAAAGTTGCAAAATGCACACCTGTCTGCACGAACTTGCAGACAGGTGTGTGCACATAGGTACACATTCATTCTCCCCCAAAAAAGAGAGCAATATAGAGTTGGCTGTACATGATACAACTTGCCTTATGCTCTCAGCTGCTGGTCTCAAATGCTTCCATCCACAGACTTATGAGCCAATTTTGCCCAGGATACATTTGACTATAAATTAATTTTAGAGAAATTCCCCATTGAAGACTTTTCAAGACTTTTATTCTCCACCCTCTAACACTTTGTTGCTTACCCTTTAGGAGATGAAACAGAACTGTCCACTGAGTGATTTCATCATACAGGATACTAAAGCATTTACAGTTCACCTCTTTGGTCACAGGAGGGAGCTGTGTACTAGTTGCTGGAATGCTTTTAGCCCTTTTTCTCAAGGTGCTTAATGGGAATTTTCCATGCGCAGGTCTGAATGCATGCAGTGCTGAGCATGATTGTAATTTTTTCCTTCTGCCCCGGTCACTGGACGTTCATCCGATATGTGTATGTGACTTTTCCTGTGTGTTTATCTATATGTGTGCTAGACTGTCTGTCATTAGGTGTGTGCGTACGTGTGTGTGTGTTTGTGTGTTTACACATCCCGAGAGATTTATTGCAGTGAGCAAGCAGGATTTCAGGGCATCTGGAGATCAGGTCACAAAGCATGAATAGCCCAGTGGCTGTGGTCCAGGCATCACTCCAAGGTAGCCCCTATTAGGATACAAACCATACAGGCTCAACACCCTCAACACCAGGCTTACTGGAGTACTAAAACAAGATAGTAGGAACACTTGCTCCTGCCTGGATGAGGAGAAGTGTGAAAGCACTGAAACAGAGCGGTGGAGACAGAAGCTACACTTTAGTTCTTCTTTTAGTTTAATAATGTTTTGCAGAAGTTGTTATTGAGTGGAAAAAAAAACAGCCGATCATAAAATGTAGAGTCAGTAATTTAATCATTTGTAGCCATTGAAAAAAATACCAATATCAACAAAACAATTATATGTAAACTTGAACTGCGCTCCATGGAGCAGAGATAAAGAAGGTGGAGGATTTTAAGTACTCAGGGTCAACAGTCCAGAGCAACAGAGCGTGTGGAAAAGAGGTGAAGAAGTGTGTGCAGGCAGGATGGAATGGGTGGAGAAAAGTGTCAGATGTGATGGATGATATAAGAGTTTCGGCACAAATGAAAGAAAAGGTATACAAGACAGTGATGAGACCTGAGCAGAGTTGGAGGTAGCAGAGGTCAAAATGTTGAGGTACAGTTTGGGAGTGATGAGGATGGATAGAATCAGGAATGAGTACATCAGAGGAGCAGGGCATGTTAGATGTTTTGGAGAGAAAGTCAGGGAGGCCAGACTGAGATGGTTTGGACATGTACAGAGGAGGGATAGTGAATATATTGGTAGAAGGATGATGAGGTTGGAACTGTCAGGCAGGAGGCCTAGAGGAAGACAGGAGAGAATTTATGGATGTAGTGAAAGAGGACATGAAGTTAGTGTGTGAGAGAAGAGGATGCAGAGGATAGAGTTAGATGGAGGTGGATGATACGCTGTGGCGACCCTTGAAGGGAAAAGTCAAAAGAAAAGTGAAGAAGATTAGACTTGGAAAAAACACAGGTCTTGAGGTTATTTGTGTTGATTTTGCACATGCAAAAAGAAATGAGGTACAATGTAAACATCAACGGTGGTTCTTTTATCAGTGCTTATTATTCAGCCTTGTACTGTCAGTTTTGCTTGTGTAATATTCTTTGTGGGCTTAAAGCCACCCACCTGCCTTGAGTCCTGGAGGAAAATCAGATGCACAAATTCATAGAAAGTACTCACAAACTCTTGTTCAGCTTTGTGCACGTCATCCAAGCTTGCAAAGACCTCACACTTTGTGGCTTGCGCTCAGCTGCATTAGCACCTGATGGGTAATTTCCCACTGCAGTCATTGTGAAGTGCTGCTCACCGTGTGATGTTGGTTCAAATTCTACCCTGGGCAGTGCTGGCTTAAAATTTGCTATGATGTTTTTTTGAAGTGTGTGCGGTATTGTTTGAGGCCCACTGTGTTGAGCTGGAGGTTATTGTATTCTCTTCTCAGGAGTATTGTCTAAGGCTGATGTATGTGTGCTTGTTTATGTTACAGGCCAGTTTGTCAGGACGGTGACAGTTCTAACGTGACCAGACCTCCACATTCCCACAGTTGTTCACCTCTGACCTCAGCTCTTTTTCCTCCAAAATTTGAGTGTACGTGGTAGAGCAGCAGACCGAGAGTGTGTGATTGACGTACATTGTGTATAGTGTGTCGGTAGCCGCTTGAGTGGATTTGCCTCGTAGTGTTTACTCAGCGTAGGAAAACACACGCTCCCTCACATGGACCAGAGTATCTGGCCTAAATCTGGACATGCACTTTCATGTTGGAGGTTATTTGGTGTTATATCACACACATGCAAACACACACATGTACATGCAATAAAATTTTCTTTACACAAACCAGCAGTCATTGCTGGACTAAGGACTTTCCAACTTTAAAATGGCACATTATGAAAAAAAAAATCACTTTTTCTTTGCTCAAGAGCATTTACTTGGGTATCTGAAATGATTACCAGCTCAAACACGATTACATAACACAACTCCGTCATTTTGTTTGGGGGCACCGATGTCTGAAAACATCTAATTCATTGAGCTGTTCAGATGTACAGGGTACTGTTGCATCAAATTCATAGTCTCCCAATTTCTGTACTTATGATCTCAACACACAGTTTCAGTCAATGCAACCTTCAATGTACCTTGGAAGTGAGAAGTGGAAATTCTGTGTTTTCTGTGTATGTTTGTGTTCTGCATATTGATTTGGCATAGGTTTTATGTTGGATGTTCTTCCTCACACAACACTCCCCATTTATTCCGTGGTCCCAAGCCAATGGGGCAATGTGGAGTTCATGTTTGTTGTTGAAGTCATCAGTATCAAACGAGTTGAAATGTTGCCTGTTGTGTAGTGTTTGGTAGCTCCATTATCTGAGGTAAACTTCCGATGCTAGTGGTGATTAACTTAAGTGAACACTAGCGCTAGCTGGGTAATGTATCTGAGGCAAAGGCTGTGTTGCTAGATAACTGTTGCAATTAAATAACTTAAGGTGACATTAGCAGACCTAAAAGCAATTTACCCTGGAGCAAACGCAGACATCCTTGTTGATCTTCTGGATGTTAAGTCAGCTGTATGTCCTGCAACACAGCTTAATCCAAAGCAGACATTTAGTTTGGTCTTCTTTGGGTTTAGAAAATGGAATAAAATGAACTATATTGCGCATCTCCTCGGGATACCTGGAATTAGTATTACAAATTCCCCAGGAACATTATTTCACCATTATTTATTTTGGCATAAACATCATAGAACAGATGAAATTTTGAAATCCTCCAGTGGTTGCTGAAAGCTGAAGATGTCAGAGTTCTGTTCCCTGTGTAGCTACTGCTCAACATCTAATCGCTCACCTGCTTTTGAGGGACTGGTCTTACTGGTCAGTTGAGGGATTCACTCTGTCCCCTAAACTATTGAGCTCTGTGTTTTGTTGAGTTTTTTTCACCAAACGTGCCACAGACATTCAATTAAGACCTCAGGAAGTAATATCAGCTTGGGAAAAAATGGCATGCATCTCCTTTAAGGAGACAGAGCAGAAGGCATGATAGTTAATAATGGCTATGAGTTAGACTTTGTAGGCAGACATCACTTTTGGCCCCTGACATAATTCATTTAGATTGATAATAATGATGGTTGGTTGACTTTGCTAATCATGGTTTATCTATCATTTTGCCATAAAAATGATAGACCTTCAATTTCTCTTTCTTCATTTTAATTATATGAAAGATGCTGTGTTTCCTTTCTCAAATTGTTATTTCAGAATGATAAGGTTGCTAGCACAAATGCACACACCTAAGTCACGCATAAAAACTTTTCAGTTGGAACTTATGGGTTTTCAGGTTCTACTCCTGCTTAAATTCAGACCTGAGTGGGCTACTAATACACACACCACTGTCAGAAACTCAAATGACATTTTATCTTGTGCCATAGTTTCCCCTCCAGGATGATATGTACTATTTATTCCTTGCTCACCTTAATGGTATTTATGGTTTTAGGTTACAGTCAGCTGTCATCAAGCTTCTAACTTAATAAGTGTCGTGACGTCCTGTTCTTAGATACTGAGATGATGTTGACCCATTACACAGACCATCTACACACTTTGTGGAGGCATATTAAATGCAAGTGGTCCACTGAGAGCAGAGTATGCCTGTTGGACAAAATGCCATACCTTCAGATCATTTACAAAATGGTTTGTCATGATGCACATTTTGTACAGAATAAGGCCCCAATCATACACTTCCCCTTACCCATTAACACTAGCTTCTACCCGAAACTTGCGGGTTTAGGAACCTCCTCTAACTGCTAATACAATCTTCCGCCCACTAAAGCCGCTACCCATTATGCCGACTCCCTTACTCACTTTGTAGGTGTGGCGGGTGGTCTGAGCAAATGGCTTCAATGCGCATCCACCTGGTCACATGTGGACGTGCACATAAAAAGCCTGATTGGGCCTCAGTTGAACTCCTGAGAAAGTGGCAGAGATTGTCTTAAATGGCTTGCTCGCCATTTAAACAATAGACAACCAGAATGTGTTTACTGGGAGCGCACCAACTATCTGAGACTTTCAGGTAGCCGATAGGAATTTTCTGTGTAAAAATATTTATATGTATATATCAGTGCAGAGGAGGAGGAGGAAGGAAGAGGAGGAAGCTCTACAGCATAGTCCCAGTCGAGCTGCGCACGAGAGCTGCTCCGATCTGGATGAAAAAGACGCTCCATAGCGGTTTGCGGGTAGTGGTTTACGGGTAGCGCAACCTGCTCTTAAAGGCAATGGCTACTGACGCACTAATTGGTTTAACAGGTGGAACGCCCTAACCACTCCTATGCATAATATAGCGGGTAGCGCAGGTGGGATAGCGGGTTTAGCAATGTGGAAGATTGCGTTCTTTGCGGGGGAACGCCCCTCGCGCTACCCGCTATCCTTAAATAGCGGCTTTAGGAGATCTGGTGGAAGATTGGGCCCTAAGTGTTGGTTTAGTGCATTGCTTCTCAATTATTTTCTGCTGCACCCTCCCCTAGGAAGAAGAAAACATTTCGGGCCCCCCACCCTACCCCCACCCACCCTCCACTGCAACTATAAATAGTATCATTTGTCTATAAAATTGTTCTAAGTACACCTCTGCATCACACTGTATCCCTATTAACTAGAGATCAACCGATATGGGTTTTTCAGGACCGATACCGATTATTAGTTGTTAGAGGAGGCCGATAACCGATCTTTGGAGCCGATATTCATTTGGAGCAAAAGTGTAAAAATTGGCCCAAAAAAATTGGATAATGCAAACACTGAATTTCATTGAAATGCCTAAAGCATGTTTATTGAATCACACAAATAGAAAATAATAGCTCCAGAAGTGCCTGAATTTCCTAGACTCAGAAACATCTCTTATAAAGTTGAATAAAAGGTTAAATAAATAGCTCTCTGAAATTACAGAAAATACAGTAAAATTTAAATATAACTACAATGTCTTGTCTTTGTTTTAAGTTCAAACACAACAAAAATACAGGCTCAGCAGCACCTCTTGTAAAGTTGAATGAAAACTTATAATAATATAATAGCTCCCTGAATTTTTTCACAATAAATAAAATAAAATTTCAGTATAACTGAAATAATTTAACTTTGTTTTAACTTCAAACAAAAACAAAAAGTGCAGGAGTTCTTAGGCTCTGCATTATCTCTAGTAAATGCAAATAAAAACTTGCTTCCGGAGATTTTATAAAGTAATAGTATATAAAACAGCAGCATTTAGGATGCCTTAAGTTAATTTCATTATCAAATGTTATATTTTACCATGCGATAGCAAGGACCCTGTCATTTAAAACTGTGTTGCTATATTATTAATGATTAATATGACAAAGGCTACATAAAAAAGTATAATAGTTGCTATGAGTGCAATTAAACTCCTGACAGGACACAAATAGCCTTTTCAGGCTTTAATGAGCTCACACAGTATTTAAAATGTTCCACCACTTTGTTCAGATGAATCATTTCTGAATTTTACTCTCATCTTCCCGTTCATTTTCAGATCATCAGGACCAAAAAGCTCATAGCAACGTTAATAGTTGTGAGTTGTAGAGTTTTTCACGTGTCTTTAACGTATTGACAGCATGAAGCTGGCCTGTAGAAATCTATACATTAGCCACATCGTTGTATAAGTTGTAGGGTTTGAAGCGTGAGAAAAAGTAACGGCTTACTGTCCTGGAAAGTACGGTGTATTTTCCCCATTGCTAATACATAGTCTGCAGAGCGTTTAGAGCCAGATCGACAAACTAATCTTACAGTAAAAGCTAAGCAGCCTCCACCTTAGTGCTCCCTAAAACAAGTAAACTGAGTTTTTTATGCACTCTCTCTTTATCACACACACATGCTTTTCTATCATGGACTGTTTCCATGTCGATATTATCAGCAGTCTTCTTTTAAATAATTCACAGACATGTTGGGACGTAATACAAGTTAGCAGGGCTGCTGCTAAGGTTTACTCTGCTCTTACGTTATTCTGCTGCTCACTGTAACGTTAGTAGTAGTTGTGAGATTCAGAGTACTGGGATGTTTATTACAATTTCGGAAGAGCTTTCTGCATTAACCTTTGACACGTGTTTTCTGTCCGGAGCTTCTCACACAAGAAAACTTTTCCTCTCACTCTCCAGTGTGTTCTTCGGAGGCTCTGCCTCTGCCGCTTAACCAATCAGAGGACGGGGTGAATAGTGCAGGAGACAGCAGGCATGAGAGAGAGGCGCGGCTGCATCTGAGCCGAAATAACCCAGTTTTAAATAGATTTCTTCATATCGGCCGGTCGGATTAAAAAAAAGGCAGATGCCGATATACGTCAAATTTCCAAATATTAGGCCCCGATAATCGGCCCGACCGATAATCGGTCGAGCTCTACTATTAACATTAAGGGAAACAAAAAAGAAAGAAAAATACGTCAACTTATAAGAAAGAATAACTTTATTGTATTTTTTTTTAGTCTGTAAAGATTTTAAGTGCATCAATCCTTCCACAGTCACAGTGAAGCCAAGTGCTACATCAGCATTATCATATTTGCTCATCTTAACTTTCTGGTGACTTTTGTTTGTCCCATTATCTCCGTCTCTCTCCGCCTTTCTTTTCATCCCTGTTAAATATTCTTCCGTGGTGTCTCTTGAGGGTTTGTTCCACTTCATATCTCCTGCTCTGTGCTGCGTGCACGCATGTCAGTGCAAAAAAAAAAAAAAAAAAAATCTGACACCATATAGCTAATACGCCCTTCGCAAACTGCGACAATGAGAGCACCACTGCTGCCTACTGTAGTATATGTGCAATTACACTTTATTCCAGTATGGCCAAAAAAAAAAAAAGCATGTTCCCTGGCATCGCACAGCGCCCCCCCAAGGGGTCGCGCCCCACTATTTGAGAAGGACTGGTTTAGTGAGACAATATTTGCACTAAAGATAATTCAAGGAAAGTTCTTGCACTGCGTGGTCTATGACACACATTTATATGTGTATTCAGCAGGAATACATTATTTTAAGTGATTATTGTCAATGTTTTCCAAATGACAAATTTTACAGCAAACATTATTGGTACTGGTGAAATAAGCATTCAACTTTTGTCGACTTATCAGATGTTATTAGACTATCTACATCATGCTGCATCTTTATCCTGGTTTAAAATCAGCTACAACACAGTTATCACCATTAAAAGTTACCCCTTCATGGAAGGTATCATCTCGTTTTCCTAAACGTCTTAGAGTGCCTCCCAACGCTTGATTTATACTTTTGTGTTGAGTCTGTGCCAGCTCAGATAGCTTGTGGATCGGTATGTAGGTCATTAAATATTAATCAGCAGCTTTGAGTTGATGGGAGTTCATGTCATTTTCACTGGTATGGTTTAAATCCATATATTATCTACCTCTAAAGCAGAGACAGCCAAATACTGAGTGTGAAAATATACATTAAAAAGTAGTAAAATATGGCCAAATTGAAGGAGCTGTCAGAAGTGCAAATAGATGTTCACAAATTCTCTAAAAATACTGCTGTGTTGAAGATGATGACCTAAAATTGCAGTGAAGACAGAAGACTGTCTGGTAGCAGGTTTTTCACACTCTGCATCCATTTGTCACACTTGTCTATAATCTGCCCGTCTCCGTGTTTCTGTGGATATCTCTGCGGTGAGACTTGACAGTGTTTGTGTCTGTGTATTCTGTTTTCTCCCAGTGTGGCTGAGCTTCGCAGGTTGTTTTGGTCACTTGAGATGTGTGTGTCTCAATCTTAAAAGAAGACTCACGTGTGAAAGAGGAAATGGCGATGTTCCCCTTTTTTTGTGGGCTTTTAAACAGTTCAACGGTTTTAAAATTCATTGCTGAATAAAGAACGGAAACTTCAGCTCAAAGGTGCAAAGCAAATGCTTTGAGTTGTTTACCTTCCAAATGCTGACAGAGTTGTACTGCTTGTCCTAACACAGAAATTGGAAGCCATACATGGGTTACATCATGGGTCACCCATCATATCTTATAAGGTTATTAAACCCCGAGTTGTAGCCAGCCATCCAGCATGACATACAGACTCCCAGCACAGCAGTCCTGGAATAATTTGATAGGACATTACTTAACTGCTCTACTATTTTTTTTTAGCCTCTACAGATAGTGTAGGAAAGATCTTTGTCTTAGGAAAATGTTGGGTAACGATCTGGAAGCTGGTCATTGAACATAACATGTGTAATGTGATTGCAGTGTTTTTTTGTTTCTGCCAAAGATTTCGATTGTCCTCATATTTGAATTTTTCCAGATGTCAATGATAATATTACAAACTTGGTCAACACTTTAAGGATGACACATAGTTTCTACAAGATGATCCAAGATTAGAAGGGAGAAGTTTGAATAAGTGGCAAGAAGCTGGTTTCAAAAGCCTTTACATTAAAAAAAAAAAGAAGAAGTGTGAAACAAAAATGTATTTACCAAGAGATAAATGTTGCAAAAGGCATATTTTTTTTCTTCTGTTTGCTGATGAATCAGCTAAACATTTTCTTTCTTTTTGTTTGGTTTGGCTTAAGGATTTTTGTCTAAGGTTTTATTTTTCTGAAATACTTATACATTAACCCAAGACGTGGGGTTTGGATCTTAAAATTATCCTTTTTTGGTGGTGGTGGTGGTGGTGGTGTGTGTGTGTGTTGTGTGTGTGTGGGGGGGGGGGGGGTGTTGTTAAATCTTTTGCTTCCTAATGCTGATCATCTGTCTTTTCTTTTTTTTCCCCTCATAGGTACACATACATCACATTGTTAGGGTTATTTTCTCTACTTTTAACATGGCATACTGGAAAACTGGTATGTTTTTGCACTAATTTGCTACACTTTCCCCTATACAACATAAATTGTTTTAACGTGTTAATATACAGTATTTACTTCAATGTAGTGCATCAAACTTAAATCTTGTGATGAAGTTGTTGATCTCGAATGTTGGTGTCTAAAGCCAACAACAGGGAAATGACCACTATAGGCTTTTTCTGAGGTTTAAACTCAAACCTTTGCTGTGTGTGCAACAATGGAGACGGTTCATTACAAATAGGCAACTCATGATACAATTCAAATCACGATTTGAATCATGTACAACACAAAATTAATTACAGGCAAACAACTGATTTTTTTTTTTTTTCTCACACAAATCCAGCCTTTTCCTTTTTAACAATACTGTAGTGTTTTCTCTTATGCTCTTTTCAATACAGTAGATTAGAACTAGAAGCAAATGACAAAAAAATTGTATCAGTTCTCTTCCTCTTTTTTTTTTTTACAACACTGTTTTTTTTTTCTTTTCCTCTTTATACCTGCATGGCAAATGACTGGAAAGTTGAAACTTTTTTATCAACTCATAAATCTGTCAAATCCTGTTTTTGCTTTTCTTTTTTTATACAATCGGCCTACTGCCCTCTTTTCAATAAATCAGGACAGGACCAAGCCTTTAGTACATAACAAGTCAACTCTACTTTAAGCCTAAACTAAGGCATTATACAAACATAACAAAACTGGTCTTTTCTTACACTCTTTCCAAATCAATTCTGCATCAGAGAATGTGTTTTTTTTTTTTCTTTTTTTTTTTGATAGAATTATTACAGATGATCGTCAGTGTGTAGATGACAGGTTAAGTCATCTGTATCAGAGGACCCAAGATGAGAAGGGAGAAGTTACAGTAACTTATACAAAGTGGGTGGTTTAAAAAGCATTTTCACAAACTGCCAGAACTCGAAGGATTTTGGATGTTGTCACTGATTAATGTTTCAAATAAATGTTGAATAAAGTGGTGCACAAAAAGGCGGATGTTGACAATGATAAATATGAGTGATGTGCACACTTGAAAAACAAGACTCCATTAGAAAGAAATATCAAGAGGAAAAGCACAACACTGCAAAGCAAAACACTGCTTTTTTTTTTTTTTCCTGAGTGAAAGTATGCTTGAAAGTACAAGAATAGCATTGACCAAGCCTGGTGAAACTCTGGAAGGAACAGAAGTATCTAGGCCATCGGGGGATCGATGATTAGACACAAAAACAACTTCTCCATCTGGTTCTTCAATAGTCTTTTGCTGGCATGTTGCCACTTCTTGCTTCTCTGCAGGTTTCTAGGCATCCAGTCATGTTACAGTAAACACTCTAAGGTCCTCAGGAAAGGAGGCATGTAAAGTTTGGCAGCCAACCAACACAAATGGATACAAACCCTTGAGCCACTCAGTCAGCTTGCTTTTTTTCACTCGTTTTATTCACTAGTAGTCATAATATCTTGCCAAATAACTGGTAAATGCTCTGAAAAACAATCTGCTTTTCTCAGTATTGAACCTTCATTTTAGAAGTGGAGAGAGAGAATTCAAGTCTGCTGTAAAACAAATCTGCTTAGGGAGTTGTCCATATAAATGGGCTTATTTGTATAAGAGCTGGCCGTGTTTTATCAATTGGCTACAGTTTGATTGGTTCATTTCAAGGGAGTTTCAGTGGGCCTTTAACTCACTTCTCGTCACTTGACGTCAGGAACGAAGGAAGGAAATCTATAAGGAACCTTTCTTGTAAATTTAACATAGCATAGGGCAGTGATGCAAGGAGAGAACGGAAGCAAGCAGTATTCATTGACTTATGCAACACTTTTATGGCGTTCATATCCAGTAAATGAGTAAGTAATCAATTCACGAGTCAGAACTGTGTCACATAAGTTAGAAACAGGATTTTTACCTTAACTTATATTTATTTTTGATTAAATGCTGTTCATCCAAACTAACTTCAAATACAGTTTAAGTTGAGTAACGACATAAGTTGGTAGAAAGGACCCCCCCCTCCATTCTTTCCATATTCTTGAGTATTGCCCAACTGTCATTTACCTTTTGTGTGCTCTGATCTTTGTGTTTGCTTATGTTCGTCTGGATGCGCTGTTTGTTTTTCTTTGCCATGTAGACTGGTAGAAAAATCCACGTCACTCTGTTTGTTTATGCGTTATAATTTGTGTGCATAACTAGATATACTGAGCCGATTGCGGCCTGGTGGTCAGATGCTATGTCACATGTTTCTGCACACACAAACAAGTGTTTTTAAGCAGACGTGCACTTTTTAAAAAAAAACATAGATGCTGTTTTTCTGTCTTTTTTTCAGGTTATTTTTTTTTTTTTTCGAAGAGCTGTGCATCTATGTGTTAAGTAATTGCGGATAAAATTATTATTGTTATTTGAACAGCTGCTAAATCCCTTTTATATGACTTAAAAAAAACTGTCTGTTTCAGGCTGACACTTTTGAATTGCAATTGGCATTATTCAATATTTTCAAAAAAGATACAAGTCAAACAATAAACACTGGTCAATTTACAGCTTTTAATTCATGACTACTAGGAAGCAGTGTTTAAATTATGTAGTAAAGACATTTTCTTGACTATAAATGTCTTTTTTTGTCAGAATAACATTGGCACTTATATTCTCATGAAGAAATATGCAACCGCACTTAAAATTGCTTGGTTTTATGGTCAGCCATCTTTTTCAACAGCTCAATAAGATTTCTTGGTGGAAATCTGGAGCGTACAGACAGTTTATTTATTTATTGTAAAATTAGCCAGTGTATTATTATAGCTGATCTTTTTCACTCTCAGATATTAATATTGGCACAGGCCTCAGCTGAGCTTTAGTCAGACGTCTAAGCAGAAAGAGCCTGCACAAGAGACAACATAACTTGTTTTTCTCAGTTTTTCCCTTCCCCCACTAATAGCCCAAATTTATGCATTGAAGCTGTATTGTGCAATGGAGAAGCTGCTTTTTTTTTTTTTTTTTTTTTTTAAGAGTGTTGTAGAGTGTTGTTTGTACCCACTAACCCTTAATCAATACATTAATCAGTTATGAAAAAAAAAAAAATGCTGGTGTTTAAAGGCTGTTACCCACGGACAAATATGGGTCAGTAGAGCTCACTTATAAAGTATGTCTGTGAGGAAGCAAAAATAGTCAGTAGGTGTTGTTTAACTAAGGAATCTTTGTGAAATATCACAGGTGTTCGCCCGTTTGAGTGCAAGTGTGTGAAGACATTCATCCAAATGTGCTGCTTTCATTCCCTTGTCTTTACCTCTACACTCTTGCAAAAATGGATGGTGGACCGCTCGTCTTAAATCTCACAAACTATTTTTTTTTTGTACTTTTTATGAAATGACCTGTCAATCACAGAAAGTATAAGCAGTTGCACACCTCTTAAAGAGGGCTTTTTGAAAAATATTTTCTTTTTTAGGACATCATAGGTCCGTTGTGCAATACATCCTTGCTGCATAAATTTGGCTAAAAGATGGCGAGAGAGAGTGAGGAAAACAAGTCAGGAATGTTTTCCTTGTGAAGACATTTTCTGTACAAAGTTTATGTCAGACTTAAATTTAATGTTTTGTGCTGCTTGAAGTGACCTTCTTTAAGTTAAGTGGCAAAGCACAGTTTCGTTTTTTTTTTTTTTTTTTTTTTTTTTTTTTTTTTTGCGGGGGGGGGGGGGTTGTCCAGTTATTTTGAAACAGCAGTCTGACTCCACTTCTATTGTAGTTTAACATCTTTGGGTGAGATGTAAAATCTTACAGAATCTTCATTTGTGTTTACACAGCCACAAACGAAACCTGTCAGGTTTGTCATCTTTGCAACAAGAGCAAAACACACCAAGTAGCTTCGCCCCTTTGTTTCTCCTTCTCCACTAGGCTTTTTGCAAACCTCATTTTGGAGCTTGCTAACTTTTCATTTCTCCATCTCCTCACAATACATGTGAATTAGTGGTTAGGCCCAGTTCCACAAGTGGGCACGATTGGTTCTTCCAGTGTTCTGCATGGAACATATGGGCTGTCAGAATTCGCCTTTCTGAGACGGCTCCTCATAGCAGCAACTGTTTTCAGATCCTTTCTTTTAGTTTGCTGTGTTATTGAGAAATGGCAGTTAAGCAGGATTAGTGGAGGTCAAGGTGAAGTCTGAATAGTTGAGAAAACTGCTTCCAGGATTGCTCGAAAGGCTATGTTTTGCTTGCAACTGTGGCCTGTTTTGAATTTCTATTTTGTGCTGGTGTTTATGTGGGAAAGGCAGACTTATCTAGGTTTCTATCTGTTGTTGGCTGGTTTGACAGGTGTCCCGCTTGTATGAGGAGATTCTGGTCTGATATAACCGGTAACCTATTGTGTGTAGTGACTTGTGCTTATGTGCAAGAAACAAAGTGTGGCCTGTGTATGTATGAGGGAGGGGGAGAAATAGTTAAGATAAGTAAATGCTGTGGATGCTCTTGGCAAAAACAAAGTGTTTGAGAGCGTGCACCATGTTCTCATACTCGCACACACATGAATTTAATATCAGCCCCCACCTAACTGGAGAAGCATTGAGGGCCTATTAAAGCCTGACCTAACCTCTTCTTTACCCCCCCGCCGCCCCCCTCCATCCATCACTCAGAGGTCTTGCAGAAAACAGAGTAGGAAAACAACAACTGCCGTTAACAGAAGGCGAGACGGCTGCTCCGGCTGGCTGCTCCAATTGGTCCAGATTCACTGCCGAAGAGGGCTGCTATTGGCTAAGAGGAGACACACCTCTAGAATCTGTTTATGTGCAGCCGAGAAAGCAAAGGGTGGGTTGATGGAGGAAGGGGATATCGGGCTGGGTGTGGGAGGGGATGGCCTGGGAGGGGGGGGAGGTGTTAGAGTTTTTGCATGAACAGAAGAGGAGAGATTTGGGAGGGGTCATTTCCATGTGCACTCTGGACAACATCCATTGGAGCTTGTTCAAGAACTTCTAGGAAACTAGGGTGTGTGTTTCTCTTCTGTGTGTGTGAGACTGTGTTTGTGGATTTTGTTTAACTCCCTTAAAATCGCAACAAGGCTAACCTAATTTAGTCACAGCATTTATGAACTTCCCAGAAAGTTAACCACAAACGACATGAAGACTTTCTTGGTCTAAGTGGAAAACAACATTTTTATCTTGCAAACACATCAACATGTTTCTGCTCTCAGACCTGCCCTTGCTTGCCATAAAGTCACAGGTTTACCATCAGCAGCAGCAAAGCTGTTTGTGTTTTGTGATTTTTGACATATGTAGGGAGGATGCCATGAAAAGAGCTTGTCATTTGTCTAATGTAATAAAAAGCAAGCGTTCAGTTGTCTATTTTCAAAGTTTAAGCAGCTCGGTTCATTTGAAGAGGGTTGCTGTTTTCCAGTTGCGCATATGTTGGACAAAAGAGGAGCTTCAAATGTTTGTTTCTCAGTTTGGATGTAGAAAAAAGTCCAGTTATTCAGATATGTCCTCACGTGCGCTGAGAAGTACACGTGAGTTAAGGAAGAACGTTCACAAGAAAGCACCCTAAACATTGCAAACATTTGAAGGGGCACTGATCATTATCACATTTACTTTATCTGATGAAGCCAAACAAAACCCTAAAGCCAAAGTTTAAATAGAGACCGTCTGTGCTGGGTAGGTTTGGTTAACTTTGGATAGAGAATGCGTCTAATAGGAAGACCGAGGCTGGGAATTGAGGTAATTATGAAGCTCGGAGCAGTGCTGTGTCATTCATTCCTTGTTTACGAGCTCTTCGTGTCTGTGTGCATGTGAGGAAGAGTGTCTAGATGTGCTCGAGGGCACTAAGAACCTCTGAGCTCGCTTGTTGCAAAAGCTATAGGATTACAAAATGTGTGGGTTACTTGGACACATATATTCTCTTGAGCATAATGTGATTAAAAACCCAACATCCAGAGCCATCAGTTAAAATGTGGGCCACTGCATTACTAGACCCTTCCTACAGCCCAACTACACCCTTCTCTTTATGTCACATTTGTTTGTCTTCAGTCTTCAGGCCACTGTATTTATGTGCTTTTTTTTTTGTGTTTGGACCATCTTCTACTTAGCAAATGTCAAAGATTAACGCAGTATTGTGGCAGTAGCTTAAATTATCATACACTGACACATTACTCTGTCCATTCTTTACTGTAGTTGATACAACTTACTAGTCAGTCGAACAGGAATCTCATAAAAATACTACCTTGTTTTCAGTTTAAATTAACACTTAATTTTCCCCATAAATCACATCTGAGCTATTTCATAAATACATATGATAATCTAATGGGTAAACAAGTGATATGATGTATTTAGTTTTATGTGTGGGCGTCACTCAGCCACCTGCCTTCCTCTGCAAGAAACCTCTCAAGGCTGTTTTTGGTGAAAGTTACATGTTGAGGCATGTTGTAACAAGTTATTTTAATAGGTCCTGGTGTCTTTTTGTTGACACATTGTCTTGACTACAAAGTTAGTCTGATAATTACAAGAATTTGTGGATGTATCGTTTATCTGTCAGTATGGGTTTTGGCCTAATTTTTTATTTAAAAAATGTATTTCTGCTTTCTGGAATACCCAAAACTCATCAAAAGGTTACAGCTTGTTTGGTCCAAGTTAACAGTTTTAAAGAATGGTGTACATGTACTTTGAATAATAATTCAGACTTTGAATTAAGAGTGTATGAAGATGTGCTGTACCTTTTTGTATAGGCCAACTGGTGAACCATTCATGAAGCTAACTGGTTATAAACCTGTGAAATGGTCAGACAACAATTCCTTTGATTTGTGAATGTGCTGCTGAATCGGCAGTGAGGGGCAAAAAGCTGTTTAGACCTCAGCAGAAGGAACAGTGACATAAAGTATAAATGATAGACATCATATTTTCTGTGATTGTGCAGCCCCATGTTTGAGTGGATTTCTGTAAATTGTTTGAGGCCTGTGGTCTGAATGGTGTGTATTGGCTGGAGCCCACTGTCCTCACTGGTTCAAACTCGCTTATTTGTCATTGTGAGGTATGTAGCTGTGGCCTTGCCTCACTAAGTCACTTGTAATAGCAGGAGGGCGGGGGTGGGGTGGTTGTGTATGAGAGATGATGGTGTGTTTGGGCAGACAAACCAGTTTTAAATGAAATGAAATGAAATGAAAATGAAATGAAATGAAAAATACTTTATTAATCCCAGAAGGGAAATTCAACATTGTAGTAAGGTTTTTTTTTTTCAACAATAAATGACAGCAATAATAATCGATTAGGATGTCCTGTTGTGGAGGCTGCTGGCTGCTGGCAGGAATGATCTTCTGTATCTTTCTGTATTGCAACGGACCTGAAGAAGCCTCTCACTGAACACACTGTTGTTTGATCACTGTGTGGTGGAGAGGGTGTGAAGAGTCCTCCATCATCTTCATCAGCTTGTGCAGCATTCTTTTTTGTACAATCAGCTCCAGCGGTTCCAGAGTTACACCCAGCACAGATCCAGCTTTCTTGATCAGTTTGTTGATTCTGTTAAGGTCTCTGGTTCTGATGCTGCTGCCCCAGCAGATGGCTGCAAAGCTGATTGCACTTTCAACAACAGACCTATAGAAGATGTGCAACATCTTGGTCCAGACATTAAAAGATCTCAGCTTTCTTAAAAAGTAGAATCTGCTCTGACCTTTCTTGTAGATGTATTCTGTGTTGCATTTCCACTCTAGTCTGTTGTCAAGCTGAACTCCAAGGTAGTTTTGGTGAGTTTGGTGGCAAATTCATCTGCACTGCTTTCTCCATAGAACATACAGTCAGAACAGTTATGCTTAGACCAAAGCAAATTAAAGTGAGAGAAAAACAGTCTGATTTAAAGAGGAAGACTGATGCAGAAAGGCTCGCTAGGGAAAGCTTGCTTGTGTCTTTCACAGGAAGAGAGACTCACAGTGTGATGCCGTACGCAGGAAGTCGAAAGAGATGGTAAGAGGTCGTCTGAGACCACAGGGGAAATTTCTCCAAGACTTCAACAGCTGCATTTGACATCCACTGTATCATGCATGAAGCTGAATAAGCAAGAATACCTTTGACGAGGATTGTCAAACATGCAGCCTTGAAGTGTGTGCATGTACGTGTAGGAGCTCCGTGTAACTGGAGTTGTTTGAAGATGCCTGACAAATATGAACATGCCTGATGAAACATGCTGCACCTACCACCTGTGTAAAAGATATATGTCACAAAGGGAAAAAGCAAAACAAACAAAAAAGATTGAACTTCTTCAGTGAAATCGTAATTCAAAAAACTGTGCCAACAAGACATTTTGATGTTTCGAGCAGTGCAGTGCAGACGCATTGCTTTCAAACCGAGATACAGAGCCGAGTATGTTTAAGTATGTTTACGTTCGGTAAACTCTGGGAGCTGCGAGTAGCAGCGCGTACTGTATTTTTGCCTTTCGTATCCTGAAATTTCTTTCATAATAAGAGGTAATATTTTCCCGTTGAGGTGTTTCATAACCTGAAAATTTTGTATGTAGAGACATTCGTAAGTAGAGGTACCACTATGTACCGTCATGGCTGAAAGTTTTGGCACCCTTACACATAAAGACCCAACAACCCCAAATGTCTGCAAAATAAGTTGAAATTGACGAAAAATATTTGGTGTCTCAAATTCTTTATTAAACTAATAATAGTACAGGAACTTTGTTTTTTAATCAGAACTTAATAAAAATTTTAAATAATTGATGAAACAGAAAATGCTGTGACAAAAGTTTTGACACCCTTTTAGATTTACAAAGAATAAATGAATTTCAAGCAGGTCATTCACCTTGAACTCACCTGTGGTGAGTTTAAAGGTGACAGCAATCTAGTAATCAGTGATCCAACCAGTTTAAAAGAAGCAACCCCCCCATTCTGCTGTTGTGAGTCACTGCATGACCATACTGAGCATGGACAAAAGAAAAAGAAAAGCAGAGAATTGTCTGAGGAAGTCAAAGAAAAGATTGTAGCAAAGCCTAGACAATCTCAAGGCTACAAGTCCATCTCCAGAGACCTTCATGTTCCTGTATCCACTGTGAGAAATGTTATAAAGAAGTTTAAGGCTCATGGTACGGTAGCCAACCTTCCAACAAGTGGCCGCAAGAGAATTATGGACGAAAGAATGCAGCAAAGGATTGTTTGAATGGTGGCAGAAGAACCTCGGACAACTGCTAAGCAGATTCAAGCTGATCTTCAGACACAAGGTACAATTATTTCAACGCGTACCATCCGTCGCCAGCTCAATGAAAGAGGGCCTCTATAGTAGGAGACCCAGAAGGAAGCCTCTACTGAAAGACAGACACAAGAAAGCCAGACTAAAGTTTGCCAAAACACACCTGAACAAGCCAAAATCCTTCTGGGAAAATGTCCTGTGGACAGATGGACCAAATTGGAGCTTTTTGGTAAATCACATAGACTCTGTGTTTTCAGGAAAAGAAATGAAGCCTTCAAGCAAAAGAACACCCTCCCTACAGTCAAACATGGAGGAGGTTCATTAATGTTTTGGGGTTGTTTTCCAGCCTCTGGTGCTGGGTGCCTTGAATGTGTGCGTGGCATTATGAAATCTTGATTACCAAGGTATTTTGGAGAGAAATGTTTCACCAAGTGTCATGAAGCTGGGTCTTCGTCGAACATCATGGGTGTTCCAGCAGGACAACGACCCAAAACACACATCAAAAAGCACCCAGGAATGGTTCAACAGAAAACGCTGGACTGTTCTAAAGTGGCCAGCAATGAGTCCAGATCTCAATCCCATTGAAAACATGTGGAGGGATCTGAAAATGGCAGTTGGAAGAAGGAACCCTTCTAATCTGGGTCAACTGGAGCAGTTTGCAAAAGAAGAGTGGTCCAAACTGCCTGTAGAGGTGGAGGCATCTCACTGAAACTTATAGGAAGCGTTTGACAGCAGTCATTTTCTCCAAAGGATGTGCTACCAAATATTGAATTCAAGGTGTCAATACTTTTGCCACAACAATTTCTGAGTAATATAGTATTTAAAATAAAATATTAAATTATGATTAGAAAACAAAGTTTCTGTGTTATTATTAGTTTAATAAAGAATTTGAGACACCAAATACTTTTGTCAATTTCAACTTTTTTACAGACATTTGGAGATGTTTGGTCTTTATGTGCAAGGGTGCCAAAACGTTCAGCCATGACGGTGTGTGTGTGTGTGTGTGTGTGTGTATATATATATATATATATATATATATATATATATATATATATATATATATATATATATATGTATATGTATGTATGTATGTATGTATGTATGTTTATTAGTGTATGTGTGTATTTCTTATTATAGTTTCATTTTATTTTGTCATTTATTTTTTTATCATAAAATATCCCCTTGAATATTCATCAGAGGCTCATCCTTTCCCATAGGCGTATTCTTTCAGAGCCACGCACTCTCGCTGACTGTGACTAAGGTCGGCTTGTTATTGTAGGCAGCTGGTGCGGGGCTTTCCTGTCCAAACAGGCCAAACGCTGAGGTGGCAGAGCTGTGAGGGACAGTGACAGTGAGAGAGAAAAGCCCGAGTGGGGTGACCACCAGCTAATCCCCGGCTCGGTCACGGAGGGGGTAGAGCTGGCCATGGTAGATGAACGGGGGGGGGAGCAATACATTCTCCTTTCCTCACCAAGCATTGCTGATATTGCTTGATGTATACTTTCATTTTTTTCACATGAATTTATATATACATTTATGTGCACAGATACACAGCAACACTTGTCAGTTTTTGCTTAGATCCAGATTCTAACTTGTGAAGCTTTTCCGCTTTTCCTTATCAACCCAAAATCACTAAGTTTTTAAGTATATGAAAAAAAGAACATGAAATAGAAAGGCATCAGCACCTTAGCTGTCATTTTTCACCATCTCTGATCAAACAATATTATTATTTGTACTTGTGTAGCATCTCGAAGTCTGTTATGAAAAAGGACTTATTGTATTGGGAATTTTTTTAAATCACAAAAAGAGTTGGATACAACTTTTATTTTTGCAGTGAAATTAGCCACAGCAAAACATGCCTTATAGTTGTTTTTGTCATCTCATAAACTTAAAAATGGCTGTTAATCTTGTGATGTTCCTAGTTTGAATAATGCATATAATGACTGTTAAATTGTCATAAAGCAGTTGTTAAAAGTTTATTTCTTTTTCCTGGTCTAAAGTCTAAACTAAATGGCTTTAAAGACCAAAGAGAGAGAGACTCTCATGATTAGTTTCTGCTCTGTTCTCCGAATAGCAAAAAAAAAAAAAACTTTGAAAAAGTTTCGGTTGCGCAGTTCAAAAGTGTTTCAGTTGTACCTTGATCCTATACGCACAAATGTTGGCAGAATTTAGTACCAGGGTATTTGCAGAAATCACAAGCTGTATTACCAAGGTAAGTGACTAAATCCCCTCAGCTGCCTGTGTTATGTAACCTCAGGGTACGAGTGATGGCTGTACACAGTTTATTTCAGTACTTTGACACTTATTTGTGACGTGCTGCATTGATCTCGACTGATAAAACCTTGAGTTTATGTTTCCTCGTGGCATGCAAGCAGGCCCACCGCTGGGGCAGGAAAATATGAAAAAGCACAGTAAAGCATCTGTCTTGAAAACAGTGTGGAAGCTAATTTTGCATGGAGAAAGGAAAAGGGAAGGACCAGAAACAGCACAAGTAGTGGAGCCGCCCAGTTTAAGCACTGAGCTGTGGGTCCTATGTGAATGTTTGGATGCAGTTTTATTTATTTATCTTCTTCCTTTTTTAAACACAATGCTAGAATCATGTGCTTTGTTGTAATTTAAAAGGCATCTTCACGTTTTGGGATGCTGAGTGGACAATGAAAAGTCACAGGGACAGGATAGAGAGGGAGTGGTTATTTTGGCAGACAGCCTGTGCAGCTGTTTCAGACAAAGCCCCAAAGTGGCAAAGATCAGGAAAATACTTGCCACTCTGATACAGGACACTTTCCCTCTCATTCACATTAGTTTCAAAGACCTTAATGCACCAGAGGTCTGTATTTGTCTTCTATAGACTCAAAGGTTTTTGAATATTAATTAAAATTAAAGCTGCAAGCAGCGTTGATTTTGCGCCGTTGCCACATCTCTCAGGTGCTCACCGCCTTCCCACGCCAGTCGGTAATAAAAACAATGCAAAAGTTATTTTATTTGGCAATAAAAATGGAGAGGATAAAATTTGCTGCCAAGTTTGAATCCAGAGGTATGAAAACAAAAAACAAGTTAGAGATCTACTCACAGCTGAGTTTTAAGCTGCCACATCAAAGTTGAAACCAAAACTGCTTTTTATTACCTCAAACAAATATGAAGAGTCAGAGATCTGATGTCCTGAGCAGATTTACAGAAACCTTCATCTCTAGCAGACTTTACTACCGTAAAGCTCTTCTGTCTGGTCTTCCCAATAAGAAGATGAGACGGATTTAGCTCATTCAGAACCAGAGTTTTAACAAGAACCAGGAAAACTCAGCACATTACTCCTGTTCTGAGATCAGTGCACTGGCTACCAGCTTCCTGCAGAACGGACCAATGCGTGACTTTTAATGAATTTTTCACATTTTTGTGTGGCAGAACTAGAACCACCCACCTGTTTCACAGTGAATAACACAGGCACTGTTGGACATCCATCCATGAAACTTCATATGGTGCATGAGGACACTTTTTTGTATATTCTCTACGTATATATGACAGAGAGATTCTGTGTTTCCAACACTGTTCATAATACAGGTTTTGCTTTACTTTACATGTATACTCAAAAAGCAAAAGGTGCTGGTCATGGTGATCCCAGTTACTAGGATGGGTTTCTATTCCATGTAATATCCTCACTAGTTCTGAGGTTACAAAACACATTCTTTTACAATCATATCTTATACCTGAACATTGTAATAAAGTTTTTCATACATAACCAAATATGCTTGTATATGTGGGACCTTGCAAGAAGATTATCAGTTTCATGAACACAAAACATCACTCTTTCAAATGGTAACCTGGACCTAATATGTACAGTACCACCAAATTCATAATTTTCACACACACTTGATGTGTGTGCAGGTTTTCTGGCATATTAAAGCCCCCTAAAAAGGGGGTTCATTTATGATAGTAATAATAATAAACATTCAAAATACGTTAGGGTCCTTGCACCCTTGGTGCTCGGGCTCTAACTGCTCTCCTACGATTCAGGTCAAAATGTAACATGGCTGCTGTAGACACATCAGTGAAGATTTAAGGAAGTAACAGGTGTCAATGGATTTAAAAAAAAAAAAATACAAATGTTTTTAAGCTATGCCTTTCTTTGTGTACCAGACTGATGCAAGAGGCTAAGTGGTTTGAAATTACTTTTTAGTGTTACAAAATCTGACATCAGAGGGGGTTGGGGTTTCATATGTTTGTCTATGAACTCCTGCTTTTGAAGTATACAAACTCTCTGAGGCCTTTACAGCTGCTTGTGAGATTCACTTCAGTTCTTACTCATATTTCACTTCGTTATTTTAATTTATAGCTACACTGTAAAAAAAAAAAGGCCGGCATGAGAGGAAAGCCTATTTGCTAAAAACACAGGAAAAAAGAAACAAACAATAAAAAAACAGCCTGTAGTTTGACCTCTGATGACATAATGTAGAGTGCTTATTAAAATTCAGGCTATTGTACTGTGTGTGTCTGTGAGCGAATAAAATAATTGCATTTTACTGTTTGCTGTCATCCAAAAGTTAAGACTTTGGCTAAAGTTGCTGTGTTGACACACATGATGGCTTATTTTTTTTTTCTATCAAAAAATTGTAAGAAAAAAAAGTGTGAGAGAAGGAAAGAATCAGACATAACTTAAGCATTGTAAAAAGTCATGAATAACCCTTGCGTCCTTCCAGGAGTGGAAGCGCTGTGGTCCGAGTTTGCAGAGGTTCTGCTGCATCCTCAGCACAGCTTCAGGTCTTTAACCGGTAGCATTTCAGGAGCAGAGTTCTTCCAAGATCTGCCTGTTTGGCTGAATGCGCAACATCATGAGTGTACCCAAATGTTTTGAGATAATGCAAATTTGAAGACATATTTTTTGGCACATCTCGTCCTTTCTGCTATAATACGTCTAAAAGAAAAGTGATGTCAAAAGGAATGTGTTTTTCAACTTCTAAAATAAACCTTCCATACGTGGTTGAAATCTCTCTTGAGACCCTCTGAATTGTTTCCCCAGGCCTCCGTGAGTTAAAGTGACAGGTCCCTGCTCGTAGTGTTTTATTTTGAAAATTGCCCGGATTTACTTTGCCAGTCTTGTGTCAGACTTCCTGCCAGCTCGTTCTTCTGAGTGTAAATTGATTCAATTCAATTCAATGCAATTCATTTCAATTCAGTTTTATTTGTATAGCGTCTGTTACAATCTCAATTGTCTCTAGGTGCTTTACAGAGACCCAGTCACGACCCCCGAGCAAATATCATTAACTAAAATTATAATATTAAATCCAATTCAAGGATAATGGCAAATAAAAAACTCCCACAGTGGGAGAAAAAAAAAAACTTTAAGCCAAACGGTGACAAGGAAAAAGCTCTACTTTAAGAGGAAGAAACCTTGAGCAGGACCTGGCTTATATGGGGGGACCTTCCTGCCAAAGGCCAGCCGGGTAGAGAAAGAAAAGGAGAGGGGAGACAGGACAGAGAGAGGATGTAGGACAGAGAAAGGAGAGCACACAAATGACTGAATGAAATGACTACGTAAATATAAACAATGCAGGTAGCAGCACTGAGGTGAGATGGTTGGAGGACTGGGTCGCCACTCACCACACCAGCCGGCACCCCTGAACACATCTACACACACAGGTGGAGGTAAGCGCTGGGATGGCCAGAGGATGGAACTGCAAGTCAGCATGCAACTCAGGAAACTCTGGCCTGCAAATATACAGAAATAAAAGAGAAAAAAAGGGGCAAAACAGCACAACAAACTACAGGAAAAAAATGAAGTGCAGTTACAGTAACAAGGTGCTCCTAATTAACTGTGGAAAAACTCTGGAAATTGATGTGGATTGGCTGCAGGAGAGTGCCAAAATAGACATGGCACGTATCTTTAGCTGAGCAGAGCGTTCACATCTGGGATCTTACTAAACCTTGCTGCAGTTGCATTTAGTGGGACCACTTTTTTTTTTTCTTTTACTAGAGAAAGCTGGTGCTGTATTGGGACCCAGGGGTAGCACTTCATACCTATTTATTTGGTACTGATCAATAATTTGTGTTTTGGCGTGGAACTATTTTGAGACTGTATTTGCTAGAAAACCCTTAACATGATATGAAGCTAGCTGGCGGAGTTAGAAAAAAAAAGTTGCTTTAATGGGAAAAACCAACACCTTGTGGTTCCACCCAGTCAGTTCCAACCATGTCAGCAGACGATCCAGCAAGTCTTCTTAGGAGAAAGAGTGTAGCCACCTGATTTTTGAGAATGCTTTTGTAAAAATGACCTGTCTCATTTTCAGATGAATAATGTGGATAGTAGAGCTGTGCGATTTTATAAATTCTGTGATATATATCGATATTTTATTTCCCCAGAGAGTATCGATTTTTCAACCATGGGTATCGATATTCTAAGCTTCTTTCAAAACCCCCGTGTCCCACCTTTAAAAGCTTTTAAGCAACAATTTGCACTGTTTAAATAAATGAAACTATGTTTCTCAAAAAAACTTTTATTCATTTTGTCCAGGATTTGCAAGCTGCCTGTCAGCCATATAATGTGTAATTGATGCTTTCAGTTCAATAAATTTAAACAAAGTCATTGGCACACTCACAAGATGTCACCAAAATAACTTTGTCGCTTTAAAATCTTTCAGAAAATGATGTAAATATATTGTAAGTTGAATATGGATATATATCGTATCGTGAACCAAATATTGTGTATCGTATCATACTGCGAGATTAGTGTATCGCTACAGCCCTAGTGGATAGTTATCAGTTTAAAAGAGTTGATGAACAGCTTTCTGGAAAAGAAAACGCAAATGTAAAATTATTCTACTGGCAGAAAAAAAAAAGAGGACTGCTTTTCTTTTCTTCTGTTTGGTTCAATTCACATTTATTTCTCTTTGTGATTTGCGTCGATAAGCTTATTTTGAGACTTTCATAAGTTTGTCTTTGCCGAGTTTATGATCGGTGACAGGGAAATTAAAATGATTAATTGTAATGCTAGTAAGAGACGCAGCTGCCTACTCATGTGGCTGCCTCTTATAAAAGCGCTTCTTAGATTTATGTCATGGTCAGTGTTCAAGTTCATAATCTATAGAGCTGCAACTAAGTGCGTGCGCGTGTGTGTTCGTGTGAGTGTGCCCTCTTTCCCGGCTGCTTCCTGTTCAGATCCAGGGGCGTGCTTCATTTCCTTCCTGTTCGGCCACAATCTCGGTCAGGCTTCCTAAATGTCTTCCAACTACACAAAACCTGCTGTGTGTTCCTGTACGTGCATGCCGCTGTGTGTCTCAGCTCACATAAGCTTGAAATGTGTGCGTATGCAGTTGCTGAGAGTGCACATGGGAAATGGTCTTCTCTGCTGTATTTTGATACGATCTTAACTTTGTACGTAAGCGGGGCAAACACCCCTGAGGTCAGAGACAGATAAGACAAAAAACATGGAGTAGGTTTCTCACGAAGTGATGTCAGCGCTTGTGAAAATCCTGTCACAAACCAGCTTCTTTGTGGTCACTTTGATTTTCTTTTGGTTGTCTTGCTCTCCCACCTCTGTTATCAGGCCCACCTGAACAGACTTTGTCCTCTGTCACTGATACCTGCATAGAGGGCACATGCTCACCGCTGCTGGCTCAGACTTGCAGGAACACAAAATGCAAACAAAAAACAGAATCTTGGCTTGTGTTTATGTTGTTAGCACTTTTTCATAATTGATGAAATGTCAATTTTTCTTGCGACACGCAGGAATGTCTCCGCTTCACATCTGGGTGCTGTTGTTTTGACCCTTGCAATCCTTATGATGGGGACTTGTTTTGCTGCTCTCACCATGCTTAGACCCTACTTTTTTTTTTTCTAATTTGGATGAACTAAGAAATGCCTTTTGTTTGCTGGATTTTACACAGCAACACTATCAAATGTATAGAAATACAGTCATGGAAAAAATTGTTAGACCACCATTTTTTCTTCACTTTCTTATTAAATTTAATACCTGGTACCACTAAACGTCATCATGTGACTAAAACAGACAGAAAAGAAAACACTGAATGCATAAAAGCAGTGTTTTTGGCAGTACAACACCATAGCTATTGACATAAAAACTTAAGTGATTTAGGTTATAATCAAGAAAACCATGGAAAATGGTAAGATATCAGCTCTTAAATAAAACTCTTATGAGCAATCTTTGTGGTTATCATTATGTTTGTCCAAACAAATGTACCTTTAGTTGTACCAGGCATTAAAATGAACAAGAAACTGAAGAAAACAAGGGTGGTCTAATAATTTTTTCCATGACTGTATATATGTGTAACACTAACAAATTAATAGTTATATATTATTTGCCATTTTTGTCACTCTTCGTAGAGTTTCAGATTTAAAGAACTTCTTTATACCCTCTGACTCTTCCTCCCTCTTATTATATCTGTAAATTGTAATTTATGCTGTCATTATTTATTAAAAGCTGCTAGTTCTACAGTCTGCCTGATTGTACCTGTCAACAGATGTAGCCAGCACAGTTAACTCTGCTTCAGTTCACCTGGTTTCGTTACCATTAAAAGCTTTTAAGATGCTTGTAAAAAAAAAAAAAGATACTTGTTAAATGTTCACGTATGGATCAATGTTATTTACCTCAAGCTGTCTGCCGCTGGAATTTAGCTTTTCCTCATCTTGTCACTTTTCTTTCATTTTTTCTTTTTACATTTCTTCCCAAGTTACTTCTCCATGTTGTAAAAATCAAGCAGATGACAATACGTGCGCTCTCTCGCTGTCTGAATAACCATGGCAACTGAAAGCCTGCCTTCCAATATGGCGACGCCTTTATGAAATACAGCGGAAAATTATAATTTCTTGGCTTAGCTCCTCATTTTCTGTTGTGAGTCACTTTAGGAAATATTCATTTTAACTCAGTGCTGGTGTTAGACACACACAGCACCACAGATAACCAGTAAATTTATGCCACTAACGATGTCCTACTTACCAAAGGTCACCAGCCACAATCTACAATAACTTCTTAATGTTAAAGTAACACAAGGGAGCTTTTGCAATTTTTAGCTCCACACTGTCAGTTTGGAGTTTTAAGTCACTTTTATGTGACTGAGATTTTCTCTTATTAAGCCTGTTGCTCGGTCACTTTTTTTTTTGGTCTTCTGTTTTTCCTTTTTTCAATCTCTGTACCGTGATGTCCACCGTCGCTCTGTGAGCCAAGTCCATTGTTGTAACATACTGCCATAAATACACCTGAGATGTTGCCACGGAAGACAAAGTTACTTTGGGTGGTTTTTTGCTCATAGTGGGGATGGGTGACCCTAAAGATGATCAAATATTCCTTGGAAATGAAAGTAAAACTCATAATATAAATGGAAAAAACTCCCAGGTGTACTTTTAAGTACATTTTGGTCCGACAGAGTCAAAACAAAGTAAGAAGAATTCAGGAGGATTTCAAATAGCAGATATTGTAAAAACAATCAATAGATGAAAACAGAAATTCAACTGTCATGCTGCAAGGGGCAGGAAAAGTCCCCTACTCTCATTTGAAGATGATTTAATTCAGTAACAGAGTGTCTAAACAATTTAACCTGGTGTCACGCTTGAAGTGATGATTACATCAACGCTCCTAATCAGACACCTCATTCTCACCCTGCAGTCCAAACTCGGTTCCCTAAATATAACACTCGCTGTCTGATTCTTTATTTTATTTTATTTTTTTAAAACAACAACTCTCACAGTCAGTCTTCTAAGCAAGCACAGCCACAAAGAAAGAAAGGCCTCCATCTGGCTTTGAAAAGAAAACAGTTTCTTTGTAGAGAAAGGTACTTTTCAAGAAGCCTTTGTTTTTCATTGTTCCTAGAATACAGCGTGGAAAACTTTCTTCTCCTCCTTCTTCCATAAATGTTTCCATGCTGTATAACCACTTCGGGTATGAGAATGTCATTGTGGGGAGATGTCTAGATGTCACAGGATATGTTTGTAGGATGAGTTGATAAAGAAAAATGACAAAAATTGTCATCTCATTCCAGAGACGTGGTAAAGAAAACTGGTGCAAATGCTCATGTAAAAGACCAAAGCCTGGGAGAGCTGTGACCCTAATCAGAATAAGAGAAGCAGTTAGTGTTTTGAAAATATCTCTTCTACAAAGTCTGGGGACTTGAGGGCTTCTAAAACTGGGTTGTCTTATCGGCAGGGGGCTGCAGAGCAGTACAGAGGGGGCCCTGTTTTCTGTGTGCAGTCTTCGTACTCGCCATGTTTCTCTGCAGGCAGGCTTTCAATATGTGGAACAGCCGTGGAGGGCCTTGACTCTGTGCTTTTTTTTTTTCTTTGGCGGAGCTGCCAAATTTGCTAGGGTTTGAGTCGTAGCATCTGTTGCTTTGAGGGGGCCTGCTATTTATCAAACTGAAGCTCGGTCTGCTGGGAGCCCAAAGGGAAAGAAATATGGCTTACTATATGCTGCAAGTTTACCACTATTCTTCCTTCCTGCTCTCTCCCTTTATTTTCCCCTAGACTTTACTTGCATCCCTCCCTTAAACTGAAGATACGTTAGTGAGCCGTGTTTGTGTGAAGGGAATAACAAGGACAGGCCTCGCGAGGGGGATGGGTGGATTAGTAAGGCAGGACATGATCTGCAGTATTTTCTGCACCTCCTTACAGTCTCTTACAGTCATATGGGATAATAAAGCATGACCACACATATAAAAATAGAAGATTTGGTAGTTTGCGGGTCTGGAAGTTTGGGTACTCACAATGACAATGAGGAAAGATTTCAGCAGTCACCTTGGCACCCATCAGTCTGGGATGGGGTTTTAGGCCATTTTCAAACAATTTGGAGGTTATCATTTTACAATGAGAAAACTATTTACAAGTGTAAACATCCAATATGGATTTCGAAGCTTCCCAAGCCATTCTGGAAAGCTCATCCCAAGGTCAGAACCTCTTATGCTTAGAGAAATTATAAGTTACATCTCAGATTCTACAGGCCTCAGTTAGCTTGTTAAATGTTTAAATCTATGACAATTAAGGTGCACTCAGACCAGCCAAGTTGCACTGTGCCATTCTCTCAGGCAGGATTGACCCTCCCTACCAATTTTCCCATAACTCCAGCCTCAGTTGTGCTTGAGCACGATTGCCACTTGTACGTACATCATAACATTGTCACACAGCACATCTGCATAACACAACTTTGTTGCTTACTTAGAGTTGTTATGGCCAGATACTAGGGGTGCACAATAACTATCGGGCCGATAACGGGAAATTATGACGTCATCCCGATAAGTCCGATATCACGACGAATAGCCCCGATAACATATATAGTTCTGTCAACACAGCAATGCCTCGCTCCCTCTGAGCCTTGAATGACTGGCAGTGAATGTTATGTTCAAGTAATGTCGGCATAATCAGAAAAACGATTACTCAATAGGGAAAATCAAGAATACCCCCTCATGCCAGAAAACAACTTGTTAACTTGGTCATAATTTTAGTAGTTGCTGACTTGAATTGATATTCGCAGTATTCTCCCACATGTTACACATAAAAAAAAGAAAAAAATAGAAAAGGCTGAAAGAATGACTAGCAAACGAGGGAACGTGGGAATTTACGTTACACCTTGAATGCAGCCTGGATCACAACAAACATGGCGGCATGGAACTTTGTTAAAGTTTCAGAATAAGATAGTTTGGTGGTTATTTGTGACAAATGCTCCGAGCAAATTCTACGAGGAGGGAAGCACAAGCATAAGCTTTAATACGTAAAACCCGATCGGCCACCTACAACATAACAATCGCTTCCATGGAGTTTTGAAATTGTGAGCTAACGGAAGCTAATGCTAACGTGCGCAAGCCAGCAGCAGTCTCTCCTCCCCTCCCTCTGCTCGCATTCCTCTCATCTAAAGCTTCCATGAGATTAAAAAATAAAAACTACTGAACCTCATTTACTTTAATTAAAGGTATTAATTTAAATGGAACCACAAGCCAAAATCCTTTAAATGTTAATCTTTTTCAGTTTGTAATTTTGATGCATGTATTTCCATCAGTTCAAGGAGCCTTTATATTTTTTTTTATATCAGTCAGTAATGCACCTATTTAAGTTGATGTGAGATATCAAATAGGTTTGCTTGATAGCTTTAAGAAAATGTTTGAGAGGCTTGCCAATAGTTTTTCATTGGGAATATCTGTTCATATAAAAAGTCAAAACTATTTTTGATTTTGTTCATAGTATTGATGTAATGATCTTACGTATATATGTGTGTTATCGGGTGTCGGTATCAGCCTTTAGGAGCTGAAAGTTATCGGGTATCGGTTTTAAAAAACAGTTATCATGCATCCCTACCAGATACACTCTTCTGAATTTTTTTGCATTTCTGGATTATGCCACTGTGTTGGGAGGAACTGCTGCATCTACACGTCATGCTTCTGTTGCATGCACGCCCTTGTCTATATATAGCCACGCTGTGCCCAAACACACCACCTCCAACCCTGTCCGAAACCAGGAGTTGTACAGTACCTGAGCTTATAACGTAATGCTCATATCTGCCAAATAAACTGGACTGATTGCTTCGTGTGAGTGCACATTTGGAAAACGACTGTAGTTTGGTATAATAAGATATCGTCTAAAAAGACATGGATCTGAACAAACCACACAACATCTGTAGCAATGTCCCTTTTGACTGATGAGACCAAAGTGGACAAATGTTTGGCTGTAATGCACAGGTCCACATTTGGCAAAAACCAAACACACCATATCAACACAAACACCTGGAGGTTGATGGCTGATGATCTGGGCTATTTGTTTTTCCTTCCCTTCACCACAGGACCTGGCCACCCCCAGCAGTCATTGAGTGGATCATGAACTACTCTATATGCCAAAATATTTTTGGTCAAATGTGAGGCCATCTGTCTAAGAGCTAAACCTTGTCTTTTGCTGTATTTTGAGTTCATGCAATGGGAAAATGATCCCAAGCAAACCCATCAGATCTAAACAGGATGAAAAAAGAGAACTGAAGTGTCGCAACATCCCAGTCAAAGTCCACGTTTCAGCCCAATTAAAATGTCATCGAATGACCTCAAGAAAGCTGTGCATAAACAAAGAAGAACTCAATAAGCTGAAGTAACATCGTAAAGAAATTCCAGCTTTGTGAGATACTGATAACATGATACAGACAATTGCTTCATGTTATTGCTGCTGAAGGTGGTTCTACAAGCTATTGGTGTACTTAGTTTCTATATGGTGCAAATGCCTCTTCTACTTTGGAGCTAAAATTGACAATAAATGGCCTATGTTGACGCTAAAAAAATAATTTTTTTCTATTCCTGCAACATAATTTTATTAAAGATTAATAAATTGACAGAAAACTGCACATTGCAACAATAGGGGTTTCCCAACTTCCAGAGAATATGACATGAAATTTGTTGTATAATTCAGCACGTCGATATTCTTCCCTGCTTTGTCCGTACCCTCACGCTAAATTTCCACCTTCTGAGTCGTTGGGACTTGGCGTAGTCCCTTCAAACCCGGAACTTTAATATAAGCGATAAGAGTCATGCATCATTTCTCAGGCCTGCTTCAAATTCTGCTTTGACCATATTCCTACCAATCACAAAACAAAAACAATGATTTGCTGAGATTTTCTCAATGCGATAAACAAGAGCAACATTAAAACTAATTAAAATGGCATCGAAAGGAACGATGGGAAACTATTGAGAGAGTGGTACAGAAAAAAAATAGCTTTTCTTGTTTTGAATACATGAGCTACTGTGACAATTGAAAGAAAATTAAGTTAAACTTTTTAATTGTCAGTACCCATTTAATGGTGTGCAAAATATCAAAATCTCTGTTGCTTTGAATTATGATTAAATAAAAGATGAAACAAGAGTTTTTTTCCCCCAACATTTTAAACAAGATTATTCTATTTCTTTATTACAATCTTGTTGTGGAAAAGAAAAGGACCCCCATGTCAAGTTGAGACGTCCCTGATATTTTGAGCTCAGACTTGACATTGAACAAAGTCTACATATAAAAATATCTGAGTTGTTCATTCCCCTCTTTTGTTTACAGAAACAGATCCATGGCCGGTTGGAGATCATTGCTTAATCTCAAACCAGGACATTAACACAGTATAACTGGTTCCTGGCCAGGAAAACTGGTTACGTGGGATAAACAACTTTTTTTTTTTTTTTGTCCACAACCAAGAAAGGACCATCTTTGTCAGGGAGATGGAATTAAGACAGTTAGATAGTAGGCAAATAAAATTAAAACTGTGTAACTGTCATAAAATGAAGGAAGAAAAAAAAAAAGATCCAGGACAGCTTCTCATCTGAAAGAATAAATGAAAACATAAGTTCAATATTAATGAAAAGTCAAAGTAAATAAGCCTTTGAGGCAATTTATTTGAAATTTCTTTGCCAATGTTTCAGTTTCACCACATTGCATTTATCTGCAGCTTCAAATAGCAGTCACAGTTTGTTACATGCTGCAATTTGCCGTGCGCTGGACACTCAGTGATAAATTTAAGTCTCTGTTTTAGTATTAGAAGTTGACATTTCAAACCACGTTTACAGCACTATTTATGAAGGCCTTTTGCTATGCTGGTGCAAACAGGGCATTTAAACACTGTTGTTGGTAACTTTGTCAAGAAAAGCTGACTGGTGATGTTGAAAGTGGATATTTTTTCTTTTCCTGTGGATGGAAACTGTCTACTTGTACCATGGCTCTGTATAGTTTATCAGATTTGGGCTATGTGCTATGTTTTTTTTTTTTTTTTAATAATAAAAAAAAAATATGCTTAAAATTGTGAAGAAATGTGCCATTTTTGTGACTTTTTAAAAGTCATTTTTGATCCACAAACTGTATGATCTTCTGTAACCTCTTTCTGCTTTTCTCTTAATACATTTCTTGTACTTCTTTAAGTTTGTTGTTTCATTTTCCATCTATCTCTCTCCTATTCTGACATTCTTTTTGACTCTTTGCACTCTCATACCTCAGCTGTGATGCAACTCCCTTAACAAACATGTTTACTTGATGGCAGTTCACTGCTGGCTGCACAGAGGCTCCATTCATACAAAGTTGTTTTTTTGTACTGTACATTTACCAACACAAAACCCTAAATTGCTCACATGGCTGTCCTGTGTCTTCTGTCCTGCTGCAACCATTAAGTCCTTTGTTTGTGCAGTATGACTGTTGTTATGGTTTTGGCCTCTCCAAAACACGTCTTCTGACACGCTGCACAAAACAGAAGGCTGGGAAAACAACGGGCTGATGGGTCTTTTTTTCTCCCGCTATATTCACAAAGCCTTTGAAGAGCACTTGCTTGTGTGCACACACCCACACGCATGCATACTTCTTCATGGATATACCAATGCACGATCTCCCATCAAAACTTTAACACAGAGCAGCGTAGGCTGATCAACAGGATATGAAACCTTATCCTCTGATTTTTTTTTTCCCTTTTTCATGTCAGAAGTGACCTTTCCCTTATTTTGCTCTCTCTGCACTAAAGCTCTGCTTGTGCCTTCTACATGATCACTTTTGCTCTTTTTGGTTTACCAGTTTGCTTGCTTGACTTTTTAGAGCCTGCCACGTTGATTATAAAACACAAATGAAAGCTTTTTTCTGTGATGGGCGAACTGTGTGTTTCATAGTACATCTGGGTCTCGTAAGATTTTCATTTATGTGCTTCAGCTCAAATTTGCAGTCTGTCATTGTCCAGCTCATTTGCTTTATGCGTTATGGCTGAGTCATTCCCATGTACTGTGAAAGATTTTCACTCAGTGCCCACTCTGTCAAACCTCTCCCCTCCCTTTGTTCCTGATTGGTGTTTGTGGAAGGGAAGATTACCATCTGCTGCCCCAGTTGCCCAGTGACTGGACAACAGCCTTCCTTTATGGCACAGTTCCACTGTCCATTGTCTGCTTGAGATTCTGTGTGTCTGTGTCTGTCTGTGTCTCTGTGTGTGTTAGTGTGTTTCTTTTTATGATCAAGTATTGAAGTGTTGTTTTATTTGACTCTATAACCCTGTTCAGACATGACATACATAGCATTAATGGCTTCATCAATCTGATAAAGGAACAAACTTCACTTTGATTTAACAACTGTCACTTTTACGTTAATGTTCCTCATGGTATGCAAGTGATGGCTACCATTTATATTATTATATATACTTGCTGCCGTGTTGTTTTGCATAAATATTCACACCCAAGCTACTATACATGCTGCATTGCGCATTGGTGATGTGCGAAGAGAATTTGAAAATATGGAATATATAATAACGAAGCAGCTCAGACAATTTTAGATAATGCATTATTTACTTAATAATGAGACATATCTGATTCCTCTAAACATCTGATTATGTGTTTTCCTGACTGCAGCCCTTCAGACTTTTGCTGACTTTTTACTAGGTCTTACCCAGTCAGATTGATGTCACTGAATGCTTCAGATCAGCACCAGGGTCATTCTAGCATGACGGCACATTCAGTTGGAAGCAGATTACTGAAAAGAAGTGCATGTATGAAAAGTATTTGTTTGTGCACTTAGTTGCTTTTATACAGCTGATGTGCCTTTGTGTGCATGTGCTTTTTATGTGTCCTCTTCGTGGGGTGCCAAGTATTGCGTGAAACTTTCCTGTGAGAGCCTCTGCAGAGAAAGCAACCTCACCTTGCAGGACATCTCGGTGATGTGTGACCAGAGATGGCCTTAGAGTCGGGTTAAGAAAGGGTCAGATTTATAGGCAGCAGGCCTAAACCTTTGCTCTGGTGCATCAAGAAGATAGATTTCCTCTCCAGACTTACATTCATTCACACAAATATAGATAAAGATATGATTTTGGACTTTTTTTTTTGGAATGGACATGTTCAATAAGTTCAACTAAATATGAAACTCTAACAGATCAACACTGAAACACTATCCTGACACAAGAGTTCAGGTTAAATAAGCATTCCTTCATTCCTTTTGTATCTCATTCAGGGACCCAGCTGCTATAGACAGACCTGGCACACCCCATACACGTCAGGAGTCCATCACCATCAAACTACATGAAAATATCAGTTTTCTTTGCCAACTGTTTCAAAGAAAGTAAATAAATGGATTCCCAGCATTTCTTTGAACTAAATTCAATTGGAATTATTTCATGTTTTAAATGCAGGTTTCACAACAAAGTCATGTGTGATCTGTTTTTGTGGCAGGAAAATTCTTAAATCATTGTGAGAGAGTCATAATTAGTCTCTACATCAATTAATGCAAGTTAAATCAAAGAAAGCAAAGATATAGAAAAATGTAAGTAAATGCCATGCCTTTATTGGGACTGTTTTATTTAAGATGGACTGGAGCAAAACTGTCCTGTCTATTAAGGAAAAAAACAGTTTATTTATGTCTTCTTATTCAATAGAAACCCATCTGAAAGCCAGTGTCTATGCTGGTGTTCGGGTGTATCAGTGTGCATGTGTAACTTGCATATTTGTGCTGGAATCATTAATACTGAAGAATTAGTACAGGATTTGGAGGATGCCCCAGGAGTATGGGGTACTGGGTCTGTTGCTGTAGGCTATCCAGTCCCTATACAAACAGAGCGATAGCTGGGTCCGCATTGTTGGTAGTAACTTGGATTTGTTTCCAGTGAGAGTGAGACTGTCAGGGCTTCCCACTGTTAGCGATTCTGTTCATAACTTTTTTATGGCAGAATTTGTAGGCGCACCCAAGGAGCGGAGGGGTTCTGATTAGGTGGTGTCGGGATTTAATTTATGCTTTTTGCAGATTTTGTGGTCCTGTTGGTGTTATCGGGGGCAGATCTTCAACTCTCACCGGAGTGGTTCGCAGCCAAGTGTGAAGGAGGTGGGGATGAGAATCAGCACCTCAAAATCTAAGACCATGGTTCTCAGATTTTTTTTCTCCGGGTCAGAAGTGAGGTGCTGCTTCAAGTGGAGTTCAAGTATCTTGGGTCTTGTTTCATTAGTGAGGGAAGAATGGATCGGGAGATCAACAGCTGGATTGGTGCAGAGTCTGCTGTGGTGTGGTCTCTGTACCGGTCTGTTGTGGTGAAGAGAGACTTGAACCAAATGGAAAGACTCTCTGCTTACTGGTTGATCTTTGTTCCTACCCTCACCTATGGTCATTAGTTGTGGGTAGTGACCGAAATAATGAGATGGTGGATACAAGTAGCTGAAATGGGTTTCCTCCACAGGGTGATTGGACTCTCTGGTAGAGATGGGGTGAGAAGTTCATCCGGGAGAGACTCAGAGTAGAGTCGCTGCTCCGCCACATCGAGAGGAGTCAGTTGAGATGGTTCAGGATTCCTTCTGGATGCCTGCTGGGGGAGGTGTTTCAGGCATCTCAACCCAGACAAAGACCACAAGGCAGACCAGGCACACGCTGGAGAGATTACACCTCCCAGCTGGCCCGAGAGCAACTTGGTGTCCTCCCGGAAGAGCTGAAGGAGAAGGCTGGGGAAAAGGAGGTCTGGGCCTCTTTGCTTAAGCTGCTGCCCCCGTGACCCGAATCCCATTTACACAGCCCGTTTCTGTTGAAACAGATAATCCAGAAAAAAGATATGACAGTATAACAGTCTTCTAAACTAATTTTTGGCGTGAAGACAGAAAACAATGTTACCCAAAATATTAGAATATACTTTGTAGTTATTCAGCTCATCTTAAGTTTAATCTCTACAATGCTGAGCAGTAAATCGTTTTCATCAGAATAGTGGTGATTTTGTTTTTTTTTTGCTAGAAATTATTTCCAGAATAAGTTGCAGATAATTAATTTGTATTGAAAAGACAGACTGTGACTACCTTGTAATTATCATTACTCATAAAGTCAATGTTAGCCATGCAGGACAGACAGACAGACAACATCTGGTGTTTGGTGTTTTGTTTTTTTTTTCAATACCATTTACAAAACCCACATTGAAGGATGTATGATATCTGACCACATGTTTTCAACAAGTGCAGTGTACAGTGATGGAATAAGATAATGAAATATACACTCTCTCAGCAAGTGTTTTCATCTTATTTATTCAGAGATTCTTTCTTATTTTCTAATGTTTCAGTGTTTAAAAGGGAGAAACGTGTGATCAGGCAAGTTAACCTGACTTTTAGGTTAACTTGCCTGATCACACGTTTCTCTCGGGCTGCAATTAGTGTTTGTGATTTTGATGCAGTTTTCGGCATTATGTGACATTTTCTCACCCTCTGATTCCATTTTTGTCCTGTCTTCCACCTCTTTGCTGATCCATGGACAGTTTCTTTCCTCTACAGACCTACAAGGCAAATGAGGCTTGGTTACTCATTATCCCACCATCCAGTTCTGTCAGTTACCTACCAGCTCTTCTGCTTCTTGTTTTGGCATAGCAACAGGGGGCTGATCTGATGCTGAACTCTCCCATTCAGACATTTATCTCGAAAAGCAACAAATGTTTATATTTTTTCTTTTCTCGTTAGTTGAAAGAATCGAATAAAGCACATCCAGCGACAGACTGTCAGTGGGGCTTAAATCTCAGGCCACATTTACAGGCCAAATTTACAAGGAGTAATGCTAAATACCTGTGTCATTTTAAAATGTTGCTTTTTTTCCCCTCCACCTATTTGTTTTTATTACTTTTAAACTCTGAACTCAACTTTTATTGCATAATGGCAAACTCGGTTGAGAAAAACAAGCAGCAGGAACAGAGGTTTGCAAGCACTCTTGAGGAAAGCAGGGGGATCTGAGAGATTTGTGGATCGGGGCTGAGCCATGCTGATCTGATTTTTAGGTGTGTGTATGTGTTTGTGTGGGAAACCTGATAGAAATCTGATTTGGCAGAGCCATTATCCCCTTTAGACGTCAACAGTAGGGCCACACTGCACTGTGGCCACTACTAATCCCATAATGGGCTGACTCTGCACTGGGGCTGCACAAATGCTACTCCCCTTGGTGAAAAACTGACTGAGGGGTTGTTTCTGTTAATGCTTTTGGTCTATGTGCTCTGCATTACAGTAGGTGCATAAGTTACGAGGAGTACATGTGTGCTCACCTCAGGTGAGTGGGCAGAGACAGGTAACCTAGTGTACAGAGTCATCGATTTTTCCCACTGTGCAGGAAGTGGCTGGTTATTGATTTTCAGAGACAATGATGTCACTCCAGACGGTGCAGGGTGTTTACTTATCCATGATAAGGTACTAGGCGCCTCCTCTCAGCACGCTGGTCAAATAATCCTCTCCCTTTGTCCTCCCTCCTCCTATCACTCTTTCCACCTTATTTTCTTGTATTGTGAATGCCCTCTTTAACCCTGACATCCATCTTGTTTAGGATAATCACAGATTTAAAAAAAAAAAGTCACATTAGCTAACTTGGCATTAGGCATAAATATTAAGATTTCTATTTTACGTCTTTTTCTGTTTCAATATGTTTTTTTTTTTTTATCACAGCAGTCTTGAGTAATCTTCTTCCTCTGTTCAAAGTAAGGCTGATACAGACCCAGTACAACCACAGTGTCAGATTAACTAATAGGTAAACTATTCACTTTTACTGTTACACCATGACAGAAAGCCAGGTTTATTTAATTTTTATCTGGTATGACACCACTGGGAGCAGTGCCTGACCTCCTGGCGGAGTCTCCCTATTTAGGGTTATGTAAGACAATTAACTGCACAATGATGCCCAGTGGGTTATCTGTGCACTTGTTGCCAGCGGTATAGAAAAAAAAACATGAGGTATTCAGATGGAAGTTAAAAAAAAAGTTGCATGAATTCACAAAATTTATTTTTTCTTAAATCACAGTAACACACTTTATGTGTGCTAGATAAGATAAAAACCATATAAAATAAAAATTATGGCTGACATGTGAAACTTCATAGCATATTTAATACAAATTCACATCCACTTGGGGCAATGACATGAAAGATTTCATCGGTTGGTTTGTTCTTTTCTCAGACGTGTAACTTATTAACCATAGAGCAAATATGTTCAACACTACCTGTGGCATGAGATGGTGGACTACACACACACACACACACACACACACACAATGCAGGCACACTTATGTCAGGGTTACGAGGTCCATGCAGTTTGTAAATGACAAAGACATACTCATAAACTATATATATATATATATATATATATATATATATATATATATATATATATATATATATATATATATATATATATATATATATATATATATATACACACACACACACACACACACATACTGTTTTTTTCTTTTATTACCCTGTAGCTTTGAAAACTTCCAGCAAAACTCAGCATGCAATGGTTACATTTAAATGAAGTCTGTATGACATGCCCATAAAATGACAAAAAAAAATTCTCCAAAAATGTTGACTTGGCAAAGAGAAGAAAAAAGCTGCTACAGTCAGCTTAATTTATCGAACTGTATTTGTTGCAGTATTTTCCATCAGTTGAATGGTTGTTGTTGTGTATTTTGGTTTGATCTATTGTAAAACACATGAGAGCTTGTTTGTGTTACTGAGAGGACTATATGTTTGGATCTTTGCATTCCTTCAAATCATATAAGCATTTTACAAAAATACTCTGTTTTTTTTTTTTTTAGACAAGACAAACTCATGATCTCACATCATGTGATTGTGATTTCATCTTTGAGGAACTTATTGGGTCTAGTCTCTAGAGGACAACGTGCACGTGCATGTGCTATGAGTTTGTGTATATTATGCTCGTCCCTCTCTTGTTTGCACACATGAAATCTGCTGGCTTCACTGTATATATTTCCTGTTCTAATGTTTAAAGTTAAACTTGTAGAGGAAAAAAGTGAAGCACTGGACTGGAGCAAAGGCGAAGAGCCTATGACTATCAAGCATGGTTCAGCAGCCAAAACTAAAGCTAAATAAAGTAGACCTTTTGTCATCAGCATCTCTCTATAGGCTGAAGCTTTTACCTTAAGATCTGCTTAAAGTGATTGACAGATGATTCAAAGGCAGTTGTCAATTTATTTAGTTTTTCCTTTTGACTTTTTTGAATCAACAACATGGATTAATTTGTAATGAAATGAATAGAACGGTGTGTTTCTTATCTTCATCATAGCATGCGACACTTTACAATACAATTCATTTTTGGCTGCTCCTGGTAGGGGTTGTCACAGTAGCTCAGTGAGATCTGCTTTTTTGACTTGCCACAAGTTTTACACCAGATGCCCTTCTTGTCGCAACCGGGAATCAAACCCGGACCTCTCATGTGTTAGGCAAGAGTTTTACCACTGATGCCAAACATTCTAATCCATCAGATAAAAGACCCCTTTCATGATATCTCTAAACTGCGTTTCATCTATTCTCCATGTGGCAGGAGGTCCTTAGTGCTACTATGCTTCTTAAGGCCACTCTTCATGCTTTTTATTGGATTTTCTTGCTTTTTCAATCAATATATTGTGAATTTGGTGTTTGGCCCCAGAAAGCCCCGTAGCTCCTCATTTGCACTTACTACTCCAAAACACAAGAGTGATTATGTTGTTTACTTCTTACATTGATTGTCAGCTAATGGAGGTTGAGGATCATATGCCATAATGCAAATATGAAAGACTTCTTTTACCTAGTTTTTGCTTCAAGGGAAACAGCTGGCAATATTTTGAACCATGTAGTAATCAGGCAAATTACTAAGGCGAATCATATTATTAACTGTTGGTAATCTTATTAAATATTAAGTAAAGAAGCAGTAGCAAGTAAAAAAAAAAAAAAAAAACTCTCCTGGCAGGAGAAAAACTGTTAAGCCAAACAGTGGCAAGGAAAATCTCCCCTTTAAGAGGGCAGAAATCTTGAGGAGGGCCTGGATCATAATGGGGGACCTTCCTGTCAGTTAGGTGATAGCTGTCTATTCAAACAGATAATTAACAGGTGCAGTCTTTTTCTGTCTAAACTCTAAGACCTATCCTTCAGAAAATGAAAAACAATTTTGAATAACTTTGTCAACACTGAGAGCTGCACATTTTCTATGAATGGAAAACCTAAAATATACAAAAAACAATAATTTAAAGGGGTTCAGGGTAGTATATTGTCACTTAATACATAAACCTTTATGTGGATGATTACAGAGAGGATTAAAGGAACATTAAAAAAGGTTAAAAGAGCCATGGATCTATTATTAGATGGTAAGAAGTGTACATTTTTGTTCAGAAACAAAAGAAGGTGAATCGAAGCAGTTATGAGTTTGTGGCAAAATGTCAATGAATGTTATCACTTACCGCAATCGAGTTATGTCAAAATGAATTCCTGGCAAGACACCTAAGTGACAGTGTGGATAGGGTCTTACAAGACAGACAAAGTGTAAAGAAAATGTATAAAAAGCACTGTTTGCACAGACATCTCTTAGTTGACACCACGTTACTAAAACTCCAGACAACCAGACTACTAAATGTTGCCTAAACCACTTTCAATAAATGCAAAAAGAGGAGAGTTAATGGCCTCTGCTTCCTATTTCGCTATAAATCTCTCAGTAATGATCCAGTTTTATGGAAGTGGGAGCCATGAATAGTAGTTTTCATGACGTTCAGTAGTTGACTTGTACGGACTCAGAACAAGGTTGGGGCGGTCGGAAAGATGTGCCGGCACAGAGTCCTTTTTCTAAACTTTCTGTACACTTACAAAGTTAAAGTTACTTTGGTTTGTCTGTGTGCACCCTATCCACACCGTCACTAAAGTGGAATGACATTTTTGAGTCGTCTCGGAGGTGTGAAAAAGCTATTTTGACGTAGGTTAATTACCCCAAGTACAAACATTAGTTTACATTTTGCTGCAAACGAAATTCTGTTCTCACTAAAAACTGATATAAATATTTAGCTCATTTTGGTCCTTTATAACGTTTTATACCTACTAATAGACCTAGGGTTGTATCAATTCGAAAATTTTATGCTGTTCTCATTTTGTCCTGGAGTCGCTTGAAATTTTTGATAATTTCAACTATATTTAACACTTTGCAATCAGACTGAAAATGTTCATTTAATACAGTCATGTCATAAAGAATTTTTTTTGGTCAACTGAAGTATAAACAGCATAAGAAATCATTCATTCGTCAGTGAAAAAGTGAATATGTCAAAGGTGAGCCTCTACTAATGAACTGGATGTTTCATAAACTATGAAACATTAATGGAGCGGTCCCTGGGACATCATACTCAAACGAGGTCCTGACAGCCTTTTCGCTCTACAATTCAGTACCAGGGCTCATTATCTATTAATGAAGTAATACGACACAGCCGAATTGAATCTCGGGGTAACAATTGGGGCGTATCATTTCCTCACCCGTTAAAGAACAGCAGTATCACATCACCTTTTCAACTCTGCAATCAAAATACTTACCGGTGAAGTTTACTGTTTTAGATTATGTAGGACAAAAAGAGAAACTGAAGTGAAACCAGCGTCATCAACAGTCAGAAGTGCACTTTAATGTCGCTGTAATTTCTTCATCAGCTTCTAAGCTGCTGTACTTCAGTTGATGAACTTGGTAGAGACACCCCGTCCCGTGCTGTTGAATATAAGAAGGCATTGACTCTTTTTTTTTTCTCAGTGGCTCAACAGGTGTCTGTTTAATTTAATGTCTCATGTTTAACTTCTCGTTACCCGCTGTAAACCTCTCCTATGAACATGTTGTTTCTTGGTATTTTTGGCAGCGAGTCATCGGCTCTCTGTTTTCTCACAGAAACAGGTGAAGGGTCGGATCTTTTGTGTGCGGTTTACAATGCCTGTTAAGAATTACAGGGTGATGGCCAGCAACTTTTTGGCTGCATTCCCAGTAAGATGAGTCATTTTTTGCTCAGTCAGCTAAACTGAAGCCTTGTCAGAAGGAGAGGAAAAACAGCTGTGCCTGTATGTAGGAATACAGCAGCATCCAACCACAGCGGATCTGTTTATGTTTTGGTGTTGTTGAGAGTTTTTATATATCGATAGAGCTGAACTTTTTTTAGTTGCAGGTTTTTGGAAGGACATTCACTGCAAGACACTGAGAAGTCCTGCTAAGGTTATGACAGAAGTGGAGCCCTTAATATTGAGGACAGAGTTCAGGCGAAGAATAACGACAAGCTTTATACTGACTTCTGGTGGCTTTGCTATATTGGGCCTGAAGATAGCGGTGGAGGGTTTGGTATATTCTTTTTTTCTGTGAAATATTTTTCTCCGAGCTTGTTGTATTGTGACAGCTGCCCTCTCCCAGTTAGAATAACATCCCCAGGAACTCACTCTTCCACACGTGCACAGAGAGGTTGCAGGCCAACGCCTTTTCCCCTGGACTGTTGACCAACAGTACGTATAGATTATCACGGGATTTGTGCCAGGGCGTACTTCTGCCTGCCAGTGTAAAGTCATAAAAGAGAAGTTTTCTTTTGCTCCACATACTCTACCCCTTTCCCCTCCATCTAATCATTGCATTTCTTTTCTTCTCAGTGTTTTCCCTGAGTTCCTCTACATTTCATGGAACCCAGGGAAGGTTGCTTCCTCGCAGCTTTAATGTGTGCAGGTCCAGCACTTGCTGGTCTGTGGGGTAGAGGGGGGGGGGGGCACGCCTGTCCCTTCAGGAAAGCCGGCGCTTGGCGAGTCCACTCCACTCTGAAATGCTGCCAGAATACACACAGATCAGAGGACAAGAGAAGAAAGAGAGAAAAAAAGAAGAAAAGGGAACGCGAATTGCTCAAAGAAGGGCAAAAACCAAGTTTAATTCCCACACGAGTCCAAGTTTGAGACTTTAAATCAAGTAAAAATGTCCATTACATTCCACCGACCTACATGGCTTACTCTGAGGCTTACGATCAACAGGTTTTAACAATTTAGCGCCAGTTCAGTATGCTTGTTGCTGCTCTGTAAGTCTGCAGGTCGCAGCCCGCGGGGCAGGTAAGGGTTAACTCTTCGGCTAAATGCTCAGTGAGATGAACTGGCTCTGACTTAGAGCTGTGTTCAAAGAGTGACATAGGGGATATCCTCTTAGATTTCAGTTTTTACCCTTAAACTCTGTATGTTTAAAACTAATTAGAAACTCTAATAGCTGTATTGTTTTTATTTCTTTTTCTTATTACAGCTGTTTTTTTCAAAGTAATCTGTTTACATGGAAAATGTTCTGTAGTTGTTTTTCACAGATGAGAGTTGCTGTTTTGAGCCTTTGGGCTAATTTGAAACATGTGGTTTGGTGTTTGCTGTGAAGCAAGGAGACATTTGTTTCCCCTCTTTTTGTCAGTGAAACCAAACTCAGACAGGCAAATTACGACTCTGTAAATACAAACTCTACAACATTTTATGAAACGGAACACATGAAGTTGCTTGATGAGCTTTATACTTTAAACCACAGCGCAACTTTCTCTCTGCTTTCTTTTTCCTTTTTTTTTTTTCTTTTTTCTTTTCGAGAGAAACAAGAGAGACTGAGAGACAGAGGCAGAGAAGATTGGTTCCTGAAAGTGTTGTTCTACCCTGCGATTGGTGGAGGCTTGTTGCTAGGCTTATGTCAGTGTTTGAGAGTTTTCTGCTTCCTCTCCTGTGTGCATTGATAGGTCGGGTTTGAACTGGTTTTCTGGTGGACTTCTGCAACTTGTTGAACATCCTCACAGTTTCTGCAGTTCCCGTGCGTTCAACTGTATGGAAGAAAGAAACGGCAGCAGCAGCACTTCAACACATGTGTCTAAGTGTGTTGTTTACGCCTTGCGTGGTTTCCTCTCTGTTTTTTAATCTCATTAAGTGTTATCAGCCTTTCCACTAGTTGTTGGCTGTTTTTGTTTACTTTGTGCACTCATAAAAGAAATTCAGCTGCTTTCATGTGCAACTGAAAAAGTAACTTCCACGCATGTCGAAAATGACTCCAATATGGTTTCATACGAAGTCTTGGTCTCAGATTTATCAACCTATTTTAACCCACATCCTATATTTATACAATTCCAATCCACATTCCTACAGTCTTGTAAAAACAGATAAACCAACAAAGAGAATGTGAACATTTCTTTGTAGATTTGGTACCTGTTTTCCTGAAATTCTGCTGTAACTTTATCACTCATTCATCTTTACACTTAGAAACGTTTCACTGTACTTATGGTGTCAAGGAAACTTTCAAAGTCTGTGCAGCTGACTAGATGCTGCAAGTGGTTTCTGTTTTTTGTACTCGAACGAAACAGGTGGGGAGCTGTGGGTTCCCTTAACGGTATGATTTTGATATGAGCATGTCTATCAGTCTAAGTGTATTTATTACCACACCATCCATTTATTTAACGGTCAATCCACAAATTAATGTCTGAACACACCCCATATAAATAAGAAGTCTCAGTCACTTTTTTCTGTTTCGATGTGCCTATGTTCAATATACCTGTCATGGTTCCTAGTTCCATATTTTAAAGACAACATTTATATATTTTGCCTGAATTAGAGCCTCAATGGCCACGCTGAACAGAGAAGAATTCCAAAGTCACCAAAGTGACGAAGAAAAGCATCATATGTCTGCTGTAAGTTGCAGTTTCAAGCTAATGTAGCGCTGTAGTTGCAGAATAAGGTGTGTTTAACAGAGCTAAAGTAGGTTTCATACTGTTTTTTTTTTTCTTCTGTTGGGAGTTATATTGAGGCACTCTAAAGGTTTACTTTTGGAAATAAATTCACTGTTCTCAATGTACTTTTCTAAAATGTACAGCATCAAAAGCCACAGTTGGGTGGAGGAAGCCTTTATGAAAATTTGTAGTAGTGGTATGTCAAGTGTACTGTGTTGTTTCCATGTTTTATTTTATGAAAATATCTGTTTGAATATACTTTAAGTGTCATTGCACTTAGAGTCCAAAACTAGTTTTGTATTGCACTTTTTTCTAATACTACAAGCAGACCTGCTATCACATGTATAGGTATTGATCACACTTGAAATAAACATTTAGTTGGACGCAAAGTACACTACTACATTCTCACCTCATGAAAGTAGTCTGGATACTATTTACTTGAAATAAGTTCACTAATAGCATACTTGAATAAAATTCTCTTTCGTACTATGTTGTTAAACAGGAGTGTATGACTAGCAAATAGTCTCATGTCCATGATATGGAAATAGAAACTTTTAGTCTGAATGAATTTTCTTTCACAGTTTATTGGAGTTTTTTTTTAAGCTGTTAAAACTAGTGGAAATGAATCCATTGTTCAGGCCCTTCCTCCCCATCTTAAACAAATCTGATCTGATTCCTGTTGTTTCCAGGAATCTTCCCGTTCATTGTAATTAATCTTTCCAGTGTTGTCTCCAGTCCAGTCTAAATTCACACAGTCACCTTTTTCAGGGTGGAAAGCTGTCTCGGTAGTAAACCTGTTGCAGGGGGGGTCCAGGTTAATCTCCAACAACAGTCAAATTTGAAGTTGACCCTGTTTAATCTGCAGTTACTATCCATCTATGAGCAACACATCCAGTTCAGGCTCAGTGTAGGTGACATTAAACAGATGACAAGGACGCCTAAAACTGCAAGACTTCTGTCTCCGCCGAGACACCTGCGCTGTGGTTTGTATGTATCACACTGTGTTCTCAACCAGCTTCAAAAGAAGATGCAAAGTTTCAGGCTGCTATAAAAGCAGGGCATGACATATCAAGGTATGGTGTGAACAGGAGAGTAATATGCAACATAACACCCTCTTCTAAAGATTTGTGGTGTTTGTGGCCTACTTGGTATGTAACATTCTTCTGCATATACTGTAAGTGCCCTGAGTAGCAATGCAAACATGGACCCATACGTGAAGGAGGGTGTGCGGTGTCGACAGATCACCGAGACGCATACACAGACACCCACAGTGTACACACAGTAACGTTTACCACCTAGTCAGTGTGTGCACTCTGACAATGGTTTTTGGCCCTGTCTGTGGGGCTGGACCCCCAAGCCTAAGCGCTTTTATGTGAAAAGGTTTGGTGTGCCATAAGCCCTAACGCTGACCAACCTCTCCTGCAGCTTTGCTGAGCCATGGGGCTCCCGACAGACCTGGGAGTGCTGACTCTAGTCCTGGGAACATGTTTACCGCTTGCCTGCACCCCACCCTGTGGCATCGGTCGAGGGCCTGGTAGGGGGTGGCTCCATGCACACAATGAACCTGCTGAACACTGTGCTATCCAGTTATCGGTGCTGGGGACTAACAGGCAGTTGACAAACTGTCCGGGCAGGCTCGCAGCTCCCTTTCCTTGGCTTCCTCTTTGGTTCATCATTTCCAAATTTAACTTGTTTGTGTCACTTCAAAGTCCATCCAATTACGGCCCTGAGGCTGGGACAGTATTTCACGAAGCTTTAAGACTTCTTCAACCAGTCAAAACAGTTGTGCAGTTTTCTCCTGATGAAGTGAGTTTTTGTGAAGTCTCAGAAGGGGAAATTCTTTACTGATTTGCTTGAGAAACATTTTAAAATCTTTCTCACTCACATGTGACACAGGTGCATGTTTATCTGTCAACAGTCACTTTTGTCATTTTTCTATAATGTGGTTGCCGGGATTGCTGACACTTGCACGTGCTGGAAAAGAAAAAAAAAAAAGAATTGAGAAATGAGCTGATCTCATTATATCTCATAAGATATAATTCTAAGTAATATTGACTTTTCTAACCACAGCAGTGTGATAGATATAGCATGTTATTGTCAGGTAGGGTTAAACAAAGCCAAAAGAGATGCCTTTTCTTATCTGTTTTTCCTTCTGGGTTTTAAAGGACTCTTTCAGTGCTGCCTGATTGGTGGAGAAATGACATTATCTGCGGTCTGATAGGCTGCGAGTAGAAAACCACCAACTGTAGGGTTGTTGTTGCAGCAGGTCCTGCAACTATCCATCTTGCTGTCCTAATCTCGGTCCTTATTCACAGGGCCTTTGGCGTTCTCTGCTGCTCACCAGAAGAGCTTGGGGCTCAGCTTACACCCCACACAAGCACAGAACAACCTTCCCTGCCCCTCCAGTTCAGCAACAACAGGGGAGGGGGGGGCTTGCTGTTGCTTGCTTGAGCTGGTTGTTGTTTTCATGCACATTTATACAGTTGAACGCATGAATGAAGATATGATCTCTTTTAACTGTACTGGCAGCATTACCCTAAACTATTTTAGGTAGTGGACTCCTCTTGTCATGTTTTGATATCTTCATTGATTTGAGTTATTTTGAAGCAAAACTATCAGCAATCAGCTTGTATCGATTACAGGCTTTAGTTAGCATACAGAGTCCAATGCACAACAGTAAATTCAATCAGGATCAATGGCAGCAGCGAACAAAAGGAGGTGAGAGAGAAGTGATGATGTTTTCTTAAAGGGGGACCGTTCCCCCTTCCCTCACGTTTAGCACTCCCCCTTCCCTCACGCTTTGCCCCGCCCCTTTGCGCTTCCGAAGGCGCCATTGGTTTAGAAGAGGCTGTTTTCGCTACACGATTGGCTGCCTGGCGCGTCACTCACACGAACCTCGACTTATTTACCGAATGTAGGCGCTGGAGAGGACGGTATTCTGCTGAGGGGCTGCAACAGCTGACTACCGAGCACTTTGCCTAGTGCCTTAAGGAACAAAGAGGGAGGAAAGAGCCATTCAACTAACCGTTTTGCATTTTCTGCACCTCTGAAGTAAACAGAGTGCGGCAAGAAAACGACATGAGGCACGCAGTCGCACCGGCAGCAAACGTGGAGAGTAATTCCATCGCGGTGTCAGACTTGTTAAAGATATGCAGTCATTGTGAACGACTTAACAAAAAGGTAAGAGGAGGAAAAAAATAACGAATAACAGTACAGCTAAATGCATCGCCTGTCATGCTCGAACCTGCTATGTGGTTTTTTAAAACCGTCTAGAATTTTCTTTATTCCCATTTTCAGCGGCATTTGTGCTGTGAACAAACAAGCTGCAGTGCAGTCTTTTGTCTGGGCTTGTTTACGTGTCTGAGGAGTTTTGTGCGATCATCGATCCTCTGGGTTTATGGACGTATTCGCTGAATTCAATTTTGTTGCCGGCGTCTTTTATTTATAGATGACCCGTGTAAATATGCGTTTTAAAGCCAGTGTCACCTCTGATGAATGTGCTTGTGCTGGACTTTAATTCATTTGCTCGAGCGGCTGCGCTGCGGGACGGTGTCCGCTAGACATGTCTCGACAAGCAGCGGAAAGTTACTGGACATTACAAAGGCAATCCGAGGTCTTATGCTGGTTTTTAATTTTGAATCAAGGGGGGGAAATGTCACCTGTGTGCTTGAATTCATCAGTATTTTTTAATTTCGTTCATTTGCGTTTTACACATCAAGTTTCATGCAAGTTGCTTATAGGATGTTGGAAAAAACTACACTCGGCTTCTATTGTAATATTCTCAGTTTGGAGTGTGAGCAAAAAATAAAATCTACTTGTTTTTTTTTTTTTTTCCCTCTCGGTGGTGCAGAAAAGATGGCCACAACAGAGGGGCTGATTGAAGAAAGGAGAAGTGCTGATTTTGTCTTAACAGCACTCTAAGCTTCTGTGTATGATATTTAAAGATTTTTTTTTTTTTTTTCTGTCTTGCAGGACTTGGGGGTTAGGATCCCAAGACCTCTAGGTAACGGACCAAGCAGATTTATCCCTGAAAAAGAGGTACGCGTCACTCTAATGTCACCCAGCTCTTGATGATGTGCTACAAACCAAACAGTTTAAGTTTTATTGATGCATTTATACTTGAAATTAGATTCTTCAAGTCAGTAAAGTGGACGCCAGGACGCACTCGATATTTGAGGATGCGTTTGCAGCCCTCGGTCGCCTCGACAACATTTCCCTTGTGATGGGCTTCCACCCTCAGTACCTGGAGAGCTTCCTCCGGACGCAGCACTACCTGCTGCAGATGGATGGACCGCTGCCGCTGCACTACAGACACTACATCGGGATCATGGTAGGACCATATCCAGGATCCGTCAGTTATCCGGTTAACTTTATGTCTCAGTTACTTAAATATCTGGACTCTTTTCACCTCGCAGGCAGCAGCAAGACACCAGTGCTCCTATTTGGTGAACCTGCACGTGAATGATTTCCTTCCAGGTAGGAGGAGATCCTAAATGGCTGAACGGTCTGGATGAAGCCCCGCAGAAGCTGCAGCAGCTCGGAGAGCTGAACAAAATCCTGGCCCACCGGCCTTGGCTCCTCACCAAGGAACACATCGAGGTGAGTGAACGTTTGTGTGGAACGGCTGCAGCAGGCTGAGATTATGGGTGGAGGGTGGACTATAGCAGCAGATGTATGATTTGGCCAGATTTGAGGTCCAGCCATGGCAGCTAAGACTGGAAAACTAAAATGCATTAATTTGGACTTGAAGTGTTGAAGCAAATTTCCTCATATCTTAAAAAAAAAAAAAAAGACAGTAATTAATGTAGTCATCATTTGGCTTCCGTTGACATCTCTTAAAGTTGTTTTCTTCGTTCTGCTTTCAGGGCTTTCTGAAGGCGGAGGAGCACAGCTGGTCCCTGGCAGAGCTGATCCACGCCGTAGTCCTGCTCACACACTACCACTCCCTCGCCTCCTTCACGTTTGGCTGCGGTATCACGCCTGAGATCCACTGCGACGGCGGACACACGTTCAGACCCCCCTCTCTCAGCCAGTACTGTGTGTGTGACATTGCCAACGGAAACGGCCACGCTAATCACCACGATGACCTTGGCAACCAGGTGAGCGGGAGAGAGGAGTATTGTTTAGGTGCACGAAGTTGATGGCAGCTCAGGGATGATGTCACAAAATTACCTGTTTTAAAAAGTCGTATCTCTGCTTGTATGTCTAACAGATTGATATATTGTCTTTTTTTTTCCCGTTTGTGCAGGAAATGTGTGGTGAGGTGGAGGTGCTTATGGAGAGGATGAAGCAGCTGCAGGAGTGCCGTGATGACGAGGAGGCCAGCCAGGAGGAGATGGCAACACGCTTTGAAAGAGAGAAGACAGAGAGCATGCTGGTGGTCACAGCTGAGGAGGAGGAATGTGTCCCCTCCAGAGACATCTCTCGCCACTTTGAGGACCCCAGTTATGGCTACAAAGACTTCTCCAGGAGGGGGGAGCACGTGCCCACATTCAGAGCACAGGTAGAGATCAGATTCAGTCTGATTAAAGGTGAGAAGATGGAGCATTTGAGTGTTACTGAGGTATTATTTCTGTGGCCTACAGGACTACAGCTGGGAGGACCACGGTTTCTCGCTGGTCAACAGACTGTATCCTGATGTTGGTCAGATGCTGGATGAGAAGTTTCAGATGGCTTACAATCTGACATACAACACCATGGCGACACATAAGGATGTAGACACCAGTATGCTGCGCAGGGCCATCTGGAACTACATCCACTGCATGTTTGGCATCAGGTCAGTCGTGGGATATGATGTAGCCTTTATTTTTGTAATACGTACTGTACTGCTCAATTAGCTCCATGTCAGTTTTGTGTCCTTGTCCCTGATATCGTTCCTGTATTCCTCAGGTATGACGACTATGATTATGGGGAGATAAACCAGCTCCTGGACCGTAGCTTTAAGATCTATATTAAGACCATGGTGTGTAGCCCTGAGAAGACCACCAAAAGAATGTATGAGAGTTTCTGGAGGCAGTTTCAGCACTCCGAGAAGGTAACGTTCAATTCTAAATATCCTATTCTGGACTCTTGGTTGCAGCTGTTTCTCTGGGTTGTAATACATTTTTCTCCTACTTATCTTTTGCAGGTCCACGTTAATCTGCTTCTTATGGAAGCACGAATGCAGGCAGAACTGTTATACGCTCTGAGAGCGATCACGCGCTACATGACATGAAGTGCTTTTGGCGTTTTTATCATTGTCCTTTTACTGTCATTGTTACTTGTTATGGGACACTGAAATCAATGGGGTGGGGGGTGGGGGGTGAATTCAACAAAAATGTGGAAAAGAGCCCTTGGTGGAGACAATGATTGCTGGTTGAATGTTGAAGAGGATCAGAACAAATGTGGAAAGCAAGGGAGAAAAAAAAATCAGCTCAAACTACAAGTGGATACACGCATTGAGATGTTTTACCTGTAGTGCCAAAACTGACCAAGAGGGGACAGCCTGGAGCAAACTCCCACCTTGCTGAAGGGGTATGCACCAGGTGTGGGCATCAACAGGAAACATCCGGGACTGTATTTCAGTATTCAAGCATGCAACATGTTGGTTCCCAATCTCACTTGTTCTCTAGTAGATTGAGAACCCAAAAAATCCCCAGAGAGAAAGCTGTGCAGCCAGAAACAGTCTGCACTTTGATTCTGTTGTCACTGTATTGTTTGTTTAGTTTCTTTAATACCTTCTTATTTCATTTTGTATTACAAGGAAGTGGATTTTGTTGATGTGGAAACTGGAGATGGACGCATTAACTCAAAGGCAGTGTTTTTTACGTGTGCCTGAACTATCCAGCACAGTGTGCATACGTGCTGATGCTGCTGCTCCCATATTGTATTTTCGTGGGATCGCGTCGATCCCCAAATCACCCCTCGCCCAATTCCTCAATCCCTTCAAATGAGCCCCTGTCTATTAGAAATCCACTGCATTACCCCTACCCTCCCTACCCGTTTCCCAAATCTCTAATGTCAATGTAAGCTAATCTGAGGTGTGTGTAAAACCAGAAAGATGTGGAAAAGAACTAAAAGAACACTGTCTGAGCCCTTTTTGAGGATGATTGTGTGTGTGTGTGAATGAGTTATGTTCATGATGATTGAGGAATGAATGCTTGAGAGTGGAAAAAAGTACATCTTGGTATCTCATGTGTCAAAAAAAAAAAAAAAAGAAAAGCGAGGCACTTTGAAGGAAAGCCTTCTTGCTTCTGCTGTAGCTCTGTTATTGTGAGATAATTGTATTTTGTTGTTGTCATTTTTTTTCTGGAATTGTTGTGGGAAAAAAATAGAAAAAAAAAAAAAAAAGCTAATCAAAAGTTGGAAACCAGGTTTTCCAGGAGGGATTTGCTTCTGGTTGCCCTAACCACACCGTGTCTGTCTTCCGCTTATCCCAGCTGCCTGGTTTCCCTAACACTTTCAAAGCTTTGGATTGTGAATTTTACCAGTAAATGAATACCTCTTCTGTTTTTTCTCTATAAAACATATATGAATGCTCTTTGGTGAGCAGAGACTTTCTGGGCTGCCGTGTCCCCCGCTGCTTGGGGACCCGGTGCGCCCTCACGGGGCCGACTGCGGTCGATAGCTTTCGAGCGCAAAAGGTTGTAGCTGTGCTTTCCTCCCTGCTGGGGAAGCCTAACCAGTACAAAAGCAGCTTTTTTTTTGTTTTGTTTTTCTTATAGTTTTGAACACAGATGTGAAACTCTGCTGTTTTTTTTTTTTTTTTGTTTACTAAAAAACCTTAAAGTACTGCATTCTTCTGAGGGTGGATTAATGAGTCAGAGGAATGAGTGATATCCAGATGGTGATGTGAATGAGGAAGATGGCAGCAGTGATAAAGGAATGGTACATTCAAAAGTGGACTGAGAGGAAGTGGAGGGTTTTTCTTTCTCCTTCATCTTTTTTCAAACTTCTGACATATGTCAGTTACACTTTTTATATGAAAATATATGAATAACATGAAAAATAAAATATATAAAATTGTTGTGTATTGTTCATAGTTTTCTCCTAAACAATTTTTCTTGCTTCATCAAAGAGTCTTAGATGGGGCGAGACCAATGCAATTCAGGAATCAAAGCACAATCATTGTCCGCATCAGCTGACTTTAACTGCTCAGTGATACACAAATAGGAAAGTTGAATAATCTTTGCTAATTGGAGAGCATAGCTGAGGGCTGCAAAGGATGACTCGTGAAAAGATGTGGAATTTAGCACTGTAAGACCTTTTTTGCAAAGTACGCAAAGCTCTTCAAATTAAAAATGATGACATCATCAGTAAGCTGAGCTCAGGTGAATGGTTCAGTCTGTCATCAGTACAGTTCAGGGACTTTCATGTGAATTTCATTTTACTGAATGTGCTTCAGAACTGACTCACTGGGAACCAGGTTAATGGTCTTTCCTGTGGTGCGCTTGAGGTCAAAGTCTCTCTTTGCTCCTGACCATTATTTTAACTTCCCAGTTGAGCCTGATAATTTGTCTGAATTTCAGGAGTATTTCCCATGAAGATCACACATGTCTGTCAGTACAGTTACCAGCAGGAACTTAATGTAATCCCCACTGACCAAACTTTATGTTTCATAGGCTTTCCTACACAATGTAGACAATAAGAATTTAAGCATCAATATCAACCAGCTGACTGTCTTTCATATCAACCTGAAAAATTAAGTGCAGAGAACAATGTTTGTTTTCTTTTGGCTCTGGCTTCTAAGTTTTTAAGGGGTTTTTGAAACTTCAGCTTGTCTTGTGGTTCTTACAGGTAACTTATCTGTGAAAACTTGCAAAACTGTCATGGGGTGAGGGTTCGCATCAAGTGCTGTTTCTGATTTCTTTCGATGTGATTTTGAAATGCTGTACTTTGACAACTTGGTGTTACTTGTAAGCACTGCCTGGCCCCATATCTGTATTAATAAAGGCTTTAAGAGGCAACAAAAAGTGTGTAAATGCTTTCTTTTTCTTAGATTTATTTTACACAATTCAAATTCCAAGTAATGCACACACAATAAGTTTTACTTAGAGGGAAATTCCAGTCATTATCAGCAGCAGTATATTTAAATATAAAGTTAAAGTCAATTGTACAAATGTGCAAGGTTTTTTTCTAAAATGCATACGTAAAGGATCCCAAGAAATCAATGCCCTGACGTTTTGTAACATTTCATATTCATCATCTCTAGGTTTCAAACTGGCTGTGAAATGTTTGTAACCTCATCCCCTGTGGAAAAAAAGCAGAGAACTGAGCTGTAGAGTTGCAAAGTTATGACCAAAGCATGTTGAGCACACTGACAGGATGACTCTGCACCCGAGCACTGCAGCTATCTCTATAAAAGATGCACAAGGGGAGTATTTGACTAGAAAGCAACAAAATCTCTCTCTTTCTCTCTCTCTCTCTATATATATATATATATGTACACACACACACACACATCTGAGGGGTATGTCATTCTGTCAGGTCTGGAGACTGGAGCACCTTCAGCAGTTTTTGAGCAACAGGCAAGAACTCTAACTCCCAGCAAGCCCTGTGCAAGTCCCTCACGTCTTCATTTTCTGTCCACTTCAGAGCCTCTTCTTCATCTAGGGAAGTATGCAAAATGAGTTGACAGATTTTAGCTATATCTGAAATACACATGTGTGTTGACACGGTGTCAGATGTGACATGTAAGTATTAGGAGAGTCAGAATACATGCTCTCCTCTCCCTGTAGCTCCCAATGTGTTCTATTCTAGTGTATATCCCTCCCTTATTAAATAAGAATTAGTAAAAGCTCAAACCTATGAATGTAGAGAGCATCTTGACCAGTGTTGCCCTCTGTTGTGTGCCCAACAGCTTTTCTGAGCCACCACACATCAGATTCCACATGGCCTGGCATGCCTGGCCTGCCAGCTGCCAGTCACCTGGTCCAAAGTCTCTCAGACAGTCCACCAGCCTGGTCACAAACACACACAAAGACACACATCATGTGATTCGAGGAAGGGTAATTCACATGATCACTGGCTTAGCTCCACTAGCACTTAAGCAATAAAGTGGAAATAAAAAGAAAATGTTCTAACAGTGTTAGATTTTGGAAATAAAACAATTTCACTAACGACAGAAGACAACTGATGGTGAACTTTGTTCACCATCATACTGTGTTGCTGACTTTGATGTAGGCACAGTAGAAGCTGCTTTACAAAAAAAACAACAGATTTACTGTTATTTCCTGGAAACTCTGTATCTTGTGTCTCGACTGCATTACACGCACTCTTAATCTCTAAGTGTATTTGTCCTTACTTGACAGAAGCCCCCTCGAGTGCAAGACAGACCCTGTTGGGAGGGTCCAGAGCCAGATTGGTCAGGACCCCGCAGGCTGAAAAACACATCTCAGAGCTCTTTGAGTCGAGCAGCGTCACCACAAACTGGTATACTGAGGGAGAGAAAGATGACAGAGTGAGGGAGAGGACGAGGACGAAGCAGGGGGAAGATAAGAGAGCTGATATCACCAGAGTGAGCAGGCATGTTGATACTGTATGAAGCTGGCCTTGTAGATAAGTCGAGCCTCAAAACAATGGTATACAGAAGTGTGCAGTGTGGGTGTCAGTGCCTACGTACTTAGTCTCATGTAAAGTTATGCACTTGAATATGATTATTTAGTTGTTTTTTTAACTGTATGTTGAAAAAGAAGTGGCAAACACAGTTGCACAGTTGCATAAACACGTGCATGTTGAAGTGTTTGGTTTAAGTTGACACAGTGTCCCGACACTTTGGGAAACAGGACCTGAGTTAAAGGAACTCATTTCAATGTTGATTTTCATTTGTGTCAGTTATAAACCTTTGCTTTGCATAATGAAGTCCCGCACATCCTTATAATGTGACAAGTTTCCATAGACACGCGTGGCCTCCAGCATGGCATCTATACTGGAGCTAAGCATCAACTTCAACATCACTATAACGAAAAAGAAAAAAAAGTGAGCAAAGGGGAAAAGAGAATAACTTTAAAACATTTACTTTTATTTATTTTCCATATTTTAGTCTTACACTTGGCAATGGTGAGCCGATTGTTTCTGATTTCCGAGCGTTCTTCATGGTAGAATGACAGGTTGTTGATGGTGGCAGCCACTTTCACCACCAGCTCCTCGCTCTCCTGCACAGATCTCAGCTCTGTGTCACCCACACATCACATAAACACAAAAAACAAAAAAAAAAAAAAAAAAATCTCGGGAATCAATTACTTATTTTTGTATAAAACAGAGAGATCATCCACACTGTTAGGTCAACTGGAATACAGTGCACTCATTTGTGTGTGAGGGAACTCTCACACAACTAATTTTAACTTGATGTAAAGTTTTACTTCAGATTTTTAGTCCTTTGAAAACAACACATGCATTCACAGATAGCTCAGAATAAAATGTTTGTTTAAATAATGTTTTGGCTCCCTATAGAAAATTATAAGTTACATTCGAATATATTATTACACCTTGCAACAAGTGCAACATACAATGTGCAAAGTAGGTGGCACTTATGCAAAGATAACGCAAGCAAAGTAAACCATTAAAACAATGCTATGTGATAATTTTGGCCTGATACGATTGGTTTAAATCATACAAAGGTCAGTGTGACCCAGTTCATACAGTCATGACTGAAGGCAGCTTGCAAGCCAAGCATTTTCCTGATATAGCCACAGATGTTCTGTGCCTGGTCATAAATCGCAGATATTGCGGTTGTGCTGTCAACAGACACCTGTGTCACAAAGAATTTAGTTTCTGGTTCTGACTGGAAATGTCGCTTTGTGGCCCCCTCATTTTTATTGCAGAGCTCCTTCAAAGCTCTGTAATAGAAAGCAGCTCAGCATTATGGGAAGTGAATGAAAATAGGACATCAATCAGTCAAGCTGAAGTTTTGTTTTCTATCTCTGGTGGTCTTACGGACCTCCAGTTCTATGTCAGCGACTGATTTTATGTTTTTGTTTTCAGAACGTTAATGTGCTTTCTATGTTACGTGTTTTTCAATGTTTGCTTTTTTCACAATTTACCTCAACTTTGTTTATTTCTCTCTTCCAACTGACACAAAGTTAAGTGTAGGAGGCAAGCTGCAGAGAAGAGTTTCACACCACCTACATATCAGTTCAACCTGTTCTGAAACCATCAAACCACATGGGAGATATTCAGACATGCAGACCAAGTCGGCTGTGAGATGTGACAGAATATCTTGCTCGTGTAGTCAAGCACTTCGCTGTCAGCCTTAAAATAACAGCTAAACCAAAGGAAGACGTGCTGTGTGTTGAAAAAAAAAAGCACCACGGGGAGCGCAAACAGTGGAGTGAACAGACGAATGTTGACTGTGTTTTCGACCATAATCTTGTCTTGTTCCCAGCACAAGGGAAGTGGTTGGGTACTTTGCATTTACTAAAAATACATTAAAAAGAGACATTTTTTAATATACATATATATATATGTTTTTTAATCCAGATTTTTATAGACTCCTTGCTTTGTTTGACACAAGTCAACATAGATGAAATGAACATTTATAGAAAAGGGGAAATGTCATAGCTGTAAACACACTTCTGACCTATGTCCTCTATATGTTTGCTTTACATTCAGACTTGGAGAGAACAAGTTGCTCCTCTCTGCTTACCTAGTGTCTCCATTACAAGCTGAATGCACGTTGTGTTTGTGGCCAGTGCTGGACCGACAGCTGAGTTGATGGAAATGTTCGCCAGCACTGTGACCAACTTCACCAGCACATCATCAGCCTCCTGTGCACTGATGAGAGGAACGGCAGGCTCTTTGGGGGAAAGGACCCCTCTCTGGATGGGTGCGTGCTGGGCTGCGTCTTTCCTCTGGTAGCTGTTGTAAAGTTGGAGAAGTGTGTCCATGCAGCCATCGCACTGAAAAAGCTGCTGTCTTGCTCCGTCGCTTTTGGCTGTGAGGTTCCCGAGGGTGAAGAGAAGACGCACAATGAGGTCCTGTGAAGGAGCAGTGAAGATTGGTTGCTACTAGATTGTTAAATGTAATCACATTTATAAATTTCTGAATCAAAATCAGCAGTTTGCTTGGGCAGTGAAAAATGCAAGTAATACAAGAAAATACAAGTAATGAGCATAATATAAGTGAAAACGATAGCTCAAGGATATGTCTATCTGCTGAACAAATGCTGTCCCCTGGAAATATAGCATAGCTGAAACGGACGGATATAAAAAATAAATCTGATCTAAGAGACTTAGGCCCCAATCGTACACCTCCTGCTAGCCGCTACCCGCTACCCACTATCCCTTAATAGCGGCTTTTGGAGGTAAAGCCGCGGAAGATCGGGCCCTTAGTGTTTAATCACAAAAGGCAAATCTTTATTAGTTTCATGCCCCAAAGCACAGTGCTTTATCTCTTGTAAGCATTGGAATGTAATATAATTTACCTAACTGTATTTGGCTTTGAACAGATCACCTTGAGTCAGGGAAACTACTTGCCATTTTTCAGTATTCACTGATATTTTACAGATGATGCAATTGAGCAGCAAATTAAAAGAAAAAAAAAAGAAGCAGAGTAATAAATATGACATGATTTGTAGCTGGATCACTGCCCTTTTTAGTAAAAAAAAAAAAAAAAAATCATAGAGCTGCCAGCTGGAAAAAGAAAGAATTCAAGATTCAAAAATGTGAAAATAAATACAAGCAAAAAAAAAAAAAAAGACGGGCTGGGGGGGGTTGGCTGGCTTTCTCTATCCAACAATGAGGAGCTCTTTATACATATTGCTATCCCATGTGTGTTTATTCTATGAGATAAAGAACAGGTATCACTAAAGTTGGTTTGGTATTTTTATTCCCTCCCTCTCCCTCAGCTAACTCCATTGTTCCTGGTAATGTGTCAAAACACACAAGCAGAGCATAGAAATAGAGATGAACACTACATACCCTTAAGGTATATATGGCCCTTTTTTAAAAAATGGAGAGGAGGCTTGTGGGACTTACTTGTTTTTGGTGATGTTTGCTCAGCAGTTCTAAAAATAGCGAGTAGCAGTCATGGGTTTGAGCAAGAGCGAGACAGCACTTGGAGTAAGAGGAGAGTTTACTGGAGGACAACAGGGGACAATAAATATATCTGATTATTATACTCACTGATCACATTACAATGGTGACTATGATTAATTGAAACTCCTAACTGTGATACAATTTTGATGCTTCTAATAGTTTGTGCAAAAACCTTCAGCCAGTAATAGATCATCTTTGCTAAAACCTAATAAATCAGTAAATAAATCAATAAATCAATTTCTTTATATTTTGCATTTCACTAAAACTGCTGTGCACTGATGAAGAGCTTGTACCAGAGTAAGAGGTAAGAGGCTATTCAAAACAAGCACAGCTAAACAAATATTTAGTCTGAATCAGTTTTACAGTATCATGAAATACAGTGTAAACCACCGTGGTACCCAGATTCAGATCAGTCAACACCTGTCAACAAAAACAGTTGGTATTTTAACTTAAGAGCAGTGTGTTTCATGGAGAGTACGTCTCTGAGTATGATTTCTGTGAGCAGCTCTATCAATCGCTTTCTTAGTTCCATCTGTTTTTTTTGTTTTTGTTTTAATTGAACCAGATGGACACAGAGCTTTATGGTATTTTCTTGAACTGTGATCCTTTCAGAGCTGAAATACTGATGAGTATATGCAAGGTGACAGAGTAACTGCTTTAGTGATGGTCCAGACAGAAACACATGTGAATAACCACAACACTTTTGATGTCTGTTGTGGCTCTTGTTTTGAGAGATCCAGATTTACACAATAACTTCATGAAAGAGAATAAAGCAGAGAAAAATGAGTGATTGGCAGAAACAAAGAAAAAAACAGCCACTAGTGGATTAAAATGTCCTGTTTTGATCTCAAAACAATCTATGACTGTTTACTTATAAGGATACAGATCAGAAAAGAAAAGTGGTATTTATGTTGAATTCATACAACTAAATGAAAATGAATGGGCAACACCTGTAAATTCTGGAAATGTTAATACAGATTTCCTGGTCTTCACAGTGCTGACGTAGTACCAGGCAGAGTGCGCTGGCAGTATAGAGTAGGAAACGAAGTGCGGGCGGGAATCTGGGTGATCGGCAAGATTTCTCAAGGTGGCCGTCAGCTATGGGGTAAAAGAGGACAGATGTGTGTTAGCAAGGAGACAACTTTCAATGTCTTGTTTTGTGTTTAGCACAGAATGTTATTCATATATTTGTTAAGGTGGCTGCTGACCAGTGCAGGATACTATACACGGGAGCAATGGGAAACAGTTCAGTATTGAAACAAGTCACCATCATGAGAAGGAAACTGTAATTTCCAACCCACAGCAGCACTGAGAGTTCTGGAAATTCACAGCATGCTTGTTTCCCTCATCTAACAGGGTAATGAGTTGTGTTAAATATCAAAGGAAGTTCTGGATGAAGATTTTTGTCTGGACCAGCTTATGTGGTTTGCTGTAGTTATTGTCAGTAGATTGAAGCACTGAGTGTTTTGGAGTGAAGTGGCCTGGCCAGCTGAGAACATGACGCTCATGGAGCAGCAATAAACCAGACATAAGCAAAAACATTTTTTCCTAATAGTTGGAAAATCTGCATCAGCCAAAAAACACATCAAAAGAACATTTCAAATGTTGTTTCTTTTGAAAGACATTGTATAACTAGGTGATTTTTCACACAGCGAAACGTCTGAGGAAAACTCCTATAAAACAGTTAAATAAGATATCTATAACAAAAATGTAATTTACACGTCATAATGGTCATAAATCAGGGATACTGAATGTGACAAACCTGTATAATGATGTGCCCTGCCATTGTAAAGTTGGCATCTTGTACTGTACAGAGCTTCTGGATGAGTTTGTGAGCCACACCAATACAGTTCTTATCCAGCAAAAGTCTAAGGATTGTTATGTTTCCGGAGATAAATTTTAAAGTACCAACACAGTACAGCAGAACTTCTCCTGATACACACACATCCTCATTGTTCAGCACCCCCAGCAATGAGTCTGAACAAAACAAACAGAAAGCAGTACTCATTGTTACCATGCATATAGATATTGACCGTTTGTAATGACTGAGTATACAAGGCTTTAAAGCTGATTCTAAATAAAACAGATAAAATGAGCCCATAAGCAAATATATATTTAAGAACAGAAGACTGCAAAATAATAAATCAATAAGCCATCCTGACCAATGATAGAGTTGTTCTTGAAGAAGACATCATTGCTTTCACTGCGGCTGGTCTTGAAGATGAGTTTACAGATATTAAGTAGATTGTTTCCACTGACACACAGCTGGAGAGAAAAAAAAAACTTTATATTAGTTGCCTTGATGTTTTGTGACAGACTTGTGGCTGACATGCAGACACATTCACACCCACACATACACCTGCAAACTCACAGATGACTCACAGCAAGGCAGAGCTTGGCTATTTCCAGGTTGAGCTGGGCAGAGTTGAGGTCAATGAGACGGAACAGTGTTCGCAATATCCCCGACCTTCTCTTACAGTGTCGATTGAGCATGTCCGCGTCTGCCAAGGTACCGTGGAGATAATCACACAAATCACACAGGCGGTCCACCGAGCCCTCTGAGCTGCCTTTTAGAGAGGGCAAGCACATATATTGTAAAGAAATTATGTCAAGCTCAGAAAGACATTTTATATATGTTGTGATAAGTATGTGTAAAATGGTTGAAATCTTTTGTTTTTATGGGAAGATGAGCTTAAATTCTTAACATCAATAATGTATCGGTCAGCAGAAATTAAAATGATTCCCTTTCTTCCTCTAAGAAGCAGCTTCGAGTTTCAGTGGTCAAATGCAGAGGAACAATGCAGCAGCAGCTGACGGAGAGGAAGAGAAAGGGTGGAGTCTTTTCTTTGTTTTTGAGGTAAAATAAATGTTTTCCCTGCATAAATAACCGGCCCAGGACATTTCTAAGAAAGGTCAAACATAGTCTCACGCAGTACAATTCACTGCAATTTCTCACTGAATCTCAAAAGTGTTTTATGCATGAGCCAGAAAGCCCTTAGTACGATAAATATTTCATATTTATCTTTCAAATGAATTTTCCATTAAATTCTTAGAGTGCTAAAATATTTAAAGCCACAGATTTCATTTCATGGCTGCCAGACACCAGTTTCAAGACAATTCTATACAGATGCCAAACTTAAAACTTTGTGTTTCGTCAGAGGGTGGAATGACAGTGCTTTTCCATTGTGGGAGACTTCTTGGTGCTGAGAAATCAATTTTTCAGACTGTTCAATGTAATGAGAACCAAAGAGAAGAGGAACAGAGAAGAGAAACTTTGCTCTACTGAAAAAAAAAACATGATCTCCTCAGCCACAATACATTAGTTTATGAAACATTGCAAAGTCTAAAAGGAAAATGAAGATTAAGATAAAATTAAATTAAATTAAATTAAGATAAAATATATGAATTTGGACTGGACAAGTGCACGATATGTTGTGTGTTTGAGCTTTGCTTTTAAGGGTTTTTTTTTTGTTGTCGTTGCTTTGCATTGCACACAACACCTGCAGCCACACTTTCTAGCTCATGAAGAACAGGAACAATCACGTTGTTCCACAACAATGTCTCTGTGTCCTCCTCTGTATTTGCATTGTTGTCTCCATACCCCAGATCTGAAATGTGTGAAGAAAATAGCAGTTAGCCAACTACCTCTTGCAAACACAGAAGCAGCAAGCATGGTTCACAAGTTCACTGTCTTAAAATAAAACAGCAGGAAGTTTGATGCCACAGCAAAAGGTCACCATCCACAGCTATACTTCCTCTGATTTCTTTTAGTGTTGATGCAAAATAGTCTGCATGTGGGCATGTGCATTGAGAACACGTGTGCACGTGTGTTTGTGCACGCAAATTTCTGTGCAGTATCTCACTCATTATGCACTTTTTTTGCTGAGTATTTGCATAACTCCTTGGTTAGCGTGATGCAGGAAGCTGTGGTTAAACAAACCAACATCTCTCTCAGCTATTGGTTGGCTGTCTGTCATGGTGGAAAGTGGGCCCTAGCAACAAGGGCCCAATTTGTGCCAATCAAAGCTTGACACTTAGCAATGAGGTGTGCCTACATTTCTTATGAAACAATATTTCTGGCCCAAGATTTCACTTTAATCCACCACTTTATTCCAGCATGATTAGGTATGTCAGAAAAAACGAGTAAAACCACTGAGTGTATGAGTAGTATCTTACGTCATCAGATAAATCTGTAACTATTTTTCTACTTCTACCTGCTGTGCACAATCTGTCATTTGCTTTGTATGCAGTGCTTTGTGAGAAAAAAAAAACAAACAAAAACAAACAAACAAACCAGTAGGTTGCATTTCATATATCCAGACAAACCTGTTCTCTGTTCTGCTCTGCACTCTGTGGGTCTGACTCTTGAGTCAACACCAGGCTCCATCATTCTACACCTAAAGCAAAGAACAAAAACACGAAGAGGCAAGTTATATTGAATTTTGTGTGAAAAGAAGAGGATGCAGAGGATAGGGTTAGATGAAGGCGGATGATTCACTGTGGCAACCCCAAAAGGGAAGAGCCAAATGAAAAAGAAGATTTTGTATAGTTGGAATTCATTGACTCTGGGAGCTCTAGGTGGGTGGCCATTAAAGTAATAGTTGAAAAGTTAAGCTGAATTATGAAAATTAATGTTTAAAGAATTAAACGCTGTGCCATAAGGCACATTTTCCTTAAAAGTCACTGACATTGTATTCCATCAAAACGGCTATAGGTTTATAATCAGCGGCCACTAGGTGTCCCTGTTGGAGCAGACGATGAGACTTGAGCAGATGCTGTTATCTCTGCTTTGTGTGTGCATGTGTGCACGTATTACATCCATGCAGATGCATGTGAATGCCTGTCTGCCCGTTGTGCGTGACTGCCTCTATTTATTTAATTGTGTGACTGTGCTGTTGTGTATGCTGTTGTGTGGCACAAGCTGGAATCCCCAACAGACAGGAACAAAGATCTTGGCTTTGTGGGCAGTCTGGTTAAAGCATTTCATGCTTTGTCACTGTGAGTTGTCCACCACAGTCTTACTGCATCTGTGCATTAAGAGTAAGTGCTCCTAAAAACACAGCCAAGTGTCATGATTTGCTCTCTGTATGACAAGATTGCCATAGCACCTTACAGCACTATTTCACTTAAATGGAAAGAAATACGTCATATCAGTAAAACCAGAAAATTCAGTGAAACATGACAGGTAGTATGTAGTAAATATTGAACAATATAATTGTAATAAATACAATTATATAGCAGCTTTAGTGATACTACTGTTTTTTCCCTCTTATTATACTGTAGTACTGCTAGAGGGTTTCTTTGATGACCCAAAAATGAATATACCATATGTGAATTTTACTTAAGAGCACACTTTCATTGCAAATTTATTGACTAGTAAAAGCTGTCACACAGGACCCGTGCACAAGGGAGTGCTGGCTGAGGCATGCTACAGTGAATGTCAGGGGGCTTTGGCTCTGTATGATAGGATTAAGAGCCCGATAATAAGGCCTCTTTGTGTGATTCTGCATTCTCTGAGACATGACCTCATCCCTGTCTTAGGCCTGGGCAGTGCAGTGCAATCACAATACATGTTGCTGCCAGCCTTGCCCAGATGGGCACCCAAATCTAATAGAGAGCCATTTGGAGCTATAGAGCTCTGGCTTATTGGAGAAAAAGAACCGACTAGATGTCTAATCTCCACTATCTTTATATCTCATCCAACCCATCATATTAATCTCTCATGCTGTTTCCATTTTCACTTGCAGTTTGGTGCTTCTGACTGGGATTTTCTTTGCCTTTCTTCCAATGCTCCTTTTATGTATTTCATTACAACATTGAATTACAGTGCATCTAAAAGTCTGGCGTGACTCTCTTAGTCTTTGAACCCCTCCTATTCGGTCATAAAAAGACCATGCTTTAATCACTTGGGGCCTGTCTTTGTCAGCAACAAGTCACACAAACATTGCGTGTTAACTTGGCTTGTGAGAGAGGAGGTTATGCTGCAGGCGGTAACCCAGATTTCTTGTAAAAGTTGTTTATGGTCTGTCCCCCCCATCAACATCACCAGCTGCCCCATCCAATCAATAGGCGGATGGATTGTAACGACAGCCCCCTGACATCATTCTCAGAATTATGCCCCTCATGCTGACACACAGCTGATGAGGTCGGCGGAAAAAAGCTGAGCTTTTAGCCTCTCTGCGTTGTGAAAGCGTAAAAGCTGACACATGATAGTAATGACAAATAGAGGCAGTTTCTTTGGGAATGAAGCCTGCCAAGAAGCTGGATTTAACTGTGACCAACATATAGTGTTAAGTGAAATAAGGATGTGGGGAGTGGGGGGGCAAATTCCATCTATTAGTTGGTGTAACCAAATCTGTTGAGTATGTTAAAGATATTTTGGCTATGGGTCACATAAATCATAGCCTTAAAAACCTTGTATAATGATGTAAGGTTTTGGCTGGTTTGGGTTTTTACTGTGTTTTGGATTTATGGGATCTGTTTTGTGTTTTGTTTTGCTGATGCGGTTTCAGAGGGTTTGTTTAGTTTAAACCCTTTTTTTTTTTCTAAAGTAGTCTTGATTTATTTTGTTACCCTTAGTAGGACTCTGTTTTCAGTTTGGTCTTATCTCCTTAACTTATCTTCTCTTATGTGTTTTACTTCCTGTCTTCTTCTGAAAGCGTTATTCCTTGTGTGTTAGTTTAAGTTGACTTCCCTTTTTCCTCCTGATTGTTCTGATTGATTCATCAGCGGTGCATGTGTGAGAGACAGTGACATTGTCAGGATTTTGGCACAAAGTATACTACTATATGCTTTAAATATATACAATTCAGCTCAATTAAGGATATTTCCTGTGACAATTTCTCTATTAAGGTAGTCTAACGATATTACCAAAACACTTTATGAACACAATGATGTTTCCATACTGGGAAAATACAAAGAAGCTACAAAGAAAGGAGTAAAGACAGAATGATTTAATAAGTGGAAATAACGGAAGCTGACTTCTTCTAGTAATGGCTGTCCCTGAAACCTTGTGTGCCTGTAAATTGTAAATTCACTGTTGTGCTGTTGTTACAGTCAAAGAGAGGGAGGAAGAAAGAGTGTAAAGGTAGATGACATCGTATGGTGCAGGTCAAACACAAGACTTTACCTTTCTTTTGCTGTTCCGTGTGGGTCAGGTTTGAGACGACCAATGTGAACTACAGCGTGGTCTATTTTGGAAAGTTGTTTAGTTGACAACTGCTTTTGTCCTGAGCCTGGATTTAATCTCTGTTTCTCTAAATATAAAGCAAAGATGAAGTAAGAATAAAAAGTAATTTATGTACATGATACTGCTGTTTGCTGTAGCAATATTTCTACTTCTTTCACCAGTAAAAAGTATAAAGTATATATCAGTATAAAGTTACAGGAAGGAGAAAAGTCCTTTTCAGTCTTTACATCATTATCCCTTTTTTGTAATACCTTCCCAAATGTAGGAGAATGCAAATTATAAAAAGTCTGCATATGAATGTATCCATTAATTTCCCCTAGTAAGACAAACTAGTGTCTGCACAGAAGATTTAAATTCTTACCATCTGTGTATGCTTCTAAAGGCTGTAACGTGGTGACATGTCCAGCCTGGAGGTGGGCCCGACCCCCTGCACATCCCTTTTTCAATCCCAGTGGGTCAGTAAGGGGTTTGGAAGAGGCCTTGAACAGATCATCAACCCCACAGGAGGCTGGAAACCTTGGTTTCTGGAGCAGAAGAAACATCACTGGTATACGATAGCGTGGGGAATTAGAAAAATTATGGAAACTCTTATTCTCAGAGAAATCCCCTTATTTGAAGTCCTATGTTTGAAATGTTTTATTTACACTATTCCAGTTACAGGTCTCAACTCCAGTTATCAGCTTCTTGATCATACAAGGTCAGTCCACAAGGCAATCCTCAGAATATAAATGTGTAAATTGAGTACGTAAAATAACGCACATATCCTTGAACTCACACTACAACACATATTATGCATTTGTGAAAGAGCATACATGGTCCAGAGGCAAGAGACGAGTCCCTGAATCTGGCCTGGAGTTTGAAGCGTTGAAACATTGACCATGAAGACTGCAGAGTAAAAAAAGAGAAAATGTATTCATCATAAAAGAATAAAACAAACCCAAGCAGATATGTTTGATTTTGGGTGTAGGGTCAGGTGGATGGAGGTTTGTAACTAACCTAAATGTAGATGGAGGCCTGCTGTCAGGATCTCCTTGAACAGAGTTCCTCCTAAAAAGATGCCTGTGTCCATCTCTTGGAGTAAATGGTCGTTTGGTGGACTGAACTCGCAGGTATTGCCTGGCTTCACCTACAATCTCTGAACATGTTTTCCTCAAACAGTTGTGTTGTGGGTCGAAAGGGCTGCAAACCTCATGTTTCATCTCCATAATGGTCAGTTGGGCCTGGGAGACATCAAATTTGGTGCTTGAGTGCCTTTACAAAAACCACGAAAGAGACACAGTGTATCACTGATTTAAAAACAGTCAAAAAAAACTAAGGTTCTGTCAAAAAGATTTGAGACTGCACTGAAACTATACAGTCTCCAAATCACTTATAAAAATCAGCAATTTCTCCATGATAATTAAAGGTCTCGTACTCATTCTAATACAGGAACATTATCAATAAAACAAGCATCAAAACGAAAAGAAAGCTATGCATTGCTGTGGTCAATATATTCTGTATTACCTAATTGGATTTAAAGAAAACAATTTTTTTTAATTCATTCACCAGATTTAAATTTATAAAACATTACAAAAATAATTAACAATTAACCCATTTTCCAAAAGGCAAGGTGACCACATTGATGATTTTTTAGTCTATCATCAATCATTCCAATATTTAAAGATAATTTGAAAAGGAAAAAGGCAAGAATATAAACATAAGAAGATCATTACATATGCTTAGTTTGAATAATTGTTATAACATTTGTTAGATTAATCTAGTAAAGATGCATTATATTTGATGGTGATGATAATACTTAATCAAGGAAGGTTTATAACTGCCAGCTAGGAAAAATAGTTATATTCAGATTGGCACATTGTAGCTGTTCAAAAATAAAGTCGGATGAATAGCAATATCCCACCAAAAGTAATTATCAAATCCTACGATCACATAAATCTTCAGACTGAAACGGACGCGAGAGAAGGAGAACGAGCAGTCTTTACGCGTTCGCGCACCGTTTCCATGGTAACAAAATGTTGTTGTACTAGTTCGGACGACAATCCAAAGAAAAAAAAACAGACGTAGAAGGTGTTATTCCGTATGGGGAACGCAAATTACTTATTTTACTGACACCCGAGGCGCTAAGACGGTATGTTCTTTATGAGGCAGGGAAGACAAAACATTAACTGAAAGCCCTTTCATTGAGAACCTATCTCCGGGTTAAATACAGGGGAAACGCTCACCGTTAACGGTCCCAGGAGCTTAACAGTCGGGAGAGACGTCACTCCGGGTCTCGAGGGAGGTCTCCTTAGCCAAAAAAGGAAAAGTCATGATATCAGAAGTCATAAACATTCAAGTTTCAGAGCAAGTGGAGCAAGCCGGAGGACGTCACGTGCACGAGCCTCAGTGGGTCTTGTACGTCGTGTGACATGGTGACGTAGACTAAACGGTTGTGAAGGAAACAAACTGAACAGTCGCGCAGATAAATGTGAGGCTTGACTGGATTACATAACTTTCCCAGGCAATTTTTGTTGTTGTTTTTAAATTTATTTTGATCATTTGTTTAATTTCTGAGTTAGAGGACACTTTAGTTGAAATTATGAGAACGTAAGCCTATTTTGAGTTGACGTCTACTGCTACTACAGCAGCTTCCCATGGTTTATGGTAGTTGCTGTATGTGACCAAACTGCAGGTGTTTGATCACAAATATGACTTATCAGTGTAGGACGAAGCAAAGAGCTTGGTTTTGGTGTATTTAGATTAAACAATAGGGCCTCATTCCTCATAATTAAATTACAATTTGATTGCCTCCCAGATCTTGATATGAGACTTTTATGTGCAGTCTACAATTGTCTGCCCACAGTCCTTAGTTACACAGTATCAGTCAGACTGTAGTCAGGTCCAACTGTAGTCTGCTTTTGTCTAATGTCACACATGTTAAAGAGACATGTCACTCAGTATAATCCCGTAAGCCAAATATCTTGTTATCTGTCATATGCTGCAAGCTCCTCAAAACATTTGTAAGCAAAAAAAGGGTGTTGTATGGTACACACAACTTCAGTTTTTGTTAACATTACAGAATCATGGGCCACCCATGATGGTTAGGGCAGCTGGCCCATGTACAGAGGCTACAGTCCTCGTGTGGCTGGTCGTGGGTTCGACTCCGGGCCCCGATGACCCTTTGCCATGTGTCTTTCCCCATTCCTCTCTGCGCTGTTTCCTGTCTCTCCTTCACTGTCAAATAAAAGCGAATAGTGCCAAAAAAATTAAAAACACATTTCAGAATAATTTACACCAGAATACAGCACTTCACTAATTATAAAATGCAGTCTCATATTAGCAATATCCACAAATTAGTATTAACTTGAAGATAAGGCGTTACCATCCCTTTATTCCGATTTACCTGCCATTTTGTAGTTACACAAAATATGATGATTCAAAAGTTATTTGACTCAAAATGGCTGCTCACTTGTGCCATGACAGTTGACAACTTCACTCTGCATTTGTGGACCAAAGCAAATTGGTTAGTCTTTGATACAATGTTCCTGCTCCTTGTGCATTGTAAAAGACCACAGGAAAAACTCCTGACTGCTATTACACTTGAGAAAGGCCAGCTTTTACATCCTCTGTCCATTTAATGAAATCAACCCATTCCAGCTCTCTCCAAACTTCGTTTACGCCAACTCAAGCATCAGTGCTCAGAGGAAGTATAATGTGATCAATATTCATAGACAAATCTATAAAAAGACTATGTGAAACCAAAGTTAATTCACTGAACTCACGTTTCGCTTTGGCTCACTTTTACCCGTCGACATGGGCTGACCACTTTGAACACCAATCAGGTCAGTCTGGATTTTCACATTTATCCACTCATAGACCTTTTCCCCTGGCTTTTTAAATGTTCTTTTTTCATTTACACTCTGAAATATACATCAGAACAATCTTAAGAGTTCCTGGTTGGATTTAAATAGCCTTACATGCTCCGGTCTCTTGGATACAGTGAGCCTGATTGGCCAGGAGTGCACACTGGCCATGTCCAATCACAGGCCATAACCATAGAGCTTATCAGCCAATGCGAGGGTAGAGGATGGTCTCTGTGATTTCATTGTCACTAGGGGAGGGGGAAACATACTGCCAGGATAGTTGGCACTGACATGCTAAGCAGTGGACTCTATTATAGTTAGAGTGTACCTGTGGAGCCACATCAAATGTGTTGCAACAGCGAGGAGAGGACATGGCAGGTCTAAAGACGGAGCTCTGCTTCAGGGTCCAATGTAATTTAACTCACAGTACACTCACGTCACTGATATTGGAGCTACTCATGTCACAGGAACGAATGGGTTGATCTGCGAGAGCCATCATCCTGCTTGAAGGTGGTGCGTCTCCTTGGTAACAAGCCCCATCTCTGGCCAGAAGCTTAGACTGACAAAAAGCACTTAGCTCTCAGGACAAGGGTACCTCCAGTCAATAGATTTCGATTCAAACCTAGTTTGACGCCTACTAGAGTGGTATCTCTTTAAATCTACCTTCATCTTTTAATTTTTTATTATTATTATTTTTCTCATAAATGTTTTCATTCACAGTACACTCAAACATTTTTAGGAGCTTGGTACATTGCATTTCACTACACAAGTTGTTTGTGTAATTTACAAATAAATCTTTTAAACACTTAAATTTTTATTGTCAGTGCTCTTCAAAGGCAGGAACTTCTGAAAATGGAGTTTACTGATTTATTTGCAAACTTTCTTTGAAATTTTTGGAGGACAAAAAAAAAAAAAATGAAATCCCAGCATCACTTATTTTTTCGAAGAAAAAGTCTACTCAACTCAAAAATTAATTAACCTATCATAAAACACCACTTGAAAAGAAGAAAAAAAATTGCATTTAACTGTCTGCAAACCAATCTATTGTTTTGTTAATCAGTGATTTCAGCCCGACCTTAACATGTCCAAAACACACAATAATTTAGATGGATTTAGACTGAACCAAATTATTATGTTTAACAGATATAAATTATAAAAATTTAACAGTAGACGAGTACAATGCCAAGATCCTAAAAGTGCATGTTTCCTCAAGGGTGAATTTTTTTTAATTTATTTTTTATTTAAACCATTCAATCATTTCTTTTAAATCAGGCCCCTAAAATACAGTTTATTTCTGCTGGAAAGCTTTTCACTTCTAATAGCTTTCTATGTTTACAATCAACGTCAGTCTCATAACTTATAAATAATGTGTGCATTTTGGTAGGTAAGAAAGAGAGAAAGAAGAATAGAAAAGAAAAAAAGAGTTCTCGGTGGAGCCAGTCTCAGCACGATACACTTTTAACTACAAGTCATTTCTTAGCAAAGGAAAGTTGCTATGGAAGTTGCACTCCCATAGCGACTGAAATATCAGGGAAACAAGTTCCGCCTCTCATGGGTCTTGTGGTAAACAAGTGGGACAAAATGGACTGTGGCTCCCTAATCATCAGACAGGCACCATGGATTATGAATCATGGATGGCTGACAGAAAGAAGAAATATGTATACGAAAGAAGAACTATGTGTATGGCAGTTGTATGTACTAGTTTTAATTTGATCTGTTCTGGTGGGGTTTTGCTCAGCTGTTGGAGGAGATGTGGGACAGTGACTCGGGGGAACAGCACCAGTGAGCGATGAGCTGACACAAACTTGTATACTTTGTTGTCGTGCTTGCTGACTTACGACCCTGAGTATTGTAATAGTTGTGACATCTACTTATGTTTCTTCACGTAGTTTACAGTTGCGCTATGATATGTTAATGTTACTAGCTGTGCCTCAATATGATTGCCAATGTGATTTGGGATGGAAAAACACCCAATGTCTTTCAGACATGAAGCAAACATGTTCAGTTACGTTCATTTTAATGGGAAAGGGGATATATATCTTCAATGGTCCTTGATCCTGTTTATCTGTTGGCTAACCTATATTAAAGTAACTAGTATGTGTGGCTTGCTTTATTAGCAAATTTTAAGAAGTGTCTCAGAAAACTCTGCACTTGGTCTCTTATCTCTTTTCTTTCTGATATCTGTTCTTTTTGCAACTGCTTAGTCAGATTTTCCTGAAGTTGCAAAACTAACCACCAGAAGAAGGTTTTTATGAGCCAGCAGGTTGTCATTAGACCATGACAGAAATTAGCAGTGAGTTGTTCTTTGATTTTACCTTTAGTCAGCAGCTTGCTCGAAGCTGTCAGATCCAGTACATGTGCTCTGACATGGAAAATCAAATTTCTAACTTCTCTTGCACTACTGCTTTTACAGAATTACAAATTCAGCTTTTCAGACAATCTGCAAGAATATGGGTTGGTAAAAGGAAAGCTGTCTCATCCTGAGAGAACACAACAGAGAGCATATTCTGCATTTTCATGGAGTTGAGGTGTCTTTCCACACTCTCCTGTCAAAAGCAGAAGTGGGCAGAGAGCCAGACACTCCTCCTGTCTGTAAGTACCGTGAGTGAATGACACCCCATTCAGACATTCAAATAAACCAGACGTGGCGGGTAGACAGTCGCCAGCTTATCACTCATCTCTCGTCGTGAGCATGGAAAATAAATATGTCTCTTGCATACACGCGTGTACAAAAACACACGCACTCGTGTTATGTATGGACAAGTTTTTATGGAGCCTTCAGGGCAAGAAGGAATAGTTGACCTTAGGAAGAACAAGCTTGTTTTCTTTTCAATAGTTGAGATGATACATACCGCTCTTGAATGTGTTTGTTAAATATAAGGCAACAGCAGCCAGCCAGGCTGCTTTGTTTAAAGTGTAAAAAATGTTGAGTTCAACAGGGGTTGAGGTTGAGTTATTTATTTATTTTATCTTAAGATTTGAGCTAGACTCAAACTTGCTAGCAAAAGACTCATATTTGTCCAACAGAAAACAGAGAGGTTCTGATCCTGTTATTGTGTTCTAATAATCCTCAGAAGAAACTCAATACACATAGAACATATTAATTTATTTCATTTGGTTGCATATTAAAGCCTTTTAACTCATTATTTTCTACTTCAAAGGGGTTCCTTTTGACAGTTTCACCAAGTGAGGGGTGTTTTTGTTTCCTTTCAGATTACCATCACCTTTATGAATGCCGGTTAGCCATATCCATCTAATTTATTTATGCTAATGTAGATGCAGGCAACTCAGTCCTTCCTTGATGGCGCTTATATCTGTCTCCATGAACAGATATGTGGGTGTATGTGCTGACCTGCCTGTGTGAGTCACCATGATCCTCGAACCACCCAAGGCCATCTGACCACAAACAGGCATTCATAAACACACACTCACTCTAACATAATACATTTATTTCATTCTTTACCTCCCCTTGTTGTTTTTTTTTTTTTATGAAAAGAAAGACGTTATTCCAAAAATTATCATCAAGGTCTGTGTTTAGTTTTCTCATAATAAGCTTTTCATAGTTGACACAGGGGGTATGGTATGTAACACATTCTGTTCTTTTGCCATGTTTACACCTTCGTAAGCTTTGGTTCGTCTTATTGTATATGTATTACAATGCCCAACCTTCCTGTTTTACCTGTACATTTTGTTACTTTGTTCTATAAACCCAATGATGCCATCATTCTTTTAGGAATTAAAACAAAGGCATGCCAGGGATGCCAAAAAGAACTGTCTTTGAACCTGTGGATGCCACTGAAAACAGTCACACTTAATAAATTATCAGAAATTAGAAATGTAGATCCAAAGTAATGCGTTCCAGCTGTTATCATCAGAAAATGCTGTATCACAGAAGAGCTGATATAGAGCTAATTATAATACATTTTGGACTGTTACTGTGACTGATGATGGTGACCCTTGCATTGCCCTTCCACAGTAAATAAGTTTAAACAAGTATAACTCAAATTGTTATAAAACATTTGGGAATTTGATACAATTTGATTCTTGTAGATAGAGCAGTAAGGCAGGCCTCTGAACTGACATCATCAAAATCAGTATGTTGAATAACACATCATAATATAAACCTGCTTAATAACTCATATAATGCATATTTATGCAACTGCATAACATATAAATAGAATATTTTAATATCTTAATATCTGGTGGACTACGTTAAGTTATATTTATATTTTATCGCCTTTATTACACATATTGTTAAATTTAGGGTCATGGAGAAGGTTTACTTTTAGACACATTTCTACTTGACATAATTCTGGTTGATGTGCTCAGATAATAAGAAAGAACTGATATGAAATGATTGGACTTAATGATCATGAAGAAAACCATATATGTATATATATATATTTTTTTTTTAAATCAGAAAACTTTGTCAGAACACTGTGTCAACAAAATTTAAATCCAGAAAATGCAATAGCCATATTGGTCAGTTGTGGAAAGAGTTGGGGCTCCATACAAAAGGCTAAAAAATTGTAATATGACTACAATTTCATTGATCCAAAAATTATGTGCCTATGTTGGCCTTGAAAAGTTGTTACAAACCTTTTACATAATTTTTTGATACTTTTCACATCCCAAAAAAAGACTTGAAAGGAGGGTGGAAGGTAATGTTTGTAACAAAGAACAGTTCCACTCTGAAGATTTCCTCTAAAAATTTATACAAAAATTGATTCTCTTCCACTTGTCAATAATTATCTTGAATTTGATTACATTGGATGTTGAAGAAGTGGCTATTTTCACTTTTGAAAATCCATTGTCTTTTTTTTTCTTTTTAAAACTTTAACACAAAAATTGACAGTTTGAACCAATGCAATACTAAATGCTATATACTAATCTATGGTATAATCTACTATAGTATACTATAATCTACTAATGAAACTTAACAGTGACATACATTTCTAACATAGAGTGAACAAGGGACTCAGCATAATGTTTTAAAAATTCTCCCATCGTTATGTATCTTTGTTGCCTAGAAGGCAGCCTTTGACATGTAAGACAACTGCCAGGATATAGTGGTGTTTTAAAGTGTGTTGGTTCATGCTTAAAGGAGTGTTTAACATTGTTCCTTTGCTTATCAGTTGCTTATCAGATGGAAAAAAAATGACCAAAGCCCTTTTTTTACTGTTGCTGTATTGACAGATTTTCACAGAAAGGCTGAGCCCAGTGGAACACAAAACACCAAACACACACAGACACTAACATAAAGAAAGAACAGAACACAGTTCACAACAATTCCCGTGTACACCATACCAGTCCAAGACTATGTTTTTTATATTAATTTATTTATTTCTTTAACAAAAGCAAACATTTTGTATAGTTAAAACTTTTTAAAATAGCAAAAAGACAAACTGCGTCACATGCACCAGCATGACTTGCTGTATTTTACTCTGCAGGTAATTTTTTGGATCTCTTTAGTAACCCTCACTGTATAAACTGTCACACAAACACACACTCTGTTTGAGTAAGGTCTCCCCATACTGCTGCCAGACCCCTCCCCTTGATCCTTTGTTCCACTTTTATCCATCCCTCATGGGTGATCTGCTCATGATCTGCTGGTGAATGGTCAAACTATTATACTTGCTTCCTTCTAGAACTTGAAAAAAAAAAAAAAGATATCCTGTAAGGATAGCAAGATACCCAGTAAGGATATCTTGCTGCAATATCAGCAGCAATTCGTTCAATATATAAAATACACTCATGCACAAACACAACAAGGATATGGAGGTGGCGCCCATAGTTACATCATTACATTATTCAAGTAATTATGCAATGATTATCAAAAAAAAAAAAATTCTTCTTTATCATTAATGATAAGGAAGGCTGGCTCTGTTCTGGGGGACTGTTCTTGAGCCTTTAGAGCTGATTGTGCAAAGAAAGGTCTATCTATCCATCTCATCCTTTATCTATACCTTTCTTTAGGTCAAGGACTGGGGTTAGACCCCAGTCAGGTCGCCAGTCCATTGCAGGCCACATATAGATGGAACGACTGTACATACTCACACACCTACAGTTAACTTAGAATTGCAAAATACAATGCTGGGCATCCTCTTCAGAGCACAGTGACTCAACAACAGAGAGTCTTCGGTTAGAGGCTCTGTCAGATCTGCTGCAACACAGACTGCTACAGGAGATCCTTCCTGCCTACAGTTAAAGCCATCCAAATTATAGACTTTTTGAGGAAACTTAAATAATAAAGGTTTCTGTAACTGATGGTTTAAGCTATACGCAGATATATATGTCAAGGCCTGCACCAGTGTCACAAACTCATTTGTAACACAGATGAGAAAGAGGCCTTTAAGAAGTTGGTTGGGAAGCACATATGCGCACATACCATGATGTCATAAATACAATGACGTCAAAGGCACAAAAGAGACTTATGCACAGAATAGATGTTAAAGCAGATGCAAAATTCAAAGTATTGTTAATAGAACATTTCTCCAAATATCTATTTCTGTTTTTTCCACATTTGGCCAGACTGATAAGAGCCAGATGGCTTGAAAAGGTGTCCAAAGTTGGTATAGATTTCTATTAATACCAGATTTGTCAAGAAGCCTCTAATAGACTAAGATCAACAATGAACCCTAAATAACAAGTCTTGGCGATGGCTGGATCTTGAATTTATTCTCCATTTGCATGCAAAAGGGGTCAGATCTACACCTCAGCAGGCGATGCAAGAAGTGACAACTTGACAGTCAAAGACAGTAAGCTTTAACAGAACGTCCAAGACCAAACCTTGAGATGGGACTCCTGCCTGGTGCCCATGATGCCGTCACACAGGAGAAACAGTTAGATAGGAACACCATATCATAATATTTCAGAAATGACATCCATACATGTTCTGGACAAACAGGTCCCTGTGACCTCTAGACCTCAAAGTGCCAATTTTACCATAACATTAACATACGAAGAAAATGGGATGAAGAGCAGGCTGGGAGGGAATAATAGAGAAAGAGAGTAATGGTGCTCTATGCTCTCCCTGGTGGTTTTACTGGTGAGCGCAGGTCGTAATTCACTCCGACATACATGGACAAATGAATGCATTCATATATGCCTGTGCACATGCACACAGAGCAATACTTCTGTCCTTTGTCTTTGTGTGTGTCCTACACCCCATTTAGGCCAGTGCAGTTAGAATATATGGATGTGTGAAATGTAGTGACCTTGACTTTCTTAGTGTGTTTGTGTGTGTGTGTGTGTGTAGGATATGAGTGGGTCAAGGTCTCCATTTACTGAGAACTGAGACACTTCAATATTAATCATTGCCCTGGTGTAACCCATAGCAAAAGTGTAGGACATATGCTTTGGGAGTTTTTATGAACATTTACTATATTTATTAATAGTGTAGAAATAGAAGCAGTGTGTAGGAGTGTGTAACATCTAAATTAGGGCTGGGCAACGAATAAAATTTTTAATCGCGATAAATCGCATGATTTCCCTGATTAATCACAAATATTCACATTGTGTACGCAAAACCAAATAATGACATAACATTTGTTGTGCAAACACTTTTAACATCAACACTTGTCAGTAACACAGTAGTGAAATAAAAAAATCTTATTGCCACTGCCAGGCCATTAATGTCATCCTGTTTTTCTTTATGAAAAATAAAAAAAGTCTACCAACAAAATCCAAAATCCAAAAGCCACAATCATAACATTAAAACAGGCAATTTCTAAAGGAACAGCGGGAATTTTTAACAGGGAGTTCAACTTGTCAGTTGTTACAAATAACCTTGTTTCTGTTGAATCCTCCATGTGGGAGAACTTTAAAATGAAAATGTCCATGGGAAAGTTCTGTAACTTTACTGCTCTCCATGTCTGTTTTAACTTTTCTGCATGTTTTTCCGTCAGTTCTCTTCCGGTTCCGCAGCAGCCAGTAACAGACTTTTCAAAACAAAAGCATGTGAGCAACATGCGTTAATGCGCGATAAAATAATAGGTAATGCGATTATAACTAGGGATGTAATGATTCACTCTACTCACGATTCGGTACAATTCACGATTTTTTGCTCACGGTACGATTCACTCACCTTTTTTTTTTTTTTTTTTTTAAATCAAAATGAGCTGCAGACAAATTATGATCAAATAAAATGATCTTTTATTCATGTGCCGCTGACTTGAAACGACTCAAAGCATACTTTATCTCTATGTCACTGCTTACCGTCGTCGCCATGTCTTCCTTTGCTCTGTACCTGAATGCCAGTAAGCTACGTAGTGACGTGAGTTCTAGCATTGAAATTGAATCAACTGACAATGTATCCTAAAATGAATTAATAAATAGACAAGAAGATACATACTTATGACACAGTCGCAATTCATATTTTTGCAACCGATGCAAATTCTCACACATTTATTTCGGTTTTTATTCGACTCACGATGCATCATTACACCCCCAATTATAATGCCCTATATTGCCCAGTCCTAATTTAAATACAATCAACTGAAACCCCATTCTTATACCCTATACCACGATTTTTGTGAAACTGTGCTAAATATAGATAAAAAATGTGAATGACCATTTTTAATGACAGTTGTTAGCGTTGTTAATTTGGGCTACGTTAGACGTGTACGTGCGACATGCATGACTATAAAGTCACAAATATTACATTCCCTGTTATTATTTCCAATGTCTTAAGTCATGAATACACAATAAAGTACAGTTTTCCATAATTCACTTGATTTTAGATGCATTAAGTTCTATTTAACATGTGTTCTTGTGTTTATGTATTTGAATACAGCACACACAACACACCACAGGGTATATGTTCATTATATCTTGTTTCAGCGACTGCCCATTGGTCCAAAATACCTATATGTTTATAGTAAGATAACTTTTTCAAAGAATATACACAAAGTAAATACAATATATATTAAACTGATCAAAGGTATAGAACTGCATTGTGACCAAAGGCCTTTGCACAATGTAGGACAACACGATTTGGTTATATTGGTGGAGATTTATGTAATGTAAATTGATCCAAAACCAGCTGACACACCAGTAAACAGATATACATAACCTCAATAGAGGCTTCTGTCTTTTTCACTTCGTCACACTAGTGACAGATTTTAAGAAACATACAAGGCTTTGACAGATTGTGTTTTATGCAAAGTCTGATGTTTTCAGGTAAAGTAGTTTTGGTTTTATTTCCAAAAGTTAGAAAAAATAAACAAGAGTGGTTTCATAAAGGACTAAAATTACGTGAGAAGTCGGCAGCAATAGCACTATTGTCTTGGTTGAAGTTTAAGTTGTTTTCTTTGGTACATCACCTGCATGAATATTTAACACATTCAGAATCTCTCTGGTAATTAAAGCTCTTTATTTCACACTCACAAAGGTTCAGGATCATAACACGACCCCACCAGCTTCCAAATGCTCACTTGTTGGCTGGTCAATAAGTAACATGCATGTGCATACAGCCTGACAGACTGACAGCAATCACCGAGATTGTAACTATGGTTTAAAGTAATGTAATCCTTGAATTTAACGAGCGTGATCTTTTTGAACCCGTGAAGGTCAGACATCTCTGTAGTAGTTTTTATTGTCTAATAATTATTGTCATTATGTTATCTTTGTTAAATGAAACTGATTACATCATTTTATCAACACAGATTGGCTGAAATTTGAAGAACATCAATAAATAATTTAGAAGTTCTGATGTTTTTATTTTTCAATAAAAGGTTCACCACTTAAGAAAAAAAGCAATACAGATACAGGTTGGTGATGGATGATGCAAAAGATGCTAATTCATACATGATGACACTTGTTACTGTGTCCTTGTCATTAGATGCTTCAGTCCAGGTTTTTTTTTTTTTTTTTTTCATCCGGCGGGTTTTCATGGGGAGTAATTTACTTCACAGCATGGAAGAATTTGGCGTACCAGATTTCTACCTATGACTCATCCTGTGCACATGTAATGTAGTCACATGCAAGCACATGATATAGCAGGAGGTAATACTCTCAACCTAGGGAGAGGTGGGGGATGGAAACGCAAGGAGGTTTACGTGGGCTTATGCAGCAACAGGACTGACCACAAGATGAGCATGATCTAAACCCACATGGGGAAACAAAAAAGGCAGTGTATGTGTGTTTTGTGTGTTTATGAATAAGGATCTAATGAAGTCTGAATAGGCCTGATTTCGAGAAAAAAAAGGAAGGTTTCTTTGTTTCTTCTACCTTAAACCCTCCCTTCAAACAGCCCAGCATCACCCTCTCTTTGTCTAGTGGGCCTGTTTTCCACGGAAGGGAGGATTGACGATAGAGATCTCACACAAATAATAAAATTTATTTGTTCTTCCTCACAAAAAAATTAATACAAATAATATAGTGTGTGTGTGTGTGTTTGTGTAATTGCATCACTTTTTCAAACCTGCCACATGCCTCATATCAATGTAAGAAATTAAATGCATCAATCAGTAGAACAGTTTCCCCTCTTGTAACAGTCCTCCCCTGCCCTGCTGGTGTGTGAGAATGTCAGGTCCAATCTCATCAATGACTTGGATGAGGAGAACAGAATCATTTGGAAACCACGGCGATGTTTCAGGTAGGTACACAACATGAAAGAATCGAAACATCTATCACCCTTTGGTTCTGAATCATTTGGCTCCTCTTCTACATACTTCAGGTTTTAGTTGGTGATTTCATTCAGACCATTTTTTCCCCCTTCCTCATTTTATCTATAAGTGTCTCAGGGGAGTGAAACTGTATAGGACCTCATGCTCTTCAACATCCACTGCTCATCTACAATTATCATTTCAAACAGCAGGGAAGAAGACAGGTCCTGATTGATTTCTCTCTGTTGCTGTTACCATTTGAGCATTATAGAGGAAATATCAGGGGAAAATTTTTTTTTCTGTTTTTATTTGTTTTCAATCCTTGGGTTAACTTCTTTCTGAAATATTAAAGCATAAATTATTTATCTAACACATAAAATATTTGAAAAATGATTATACTGCTTTTACATCTAACGTCAAATATCCTTGAAATTTTTAAATACAATATTAAATTAGGTTTAACACTTTAAAATGATTTTTAGCTGATAAAACATCATTTATTCATATTTGTAATTTCAGGGGTTAGAATTCAAATCGACTCATTGATTTTCACTTTTTCACTTTTTTGTAATGTACCTGCTTGTGGCTCTACTTCACTGTGTTCATCTGTGATATTTTTAAGTTAGTGTGAGCATGGCTCAGCAAGTGGATAATGTAACTTGATCAGAATAAAAAGTCTGACATGTGCAACTTGACACCGGTAAAAACCAAAAGACAACAAAGGAGTCCGGAACATGAATCTGACTGTGAGGTGGATACAAACCTAAGAAAGCATTCAAAAGAAAAATGATCCTAAACTGGGACTGAACCTGGTTTAGAAAAACAAAAAGAACCTGGGTTGGTATGAGAGACATTCTTTTGATGGTATTCAAAAGAAAAACACTTCCTAAACCTTGCTTGGACCCGGTTTAAAAAAAAAAAACCAAAACAACAACAACAAGAAGGGACCAAAGTCTTTTTAAAGTACATATGGGTCAATAAGAGAGACGCAGATGTCAAAGTCTTCTTTGTCAGAAGTATTTCTCTTTTTTTTTTGTAAATGTATATTGTTCTTTAGTGTAACTTTAAATGAAGAAATGTGATACAGGGCAAATACAGAAGATGAGGCTCAGCTGTGCTTGATAATACTGTATGTATTTGACTACAGCACTACTACCAAAGTGGGTGTTATCTTTTTTAGAATATGTCAATTTCAACACCCTGCCACCTCTGATTTTTCTCTCTGGTACCCTAAACACTTCTCATCACTTCTCTTTATATTTCTATTTCTGTCATTTCATTTTACACCTCACCTCTGCATGTCACTTTCTACATCCTCTCATGTCTGTACTTGTGATGTGCCCACATGGATGAACATACTCTACATCTTATTCTAAGAAGAATAAAGAGAAACAGGAACACAATAGGTGTGAATCCCGGTGCATTCACACCAATAAAGAGAAGTGATTAGACTTACAAAATCAGTAACTGTCAGAGCATTATGACATTGGTATGATGTTTGATTATTCTTTCTCTCTTGCTACATGCTGTTTGTGTGTGTGCAGATTGGTGATACACTAAAGGGCTTTAAAATGTAAAAAGATCCGTCTTCCCACCCCAGGCTGTGAGTCTGAGCTATAATCTGCCTTGATGACGTTGATCACAGCCCGTGAATGGAGGTGCTGCGGGACAATGCTCAACAGCTCTGTGCCAGTGTGCCATTACAGGGATGACATCATTCCTCTGCACCACTTATTGCGCGCATGCACACTCTGTCACGTGCATAGACGCACGCACACACACACACATGCGCGCACACACAGAAGTATCATTTCCTACTGCTCAGTTCTCAGGTCCACTGCCTGTCATGGATCCATTATTGTGTGGCCTGCAGCAATTACTGTGTGTGTATGTGCATGTTTGCGTGGAGCAGTAGTTTAGATAAAGTGTTGAGATGGAGATTAAGAGAAGCCCCACCGCATCCATCAGAGGGGCAGTCGCAGGGCCTGGGGATGAGAAGCCCACTAGTGACCATATCGCAACATATCCATCACATTTCCATCTTGTTTACACTTTGAACCCCCACCACATGATGACTCACTCCTCATTAGTCAGTCAGTGCCTGCGTGCGCATTTGGATGGCTTTGTGTGTCTCCACTTGTTTGCAGAGATAGCGAGATAGATAGACAGAGAAGGCCTATCATGTGTGCCATCTATTACTTTTAGTTGAGTTTGTTTTCTCTTTATGTTGAGTCCAAACTGCCAACCTTTAATTATGATTAACAGCATTGTAAGCGAAAAAATTGTTGGACATACAGTCTTTTCGGCTGTGCTTATATCAATATCTAAGCTATTATTGCATCACCCTTCTTATGATTCTAAAATAGTTTTGTCTGAGGTGCAGTCTGACCACAGTAAAGTTGTAGGTCATATATGTTCCAGTGACTAAACTGTTCCTCACTGGTTCAACTTGGATTAAAGAAACAGAGGTGGATTTAAATGGACTGTATGTGATTGTATTTGAAACTGAAGTCTCATCATGGGGAGTGTGAGATCACAGGGAAGTGGGATGGATGAGCTTGAATCATTTATCTGACGGACTTTGGATGATACAGTTGGGCAAAGACTTTAGACAGAATAACAGAATCAGGATGTTGAACTGCTGGCTCTGAGTTTCCATCCATGCTATCTACTGAGAGTTCACGTATGTTACCTGCCAAAGCTCCATGTGATGTCATTACCACAGCTGTTGCCAGGCGACAAACACAACACTAAAGCGTTCATAATGAACTCAGTTTACGCTGACGGCTTCTTGCCTCACCTTTATTTTAAAGTACAATATAATTTAGTTAAATGTTATTCAACTAAATTCAGTTGGTAGTGTACAAACTGAAATAATCTAAAGTTAAATCAAAGTAAAATATTCACCAGTAGTTTGAGAGAAAACAGATTATGATTATGATTATGTTTCCATAATCTGGAAGTTATGATTAAGGTGGTGGCACATAAACTTAAACATTCAGTATAATCTTTACTCTTTTTCTTTGTATCTTTTATTTATTTTATTTTTTCATCTCATTTTCTCTGCTCTAATATCCCATCAGGTTTCAGTTACCACTCATTTGTTTTGTTTTAGTCATCACTCCTTTTTATGCATTCTCAGTATATTTTCAAATAAATCTGGATTAATTTTCCAGTCTCTTTAAGATACAAACAAATAAAGGAACGTGGCTGTCTTAAACCTGAATAGAATGGAATCTTAATTATTGTGATTGCAGACATCTGTATGGGACAGTCTCCTGAAAATGAGTTAAATCTGTGCTTGGTGGTATGTATAGTCATTTTATTCTGATCACTGTGTGGTTTCATCTTTTGTGCATATTATCTTGAGGTCGACTGATATAGGTTATTCTACGGCTGATGCTGATAATTAAAAACAAGGCCAATAATCAGCCAACTGATTAATTGGTAAACCAACTGATTGGTATTACCATCATGTTTTCTGTTTATCTTGGTAATTAAAGACATTTAAACTTTGATTGATGACTTTTGCACAGTACTCCACAATACTTTGACAGTCCTCATGAGTGGTTTTGTGTGCAGATGCATCACTTCCCCTGTTTTGTTGTGTAGACTCATGCACTTAAGGAGAAGCTTCCTTTGTTTATAAAGTGAAGTGACATAAGAGAACAATGTCTGCTTTGGATGGTGTCCTCATATTGAATGCATTCATTTGTGTAAAGTTGGGCCGAGCGCAGCTGTTTGATGCGCTGCCCAGACACGCTGGCTTCCCAAGATTCCTCATAACTGTTGTACAACACATGTTTCTTTGCAATAATTGAATTTGCTTTCTCAAACTTAAAAAAAGCTCCCAAGGGTCTCATCATGTAAAGCATGCGGCTAGAGTTTCGACACATTTTTTGAAAACAGTGTATTTCATAAACGCCAAACACAAGACTGTGTGTGTGTTTGGCAAGGGTCCCATGGCACGCCAGTGGTTGAGAACAAACTACGCCGCTTCAGGTAGAATTACAGTTTAATCTGGCACTGAGAGTAACTTAACCATGGCCTGTTTAAAAGAATCACCTGTGTGACAGATACCATCTAACTCTACATACTCACACAGGCCAACAGGAAAACACTTGTAACAGTATGTGTATGAACAATTTACCGCCATTATGTGGATACCAAGTCACTAAGCAAGTTAAGGACATTTTTGAGCTGAATCATCAACTCTTGTTTATCATACCTCACAACATGCACTGGAAATACAGGGTAACTGCTTCTTTTATTGTATTGTATCATATTGCTGAGCAAAGCAGTGAGAATGTGGGTGGAGGTGAAGATGTTATGCAGACACAGAGATACAGTCATTGAGTTATGACATGATAGAGAACAAACAAGTCAGACAACGATATGATTTTCTGTCAAATGACAAATGGCTTTGGCATGCTCTAATTCTAACTAAATATACTAAACAGAGACCATTTTGACAGTCACATTTGTATTCTGTCAATAAAAAAGCTAAAGTTAATTTTAATAAAACAATCAGGGTCATGCACATTATTTGTCTGAAAATCGCATAATTTTTGAGTAAATTTAGGTGTGCATTTCCTTTTGCCCCCCCAAAAAAAAAAAAAAACAGAAGAAAAGGGAAAAAGAGATGAGTCTGAACAAGTTTCCAACCATGCAGCAACCTCGCTGACCTCGTACAGACTGCTGTGACTGCAGCCAAACCAGACATGTCAGTCATGTGTCCACTGGACTGGGAGCTGCCATTGAAATGTGGTTTTGGTTTTTGAAGTCGTGGAGAACTTGTGCTCTCAGTCATGAAGCATGCCTGAGTATTTTGAAAATTTCAATCAACTTTGAGCTGAGCAGTGGCTGTGTAGAAGGGCATGGAAGCAATTTTCCTCACTTCTTTCATCCTTTATAAAACTGAGAGGACTTTCTGTTTGTTTGAATCTCTTTTGTATATTTAGGTACAAAAAAAGTGTCTTGCATGTCTTCGGTTTGTTAACAATGACAAACATTGTGGTTGTCAATGTAGTATACTGTATATGACAGCAGAGCTTAGGTTTGTATAAAGCAGGTTTTTAGACTGAAAAGGGAGGGGAAAAAACAAAAAAAACCCCCACAAAGATTTCAAGATCTCAGTGCGGTCTGGTATTTGGGGTCTTAGCTGTCCTTCAGATGCTTCTTCATTTTCACTGCAGTCCTCCGGCTCTTAATGAAACTCACTGGTCACAATTAAGAAAACTCTCAAATAGACTATCAAAGTTAATTGTATATGTCAGGGTGGAAACCAAGCCATGAGAGTGAAGGGATAGGGGAAAGTTACAAGAAATCTTTACAAAATAGCCTGTATTGTTCATAAATAGAAAAAGGTTGGTACAAACAACATACTTCTTAAATTTGGCTGCAAGACAAAAATGAGTAATCAGGACTGAAGGGCCTGGGCCAGGGATGTAACCTACAAGCCAATGATCAGCGATCCAGCGACAGGGATGCAATACAGCACTCCAATCAAGACTTTATGACTCAGTGAGAAGGCAGATGTTATTCCTCTCTATAGCTACTAGAGGGAAATTTCCAAAAGATGAATTGTATACTTTAGAGGGGAAAATCACACCTGAATGACTCACAGGTCATGAGAACCAAAATGATCCAGTTTTCATAAAATGAAGAGTGAACTACTTGGTCATAATTCGTAACAGCGGGTGTGGCATAAACATGCTGTGGATTGCCTTTATTGATCCCATCCCCACCATCAAACACGGTGATGGCAACATTATTCTGAGGGAATGTTTTTCTGTAAACAGGGACTGGAAGACAGTACAATACGGAGAAGGATGGATGCAGGAAAAAAAATAACATATTCAGTCTTGGATTAAGTTTTATATTTCAATAAGATGGCCAAAAAACACATTGCCCACCAGAAAGACAGGAGAAGCTTTTGGAAAACTTTTTAAATCCTGAACTGACCTTGCAACCAACCAGACCTGAACTCGGTGGAATGTTTCTGGGGAAACCTAAAAATAGATGTTGCACTGCCGCTTAACATCCACCCTGCCATGAATAAAAGAAAGACTGTCAGAGGAAAGGTGTGCCTAGCTGGCAGGATAACTCCTAAGATAAAAGATTTGAGGTGGCCATTGCTGTCAAAGACATTTTAAACAATGAAGGGGGTCAGAACAAAAAAATGACAAAAAATTATTGAGAGCAGAATTCAATTCAGTGACAGTTTTCTGTAAATGTGGATACAGAGTCTTGCAAAATTTTATGAAACTGAATTATTGGTAAATAGTTCATTTATGGTGACTTTAGAAACAAAATAAATTGATTTTACTCAGTAAGGCTGAGGTTCAAAGGCAAAACACACTGGGTTATGTGTCCAATCTGTCCCACAGTCATCTTCCCTGTAAAGTGCAATGATGAAATAAGCCTTCGAGTTTGTGCAACCCTGCATTTCCTTGTAGTGGCACTGCAAGAGTCCTTAGATGGTGCAAGAGTTTCATGGTAATAATTGTCCACCTGGTGAGGTGAAGAGAAACTTCAACTTACTTCACAATTGAGTTCATTTTTGTTGTTTATTTATTTTCTGTACTTGTTTGTGTCTTTCTGGATTTTTTTTTTTGTGCATTTCTGTTCAGGTGTTTCAGGGTAGTTTATTAGCCATAAAAACCCGTGCAAATTTGCAGGTGTGGGAGACCGACTCCTTAAGCTGTGGAAATTTCCGGTTAAATCTTAGATGCAACCCTGATGATCATAATGACTAAAAATAATGCAAATTTAAACTTAAAATGAAAAAAGAAATTCTGCAATGAATGTTAGTGATTAGGATTACAGTATAAACGTACGAAGGTTCACAGCCAAAGCAAACAAATTAATAAATAAATCTGAATCTAAGCAAAACTTACACTCTAATATTTTGCTGGACCACCTTCAGCTTTTATTGCTGAATTTTGATTGATGAAAAAGCACTACTGTGTAAATCTTCATCAGCATGTGCCAAAGATATCTAATGAGGTTAATGTGTGAACTCTTTGGTGTCCAATCCAAATGTGAGAATGACGCTTAATGCTCGCTGAACCACTCTTTCACAATATGAGCCCGTTGACTCCCAGAGTTGTCATCTTGTATGTCTGTGCAATCAGGGAAGAAGACATTTATTGATGGAAAAACCCAGCCATTCAGTATGTTATGGTAGCCAGCTGATGCCATATCACCATCCTCCTTCAAGATTTTAACGTGACAGTTTTTATACCAGTCATTGTCGTTTCATCGACTCTCGTTGTTGTTTTGTTTATTTAATGCATACCAATAATTACTGAAACAGAAAACATATTTTCCATGACATCAGATCTTTGTCAAAGAAGCTTCTCATTGCTTGTTCACTGCAGTACTTTTCCAAAGACTTTCAGCTGATTGCTTCGTAATATCCAGGTAGTGATTTTTTTTTTTTTTTTTTTGGGGGGGGGGGGTGGGGGGGGGGGGGGGGTGTATGATTCACAGATGATTCATCTGAAGTGGCAAATGAACACCAACAAGCCCCAGGTAAACTGTACACCTGCACAGACTGCTGCGTCCTTCTCTGGAGAGGACAGGACACAATTCTTCAAAAATTTAGATGTGTGCTCTCTAACATGATTCTCTTTTTGTTAATGGGATCTTACTTCTTAAGGGTATTTACTAATTCTTCTCAGAAGTCATGAGGATTGTAATTTAATGACAAGCCTAAGTTTTCATTATATTCTGATATCAGTGTATTTTCTCAAGATAAAACACATATTCTCTATCACTTAATGCTACACCCTGAAGAACCATTAAAAAGTTTCTTAAAAATTCACAAGTCAAGAACATATCAATTTACCAGTTAATCTACAGCCATCTTGTTGTGGTATCAGCCTTAGCCTCCCTTGCCTTGTCAGTAACAAAGCAGGAAAGTACTCAGCCCAGTGTTGGGTATCAGAGCAGGGGTGGGCAAACCCAGTCCTCGGGGGCTGCTGTCCTGCATGTCTTAGATGTGTCCCTGTCAAAACACACCTGATTCAGTTGAATGGATCACCATCAGCTTGTCATCGGGGTCTGCACAAGTCTGTTAACGACACATTCACTTGAATCAGATCTGCTGAAGCAGCGAAACATCTAGGCGGCCCTCGAGGACTGGGTTTTCCCTCCCCCGTATCCCAGGGTTGCCGTTCATCTTCTCTCATTTAAGACAGGCTCATACAAAACAAACATTGTGCAAGAGGCTTTCCAAGAACTCGAGACAATATGAAGTTGTTTTGCTTTTTGGATCCCCCTGCATACTGACATGATGAGATTTAAGATCTGCAGGGAGTGCCGGGTTAAACCTCTTTATGCACAAGTACTGCGAGATGCACACACACACACACACTTGTGAATTAACAGCACATGTAAGACATGCAAGAGCTACAACATTTTCCCCGCTGGGCTGAAAATTCCAATCATCGCAGTATCTATTTCCACAGCATGCGTGAAATGCATGTACTTCTGGTGCTTAGTTTACAAAAACGAGTTAGGACAACGACACGAGTCTGGAGCCTCACCAAGGTTTATTTACATGCGCACCATTTCTTATACAAACTAGATTACAATTCAAAATGGAATACACAGGAAAAAATACCCACTAACATTGAAGCAAGATTAATAAAAGGTTAACGTTCAGAGGGAGGGTGTATGGAGAGGAGCTGGCCTGGGCTTCTTAACAGGAGGAGATAACAAAAAGGAAATGTCCAAGAGGTCATTAAGGTATTTAGTGGTCTATTTTTTTTTCTCTTTTCTCAGCTTTAAACCAGCATGTGATGTGCTGTATACGTGTAAGAGGAGCGCAGTAGCTTTGAGTGGTTGTGTGGAAGGCAAGCTCGACTGTGACTGAGTGTAAACTGTCAGCCAGGAGAGCTGGAAACACTTTACACTGAATCCTCAAAATGTCAGGAGTTGCTCTCTGCGATCTGCAGTTTATCGGGGATCAATAACCCATCTTTAAATAGAGAGGATTAAAGCGTCCCCTGGATTCAGTTATCAGGTGTCTTCATAGTATAACTAAGGTCAGGTGATGGCTTGGGATTCTACCTGCCAAAAGAAATGATGGATAGTGTTCTGGAAATATTAGACTTACTAATGTGTTGAACATTCCAGCTTCTAGTCAGATGACACTTGTGCCACGTCAAAGTTCTAACAGGCCAGTCCCCAGGAGCACCAGGACGTGCACATGAAACGTCCGTTAAGGAGGCTTTTTCCTGTCTGTATTCATGTGCAGACACTTGTAATAATAAACGCATTAAAAAGGGACGATGGTGCAAGAGTTCCTCTGTCAGCCCTGATTGTTAAAATAGGTACAGAGGGTGTGTTTAAGTGCTAAAAACACAAGGTTCTTCTCCGAATCTGTCAAGGGACGGTACCACTGGAACAGTTGAGGTGGGTGCAGCTAGCTCGTGCACTAAACCTCAGAATAGCACAGTAGCTCATTCTAGCCAACCATGCACGCCCACTCTTCTGCATTGGCCTCAAAATGATATACACAAATCTGTACACTATAATACACAGCAGGGAATACACTTCATGTCACTACCCCAAACAAGGGAGGGGTACCAGGGTTTCCAGATGCTACAACAATGGTGCCTGCCAACATCTTCACAATCTGGTTCAATAGTTAAATCGCTGGTAACAGTGTTCCCTCCTACCTGGTGTGTAACGTTGTTCAATATTTCTTCAACTTCAGAGGTATCACAAAACCAAGGGTCAAGTACTACATGAATATACAGAGACATACAGAGAGTATATATGCATTTTCAAACAATTCCTAATGCATAAATACATACATGCATACAGTTGGCTGTGCTGTATGTACTGTGTGGGATTACACATCCTTGTGTGACTGATTTAACTAAAATGAACTCTGCAGATAAACACATACACGCATTAACATGTAAGTTGGGAGATACAGGAAGTCACCTGCAGGAGCACCAGGCGTGTCCATTACGGTGTGTGTTCATGTGCGTGTGTGTGCATGTCACGAGCCCAACAAGGGAAGGAGGGGGGGTGGGGTGGGGGGGCTATGACGGCAAAACCAAAAATAACAGACAAGCGTGAAGTAATAATCCTGACATTTATCCTCTTTCCTCCTTTTCAACTCGACGGCCAGAAGTTCACAGGTTACAAGTTCACAAGCACAAAGTATTAGGCTTTATTATCAAGAAATGTTATATGTAATACCCTTCAAATGCAATTCCTTTTTTTTTTTTTTTTTTTTAAACGGGAAGCCTCCCTTTCCCCCCTGAGTGATTCTGAATATGCATAACAAGCCTCACGAGCTCATGACAAGAAGAGCTTAACACAGATCCCTGCTGTAATATTTTTCTATCTGCGTGTGAATAATATGTGTGTGTATGTGCGCATGTGTGATTTGGCTGCCAGCATATCCTACTGTTTGTTTCAAGTAATTTGGCAATATACAGATATAGCTTATTGTTTTACTCAAGAAACAAATGGCTTCTAAGGAATGAGCCTAAAAACCCCGCTCCCCCTGCCGTCTTCAACCTGGCCGTGCTACATGCGGCTGCAGCTCTGGGCTTCCGCAGGTCATAGGTTAAAACAGAACAAACAAAATGCACGGCTTGCTCTCAGGACAGAATTCAACACTGTTTATATAGCACCTGTAGTGGTGTGGAAATGTTCACAACCCTAGGACACAGGTATTGATTTTGGCTACATCATATGCTGTGATAAATGACCTCAATAAAACTCACCATAAGCTATGGAAAAGAAAAAAAAGACGAGATCTTCTCCCCTCCTTCTATTTATGCACTTTGATGTACACAAGGATAAATCTTATGATGCAGTATTCAACTAATTGCAATATAACCTTTATGCTGCAGATAATTCAAATTCAAGCAAAGTTTAACAACGAAACAGTAAGTGCATGGCATAAAAGTGAGGAATTTCAACTTCTAAGATTTCTGAGGTTTGTAAAGTGTCAGTGTTGTCCATGTGTGTATGCAAGAAACTGTACGCGTGGCCACTCAGTGAGTAAGACCCTTCGTTTCGATCTCTTCATTTCACCAATACACTCATTTTCTTTGTACAGACATGTATGATCCAGAAATAAGAATGATAAAACAGAAAACCCAAAAAGCAAACACTGAACATTAAAAATCACTGACAGAAGGATTCTTTTTTTCAACGTAACACATTCCAGGTAATCACTGGATCAGATTTATACATCACTTCTTGATTTTTGTCTCTTTTTTGCCTTCAGCTGGAACAACTGCACCACGCTCTTCTCCCTTCTTTGCTTAATATTTAGTCCTTTAATTCCACCTGAAACCCCTTCAGATAAACAGTCTCTTTGATATCAACAGACTGGGTGTCGAAGGAAAATTGCATAATTCTAAGGTTTGTTGTGATTGTTTGACATAGCTCTTTTTTATTGTAGTTTCACAAGAGGCTTTGAGGGCTGATGTGCAGCATCTCTAGAGTCTGTCAGATCATTCATGGTTCACCAGTGTGGGAGAGAAGGTAAAGCTCGTGAGAGGAAGTCTTCTTCTGTAAACACAGGGTTTGTATTTTACATTGTGCTGATGGCAGGTTTGGCAAGATGATGCTGCGTGTCTGATCGTCTCTTGGACCACACAGGTCAGACCTGGAGAGATAAAGGAAGATATTAGAACGTTATAACAATGAAATACAAATGACCCCCAGGGTGATGATAACTGTCTGTATGCTGCAAAAAGCTCTAGTAAACTTGAAGAAGCAGTTGATGGGTTAGCGCAACGCCACAACACACCTCTCAAAGCCCTATGCTGAGTGAAATAATGGCGCTGCTTCAGACAGATTCAGCAAACTTTTACTTCGGCTAAAGCCATCAATCTGGAGGAACCTAACAGGTTTGTTGTCATTTTATGTGATACAGGTGCTAAATTGGAAGTTTATAAATGCAGAAAGATATACACATGCAAGTAATTTCAAAGGGGTGGTGGTCTTTGGAGACACACAAGTGCCCTAAGGAGTTACTCAGTCAGCCATGTCTAAAAAGCAGGAATTTTGCAAAGTAGTTTTTTTTTCCTTCATCTTCTTTTGAAATATTTTTATCCTGTGTTGTTCCATTTGGTCATTTTAATATAGGTCAATGATATATTTCTACAGAGAAACTGGAAGTGTTGAAAGTGGATTAAACTTAAAGGTCTCTTTCCACAACAAACCATTTAATACTTGTTTTTTTTTTTTTTTTTTTTTTTTAATACCATAGGTCAGTTCAAGTTGCACTTGAATGCTCAACTTCAAAATGCTCTTCTACCCCTGTTGTCTGTATCAGCCTGTGACAGAAAACAGCCGGAAACACAAGCGGATCAGAAAAGTCGTACAAGCCTACGTCACATTGAACATTAGCTAAGCAGTGGCTCGTAACCCCGCCCCCGGAAAAACACTGGGGGCTGCAGGTCGTAGGTCACTAACAAGCAAAAAACGAGGAGCTAACAATTCAAAAACATGGCAGAGAAAGTTTGTGGCCGTGCTGTTTGCAACAGTAACAAATCTACATTGCATGTCTTCCTAAGAAAGGGGATCTACGGAAGAAATGGTTGGAATTTATTTTTGGAACACCACCAGGAAAGTGTAACACAACTTTGTTTGTGTGTTCTGATCATTTCAACCAAAGTGACTATTCAAGTTACGGTGCTGACAGTAGCGGATTTGCTAATAAGTTGTGCTTAAAACCTGGATCTCTGCCATCACTACGGTTGACCACCAGCTCCCGGGCTTTAAGTAAAAAACAATATTTTTTCCCAACTATGGTTGTTGTTTCAAAAGCATGTTATTCTACTCGTTAATAGGCTATAGCTTTTATGACACTGGGACAAGCTATAGGTATGGTAACGTCCATAACCACTTGGTAAGACATTTTTGCGTGTTTTGCTATTTGTTCCCTGTTATCTCTATTTAAGCTGATGGAAATCAACTGAAGGAGAACCGACTAGAGGGAGCACCACAGTGCTGTTAGCCAATCAGAGGCATAGAGAATATCCACAAGAATCCTCTCATTTTCACCTAACTAAAACAGCTTGAAACAAGACAACCGCAGCATATTTTTCATTGAAACCAACTCTCAGGGCATTATTTCAGACTAGAAACCGCAGCAAAATTAATGAAGATACGATGGAATGAGACCTTTAACTAATGTATCCAGATTTTCACTATTTACTTCTTCCAGCAGTACACTATTTTTTTCTTTTTTTTTTTGCCAGATATGGCAGCATACATTTTGATACATGTTTAACACAGCTTAGGTGCAGCATTAAACTACCTTACATGTACCTTAATCAGTTCAATACAGAATCTAACTCAGGGCTCTCAGACTCCGGTCCTCTAGGGTCGCTGTCCTGCATGTTTTACATGCCCAGGTTTGTTAATGACCTGTTCATTTGAATCAGGTGCGCTGAAGCAGGGAAACATCTAAGACTTGCAGGACAATGACCCTCGAGGCCTCGTGTTGGAGACCCCTGATCTAAGCATTTCAGAAAAAAACAGTGCACTGCTGTCAGAACTGTGGGGTGAGGGTGGGGGGAATCATTTAATCAGTTGGTTCCTGACTCCTACACCTAAACATGTCCACAGTTGCTCAAGTACCACATGATTTGTTCCCATGCACACTAACACTCAAACATACACACCAGCTCTGCTCTGCTGCTCCTCTCTCAGCCAGGTACCCAGCTCTGAGAGGTCTGCTTGGTGCTTGTGAAGCTGCTGACTCCATTCATGTTGGCCAGAGAGTCAAAGTTAAAATCCAAGCCATCTGCATCCATAAGCTCATTTCTGATGATGGAGTCCATGTCACACTCCAGGCTGCCATTGAACATGTCCAGGTCTAGATCTGTGGGAAAGCGATCCTGACTAACACCTGCACTGCTGCTGGTTGTGCCATTCAGGAAGATTGAGGGGTCAATCTGCATGGAGGAAGATCCATTTCCTCCCAATGGTGAGAGCAGGAGCTGGTTTTTGGCATTGGCCAGAGTGTTAGCATCGTTGGTTAGGTTCAGGCTTCCATTTAAAGACCTCAAGGTGCTCTGGTTGTGGTTACTGCTTTGCAACATCTCCCTTTGGCTGCCCTGAAGTCCTCCAGTGGTCCCAAAGGTCATTATGGGATCACTGCGGAGCATCAGACCACGACGGGAATTTTGGGAAATGACAGCAGCTGCGCTGGCCTGTGACATCAGTGGGTCAGACTGGGTCATCATGACATCGCTATGGTTGTGATTGCCAGAGTTGAGCAGGTCTTGTAGTGTTTGGCTGCCAAAGCTGGACATGCTGAAGGACGTTTGTTTGTTCTCCTGGATGGTCTGCATAGGGGATGGACGGAGAGAGGAGCCTGTTGTATGGGGACCAAAGATGGAGTTACTGTAACTATTACTTCCACCATTAGAAGAAGAGTTGGAGGATGGAGAAGAAGTGGAGGAAGGTGAGCTAATGCCATTGGGTTTGCCAAAACTGAACCCTGAAGAACCATTTTGTAAGGTCTGGCTGGAGGTGGTTGGTACCATTTTGATGTTGTCCAGCAAGTCTTCCATTAGGTCATCTGTGATTCCATCATTCAGGTTCATTGTACCTGCCAGATCTGCCAGGCGGGGCAGCTCAGCGGGTGCCGGCTTTCCATTGGGCATGGTGTTCCCAGGAGAAAGTGCTCTGCCAGGACTGGAGTAGAGCATGGGTGAGAGAGGAGGCTCATCATCAGGCACCTCATCTAGCTCAGGGTTTGCCATAATTGGTGAGAGGCGGCCGCTAAGCGTGCTGGCGTTGGAGTTGGTGCGGGAGCGGAAGTCTGTCCATGCATCAAGGTCCTCACTGCTGCGTGATGTTGGGCTCCCAGGCCACCTGGAGAGACCTGATGGACTATCCACCACCTTCACCAGCTGCAGCAGCTGCAGCCTGCAGGGCAGCCTTCTTCTTAGCAGCACGGCCACGGGCAGACTTGGTGTACTTGTTGCTGTTGTCCATGGAGACAGCCCGGCGCCGTGGAGCCTTGCCACCTTTGCCTCCCTCAGGGTTGATCATCCACCAGGAACTTTTTCCCGTTCCCTCGTTCTGCACTCGGATAAAACGACTGTGGAGTGAAAGGTTGTGCCGAATGGAGTTCTGTAACACAAAAAGAAAGAACGAGATTTCACTCAGAGACGTGTGCAAAATCCTTATGAAACAATTACTCAAACTATGACTACCTCCATATAGCTTTGCTCTATTCAGTCTTTCCTTTTTCATGACATTTAAAGAACACCTTTCATTAAAATCCAATGACACAGATCCAAGAACCACTGCTGCCTTTGTGCAGATATCACTGTAAACAGTTGCTATCTATGGCTAGATATACAAATAAAGCAACAAGCCTGTTGTTAAATTGCTTATCCACTAAATATGGACAGGCTCACATTAATGTAGAGCGGTACTTAGCGCTGATGTCTGCTTTGTCCCTGCTGCAGCTTTTGTGTTGTGGGTATAAAAGAGAAAAAAGAGACAGCGCTCAATAATGAAGCATCTTTTTGATTAAGAATGACTCTTACAAAAGATCCTCTGTGTGTCAGATTATATTCATTGGTGTGGGACTCTTGGATAGTTTACATTGATCAATTCTGAGCTGATCTCTTGTGAGGGCCCAAAAGGTTCATTGTGAGGAAAACTGGTGCACAGAGAGGCCTTGCTAATGATCCAGAGTTTTATTCATAACACAAATGTATGCACAAATTAAAGACCTAAACAGAAACATAAGCACCCTGTTCAACTGCTTGTTGCCCTACCATTGGTGTTGTTTACACACAACATCTGATCAGACTTTATATGCACACTGGAGCAATTGTGGACTCATTTTTACCACTTTAGCAGGGTAGCTCCATTAATGCCCATGCCAGTCTGTTTCATGTCCACAGCTAATTGCATATTCCCAACTGTTAATTAATATATTATCCAATAAAAATGTACATATCTAATGAGATTCCCATTTGACTCAGTAGTACGTTATCTTGGATGTTGATCAACTGATATTATCAAACTAACACTAAAGTCAAGACAGGAAAAAAAGACAAAAAAGACTCAATTTGTTCATAACCAGGTATGAATTATGTTTACCGTGTTTGCATGGTGACTAAGCGTACAGCCAGAAGGGATTAAGATTCTGAGACTCTTCACACCTGGTATTTAGATGCATTGTTGATTTTCTGATTGCTAGTAGGCACTTTTGAGAACTAATGTGACTGCATCCAAAATGCATTGAAAGTCATTTAATTCTGGTCACATTTTACAGTGCTCTGGGATGCATGCAGCAACATTCTTCTCAGTTTGAACTTGAACATGTCCTGAGCCCCCAAAAGGGACCACCTACTCAGCTATTATACCTAAAAGTGGTGAAAAACAACAATGCATTTCTGTTGTAACATTTTAGGCACCTGTGGCTCTTTGCCATAAATTTTGCGCAAGGTTCTTGTGGAATTTTCATTCTGTGGCCTGTATGCTCTATCAGGGTCTGGGTGGTGAGAGTTCTATTAATAAGCGTGACAGAATTGATTGAATTTGATTTTGTAAAGTAAATAATGTAAGCTTTGGTTTGGCTGTTATTTAAGACTTGGAATTCTGGCTTCACTTGATCCGTCATTTGTCCATATAAATGTCCATCTGGACACCCCCCCCAATCCACCCACCCAACTTTCACACAAAGAAAACACTTGTAGCCATCTGGTAACCCAAGGACAGTATTATAATGACATAAAAATGCTGAGACAATGTGGATCTACAGGCACAGAATTCAACTCATGGTCATGAGACATTATGGTTTAACATTAATCTTTCTGGTTTTATGCATTCTGGCTTCTGGCATTGATTATATTTTCCTCTCTTTTTATTTTACTTCCTTTTCTTGTGCCCCATAATCTCCTGAAGACCTTGTTGAATTCATTATTTTGCCTCTGTCTTCTTTGCTTTCCACACCCCCTCCCTCTTCCGTACTTTCTGTTGTTTCACAAACACATAGCTCTTATGGGTCCTGAGGGACTCTTGGGCTATGCTATATCCTCCCATATAAACAACCCAACCACTATCCACAACACGCAAGCATTTTTTTTCCCCCTCTCTCCGTTTTCCCTCGTATGTATATTTTTACTCCCTAAAAACGCAACAGATTTCTGAGTTCAAACTAGTGAGAACCAACATTTTCAAGTTTTTGTGGGAAAGGCAATATTGTTTTCCAAGAAACAGTCCCATCATTTCTGTGCAACAGTTTACAGATGATTTGGTCAGGACTGTTATTCTGGTCAAAGGCAGTTCAATCAGAGAGCAGAGGGAGCGGGATTAAGTTACAATTCTAGAAGTTATGCTGGCAGAGCAAAACAGCATGATCTCTGCTGCCAAACTGAACCAATGGCCCTTTTTGAGCATCTCGGTATATTTGAACATGTATGCGTATGCATAAGCTGTGTCGAATGTTTTCTAAGTGGCATGCAAAAGTTGTTTTGGGACTTTTTCGTGACCATTGTTGCATATTTGCAAATCCATAAAATGGCACATGGAATCATGAATTGTGCGTGTGAGTCGGAATGCACTTTTTCCCCAAGTCTGTCTGTGTGTGTGTGTGTGTGTGTGCTGATGTGGACTGCAAAGGGGTAAGATGACAAGAGAGACCAGGGAGACTACTGTTTATCCTCTGCCAGCATCTCTTGAGGAATGATGTAATGCTCTTTTATTACCAAACCTTTAAAACACACACATGCACACACACACACACTTGGTCAAAAAACTTCCAGATGCTAAGAAGATGTAAATAATAGCAGAAAATAAGACTCTAAAAAAAAAGGGGGGGGGGGGCACAAACTTATGATTGGAGGAATGAGAAAAGAATGAACAGAATGTGAGTTTCTCTTCTCCCACTGCTGTAAAATCTCACCTGCCAGCCGGCCATTCATCAACCCTCTTCCCTCACTTCATACTAAATCCCTTGATTCCTGCACCCCACCTTCTTCTCCTCCTCCTCCAGTAAATTCACTTGTTTAATGTTTCTCTTTTCCTTGCCACTCCTCATATCCTTTAAATGTCAAGTGAGATATTTTGTAACTGCGTGTGATATAGCACCAATAAAAGAAAACGGGCCATCTGCACCCAAAGCCCGGAAGGTGATGAGAAAGGAGAATTTGGTGCCATATGAAAGTGAGAGTGAGTGATAGTGAGAAAGAGGGTGAGAAAATTATGATTGTAAAATGAAAGGAAGAGAAAAAGTGTGTGCTATATATGAGGACTATGTGAGAGTGGAGAGTATGTCTTTCAAGTCTTTCGGAGATTACAAGATGTTTTGTTTCTTTTTGCTAAAGTTTCCTTTTAAAATTCTTTAAGCTTCGATATTTTCTTTGCAGCACATCTCATGCAGACATCCATTTGCTCCAGCACACCAGGATCCATCCTTTCTGCCTCCCATAATACATACTGAATTAATGACATGCATAATCATTATAAACACTTTCCACAAACTCATTAAAGTCCTGGTAAATACATGAAAATGAACAGTGTACACACACAGAGCAGATAACACTTATAATGAAGAGGGGGAATTCTGTCTTTTATAAAAGCTAAATCCAAGATATGTATCTTAAGTTCAAAATCCATGTCCTCCCTTACATCTGGATCTTTTTTTTTGTAATTGACACAGATTTAATAGCTGGGATAAACACAACATTGCAGCATTTCTTGGAATCGCTTGCTTGCCTTCATTTACTTGATTTTTTTTTTTTTTGGAGATGTGGCTCTTTAAGACAATACTTCAAATGTGACTGAGAAAAACACAAAAAGTATAAATTCTGTTACTCAAGGAATACATGTACTGTGTGTGGATTTGTGTGGCACGTCGTGGTGTCTATGCCTACTACTGCGCCTCCGCTCGGGTATTCCCGAAGCCCATTAATAAAAACAGCAAACTGAGACAGCAGCGCTGATTCTCTCTCTCTCTCTCTCTCTCTCACTACACAAACACACACACACACACACACACACACACACTGCACTTTCCAAAGAGCAATGACAGGTTTAGGGATTTTACTGAAGCTTCTTTAGGTGTCAGTTTTCTTTTCCATTCATTCTTCTGTTCGGTAACGTTCTCCTTTTTCCCTTTCCTTTCCCCAAACCCTCTCACTCAAGATCATAAAGGACCTGTTACACAAAGGCAGAAAAATAGGTTTACTTATAGTGACCAAAAAAAAGATTAAAAAAATGTGTTCCTTTAATATAAAGTCTGCTATGGAAGTAGTATCATCGGTGAACAATTTTCCATACACTACTTCTGCATTTTCGACTTGCTTTTTGTTGAAAAAAAAAAAAAAAAATAAATAACAGTGTGACCTGTCATAAACTGAAGGTGGATTTACCTAATCTTAAGACCTGGCAAGTAGCTGGTGCTATTTATCATGTTTGTTGTTATTATTCTGTCCTGATACATGAAACCTTGGAAAACTGGAAGAGTGTGTACTTTCATTTTCACATGAAGAGCTATTTTGAGCTGGTAACAGGTAGGGCAGCACGGTGGCTTGGTTGGTAGCACTGTTGCCTCACAGCTAGAAGGTCCCTGGTAAGAAACCCTGCTGGCGTTTTTCTGTGGGGAGTTTGCACGTTCTTCCAGTGCTTATGGGGGTTTTCTCCAGGTACTCCCACTTCCTCCCACAGTGATTTGTGATTCTCCATAGGGGAGAAAGTGTGAGCGTGCATGGGTGTTTGGCTGCGTGGCCCTGCAATGGACTGATAACCTGTCCAGTGTGCATCCTTGCCTTTCGCCTAAAGACGGCTGAAATAGGCTCCAGCAGACCCCTGTGACCCTGACCAGAATGAAGCAAGTATAGATAGTAAATTGAATACTAAAATACCTCTATTCTATCAACACATTTGATTGGAAGAATGGCATTACTTTGTAATTTTAGCCCATCATTCCAGCCCACTGAAACCTAGTAACTTTGTTCTTATTTAACAGATTTAGAGGAAATGACATCATATTTGTACCTAAATCTAGAGTGAGCAATGGAATGTTTTGAGCACAGAAAAATGTATGTTGTAAGCACATACCTTATTAGGTTTTTTCTTTTTTTTTTTTTTTTTTTTACAACCAAAACATATCCCAATCTGAACAAACAAATCTGTTCTGTGCTTAAAAAAAAAAGAAAAGTTGCCTCACTCATGACGCTGTGCTATGTTGAGCGAGTGTGCAGACAGAACTAAGTGTGAGCAGACGGAGCAAATGACTCTAAATGACTCTTTTAGCTGCAGCCAACTATTGTTTGCCCAGATTTTGGTAATCTTTGCAAATAAAATCATTTCAAAATACAATGTATGTGCTCACAGACCTTTTCTGAGCAAAGAAACTTCTTTCACTTGTTCAGGGTTTGGGCACAGATGTTACACCATAAGGTGACATATTTTGTTTCACTGCTGGATCAGGTAAATGTTGTTATTCTGGTGTATTAGTTATTTTCCCAGTTTGCTATATCAGTACGGTATTACTGGGTTCTATTTACACTGTGGGATCACAAATGTAGTCATATAAACGTAGTCATACATTTATTTGCATCGTCATCTTTGGATCTAGACACAATGCAAGAAGTAGTTGCACGAAGAAGTTTTTTTTTTTTTGTCTTAATCTAATATTTTCCACACTCTGCATTCCACTTTACCCATATCATGCTTCAGTCAATTTATTCCCTCATGGTCCAAACTGAACTACTTGGCTAGACTGATCAATCTAACCTGATCAAATCAAATGAAGTGCTCTTTCTGTTCATGTTTTCTACAGCTGGAATGGTTACACTAAATCTCACATCACTAGTCTTAAAAAAAACAAAACACACAGGCTCACCTGTCAACTGCTCATTAAACCGGTTATCCAGGTTCACCAGCGTTACATATTTGAAGCCACTTAGCTCAAAGTAGCCTGAGAAAGCTTAGTGTGTTTTGTGGGACAGTCCTGTGTGTGCGTGTGTGTGCGTGTGTGTGTGTGTCTGTCTGTCTGCACCAGCTGCAGGCAGAGCTCAGGAACACAGAGGCTTTTTTGTCTGTCAGCAACATGTGGGAATAATTAATCACTGTCAGCAACCACGCAAGGAATGTCATTCCCTCTTCTTTCTCAATTCTCTGATTTTTGAAGGCGTGTAGTCGGACTCGTACTGTATATCTGAATGTATGTAAATGAGTATGTGTGGCATGTGTGCATCCTCAAATCTTTTGAGTTTTCACTTTTAGGCTAACCGTGTGCTGTAAATGTGTAGAAATGAACCCCCCTCCAATAATTTAGAGGCAGAACTCTCTGATTGGTCCAGATGATTCTCAAAGCGCTTCCTAATTGGTTGTAGATGTCCGAGCTCCAGGAGCAGTGATTGGTAAAGTGAAACTGGTTTATGTAGCCAGGCAGTAAAGAAAAGGGCAGGTCTACATGGTGTTGCAAGTGTATTTCATCACCCAGATACAGCACATATCTGAACTCAAATGTACGAACTGGGTCAGTTTCCCTTGAATATTCCCGTGCTGTGTGTGCCAGAGAGAAACACATACACCCGACTCGCTTTATTAATGGTATGGGGGAGGGAGGGAAGACCCAGGTATTCATTTCTTTGTATTGCTGGAAAGAGCTGTGTCAAAGGGCTAAAGTCTGATGGAGCTGGAGACAGCACCGAGTCAAGGGTCAAAGTGCTTAGAGCATGCAGCTCCCGCCTCACACATTTTAGCCCTATCCCTTTAACTCTGCTCTCACTGCTGTGATTGGACAAAATCTGTGACCTGAGCTCTACAACTCTAATGTATTTAACCACCCGCCGACACAGTGTGCATGTGTGTGTGAGATTCTTGGCCAAACATAACCACGCTTTCTTAGCCATTATGTAAACCATCACTAATCTGAGTCTAATGTCAACAGCAACTGCTGCTGGGTCAAACGGACAATTAGCACAGTGTCAGATATGATTTGAAATGACACAGTGACAAATGCTTGTGATCAAAAATAATTATGCCCTTCAGTATTATTTGACTTGAGAAAGCAATAAAGTCCAACTTTGTGCAAATCTGTAACAGGCAGTGTTTTAGAACATTGATGATAAATGAATGACAGATTTAAAAGGCTAGTCAGGGTTAGGGTGGCCAAGGTGGCTAACAGTTTGACCTTGATATGTCCAGTTATATGTCTTCATGCTAATCCTGACAGGACAAATGCAAATCTTAAAAGCCATTTGGATTATTTTGCATTGGTCTTTTGAAGACATACCTATACCTGATACATGGAACAATAAAATTATCAATATGATCACATTTAATCAATGTAGTGTTTTAGATTCAAAATCAGATATGATGTAGACGTCATGTAGTTACCCTGGCAACAGACTATACTGGAAAAAAAATGTTCATCAAGCACATTCATACATTTCTGGTATTCCACTTTTGATGTTTAATTTCACAATTAAAGAGGACCAATTAACTAATTAATATAAACTCTGGTGTGAAATCATGTAATATACTAACATCTAAGTAAATCACTGAATAAATAAAGAAACAAAGAAAAGTCTGCTGTATTCATGACCTTAGGTGCAATTTTTTCTTACTTTTGTCTTTAAAATGAGAAGTTTACAATTTTGTTGTTTTATATTCTTCACCTTATAACTCATAAGGTGATAACTCAAATAACCACAATAAATCTTCTCCACTTTGCTTTTGTGGAGGATCTTTCCTTGTACTGTATACACCTTTACTTATATCATATGCATCCTTTGTTTAATAAAGTTTGGGGAAAAAAAAGTTGGTGTCAGATCATCTTTGTCTTATTCCGGCCAAGCTCTTTTCTGCAGCTGCCTTTGGTGATTAAAAAATAACAATGTATTTGTTGTTTGCAAGTGAAAATGGTGTGTGTTTTTTTTATTTACATATAGAGCAGGAAAGTTAGATCCAATCACTCAAGAGACATTCGGGTCCACATTTTAATGCCAAGTGTGGAAAATTGCTCCAAATTTGAGAAAAGAGAAGTGGCAGCAGATGTTGATCCCCTTTGCATGTATGGGAGAGTTAGTGTAATGAGAAAACCTACGGGGTTGTGGTGTCTGCAGCTGTCCGTGTTTGCAAGGGAATATAATTCCAGTAGGCAGAGGTGTAGACAACATGCTGGTCTCGACACGTATAATGTCGTTTATAAATAAACCGCCTGGCTGGTCTGTGCTAACGCTGCCGAGAGAGGACGGTTATTTATACTGTAACCCTGCACAAACACACGCACTCCCAGAAACTCACACAAACACACACACTTGGTCCAGGTTCCAGCTGCCCTGAGCTCTGGACTGCAGACAGAACATTCCATTCTCTTCAATCATATGTGTGTTTCCCGGCCAATGGCAGAGTGTCTCTCTCTAAGTTTGTGTGTGTGTGTCGTGTCTGTTTAAGTTTTGTTTATGTGTATGAGCTGTATTGGGGTCTGGAACTTGCCAGAAGGCCTCCAGCCACACCTTCTTTGGCTTATATTTCTGTTGTTAAAGTTTTGAAAATAAATGCAGGTCTTCGAGGGACCAGAGGTGCCTTCAGAAACACACTTGAAACAAATGGATTTTTCTTTCTTCCCATGAAAGGGGTTTCTTTTTTAGTCTATATCTAAACAGCCTATATTAAAACCATATAGTTCCTCTCAGAATTAACCTGTAGCTTAATCAAACAGACACGCAGTCATGCTCAACCACCACTCTCAAAATAGTTGTAGCCTTGTTAAATGAAGATAAAGCCTGTCCTTGTCATCAAGGAGGCCTTACTGCTGCTTTTCCATCTGTCATTCTTGTCCTCGCTTTACTCTTTCTTTGGCTACACCTAATGTGTACCCTGTTGTGTAAGTCCACATGCTCAGAGAACTCCTTGCATGCTTCTGCATTTCCTCCAATCGATTGGCCTGAGGTGGGGGAGTTGGCAGACCCATCCCACTTCCAACAGCCAATCAGTGCAGGTCAATGCAAAGGCATGCTAGTCATGTTACCCTTGTAAAGCTTCACTGGGTCAGTGTGCTTTAATCAGTACTGAACTGGCCACCTTATTTCCTTTGAAACATACACACACAAACAGCATAGGCGGATTTTTTTTTTTTAAAGGGGTTCACAATTTGGCTTGTGATTAACACTGAGTGAGTAGCTCTTGTGTGCCGTCTCACAGAGGACTCTCAGGCCTCTTGAGAGTCGACAGGAAACAAGCACATGTTTGTGTTACGTAACCTGTAGGGGTTTTTACTGCAATCGATTCTTTTACAACTGCCTTATCACTGACATCATGCCTCATTATTAACACCTCTTCTGCAACAGGCAGCAGCATCGTTGGGGGATCCACATGTCAGCACGAGGCTATCTTTTTAACTGTTTTTTTTTTTTTTTTGTAGATTATGTAAGCAGTGATTTTCATGCTGTTTGCTTTGAGAAATAAAACTTAAGTGTTTTTTCTTTCCTTTTCACAGGTCTTTTTTAAAGTCTGATGTCAGACTGATTTTCTGTTAATCTGCAACCGCTACTAGGTATTTTCCGCTACCCAAACAGTGCCCTCTGTTTGTCTCAAAATCACTTTTTTTTCAGTGCTAAACTCAACTAAGTCCTGATGTGATGATGAAATTTTACAACCAGAGGGGTGGTGTTAAGAGAGGGAGTAAACTTCGGTCAACCCTTCAACTATGCTGCACACATAAAGACAAACACACTTCTGTTCTTCCTTTATCCCATCACTGTCCCTTCACTTCTCCTTTCCTTGGCCTGTCTCCTTCCCTGCTGCTCCTTCCACTGTTTTAATAACTAGCTGTGCTCTCCACTGGTTTTATTTTATTATATTTTTTTTCCTCATCTTTCCTTTGGAATCCAGAGAGTCACGAAGTGGGATCACTGCCTTTGTGGAATTACTTCAAGTGATATCTTCAGATATTGTGTCTTTGGATTATTTATTTACCACTGACAAAGGATTAGTTGCTCTTTGGAAAGCAATTACAACTGTCCCTTCCTTAGAGAGTTTTTGGAAATCAAGAGTCATGAGTTTCAGAGGCTAGTTGGAGAACACAACAGAAATGTTTACTCATAAGTAAAAAGCCAAACTGTTACATAAATGTGAAATAGCTTGTGAATTACATAAGTCTGATTCCAGACATGTGAATTCCCGTATTTTCCGGACTATAAGCCGCTACTTTTGTCCCACGCTTCAAACCATGACGCTTATACAGAGATGTGGCTTTTCTATGAATTTTTCTTCAGCCCTCAGGGGGGCGCTCTAGCAGGAAGTACAAAAAAAAACAAAAACAAACCAAGTAGTTAAAGGCTGTTCTGTGTTTGTTAAGTAGCCTATGTTGGCTATGCTACTCTACATTCATTTTGTGAGCATCAATACCTGTTATTATTGGACAAACTGATTAATCCAGAATCCAAATTTCTGTGCAGCAGGACGAACACTTGGGTCAGTTATAATGTGTAAGGCCCAAAGCAGTTTGGATTGATAAATGTCCTCGAGCTGGCGGCATCGAGCCTACTGTTTTACGGGCAGAACGTACAACTCTATTTAAAGCTTTCTTTTCTTTGACAGTGAGATTTCCAAACCGTACAGCGACTGAGCTGGTGGCTTTCAATGGCACAATCAAGTAAGTTGTTGGTAATTATCTGTGTCATTTTGGTGTCTTTATGGTTGTTTTGAGTATTCTAGAGTCCATGCTTTGATAACATTTTAGCTGGTTTAAATCAGTTTTAGCCTCTTCTGGTTGCAGTTGTTATGGGTTTCTTTGTGGTTGTTTTTATGTCCTTTTCTAGCCATCAAAAATCATTTTGAGTCATTTCTTGATTGCAGTAACAGTAACAGTCAGGACAAATATCATTTAAAAATATTTAAATTCAACCTAACTTTATATCAAACCAAATCCCAACATAAGTCATTTACACATTTAAAACATGGTATGTTTTTTTTCCACTCTGGCACATTGTTAGACTGAGTCAATTCAATGAAAATGAATTCAGTCTGATGATCAGGGTAAAATCTCAAGTTTACTGATCTCATGTTTCTCATGCTGCATGTGAACTGTGGATGACTTCACTCCCTAAAGATTCAGCCTATGACAATCTGTGAGGATATTTTCTGCACTTTCCCTCATGGATAGATTTTAATGCAGTGATGCTACCAGTCGCCTGACATTGTGTCTGCAGGAAATGCTTTGGTTCCGATGCGTAGATGTCAGGCCCAAAATATTCCTTGTCACGTGCACCAAATCCTCCTTTAGGGATTACACCATTCCGATACAATACTTCTGAATTATTTCCCCCACCTCTTCCTCCATCCTGCCACTTTTAATTAATCATGCAGGAACCCTAAGAGTCTTAGCACTAAGGTTGCCCTCTTTTCTTCTTTCCTTTACTTCTGTCTCCATCATTTCTTTCTCACGTACACATTCCCATAGTTAAAAAAGGTCTCATTATTCACCCAGTCAATAAGAAAAGCTCTGTGATGTACAACAGTATAATCATTTTGTGGTGAACCCCACTTGTCTTTGCACCCTGATCTCTTTATGCTGCACTGTACTTAATGCTTTGTTACACCTCTGTGCTCGTCTCATACGTGTGTGTTTGTGTGTACACTGCATTGCTTCTGTCATCAGCATGCTCATATGCCGGGATAAGTACGATAATCGTCCTTAGCAGACATGCCCTCTGGTCATTCTCTATTTTTAGATGTCAGATGATAAAATGGTTCAAGTTCTTAAAAAGGGCAGGCTGCAAGCCACCAAAGCATCACCACAAAAGCCAGGGCAGAGGATTTGTAAAGCCAACGGCAAGACTTCACAAAGCAAATAAACTGCATGTTTTAAATCCACCAGCAGTATATCACGTACTGTTTTTTACAAAGTGGTTTTATTCTTTGATTGGCTTCTTTCCATCTTCCCACAGAAATGTTCCACTATCGTTGTCAAATCTACATAAGCTTTGAATACAAAAATACAGTGCTTTATTCAAGTTGTCAGATTTTACAATTACTGCAAGAAAACCTTCTTTTGACATTCTACATCAGTATGGCATACTCTACGATACATTATAATGGCAGTGTGGTTACAGAGCTTTATAATGAAGCTGGTTCCTGTGTAGCCTGTTTTAATATATATACAAGGAAGTGATAAATAATTCTTGCCTGGGTCCTTTTTTTTTTTTTTTTACCAGTTTCTCAGCTGACCTCTCAGAATATCACAGCTTTTGCTCTACAAAAGTATAGATTTAGATTACATTTACTTGACCCCATTTATCTGAATCAGAAATAAGGTGTGGCATTCTTTGAAAACCTTAATAAACAAAGATGATAAAAAGTCTTGCTGTGTGTGGATCGGGCTTTTGGCTCCCTAGCATGACTGTTTCTCCCGCTAGCTGAATGAGTTGCCTTTGTCTTCACTGAGATGTTTCTGTTGACAGTGTGCTTGAGTTTGTCTGCGTGTGTGCGCCTGTGTGTTTGTGTTCTTGGCAAGCTCAGTTGCTCCGTAGCTTAAGGACGCCTTGTCCTGGAACTCGGGTTGATAAAACCCAGCAGGGATGTCCTGTGCTGTCCCAAAGCAAATAGTGCACGCCCTGCACTCTGCTGTAATGAACAGTGTTGGGGCTGCATGTGGAATGACTGTGTGGATGACATAAATTTGATTTATTTATTTTTTTCTGGATCAGATTATCTGGTGATAGATTTCCCTGCAATCTCTTGATTTTCCAAGTACCTGATCCTCCTTCCAATATGCATGCATGCATGTGTGTGAAACTGAGATGTGCTTTGCCTTTGATCCAGTGTTTCCACAACACGGTCTGCTTTATGCCTGAGGACTGTGTGGAGGTTACACCTACGGGACTTAGTTTGAGCAGTTTTCGATCTGTTGACATTCCCAGTTTAATAACCTCTAAAATCTAAAATTCACTGAACTGAAAGTACGCTATGATCTCATGGAGACAGATTATGGCGATAATAGCATTACACATAAACATGTTGCCCAACTAAACAGTGGACCACAAATCCAGTTTGAGTTCAGTCACTTGGAACTGGTGACGGGCTGTTTCTTTTTGCATGCTTGTATTTGTGTAGGGTTTTGGTGCAGCACTGGTGCTCACATCTGGTCCAAATTAATGCTGGGGCCCAACTGGTATTCACTGGGACCTTTCACTCTAATGGTGCTAAAAACAGATACAGTACACCCTACATGCACACACGCCATATTAAAAATAACAAAAAAAATATGTTGTAGTTAACACACACATATTCGGGATAAATCTGGACTGCCACTGACTTTTTTTGTAGATTAGTTATAATTCCTAGATGTAATACTGACATTGCACTCAAAGTAATTTCTAAATTAAGGCGCTGGGAGCCAGTTTGGCAAAGTCTTCTATCAATAATGATGGTCTGAAACAATTTTAAGACGGATTATCAGGTGACTTGCATTTCTCAGCAAATGCATAAGGGATTAGCATGGCTGATAGAAAAGGCCCCAATAACTACTGAACATGAGAGATTTTCCTGCAGATTAAATTGTGTGTTCATGTCTAGGCTGATGTGAACCAGAGAGGCTCAATTTAGAAGAAGAAAAAAAAAGAGAATTGATGGATCTCCATCCAGAGGGGCGCTTAAACAAATAAAATGATCATTTCTGTCAATAGTTACAAGCCTGAAACTGCAGATCTCATAGCCATACATGTACAGTGAGCATGGTTGCACTAGTGCAAACAGGATATGGAGAGTTGTTGCTAAATTGTTGGGAAAACAATTGGAACTGCAATGGTGAAAAGTGGGATCAGATTTAGATTTAGATTCTTTACCAAAACTGATCACAAGATGGAACTGAAAGCAACTTGTGAATATCATGGGGTCATAATGGCAGAAGATTTAAAACCAAAACGTCAGTTATGTGACTAACTCAGTATCTTGCTGAAGAACACGTCCACGTTTGAACCATGGAAGTCAGATATTGAACCAGGAATCTTTCAGTTGCATGACAACAACCCTGCCTCCTGAGCTACAGCCGCCCTGTGAACAGTTTTGATTTGATAGATGTGAGACTTTATGTTTTTTGTTGTTTTTTTTTAAACTTCAGAATTGACAGTGAAGTTTATGGCAATCCACGCTAACAATATTCTGAAAACAAAAATGGATCAGAGGCTTTTCCAAATGTTTCCATTTGAGCAGTATTAAAACGTTCAGGCGGCGTGGTTATCCGGAGTAAATGTAGTGAAAGTCATTTTTGAGTGACTATGTTGGTGTAAATGCACCCCGAGTGCCTTTTGAAGAAACTTGGACTTCGTTTTCTTACAGTCTGTTTTGCGTGACCTGATCTACCAAACACTTCTGCACTTGAAAGTGTTTCCGTTTGATTGTATCTATGTGTGTTTGTGCCCTGTTCTCTGCTGATGTCAGCAGTTCCAGACCTGTCAGCCTTCTTCCTCCAACGCGCCAGCTGAGCAGCTGGAGAAAGGGCAGGAGACGGTTGTGAAGCTCTGTGACACACATATGCTCGTGCAGATCCTTTGTCCTGACTGTGTATTTTATGTGTGTCTTCACACAAAGCAGAGGTCCTAATTTTTCCAAAGCAAACACCTGAAGACACACAGACACACAAACTGCACACATGCGAGTTTTCCCCCAGCAACAGCAAGCTTCTCTCTTAGCCCCTCCAGGCTCAGCTCCCCAGAGGAGTCACGTGACTTCCTGTTTCGAGACAAAAGGAAGGAAAACAGCAGCTTGCCTCAACTCTCGGCTCCTCTTTTCTAGTGTTGCCCTGGATGTGACTTTTTCTGCAAATGCATCATGTCGTTTTAGCCAACATAAATATTTTATGAGATAAAACAAAAAAATCATGGCTTTACCGCCCCGTCTCACACTTTGATACCCTCCACCCACTCTTCTCCCCTTCATGCAGCTGCCCTCCTTGTCTCTTTCAACAATTGCATCACTTCCTGCAAAACCAAAGTCAAGGGATTCTTTCAAATCCTGGTTTCTAGAGCAAAGCTATTGTTCCATGACCCGATGACCCACTTGACCGTTTTGTTTAAGTGCATGTGCTGTTGTGTCCGATATGATTATGCCTGATTACATATGTGTATCAAAGGATGGGTGCTGTTTGTGTGTCTGTGTGTGTGTGTATGAGCAAATGTGAACACCTACGTTTACACTGATCTATTTATGTGAGTGTAGCATGCTTCTGTTAAGCTTATTAATCATTGCCAAAGGAGATGATGCCAAACTCCAGACTGCTGAATCAGCATGTCCTCCTTACTGATGTAAACTGCATCTCTGTTTGCACACACGTCTGTTTATTACAGCCGTGCTCACAATTTGAGTTTTCATCTTCATGTATAACTGCAATTATACTCTTGAGGATTTAGTTGCATTGTTTATTCACTGTTTCACTTTTTTTTAAATAAAAAAAAGGTATCACAACCAAACCAACCAACCAAACAAAAACAGCATTACATCAAGCATCAGCTGTATTGACTGAAACTAACCCGACGTTATCTGTGTGTATAGTTGTTTGAAACAGGATGTGAACTCTAAACAGACTTTAAACCACAGATGCTGAGAAGTGTACTGACCAGCATGTAACTTTTGTTAGGATTTTCTGCTCTATTTTCTCTATTTTAACTTACCTTAAAACATAACCTTTCCATTCTTTAAACACTGTTTAATTCAAATTAAAAAATAACTTGGGAAATTAAATAAATGGTCATTAAGGTTTCTTTAAAAAAAAAGAAGAAGAAGAAACACAGCATGTACCTCACTAAGACTGTTTAGCATGCAAGAGTTTGACTACACTTTTATGGCATTGTGGCTTGATTAAAAAGTACACAAAAGAGACTACCAGGAAGTCTGAAGAAAAAAGAGGTCATGCTGAAACGCTTATAAGCCGGACTGCAGTGAATTCAAAAATATGCCTTTTGTGTCCAGAGGGACCCACCACTCCTTCCTTTTAATTTCTCATCCACTCACTCCTCAGCTTCTTCTCTTTCACCTCGCAGAATGAACAGTCAATGAAATTGTCACCACTTGCAAGACAAGCTGTTTCTTTCATGAGATAAGCAATGGAGCAAATATAACTCATTATTTATATTCATATTCTGGTTGGGGGGTATCATTATTTTTTTCAAAGCTTGACTACATCCCAATGCCACACACCTTTCTGTCCTCCCTGCTTGAAGTGAACACTGCCATGGTGACTCTGTAGGAATTTCATTAACAAAGTCCAAGCACAATGTACATCACTATCAAACCTCAGTATTCATTTTGCATCCAGTAGCGACATGAACTTAAATATCCCCTTCCTAACGGGGACGGGTGGGGGAAATGTATGGAGGTACAAGTATGGGCATCTGTGCCCCCGTTTACTCTGAGCAGTGGTGGTTCAATGGGGTCACAAGAGGCCCTTCATCCTTCTCTTTGTCCTGGCTCTTTCAGGCGCTCAGAGCTTAAAACTCAGCTTGATACATGACAATGCACACAAAAACATACTATAAGGTCAGGCTGGTGTTTCCTTACACTTGTTGGCATGTTGTACACATCCATGACAATACACAGAGGCAGGTGAACCGCTTCTCCTCCACACCATGTCAACCCATCCTTCTTCCTATCAAGAGCTTCTCCTGAGATCCTGGTCTTTGTATTTACATCTGCACTACCTTGTTATTAAAAGACCAGTGAGAGCCATGGAGCTACCAAGTCAATCTTTTGTGAGCATGTGCCCCTTGTATTTGTGCATGTGTGGCAATCCCCAGTCCACTTTTCAGTTTTTCAGTTGCTGAAGCAGGTAACTGTAAACCCATGTAAACTACTGATGATTTCCCAAAACATCTGCTCAGAGTTCACCTTTGTTCATACTTGTATATAAATTTGAATTTCGTTTTTAACCTCTTACACGTTAAACAAAGGGGTGTTGAAAAGCAAGGAACGAGACAGGAGAGAAGGGCTGATGAACAGAACCATGTTGCTGTGGCCTGATCTTTTTCTTTGACTGTATGGTCTCATGAATGGTTCTCCCTCATCTGGTTTAAACTCTTCAACCCTTCTCCCATCATCATTTTTTATTTTCTTATTATTTGCCTGTCCTCTCCCTCACAGCTCGCCCTTTGTGACTAGTTCCTCTCCTACCTTGTCCCTTCTCTTCTCTCTCTGATGCTTTTGTCATTTCTGTATTTTTCAGTTATTTTCCGCTGCTTTTTCTCATCTTTGAAAGGTCTTTTCTAAGTTAACTCTCCACACAAAAGCTGCATGGTGGAAATAGCTGGCTGCAGGCCAGAACTCTGCTCTCTGGCCCCTTGTCCCCGTCTGTCCGCCCCCCTCCAACTCTTCTTCTTCTATCTTTCTGTTATTCTTCCAACAATTTCTTTTCTTGGAAGAGGGAAAGTGGATAGAAAGTCCTTAAATGTTCGCTTTCACACACACACACACACACACACACACTGATGACTGGGGAGCTTTAGGGCTGAGTGCTTCTGAAAGGGGTGTGTCTGATAATCCTTTGGAGCTTGTGTGTGAAGGCCTTGTAAACTAGTGAAGGGGGGAAAGGGAAGAAGGAAAAATGAGAGAGGAAGAAAGCGCTGACAGGTCTTTGAGCTGAACGGGCCTCTTTCTGAGAAGTTCAACTCAACATCTTCCACATGCTAATAAAAGACAACACACGTGTTCTCACACCACAATGATCTGTGAGTGACTCCTTCACAGAGAGCGCTCCTGAAAAGCATAACCTTTACGTGGATTGAGTGCTGTGACCCAAATGCACGCAGTAATGAAAGGCTTGCTCGTGAATACTAGTCATGCAACAAGTTTGCATATCCTCAGACACTAAGTCCACAGGGACGCAAAATGTAGACAAAAATGAAATGATATGACTGGCAGCCTATGAAAAAGAAACTGGTTTCAGTTGTTCAATGTGTACCATGAGAATGAAAACCAACTTGTGACTTTTAATCCCCTGAACTCACATGCTGACCTCGTCACTGCCAATATATGGTGCGGCACGTGCAGTCAGCAGCAGCCTGCATCAAACTGACAGAAATAAGGAGAGGAAAAGGAAAGTGCTGGTGTTGCATAAGCTGGTTGGTGTGTCACTCGCTTGATTGGTCACAAGATTGAGGAAGGAGAAAGAGCTGATCTTGCTATTTCTAAATTTTTGTGTTGTAGTTAAAAAAAAAAAAAACAATAGTCATCTAGGGGTTTTAATGTCTGTGTTGTTGAGTGACATATATACACACATTATATATATATATAAGTCACTTAAATCACCTTTTTTACCCATTCTGACGCTGGTCTGAACTGCAGCAGATCATCTTGACCATGTCTACATGCCTAATTGAGCTGCTGCCATGTGATTGGCTGATTAGATGTGCTAAAGAGTAGTTGGACAAGTATACCTAATAAATTGGCCAGTGAGTGAGTGAGTGAGTGAGTGAGTGAGTGAGTGAGTATGTATATATTAGGGGTGCAACGGTACAGGTGACTCACAGTACGGTCTGTACCATGGTTTTTGTGTCACGGTTTCGGAAAGGATTCGGTACAGTTTCAGACCACCTGCTACCCGCGATCACAAGATACCGAGTTTGCGGAAAGCGCAACTCGCATGTTAGCGTGTAAAAGAGCGCGTCCAAATGGCATAAATGTGCGCCCACCTGGTCACATGTGGACGTGCACAAACGGCTCTACCTCTTGATTACGCATCACCATATTACTTGCATACGTTTTTATTCTCTTGAGGTCAGAGGATGTCTGGTCAGCAGTTGTGGTGGATGTCGGAATAGTCACGGCCAGACACGTCAGTCTGTTCAGCTGTGGCATGATCTCATTCAGATGTCTGCTGTGGAGGAAACCAAGGAGATCTTTTTCAAACTGGAAAAGGTTGGATGCAGGAATTTATTTCTGCTGTTGGTGGTCGAGGAGGGACAGGAACATTAATTGTTCGTGATCTTTAAATGCGCATCCAATTATTCATTCTGTAGTATTTTACTTCTATATAAATCTGAAGCAGAAAACAGCTAACATGTATAGGATAAAAAAATATGTCAAAATCCACCAAGCAGAACCACAAAACTTCACAAATAACTAGCATGTTTGCTTAATTAAAAACAAAAAACCACATTGATTTTTGTGGGTTAAACAGACAAGAAATATTGATTTTTCTATGTGTTTTATCCTGTTTCCAGTCTTCATGTTATGCTAAAATAAGCTAAGCTAAACTAAGACAACCAGCAGCTTGATGTGGCATCTTACTGACAGGATATTTTATATTTCTTAATTTTATTGACAGACGTCTGTGCAACATCACCACAAGAGTGTGTGCACAGCTTGGAGACAGAGAACAATGCTAATCCCACTATTTTTTGGCAGAGGTAAGCTCCTAAGCAAGGATACCAAGGCAGTTAATTGACCTGAATCAACTGCCAAAAAAGATGGATATTAAAGGTACACTATTTAGAAAGGATTAGGACTATTTGTCAGGAGCAGAAGAAGACTGTGGAACTGGGCCAGTAAAGTGGACATTGACATGCAGACTGGATTCCCTTGAATCCCAAAAGCAGCAAAGTTTCTGTAGAAATTGAACGTCTCAACATGCAAAATTCTGATCCTGCAAAACTTTTATCTTCCTTTACAGAGAACATACATTAGACCCATGTGGATTCTTTAGGATGCAGATTTTCATATGTGTAAACACAGGTGTTCTCAGTAACACAAGTATATCAGGCCATGGAATTACTCACATGGAAATGTTGAACCTGTCATTGTCAAAAGTGGTGCAGGGATCAGGTAATTTCTCAGCATGTCTCATAGCAAATTTACTAATATATGCATGGTCCAATCCAGCAAAGAAACGAGGAGCGCTGACACCCACAACCAATGTCAAAAACCAGGTAAGAACATTCCAAAACACTGTAGCCTTGCATTTATTTCAGTCTTTATGAAAACCTGAACAACTTGAATGCACTAAAACAAGCGGCACACTTTGTTGTCTGCATTATCAGATTCTGGGTAAGTCGGTTCACCACATATGAGTGTGTCTATGCATATGCAGATATTGTTGTTTTTAGCTTTTTTTCCCCAGAGTGCCCAGGAGGAAAATGCCCGTCTGGTGTGCTACTGTGCTCTAAGTGGGTCAGCGGCTGGATGAGTAAGAGGGTAAAGTCAGGCTTAAGTCAGTCATTCTATGTGTGCATGTGTGTCTGCGCGCGCATGCGTGTGTGTGTGTGCACATGCGCGCGTCTGTGTTGGGAAGAATCGCTCATATTCCACTTATAAGTTCACACTATCAGTTAGAAAGAGAATTAAATTTAAAAAAAAAAAAACCAACAACAAAAAACAACAAAAAAAAAACAAAACAGGAACCCAGACAAGGAATCTGCTTGGCCTCGTGTGAGCAGGGGTGCCCTTAAAATGTAACATGGCTTTACTGTACTATTCAGCAGGCTCCTGATAAAAGAAAGTGAAGGGTGTAAAAGGGGTGAGATGCGCAGATAGAGACAGACAGACATGAAGCAGAAGGGCTGCAGAGAGCACAGACTGCTGCAAAGGTTCTTTAAATGTTAAGTATGCAGACAGACATGGGTGCAGAGGGAGTTGTAAAGTGAAGTGTACAAGATTTTATTTTGTCTGCTTTTCACAGTCTGCTTGTCTGGGTTAGTTGACTATGGGCAACGCCTAGGGAGCACCACTCACTGTGGGTGCTCGAGAGTGTCTGTGGGAGCACTTAGGGGTAGAGTAAACACTGCAGAAGAATTTGGGTTAGCTTGAATTATTCACTGGTATAGCTGAGTACAGGAGTGTTGGGCTTGGTTCTCCTTGGGCGGTGCACTCATTTTAAAGGCTCAAATATGACACATGAGGTGGCTGTGGCAGGACCGGCGTGAATATGAATGGGTCTTCTGTGCCTGCGTGGTCAAAACCTAGCAGATTAGATAACTAAACAATCTCTCTCTAAGTGTTTGTAGTCTGCAACACCAAGGATCAACAGAAGATGGTTAGGTTTCTTAAAACGGGATGAGCTACAAAAACTATAGGATCACTGTCTGCTTTTAATGGTAGTCTTCTTGACACTCATCCCGTCTCTCTCTGCAATCCTTTCCATCATTTAAGCAGAGTGAAAATAAGCACAATGTGCTGCTATATTCTGCAGGGGATTTCTGTTTAGATAGCATACGTGTACATGTTTGACTAACACACTGTACTATTGCAGTTTTGAATGCAACAGGGCACCCCAATGTTAAATTGTTCCCCTCCCCCACCTCTGCTCCTTTGCCATCTTCCTCCTCCGCCCTTGTTCAACTTCCTTTCCTATTTTAACCTCCCTTCTTCATTCCCCCTCTCCTCTCTTGCCACAAGTCTGGGTTTGAAATTTGGAACGTGGCCAATTAACACAACAGCCGGTTCGCTAAACCAAGGTGGTGGAGGAGGGGAACAAAAAAAGAGAGATGGCTCACATCACTACACATTGACCTACATACACTTCCACCCAGCTGATTGAATCTTACGTTGAGGCCTTTGGCCAATCACTAGTGGGGGTGGAGTGCCAGCCAGCCAATAGCATTGGCCACTCTTGGCTGAGCTGTAGCACTGTCTCTATACAGTTTTCACTGATCATACAGCAGCAGAGAATGAGCGAGACAGAGAGAAAGGGTGAGCTTGACAGATGATTGTAAATGAGCAAAAGAAAGAGACAATGGGAGAGAGGATGAGAGAAAAATTATACAGGAAAACAACAGCTCAGACAGGCATAAAATAAATGGTTCTGGTTTCCTTGTTTGCCCTCAGCCTCAGTGTCCCGCGGTGCTACAACGGCAGACAGATGAAGGCTAATACTGGCTCATGCTAAAGCATGGATTAGAGGCCCAAATTTGTCCTTACTACTTTCCCAACTCAAGTTTTCTGAGCCTGTGCACTGTGCTCCAATTCATTCCTCTAAAACGAACCTCCTGAAAATATAAAAACTGAAATAATCTATAGCTGCAGTTTTTCAAACACCTCATGATTTAAAAATTTCAGTGCTTTTCATGTTTTTAGTGAACCTTATTTCTTGACTGCTTCACTCTTATGAAAGTCAGTCAGTCAGTCTCTATAATTATATTCCAAAAGGGCAGAACTCCAAAATCTTAAAAGGACAAGTTGTGGGTTTCATGCAACGCCCATGCAACAACCTGTGCTGTCCATTTTTAGTGGTTACGCACTTCACAATTACATCAGCAGCTAACCTTTCATAATCCCACAATGGCAAATAAAGTGCATTACATCTGGTTTCTGAGCTAAACGTACATGTACACTTGTTGTCTCATAAAACAATAAAAATGTACAAGATTAATTCAAGATAACTACAGGAATGACTGACGAAGATGAAAAAAAAACAAAAAAAACTATTGCTGCCTGAAGACAGAGATTAAGAGATAACTTTAGCCAAAGACTTGCACGCTAAATTGTACTCAGCATGGGCTAACACACACACACACTGACATACAATTCTGAAAAGATGATGCCACCACAGAGCGGATGAGGGCATCCCTGGCAGAGAGCAAAATGGAAAGTTCAATCCGCAGTCAACTAACAAAAGGCTGTAAAAGAAAAATTGCACAAACATTTAGACAGTGGTTACACGCAGCATATGGCAGGCAATGCACTTCAATTCTATTCTATTCTGCTCTATAGTAAAGGGAAGCAAAAGAGAAGGCTGCCACAAGCAAGACAATTAAAAATAAAAGCAGAGAAAAGCAGACTGAAGGAAAGCGAGGGAGGCACTGTGAGGCACACTAACCTATATTTGAAGAGATAGAGGCTTATACAGCTCCCACAACTGAGCCAACACTTTGAAAAAATGGATTATTGACTACCCTCTTTTTCATTGGACAGCAGAGCCGATTGGGGGGTGATGGGACTTCGTGAATAATGCACACACTGACTCAAGTGGTAATATGAAAATGGATTCCTGACCAATATTGACTTGTCTACATAAAAAAAATAAATAAGTTGGAAGAAATATGCACTCAACCTGCTAATCTCTGACCAGAGTGGTCTGGGACAAACACAGTGTACTGTGTAAGTGAGCAGGTACAGGGCTGTTGTGACCCTCCAGTCTGAAAGCTGCAACACTGCAGAACGCTCTCATGGGGAGAAAAGGGCGTGCCTAGTATCGGTATTATATCTAGAACAGTAATATGCTCTCTTTATTTGCTGCATTCAGCATTGTCAATAGGTATTTTTAGTTTAATCCACAGATGCAATTCGATTTCTGCTTTTGACATGTTTCCATTTTTCTCAGCCCTCCCTTTTTCTCCTGTATTTTTCCCCTTTTGTTTTTTTTTATTATACCCACATTTTTCAAAATTATTCTGACCAGTAATTGAACAAGGTTGCTTAAGTTATATACTTAGATGACTAAGAAATTTTATCCAAGTGACAAGATTTTGTGACAAAAACTTTGTTTCCATTTGTAGTGTAAATATTACTTTTGTAGTCTAAGTAGTGTTGACCATTTCAGAAATAAGCACAATTATGTGGAACAAACTGGCTGAAATGCAATCCTGAAACCAATGGCTACTGTATGATAGTAAGTACACACGTGGACAAAATTGTTGGTACCCCTCAGTTAAAGAAGGAAAAACCCACAATTCTCACTGAAATCACTTGAAACTTACAAAAGTAACAATAAATAAAAATTTATTGAAAATCAAATAATCAAAATCAGCCATCACTTTTGAATTGTTGATTAACATAATTATTTAAAAAAACAAACTAATGAAATAGAGCTGGACAAAAATGATGGTACCTCTATAAAAGATTGAAAACTATTTGACCAGAGTGACATGATTAACTCAGGTGTGTCCTTCAATTGACATCACAGGTGTTTCCAAACTCATAATCAGTCAGTCTGCCTATTTAAAGGGAGACAAGTAGTCACTTTGCTTTGGTGAAAAGGTGTGTACCACACTGAACATGGACAACAGAAAGCAAAGGAGAGAATTGTCCCAGGACATCCGAAAAAAAATTATAGACAAACATCTTAAAGGTAAAGGCTATAAGACCATCTCTAAACAGCTTGAAGTTCCTGTGACAACAGTGGCTCATATTATTCAGAAGTTCAAGACCCACGGGACAGTAGCCAACCTCCCTGGACGTGGCCGCAAGAGGAAAATTGATGACAAATTGAAGAGACAGATCGTTCGAATTGTATCCAAAGAGCCCAGAACGACCTCCAAAGAAATTAAAGGTGAACTCCAAGGCCAAGGTACATCAGTGTCAGATCGCACCATTCGTCGTTGTTTGAGCCAAAGTGGACTTCATGGGAGACGACACCACTGCTGAAAAAAATCATAAAAAAGAGAGACTGGAATTTGCAAAAATGCATGTTGACAAGCCACAAAGCTTCTGGGAGAATGTCCTTTGGATAGATGAGACCAAACTGGAGCTTTTTGGTAAGGCACATCAACTTTATGTTCATAGACTCAAAAACCAAGCATACGAAGAAAAGAACACTGTCCCTACGGTGAAACATGGAGGAGGCTCAGTAATGTTTTGGGGCTGCTTTGCTACATCTGGCACAGGGTGTCTTGAATGTGTGCAAGGTAAAATGAAATCTGAAGACTATCAAGGCATTCTGGAGAGAAATGTGCTGCCTAGTGTCAGAAAGCTTGGTCTCAGTCGCAGGTCATGGGTCTTCCAACAGGACGACGATCCAAAACACACAGCCAAAAACACCCAAGAATGGCTGAGAGAAAAGCGTTGGACTATTCTAAAGTGGCCTTCCATGAGCCCAGATCTGAATCCCATTGAACATCTGTGGAAGGAGCTGAAACATGCCATTTGGAGAAGACACCCATCAAACCTGAGACAACTGGAGCAGTTTGCTCATGAGGAGTGGGCCAAAATACCTGTTGACAGCTGCAGAACGCTCATTGACAAATACAGAAATCGTTCAATTGCAGTGATTGCCTCAAAAGGTTGTGCAACAAAATATTAAGTTATGGGTACCATCATTTTTGTCCAGGCCTATTTCATTAGTTTGTTTTTTTAAATAATTATGTTAATCAACAATTCAAAAGTGATGGCTGATTTTGATTATTTGATTTTCAATAAATTTTTATTTATTGTTACTTTTGTAAGTTTCAAGTGATTTCAGTGAGAATTGTGGGTTTTTCCTTCTTTAACTGAGGGGTACCAACAATTTTGTCCACGTGTGTAATCTGCATTTAACCATTTCCCTATGCATGAAACAGGAAGTTGTGGCCTAGAGATATGTTAACCAGATATTTACTCTGAAAAAGGATGTCCTAAAACATTAGCCACTAAACCATAAACTAGCCATATACCCCACTGCTTTGGAGATTAGTATTGACAGATCCACACACTGACACAGATTCTTTGTTCTGCCGCTGTAGCACCTTTATTCCACCCACTCTGCTGTGTGAAGGTAGAGGTAGAATGGTGTAACATTTCATTCCATGGCTGTTACATCTCTGTTCCGCCTGGGGTGGTATTAACAGAGGCGTAACAGGGGCGAACTGAGTGCTGTGTGAATTAGCATTGTGGAAAGGCGTAACAGAGGCACAAAGATGGCTGCAAACGCTGTACCGAGCACAAAATCAGTCCATGATGGGGACAGTGAGAGACTGCCTGCCAGGCATCGCCATGGGACCAGCAAAGAACATTAAAGAAAAGCCTCTTTGACCACAATGGATAGATAGCTGGCAGAGACCTACCGGATTGGCCATATTACAAATATTACAAATGAGTCCTTTGACTTGGGGGACTACCTACTAGAAGATCTACTACCTGGAAGAGCCTCCTCAGCTGAAACCAGGCTCGTGTCTCTCTCCTGCAGCTGCAGTAGCACACCAAATGCCAACAACGATGGGGAAACTCAGACCAGCACTCTTATGCGTGTCACATGGGAACAACCACGGAGAACCTTAATTTTTTTTTTTATTGGCTTTTATTCAGTGCGTAATAGATAAAGTAGGAGGTGACCAGAGCCATTAGGGGCTTCTTGCTGACAGTGAAACACAAGGCAGAGGAAAAGCACCATCTTCATAATGCGTTGTGAAAACACACACTGGGAAGGGAATATTGTGGGATCCCTGTGAATGCACAGCTGAAGGGTGGAGGCAGAACAAAGAGGGGCTCACCAGTGGATCTATATACTGCGGTCTCTGTAAGAAAGTGGCTTACGTAGTCCTTGAGAGAGATGAGGCAAAGGTGGAGGTTCTGCTCAAAATTCTGGCCGCTCTGCAATTTGCTCTACTGCGGCTTTTTCTTTTTCCCCTAAAAAACTGAAAAGGCATCACAAAAAAAACAAAACAAAACAAGATATAGAGCTCATATCAACAGTCTTAAAAAACAAACAAACAAATTGTGGATTCATAATCTCCTTAATTATGCATGGTTGAAGTTGCCTGTAATATGTACAGTCACTTACATAGATAGCTACAGTATAACAGGGTGGGTCTGCACACACTGTCTAGCTCCCTTGACTCCAGCCAGATCACGAGTTCCAACACTGTACGCACCCATCCCCCAGAAGAATGAAAGAACAAGAGGAGAGAGATGGAAGAAGAGAAAAGCAGAAGGCGAGGGGCCCATTTTTTTCTTCACAACCCTTGTTCTCTTCGCGCTCCTCGTCATGGTGACCTGGAGGCTTTTCTATAGAAAGGAAAGTGTTTGCGCAATGAAAGTGAGGGTCTCTCTGGGCGAAAATGTACAACAACAGCTGAGGCCAGGGCTTTCCTCCGCATTGCCCCAGTCCCCTCTGTGTACCGTACTACACAGTCACGTGGTTGTAATTTCAAAGCGAGCACAAAGCCTTCACTATACGAGGACTCCTACACATTCAGATGCTCGGAGTAGAACATGAAAACAAGAAATGTGAACTGGTGGATGTCTCCCTGACTGCGCGCTGCCTGCAATGCGCTCTACTCTTTGTATCTGCATGTAAAGAAGGTCTGGTGGAGCGCGCTATTTTCACCCAAGTGTTCACTTTTCATTCTGCCCTTTCAAAGAACCATTTTGAGATTTTCCAGGTCTTGGGGTCAGTGTCTCTGGGAATTGGTTACTCTTCTTCCCAACATCTAGGGACTACATGATTGATGGGCAAATGGCTTACTGGCAGAGATGAAGGCTGGGAAAAGAGTAGTAGCATGTAGTCCTCTCTACAAGCAGAGAGGAATTACAGATACATGTGCCCGCGGTGCCAACCAACATACCTCCTCACAGCCTGAAGTTGATGTAAGGGCTGAGTGGGAGTGTGTGTTAAATAGAGAGGGGGGCTCTGTGTCTGGGTAAAACGCTGTCCAATGTGCCTTGGGGCTTTGGGGCGATTTCATGCCCCCATAAGCAATGAAACGCACACACCCAGACAGACACACGCAAACATACACACACTGCCGGGCATTCTCCCTGCCCAGTTACTTGAATCAAATTAAAATACAGCATGGCACGTGGTGAGCGATAGATCCGGAGAGCAGAACAAAGCTAGGCAGATAGAGGAATCTGCCTCAACATGCAACGGATTGTTTTGACTTTTATTGAATTATTTACCTTTCAGTGTGACTGAACAAAGAAAGTGCAGCCGACTTAACCGGTTTTGCCAGAGGAATCTATGGGAATGATTGTTGTTTTTAAATGTCCTTCAATAACTGCAAAGAAAAAACGTCACATGGCTCTCCAAAAACCATGTGTACATAAAAAAAAAAAAAAAAAGATGATGATTTAATATCTCCTTGAACCAGCAGCAATGGCTGCTCACCACTGTATGAAGTCTCTCTCTCCCCCCTTGCAGGTTTGGTCATTTTTTCTTTACAACGTTGTTTCATTTAAACTGTGTTTGTATTCATTTGTGTATACATAGCTCTCTCAAGGCTTCTGCCATGGCGTTTGAACTGGATCGAGGTCTGGACTTTTGTTGGGACGTTACAATACCTTGATTATTTTTCTTTTTCATCCATTCTGATGTAGATATGCTGGTGTGCTTGGGATCACCGTCCTGTTGCATGACCTAGTTTCTGCCAAGCATTTGCTGTTGGATAGATGGCTTCAAATCTGTCTCATTTCAGCACCGTTTTATAACAAAAGGCTGAAAGCTCCAGATCAGCAAATTCCCACAATGTCAGCTTTTACAGAGGTGCTCACATTTCCTGATAATCAATTAATGGAGGGTAACTGATTACCAGCACTTGGCTGCTACTTATCTGTCTGATTTCTATGGAAATAATAAGAGTGTACTTAGTTTTTGTGAAACAATCGCACAGTGTGATGTATCATCTGTTGCTGCTCATCTGGATGAATTCACCTCACGCAGTACGGGCCAGATGACTTTTACCAAGATATGTCAAAGAACTGAGAGTGTACTTTCTTTTTCACTGTACTTCTAGAAATCCAACAATGACTTAAGTAAATCTGCGAAGTCTCCTATATTACAAGACTGTATCTCAAGGGGTAGATATAGTGCAAACATGAGCTTGGACAGCAGATGTTTCTGTTCATGCAGCATTTGGTGTCTGCATATGTGCAAGGTTTGTGTGCATGAGCAGTCTGTGAGGTCATAAATTTACATCAAATGGGTCCTCAAAGACTCATATGGTCCTACAGATGCAGAAAGCACAGTGTCTACTTTCTATCATCTCATTAAAAGAGGGTCACGACCCAAACAAAGCTCTTGTACAAGTCAGTGACAAAACAAAAAACATAGTTTGTTTTTCTGTTTAGCCATATTTCCATCATTAGTGCATAATTTATGTCTTAGAGCTCTGCATTAAGTTGTGTTAAGTTCTAGCATGGTACACTGGGCAAGAAAAAGAGGAAGAGATTCACTGCTATCAGCTCAGCAGCTGCTCAGAGTCAAACTGAGCTTGTGAGTCTGGGGGGTGAGAGGTTTCACAGAAACCTTTCCCTCTGGGTTACTGGGCCATCGGTCAAGTTCTGATCTTTCCTTCTGTCAGCTTAAGGTAGATATGTCCCTTCCCACAACCCCTGCATCCAATTTCACTGACTACACAGATTTCACTTTTAAGGCTGAAGGTGAGCCTCAAAGGAGTTAAATTCACTTTCAAGATCCTTCAGTCAGCCCTGCTTTGAACTGTCCCCCATTTAAACAAACACGTTCAAAAGTGATTTGGCCTAGGGCCAGGTCAGTTTGTGCTCTGTCAGCATGTAAGTGCATGCTTGTTCGATCATCCCATATGTGCTGCAGTGGTGTTGTGCAGGCATATCTCTCATCCCTTATCAAACCTCTGCCTCTCCAGTCTCCCATTCTTTTAAAAACCCAGGTGAACAAACACACAGGTTTGCCTAAGCCCCATAAACGATAGCTGATAAGACAAGATGAGGTAAGAAATGAAAAGGAGAGAGCCATAGCAGCTGCCAAGCATGGGTGACTTGCCATTTCAGAATGAACAAAAAAAAAAAGAAAAAAAAGAGGAAATGAAATGAAGAAAATGAAGAAAAACTGGAAGTTCTTGCCCTAAAACAGTCATTTACTGTCACAGCCTTTTCATGAAGGTGATAAGAATCTAATTAGATAAAAGTGAGTCATATCAAGTCTCAGTCAAAAGGTAATTTTTATTAACTTATAGAATTTTGAATGTCTGTACAAAAACTATGCCATCAAAGCAATTCTGAGGCAACATGCAAGAAACATGAAAACATATGAAAAATGGAAAAAACGTGTGGTTTGACTAAACCAACCATCATTTGTAATTTGCTCTGCCTCAGAACAGATGGATTCCAGGTTTTAGAGTCACTTGAAAAAAAAAAAAAGTCTAATTGAAATCTTATCCTTTGCGTGCTTCCCTGAACTGAGCTGGAGATTTTTTTTAATGAAATGTGATGCTTGTGAAACACATATTTCCACGCAACACTAACAAAATGAACTTGACTTTTTTGTTTCTGTAAAGTGTCTAAATAGGTTCAGATGCACAAGGAGACATAGTTGGGACTTCATGAACAGTGGGATTAGTACAATGAATTGTCAGTTGGCATCTGAGTAGGTCCCAAGAGGCCCACACAAACACACAAACACACACACACACACACTTGTGCAGAGTAATCGCTGCAGCAACATTATGGGACCCATTATCAGATTTACAAAAACAACCAAAAAACAGAATTCTCTCATTTTAATGACGCATGGAGGACATGGAACATTGGAGCCGAAAATGTGCACTGAAATGCATCTCAAGCTGTGTAAATTCATACCAGAAACTGACACGCTTTGCATGTACGACTCTGACCTCTCGGATTTCACAGAGACAAGGGAATCCTGTGTGTTCACACAGAGAGGCTCGGATTGAACAGGTGGCTGGCGGGGAGGCTTTTTGATGGCACTCTCGGCCCCTGCTTGTCAAATCCGGGAGTGCCATCCCTTTGGCTGGAGAGCCTCCACCTACAAATCCAGACCTACAGAGAAGCTAAAGCCTAAAACTGAACTCCAGCTTTGCAGATTTGTTATGGATTTATTTTCATTATTTACTAATCTGGAGATTTTTTTTTTTTAATTTTGAGTCATGCTTGTGTCATTTTCTTCCCAAAGTGACAGAAAACAGAAAAAAAAAAGAAGAAAAAGTGTAAAAACAAGTCAAACGATCAATGTGAAATCATGTTTTTTTTTTTTTTGTAAAATCATTGGCGTTTTGTTTACCAATCAGGCAACATGTTTGGAGCTGTCACAGATGTTCAATCCATGAAAAAGGTGATGACCTTTTTCTTGCAGGCTCTGTCACATTGGCACAATGACAAACTGATTGCTTTAAATGTTACAAGCTTTTTAAATGCAAATAACCAAGTGGAAATTTTTACTTAAGCTTTAAATAGACACAATTCTCTCTGTAAGCTCTGGGGAAGATAGAAACGACTTTTTAGAAATATGGGGAATTAATATTAGCATGACATGGATTTGATAATCAGTTTTCACCTCAGTCCCCTAATCAGTTTACCAGCTTTAGGATGGAAAGTATCTGAACTATTTCTATATGGAGTTATGAAAACAGCTGTCAAAAAGATGCCCATTAGTGAAACAGGCACTGACACAATAAGCATTCATGGGAAAACATGTACACCGTATTCCAGGTCCAAACTAACAAACAAACATCTTAGAATTACCAGATGTTAAAAACAACCTCTAATGAACAACAACACACGATAGATTACATAGTTTAAGTGACTACCAAAAACCAAGATAAAATGAAGAAGTAATCAGGGAAAAGTAAAACAGAGTTTATCCTTGATGTTTCCAAAGGAAATAAACGGGTAAGCGTCCAGGTGCTGATAATGAAATGCACTTTTTAACTGGTTGTTAGCAGGTGAGCACCTCCATAAAAGCAAATGTTTGACGGTTTACTGGTCTGGTGCATTCAGGTGTGAATTAACACAATGAGGAACAGCATCAGCAAGGACTTTAGAGGAGCAGTTGTTGCTGCCAATCAATCTAATATCATTTCTAAACACTTTGGAGGCCATCAAGCTACAGTGAGAAAGATTACCCACAAGCCAAAATCATCAAAGACAGCAGCCAATCTTTCAGGCAATGGACATGACAGCAAGTTTAGTTGGAGCAAGTCAGACTGAGTAATGCTCAAAGAAATATTACAAGAGCTACATCTGAGACTCAGTATACTCGGAGAAACACCTCATGTGAATCATCAAGCACGTTGGCGGAGCGGCAATGAGGGTGACTTGCTTTGCAGCTTCAGGATCTGCGCATGTTGCAGTCATTCAGTCAGCAGTGATGACCATGAACTCCTTTGTATAGCAAAGAATTCTAGGGTCAAATGTGAGGCCATCTGTCCGAGAGATAAAGCTTTGCTAAAATTGGGTCATGCCACAGGACAATGATCCTGTTGCACACCAGCAAATCTGCAACAGAACGACTGAAAAAGAATGAAGGTGTTGCAATGACCCAGTCAAAGTCCGGCCCTCAACCCGATTAACATGCTGTGGTGGGAGCTTAAGAGAGCTATGCATAAATGAATGCCTGGGAAACAATGAACTGAAGCAAAGTTGTAAAGAAGATTCCTGCACAACAAAGTGAGAAGCCAATGATGCTAAAGGTGCTTCTACAAGTGACTGAATCATAGATTGCACTTTGTTTTTCTAACACTGTTTCTAAATCTGATGTTAGTCTTTATAAAATAAACGACGACACTGTGTGTTGTTGTCCATCTGAGGCTGTACTACATCTATCTAACTTCTGAGATCCAGGGAGGATTTTATTTTTCTTTTTTTAAATCACATGAGTGTATCTTATTTATCACATAACTGTATCACACCACCCAGAGAGCTAATAACCACTTGTTAGAAGTGTCTAATTCTGTGACTCACATCTGCGTACACATGACGCATGTTTTTGCACACTCACACATACTCACTCACACACACACACACACACAGGTGGGTTAGCTCAATTTAGCTGTGACTATGGCCTCCAAAATGCTTAATCTAACATAATCCAAATTTAATCTGCTGTCATTAATCTGGACTAACCCTGACTGTGGGGGTATGAGTGAATCGTGATGTGAGATGGGGGAGGGGCACGAGTGGGAGGGCAAACAGTAAAGGGTAAGAAGATATTCTCGGCTCTAAAAATGAATGACAGCATCACAGAAAAGGCTCGTTAGTGTGAGCTTTACTTCATGTCAGCATCACATCACTTTCACTGTCATTTCTCTCCTCTTCTTCCTGTACTTCTTTCTTCTGACACAGAAAGCTTTAATTGTAGTCAATTAAATGTTAATCAGGAACAGTAGCACAGTCTGTCCCTTGCAGACTCAGTGATGCCAGATAGCTGGAGTGGTGTAATTCAAACAGACAGCCTAAGAAGAAAACAAATTAAAGTTTTAAAGCCAAGAGTCACATTGGTGAACTGAATCCAGACATGACTTTAAATAAGCCACAGGCAAGATGACTGTTGACACGGTATTGGAGAGCGTTCTGAGCTATAACCGCTCCAAACACACACATAACACTTCTTATAACTGTAAAGCCTTTGCTTAAAAAAAAAAAAAAAAATACATGAACAAGTCACCACACACAAAAATACAGCTAGGCTATGGTCGACTGCAGGGCAGAAGGCAGAGAGGCAAGAGGCCCACATCAGCAATGTGGTTATCAGAGAAACTGAGAAGCAAGGCAAGTATGGGAGGGACGTGCACGCTACACGTGTTTGAATGTGTGTGTAGGTGGATGTGCAAAGCAAGACGCGATCACTGGGTCACTCTGTTATCAGCTGTCACCCAAACTGCATGCCCATCCCCCATCCTGGTTGACAACTAATCAGTTGCTATTGAGACGAACAAGTGACCCCCCCCCCCCCCCCCCCCCCCCGCCCCCCCCCCCCCCCCCGCCCCCCCCCCCCCCGCCGCCCTTCCCTGTTGAAACAAGTATGCATGTGCATGTATGAGCAAAGACACGCATCTACTGGAACTCATGGGTTAGCAGCCTTCTAGACAGTCACCAGCTATTTACTAAGACTCCTAAAGACCCCTACCCCCCACCCCCTCGCCTTTGTTGCCCAGTGAAACTTCCTGTGCTCTGATGCCCATTTCCTGTCCAGAGACAAAATATTTTCTTTCTTGTATTCAAGCCCATTGGTTAGCTGTATGTATTCATAAATCTGGATAGCGACACAGAGAAGAGGAAAGTACTCATGTATTACTTTAAGAAGTAGTACACTTTGGGAAATCTGCTGTACTACTCATGCCACTCTTGCATCTATAAATTAAACCATGTGGCTCAAAACAGCTGCTGGTTAGATTATTTAGACTGTGCAAATAGGTCTGAGGGGGAGACGGATAATTGCTAGTTTCCTACAAGTTTTATTTTCTTTTTACATAGACAGATAGACAGTGCGTCTAAGAGCGAAGTGTCCACAAAACTCTCCAGTAAAACTAGTTTTTCAGCTCTTTGTAATTTATTGACATTGCTCAAAAGAAAAAAAAAAAGAGAGGGATATTTTTTAACCTCTCCAGGAAGGTCAAAGGTTGAAAAAGCCTGAAGCAGACAGGGATGAAATCACATGCTTTCAAGGAATCAACACGATATTTAAACCTAGTCTCGAACTACCAAACAAACCACAGCTCTACCAGGTGTTCTTCATTTGTACCATATGTTAAATGTAATTCCTGTTCATTATCTATTTTGTGATGCTTTTAATCGTCTTTATTTTTATTTGCCTGGTCCTGACGATTCTCGTGGCTACAGCCATGCACTCCGGTTTGGTTATCTGGCTGGAACAGCGGCGTCGTGCACCAACTGTTGGAGGAGATCGTTGTAATCTGACGTTGCATATAGTGCTGAGCAAATGTCCCGTGGTATGATACTGACGTTAGATCATCCCATACTGAGGCACCATCATTCCTCAAGCTCTATCTTCATGCAGCAATGAGCACCTTAAAAGTTAACCGATGCGTTAACAAACTGGCTGTGAAAAACTGAGGCATCAACGTAGCCAGATATGCTTACCATTGGCAATGAAGCTAATATTGTAATGTCATTTTATCCCTGCAAAAAAGTAAGATTAAACTAATTAAATTTAGTTATGAAGTTTCACTTATTTGAGGAAAATTGCAATCATGTCTGCATAATTGTCATAATCATTTCCATTCACTTGTGTGAAAAAAAAGGCTGTGGGACGCTGTCAGAAATCTCATATTTCCATTTTATTTTATTTTATTTCTTTTTTTTTTTTTAGCAGTTTAACAGAGTTGACAGCATGACAGAGTTTATGCCCTTTCAATGGTGTATCTTCTTTCACACAAGTCCTCTGCCATGTGTGGTTTTTGGTTAGAGAGACTGAAAGACAAACACTCTTTTTTGTCTGTATTTGGTGTATTCATAAGACTCGACTGAATAATTTAAAAATCAGTAGTCTTTCACAATAATAGCAGCTAGTAATGAACAGAGATAATTAACTTTGTTAAATTTCAAATATTTTGATGACAATCAAAATAATTGCATTGATTGTGATTTTTGTGTTTTCATAGACTTATAGTAAAGCTCTTAAAAAAACTACAACAAAAAACCCAAACCCAATTGAACAAATAAGGCAAGTTATTTATCTAGTCATTTATTAATTAAGGAAAATGGCCCAATAAGAAATATCCGTGAGTGGAGAAAGCATATTGACCTTGACCACTCATCTCAATTTTACTCCATTCCTCTGTGCGCAACGGCTTCCAGCTCAACTCTTCCTCGAGTGTACGGCTCACTTCCAAGATTATCTGCAATATTTCTATGAAATTAAGATAAAAAGTATTTAACAATTTTTACTCTACTCTTCTTTAATTTCTCTTTAATTAGAAAAATATGTGTGCATGAGCATTGTCGTGCTCCACGTTCTCCAGAGACTCAGCCCGTTCACTGATGTCCTGATATTTTCTTGTAATGTTTTCTGCTTTAATGACTCTCTCCCCAGCTCTGCCAAACGCACCGTTGTTGCTCACCGATCCTCTCATGGTGGACTCACAAACATTGACATTAACCAATGTGACAGAGGCCTAAGGTTGCGTAGAAGTTACCCCGTGTTCCTTTGTGACCTGCAAATTCAAACACACTGTACTGTTGGAGTGATCTTTGCTGGTTGAGCACTCCCAGGGAGAGTAATAATAGTGTTGAATTTCCTCCATATTTGGACTCTTTTAGAGATAGTTTTGTAAAGTTTTCCTCCCTGATGAGCAACTTATTTTTTTTTACTCCCAGTGTCCAGACAAATCCTTTGCTTCGTGCTATGATATGGTCCTAGGATCATGTTTTGTGATGATAAGGCTTTAATAGGTCCTTGATCTTTAAATAAAATAAGGCCCCCACCCACACCTGCTTGTAATATTATTAACTGAAAACACCTGGCTCCAGTTCTACCTTCAAAAAGAAATGTCAATCCTAGAGGTTCACACACAGATATGCAACACAGGATCATTTTTCTCAGTAACTAAATGATCAAGTATAACAAATCTACAAAGTTATGTGTTTGTCTCATTTGTGTAACTGCATTTTTTTTAACCCATTTTTTTTATGATTTATATGAAACACTGATGTCTGATAGTTCACAGTTATTAAAAAATTTCAGGCATCTGTATATCTGGAACCAGCATCCAACTCGCTTCAGTTTGCTTTATTCTGCCCAAAACAATATTTAAATGACATATGGTGGTTTTATGCAATTAAATCTCTTGGTGGTCGTATTTCTTCTAGTTTTTTTCTGTAAAGATTTACACAGAATTCCAATTTAAGGCCAGCCCCCATCTTCAACATGCAATCACTGTGTCAGACACAAGTGTTGGCATTTTAGATGTTATCAAGGACTGGGCATGTGCAGGCAGCCGCTTGCTCTTTTGCTGTGTTTATGTGTGTGTGTCAGAATGCAGAAGCACACAAACCAAAGCATATAAATCCTATGACTGGTGTTAGTTTGGAAAAGACAGATAGTCACTTATTTTCTTCTTTTGGAATGAGAAGAGAGGTCTGAGATTCAGCACAAGTCAATTCATAAGAGCTCATAACAGATTTGTGCTTCAGAATAGCAGAATAGCATGATGGTGTTTTACATCCGTAAAAATAAGGGAGCTAGCAGGAAAATAATAAGAGATGGTGTGAGAGAGTGAGAAAAGGAAGTGGGGTGAAAATGAAGGAGAGACAGACAGACTGAAAGAGCATTAGCCTTTAGCCCAGGACAGGCTCTTAAAAATTAATACAGTGATCTGAATTCATCCCAAGAGCACTGAATAATTGAGAAGCGTCTTTGAGGAGAACAGATTGCGCAGAGGGTGGCATGTGTGGCACGGTTGCAAAAAATAAAAGAAAATGATAAGGAAAAAAAAATCATGTTTTTCTTTTTTTTTTTTTTGTCCAACTTGACAATTTTTATACTAAGAAGACAGATACACATCCCTGATGTACAAAAAGCACTCGCAGGATACTGCGAAGTACCTTTTTTCCTGAATGCTTTGCTGTCCAAAACAGTAATGAGAAAATTTGACAACTATTTCCCCCTGCAACGGAGAGATGACAATACTTAGTGAGGTACACTAGGTTGTTTGATTGTTTCTATGCGCTGATTAACCAAAATCATGACGTTTCACAAAACACCCACACACAAAAATCCTGTGGAAATACAAATAAAAATCAGCACTTGAAAAACATACAATAAAACCCCTTCTTTTTTTTTCATTTGTAAATGAGCACAATGTACACAAAAGGCAGTCTGCAGATTTATTCATATATTCTGCCTACATTTATCATACAGGTGCCCCCTTGCCATCTTGCAGACCTTTTAGCCTGTTGCTTGCAGCTGCTTTATGAAAGCAGTGGATTCGAGCTGTGACCTCAACACCAGTCTGCATCTTCATAATAAACAGTTAGCCAGGTGTTACTGCCAGTCACCTCCACATCTGGCTCCCCCAAGCCACTTATGGTAAGGCAATATATTATCATGATGACACGATCAGCAATCACACTTTGTTCAGGTCTTTTTGGACCACTTGGGTCATGTTCAGATGTAGATCTAAACAGAGCCCAGGTCCTCAGTCATTTGTCTCCCCCTCAAAACATGGCCATGGATTTGAAATGAAACTGGAGCATAACCTGGAGTTTTTTTTTTTTTGTTTTTTTTTCTGCCTGGAGCAGGTGGGATCATATAACCCATCGCTCCCTTTAGCCTTTTACACCGTGAAACTTCTCCTTTGGGAATCGTAGCCAGAGGGTGGGTGTAATACACCAATTTAGAGCAAAGCTTATTCATTTACTTCCCTTGCCTCCAACCTTTCCTTCTCCTCCTTCTTTTACTTCCCTCTGCTAGATCTATCAGAGAGGATTTCTGATGACGCTTAGCACACACACACACACCTGCAAACTCACAGGGACCACCCCCCTCTAATCTTTTCTGTCCCCCAGCTAATCTTTTCTGAGATTCTCTTCAGCATTATAGCAATTTCCCTACGAGCTAGTCACTGACCATAGTGAGCGCTTATGTTTAAATTCCAGTCAGTATGATTTACACAGAGATCTTATGACATGAATAATGAATAATAAAATAAAATAAAAAACAAACTTTTTCTTTTTTTTTCTGTTTTCAGAAGAACTGCAAATAACTTCTACATTAAGAAACTCAACGCGTCAGCATAGTATGCTACGAGTATGATGACCTTCTCATAGGCTTTTAAAGAGTTGTTTTCCCATACACTCCCGGACTCACTCAGAAGGGGTAAAATATGCGACGAGTAGGTTGGTGGATTGTATCTGTATGCGATAGTTGAAGTTTTCCCATCAAAGACTGTGTTTTTTTTTTTTGTTTTTTTTTGTAGAGTGAGAAATCAGGGCAGAAACCGTGTGCTCAACGCCTCCCTCTCAATTTGAAGAGCCCGCAAAAGGCCATAAATTACCCCGGGGCTTTTAAACTAATGTACAGTATGTACCAAAATGTGCTCACGCTGACATATGTCATTAACTGTTGCAGCCAGAGGGATTGTAACGATTTTCCCAATCTAAAGGGGGAATTCTAATGAGTAAAGCTAGTTCAAGACCCCTGCCGAGGCTCATAATCATGAGCCCTGGTGATAAGACTGAACATGACCAGACAAATGCACAATATAGAGTGTGTCTGTGCATGTCTGTGCAGGTGCATATTGCACAGCAGGTTAAAAGAAAACATAGTCAGATCTTTATGTACTATGTTTTGCTATGTGCAGTCCTTGAAATATCTTCACCTTAAATGACAATGTGACATAACTAGGTCTTGGCATGTTATGAGTGGCTACTGGGAGCCTGTTACAGTAGGATTAAGTAACACTAAAGCCCAAAGTTCACGGCTGTCAGGGAGGCATGGAGACACCCGCCCATACGCTTGCACGCAAATACAGACAGGTGTGCGTTATCTTTCATTTATGCAGACACCCAAAAGTGTTGTGTGCCATTTTGACGTGTAGCCTTTTACTCTGCTTGGCATGTTGCAGCTCATAGCCCTGGACACTCGTCACATCACAGACAATTATCTGAGTTGTCAAATTTTTAATCTGTTTCAGAACTTACATCACAAAAAAGTCTAAAGCTGATTGTGATCTTTAAGTGTTTTTTTTTTTTTAGCGTGTACAGATGAAATACCAAAATCCCCTGACAAAAGAACTCTCACCTGTTGAGAGACGAGCAGCCGTACAAGAACAGCTTTAAAATAAAAATGGAAAACCTTTCTGGAAGATGAATTAAAAACTTAGCCAACAGGGCATAATGTGTGCAACACACATTTTGTAAAAACAGGTGGGTGAGCAAACAGTACAGACAATCTTAGGTGATAAAACTGTTATCATTGACTGTCTTAACCTACTTTTAGTAGAGCTGCTGGTTAACTGACAAAGATATGAAGTAGAATGACGTAGTTGGGAACTTGCAGGAGACACCCAGGAGGATTACCAGGATTTGTTCAGTAAATCTCCTCAACAAAAGGTGCCCTGGCAGCATGAAACTCTAGGTTTTCAATCTCAGCTCTGTGTAGGAGCTGAAACTTTAGAGTCTCCGAGAGTGGCATGTGGCGCAAAAGGGAGCTCTTAAATAGCCACCGTACAGAAGAAACCCTCTGAAATTCAGGCTCTACAGTCTGTCTTTGGTTTCACAAGCTTTTTTTTTTTTTTACTAAAACTAACTTTAGTTTATGTGATGTAAACTGGCCTTAAAGCTGAGATGGTGTATATGTATCACACTGAAAGAATCAGGAATTTAAACTCAACACCCGACTCTGTGTTAGAAAGAGTATGTCCTGAAAAGAGCGTCTTAGAAGAGGGCAAGTAGGGCTAAGATTTACAGACGGACCATGTGTAACACTAGACCACCAACAGCTTGGCCCTCATGCCCAAAATTCCTGGACTAACAAGTCTGCATGGTGACGGTGAACCTGGCCTTGACTTGGACGGACACACAAACATCTCTGGTCTTCGTTGAGGCATATCACATGACAAAGCTTGAGGAGCCCCAACAAAATGTGGTCTCAAGCCCCATATCTCATGAGACCAGACTTTTTAGCTTTTCATTGGTGTTAATCTTTGCTCTCTGCCCTTTTATGCCCACTTCCTACACATTTTCTCATGTCCCATATGTTGTTTGGGTGATCAGATCGACAACTTTAAAAAGAGGCTTAACCCTTAAAGCCTCACCCAAACTCAGAGCCACCCAGTAGTTATGCAATTCCCTCATGGCACGATCAGCAATCTTGGCAGGTGCTTACCTGACCAAAGAGACTGGCAGCCACCTGCTTACATAACAAACAAATGGAAAGTAGTCTGAAGCCTTTGTCCTTACAGCAGCACAAAGGAAATGTAGCTTCTTCTTTCTTTTTATGAAGGAATGTGTCATAACGATCTCACAATTACAAAAAAGGCAAAATTGTTGAACCACGATGACATTTCAGAGTGGATGTCACAAATAAAGGAAAGGGCTTCACAGAGTTTGAGGGTTTCCACACACTGTTAATATCAAACCATTTTCTCGTCGGCGGGTGGACGCGAAGATGTCTTATGTAACTGTATCAGTCGACGGGCGTCTTGAACTGCATTGCATCACTCAAAATAGGCCACTGGGTTTCCAGACAAACCGGTTACGGTGTCTGTTTGCTCCAGTTCCAGGCCCCAGGGAAATGTCATACATTTGAAATGTCTAACAAGTGATTACAAAACACATCTGATGCACTACATATGAACCCTTTCCAAATGGTATGAAATATCCTGATTTACACGGATCAAGTGGTGTTTTGCTGAAATGAGCACATAATTATCAATAGATGATCAAATCCCACTCCTTTAACTGAGTAATGATCTCACATGACACCCTGATTAAATATTTTCTCTCTGATTTCTGGCTCCTTTGTTACTTCCATTAGTATGATAATGAGCTAAACTATAATGAGTGCCAGACTTTCCAGCAGACATTAGTTAAAAACTGGAGAGGGCTGACATGATTCTTTGCCTGTGTGTGTGTGTGTGTGTGTGTGTTTACGCCAGTGTGTTTACAAGCCACATGCTTTTTGTTTTTGTTTTGATGGAGGAAGGAGGGGGGCCTGGTGGGTGCTTGAGCGACTCTTACCTTCCATCCTGCAGAGCTGTTGCTGTCGCCTTTGTCTTTGAAGTAGGGGATGGATCTCACCATCCAGTCATAAATTTGGGACAATGTCAGTCTCTTTTCTGGCGAGCTCTCGATGGCTTTGGTTATCAGGTCGGCATAGGAGAGATTCCCCCAGGCGTTGCGGCGAGATGATGGTTTTCCTTGGGGTCTGCGCTGCAGCCGAGCTGCTGGGAGTCATGGAGCCAGAGGAGGCCGGCGGGGAGTGTGTGGAGAGCGGGGAGCCTCCGCTCTCTTGTCCGGGGGAAGGTAGCGCGCCGTCGGCCATGGGGCTGTTGCTGTTCTGGTCCTCTGCTGCCACGCCGGAGCCGTTGACACCGATGGCCGTGGGGGTGGCATTGTCCTCCTCGTCGTCCTCCTCCTCCGGTATTATATCTGCGTCGTGGCTCTCCGGTTTCACCGCGCCGGAGTCCGGTCGCGGCAGCGGCCAGGTGCAAGATCTGGGCCGTTTTTGGGGCTCAAAATCCGGGTCGATGGCCACGTCCAAGTCCGGGAGTGTATCGGGAAGCGGAGCCTCGGCCATTATCTCCAGCTCCGCACACGATCTCGCTCCTGCTGACTGCTGATAAAGTTATAAGACGAGAAATGAAGAGCTGTCAAAGTCGCGTCCCATGAATGCGCGTTCCGGTCCTTTGTTACCACTGAGCAGCAGCGAGGTCCCAACAGGGTCGAAAGAAACTTACTTACTGACGCCTGTTGAAGATAAGAATAAAGAACAGACAAACCGAGACCACTTGGTTAGAGTTCAGTTAAGACAATGGGGGGTTCTGGTAGACACAAAACAGCACCGGAGTGTGAGTTTAATACCTGGCAACAAAATGTCACCAAATCACCTCTTTAAAAGTGATCTAAAATAGCCCAAGCCACAACCTTCCCACAGCTTAATTTAATTGATATTAAAACAGTGCTGGTTGATCAGTGGGAGCTCCACACACAACCCTGTCCTGGTGCAACGATCTGAATCCACCTACTGGTGATCAGCGGCTGAGGAGAGGGAAAAAAAATTCTAATTTCTCTGAGAAATTAATCCCCCTGAGCACTTTCTGTACATTACCTTGTGCTGCCTGTGTCTTACGCTCCGTGGTAAAATAAAAATAAAAATAAAAAAGAACAGAAGAGACTAGATCCCGGACTGTGCACAGCCACGTCCAGATGCCATCTTGACTCTTTTCTCTCACGCTCCTCTGCTGCGCTCCGGAGAGACGGATCAGATGCGCGCAGAGCCAAGTCGGTGTCGATGTGGAATAAGGCTGCCACCTCACTCTAGGTCACTACTGGATCTTGATTTGCTCTCCTCACAGTGACAGAGACACACACATGCACGCTCAATCTCTCTTACGTACACGCACACAGGCACACACGCATGCAAGTCGATCAAGGACCAGCCCCCTGGATCCTCGGCGTGGGATCGCCTTTTAAAGAGACACTGCGCGCCTGCGGGACGCGCGGTGTGCGCGCGTCCTGGCTGGGACCTGGGACACGTCCTGACATGCTGGCGGTGGGCACGGACGTGGACATAGCAGCAGGATAAAAAAAAAAAAAAAAAAAAAAAAAAAAAACGGTCCAGAGAGAGAGAGAGAGAGTAGAGTTGTGGGGGTCCCACATCATTTAGGTGGTAGCCACTCTGACTGCTGGCATCACAGTTGTAACTGTAGAAGAACAGATTTTAACAGGATAATTTAGAAAATCTCTTTTAAGAGTTGCAAATAGTGGTCATTTTCCTTGCTGGCTCACAAAACGTGAATTGAAAAAAGAGTAAGTTGACACATCTCAAAAATTGCTTGTTATTAAGAAAATGCCAAAAAAAAAGGAAGTTTGATTTATTTGAAGACAAATAAGCATTTAATTAAACCTTTATCTACACAGGATTGACTGATCATTAAAGCAGCACAAAGAAACTATTGCAGTTATTTATTTATATTTTTAGCTCTCCTTATAGGTGTAGAGGGGAAGTAGCTTCTTTGACACTGTCCAAGATTTGCTCTTGTCAGTCTCTTGCTCAGGAACTGTTTTTCTTTCCCTCCACTATAACTTTCTTGAGTCTCTAAGTTGCCTCTGCCATGATTCTCAGTGTAGCTCTGTGAGGTAGGCTTTTTTTTTTTTTTTTTAAAACTACATACTATACTGTTAATGCATATTGATTTAGACAAAATGTAGTAAATAGTATGCATTATGCAAAAATTTGAATGTTTTTTTTTTTTTTTTTTTTTTTTTTACCATAGGCAGCAGTACCTAGATGGCTTGCTGGGGAAATTTCTGTTGTGCAACTGACCAGTCTATCTTATACCTACAAAAAGTATATTATGTAATTTCTCTTAGAGAATTAATAAGGTATTTTTTAACTTATCCGACTATCCCATGATGCAATACAATGCTGAAGTGGTCACTTGACCATTTCTGTTGAGCCGTAGTCAAGTTCTTTTTACAGTGGCATACTACTTATGCATGTTACATATTAACAGCAACTGCTGGACCAGTATGTAGTACATACTGCATACTATATACTACATTGTAACTGCATTACATTGTAAGTTATTTAAAAAACTAATTGTTGATGTGTGTCATAGTGCTGTAAAGCAATCTGCAGTTGCTGCAAGAGATGACTGGGATGGGAACCCAAAGTTACTTGGGTTGTTTTTAATCAATAGTAGGGACGGGATACTACATGGTGAGAGAGCGACATGGTGCCTCCTAAAAGTAATCATTTAGTCCTTCAAATGACACCGGCACAAACATTTTCATATAAAACTACTGTGTGCTGCTTCAGCTGAGAAAAAAGAAACAACACTCTGGAAACGCTATAAAGCTTTAGAATGTAAATATTGTTTATTGAAACCTGTTGTCATCATCCTTTGTTTTTTAAGAAGTGATTTATACTTCCAAGGCTCCAACATAAGATTTACTTAATGGCATTATCTCAGTGGCCTAATTTAACGTAACTGCAAGGTCTTTAAAATCGTACTCCAGAGCAATATATATACATTTCTGCAATATTCTGAAGATTCTGATGATTGTTCACCAAGTTACTTTTTAAAAAAAAAAATATGGTCACTATTCAAGCTTAAATGGCTGATTGTGCCTTTAATAATTGAACCTTAGCAATCACGCCTGTAACCACGCCCCCTCTGTGGAGTCCACGATGACGTCACCGAGGTTATTGGCCAGAGATAAGGAGGAGAAATACTGGATGGCTGAGTGATCCTGCGGACCTCCCCTGCTCTCCTCCTCCTGGCTCATCTCCACCTTGACTCAATCGAAACTGCGTCGTGAACGTCTTCTTTGTTTCATCGGGGGCACGCCTGCCGTGCGTGGCGCGCGCCCTCATCGTTTCTGTGCAGGAATGCGTCTCCGCGGCTGATCCCGAGAAACAGAAGTATTTAAGCGTAGATTTTTAGTGTTGCGGGGTTTATTTTATTTTGTTTTGACACAGGGACGTTATTCAGTATTTCCGCGGGTAATGTTGCTTCTACTGCTGTTCATTCATCGCTTAAAACAAAACAGATTAACAGCAACATATTCATAGTTGGCAGGTTTAGACAGACCCCCCCCAACATAGATGCAGAGCATCGTTTCTCTGTAACGCACATTAAGGCAGGCATATTGGTGCAGCTCAAAGTCATATCTACAGCACAGGATTATGGGTGACAGTGGCTCCGCTCATGCACACATTGTGTGATGGTTTTTGTTCCCTGCACATCAAAGAGAATACCTGATGCTGCAGTTTGACTCCTGCAGAGTAACTTGCCCGTTGTGCAGCAGGAGACAAGGGCGTCTGTTGGTTTGTGTCAGTGTTCAGAAAACTTTCATGTTCAAAGGCCAGCTGTATCAGACCTAGAAAAAGGTTTTTCTTTTTTGAGGTTACTCTGCAGCCAACCTGAACCTTTGTTACATCCAACTTGAAGAAAGGCACAATATACACAAGAATTTTAGTAGATCACTTCAGCATTTCTTTCCTGGGTGCATTCATGCAGTGAGCAAACTTTCCTCTGATATTTTGTGGTTATTTGAATGCAGTTAAAAAACAAACAAAACAAAACAAAACAAAAAAACAACTAGACCAAGACATCAGCTGCCATCTGTACTCAGTAGTTCCTTCTTAAAGTGATAAGATGGTGAAAAAGAGACAAAGGTGAGGCATCTAATTTTCTCATATGGCAGCATGGCGCATGAGCTTTGGAGTCCAGAGAGAAAAACGACAGTGACCACTCCTCTAATCCAGTTCTCACAATCACAGCATGTCAGCCACTTCTGTGTCTGATAATGTTTCGTAAACGCAGTGCCCTTATCGGCAGCAAGGGATTTGATTTTCTTCAAATGATAGTTTTAGTTCCAGCCAAAGTAAGCGGTACATGTCAGGTGCATGTTTCCGTCGACTCACCCACCTACACCTGCAGTGTCCCTTAAATCTAAACTGGATAGCAATTAGATAACAAACAGTACTCTGACATGTCTGGACTTGTTCCATGACACTGTCAAGTTGGCCTCTTTTTAGAATCTCAGTATCTTATATAAGGCTCTTAGTTTAGATATTGTAGTCGTTATCAAAGTGGGCTGGTCCAGGCTGGAGTGGTGCACTAGGATGACCTCATCCTTAGATGGACAACAATAAACTTTCAGCAATTGGTTGATTTCTGCTGCCACCTATGGGCTAAAACTACAAACCATAACTTCCCAGTGATGGTGGCAAAAATGTAGAGGGAAGAACAAGAAAAATAATTCATCATACTTTAACACATATTGCACATTTATTTTTGCGGTCATTTAGAATAAAAAGGTAATGGTTTCTTTGGAGAAAAAAAAAATCATAAAATGCTGTACAACAGAAATTATACATCATCAAAATGTAACAGTCCTCCTAACAGTCATTTCAGATGACATTTAAAAAAAAAAAATCCATTTGGTTTACTGATCAACCCAACTCCATGACATGACTGTTAAATACAGAAACTGCAGCTTGTATTTCTGTTCAGGAATTCATGTAATATCTGAAGACAAATCTCGCTTCCCAATTGTAACAAAAGACAGAGTGAGAAATAGAAACTGTTGTTGGTAAGGTTAGTCAGAACTAAAACCAGTTCTATTTGGTTAAGAATCTTGATCTGGTTTATGTGAGTTCCAGTTATTACATATATCCAGTCATACTATGCATAACATCTTTAATCTACACAAGATCTTAAACAGCTGTGGTTTTACCCGCTGCTACAGAGACTAATGTTTCATGACAACATAGGCAGCCTGAGAATATTTGACCCTTCCAGATTCATCCACTAGAGGGCAGTACACCCCCACACTTAGGGACACTTGGTCTGACCTTCTGTCTATTGAGCACCTGTTTGCTTCATGTCTCACAGGCAGCTGTCCATATTTTTTGCAAATTAACAGTCCACAAGGGGGCAAGAGCACACTTTACAGAAAATGACTGTCAGACCAAATGGCCTGAACAGCTACTGTAAAAGGTTCACTTTGTTGGAAATTTACTGTGAAACACAGAGCTGCTTATACTAAAACTCTGAAATCCTTTTTTCCTTATGGAGTGTGGTTAGTGTTGGCGAGGCACTGGGCTGTCTGGAGGTAGATAACTGTCACAACAGACTGTTAGGCGTTCATGTGTGTCTTTCTGTAACTGCGATCTCCCTCCATCCAGTACTGCTCGGTCTGCATCTCCCTCAGTCTAGAGACGGTCCTCTGAAAGGCAAAGATCTCCTCCTCAGCTGTGAACAGAGTCAGCCGCTCCGCTGCGCCCTTAAGAAGAAAAAAAAAAGACAGCATACATAGCAACTCATACACTCAAGCCTAATCTAAACAGACAAGAATATGATAATAAATAAATAAATAACACGGTGACATCTGATAGAGCACAGTAAATTACAGGTGAGCTCTTACCTCGCTGAGGCCCAGGTCATCCAACAGCTGTCGATCTCTCTCGTCCTCTCCTCCGGTGTGGACAAATAGCCGATCTAAAGGAGCTGCCGCCAGCAGCAACACTCTCACCTGGGAAGAGGAAGGAACCAAGGGGGATTACACCAGAACTGTCTGTTTTTAAATGGATTTGACCTTCCTATGCAATTAATGATATTCTGTTTCCCGTGACTGACATGAAATGAGAGACAATCTTCTCGTTCACTCCTTAAGACTACAGTTTATTATATCCGTGGTCAATTTGAGATATTCTACTGCATCCATGTTTTTTTTTTAATTTTACATTTATATATTCTCTCTGTTGAATCAGAACTGAATGCACAACATCAAGAAAGCTGGAGGTTAGCTTGGTGTCTGGCTGAAAACACCACAGCCACATCTGTTAAGATATGAGGCTGATTAGTTTCAGCCTCATATAAACCATATAAACCACCTTTAGAAAGTTTGATATTATCACTTCATGTTCTATTCAAACAAGTGATGTGGCATCTGAAGGGATGCAAACCATTAGAAAGGACAGAACCAGCTCACTCTTACATCTGAGCATGCCACGATGCTTCTCTGAAGTATCCATTTCTAGCAAACTTAAGCTACTGATTCCAGGTCTGGAACTGGAAGATGAACATGTCCAGTAGCAGGTTCCAGTGTCAAGGGATTGTTAGTTCAATATCAAACTTTGGAAGACCAGGAATTGGCTACAGATGCACCACAATTATGTCTGAAAGAATGAAAAGACTTAGTTGTGGCTGATGATAAGAAGGAGTGATGCAAGACATTGTTCCAGGGTTTGTAGGGTAGTGACCAAGACCACAGTCAAGATTACTTTCTTTCTGAGGGCACGGTGCAGAGACTGCACCGTTTTAAAAATGCATGACCAGGTTCTCAGGAAGACAGCCTGAAGAGAAATACTTAAAAGTCCCAAACCTGACAAGCACCCAATTCAGTTCAGGAGCCCTAACAGAAAGCAGCAGAGACACAGGGCACCAACATCACCAGTCAATATCACCCAGAAATCTGGACGCTGCTGTTTACAGTGCCTTGCGAAAGTATTCACCCCCCTGAACTTTTCAACCATTTGCCACATTTCAGGTCCTCAAACATAAAGATATAAAATTTAAATTTTTTGTCAAGAATCAACAACAAGTGGGACACAATTGTGAAGTGGAACAAAATTTATTGGATATTTTAAACCTTTTTAACAAATTCAAAACTGAAAAGTGGAAGCGTGCAATATTATTGGGCCCCTTTACTGTCGTTGCAGCAAACTGACTCCAGAAGTTCAGTGAGGATCTCTGAATGATCCAGTGTTGTCCTAAATGACTGAAGATGATCAATAGAATCCACCTGTGTGTAATCAAGTCTTCGTATAAATGCACCTGCTCTGTGATCGTCTCAGGGTTCTGTTTAAAGCACAGAGAGCATCATGAAGACCAAGGAACACACCAGGCAGGTCCCTGAGATACTGAAGTTTAAAGCCGGATGTGGCTACAAGAAGATTTCCCAAGATTTAAACATCTCAAGGAGCACTGAGCAAGCAATCATATTGAAATGGAAGAAGTATCAGACCACTGCAAATCTACCAAGACTCGGCCGTCACTCTAAACTTTCATCTCTACCAAGGAGAAGACTGATCAGAGATGCAGCCAAGAGGCCCATGATCACTCTGGATGAACTGCAGAAATCTACAGCTGAGGTGGGACAGTCTGTCCATAGAACAACAATCAGTCGTACACTGAACAAATCTGGCCTTTATGGAAGAGTGGTAAGAAGAAAGCCTTTTCTCAAAGATATCCATAAAAAGTATCGTTTAAAGTTTGCCACAAGCCACCTGGGAGACACACCAAACATGTGGAAGAAGGTGCTCTGGTCAGATGAAACCAAAATTAAACTTTTTGGCCACAATGCAAAACGATATGTTTGGCGTAAAAGCAACACAGCTCATCACCCTGAACACACCATCCCCACTGTCAAACATGGTGGTGGCAGCATCATGGTTTGGGCCTGCTTTTCTTCAGCAGGGACAGGAAAGATGGTTAAAACTTGATGGGAAGATGGATGGAGCCAAATACAGGACCATTCTGGAAGAAAACCTGTTGGAGTCTGTTAAAGACCTGAGACTGGGACGGAGATTTATCTTCCAACAGGACAATGATCCAAAACATAAAGACAAATCTACAATGGAACGGTTCACAAATAAACATATCCAGGTGTTAGAACGACTAAGTCAAAGTCCAGACCTGAATCCAATCCAGAATCTGTGGAAAGAGCTGAAGACTGCTGTTCACAAACTCTCTCCATCCAACCTCACTGAGCTCCAGCTGTTTTACAGGAAGAATGGGTAAGAATTTCAGTCTCTGGATGTGTTAAACTGATAGAGACAAACCCCAAGAGACTTACAGCTGTAATTGCAGCAAAAGGTGGCGCAACAAAGTATTAATGCAAGGGGGCCGAATAATATTATACGCCCCACTTTTCAGTTTTTTACTTCTTAAAAAAATTTTAAATATCCATATATTTCGTTCCACTTCACAATTGTGTCCCACTTGTTGATTCTTGACAAAAAATTAAAATTTTATATCTTTATGTTTGAAGCCTGAAATGTGGCAAAAGGTTGAAAAGTTTAAGGGGGGCGAATACTTTTGCAAGGCACTGTGTGTGATTCTTCTTCACATCACGAGGAGTGCAGCTTGTTCTTGAACATAAGCTGATTAAATATTCAGAGATACAGAGTCAGCCTGGATGACGTCAGAAGTGGAAGGAAAGAAACAGAACTGGACAAACTTTATTTTTGAGTGAGGAAAAAGATCTGGAAATTAGATCCATCAGTCAATTTCCTTCGACCTGGGTTTGTTAGGTTCCAGTGCTACAGCCCAGAGTCATATCTATGACGAATCTCTGCTTCAGTTTCACATTAGTCTTATATCAGTCTTTGCTGGATATGGAGAAGGTTCTTTTTCGGTTACAACATGTCGAAGTCCTTAAAGAAATTGTTTTGTGAGTTTTTTGAACTACGACCTCAAATCCATCCATAAACCCAAAGCCATTTCTCAGCACTCAACATCACTTCTTCTTCACTGGGAATGAAAAGAGGAAAATCTACATTTGAAATAAAACTTCAGCCAGATCCACAAGCCCCGTACAACCCTTTAAAGATGAATGGAGTCTGTTATAGGAGCAGATCATGTTCCTGGTTTTGAAATTAGATCAATGCATTGTGTCACTTGCCCATTCACTTCCCTGTTGTGTGACATATTTTAGGCAAACTAATGTAACAGAAGATAAATATTTTTGCACGCATCCAGTTACACACAAAGCAAGAAAGATACACTTGAAATAAAGATTAGGCCGGATACCTTGTTGTCATAAAAGTTGTCTATGAGGGTGGTGAAGCGTCTGACTTGGTCCTTCAGACTCAGTGTCAGGATGGGAACGTGGCGGATGATCACGGTGTCAAAGTGCTGCGCTATCTCCAGGTAATCACTGGCACCCTCGAGGCTGGAGAGCAAGTGAGCAGGTTACTTAGAGAAACAAAGTCATGTGGAGACTCTGCATTATCAGGATTTCACAGAGGAAATATTTTCAATGGCACACATGTGCAGAGCTGTTTTACAAACATGAACAGAGACAGACAAAGTGAATTGTGGACTCTGAATACTTTGTATGAAAGGAGAAAAAAAAAGTACAAGAGCACCTTGTGCAAAAGACTCATGCTGATGTAACGTCCTTGGACCTCTGCCATTCAGTTTGATTGCTCTTAAAATTAATAAGTGCCTGGCAACATATGTCAGAAGAATCCTTGAAGCCCAGAAACCCTCAACAGCTCACCACTGTCCATCAGGGTTGAGACTTTACAGACCCACACACACACACACTTTAGATTACTGCATCAAAATGGTTTTATGCAAGGCCCAGTGGACTCAACTAATCATAAACTAGTCAACAGAATTGCTCTTTGACATTGAGCAGCAAATGGGATCAATACTGAATCAAAAGGTTTGGACAATAACAAAACAGAGAAAGAAATGGTATGTAGGTAATAATGATCCAAGAAAAGACATTCGGGTTTGAGCAGTTTTCATTAGTGGTGAGTGGATTTGGGGCCTTCAGAGAACAAATTGTATCAGTGAGTCAAAAAGAGCAATAAAGAACCTGTTGTTGGTGGAGTTTCTTTCCCTCATATATACATAAGTCTATAAAATCACATTTTCTGAAAAGGGAGAAGCTCAGAAATCTATGTTTGTATCAATATAATAACTGTATTTTAGTGAAGAAACAAGTTTAAAATTCTCACATTTCTCTTTTCAACTTCGTAAATGTTATCTGACCCTAGAGCTATCTTTTATAACCAAAAACGTGGTCTATACTAAGTACCCCCTTACTGCTTCCATAGGAGTTAAGAGTGTAAGTTCCAGGTAGGTGCTGCTCAACCATGATGAACTGATAATCAGCAGGTGGCCTCTATATAAGCAGATGTTTAAGCGGTTTCCTGGTCTGGAGAACACAGGTAGGTGTTACAGCACATCAATCTGGAAAAGGTTACAAAACCGATTCTAAACAATTTGGAGTTCAACATTCTACAGTGGGAAAAAAGGATTATGAGTGGAAAGCATTCAAAACAGTTACCGATCCTCCCAAGAGTAAACCTCCCAGTAAATGTATACCCAAGGTCAAACCATGCAGTGCTCAGAGAAATTTAAAACTCAAACAACAACAACAAAAGAGGTAAATCTCAGATCGTACGGGGCTCATTGAGCATGTTAAATGCTGAAGTCCATGACAGCACAATTAAAGAAGACTGAACAGTTTGGAAGTGCTGCCAGACTCTTTCTGTCTCAAAAGAACATGGAAGCACACAGAAGTCCACCTGAGCGAACCAGAAGACTTCTGGAGCGAAGCTACGTGAACAAAAGTCCTTTGATCTGCTTTAAAAGATGGGGCACTAAATTTTGCACAAATGCACGTGCACAATATGCTTACAACAATCCGGTTTATCGTTTGTAAAATAAAAGAATGAGAAAATTACTCACTTGACCACACAGCTCATCAAAAGTGCAGTCAGCAATGGAGCCACAGGTCTTCTCTAGAGTCACATCTCTGCCCAGAACAGTGAGCACCCGAGGACCTTTGACTACACACACACACACACACACACACACACATACATACATATACAGTTTTGATCATCCACGGTAATGCTGATTCTTTATATTGCAGTGATTCTTTCTACAGAGAGCGCTCAACTCTGTGGCATACAAATTCAAAAGAAAAAAAGAAATAAGCATAAAGATGAAACAGTAAACAAAGTTAACTTGGTAGAAACTGTTCAATTCTTTTAGTTTTCTTTTTAAAAAATATAAATACTGTAATAGTCTTAAACATTGATATGAGGTGCAAAAAAAAAAACAAAAAACAAAAAACACACACTTGCCTAAACCTGTGATAAATCCCGCTAACCTTAGAAAAACAAAAAGCACGGGCAGCTTTGAAAAATTAAAGCTCTGAGTCTCAGATTTCAGTGTAACCGTGAAAGCAACTGCTTGATATACTGTATATCCTACTACAAAGAGCTATATAGCTCCATTATTCACCAGAATTAACCAGAAAGCTGCATTATTGTACTGGATAACACAGGCATTCTCTGCAAGAAACATTTTTAAATATATAAGTACTTCCATAAATAAGTGGGCCAGTGTGACAGAAGGTCAATTTAGAAACTTATTTTTATTTTGCTTAAAATATTTTTTTTCTCATGAAGCATTTCCTATGATGTGTGAAAAACACAAATAAATTAGGACCAACAGTCTGTTTTGGAAATGCTGCAATAATCCATTTAGACCCAAGTCAAGAAATTAGCAGCATAACTGGGACGCCAAATGTTACGTAACGTAACCATGTCGACAAACAGCATCAGCTTTGCTTCACTTCCACCAAACCGGTGCGCAGTCTTTGTTCTAGTCACAAAACCTCATAATCTTTTGGTTATCTTCACAGCGGAATAAATAAGAAAATAAAATAAAAGGACCAACATAATTTGCGGAACACAAAAAAGTTGTGTTGGTACAGGTACACATGAGGGGCTGGGATGAGAAGTAGGTAGCTGTAATAAAATTGGGAATTTCAACAGACCCGTTTCTAGCTATCGACTCTCATTTTGACCAGTGGGGTTCAAAGTCCAGTCCTTAAGGGCCGCTGTCCTGCATGTCTTGGATCAGGGGTGCCGGATCCTGGTCCTCGAGAGCCCCTATCCAGCAGGTTTTAGATGTTTCCCTTCTGTAGCACACCGTGATACACCATTAATTAGAATCAGGTGTGTTGAAGCTGGGAAATCTCTAAAACATGCTGGAATGGGGACCTCTCAAGGACCAGGATTGGGCACCCCTGTCTTCGATGTTTCCCTGCGTCTACGCACCTGATTCAGATGAATCAGATGATTCAGATGAATCACCTGATTCAGATGAATGGGCCGTTAACAGACTTGTGCAGACCTGGATGACAAGCTGGTGGTGATCCACAAGAAATGTTTCCATTTCACCCAAGTCCAACTTAAACTATCTTGAGTCAGGTAAGGTGGTGGCATATCTGGATCTTGTCTAAAATCACTTCTGTATTTGAAAGCATATATTTTGGCATCTGAAGTGACTTTCGACTCAAAAACCAACATATTAAAACCCTGTCACTTTGTTTTGGATTGCCTACGGGTAGATCTGAAAATATCTCATTCTGTTAGCCTTTCAGATGTAGGACAACGACACTGCAGACCCAGATCAGAGTAGAATTAATCAATTTCCTTGTTTGTTTCAATTCAACTTAATGTCATGGTGCATTTGCTGTAACGCCGGAAGAGGGTAGCACAAAGCTGTAACACATTTTTTTAAAAGACGCACACCCCACAGAACAGGGGGGTGAAGACAAGTGGATGACATACTGCATTGTAGATGTGGGTCTAATTAAATGGTTTAAGGCAGCCATTACCAAACTTCAGAATACCAAGGTCCAATTTGAAATGTGAAAAATCTCCGTGACCCACTAGAACCTTTAATCATAACTGTGATCAACATCCAGGCTCTAGAAGCTATGTTCTGATATTAATGTGAGGGGTCAACAAATAAGGTGACACTTGTCATATTAAGTTAAGACCACAGTAGAATAACACTTAACTGGTTTGTTTTATTACTTCTAAATGTTTTTTTTTTAAATCATCTCATGAATATTTATCTCATGAGTAATTAAAAACATATTTCAAAAAGATCGAGGATTTAAAACATATTTGTTTAATTTTAATGACCTCTCACGGCCCACCTGCAGTACCACAGCGGCTCACCAGGGGGCCGCAGCCCACACTTTAGGAATCACTGGTTTAAGGTTTTGTTTGAGAATTTGTTGTTGCTGAACAGTGTCAGATTTTTTTCTTTGCTGTTTAGAAAAGAGCGGGATGCAGCCAAAAAGCTGACTACACAACTACACTGCATTAATAACTATAAATTTCATTCAAGTATTATCACGGTTAACAACCATGTCACCAAAGATTTTCATCAGTTAAAAGCAATAAAAAAAGAAAGGAAAAAAAAAATCAAAACTTCATCCCACATTCTATTTTCCAGTTACATTCAATAATGCAGAAGAATGTAGTTTTAATTTTTATGTCTTCTTATAGATCAAAACAAGGTAAAAAAGTGGACAGAGCTTGAGTAAACGTTTCATTTCTTTACCAGTCTTTTGTCTTAGAGCCAGCTCCTCAAACAGCGCATCTAAGTGGGCCTCCGCACCAGGATCCCCTGTGCTAAACAGCACACACAGGCAACAAAAACACAGAGAAAATCATAGGATATGAAATTAATAATGCTGAAGTGGCCACATCAAACGGTGGCAGCAAGCAGAGCATGGGTGTGGGGGTACTTAGCTTTTCACTCCATCAGCAAAAAAAACAGGATAGGTTAGGCTCTAAATACGAGCATTAGGCTGTGAATGCTTGTCAAAATGAGACTGAGGAGGGTGTGTGTTTCTGCCTGTTTATGCACTTGTGTTTCAACTCCAGGTAAAAGGTTGTGATGTGCTCTACTTACATACAGTGAAAGGACAAAAGCACTTGCTTGTCTGTGTGTGTGTCTGCGTGTGTGCGTGCGCGTGTTTGCTCCTAACGGCGTATATGTAATGAGAAAAATAGAAAACTAGCTTTTAGGGCTCTGCCATTTTATCATGTCCCATTGATTCCTTTTTCATTCTTTTCATGGCTCTCTCAAGGTAATGCAGGTCTTTATTAAATTTCCCTGCTTGCTTCTGCCCATTTATGCATCTGTTTGCATTTTTGTTCTGTCTTTTAAAAAGAAGAGGGGGAAAAAAATTAAATTGCATGATGTGTGAAAACATCTCCTGCACGAATGTTAGTGTGCAGGTCAATGTCGAGTCGTTACAGACCTCTGCACCACCTCTAAGCTGATCTGCACTGTAAACAGAGGAGAAAATGTAATTAATGAAACCGTGTGCGTTTTTGTGTGTCTCACAGGTAGTAGAGTTTTCCCGCTGCCGGCTTGTCCAGTGTCCTGTAGTCGATTGCAGAGTCCAAGCAGATAGTGTGGCAGTATTCCTGTGCACACAAATGCAATATTACAGACTAATGAACCTACAGTTAAAAGCACAAACTCTTAAAGTATGTCTCTGTCTAACAGCATGGGTAATTTCTTTCTTTTTTTTTTTTTAATTGTGTATCGTTAAGAGTCATATATTAAAAAAAAAAGAAATTATGAAAACTGAACAACAATGAATGACATCTAATTGTGTTTGTGGACACGTTTTAGGGAAGGGTTCTAATTTGCTATGTGAGATATCGTTCATTAAAGAGTTTATATTATTACATTTTTTGTGAAATGGCTCAGTTTCTGAAATTTAATGTTGCATTGCTTTTGAAATGGTGTTTTTGGTTTTGTTATATAGTATTTTATAGACATTGGTATCTATTGGCATTAGTAATAATAACAATAATTATTATTATATAAAACACTTTTCTGATGCAGTCACCTTGTGATCATCTCACTGTGATTTGTTAGACGTCACCTTATGTCACCTTGCACACTACCAAAGTCCAGCGTTTTACGTATTTGCAGGCTAAAGCCTGACCAGTATCTGATTTTTGAAATTGATAGTATTTGGGGACATAAAAATCCAATATACGAATAAATCAGTCAGTATATTCTTTTTTCCAGAAGCACAAAACATAAACAGAGTTCTCTTTGACACTTCTTATGTGTGCTATTTATACGTCAACTAAGACATGACAATGAGACTTAAATATAACTTGATTTTTTTCCTCCACAACAAATATCATTTTGAACAACAAAATATATTAAACCTCTGTTTGAATTTCTAAAGTTCCAAACAGGTGCGATAATGGGTAGTTACAGAGTGCCCTCTGGTGGACAAGAGAGGCTATTTCAAAACGCATAATATTAGTTAAGGGATGCTTATTCCCCTCTCAGCTTTGATTTTTTTTAAATTACAACTAGAATGCTGATACCAATAAGTCAACAAACAGCTAATACTGGCCTGTAATATCAGGCCCCTGGATAAATAAATTGGGCTCTATTGTAGAGTGAAGCAGTAACAGCCAGGTAGACATTTTGAAACACAACACACACAAACTCAATTCCTAATTCCACAAAAAAAAAAAAAAAAAAAAACTCAAAACAAAACAAAAACAATTCATTGAAATTTTGTCACTCGGGTTTTGATTTCAGGGGTAAATGCAAGTCAGTTTCCAACATCGCTTGAAAAATTCCTATCGATCTGTAATTAGTAAGAAACTACAGTGGCTCCTGGTTGTTCCTAAACAACCATGGAGAATTACAGTATCAAGGATTAGGCTGATTCAGGCCCTGCCTAAAATGATCAGCCTTCTGTTTTAATAAGACAAAATCAGAATATACAAGGACTAGATTAGGTGCAATCTCTTAGGTTCAGATTAATGTTACATGAAAATCTTTACAACTTTGTGGTCAGACTTTAGTTCTTTTGTTGTTTTGGGGAGCCGTTGTTTTTATTTCAACATGACACGTGGAAATACAACCAGCTTCATCAAACATATTTAATTCTTGGCAAATCTCTACAAATATTTAATGTGAAAACTGAGCACTTGGTGTTGCTGCATCCTCCTCACTACAAAGAGACGAGGAGCAAATCCTATTTGAACAAATAAAATGATGAAACAGCAGCAGACGTGTCATGATCCCATGACGGGCCTAAGATATTTTGTTACCTTTTCATGGTTTATTAAGCTGCACTATTGTTCTGCAGCTATTCAGGTGGATTCCAGCTGGGGTGAAGCACTGATGCAGAGTTCAAACTTTTCCAGATAGTGTAAAACGTCAACAGGATTCATGTCAGGGAGCGCAGCGCAAACTATAATCATCATCTCCACTATTCTATCAAAGAAAAGAGGGGAATTGCATATCATTCCATGCCAGCCATCAATGGCTGACTGAGTGTTCAACGACAGCTCCATCAAATTATGAAATCAGTGAATTTCTGCCACTGGCCTTCTTAAGCTGTAGGATAATTAGTAATCATCACAAAGCAAAGGGACGGAAATACTCTATTCTTCTCCGCTGTCAACTTTTTATCTCCGTGTCCGCTCACACAAACGGGGTTCTCACTCTGAGCCAATTGGCTGAATCAGACTTAATAACAACCTGACAAACTCGCCCTCCCCAATGCACAAAAAGGAGGTGTCATTTCATCAACCTTCTGTGACCCCACCAACCAGTAAATAGCCCTTCCAAAAAGGAAAAAAAAAGGAAAAAAAAAACCTTGTCACTACTGCCGCCACATCATTAGGATCTCAGTTTGTCTTTTCTCCTGCCACATTGTACCTACCCCCCCCCCCCCCTTCCTTTTTGAACAGTGTCTACCTACAGTAAAGACGGCTGATGGAGCTACAAATAAGAGAGGGGGAAAGAAGGCGGAATGGAAACACAATCAGAGATGATGATTTCATTGGTTATTTATAATCAGATGAGGCTGAGGCCTTGGGGCTCATTACTTGATTATCCATCTTGAGGGGATTGTCAAGTTCTTACTCCTTCGAGATTTTCTCCGCCTACACATTGTGGTCTTTCAGCACCCCCTCCCCAACCCCCCCTCCATCATCATGCTCCTCTGAGTCAAAAGATTCAAATTCTAGTCAGTCTGTTTTGCAACTTCCAAGCTCATCTCAAACTGTCCCTTTAGTTTCATCTTCAAATCCCGTGGTAGTTTTTTGACTGATATGTGTTGTTTTCAAATTATACTGATCACTTATTGATAATCATGATTAATTATTTGCTTCGGAACAACTAGATTTTCAGACAAAACAGAATTCAATAGCAGCACTTTGCAGTGTGAGAAGTCACGCTAGTCTTTTGTTTACTTTGGTATTTATATTGCGTTTATTTTTCAGGCTACATAACTGCAATAAAGATTTGTGGCCTCATTGGTGTTATTTTTCAAACTGAAATCCTTTATGAGTCAACAAAAACAAGCTGCTATATGAAAAGATCAGCTTGGGTACTTCAAAAGTTTTTTTCTTTTTTTTTTTTAAAAGAAAGTTTACGAAGCAAAATTATTTATAAGGTTTATTATGAATGTGGCCACAATATCAGGTGCTTACACTGATGCCTGACCAACTCAAACACAAGATGACACACGTGAAAACCAGACACTCTTTAGAACAAAGTCATCCAAACACATGTAGCTCCAATAACATCATTGCCCAAACGGTCTGCTGTTCTCTCTCTTATTTAACATTAAAAAGGTGCCTATTTTTTCTCTGCTGCTTCTTCTCCCTGACATATCTCTGTCTGTCTCTTACTCCTCTAAAAGTTGCTTTTGAGTTTTTCAAAGAGCGCGGTGCCATTGAGCTGCAACAAAAGCCGAGGATAGCTGACTATTGGGCCCTGATGAGGTCCACTCCCTCATTACCCGGCAGCAGAAAACATTTGATGCTTTTTTTTTTTTTTTTTTTTTTTTTTTGTTTGGCCTGGAGAATTGACCAGGCCTCAAAGAAATGCTGGGTGGGAAGACTGAAAAAGAGACTGAGGGGGAGAGGTTGTCGCTCATTCAGCCATGTATGTCTTACAGCCTTGTGTGGAGGGACAGAAGAAAAGTGAGAGGGGGCTAGGGATAGTGGGGTCGAAAGAGAGATGGGGAGAAAAGAGAGAAAGCTTAAAACACTGCCTTTATGCTGGCAAGTTCTGGATGACTCTTCTGACATCAAAGTGTTTTCACTAACTGGAGAGCTGCTGTGTGGGTGTGTGCATGTGTGAGTGAGTGAGAGAAAGAGAGAGTAAGATAAGAGTGTATCTGGTGATTTTATTCATTCCAATGCAGTCTAGAGGGTACATGACAATGTGAACACCCTAATTACACATAATGATCTATTCCCTTAAAGTGTGACCGCCTTGGGCCAGCGATGGATTGTTTTCCAGGGTCGTTCTCACAACCTCCCCCTGCCTGGCTGCTCCTCTTGGGGAAACATCCTTTGAGTTGCAGACTCCACCTTTTGTGATCCGGGACCCCCAACTGGACCCCCCACCCTCTCTCTTTTGAGTTTTGTTCACCCAAAAACCAAAGCAAACCAAAAATCGGAGAAGGCTGTGGTTCCTACACCTGGCCAACAGAGGCTCCACATGTTATCGCACCACATTTGTATCGCACCAGTATCACACCAACAGTGAACAAGGACTTAAGAAATTATCTCTGTTTTTGACTACATAATGTGTACCATTTAATTTTATTTCATTACGTTTAGTTATTTAGCATAACCTCTCACCCAAATTGAGTTAAAAGTGAGCAAACATTCGAGGTTCAGTGCAGTAAGAAACATTGGCATACTTATTAAGCTCTGAATCTATTTAAATGACAGTGTAGAGGCAGAAAAGGTACAGAAGTAAAAATTAAGTCCAGGTTAGATGTGGGAAGAGAAGACGTGTTTTCAGAAGAGATTACACATTTTTAAAGGTAAAGGTGGACACCTGCGCTGGGATAGGAAGTTAAACAGTCATAAAACTTGTGCCGACAGAGTATTATAAGATGACATTCCCGAGAGGACTGTAGTGGTCAAGAAGGAGCACAAAAAATTCAAGAAAGAATCAGTGACTTGTATTTGATTTGGCCAACCATGGGTAGCCACTACAGTAAATTAAGTCCTTTTTGGTTGAATGTGCACCAAATGCACCACCAAGTTCTGAACCATCTGTAATACAAGGTGGTATGCAAGTGTTTGACCAGGTCAAAGGAGGTAGAGCATATTTCAAAGAGAAGGGGTCCAAGTACTGAGCCTTGGGGCACCGATGTGGAGAGGCAATGGGATGCGGATGACTGCCCTGTCTATGACATCTAAAGAGGAACACTTAATGAGTGAGGTAAAATTCAAACCATGAGTGTGCCATGGTTGAAATGCCCTATTCAGAAAGTAGGATGCCATGGCTTATTGTGACAAAAGCTGTGGGGGGGATTGGGAAGATGAGAACCGAGCAGCTCTAGTTGCCTTTGCTACCTCTTTCATGGGGAGTATAGCTTTCCTCCACGAGTGGTTTCACTTAAAGCCAGACTGATTTGGATCAGGGAGAAAGTTCTAAAAGAGAAAGTCTGAAATCTGTCTGAAAACTGCTCTTTTGACTACTGAAAATGGAAAGATTTTTTAAATATATTTGTTTCTACTAAATGAATAACAGGATCACTGTGTTACAAGCAGACAATCCTATTCCCAATCCTCCAAAAAAGAGGTATTCTGTGTAAGTGCTTAATGAATCAAGTCCTTGGATGGGTCTGTGCCGTCACTCAGAGCTTAGAACCCATCTGCCCACCGTGAATGGCACACACACCTTCTGTAACAGACCCCACCGAAGCCTTGTGAACAAAGAAAAGATAATATCTCCGTTGGAAGCTGCCTGGCGCTCCTATGACCAACTTTATAGCTGAAATGCATGAGATTTAAATGTGACAAACATTTACATGCTTGATCATACTCAGCTGACCTGTGAACGCACCAATAATAAAACATCAGTTAGGCAAACCAAGCCAAGGTAACTGGATCAATAAAACATAAGGTGAAAAAAAGGACCCATACCTTTCATACCTCTTAAGTTCAAAGTGGGTAAAATATTTTTGTGGTTTATTAACTGCTCAGGTTCAAGAGGTGAGCTTCGCCCTTGAGGCACACAGTTAGCATCCTGGCCCTGCCATTAAATGTTCTGGAAGACAATGACAGTCATCAAATATCGAACTCCATTTGATTTGAACTAGCGGGCCATTCTGCTCTTCAAACACAGTCTTTCTCACCAAGGTCTTCACTGGAGTACCACATCCCCCTCATTCTTCAATTTGTCTACTCTATCATTCTGCCTTTATTTATATATTTCTCTTTCTCTTATCACCAGCTCCACAGTACACTGCATTTATCAAAAATGACAGACACAAAAAGGAGGAAAGTGCATCCAAGAAAGGGTTAAAAAGAGCAGGAAACTCAGAGATACTCCAAGTTGTCTCAGGGTTGTTGTCATGTTTTTCCTCCCCTCTGCAGCTTTGTGCGCAGCTACAATCAAACAAGTCACTATTCTGCTACCAAAATACAGAGACCTGACCTTGGGTGAGTAAAGCCAGTGAGCAGAACAGGATGGTGACAGAATAAAGAGGGAGGATAGAAGGGTGGAGAGACTGGATGGCTGATGAAGAGTGGAGTGGAGAGAGAAAACAGCTCATGACAGATAAAGTGTCTTAGTTACAATACAGGCAGGCAAAGTCCAGTATATATGTGTATGTGTATATATACACACACACACACACTGGGCTTTACCATGGCTACAAGAAAAAGAAGCAGTTGAATGTTGTTAAAGTGATGGTGCCTACAGAGATGCTAAAAAGGGACAAGAAATCAAACTACTGTGTGAATGGGGAAAAAAAAAGGTGAAAAACAGTCGATGATTTTCTGAGTCAATTAATGCTGTCTATATTTGCTAAGGAAAATATGGACAATTTCTACTTAAAGTGCACTTTATTGATTTTTTTTTCAACCCTTAATACTGCATAAGGACAGGCTACTGCAGAAAAAGGGATCCCAACTAATTAGAAGTCAATAGCTAAATAAAGACATCAGCTCAGGCAGACAGAGGTGGTGGATTAACCTCTACCACAGTGGCTCAGGTGACAAGGTGGAGAGGTCAGAGGCTATTTTTACATGCCAAAAGCCTCACTTTCTTCTGCACTCCCTATAGAAACACACCCTAGTCTGCACACGCAAGAGCGATCTTCATCCAAGACTGCTGCTCCTTGCGAGCATTAATTTAATCTATTAAGGGTCAGCTAGTTAGCAATGTCACCTCACTAAAGCACGCTTCAACTTTGCAAAGTAGGCCACCGCAGTGAATGCAGAGCACCGAAAAAAAAAAAATAAAAAAAGAGAAGAAAAACAATACAACCCTGAAAACCAGATGGCTTCACAAAGGGGAACATGGTACCCTGAAAGAAAGGAGGTAGTGCAGGGCAGAGAGGGACAACAGGCATTCAGGACCTTGATGAGGGTGGACCAGAGAGGGCAAGGGTGCTCCTGGGATGGTGGGTGGGGAGCAGGGTAGCTCCAAGACTTCCACATTTGTAAAGCATTTGCATTTTTGCATTTGTTGTGTGCTTGAAGTCACAGGCTTTTGACGATGAAGCTGTTTGTGGCCCGGTCACTGCACATCAACCCTGCTCATCTCCTTGAGCTCAATTTGAGCTTTATGTTGTAACAAGGCATCAGGACCTTATTATGGGATAATAATCATGCAGAAATCTTCTACTTCTTATATCCAGAGCTGGAATGTAATAGATATATGCAGTACTTAAAGTCATTATGAAGATTATAAGTGGTAGATACGAGTATCATTATATCAGTTATTTAGTTTTTGGAGTACTTTAATCCAGTGTAAATAGAACAAAAATAAATATTGATCATTCCAAAAAAAAAAAAGAAAAGAAGATTTCTTTGCAATTCAATAGGTGTGCATGGTCAGCAGTTGTTAAACAGATCCACCTCTCGCTTTCAGAAGAGATGTATGAAGTATGTATGAAGAGAATTTAAAAAACATCAAAAATAACCTTTTCACACTCAGACATGAGTGTGCGCTATACTCAATTCAATTTTCAGTTAGTTTTCCAAATGTTAAGATTTTTTTCTTTTTGTTTTCTTTTTAGCTTCTGAAAAGAAGAAAGAGAGAAGAAAGTTTTCGTTAAATGGAAAACATTTTATGGACCGAATATGCCATTATTATTGATCACAATCACTCCAAATGCATCAATGATCATCCAAGATGCAGGAAGGATAATAGCGCTACTTGTTTAAAGTGCAAAGTAGATTTTTCCTTCTTTTTCTGCTAGAAATGGCAAATTATTCCTTTGCTTCTCTCTCCCTCTTCCTGTCCCTTCACCACCTACTTTTAAAATGCAATTGCAGTTGTTCAGCTGATCCAACCACCTCCTCTTTGCATTACCTGAACTCACTGTCGCTCTTCCTACTTCTCCCCACCTTCCTCTCTAAGTGTATGTATGTATGTATGTATGTATGTATGTATGTATGTATGTATGTATGTATGTATGTATGTATGTGTGTGTGTATATAAATACATACACGCATAGGGACACATGCAGGTGTGGCAGGAATGTTTAGGTAAGTGACAAACAAATGAATAAATTAACAAGACAAGAGAGTGGAGTGACTTTATCGCTACCTTCAGCATGTCGATGAAAGGTAGGAAGGTGTCCCTCTGAAGTCCATTTTTGTACAGATCTGAAAAAGGAGGGGAGGGCCTGTATTAGAGATGCTGTTTAGCCTCCTAATAATGTCATTCCCCCACCACAGATTGGCAGATAAAGTGGCTATTGATGAATGGCAGGATGGGTGGGGAAGGCACAACAAAAAAAAGACCAGGACCCAGGGGAGAAAAATGGATTTCTGCACCGGCAGCGGCGGCAACATAAAATTCATTACATTCCCAAACAATGGTGGCGAGAGAAAGGACCATCGCCTTTTCAGTGCAGACAATGTCCACAGCGGCTCGCTGAATAGAGGTTTCAATTAGCTCGGCTGGAACAAATTACATCTGAAGTAGCATCCCTGATAGACAGATAAAACAGATAGGGATTCACACACAAACAGGGACAAAGACGCACATAGACAGAGAGGCTTAACGAATGCAGGCAAATGTTGATGTTTAGGCTCCGGCTTACTGCAGTAGTACCTAGAAACAAATGAACTCCCTGTGCTGTAATGAAAAGGGCTGTGAATCAGAAATGACTATTAAGGTTAAAGAATCAAATTAAACTGATCAATATGTGGGGACATCGCTAAGAGTTTTTTCAAAAGATCAATAGCACACTGGCGGCTGTGTAGCACATATGATTCCCTTTGAAATTATTCATTAGACATTAGATAATGTGAGGATCAGTGCACTTTAAAGATGCTAGCTGGTGGATGTGATCTTTTTATTCATATGTGCAAAAAAGCTAAATATCTAATAAGTGCTTTTCCCCTATATATCAAACTATTCTCAGAAAGAGCAACATGTTTCCTTGGAAAAGTGAGCCATCTCATGCCAGAAGCCATCTTCATTCATCTTCCATATCTATGATCAAATATAATGGATTTTTTTTTATCACCTTAAATAGATGCAAATGATGAACCTGTCACTGAAATTTGCTCACGCACACGATAATGTAAGCTGCACGTTGTCAGCTACCATGGTGGTGCTCCAAGGAACAAAAAAGGTACCATTTGTTCCCACCTAACCATTTTTCAATCACATTAAACTTAATCAGGGCTGAAAAACAAAACACTAGACATTTGAGAAAAAAAAATCCCTAAATTTTCCCCTCAAAACACATCTAGGGCTTTTTGCTACTTGCATTTCCACATCAATAAAGATGGAAAATGTATGCCTTTCATGCACAGTTGTCTCTTATGGCTTTTAGTGTTCCATTAACCTTGTAATTAATACCAAATAGGCTCTCTATCAAGTTTGCCTGGTTTGGCGCTTTGTTCTTAATAGCTAGTAAATATCAGAAGCACACGTCTTTGTCTACGAGAGCCATCTTGCTGCCAGCCACTTCACTCAAGGCTTTGAGACATCAACATCTTCACTGAGAGAGAGGCGACAGATAGCTCGTGATGCATTTATTTCAACCTTGATCAACAATCTTGCTACTTCTGTCTCCGTCTTGGCTCTACTGGCAGTAAATGTGACATCAAAGCCTGTTAAAAGGCTGCGAAGCTCAAGGTACAGAAAGTCTTCCTGTGGTTAATTGTCGTAAAAAGGGTGCAGCTAGTGTGGTCCTATAATAATTGGTAGAAGCTAAGCTTTTTTGGATTAAAGTATCAAGTCAATTAAATTTAGGAAAGAATAAGCCAAAAAAATACATAAACAGTGAGGGGAAAAAAATATTTGCGGCTCATTACTTTACAGCCTGAAGAACCACATTTAGCAGCAATTACTTGAAATAACTGTTTTCTGTGCCAATGTTATCACTCACTTTGTTGTGGAGGAATTATATATATATATATATATATAATATATATATATATATATATATATATATAGTAATCCCCCACACTTCGCGGTTAATGGAGGCTGTGACCTCCCGCGAATGGTGAAAACATCGATGTGGATGTACATGTACATGTACATACAGTATACATTTACGTGCGAACGCAAAATCTACATAAGATACACTGACTTTCACGATCTCTCCTCTGTGCGTAGCTCACGAGAGCAAGAGATGGGAGATGTGGAGACGCGTGTCATCCAATCAGCGTACAGACAACCGATGGCACAGTAATGTCCGTCATAGCAGCCAATCACAGGTCTCAATATTCGTTCATGGGGCCTCCCTGTTGGTTCTTCCCAAGACTCGTTCTTGATGTGATGGGTTTCGCTTCAGCCTCGTGCGCTTCGTTTAAATTTTTTTCAAATTTTTTTTCGAATATTTTTTTTCTCTGAATATTTTTGAAACTTCCGCAATGTACTGAGACCACGATTGCTGAGACCGCCAAGTGTGGGGGATTACTGTATATCAAAACCTTCCTTTTTTCCTTTTTCCACCCAATCTAATCTTTTGTAGATTTGTGAGTGTTTTTTTTTTTCAAACATTGTCCTGCTATTCAGAGGAGTTTGTGGTTAATTTAATGACTGTAAGGTGTTCACCACCTGTTTGTCACTGTGCTTAACAAAGTTTTTGTGCTGACACACGTGTTTGATTTTCCAGTCTGCGATGAGGCTTTTTTTTTTTTTTAAACTTTTCCTCTAAGTATTCCCCTTTCTGACCTTGAAGGAAACCTGCTGGAACATCCACTCCTGGGAAGATTAGCAACTGTCTTCAGTATTTTCCACTTGTGAACAAATGTTCTCACAGTAGATTGATGGACTCCAAATTATTTGGATATAGTCATATAACTTTTCTCAGACTGATGTTGCAGAAACAATTGCTGATTGTTTCTGATGTGCAGAAACAATCAGTAATTAGTGAGAATGTGCGGTGCTCCACGTACATTTCCAACTTTGGAGAGAAAGACTGGGAGATGCGGAACATTACCCATTCCTTTACGAGTGCTGACAACACTGGGTTTCCTGAGTGATTGACTGCACACACATTGAAATAAAGGTGCCATCTGAACATTAATTTTCTTATGTTGAGAGGAAGAATTTCCATTCGATAAACTTGTAAATAATGTGATACACAAATGCACCTGAGTAATGTTGTGTCAAGGTGTCCTGGATCAACACACGACTCAAATATCCAACAAACAGCATTGGGGGGTTGAAGTTCCAAGCTGGTAGGGTGCAGGATGGGTGGCTTCTGGTGAATGATGCATTTGATATTGAAATCATTGTAAAATCCACCTTTGAAAGTTCATTAGATGTATAACTATCTCATTGTCCATCAGGTGACAGCGGTTATCCATTGAAGACATGGCTGCTAATCCCCCTTTACCGACCCACAAACTGCCCGAGAGCACAGATACAATGATGTCTATTGTCGTACTTGGGCAGTTGTAGAGCGATCAGGCAGCTAAAAAGTTGGAGGCGCTGCCTTGACAGGACTGAGGGGATGCTCCTGTATCACCCTGACTGGGTGTGCCACAGTATGCCATCACAATGTGGCGCAAATGGTGTGAGTTTCATCTCCGCTTTACTGTCTGACTTTTTTTTCTTTTTGGTGTGGTTTTCTGAGCCCAGCGCACGCTCTCACTCCATTTTTTTCCACTTGCTTTTGTTGTTTTCTGTGTTTAAATGAGCAGTTTCCCATGCCTGTTCAAACTCATTATTATATTCAAATTGGTCTGTTTGAGGGAGGAGTCGGGGTGGAAATTTTTGCTCCTGCATGTACGGTCAATTTCAAGTTGATTGCGATGTACAAAGGAAAAAGTGTGTGTATTTGCCTGTACGCACGGTTTTGAACATCTGTGCCTATAGAAATTTCCATGCAAAGATTTAGAAAGAAAACCATGTCTTTTTACATGAGGCCCCAGAGGACTTGATTGTTCGACAAGTGAACTGTGAGACAGAATTCAGCAGTTTAACTTTCTACTGTCCTTTATGACATGTATATCAATATATCAATGCCACACAGACCATTCCCAGGGTCAGTTTTCAATCACAATGTCAAGTTTTCATGTTTATCAATCACAATATCAACAGGGGGAAAAAAAACAAGATCAGAGTGACTTTAATCTTCATTGTCAAAGCAGACAGGAATCTCAGCTAAAAAGAAAAAAAAAGCTGCTCAGCTAGCTGGTGTTTCTTTGGAAACTTTGAACTATGAAATGTAACTGAGAATCTTAGAGTAGGATCTTTTGTTGCACTAAGCAAGAACAGTCTATTGATAAATATAGTGAGTAATATGAGACTTTCAAAGGGAGTAATGAGAAAAATAAATAGGCACTGGTGATGAAATATGTGTAAAATGTGACATGGTCACCATGCACTACATTACCAACAAGCGGACTACTTCATGTATGGCACAAGCCAAGAAATGCCACAGTCTTGATTACTTGACCCCTACATTGAGGGGATTTGGTGACTCTGCAAAGCTGTAGGAGGAATTTTGCTGGAATGGGTCAAGGTCCACTTTTCCCACAACAGGGAAGAGTCATTGTAATTCATTCAAGTTGTTCTGACTGGTCAGCCCGATACTATAACGAAAGATTGATTTCCTGATGGGAATGTTGTCCATCAGGATGACTATACCCCCATTCCTGGGGCATGAGGGGAACTGAATGCATCCAATATTGGACATTGCTGCGACTCTCAAGCCACTCCTCTTATCCAACTACAGACTAAAACTAAACCATCCCACTACTGCAAATGAAGCCTGTTAACAGTAATAATGTTCCTGATGGGGAACAACTCAAAGCGTGATAAAAAAAAGTTCTGGTCATACCATCAGGGGGTCTGTTGGAGGTGGCCACCACCACCACTCCGGATTTGAACAGTGTCTCAAACAGCTGCTTCAGGATCATGGCATCAGCAATGTCAGTCACCTGACAGAAGAGAACAAGAGAAGCAGAGAGCCATGTTTAGGCCCAATATGGTCTACCTTTTGTTGCCACACGTGTGTGTGAGTGTCTCTGAGGTCAAATTGAGCCATCAACACTCTATGTTGATTAGTGTCATTCAGGTGTGCTCATTCAGTCATTCCTTTTTGTCTGGTCATGGCCATTCAAGCACACACACACACCTAAAACTCTTGAACCAACTGGAAATGGTCATGAAATGCGTTTTTTTAATAACAAGGAGCAAGGAAAGGCAGCAGATTCAAACAGATCAACTGAGCAGAAGTGAGATTGACTGGATGAGAGCATGAAAAACAAATGGAGGACAAGAATAATGAAAACTGAGCAATGTCACTCAGGATGAGGTCGTGATAGCAGACAAAGCTTCTATCAAAGAAAATCTCATAAAAGGCATTTAAGAATGTGCATGTGTGTTGTATGAACTATACACAAGGCCATACAAAGTTATAAAACATGAATTCAATTTGTCTGTCTGCTGCCTTTTTCATCTACATCATTTCCATGAGTTCACAATGAACAAAGGTCGATGAAAACACTGACGCAAGGACATTTATGAGTCGCTGGCTGTTAAATGAAGAGCTCTGACCTTTCTGTTAGATATCCAGTGCTCTCACTTTTGTTCTTATTCTCTCATCTCTCCCTCTTTCACCTATATTGTTCTAAACATCCATGAAGAGAAAAAAATCACGTTAACCAATGATGCACAGCAGTCACAGTGGCACGTATTAAACACAGCTGATTAAACATGATAACTTGCTGAGGAGAGTAGCGAATAAAAGACAGTAAAATTATTTCAGACACTTTTATTGAATAAATCAAATTATGTTCTGCCAAAAAAAACTTGAAAAAAAATGACACGAAAGATAGAAAGATTGCCATTAACAAATAAGGTTTCTGGAAATCTAATAACCCAGAGACAATATTATATATTGGAATTCTGCCATTTTAAAGAAAGTGATAAATGTACAGATACAGAAAAGAAAGGGTGTAATACTTAAAAAAAATGCACATCTCAGAGCTACTTGGGTTTATTTGCAACATGATAGGGTGTAAAAAAAAGGGCATGACGACCAGCCTGACGCCATTCTTTGCCATATTATTTGTTTGTACCACTCTGGACGAGCTAAACAGCGTGTAAATGAAGGGGCTGAAGTTGTTTGTCCACGAATGCTCACATTACTTTCTTTTGTCATGTTTACATTCTCCTTCCCAACCAACAGCGCGCTGTCCAGTGTGCTACGGAAGCCTCTTTCGCTCAAACATGTATGTACATCCTGGAGTTGGGTCAGCCCGAAGTCTCCAGCTTTCACACTACGAACGAACCGCTCCGGAGTTCGACGACAGCTGTACCGTGACCCCCTCTTCAAGGCCCTCTGGGTACAACCGTTTTGGTGCCCACCCAAGTGCGGTTGTTGTGTTCACACCGACCCAAAGGAGCCACACTCACCACCAAACCCCTTTGGTTCGACCTAAATAGGTGCAGCGTAAAAACTACCTAGAGGTGTGTAGAAGGTGTGTATGTGTGTGTAAGATCTGATAAATAAGAAGGTGCCAATCCATTTAAAACTTTTAAAATAAATAGTACAATCTTTAAATCAATTTAAATCCCATTACTGACTTGAACAGAAACCAATGATGGGATGGCAAGACTGGTACTATATAATCCCGTTTTTGTGCCAGTCAAAAGGCTGTTATGCTCTGAACTATTTGTGTAGTTTGTTGGTTGTAATAATGTAAATGGTGTTCCCGCAACATCCCCAGTCTTTGTGTAATCTTTAGTCCGTGACTTAAAACTCTGGCTCATAGTCTTTAGATGTGAGAGGGTGTTATAGTTAACCTTCTAAAAGTATTTCTGGAGTTTCTCCAAAGTCCCCTAGGTTGCTTGGTTTCCATTATCTTTATTTGCACAAAGTGAAGGTCTTTTTCAATATATCTGGTCACAGCTTTAAAATTATTTTTAAAAGCTGTCAAAAAAATTCCATCACATTTCTGACAATAGATTTACTACATGGCTGGTGACATATAGGAAATTTACATTAACTACATAATTAACCATGTTGTCATCAGACTGATTATATGGTTAATTTACATTACTACTAATAAAACAGATCTAATGACTATTCAAAAAGAGAGTCTATACATATACACTTTAAGAGTCTGGAGAACTGTAATAACTACGCAAGAAAATTAAACTTGTGTGTCTTTGCTCTCGTTGCAGAGGTTCAACACTTCCACAATCCATATCCAAGAAAAAAAAACAAAAGCTCTTGAAAATGATTAACTAAGTTAATTTATTTTGACTAAAAAATAAACAGAGCTTGCAACAGGGGTGACAGTTTGTTCGGCCTTCATCTTTATCAGCAAGAATCAAGAGTTTGCTAGTTTCAGAAAGTACAGTGTTCATGTGTTAATTCCTGAGAAAACAATGTTTCGAAGTTATCTAGCCATGACCCTGATCACAAATTGTTCCCAAAGCAACGGACAGGCAGGTGTCTGACACGCTGCCCTCTCCTTTTACCTACTTTCCTGTATATAACAGGCCCTTCTGATGCCATACCCACAGCATATGCCGCCTTTCATACTCTGGAGAGTCGTCTGCTTTTGCATATTAGCCCCACTGCCCTTGCCAATACTTGATTAACATTTGTGTTAAAGCCTTGATTTCACTGAGAAGAGGTGGCTAAGGGCATCAAATTAGAATGTGCTCGTGAGTGATTGTGTGCGCACGTAATGAGAATCAACAGAAAGCCAAGGCTCTGTGTCTCTCTGAAGGGGCCCTGCACTTCCTGCGACCACAGGATTTTATTTTCATTTCAAAAGAATCATTTAAAAATGACCTTTTATACAGCCTGGATTTGTTTATTCATGTACCCTCAACATGGGCATAGTAGTGGAGGTAATACTGATTGCTGGGCGAGCAGGAAGAGAGGGAAAGAGAATGGGTACCCACCAAATGAGAAAGGTGGAGGGGACTGATGCGGCACTTGTGGAACACAAAAATAATGGTGCAATCTCTGTCAGCCATTGCCTATATTAAAATGAGCATCCAATTACTCTAGCGTCTGTCAGTTTACAGCGAGGTGCACGGTGCCAAATTAAAACTCTTTTGATGTTACACCTCTTTATGTACACAACCTATGAGCAATTTCACAGATGCGGCACAGTGACTAAGGTCCTGAGACAATGACGCTCAAGCATTTTCTCCTCACTCTTCTTCCTCCTTTCTCACTCTCTTCCCATCTTTCCATCTAGGACCTCTCAACGGCGAGTATTCATTAGGGGACTGAGTGGGGGTCGTTGAAGGAAGGGGGGGGGGGGGGGGGGTTACAAATTACTGATAATGGCAAGGCGCTAATGAAGAGAATGAAGAAATGTCATTAGCATTTAAGAGGATAAGATCCATCTGACCCGCCGCCGCCAGTTGCTTTCTAGCTCCACTCACTTAAGGAAGTAGAAGAGTGCGACTGATACCCAGAGCTTCATTTGCATGGTTGAGAGGAGAAGGATGCTGATTGGTATAGACCTGCGCCCCCTCCTAAAGTCTCCCAACCTTGCAACCTCTTGTTTATGCATCAAAAACAGCGCGCGCGTCTTCTTGTTTCCCCTCCATTCACCGGTAGCAACAGTCGACAAGCGAAAACAGCAAAGCTGGCGACAGCACACAAAACAAATCAATGAGAATGCACAAACAGCGCCATGGTTTCAAATGTGAAAGCCGGGCAGATGAAAGGAGCGGCTCTTGATCCTCTCAGATGCATAGAGAGTTATAAGAGAGAGCAACTGCGCCTTCGGTGACCTTCGACCTGCTGGCATTAACTGTAATGATATCGGTAAAAGGAGCGACATTGTGCTGTTAACAGATGTGTTTGGCTGGCTGATGAAAAACACAGAAACACGTGTCCCTTTTTACTACAATGAATGACTAACCACCTTACAGAGAATGGTGAGAGCTTCAGTGGAAGCTCTCTCCTCTGACACCAAAGGATAGAATAATGAGAATTTCTGCATCACTAATGAGTGAGGGTGCTCTTCAGTGGTGTAAATCCAGTGGGAAAAAACATAAACTGTTGATGACTTTGGGACACTGGTTTGAGAGACAACCAATGCTGAAAGTAAGAGAAGAAACTATGGATTCAATCCTAGGATAATAAGAATGAAAATGGGATATGATGATAGTTGTGAGATTACTACTGAACTACATACTATGGAGACATAATGTTTCACTCATACAGGACGTCACTTCTGCTACATTCAAAAAAGGCCACTAGATGTCCCCAATCATACTGGATGCACACAGACTTCGAACTGTAATCATGTACAGTATAGTGATCACACTCAACTCTGATATAATAATACATAGATCACAATTTAACATATGTTTTTGGCCCAGCAAGAAAGAGTGTAATTTATAAAACAATCTATATTTTCAACATAAGAAAAAAAAAGTCTCATTGTTTCATTCTGCCTTAACTGGCTTTGCAGTGGGCTGTAATATGGATCATATCTGAGCCTCACTTTTAACCTGAATATTTCATGTGCCTGTTGCTGCACATTTATAAGAATGTTGGTCAAACTGAATCTTTTTTTTTTTTTTTTTGTGGTGCATTACTCAAGTTGAATACATTCTTTCCATCTTGAAATTTAAATATTTGACAAAACTGATAAAAACTGATTATATGAGTAACACATTATGTCTTAAATACATATATTTTTCTTAAAAACATGTATAACATCCACAAATGTAGGTGTAATATGTGGCAGCAAACACATTAGCATTCAAACTGATCCCTCTCATTATCTGAAACTTTTTTTTGACAAATGTTCAGACAGCCTTAGAGAGCAGATACGATACAGACACACCCACATTTCCACACAAACTGTCTCCGTGCACTCTGTGCATCATATGCCTGCTCACCTGAAGCTCATCAAAACACAAAAGGCAGGTCTCATTGCTGATTTCCAAGGCAACCGGTGATATGGGGTCATAGGTGAACATTTTCCCCAGCTTTCGTTTTGGCAGGCTTTGTTTCCTCCGATGGATCCCTTTAAGCAGCAAACAAACATCAGACACATCTTAGGACACACCTGCATCAGCGACCCAAACCTAGTAACAACACTGAATAAAGAAGCAATTTCACATGGATGTATCACAAAAGACAATCAGCATAGCGTTTTTGGGACAAACAGATAAATACAGGACTGCCAGCACATGACCAGTAAAAAAAAAAAAAAAAATTAATAAAAAAATAATAATAATCAGGAAGTCATGCAAATGGGAAGGTTGTTGAATGGGAAGATACTACTCACTTTTGTGGATGTCCAACATGAAGCCATTGAAGTGTACTCTCTTTTTACGACTGTGCTCCACATGGGAGTAAAACAAATCCATGAGCATGGTCTTCCCTGTACCTGATGCGCAATAGGCAACAAATGATAGAAAAGGTTATTATAACATGTAATGAAAGCAGGCATGGTTTAGAGATTGTCATAGAAAAATCCATATATATTTATTTTGATCAATTAAAAAATAATTAAAAACATATTTTCCAAATGCAATCTCACCAACATCTCCATATAAATAGAAGCCCTTAGGTGGTGACGATGGAATGGATTTGTCCTTTGGATAAAGGAAAAAGAAAAAATAAAGTTGACGTTATACTGCAAGGGCTGCTTGTAAATAAAAATAGTATTCATTACATTTAAACACAAATCAGCATTGCTTCCTTATTGAATGTAAAACATTATAGCTGGTGACCTATATAAACTTCTTTATATTCATTGTCATACATGTCTGAATCTTCATTTAATAAACAAAGTATGCTAAGGCATTAAGCCACCATTGCAGTGTGAGGTTTCACATTCTCCAGACTGGCCCACTGCAGGGGAGGAAGACAAAGGGGATCTAATCAACAAGACAAGCCAGGGTTCCCACGAAAGAAAAGCATCATCAGAGGAACAATGGGGGGATTTGTCAGACAAAACGGAGAGGACTGGATGAGGCTCCATACGAGATCGAGTGGAGTTGTCTGTGCAGCCTGTTTAGTGGTGCTAATTGTGATACGGTACTGTTGCATTGAGGTGCTGCTGGAAGTCATTGTGCTGCCTGCCTCCTATTATCAAAAGGTCCTTGCTTCAAAAAAAATCGTCTGTGCGACCAAGCTGAGAATACAGAATAAAGCCAAATATCATTAAAGAGGACCTTAGCCGTGTAAATGCATGTGTCATCAGTTCTATCATAAAGATAAATGGAAGAGTATTTATCTATAGATGGCTAAATTATACATCTTTTATGCACAAAAACGGTGGTTAAGGTTTTTCCATCTCTGCAACCGGGTCGTACTGGATGGCTTTGAAATTAAAAGACTCGCCAAACAGAAGGGATTGTCTCCTTTATATTTAATTTAGTAACTATTTCATGATGATGATACTCATTGTCCACATGTACTTGGTCCCCACAGCACAAGGAGCACTTGACTCTAATGAATGTCGACAAAAGGCAAATTGAAAACTGAATTAAAAAACATAAAATAGTTTACCCCCCCCCCCACCCCCCCACCCCACCCCACCCCCCCGCCGCCATGCTCAACCTCCTCCCCCTCGAGCTCTTGTCTAAGCTGGATGCTGAATACTGGAAGAGCAACAAGCCTTTCCTGTCTGCCCTGGCATAACAGTGTGTGACTTCTCCCTGACTTCCCCAGCTGCCCTTTGGCATGTTAGGGTAATTGTCAATGGTGGCTGGTAGCCATTCTGCTACGGCAGAGTGGAGAAAGACAAGGCCATCTCTCAGCTACTTTGTCTAGGCTAGCTCTGTGGCCTCATCTCAACTCCTGGTGGAGGATACAGACTGGCACATGAGTCGAAAGTTCACATGCAGGACATGCCCCCTTTGACTTTGAAATGACTACAGGGAAAAAAAAAAAACTGCCTTTTAACATGTTTATCTAAAGGCCATGATGTCATGGCTCACATTATTATGGTTGTGCAAGTTGGATTAACTTGGAAACCTGCCCTCCTAGGGGGCTACCATGTACAGGAGGACTCAATGATGCAGGTCTGACTTGAAGAGGGTGTCTCTCACTAAACAATAGCCCATTGTCAGCCAACCATCCGCAAAACCATGCCACATTGGGTCAATATTAAGTCAAGTGTACTCTCCTCACAGACTTGGTCAGTTAGTGAGGACAATGGCGGCACTTTCACAGAGAGAGCACACACCGAAAGCACAGTGGTATGACCTGATTTAAACTGGAATAATTGCGTAAGTACTCCAGTCAGTGTGTATGTGTGAGAGACAGAGCAAGAAATAAGGTGAAAATCGAGAGGGGTAGGTGGGGTGGTCTTTGGTGGTGTTGATAGCCTAACACCAACCATTTGTCAGAGTCCCAAATCAAAGCAAAAAGGACAAGAATGCCCCAAACAATAGGGATCCCCTCATTACTGCATAGGGACGGTGAGATAGTAAGAGGGCTGCTGGGACAGACCCAGCGGGAGGTTTGCCCTGCTGCCTTCCAAAATCTCTGCATAACCCCATGTGTCTGTGCCAGCCAACCAACGGGATAAAGGAAAAAAAAAAACCCTCCCACCACCAAATTTGAGACAGTCAGCTCTCCTGACCTAAAAACAACAACAGCCCCCTACATTATGCCGTTCCATAACTCACAAGCACAATAAACTTCCCAGACCCCTTCCCTCCCTTTGACCTGAACCCCATGGCCACCATCAGTGCAACTGCATACAGTGCAGTCGTCTCTGTAGAGGGTTAGGGTTAGGGTGTGCTAGTCCTGGCACAAAGAGATTCAGAAGTAGCCAAATATTTCAACAACTTCCTCACCATCCATCCACTATCTATCCTAACTTTATCCATGAGGTTCACAGGCCTGGAGCTTATCCCAGCTGACACTTGGTACACCACAGCTCCATCACACATCCAGCAGTGAGACAAAAATTTGTGCAGTCACACCTGTGACAAATTCAGAATCGGCAGTTAACCCAACATGCATATCTGTACATGGCAAGACGAAAGAAGAGCACCAGGAAAAAAAACTCACACAGGAATAGAAAGAACATGCAAACGCCACACAGAGGCTGCTGTGAATTAAAAGCTCTTCTTCTGATATAGGATGACAGTGATAAACGTGGTAACACAACTATGCCCACTACAGTGCACACAGTGGGTGAAATGCTAAAAGAGTAGAGGTCTTCCTGTAAAATGACCCCACAAACTTTCTCCCTCTGATTTTTTTTTCTGCAGTATTAAATGGTCATCATCAGTGAATGAAGTTTAGACAATCGTCTGTGAAATATCTCTGCTGACACGGTCATTATTAGATAACACCTATAGAGGGTAAAATAGGTATTAAACATACACCATTTTTCACAGTAAAAGTGTTTCTAAAGGTTCTCTTGACATGACACTTTTCCCACGTGTTGGTAACAACCCATGAAATCCACACATGCAAAGAATAAAAAAAAATAGATGTCCATAAATTCAGTTATTTGTAATAATGTGAAATGACACAGGGAAAAAGTATTGAATGTGCACACTGAAATCTAGTTAAAACTTTGTACAAAAGCCTTTATGATAATGAAAACTTTGAGATGCCTTCTGGATAGAGAAACTAGTTGCATTCATTGCTCAGACTTTGGCCCATTCTTCAAATCTTGAAGTTTCTGTGGGCCTCTTCCATGAGCTCTGATCTTTACCTCTTCCCATATATTTAGGAGGTTATGTTTTTGCCGGCGTTTATCTGTCTGTCTGTTTGTCTGTGTACAAGATAACTCAAAAAGTTATGGATGGATTTTGAGGAAATTTTCAGGAGTTGTCAGAAATGTGAAAAGGAAGAACTGATTTCATTTTGGCTGTGATCCAGAAGAAATCCTGGATTCTGGATCACTTTCAAATTTTCAATAACACTGCGGTCAACGGGGCCGAAAATTTTGTTTCTCAATATCTCTGTTAATTTTTGCCCAAAACTCATGAAATTTCACTCAGGGATTGACAATGAAAACCTCTATCAAATTTCAAAGGCTGATCCGGATCTGATCCAGAATACAGATTTTATCGCAATCTGTAAATCGCTATATGGAAGAACTGTTGTACTTGGCGGAGGTCTGCGCTCTCCGAGTGCTTTTCTAGTTTCAACTGGTTTCATGTCAGGTGATTGGGTGGGCCATTCCAGCAGCTTTATTTTCTCTCCCTGAAGCCTACTGAGTTTCCTCGGCTGTTCATTGGCTATGTGTTTGGGATCATTCTCTTGTTAAAATAAACCCTCATTTTATCTTTATCATCCTGGTAGATTTTTATCAAGTACCGGTATGTCTCTGTGCATTTTTACGTTCATCCTTTCTTCAACTCTATGAAGTCTACTGGAAGTAAATGTTAAAAAAAAAAAACAAACATCCCCACACCATGCCACCTTCACTGTTGGTACGGTGTTTTTGGGGTGATGTACAGTGCCATTTGTCCTCCAAACATGATGTGTATTATGGCTTCCAGCATTCAGTTTTTATTTTTTCTGACCTGGCTATATTCTCCTCAGTATATTAAAGGTTTGTTAAAATGTGCTGCAAATTTTAAACAAGCTTCAACATGCTTTTTCTTCGGCAATGGGGTCTTGCATGGTGAGCATGCATACACATCATGACGGTTAGGTGCATTACTTATTGTTTTCTTTGAAACAATTGTACTTGCCAAGTCTAAGTCTTTATGAAGCTCCACAAGTGGTCCTTGGCTCTTGGACAACTCTTTTGATAATTATTTTCCCTCCTCCATCAGAAATCTTGTGAGGAACACCTGGTTGTGGCTGGTTTATGGTGAAATTATGTTCTTTGCACTTCTGGATCATCGTCCCACTACCGTCACTGGAACATTCACAAGGTTAGAAACCCTTCTGTAACCAATACCATTAGTATGTTTTGCAACAATAAGATTGTAAAGGTCTTAAGAGAGCTCTTTGCTTTTACCCATCATGATATGTTTCTTGTGTGACACCTTGGTAGTAAGACACCATTTTATAAGCCGTTAGTTTGGACTGAACCAGCCAATATTAATTTGCATTGACAAGGGTTCAGGATTGGTTTGTTGTAATCCTGAACCCTGGAAGATTTTGGCCTGTGTCTTAGCTTCCCACGCCTTTTTAGGATTTCCTTTCTCAATGTGTTAAATACTTTTTGTCCTGCATCATTTTACAATATTACATAATTTAATTTTTAGACATCTATGGTTTGATGTCTTTGTATGTGTGGATTGCATGGGTCATTACCAACATCTGTTGAAAGTTTCAATGTCAATCGCACCTTTAGAAATACATTTACTGAGAAAAACGGCGACGTGTTCAATACTTATTTTACCCACTGTATATGCCCCTTTTTCAGTTGGTAGCTAGTGAGTATCTGCCCCAACCAATCTCCATGACAACATAACAAACACAATCCACTATTTCTGAAGACTGCTCTGGAGTAAGCTCGAAGTTGTACCCTAAGTTTTGACTGTCCAAGCAAAACTCAAGTAAAAAACATAAGCGAGCTACCCCCCCCGAGCTACCACCCCACCCCACCCCCACCCCCCAACTCTGACCTCCTCTCCCTCCAGCCACTAGCTGAGCTGGATGCTGAGTACTGGAACGGCAACAAGCCATTCCTCTCTGCACTGGCACAACAGTGCATGACTTTTCCTTAACTTCGCCAGCTGCTCTTTGGCATGTTAGAGTAAAAACTTAAAAGTTTTGACCGTCCAGCCAACTAGTGCTTTTGATGAAATCATATATATATATATATATATATATATATATATATATATATATATATATATATATATATATATATATATATGAGCCACTGCTAAAATAGCATGGAATGGAGCTTTGTCAGACATTTGTCAGATTAACTCTGCATAGCCATGAATCAAAACATGAATCATAATAAGGCTGACAATAACAGCTTGAAACTGTAGAAGAACAAGAGTTTTTAACCTTTTTGTGCATGTAAAAAATGAGTAATAAATAAATGAAATAAACAGAATTAGCACATGAGTATAATTATGGTAATAATTATGGGTACATGTCAGGAATGATGCCCTCGCCAAATGGTGGTCCAACCTGTGTAATAAAAATGACTCATCTAACCCACGATTGTTATACATCATGTCAATAAAATTACTAATTTACCTTTTCAGCCGTTTTGATGGAGGAATTATCATCATTCTGAAGTTGACACCTGTCATCTTTTAGGATTGATGTTGCTGAATTCAGGTAAACGTTGTTAGAGTAGGTCTTAAGCGTGTGCTGCAGCTGGGCCAGGCGCTGGAGAACATGTCTCTGCTGACGATCTTTCCTCAGGGAGCCACACTGGACCAGATGATCAAAATGATGCTCAATGTCACGAGAGCCATAAATGTTTGCAGCCGGACAGCCAGAGAAGGATGAGGCAGACGAACCGGACGCCCTCCAACTACTGTAACCTTCAAAAGACAGCGGCGTTAATCAGCCATCTATGCTTCTATTACAGTTAGAGATTATAAAAAAAGTGACAAGAAAAAATAAAGCGCTGCAGCTGTGATGTAAAAGCCTGCAAAGAAACCAAATGTGTTTTCACCAGGAAAGGTTGTTGCAATGAAATATTATGCAAGCCCCAGTTGGTTGGAACTCACCAAATCTCACAAAACATGAAGCTTTAACTAAAAAAAAAAGAGAGAGAACACCTACCTTTTCCAACGTAACTATTAGACAAACGGCGGATTTTCTTTAAAGTCACAGCTGTGTCTTTTAAAAACAAAATTTGAGTGTTGCGGATAGCCGAAGACACAGCGTAGCTCGCCATGACGTTTCAAAACACTGAAACTTTATTGACAAGGACTGCGTGGGCTCTGTCGTCACGGTTGCAGTTATTGTTTTGGATATAAAACAACATATTATTATTATTATTATTTTATATCAGTAATGAATCTCTTTGAGTTGCTTAAGAAGAACAGTAGATTAAATTATGTGCTCTATATTTTTTTGGACGATGATTGGGAGAAATACTAATGAGGTAGTGGGTGTTTGCATGTCAGCATCAATGGTTTCATATTTGTTTGATTTGAATCATAAAAATAAAGTCATCACATGAAGTGACCAATGTGTCACCTGGCGGGTTGTAAACAAATCGAGGTGCAGAAGGCTCAGCCCTGTCATCTGAACCTCAGCTGATCGGAAGTTCAGTCCGATTTGATTTCAAGGTAGCGACAGTGCGCAGCAATGCAATACCAGAACTTACGTTTTAAACCTTCAACATAAAGGTTCTCACAAGACTTTCATTGTCGAACAATGATAAATAATTGTTAAAAAGAGAAAACAATTAAGTTATGATATCATTAAATAAAGAACCTATCTTAGATTAGTCATTTTTTTCACAAAAATATCACACCAAACGGGTGGAATAGTTTCAAATATTTTTATTGTGAAGGAAACTAGCGGAAGCACACATTCGTATTCTGAATAACTCGACATTATCCCGAGCTGCTAGAAGGACAGGGAGAAATGGCTGATGCCATAGCTGATACGAGGAGGCTCTACACTAAGCCTCAGAACCTAAATGACGCGTATGGACCTCCGAGTAATTTTCTAGAGATTGATGTGAGCAACCCTGAGACGATCGGGGTTGGCAGAGGCAGATACACAACCTATGAAGTCAGGCTGAAGGTGAGTTTTAGTAACAAATGCTAATGACGTTAGCTTGTAGCTGACCACCGAAGCTAGCGGACCTGCTTTTTTAAAAAAGAAATTATAACTGCTCCATGTCACTATTGTCACAGACTGTAAGTCACAGATACAGTTACGGACTGGTGAGTGGATTGTGTGATTGAGTTAGAAGTGTAGAGGTTGTCTGGAAAACGAATTAACAAACTGTTGCTAGCAGCACTAGTGTAGCTAACGGTAGTTTACAATTAATAGTTAGAGTATGCACCCCCACTCCCCCCGCCAAGATATTAGTTAATATCTAATTAAATAACTCTGACAACAGTGACAGTAGACAGTAACATCTGCATTAATTGTCTTTCGCTGTCGCTCAGTAAAGAAAGAACTCTGTTTACATTTGCTTTTCACATTGGTACAACTGTTCAGTTGTATTACCAGTTCTCAGAATAATCATGGCCAAAAATAAGCAGAATTTACATAACCTGCACTTCTACTCAATAAGAGAAATGCAAAAAACCTCCAAAAGATTAACGCTTTCCAGAACAATCTTCAGTGCAGCCACACCCCATTGTCTGACTGGAAAATAAAGATAACTACATTAGTTACTTTAAATGACGAGCCTGACATGACAGTCAGCCTCCATGAACAACAACAACAACAAAAAAAAATCTTCTTTGGCCTTCCATAGACTCAGCTAACTAAAAGTACTGCAGAGCTTTGGTTGATTAAGAAATGCCCTGATGCAACCAAAGACATCCATGCTAATGATGTTGGAGAATAACATAATTATGTTAATTACAAAATCAGCCAAACTTTTACCAGTGAGTTACTGAGAGGAAATATAGGTAGATGACAGTTTCTAATGAAATGTTGGTGATTAAACATGTTTTGCATATGAAATATATTCATTTAAAATGTATTAAAAACAGAATTAATGTTGTTGCTTGTTATCCATTTTCTGTCAAGGAATGCCTTTTTTGGAATATTTTCAAGACAAAGCAGATTAGAAATATCAAAATGGCCTTATAGATTAGAGTGCATGTCAGTGTTGGAAATGTAACTATTCTATTTCTTAAATCAATGTACTTTAATTTCAACATACTTTTTTTTATTTAAAGCAGTAACAAGATTTTCAACTACAAGATATTTGATGGAAAACACAGAGCTTAAGACAGAGTTCAGCTTTATTGGCCAATTTGAAACATAAATTGTATGAATTAAGTAATTTAAGGCATTACAACAGTTGTTTGTCACTGTGCTGAGCTAAAGGAAATCCTGATTTATCTAGTCAGCTTCTCTGTAACTGTAGACAGGATGACGTACGCTGCTTGATCCTTTTCAGTTCTGCCATCCTCCCCTTCCCTACAACACATTTCCTTCCTCCATATCCATTGTTTAACTTGCAGATAGTTTCCTGTCATCCATTTTCCCCATAGCTGGTTTGTTGTTTTTATTCTAATAAATACTTCTTTAGTGTGAAATGTTATGAATGTGTTAATAGGAAATTAATGGTATACATTTCTATACATAAATTTGATAGTATCATTCTATTTGGCAATGATCATACAGTCTAAACAATTGTAAAATACACATCTTGTGTGCCATTTTTACAGTTTGTATCACACAGCTTCATCATCACGGCCATATCGGCCTAGAAAGAATTTTAGATAACATTTGAATGTGGCATACGCTGTCCTTGAAAATACACAAGAAGTGGAAGGTGATAATAAAAAATGAATAATTTGAGTTGGAATTGTTATGGAACTTTGGACCAGATTTCACTATTTCAATTAGCAAAGTGAGTTTTCTCATTTATCAGCAACACAAAACATTTCATGTCAGGTACAGCCAGTATGGATAACAAATCATTGAGGTTGCTTGAAATGACATATGATCCAGTATGATATATATATTTTTTCTTTCCAGTATTCCAATACCTTGGCCTTTGGTACTGGCTGACACTGAGTACTGATGTAATACTGGAGCTGTTTTTAAAATAACTCCATATTACTGGATTTATGCGAATGCTAGATAGCTAGCTGAGTCTAGATACTCACATACTTTTCGATCTGAAAACTCAAAACAGGAAGTTGCAAGGTACTACTGTGTAACTTCCTCTGCTCTCTTATCAGGAACTGAAGAAGAATCAGGATTCTTTTAAAAAAATGACATGGTACTTGATGGTGTGTAGACATAAATACTCACTTACTCTTATTTTCTGCAAAACCATTGAGTTTTTTCAGAATTGGAGCAACTCTGCTAGAAATATTGTAAAGTTTGAGCAACCAGTGAAGTCTCTGTCCTGATCAAGACTACTTGACTTGGCTGTGAGGAACAACTTAAAGAAAATATTTTTCTTCAACTGTTTCTTACTCTGAGAATGAATTATCAGTCTTAAATTAAGCATTGTGAAAGTGATTAGTATCAGTGTTATTGAATTACAATTCTATAATAATATAGTGCCAATTCCACTGTCTGTAGCTTAGCTAAGGTTTACAGTTTAACTCTGTTAAAATGTAAACCTCTGTTAAACTTCTACATTATATAAAACAGTCGCATGATCTCTTAAACCCCCTTGAACTGTCAATTGCATGTGTGGTTTAGGCTGAGGTTTAGCTTGACTACAGTTGAAAAAAAAATGCTTCAACAGCCAATAGACTCTTTTCCTGTGTGATGCTCAAAAATAAAAACTTAACCATGAGGTAAGTTTTAAGACAAGTCTAATATTATGCTTTTTTAGAATTTAGAATAAGCTTTGATCCTGTAATTTATTTTGTTCATTTAAAATAAAATCTCTTTCTATGCCAGTTGTCTGCCCTTTAAATGTGAAAGCTTCATTTTGATAAGATTTTGGCTTCTTATGTTTTTGTATGACAAGAAAATAACAAGATTATGTGAAATTATTTTAATGTATGTGTTTTTTGGACATTTGTACAGCAATTAAGAATACCACAATATCATAAACCGTGATAATTTGGTCACTATAATCGAGATGTCAAATTTTCCATATCGTTACATCCCTTCAACTACTGCACACACGCTTACAAATGATAACATTTACAATAATACCTGAATTGATTTGGCCTTCTGGGGGAAGGCTGTCACTGTCATGAGTGTCTTTTATTGCTGTCAAAAGACTCGCTGGCTTACCAGGTCCAGGACGCACACAGTCCACATTTGGTCATGGAGCTCTTTTTTGCACACCAACCTAAATGTGCTTGAGAAAGGCTTTTAAATCCTAGGTGATGCCGGGTCTGCGCTCATAGAGCCTGCTGTCAGATTGGTCTGTCACAATGCAGTGTCTTGCACTTGTGTGGCTGTTGGGGTCTTTCATGTAAACAAACAAACAAACAAAGTCTTGTAGGCTTTGCTGTAATTTATAATACGTGCTTTAGTCAATGCTGCACCTGCTCCTATGGCTTGGCTTTCAAACAACCACAGGCTTTAATTATACCAGTTGGTAGATTGTCAGATGCTTGACTGATTTCATGAGTCATGAGAATAATATCCCATCGAGCTTTTGAATCTTTAGTGATATTAATATAATTACACTGTGTTGTTACTGCTTATTACTCTTTGCTTCCTTCTTTTTTAAAATCACAATATCATGCAACAAATTTTGGTCAGTTTTGAGGTTATGAGGATGTGCCCCTTAAAATGCAGTGCATGTCAATAGTTATGATTCCAGCACAGTCCACAGCATTTGATTAGGTAGTTGAGGTGAAATCATCACATCAGCTCCCTTTCAAATTCTTTACTGAGACAGGACGTGATGTGTGTCTTCATTAAGCGAGTATTAATAAAGATGAACTTTTAGTGGTTGTGAAATAAATGTCTGATGTAAAACAATTTCATGTAGACTGTACAGACTCCACAGGGTTAATGTTGATAATTGTAGCATGATTCTGGTTTGTTGCGACACTACAGTCATGTTCAACTTTGAGCTTAGCTTTGGGTTACACTCCAAACATGACCTTGTTAAACCAGAGCTAAGTTAGCCACATGCTAACCGACAGTGTAGTTGTACCATAAGCTAATGTTTCATATGAACAGCAAATAACTTGGATTAATTCACAAGAAAGACAACCTGTTGGTTCCCTTTGACATTTTTAAAAAACTTTTTTGACTTTTTTTTTTTCTAAATCCTACCTGTCCTTAGATTGTTTTATTTCCAAAGTATCAGTTCTTGGACCATTTGCAGATAGAACTGATAAAACATAAAACTGTCAGTCATCTGATTTGCTTCTCTTTTTTTTCTCATTTCCTCAGCAAATACATGATTCAGTTGACTGACACCCCTGTAGTTAGTGGCCCCCGCAGTTAGTGGAGTATTTGGATTCATTGGAAACACTCAAGTATTTTAGTTTCCCTTTCCCTAAGATAAAGAAGTTGAGGGATAGAAGCCGTCTTCAGGCATTAGTGTTGAATATAAGGCTACTGTACTTGATTAGCGTGTAATAATTAGCATATGCGTGTAATCAACATCATTGTGCACCTCATAGCCCTGTGTGACCCTGCTTTGCATAAGACCACAGAAGAAGCAGCGCATCCCTCGCTTCTCAATAAACGTGGTGTCAACTTAGCTTTGCTTCTCTCCTTCTCCTTTCTTTAGCTTTCTTTGGAATTATTTTACTCCATCTACAGCACTTTGAGAGTTTTGGCCACAACATCTTGGCCCAAAATGCATAACATTTGCTTGCGTGGGATTTTTTTTTTTTTTTTTTTTTTTTTTTGTTTTGTTTTCCCCCCTCCCTTAAATCTTGTCAATTTTCATTATGATTTTTCAGAGTAACTTACTTTCATCCTCTCATTATTCTACACAGTTTCTCCTTATAACCTTTTGTCCTGTTCTCACTGCTGTCCTGCTATCCACCCCGAAATTGAGAGAGCCCTTGTGGCCGCACTGAGAGAGTCTGCTTAATCCCCTCATTGAGAAAAGAGAAGAATGAAGCAGGCTGGGGTTTTGGGGGAACTGGAGCATTTACTCTCCATCCTCTCCCCCCGCTCTCACCCATGGGAGGGCAGAAAGCCACCCCTTCACCAGCCTTCATCTCATCGCCCACTTATCCTATTTCGCTCCCAGCTGTGTGCCGTCAGTTGCCTACTTCATGGTGTGGGTTACTATTGTTCATGTGATAACTATATAATCTGAATTTTATTATTTCTTCTAGTGTAAACATCAGTGGATTTTAACACTTTAATTGTGAATTTTTCTCTGAACTGAGGTTAGAGAAGTATTAGACTTTTCTTTTTTTTTTTTGAGGGTGTATGTGTGGCGCAAAGTTAGTGGTGAAACAAACTGGTTGTATTCAGATTATCAAGATAAGATGACTATTTCCCAGGCGGAGAGGCATGTTGCAGACTTGCCTGCTTTTGCTGTTTAAAGTCGGTGGGCTCAATCTGCCTCTTTCAACTAATTTTATCTAAAGAGGTGGAGGCCAAGTTGAGACAAATAAGTGATTTGGCCTGAGAAGACTTTTGTTTTTCTTCTATATCCCTTCATTGTAATTGTACTGTTTGAAATGGCTTATTGACCACAGGTATAGGTTCCTTTAGATTGAGTCTGCTTATATTTTGAGCCTAATGAAGAGGGTCATTTTTCCTGTATCCTGTCATATTGAATGCATGTTTTTTTTTTTTTTTTTTTTTTTTTTTTTTTTTGGTGGTGGTAAGTTTTGAGGATCCTCTTATGCTGCAGAGTGTATTTGTTTGGCTTCTCGGCACATACGGGGTTGGAGTTGGGATGTGAGTGTGTGTGTGTGAGGGGGGGGTTGGGTGATCGGCATTATCAAAAATATCTTGTTTTTTTTTTTTTTTTTTTTTTTTAGATGGTTCCCATCTCATCCAGATAGCACATTCAGGGAAGTGAACTTTTGGATCTCACTTTGTTTATGGATAAGAGTACATAAAAGGGCTCTTATAGCTCTGTCTCTCACTCAGTCTTCTACCCCTCCTCTTCTCTTCTCCCATAGCTTCTCCCTCTCTCTTTCATTCTCTTTTCCATTTGGGCACTGGGGTGGGGGCCTTTGGTGATTAATAAAATAGGGAGAGAGAGGGAGTGTATGTGTGATGGGGGGGTTGGTGTGGGGGTATTGGGGGACTTGTCAGGCACAGTCAAGTGTAATCCAAAGTCTACAGCATCCTCTTCGACAACTATTTTAATGGAAATGGGGAACATATTGTATCAAGGCTACCATATCCTACTTGAAATGACAGTATCAAAAGTAGGAGTTGATACTATGGCAACAAAGCAGCTTTTTAGTCAGCTAGGCGAGTCGGAGAGAGGGTAGTCTGTCAGGCCATAGGGGCCGGCAAGCGAGGGAACGAGTGAGAGAGTACATAGAGAGACGATAACGAAAGACCCATAGCCCCAATGCTTTTGTTCCCAGCCTTTTTTTTTTTTTTTCTTCCCTATTTTGGAGTATGATGCAATGAGATGGTATTATGTTGCCATTTTTAATGCTTGTATTCTGAAAGGGGTCTATCTGGGAGGGAGTAAAAAGGGAGCATGGGGGAGGTTTAGGATGCACACTTTCAAACTTGACTTAATCCATCCTGCTAAAAGCTAATGCATGGTGGCCTTGAACTATTCTCTCAGAAGATGAGTGATCTTTGTCCCCTCTCTCCCTTTTTCTCTGTTGCTGTTTTTAAGGGTTCTCCCTCTTTTCAACCCATTTTCAATGAGACTAAGATATTTTGTCCCGCTCGTTACGAATCACATGCTCTTCCTGAGAAGCATAGCTTGCACCTTGTGTACCCATACTTGAAAGTGAAGCTTGAAGATCTATTTGATGGATGTACAACTAGCTATATTTTCCTTTTGATAGAACATGTTTCTCTTACACCAGTGCTTTCAAAGTGACTATTAATTCCTTGAGTATTTCTTTGCCAGTCTCTAATGTAGTGTTTTTTGTGGTCCAACTTTATTTACACTTATTCTTCAGTTTTTTATTTTGTGCCATTGGAAATTAGAGAGGCAAAGTGTGGTCTTTGTTTTTCTTTTTTTTCTTTACAATTAATGAAATGCTAAGACTTGACAGGTTCTGGGATGGTCCCATGTTCCAATAACTACTGGGGCCAGTAAGTTGAGACACCCACGCCCTAACCTCTAACCAGCCGTGAAGGGAACAGAGGCAAGGGGAAACCTAATCTTTGACTCGTAGTGCTCTCGTGCACCGCCTCTTTCTATGCATTTGTGTGAGTGAGAGACTGTGAGACCTCTCATTTTTCAGCTCTGTCGTTTTCATTCCTCCCCTTGTCCTGCAAGGCCAATCTCTTAATCACAGGGTTTTACAGGGTTTTACAGGGTGAAGGAACTGAAAGGCCAGGTGACTTTCTTAACTTACACTCTCACTGCAAGTTTCATTGTCTGTAGATGAGTGGTCTTGGTCCTACTGCGTATTAAAAACAGGCTTGAGTGATGTGAGCTATTACATTTACATTGTCAACTATGTGACTGGTCGAATCTTGTAATTAACACCTGCACATATACTTAATGCATGTCAGTGTTTGCTTGCACATGGTCAAGTGTTTTCTGTGTGCACATGATGGGATTAGAGTCACGGCGGTGGCAGATTACCTGTAACTGTGATCTGTTGTGTAGGGGATTAACTTCGTGGTGCTCCATGCTGTGAGGTAACATGACGCAGCAGGGACAGACCACTGAGTTAATGCTTGAACACTGGGGTGATAAAGCTAAGATAATCCACTTCTCCTGTGACCTGAGAAAAAGGAGGAGTGAGTCGTTCATTGATGGCTTCACCTGGAGAGAATTTAAAGTGAGCGGGAAAGCTTTCAGGCATAGCGAGTCTCTTAAACTCTCCAGGAAAAGAGTGGCAGAACATTTAATCAGTGCGAGGAAATACTCCTATTAACGTCACTGTCACCTTAACCTGTTTATTTTAGTTACTGTAATGTTCACATCACAGTATCACATCAATCAACAATCACATCAGTTAGCTCTTGTTTTTAATCCCACCAATTGTTTTTTGCACGCACATGCATGATTTGAGATTTGATTTAGCTTCTGTATTTATGAACTGAAAGCTATGTGGAATAGGTATGCTAACGAATGCAAGCATGCTCTGCATTGGTCTGAATGTTTATCAAAAAAGTCTCAATCACCCAATCACAATCATAGGTCAGAGTTGACAAAGATCGTACTGTCAAGTTCCTTTTTATAGATCCTTATTTATTTTTTTTTTTTTTTGTGGAAGAGTAAATGTGGGATAAAAGCACCTCTGTCAGGCTCTGTTTTGTGCACGACTGGTTGTAAATGAGCTCCCTGAACATGAGAGAATTCAGCAAAAGATGTCATTTTCTGTTGTTATTGATTAAAATGACACATGCCAAAAGGAATTTGATGCCCGTGCATACTATTTCAGAGGGCTATCATAATTGTTGGTGAGCTGTGAAATCAGACTTTTACCATCCATCCATCCATCCATCTCTCTCTCACTCACTCACTCTCTCACTCTCTCACTCTCACTCTCTCTGGCCACCTCCTCCAGTGCCTCCAGGAGTGTACTGAGGCATACCAGCTGAGAGATATAGGGCCCGATCTTCCGCCAAACCTCCTAAAGCCGCTATTAAGGGATAGCGGGTAGCGGTAGGGGCGTTCCCCCGCAAAAAAAAAACGTAATTTGCCACCTCCCTAAACCTGTGATCCTACCTGCGCTAACCACTATATTATGCATATATTATGCATGGGAGTGCGTCAGTAGCCATTGCCTTTAAGAGCAGGTTGCGCTACCCGCTATTAGCAATCTTCCGCTTCCCTAAAGCTGCTAACTGCAAACTGCTATGGAGCGTCTTTTCATCCAGCTCTCATGGGCTGCTCGTCTGGGACTCTGCTGTAGAGCTTCCTCCTCTTCCTTCCTCCTCCTCTGCACAGATATATACATAACTAGCTCTAACTAATGTGGAGCAAATGATTTAATCATTTTTTTGTACTCCAAGAAGTTTCAACAAACTGTTCAGCCAGTGAACTTCCAGGAAAGCATTTCTTAACTAGAAAAGCACTCGGAGAGCGCAGACCTCCGCCAAGCACAACAGTTCTCCCATATAGCGATTTACAGATGCCGATAAAATCCGCGTTCTGGATCAGATTCGGATCAGCCTCTGAAATTTGATAGAGGTTTCCATTGTCAATCCCTGAGTGAAATTTTATGAGTTTTGGGCAATAATTAATGGAGATATTGAGAAACAAAATTTCCGGCCCCATTGACCACAATGTTATCGCAAATTTTAAGGCGATACAGATTCCAGGATTTCTTCCAAGACACACAGCTGCGCTTTTTAAAATACTGCAGAACTGAAGCATTGTATGAGCATTGAACCAGTGGAACAGGTATGATGACATCTACTTTCTACCACTGAGTGCATCTCTGGTGCTCCGAGCACAAGGAGAGGGCCAGTGCACGAAGGGATACGCGCACAGTACAAGAAAGTCCACAACAGTGTTCTGTGATCTCGTTTCCTCCACAGCAAACATCTGAATGAGATCATGCCACAGCTGTACAGACTGATGTGTCTGGCCGTGACTATTCCCACATCCACCACAACTGCTGACCAGACATCCTCTGACCTCAAGAGAATAAAAACGTATGCATGTAATACAGTGATGTGCAATTTAGAGGTAGAGCTGTTTCTGCACGTCCACATGTGACCAGGTGGACGCACATTTATGCCATTTGGACGTGCTCTTTTACACGCCGACATGCAGGTTGCGCTTTCCGCAAACTCAGTATCTTGCGATCACAGGTTTAGGATAGCAGGTAGCGGGTGGTCTGACCACCCACTACCTGCTATCCTAAACCCGTGATCACAAGATACTGAGTTTGCGGAAAGCGCAAAAGACATTGCCACGCCTACAATGTGAGTAAGGGAGTCGGCAAGGCGGGTAGCGGCTTTAGGGAGGCGGAAGATTGCACTAGCGGTTAGCGGAGGTTCCTAAACCTGCAATTTGCGGGTAGCGGGAGGTGTACGATCGGTGCCCTAGTCTTTCCAGTGGGGCCGTGGGGTCTGCCTCTGGGCTTTCTCCCTGTTGGAAATGCCTGAAACAATTGCACCAAGCCAGTCATGTAAATTGCTCTGCTGTGGCAACCCCAAACAGGGAGCAGACAAAATTTAAAAAGTGTGAACGTAGTCATATATGTGCAACCAATGTAACTTAAAAACTGCAGAAATTGATTTATATGTTGTCTCTGTTCCAATATTCAGTCAAGTGGATCAAAACTCAATTGAAAACATTTCATCAGGCAATATTGCAGTATTAATAATCATCAAAACATAAACTCAAAGCAGCCAAAGAAGGCCTCCAAAGAGAAAAGTATTTGCTGGCATTTACTTTTCATAAGAAGTGTTAGGTCAAACTCTGCCCACTACCGTAAATCGTTAAAATGCCCAGAGCTTGACAATATTTGTGATTTAAGGCGCCTAAGGAGAAGACATCTCTACATTCCTCCAGAATCTGAGATTTAGATGTACTCAGGCAAGCTAGATTTTGTGCTTCACAGATTCTGAAGCTGCTTGCTACTTAATTTCTCAGATTTTTCAGTCTGTCCGTTACAGACTGTCCATTCTGGTTAGAAGCTGATATGCCAGAAAAATTTAAGATGGCTCACCAGCTGTTCTGATGCATTGGTAGACTGATTGACTATACAGTCTATTGACTATACTGCCCAGCGCCATGTTGAAAAAAAGGGTGAAAGAGCAGTGCTAAGAAACCATCTTGAAGACACCCACCAGTTACAGTTATTGTTTTAGCCTGGCTGGCTTGGCTTATATTAACCCTGGTTGATAATTAATAGTATTACTTTATATTGATTTTTGATCTACGCTATTCAAACAATCATTTTAAAGTGTCACTAACCAGAAAGATATCCGAATCAAGTGCTGCCAGAGGTGAAATGAGGATTAGTTCTGCTGGGACTTCACGACATTTTCTCTTTAAAATATGACTATGTTCTGTTAAGTCTTAATTCACAGCTCAAAAGTCAATATATTGCAAATCACTATGAAGCTACAATGATGACAGCTGGTCTAGTTAATGGCTGGCTGTTGATCAAATGATGTCTGGCACTGATTGGTGGCACACTAGTGGCACACTATGAATTTTATTGCTTTTTATAATTTGACTTAACCTGTTTACAGATGTTATGGATGTGAAACTATAGATACCAAAACCATTTTTTGTAACAGGCTGTAAGTACGTTGATTTCTGCTGCAAACTTGGGCATTTTAACATGGGGGTCAATGCCCTGTGTTGGAGCCAGCACCTAGTGGTCAGTCGAGGAATTGCACATTCTGTTAGTACCAGTTTGGGTTCAACTGGGAAATGAGAATGTTGCGCTTGGGTAAACTTTTCTGTTTCTGTACACTGAGTGCGGCTCAGATATTGTTTTGGCAGAATCTCGAATCCAATTCTTCAATTAAATGGGCTTAATACATTTTCTGATTTAGCATCGGTTTTTGCTTCATTATTGTTGTTGTTGTTATTTATGATTATTATTTCCATAGATGAGCATTTTTGCATGTTTTAAAGCTTGTATTGACTGTAAACACACTGTGATTAAATCTGAGAGTCAGGGGCAGTGGTATCTATTATTCTGCCTCAGCTCTTTGATTACTGCTGTTCTTCTGTTGATCACCAAGATTATGCAAAAACTACCATGCCAAATTTCATGTTAATTGGAGACTGATGGTTTTGTGTGAATGTGAACTACTTAATTTATAGGGCAGTTGGTGGAGGATCACAGCAAAGATCACAGAAACAACTTCATACAGAACAGTTTGTTTGGAAGACAAGTGCCAGTGGATTAAGAGGGGGACCAAATGAGGACTTTTGTGATCCAACCTTTCTCTCACAGTTGTGTTGAGTCTCTCATGATGCTGAATATCAGGCGTAATTAATTCAAAATTATGTTTTCTGTTTCAACACTATTAACCATATCATAATATTGTGATCATTTCAATAATGCGATCATCCATCTCTTTTTCATTGCTAGGAATTTTAACTGTCCCCAATTTTTGGGCTGAAATCTGTCATTTTGAATACTAAGAAGTAGGCAGAGAAAAGTTGGAAGGAAAAATAAATGCATGTGTTTTGCTCACTGAAATGCCATAAGGGGTTTGTCAAGGGCAGGAAATCTGACTTATTTTTCAGATCAAGGGAAATAAAGAGGAAGAAGACTGAAAGGGAAAGACCATGAGAGCAAAAGACCACTCCAGCTTTCCCTCCTCCTCAATTAGTTTTGCACAGAGCAGATGAAGCTCCCAACCTCTCCAGTTTTCTTGTTCTTCTTTTAGAGCCACATACACCCCTCCTTCCTCTTTTGTTCACCCATTTACTTAGCCTTCTAGTTAACTCTCCATCTCCTTTTCTCCACACATAGTTGTCTGCTCATCGATCAGTCTGCTGCTCATGCTGTATTTATGCTGCATCTACTTGCTCAATTGCTTTGCTTTTGTGATTATTACTTCCCTGAATTCTGACCTTCTGTGAATGTGGCCTGCCCATGAAATTCTCATTCTCTCCCTCCTCCTTTGTACATTGGTGTGGGATGGCCATGTACTGTCAGGACTAGGGAAGAGGTTTGGCATTGTGCTGTAATGTGCTGTTTGCTTCTGTGTTCCTGTCAATGTTGAAACATCTCCCCCATTTAATGTGAAATTCACTCTCAAGTGCTTGTTAACAGCAACTTTGAATTATGCACGTATTTGTGCACTGATGTACATGAACGCACGCACGCATGCAAAAAAAAAAAAAAAGCATTCTGGGTGAGAAAGACCTTGGTGAGCAAAACATAAGGGATTTTTTTTTTTTTTAAAACCCTGAAGATTAGTTTCAATGTTTCTATTTAGATTACAATTTTGAAGTGTTATTTGTTTTTATTTCCTGCTCATTTGACGATTTTAGTAAAGTTATTGCAATACCAAAAATGAGTTCATTACACAATGTTTGTTTTAAACTAACTGTGGTATATCTAAAGCAATGGCCAGAGTCTAAAGGAGAACTGCAGCTAAAGGTTATTAATTTCTCATTGGTTGAAAAAGACATCTACTGCATGAATTTCACCTCAATCAGTGTATTAATTATTATATAATTTATGTTGTTAGAAACCAGAAGCAATGAACTGTAACCTAATAAAGATAGTTTATTTTATGTATTTCTTTTTTTTTTTTTTAAGTTTTTAAAGTGTAGACTTTTCATTTGAAGACTATTTTGGCATTATTGCATGCTATTAATCATCAGGATGATTAATCAAGAAAAGCCTGTCGTCTTAAACTATCTAAAAATTCCAGACATAAAAATCGAGAGGTTGGTTAATGACTCCAACAGTTGATCAAAAGCAAATTGTATCAGGTATTGATCAAGAAATTCAGTAATTCAATTCTTTTTATATTTGCTTTTTTTTTTTGGGATCCATTTATGCACCCATTTTTCATTTGCTTCATTCTGATGACACCAGAGCCTGTCCTAGCTATCATTGGGAATCTTTTTTCTGATGTTTTACAATAAAGGTGTATTAACTTGATGTGGGGGGGGGGGACTAGTGTTGTTCCGATTCCGATACCAGTATTGGAAATTGCTCCAATACTGCCAAAAATGCCGGTATCGGTGAGTATGGGAGTCCAGGCACCAACCGTTACCAAGTGACTGGTTACTTTCTTTACACCACCAGCAAAAAGAAATACTTTTTAATTTTGCAATACTGTTTTATACTGTTCTATTTGGAAATAAATGTAGACATAAATGGCTTGGATTTCCTGTATTTATTCATGTTTTCCAACGATGATGATTATATTACAGTCAGGACATTTTTTTTCAAATTTTTTTTTTTAATATCATACTCGGATCGGTAGTCAGTGTCGGCTAATACCCACAGCTCAAGAATCGGTATCGAGAGGGAAAAAATGGTAACAATCTCTAAAAAAAAAAAAAATAAATAAATAAAAAAGATACTCGCCATAATCTGATTTTGCTACGTATTAAAAGCACTGATTAAATATGAGATGAGAGAAACTGTTAAACTAAGCTTTGCGAGCTTCACTTTTTGCATTTTTGCTGACCTGAAGTTGTCTTTACTCCAACATTTCTATTACAGTGATTTTTTTGGTAAACAAGGACGATAAAAATCTAAGGACAGGTTCTTTGTAAATAAAATCAATTCTTTCGAGAGATGCCTGTCACAGTTTTGTTACCTGTATGTGTCTTCAGACCAACCTACCCATCTTTAAGCTGAAGGAGTCTTGTGTGCGGAGGCGATACAGCGACTTTGAGTGGCTAAGAGCAGAGCTGGAGAGAGAAAGCAAGGTGAGTCATTGAGGTGAATTTGGCACAAAGACTGCTGAGTACTCTGATAGACTATTGACCATATCTGTAAGGTTTTGGAAAAAGAGAAGAAGGTGTCAAAGGAGCTTTTGGACCTCTGTTGGTTGTTCAACATTTTCCCAGATTACTTTATAGCCTCATAAATTACACATACAAAAATTTTGTATGTCTTTTATGTTGTTTTCTGCTTTCATTCATTTTAAGCACTAAAACATTTCCTAATAAATGGATTTTTAATTGCAGTGTGTTCTGTTGGGCTCTGTATTCTCAGGTAGTCGTACCACCTCTCCCAGGAAAAGCTCTTTTCCGACAGCTGCCGTTCAGAGGGGACGATGGCATATTTGATGACTCTTTCATCGAGGAGCGAAGGCAGGGTTTGGAGCAGTTTCTTAACAAGTAAGCCTGTTCTTTCATAAGATTTAAATTATTTATTTTTACATGTTCCTCTTTGCAGCTGCAGTCATTTGCTGCTTGTGCCTTAGCAAGGTGTCATTTTAACTTTCAAGAACAATTAAATACTTTGTACGATAAGTACATTCAACTTTTTCACTTCCCTTCACATTGTTATCGAACTGAACCCTCAGAGACAGGCATGTCTTTTTGTCAGTATCCTCCCTAATTCTCTTTTATAATCACCTTACAAACAACAAGAACAACCAAAGCAGACTCAAGTGTACACCCCCACAACATAATTTCCCACATTTGTTTTGTTGTTGATGTGTAATTTATGTTAATTGCAGCTCAAATTACAGCACGTGGTTCCCTGGGATGGTGTGGCACCTCTGCTTAGTTTTGATCCAGCATGTCCTCATTTTCAGCTGCAGAACAATAAAAGTTACAGTGTGATTGTAATCATTTGCTTTGATTGCAGACTTGGCCATTATCTTTGTTTCTTGTGCAAATGCACATGAAACAAAGATAATGCTACACACTTAATATATGTTTGAATATTAAGTGTGCAAAGACAGTTAAGAAAATTAAAACCATAAATATGTTTTTGAAAAAGATGAGAATGATTGTAATTAAGATTTGTCCCCCTCTCTCCTGCCTTTGCTTTCTGTGAATGAAACACTGCTGTTGATCATATTATTGTTCAGATTTAATACTGGCCAGTGTAGCTGGCAGCATTGTTTAGTCTGTGATTGAGAGCATTGTGAAGAGTAATTCCTTTGGAATGCTAAACATGATAGCTGCTGTAAAACAAGAAGGGAGGAGACGAGAACGATGTTTTTTTGATTACGCTGCTCAAACATAATTTGTGCTCCAGGTAAAGGAAAAAGGCTTCAATTCTCCATCTAAACAGCATACGGCCCTGAAATTTTTAACATGCTCCTGTTGTCCATTATTCTCCAACTTTTACAAACTTACTAAGCAGATTTGTTGAGAGCAAGCTTGATCTTTCCGGTGATTTCACTGGTATTTGACCTGTTAATCACTCCCTGTGCTGTTTAATTTGTCTTGAAATGTTTCCTATCAGAGGTTAAGATGCATACATGTGTGCAATGTTATCATGTTGATCTGTTCGGAGTGATTTATCGTTTAAAGAATTAGGGTCTCAGGTGCACTGGCTCATTCTCGTTAATCTTCAGTGCATCATCTTAAGGGACATTCAGGGAACCCTGATGTCAGAGTGGCTTTTACAGAGGAAACGGTACCAAACACAATATTTTCCCCAAGAAATAACTTTCAGCTGTCATTATTAAAATATGGCAAAACCTTAAACTATAATTAAATGTCATAGGCATTGTTGTGATTAATGGTTTAACTGCAGATTTTTTTTATCTAAACAACAGATCCACTCTAACCTGGATTTGAGTTGGTAATGCTTTCACAATGAAAAATGGAAACATGGTGGGGGAAGAAAATATTAATTAGGTGTTAATTTCTTTTTTTTTTTTTTTAAGTGAACGTAATTCAGAAAATGCACCAGATATTTTGAGAATGGTGACATTATATCGTGAATGCAGCAAAACACAGCTGAGCAAATAGTACTGTCTTTAAGTGGTGTGATTACATAAAGGTTACGAACTACCCTGTGAGATGCACTGCCAAAATCCTTTTTTTTTCTCCCTACTCGCCTCTTTAACTCTGTCCTTAACAACCTTAACCTGAACAATGTCACATTTTGCACATTCTTATGTTAACACTGCTTCCTAGAATTGAAAAGGAATAGACAGACTGAATGTGGAGCTTCGGAGCTCAGTGTGCCACATTAAATAGATGCACTTTTTTGTGTTTGATTGTATTTTTGCGTTGCTTGTCCAAGGTTTGTAAATATGTAAATATTTTAAGATTAATTTCTAGTTTGCTTCTAACGTGCTACAAATGTTTCATTTTTGTCATATTCATTGATTTAATTAATTAATTCTCAAATATTTTCCATTTTTGGTCCAGTGCTGCTCATCTGTCTGTATGTTCAGTGGTATGCTATTCTTCATGTTTAAGCAGCTACCTGTGTCAGATCTGCCTGTTGCTCTTGTGTGTTTCAGAGTGGCCGGTCACCCTCTGGCTCAGAATGAACGGTGTCTGCACATGTTTCTACAGGAAGAGATTGTGGACAAGAGCTACACCCCATCCAAAATCAGGCAAGCCTGAAAAGAAGACACAGCTCTGCTTAGCCTGGTCTGGCTCTGACTTGCTCAGTTTAACTTGGCCACAGCCAAGCTGTGACACAGCTTGGTCACAGCTTCAGGTTTCTCTCAAACAATATACATTTCAGTGACAATTCCCCCCTCCCGAAGAGCTATGATTCATTGCCTCATATAGTTTAATTAGTAATCCTGGTCTATGTTTGCTTTCACCTTCTAATTAAGTGAAGAGCGCTCTGCACACAACTGTGGTTGAAAGTAATTTATAGTTATTTCACATTATGTGTGGAATTGCCACTAACATGGATATTTTATGTATTTATAATTTAGCTATGTCCTGAATATATATATATATATATATATATATATATATATATATATATATATATATATATATATATATATATATATATATATATATATATATATATATATAAATAATCTAGTATCATCAAATGGCTGTTGTATGTATCCAAAGCTCTTGTATTGACCCATGGCATTTTCTATCCAGCACTGGCTTGTTGCTTGCCAAACTATCAACAAAACACACATGGACACACATTTGATGGGCCTTGACCTTCACACCACACACTTAGTAGTTGACTTTAAAAAAGAAAAGGAAAAAAAAAAAAAGGAAATGTGTGTATCAACCAGCACCTGCCCAATTATCACAATGTTTTCTAGCAAGTAATTTACACAGAGGGAACTGCAGTATTTCTACTGGCTATATGCATTTTGAGATTTGTATACTGCTGTGCCATTTTTGTTTATTTTGAAGATTTTCCAATAAAACTGGTGAAATGTCTTCACGAATATATATCTTTTTTGAACTGGACTGCTCCTCTAGTCTTGCAACACACATTTTTCAGTCAGTGAGGCACCACACGCTTCCACAACCAGTGCAGCTACCCTTAATTTATTATTCAATAAATACAGAGTCTAACATCTTTATTACAGAGTTTTAGGGGCTATGGCTATTCAGAAAGCTTATGGTACAGCCCTGAGTTTTTTGTTTTTATTTAGAATAGAGTTGTCATTACAAAATAAGGATCCAAAACACATGCTAAAATAATACATTACTGATGTATGACTTGCCATTACTGAATGATTTAGCATGATTTTGTTTAAGTTGCTAACTGTAATTGATCAATAAGAAAATGTTTTAGCGGATATTTTAATGTGCCACCAAATGAACTGAAATCTAACTGCATCAACGGGGCACTGAAGCTCTGGTAAAACCGCATCCAGATGTTTGAATTTTTAGTTAAATCTTTGCTTCATATTTCTGTGCTTTTATATCAGAGGTGTATATATCTTGGTCTTGTGGCACAAAAATAATGTTTAGGATAACTGCAAATTAATGATCCATAAAGTAATAGCAATTTACATGATCTCATAGTGACTGGAATATTTAACTCTTGGCATCAGAGACTGCTAGGTTAGATCATTAAGTCATATATTAGTGATAATTTAGCATGTGTTAAACCCTTATTATAAAGTGTTACTAGGAAGCTTTTTGAAACTGTTCTTTACAAAGATAAAACAACTTGAATGAGAGGAGTAACACCATTATTTGCTGTGATATGTAGTATAAACATGCTTCAAAGCTGCAGATGATGCAGATGCACTTTATGCGGGTGCTTTGAAAACGACTGAATTCATGATCTTTTATTCTTTTGGTTACAACTCTAAATAGTTATAACTCCAATCATATACAACAGATAAAAACATCACAGGCCACAAAAACATTTCCAAGTGCTGAATATTATTTTCATCTGGTGTTAGTGTCTAACTTCACAAAGTCCACCTAAACATTTTTAATGCTGCGCCTCAAACACCAACACAAATAGAACAGTAGCCACAGAAATACAAACACCATCCTCAGATTAATGTTTTACAGTCAGGAGAGCAAAGCAGTATAGCGTTGGCCCTCCGCAATGCCTCGTTGAGCTGCACCTCTTCATTGCGCTCCGTGCGTTTGGTTTCAGCACTGAATAGAGGAACAGCGACTTTCACGGCACCACTGCGCATGCGTCTTTTTTGTCTTTTTCTTTTTTTGGTTTCCTCCACTGGGATTGAACACAGCAATTAAAGATTGAATTGGTCGTTAAGCTCATTGGTCATATAGACACTCGATAAACATCGTGATATGTAACAATTATGTGTCAGACGAACTTGGCAGGTGCTCTCGTAGTCTTTAAGGCAACATTTCGGATAGTACAGGCAGTCTATAATGCAAGGTAGCTACATGCTAATCCTTAACTAGCGCAACTCTTAACTGGCTAACTGGTGATCCGGTTGTGTTGCAGTCTTTGTTTCAGTGGAGCTTAGGCCTAAACAGGCTATACTAAGATAGCCAAAGAGATCTCGTGCTCAGAAAAAAAAAACAAAAACCCTGCTGCACCTGCTAAGAGTCCCTTTCCACGTGCGTGGACAATTGTCGAGAGTTCATATATCACTGGACTTGTACATGTCGGAGAGGAGCCTGGTGATGGGCACGTTGCCGATAGTCTTTTTGAAGAACACCTCCTCTATGGTGGACGGGCTGACGGAGCGGAGCGCTGGCAGGAGCAGGAGCAGTTTACCGAAGCGACAGGGCTGAGTGGGGTGTCTGCAACACAGAACTGCTGTTACAAACACATCCTCACACTTCTGCAGCCCACCACTTGTGTCTGGACCATGTGCAGTCACATTATAGTTTAATGCGTGCTTAAAAACAGATTTACATTAGATAAGAGAAGGTACTTCTAATTCACTCTTACCTGGTGTGTATATAACTGTTAAGAGTGAGCTGTGCCTCATCTTGTAGTGCGGCGATTGCGCTGGCGTTGCGGAAACCTCTTAATTCAGTGCTGCCTTGTGTCGGAACTGTAAGACATGTGCCAAAAAATGATAAATTTTTATGCATTAGTAACTTCAGCTTGAGGGCAGTGAAGTGGCTCAGTAACAGTATAGTTGTATAAGATGCACTCACCTGCTTTGAATGTTACGATGCATTTCAAACACGCGAACTCTGTTGCGTCAAGGCGCATCTGTCTGAATCTGGTGACCACCTCCTGAAGTGCTTGAATCTCAGACATGATTTTGTTCATCCGTTGAGCCTCCGTGTTTTCGTTGTTCATTCCTTCGATTGGACGAAAAGAAGAGAGTCACCAACCAGGACAACAGCGCAGCACCGAGGAGCCATGGACTCCTGTGACGCATTTGCAGCTGCGGGTCATTTATCCTCCTTTACATACCAGAGACGGCAAGAAGAGTGGCCGAGTCCACAGGAATGGCCCACTGCGCGATGCCCAGAACAAACAATTCCCTCCAAGCATCTTCCAGCAGAATCAGCTGTGAAGGGGTCATTTCATTATTATTTGTTGTATTTTAAATATCAAAATATATTCATGTCAACAGAACTACTTATAAAATAAAAAAAAAATCTTGTGACATATGAAATTCTAATTTGAAAGGGCCCACCTATCCCAGCGTACCTGATCAGATAAAGGAAGGGTGGAGAAGGCCGGGACACTTTTGGCCCACTTGATGCTCATAAAGAGGAGGCGCGCCGCAGACTCGCACACAGACTCCGTCGCCACCTCGTACAGGTACATGGGGGTGCCACTGACCTCGTGGGGATACTGCACCATCAACAGAATCACAGCAGCCACGCGTCAGTTTGGGTTTTAATGAAAATTCGCTTCAAAGAACAAGCAAAGGTCGAATTCCAAGCTCCAGCACCTGATTTTATAATCATTAGTGTTGCTCTTGGGATTTACAGTGAAAAATCTAATTGGCGGATTTGTGGTTCTTAAAGAACGCTGAATCAGGACAAGAATGTCAACTTCTAACCTCTGTAGGAAAAAAAAGTAATCTTATAATAACGTTTGTGAAGGGAATAGTACAAACACTCATATCATAAACTAGCATATTAATGACTCGACTTATAATTCAAATAAAAATACATTAAAAGGCAATAAATTGACAATAAAAACATGAGTTAATGAATAGTTCGGGAGTCTACAACAATTTGTCCTAAAAATGATTTTTCCTTCTGTTTAAGTTCAGGTGCAAAATTCCTAAAGATGAGTATCCGGTAACTTTCAACACTCATGAGACAAGGAGGAAAAAAAAAAATCGCAAAAGGTTCCTACCTTGGGGGTGGGTTGCGCCAGACCCACGATGGTTTGTCTCTCTGGTGTGGTGGCCACGGAGCTCATTTCCAGGTTGTGAGGCTCCAGCTGCGTGACGGTGGTGAAGAAGGGAGGCCCGGGTATTGAGGACCCCGGAAAATGGGTCGAGGAACCGTTCACCTCTTTATGACCCCGGAAATACAACGCGACTTGTTTGCGGATGGTGGACGTCCGGGGCCCCCTCTCATGCTGAACAGCTGGAGACACCAAACACAGAGAGTGAATGAATGATCTCACCTGCTTTTGCTTCACGGTGACTGCAGTTTGTTTTGCTTTAGCCTCCCTCTAGTTAGAGCTCAAAGTGGGAATGCTCAGCTTTTAAAAGAAAAATAATTAGCAGTAATGAGCCTCGATCAGCGCTCCAACTGAGTGCAAATAATATCCCCCTTTTTTTAAAAAACAAGCAAATAGCAGGTAATTATCGACTTCTTTGGAGCTTTGATTAACAGCCTTAATAAACTATCCCATCCGAGCTGCTCACCTCGAATTCAAGCGCCACAGCATGGCGTTTCTATAGTCAAAGTGATAATTCAATTAAGCCAATTTACCGTCTTTATTCATGTTCACTTCCAGACACTTTTTCAAACGGCACGCTCGGCATTGGTTCCTGTGAGTTTTGTCCACGGGACAACCGCCCTGCACAGAGACAGAGAGAGAGAGAGGAGGGGATGAGGATGAGGGATTGGGGGCGTGGGGTGTTACAGCTTCGGGTTAGAGTTCTATCAGCGAAATCCTCCTGCTATTATCCCCCTGGGAGGCCAATCTGCAGGTAAAAGATCGGGCTATTATCTAGTGGTCCGTGGATCTGCGCCCCGCGGCTCCACTGCGGCTTCATCCCGCAGGATAAGTACTCGATCCCGCCCTCTGCCCGCCTAAATCTTCGCCATCCAGTCCTCACATTAGATTGGATTACACCTGTTCCATTACATGTTTAATCCAATACTTAATGGTCCAGGCATGAAACAATTAGGCTCATCAAGGACGACTTTAAACAGCGCCAAAAGAGAAGAAAGTGCGAAGAAGGCTGAGAGAAATGCGTGCGTAAAAGGCATATTCTGTGCGTAAAAGGCATATTCTGTGCGTAAAGGCATATTCTGTGCGTAAAAGGCATATTTTGTGTTCTGTGCGTAACGTTTGTTTGTTTGTTTGTTTTTTAAATTGAAAACTAGAGATTTCCCATATATATATATATATATATATATATATATATATATATATATATATATATATATATATATATATATATATATAAAATGTTCGGTTTGAATGAATCCCCAGGAGGTCTCACCTGTGAGCCAGATTTACACACGTAGGTCCGGTTTCTGCGGATGCTCCTCTTGAAGAATCCCGAGCAGCCGTCACAGGCGTAGACACCGTAGTGTTTCCCTGAGCTGCGGTCGCCGCACACTTTGCATGGGATGTCCAGAATCCGACCTGGGGGAGGCCAAAATGTCACTTAGCGCGCTCACTGAGCTGTCGGGTTTAAGGGAGCTCTCAACTCATCCGTGAACTCATGCATTCTGACGGTAAATTAAGGGTATTAAACATAAACACTGTGTAAATATGTTCCTGTTCTGTACTATTGCAGTATGCTGAAGTGTCCAAAGTTGTTCCAAATTCTGTTGTGAAGTGACTTTCACATCGGATAAACTGCTTGAACTGACCATGTAGATGTACAGTAAACCTAATAATAATAATAACTGCGTTTTAGAGACCGACTGTCCAACAGATCACTTATTTTTGTCCGGCAGCCACATGCACACACACTCACTGGACAACGCCCCGCGGCTCATCCGACCATGACCATGGGAATTCCCTGTACACATTTCAGAAATAAAGTCTGGTGGGAAGCGTCATATCTGAGCTTTCTAAAACAATGGCCCGACTGCTCACAATGGAGACATTAGGGGAAAGTGTTAACTTAATGATTTTCCCCCATTGAACCTCGTCTGACTGCCTGGATCTCGACAAGCTGCCAAGTCCACTTCATAATGGGACTCGACAGCTGCTTTATCCCGCAGGTCTATAGGCCCCAGGATTAGGGAGTGACACTGCACCATGAGAATAATGCGCACCAACTCGTTTCACCGACTCAAATGAAGTGTATGTAAATCGACCCTGGAGTAGATGAAAAAAAGTGATTTTTTTTTTTTTTTTGGTGAAGATTTTGTATTCAAATCTCTTAAAAAGAACTATATTTGTATGCATATGAGGGAGTCTTTTTTTCATTCTGGAGGGAAAAGCCGTCTATGTAATTACACTGACGTTTTGCCACCTGCTCATTGATTCACCACTGACCCGTCAAAAAGGGTGGCATGGGAATAACTACTCAGCAGCAAAAACAATGACTTCAGTGGGGAGTTGAGTTATAGGACTTCAATTGGTTGTTTATTCAAAATTAGAAGGCCGTGCAGACTATTAACTGTATAGGCCACAACCGTTTTCATGCTGTAAGATAATAGTTTCAGTGTGGAATTTATAGGCTATCTAAGATAATTTATTTATGAGCGAGAGCTGAGACATTTTCTTACCCCAGCAATGTGTACGTAGCAACTCAGTTGTAAAAGCCTGGTCGTTCAATTTACAGTGATGAACAAAAAAATAAAAAATAATAACAAGAGTCAGTTTAACTTAAAATTAAACGAAATGTATAGCATTAAAAACTATAAATGCTCACAATTAAATCAAACAGAATTTAGTTGTGAAGGGGGGGAACTGTATTTAACTTCCCGCTGTGGGGGTCCTGTGCGTCTCTATTGTGTGCAGTAATTGCTTGAAGATTTATGGCATATTCTATTAACGTAATCACCATCAAGACGAAAAACTGCTTAAAAGAAGTGGAAATTAAATTTTACTGAGAGGAAGAACCGTTTCCGCTGAACATCCGTAAAACCATTATGGACGTCAATAAGAATGTTGTTTTATTGTGTATAAGTTCAAATACATTGATTATTTAGGTCAATTGAGAATAACGACGGACTAGAGCAGCAGTGAAGCACGATTAATTTAAATGTTGTTTTTATAAAAAATCGCACCGGTGAATTTAGATTTAGATTAAAAAGTCAGACCAAGAACTTTAGGCCTGTATCATGGTCAGGATTAAATTTGTTTTCTATTCATTATTATGACTAGTACAGGGTAAACGATTTGGGGATAAATGTGATTTTAATGTAACAAAAAAACAAAAGAAAATCCATAATTTAATCGGAAAGAATGAGCGCATTTGCGCGTCACCAATTTACAGATTATTATCGTAAATACAATTTTTAGAGCATGATTTAGAGAATCACTTTGAATTTGTTTAAAAGAAATTACTCACACAAATTAAACTCTAAATTCAAATTCAAATGCCCGAGGATGAAATCACTTCTGCTCAGTCTTGTTAAGACGTTGCTAGAAATGAAATTACAGGCAACAAGTGGCATCAAGTGGGAGGCAAGTGGAGCTCTTCAAGAGGAATATCTGAAACTTAATTTTCACATTTTTTTCTCTGTCTTAGTCGCTTTATTTCCTAAAAGTCAGTTTCTTTTGAAATACATATTTATAACATGAATTGTATTTTCTATCTTACGCTTTAAAAATCAGTCATAGAGGTTTACGCATTGCAACTTGAATAACAAACGACAGTTATGTTCCCTTGAATCACTATGTACATAGCTATTTTTAGGCCAGGACGATTGAATGGACTTAATTACAGCGGAGAAATTCTGATGATTTAGCAAATGTACAGAAGCTTTAGGTTAAATGTCAGATAAAGTAGAGCACTTATTATTCCCCTGGAGCATTGGAGAGGAGCGAAACTTACTTGACTTGACATTCAGAATATCCAAACAGCCACTTGTGGAGCCAGTGGGTTTGCTCATCATGGATCCTCGGTACTTTATAGAATCACTCTGGGGGATATAAAAAAAAAAAAGAAGTCCTCTTTCTCTTTTTCTTCTTCCTGATAGAAATAATCAAACAGGTGAAACCACAGCACTTTCTCGGAGTCGTCACACGGCAGCGATGGAGTCGTGAAGTTAAAGCCCAGCGGCCAAACTTTACAAACCTCCTAATCGACAGTCCCGAATTGAAACCAGGGATTTAAAATCGTTTTCGGCACTCTTCACCCTCGACGTGCACGTTCCGGAGGAGCGGTGTGAAGCCCGGGGACGGCGCCCGGTTACCGGCGGCAGCGGCGCTCCTGCAGCCTGGAGCGCAGCAGCCAGTGCGTGAAGTTGGAAGAGTGGGAAGGGGAAAAAAAAAAAGAAAAACCGCTGCCCGGAGCGCTCCGGACGGTGCCAAGATCTGCGGGGAAACGAGAAAGCGAAATTTCGGGTAATGTGAAGGGTGAAAGCGTCTTAAAACCGGGACGCTATGTGACTTTGTGGTGCGAGGTCCCCACAATAAGCCTTGGTAATATTTATGAGAAGTGCCAGGGGGAGGCTGGAGGGTGGAGATCTCCACTTCCTTCATCCACTTGGCTTTCTACTCCAAACTCCAGCCTGACGTCACTGGCGTGTGAGGGGAGTGTGTGTGTGTGTGTGTGTGTGTGTGTGCAAGTGATGTGAAGTGCCTTGATTAGGGATCTAGAGCCACTGCTGCAGAAACAAAACACATGTTGCATGCGTAGTATTTTTCAACAATATCTAAATTTGTTTTCGCTTGATAATTTTATTCGTTTAAGCATCTCACAGTCACGTGACGGAGGGAAAAGAAGTAAAACAGATTAAACGCAAGACCATCCAACATTTTATAGAATAAAACAAATATATTGTCATATCTGGAAGAAAATGACTAAATTGCACAGACACAACAGGGAATTGGAGAAGCAATAACTTGCGGCTCTGACGTCAGAGATGCTGCAGTACACTGATACGGGTTTATTACCACGAGCAGTGTGCGCTTGCTCCGACCTTAAACAGTCTCGTGCTCCTCATTGCCTGTACGAGGACAAAAACACACGTTTCCAGATCCAGACGCAGTCCTCCAGACTGGAGGAGGAGGGCCCTGGTGCGCAACTGTCAAACTGATGCAGCTGCAAAGATGTTCTCACGATCACCACGTGTTGAATAATGAATATAGTGGAAAAGCCATAGAACGTAAAAGAGGTTAATTAGAAAACGATAAAAAATATACAAACTTTTCTTTTTTTCTATTTCTGTTTTTTTTTTTTTCTCGGAGGTTTTAGGAGGTCTGTTTTATATATAGGCCTACACTCTCTTTCTCTTGCTCGCGGCTCGTTTTTTTGAGCTTCAGTCTACCTGTTGCAGATGTTCAATCAAGCTTTCATCTGTGCTTGTCTAACAGCAGCGATTCAAAGGATTAATCATCGATTGATTGATGAGGATTCTTTGTAGTTAGAACTCGTTTGGTGACAGTTTTAAGCTATAGACAGATTTATGGCGCGTTTTGAGGAAAAAAACAACAAAGCTCAACGGAAAAATGCTGATTTATTTATTATTATGTTTTTGTCATTTTTAAAATAAAGATTGAACTGACTTTTTCATTGACTTCACATTATGAAAAAAGTCTCAGGCACCCCTGGTCTTGTTGTTTTATCAGATTTTAATGAACGCCCATATATTGTTTCTTTTTCTGACGCTATAGGCGAGCGTGCAGTAATATTATTAGAGATAGACCGATTAAGTCATTGGCTAATTTTTGGCCTTTTTCAAAATATTTGACATGAGTCACAGAAAAAAAATACACACACATAGTAAAACCACATTATGTTTAGAACAAAATAACTCTACAAGCAAGCGCAGAAGCAAGACTGTCCCTTACAGATGGGTGAATAACATTTTTGGACAATAGCATTGCACTTTGTTGCATCAATGTATATTTTCATTTCATCCCTTAGTTTTAATTTCTTATAATGAAGTGTATCATCCTAAAAACATACATAAATACGAAAATTCCTGATCATGCCTCTGAGAGCATTTTGCAACTCACCACACATAGTCAATAATCAGAATTTAATCATTATTTTCCTTTCACTTGACTTTTCAGTGTTAATAAGTAAGTTTCCAAATGAGTTTTTTTTCTTAATCAACACCTTTATAGTTTTACAATTACAACAGTTCGTTAAGAAATGGCAGTAGTAGCAAAAAAATAAAATAAAGATTAAAATAAAAAATAAAGAAAATTAATATAATCGGATAATAACAATTTAATTCTTTAAGCTCTTATGCTCCAGTGCGTTCAGATAAACACACTAATTCATTTAGATAGATCGCTTCCTGTATTCCCAGTATAGCGCCAGTTTTGAACGGGGCTCCAGCTCCCAGAGCCAGACCTGCAGTCGGAGATGGGTCCGGATGGTGTCGGGGTCAGACAGCGGGCTGCAAGGCCCGCTCACTGACACCATGACCTTGACAGCTTGCTGCGCTTTCGCCGGGTAACTCCAGAAATCCATATTCTGTTTTTAATTGTGTCCATTCCCACGGTACACCGAGGGCCATATGGGCGCACAAAGTGTCGATTTAAGCGGACAGGGGCGAGGCGGAGAGGCGTACTTAATTGCAATTAGCCATTGTTGCATCTTTCAACCTGCCCTTTAGCTCAACAGCTATTGCTGGAGCCTAACAAGCCGGGCGAAAAATCTTTCTACTTTTCCTTTGATTTCCCTGAAGGGACAGAGAGTGCTTCGGCTCTAAGTGGGACGTTTACCGCCACATAATGTGTTTTTCTATCTTTTAGTGGGGGTACTTTCCCAATTGCTTGTATTTTTTAGGCATTTCTTGCCCTTCTTACTTCCAAATGATTCAGGACAATATTTTAAAAGAAAAAACAACACAGTAATTAACTGCTAAAACACTGGATTGTAATGACCACAGATCAATAAGACTTTCAGATATCTCTAAGTGCACGTGTATGTGATGTGTGTGCGTGTGTGTGGGTGGGGGGGGGGGGGGGGGGGGGTGAATGGTGAATGTGTGACATAATCTCCTTAACTCGTCCTAATCCTCGTCATTCACTGATAGCCTTTGCACAAATATAACCAACATCGTGGTTGCCGGGGCTTCTCTCTTTCACTTTCTCGTATTAGAGACTCCCTTCTCCTCCAGCAGTCAATGAAATGACGCCAACAAAGGGGACACTGGATTGTGTATCTGTTTTTGGCGATCTCTGCATCAGCACGGATACTTGACATGCTATAGACTGTTTTAAAAACGAGTAAGAGTCCCTCAGAAGTCAGTGCAAAGCAATGCAGAGACCACACGTGTGTGCTCAGTATTTGAATGAGTCGTAAACCATGAGAAAACATTCAATATACACACACATAAAGGCAGACAGTCGGAAATAAAGGTGAGGATGTTGTAGGCAAAGGTCTTTAGCTGACTTTTCATTTCTAAAACATATTAGTAACATTCCAAGCTCACAAAAGCATTCAAAACTAATTAAAAATCGTGTTTGTTTCTTTTTCGTTTTGGAGTTATTTATTTATTTATTCTTTAAAAAAAAAAAAATCAATTTCTGATATTTTTCAGTGTTGAAAACAGCCACCTGCAGGGTATAGTTTAACTTTCTTTCATGTACTGCTATCACTGTGCAGGCCCCTAACCAATCAGGCATAAACCAATTGGCTTTAGGGAGAAGTCACTAAGCTCCAGAGAGCAAATAATGGGGAGGATTCAAGTTGAGCAAAGGCCCATGGAGCCTGTTCATCCTTTAAAACTGACCGAGGAACTCACCCATCTGATCTACAGATACTGATGGTGCTCAGTTAAGGAGAGGGTTGCCTGTAAGAAATTAATCATACAGGTGCGATGACAGATTCAGTTAGAGAATGTGACTGGATGTGGTATGCTCAACAGCTTTTTTTAAAAAATCTTCCTAAACAAAAAAAAGAAGAAAAAAGAAATAAGTGGCTGAATATTCTCTGCAAACAATGTAGCCTTAAATATGATTCATCATTCTACACAAGAGACAAATATTGAGTCTTGTTTCAGTACCATGGACAGTTCTACAGAAGGAATCACCAGATGTAGGCTGGATCACCTGTGCGTCTCCAGAATATCAATGAAAGCCCAACATCTGTAGACGCGTGACAGATTTCAGATTTTCTGCATCAAACCTGTCTAGTCTGAATGCTAGACCACATCTGATTTTCAGAGAAGTTATCTAAAAGATCATGCTCATAGATAATAATTATTCTGTCAGTGAATAAGACACAAAAAACAATGAACAAAATTGATCTCGTGAATGGAGGCAAGTCAGGTTGATTAAAGTTTCATATCTTGCAGTAAAATTACTTTCATGAACATCCATACAGTCAGATAAAACGGTCTAAATAAGCTGGTTTAAATAGTTTTCCTCCCTTTACACATCACTGTCTATTTGTGCCCAACCCCACCTTTGCATTTAATATCTTTACTGAACCTATAAATCAGATGTTTTATCGCAAATTAAACCACTCAGCTTTTACAGATGTGCAGTTGCCATTATTGTTCAATCCATTAGTTAGTTAATGAATAGGGACTTGATTTTTATGATGACTTGGGGGGGCTTGGCTTTTGTAAATATTTTCAGAGTTTTATCAAATAATTTGATCAATGATTTGGTAAAATTATTGTTTAAACAAAAGATTAATTATTTTAATCCATACTGAAAAATGGGCATTAATTGTAGTTGTAAATGTGCTCAAAATGAACTTTATCTCAGCAAAGTACAATCTGCCTTATCATTAACTGAATATTGATTTTTTTTTTTTAACATTTTAATACTTTAATGCACTTTTGTATTAAAGTATTTGGTCATACGTATACATTTTACTCATGTAAAATTGTAAATGTCTTATTTTTAAAAGGGTACCTTTGCAATCTTCACATCTCTGACACTGCTAATGTACACTTCTAAGTGATAAGTGGATGTCGTAATGCATGTGCATCCTTGTTACTTTCTTTTCACACCCAGCTTTGATATTTCTCAAAACAGTAAACCATTTTTAACATAGCTAGATTATAGTACGGTGAGTCAGTATAAAACTGAAACTGCATGGTTTTATCCAAAGGATGCACAGCATGTGCAGTGACAGGTTTTTTTTTGTTTGGAATCAACAAGTAGGTAATTTGTCAAATTGATTGTCCTAGTGGGTGTTAAATGGTTCTTATCCCCCACCACAGCATCTGTACATACAATCAAAACACTATTACAGATCTAAAATATCATTTCAGCATTCCCTCATAACACCACAACTGTGGGCAACCCCATCTTCTCCACTACTGCGGAGTTTAGTTCTGGTCACACCTGGACATGCACACACACACATTTACACACCTACCAAGGCTTCACTGTCATGTTAGGATCCCCAAAAATCACAGACCCAGCATCCAAACCCAGAAACCCACAAGTCGCTGTGGTGCAGTTGGACGCTCTGACAAATCTATTTGGGGCAAATTGTCAGTGAGAAACTTCCGCTCGAACTGCCTTGGACAAAACTGGCTGTTGGGGAGAGCAAATCCCACTGGATGAGGGTGGGGGACAATGGAGGGCGAATGTGTTGATGTGCGGCCGGTGGCTGGGGGAGGGACAATGGACGGATTAGTCAGTCCCCTGGCTGACTGATTTGAGATGGCTCCTCTCAGCCTCTCGCTGTGGGGAGTCCCATTGTCCAGCTTCTGATTCCCACTTCTCACAAACTCCAAACAAAAGTCAATCTCTTTCTCAAGGAGGGGGGGAGAATATCAACCCGCAATTCAGCTGGGGAAAGTGACTCAAAAACGTATTTGGAAAAAAGCACTGACTCTCTAACTCCTCTTCCACTCGTTACGTCCTTTTTCCCCCGACTCCCTGCCTCCATGCTCTTCGTTTGTCTTTACTGACCAATGGTGGGTGCAGAGGATAGTCGGGATGGTGAATGATCCCAGTTTTAAAGATGTGAGTGGGGATGGGGCACCTGTTGGAAGCTTAGAGGCAGCTTTACGAGCGGGGTCATTAATATTAAAATATACAGAGATGCCATCACGGGCTGGTCTGAAATCGGTCTGATGTCGCCCCTGGGTTCCCTCCCTGGATGGACCTCTGCTTTCAGCCCCTCGTGAAGAGCTTTCTTTTCTTTTTTCTGTCTTCTCTTTTTCTTTTTCCCCTCCCTGAAAAGACTCGTTAACAAATTATGACAGCTGAGTAGAGGGGCTTAGTCTGTTCACACTGCAAAGACAAACATGTGAGAGCCGAGGAGCCCTCAATGTGATCAATGTATCTACAGTTCATTTAATATTCTGCCTGTGGTGTGTGAAAGTGTTGGGATTTGCCTGAGCTGAAAGGGCAGGTTCCAGTCATGCAGAGGTGTATGGACTTGTGGATGAAATGTACACAATATCAAAAGTTCCTTTTTACAATGGTGCCTTACAATCATGAAGTAGACAAAGTAAAAAGAGCAAACTCTTTTTATAAGGTAAAGTAACTTGTTCTGATTTGATACTTAACAGTAACCTTTCATGTCTATTTGACATATATAGTTGTACTGATTGCATTACTTAAGTTCATGTTTCACATTTTATAGAATATAGTCGCATTTTCTTTCTTAACATGCCAACACTTGAGGTTGAATAGCAAAATGTATTTTCATCAGAATGGTTAAGAAACAGACTCATTCAGTTTCTGACAGTTCTGTTTGTTGGTCTCTGTCATCGGTCTGAAGCAGCTCTGAGCCAGAGGCATCACATCTGTTGGGATAGCAGCATTATTGTGGGCAGATGTCTGTGATGACTAATCTTGGGTTTCATTACCTGATGAAGATTTGAATTCAAGATAGCTTTTGGAAAGCTAAATGATCTGCAGTTTAATTTATGTGAAAAATGAAAAAAATAGCATGTTAAAATTAATTCATTCCAGATTTCATCAAATCATGGAAGATAAAATCATACTCTTATTTGTGTGTTATTAATATACAGTTGTGTTTAAAATAAGTGTGTTTTAAAAAAGTGAGTAAAGCTTAAAATCCTTATAATGGCTTTTATTTCCAAACATATAAATGCATTGTGAACACTGCAAATTCAATTTTAAATCAAACCACGAAGACCTTTTTTTTTTCAAATTTGTTACTGTTTACTGTTTGTTACTGTTTATTTTACAGAAAATGGAGAAAAGGGAATTTTAAGCAAAAAAAGGAAAAAAGCAGCATGGAGTTAAGTTAGTGAGGTCATCCATTTTGTGAATATAACAATTTTAAAACAGGTGACCCTTGTTAATGTTGCACATGCTGGTTTTAGTTCATTTCTCTGAAAATCTGAAAAATGGCTCATTCCAGATATTGTTCAGGAGAATAGTGTACTTCCAGAAGTTGATTGGAGAGGGGAAAACACATGAAGAAGTGCAGAAAATAATAGTCTGCTCAGCTAAAATGATCTCAACTGCTTTAACATGGCAACCAAAGACCAGAAAGACATGGAAGAAAACAGAAAACTACAATTCAAATGGATTGAAGATAGCCAAAATGACAGATTCAGCCAATGATCATCTCCAGGGTGATCAAAGAAGATCTAATGTTACCTGTGGGTACCTGTAACAATTAGAAGACATCTGTGTGAAACCAAGCTATCAGCAAGAGGCCTCCACAAAGACCTGTTGTTGAAAATAAAAACATGTGATAAAGAGGTTACAATTTGCCAAAGACCAAAGAAAACTGACACAAAATTCTGTGGACTGATGAGAGCAAGATTGATTTGTTTTTCGGGTCTAGGAGCTGCGGCAGTTTGTCAGGCGACCCTCAATACTAAATTCAGTACACTGAAGCATGGTGGAGCAAGTATCATGATATGGGAGATGTTTCTCATACTCTGGTGTTGGGACTATTTATCACATAACAGGGATCATGGATCAGTTTGAATACATCAAAAATATTTAAAGAGGTCATGTTGTCTCCTGCTGAAGAGGAAATGTTCTTGAAATGGGTGTTTCAACAAGATGGTGACCCCAAACACTCCAGTGAGCAGCAGCATCTTGGTTCCAGATCAACAACATCAAGGTTATGGAGTGGTCAGGACCAATCCCTGGACCCAATAGAAAACTTGTAAGTGACATCAAGAATGTTGTTTTTGAGACAAAAGCTCCCGTATTCACAAAAAGTCTTCCAAAACAGCAGTGCTGCTACAAAAGGATGGATCATTTTGATGACTTACCTTTGATGATCAGCAAATGTCAAAATACCATTCCTGAGTCAAACTGCACACATGCAAGTCAAGTAACAAAAATCAAAGGACATTTTATAAACACTTTGAATGTTCTCTGCCTCTCTCTCTCTCTCACACACACACACACACGATCACTGTGTCTTAATTACTTTGGCAGCCAAGTCAACATTTGCTGTCATCAAGATTAACCAGCCATCTTTAGCACCCGTTCACCTGGAGTCGCTGTGACGGTCCTTCTGCTCTTTAACCAGCTCCTTCTTAGCCGTCTGACTGTGTTACCCTGCTGACTCCGCAGGTCAGGTTCAATGATCACGATCTGGGGTCACAGCTTCTACTCATTAACCCTGAGGGAATCTGCAGCAACAGGGGGTGTCATCAGGAGCTTCACTGTCACCTCATGGTTCGTAATACACACCCAGACAAAAGAGGGGTAACTCACTGATAGAACCAGGGCATGTGATGTTCAGGCAGGGGAGCAATGTGTGTGTGGGGGGGGGGGATACAGCTCTTTAGAGAAAAGATTTAAATCATTGTTCTGTAACTGGGTGTCTGATGCTAGTTGTGCAACTTCAACTGGGTAGAGACCATTGAATTTGTGGTCATTTTTGTTTAATTTTACAACAACAGTAGAGTTTTCAATGTATGATGCCTGAATATTTGCCAGGTCAGTATTTAAAATAACTCTGCTCTTGGAGCGAAGCTCTCACCTTTGCAGGTGTAAAATGTCCTGTTACATTATTGTTAAAAATTTAGCAGTTTTTCGAGCCACAAGCTACATGCTCTGAATACTTGAGAAGCACTTAGCTCCTCAAAAATTTAAATTTAAATTTTGCTCCTGAACACACAGTAAAGGAACTCGAAAATATAACTAGCCAGGAAGTATTCCTGTGTAACAATTGTGTCGTGGCTGGGCTCAGAAAAATGACCTAACAGAGGAGGTGGATTTAAAAGGTTTGAGGTTTGCAGTAGAGTCTGACAGGAAACTGGAGCTGAAGCTGGAGCAGGAAAGGATGCAGGTAGGAGAGGAGGGTCCAAAGATGGGGGGGGATGACTGAAGTCCTTCACCTGAACCGGTAAATTACTGACTCACCTGGTGGAAAACAGAGGAGCATAAAACAATATACAGGGTGCAGGCAGAGATCAGAATCGGAGTTCCAGTCTGTGGTAAGGTTCAAGGGTTTCAAAGACACAAATACAAAATGTAAATCAAAGGCACAGGTCCAAATAGACAGGCAGGTCAGGCTTACAAATCCACTCAGGGGCTAGACAGAGTTCTGGGGCCAAAATCACAAAACACAGACTCAGGGTGTGAGCATGTCTTCCAAATTAAAATCTGAGAACAGGTGTGACTGATCAGAGTTGATTAGTGAGATGAAAATTAGTGAGATGAAACCAGTGGTGAGGGAGGCAGGGAGAGGAAGTGACCCATATATGTGAGCTGAGACCATCACATCCTGAATGCAAACTGTATCGTAATTCTGCAGTAAACATTGATCTCTGCTACTTTGTTTTGTATATTTCAGTCTAACATGCCTCTTGTGGTTCTCCCACTGTTTTGGAGTTTTATTCTATTACTGTTGTTTGTCTTTGTATACACTGCAGCCTTCCTAAAAAAGGATTAAAATTTAAAGCAGCATCTCCATTGTGTTTTGTTAATAGCTCTCGTTATTCAACTGAGATATGCGTAGCATCTAAGATGGTCAAGCTGCACATTTTTGACACCCAAAAGTGTGTCAGCACTTGACCTGTGTGGGGAATGTAGCTGTAATTTTTCACTAAAACATGTGAGCACAGTTCACATATTTTACTAAACACCTGAAGCCCTTCCTCATTCCTATAATCAATCAGTAATGAAGTAATGATAAATGATCTAAAACACGTAGATAAAGTTACTGTGGGGAGCACTCATAAGCTTTAACAACGTTTGAATTTTTGATCTGATCGTGATAGTACCAAACGATCCTGTGCAAACTCTTTTCTGTCTTTATCTGGGCATAAATATTTGGATTGTCACAACATTCAAATATTCATGGCGGATGATGAAGCAGGCTGCTTAATCATACTCTTATTTAAGATACACTTTTGGGTGCCATTTTTTTTTTCCAGAACCAAAGTGGTAGAATCAGATCAACGGTGTTTTCTCTGTAGTGGGGATTATGTGCATCATTGTCTTCATCATTACAGAGATTCCCACCGAGTTCATCTCTTCAGGTCTTTGCAAAAGAAAATGTCATCAAATAAAACAGTAATATGACTTTAGACTATCTAAGTTTTGTTGAAATAAATGATCAAAATTTAGATTCCAAGTTAAAGGTTTGTCAGCCACATTAAAAATGATTGTACTGTATCAGGAAACCTGAAGTTATGCTTTCATCCAGCTGTTTTCTTTGTGTATTTTCTACTTGCACATTAACGCAGCTTAATGGAAACATTGCTCTTCAATAAAGAGATGATATTAGTTATTTTAAGGTCTTACTTTCCACCCTCAGAGGTGTCCAGTGTTGTTTCTTTTTTCACTGTTTCACTAGAGATCTTTTGTCATGTCTTCTTTTGCAGTTCTGGAAAGAATTAGCAGAACTTTCTGCCTTGCCTTAATAATGCAATCTTTCATAAAATGTAGTTGTGGAAGTACCATGAACTGGTATTTGGGTTTTCAGATTTTTAGAAAAATTCACTCAAAATTTCTAAAACACTTGGATGGAAACCCGTTTAAGTGTGTTGACCGCAGTGACACTAATACATGGACCACTCAGAGACGGAAGGAGACATCTGGAGTCTTGTAGTGATGACAAGGGAAACTGTCACTGATGATTAAAAATAATATTAATAATAATGACAAAAAAAGTAATGTGTACTGAGTTTAAATACGCCAAGTGGGACAGTTGAGGACTCTGATATTGGGAGGGGGTTCCCAAAAGTGTAACAAGAGTGTAACCAACAGTGCATCAGTTTTTTGTGTGGACAAGGAATAAAACTTTTCACATCCTCACTTGCATGTGTTAGCTCTTCATTTACACCATTACAGTTTCACTCTAAAGTGATTTTGAAACTGCTGCTCAGTCAACATGTGACTACATATTGTTTTATTGTTTGTTGTGACACAAGACAAGCACAATGACTGACAGATAGGAAATACTGTGGCTGTGTCATGGTTTGGATGTTGTTGAATGTATCTCTGATCTTATATCATATCTTATATTTTTAAGAGCATGCTTCAAATATCAGCAGTGAATTAAGGCTATATCTACTCATAACAAAAATAACAATAAACAGACATGCCAGAAAAAGATTGCATGCTCTGAGAAAGCCTTTCATTAGCGTTGCCGTTGAACTTTTTTTTTTTTTGTGCTTTTAGAAATAAAGAGTAGAACTGATGAAAGCAGCTGGGGGACATGGGGTCCTTTAGAAACACCCAAACAATAACGAGGGCAAAGAGGCACTTATTTTCTTTCTCATATTCACCACATTTTCTCCATCATCCACCCTTTGCTCGACCAGCCACCCCACCACCCAGCAGCTCGCTGTGTTCCCATCCTCAAATTCCTTCAAAGTTTCAGATGCTCACAATTCCACAATACCCAGATGCTGTCCTTTGCTTCCCCCCCCACCACCCCCCACCAACCCCCTTCAACCCAGAGCTATCATTCATAACCTTTCTGTGGAGCTGAGAGTGAAAGAGGTGGGATAAGGGAGAAAGAGGGGGAGCGGAGAGCAACATGGCAGCTTATTTAGAAGACTTCCTTTATTGGAACATGTGCAAGCAGTTCACTCACAAAGGACTTAAATAGGATATTTTCTGTTCCCTATAGTTGCTTTCCCCTTTTAAGTGCCGAGGCAAAAAAAGTAAGTTTACAACTCCCTCCTCAATGGGGGCTCTTCACTCTCAGGTTGCGGGGACCTGAGTGACCTAGGAAAGTTAATTAGGAGGCGAACAAAGAGCGAGCGGGAGCAGAATGCCTCGCCTCTCCTCCAGCCAAAGATGTCATCCATTAATTAGGAAAATCTTTAAGGTGGCCTTATTGAATTTACAGAAAGCCCTGTGGTTGGCGGGCAACAGTTTTTTGATCAAGCCTTGACTCAAACAATGTCTTTCTGGGGGTTAAAAAAGAAGAAGAAGGGAGGAGATTGGTGGTAGAAGAAGTGAGGGAGAAAGGAAAGGGGGTTGGAGGGGTGGACGTATGGGTTTGCAAGAGCAGTACAGTTTAATGGTGGAGGGGTGGGGGTGGGGGTGCTGTTGCTGATTGTGACAGCTCAGATTCACATGGGTATGGGGGGCATAGTTTGGGAATGATGTCATGCAAAGGCAACCTGGGGGCTTGGGAAGTAAGAAGGAGGGGGTGCTGAGCTTGAGCCACAGGGGCCACTCAAAGTTAACATCGCTGCCTGCATCTGGGCCAAATTCTTTTCTTCTGGCCCAGGAGAGGCTTCCCTGATGCACGCCGAGCCCTCCACCACTCCTCCCACTACCTCGTTCACAAGTGGGGGCCTGCTCTAGAGCTAAACCCCAGCTAACTAACAAGCTAACTGCATATTCAACCCCTGCTCCCTCTGAATATTATAGCTGGGTGATGCAAAAACTGTCATGAAGCTCATCTTTTTTTCAAAAAGGGAATTTGTGGAATGAAATATGTTTAAGATTGGGTGAGTAATATTGTTTATTTGACACAACTTTCAAATTTCTCTGATTTTGAGCTATTCTAACCAAACAATATCCAATGCTTGAATTCTATTGAAAATCTGTCTTGATTTACTGTCATCCTGTCCTTTTTTTAATTAAATGATTTAAGTAATCAAGAGGCTGAACTGCACCACTGAATTTGAGCTTCCCCTCAATTCTAATTGCTTACTGCTAATTTTACTAATTAGTAATATTTGTACTATATTTTATCTATTTATTTATTTCACTTTTTTCTTAATTTACTAATATGTTCATTTTTCTTTCTGCCTTTTGGAAAAACATTGAATTGACTTAGCCACTACTGATTTTGAAAGCTTGTGCATTATTTGATTATGTTTCATTCATAACGGTAAAGTGAAACAATATTCTAACGTTATTGATGGTAATGACCAATAAAAGGAAGCAACTCAGAAAAGAACTGTCAGAAGAAGACCAAGATTAAGAGATTTGAAAGAGGTACCACTTTTGTAGCAAAAGAACTAGCAGTATATATCACCACCTTAATGTGGTGGTGTTGTCACCGCCATGCAAAACATAATAGGCTCTTGGATCATCCATCCATCCATCCATTATCTATGCCCGTTCTTTCCTCTGCAGGGTCACAGGGATCTGCTGGAGCCTGTCCCAGCTATCTTCGGGCAAAAGGCAGGGGTACACCCTGGACAGGTCGCCAGGATCATTGAAACAAAATTATTTTCTTCCTTTGCGTTCCTTTCCTTTTGCCTTTTTCCAAGGCACAAACTGTTGAACTGAAATTCAAAGGTATGCTGTGGGGTGAAGAACCAGGAGGTACAAATATCTATCTAATGTTTCTTTACAATCTATTTGTTATGCATCATCATTGTTGCAAATCACATGATGATGATAATGATGATGAAATTGTACTACATCTTCAGTGCAGGGGACCTTGTAGATGAAAGTCACATGCGTGCTCATGCTACATGCTGGCATGCTGTTGTGTGCATGAGTCTCCTGGGATGTGAACCCCTCACCCCACCCCCTCCTGGGGGACTAATTTGAGGGGAGGGACGATGTGTTTTGTTGCTTGTCAGAAACAATCACCCCCCGGCCCATTACATTTACAGCACGTCGTGCTTTCATTGCTGTAACACACTGAGCTCTGAGAGGGGGAACGTGGCTCTGAGAAGATCGTGGAGAGAAATCACAAATAGATAATCTGTTAAAGAAACACCTAACTTGTGAAAAAAGTGCAAATAACAGAGATCACAGTTGAAAGTTTGGAAATATTTCCTTAGTCATTTTCTGTGAGAATAAAAGTGAATAACGACTTTATTTAGTGAGCCATGCGCTGCCCCCACCTTTCTCTTGTCCTCTGTGCCGGCCCACCCGTCCTCCCTCTGTTCTGTTTGGGCACTGGAGGTTGTCAGTCGGGGTTTATGTCCAGTTCACTGGAGCTGAAAGAAGTCAGTTTCGCGTCTTGTTATGGAACAAGTCGTCCTGCCTCTCAGGAGCGATGGTCTGGGTGAGCAGGGTGAGCAGGGAGCGGGACTGTCCCCTGGAGACGACCAGCAGTGAGGAAGTCAATGCCGCTTTTGTGCCACTGCTGTCGACTGCGTGCTTGGTAATTATCCTCCCTCTATATGAGCACAGACTGAACTTTTCCAGAAGAGATCCCAATCCAACAGACCCATGGAAGAGAATACATCATCAACAAAGATTAACTTCTCAAAGGGCTGGCTAGGATGCCTAATTGAGGGTGAGACATGGGATATATATATATATTAGGCTGGGCAACGATTAAAAATTTTAATTGCGATTAATTGCATCATTTCCCTGATTAATCATGATTAATTCGCATTGTATACGCAAAATCAAATAATGTATTCAAAAGTAGAGTAAAATGCACTTTTATTAAAATGTTCTAATGCCATATAAACTATAAAACTTTTGACTTCGGCACTTGTCAGTAACACATATTTAATGTAAATCTCATCTTAAAAAATGTAAAATAAAATAAAGCTTATTGCCACTGCCAGGGCATTAATGTCATCCTGTTTTTAAAAAAAAAAAAAATGTAAAAGTCTACAAACAAAATCCAACAAAATGATTGTGGCTCAGCACAATCAGAACATTAAAACAGGCAATTTCTAAGATAACAGCAGAAACTTTTAACGGGGAGTTCAACTTGGCAGTTGTTACAAATAACCTTGTTTCTGTTGAATCCTCCATCTGGGAGAATTTTCAAATGAAAATGTCCATGTTAAAGTTCAGTAACTTTACCAATCTGTGTATCATTCATTCTTTCTATTTTCAATTTAATCAAAAATTAAAAAAAAAAATTAAAAAGTGACATTTTATTATGTTTTTTGTTTTTTAATCTTACACACACAAAAAAAAAAAAATGCCTGTTTTTTTTTTTTTTTTTTTTAATATTTCAATTTTAGACTTGGATCAAAAATACGTAATGAAAAAACGGGCCACAGGAACTGAATTCGTTTTATAATCGAGGACTAGACTTTCTGTTGTCATTACACATCTGTGCCACTAGATGGAGCCGCACTGAAGTAACCAGTAAGAGAACAGCAGGACAGTGAACACATGGAGCAGATCCGATGTAACATGGAGGAATGACACGAAAGTTTTGTTGCAGTCCAGAATTTTCTTTTTCGACAGAATTGTTAATATTGCTACCTGAGTTGCTACCCGAATTGTACACAGATTTTTACCGTTCTCCATGTCTGTTTTAGCTTTATCACATTGCCAATTGTCTTCCGGTTCTGCAGCAACCAGTAACAAACTTTTCAAAACAAAAGCATGTGAGCAACATGCGTTAACGCGCAATAAAATAAATGTCGGTGGTAATAAATGAATGAGTTAATTCGATAATAATGCGTTAACTTGCCCAGCCCTAAAGTTGATATTAAATATTAAGAGAGGAGGAGGAAAGGAGTAAGAAGTGGAGGAGGAGGAACCATCTTGGATGCTGAAACCCATGTAGAGCATGTACCACTAAAAGACTGAAGAAAGGATTGACACTGAGAAGTTCTACTAGTGGCCATAAAGGGCTGGTCTGGTGGTCACTGGTTTCCTCAGAATAATTTTATGGTGGTTGACAAACTCTAAAAGAGAGCAGTAGTGATAGACATAGCAAATCCCCAGTGACAGGAACATCACAAGGAAGGAACATAAGGGTTGAAGGAAGAAATAGAAAGATGTGAAAGGTGAGGACAGCAGTAGTGCCAGTGGTAACTGGAGCACTTGGAGCTATGCTGCTCACAAATGCCCGTTCCTTAGACTTGTGGCACCATTTAAAAGGGAAATAAACAGGCTTTCCAATGGAATAAGACTGATTGCCAAGAAGTATCATTCTAACAAAGAAATGTTCTACAAACTAAAAATTTCTGGCACCAGTGTCCCTCTGCTGAAAAAACAGCACAGAGACACTGATCGTGGCTGCAGAAGAACAGGCCCTAAACACAAGATCTATAGAGGTTGGGGTCTACCACTCCAGATATGACCCCAGATGCAGGCTGTGCACAACCAGGTAGTAGGCATAATACACAGAAACATCTGCGGCAGGTAAGGACTGGATGCCCCAGGGTCAAGATGGGAGACGCCTCCAAAGGTGACAGAGAACAAGCAGGTCAAGATCCTGTGGGACTTCCAGATCAAAGCGGACAAACTGCTGTTCTGATGGCTAAATAACCTTACATAGTGATGGTGCTGTAACCCCATTTTGGATTGGTGGCTCCAACAAGTACCAGGAACACCATCTGAGATCTCTGTCCAGAAGAGCACATTACTGTGAACAGCTAAGATCTTGCGCAAAACCCTCAGGCTCCAAAGCTTCTGGAAGAGGACCTGAGGTTGAAGGAGACAACACCACCTGGGTGGATGAGGGAAAGTAGGGGTATATTGTACCAGCTGTACTTTTTGTGCTTAATAAATAGGGAATACCTCAAAATTGTGGATTCATTGTGGATTAAGTCTTTGCTCTATATATAGACCCTCACTGGAGAAGTATAAAAGTAATTCATATGCAAATAATGTATTTGCATGTCTGTTTTAATTACAATTTTCATCACTATTACAAATAAATCATCAAAATATTGATAAAATATATTGTGCATATGAGATCTACAAGGCCATCCAACATTTGCCACTGATACAGTGGGAAATGAAACCAAACTTTCCAGATATTTGGATATAATACACTGGTTTGGCATCAACAAAATTATCAATATCTCATCAGCCAATCTCACAGTTACAAACTGTGCATGCATTGTCTAGAATTCAGGTCATTGAGGGCCACTGTTCTGCATGTTTTAGATGTTTCCCTGCTTCAACACACCTGACTCAAATAAATGAATCACCATCAGCTTGTCTGCACAAGTCAGTTAATGACCCATTCATTTGAATCAGGTGTGAAACATTTAAGACATACAAAGCAGCAGCTGTCAAGGACCAGAAGTGAGGGATCTAAACACATGACATCTCAAAATTGTGAGTACCTTTAATTTGTAGATATCCTTATCCTGATATTATCTGACACCTGGCACAAATTAGTGTGTCATTGACAGACTTGTGTAGACCTTGGTGACAAGGCTGATGGTGATCCAGTAATTTGAATCAGGTGTGTTGGAGCAGAGCAACATCGAAAACACGCAGGACACTGGGCTCTGAGGATCAGGATTGAAGAGCACTTGTCACTAAAACAGGACACTAGAAGCCTCATAATGTAACCAGTGATGTAAAACACAATATTTTATATGAATTAATCCACCTGACAATGAGCAAAACCTGTTCTATCCAAGTCTGTAACCAAAGTTAAACGCTAATAGCAAAACAGAGCCCATTTTAACAATCAGAACCTCTGACCTCATCATGGCCTGGAGTTACTTCCCTACACTGTTCACTTCTTATGCTTTAACGTAGCCACCATTATGAGCTTCCTCCAACAGCCATACCCTCACCATGGTCTGTGTCTATGTCAGTGGTATTTGCCCACATTATGATCAGCAACAGGTCAGTCTTATAACCACACTGAAAAAAATAGTAAGTGTGAAATAGGTTAATCTTGCAGTAGGAAAACTGAAGAGCACCTGTTAGCTCATTTAAAACTCCTCCATTTGAACCGGTCTCAGCTCAGCTCCTTTCAAATGGTGCAGAATAGGCCCGCCTTGATCTGCATCACTTGTCATCCTCGGGGACACTGCAGCGGCCAGTGTAGCGGGCAAAGTCAGGGCTAATCCCTGGAAAAGAGGAGAATCACGGGAGAGGAGAAAAGCAACAATAACCAAGTCAAGCGTGTAAAATGAAAGCGAAATCTCTATTATCACTCCCTGCAATTCCCAGCAAAGTGGTAAAATCGGGGTTAGTTTGTGATGCGAGTCAGACGCGGAGGGATGAATATGGGGGTCCCTGTGGGTTGGGAGACTCACACGACGAAAAGGGCAATATTCTGGAAAAAAAGGGCAAGAAGAAAGCCCCTCTCCCATCCCGACATAACCATTAAATGCAGTCTGACTTTATGTTGTATAGAGAGGGGGGGACAAGAAAAGAGGCACAGTTCTCTGATGAAAGAATGAGGTTTTTGGCGGATTAGGGACGGCCCAGAGGATGAAGAATAACTTCTGCATAACTTTACAGCTATTCCCGCTCCCCACACCAAGAGCCAAGTCTAAGGCTGAACCGGTTAGAGTTAACCCCTTTGTGATTGTTCAACTTTATGAGGTCATATCACAATCTCTCATCATCATCATCATGAAACTTGGCCAACATTATATTAGCCTGAGCTAATCTGCCAATCAAATCATTGTCTAGATTTGAAAAGAAAAAAAAGTATTAAAAAACTCAACAACATTTTAAAAGTACCATATTTCCCTTTTTATAACATTCAAAACCTCTACCGCACTAAACTGCACCCTGCGTTTAATTTCACATTTTAGCAGTTGTAGGTTTACAGATGTTTGCAAATACAGTGCATGAGCACAATTTCAAAGTTTCTGTTTGAAGAAGTTAACTTCTTCGTCTCACTTCCTCACTTTAAATGCACATTTCTCTAGCAGTGGTCAAAAGAAAGTACATTTAAGTCGTTTTAAGTCTTTTTTTCAATTTGAGCATCTCTTGTTGTTTCTCTTCTAAATTGTTTATCTGACCTAATTTCCTCACAAAAACCAAAGATGAGAGAAAACAACAAAAAATAAAAAAATAAAAAAACTTTTAAGGTTGGTGAATCAAAACATTTCTTCTTCCTTTTTTACTCAGTCAAGTGATGACACCTCAGTTGCATTTGATGCCCCCCCAAAATTGTTCCACATCTGTCTGCAACTGTAAGATCGTGCATTCATGTAGGTGACTGTAACCTTCGAGGCCTTTTTATGAACACTCTGCGTGCCTTTTCCTCTACCTTACTCCAAGCTTCAGTCACTCTCTCCAAATTCATCAGTGTATCCCCTTTACCTAGTTTCTTCTTTGCATACACTCCATATTCTGCTCTAAATCAAGAAGAGCATCTTCATCTGAAGGGCTCTTATCATCACATTGTCTAAATTATGAAGCTAATTAGTGATTTTTGTCCCCTCGGTTTTTCTGTCTGTTAATGAAGACATTTTCCGGTCATCTCAGATAGTGATGATATGCCAGTGGTGATATGAGAGTACTTCGTCATCTGCTAGTTAGTAGTAGTAATAATGATTATTATTATACTAATAATAATGATAATGAAGAGCAGAGGCTTAATCCATGCATTCTTAGAGGCATGGCTATTTGTGAAAGCTGACTGTAACCATTCAGCATACTAGCAGCAAAATCATTAAGAATTCTTCTTTTTGAGAGCCAAAGTGTAAAATAATGAAGGAATGGAGAACATCTGAACAAGTGAACTCTGGTCCGGAGAAGAAGAGTTAATGAGCCACCATGTGCAGTGAGAGAAGCATCAGGGGCCACAATTACAAGAGCAGGCATCAGAATAGGCCGCTAATGCTGTTCGCATCCTCTCCCCGCTTATTTTCATTAAGCCTGATGACTGCGGAATTGATGCGGCCTGCAAGTTATCAAGAGCCACTAATTTCGCATTAACGACCATTGACTGTGGTCGTCTGATTCGATGGGGTTTTTTTTTGTGACAATTATCACAATCAGGATCGGAGCCCGAATCGTTTACCTTGACTCCGTGATTATTTGCTCCGTGCCGCGTGCTCACTGCAAAATTACACCGTGTCAAGAACCTGCAAATAACGTGGAGAGCAGGATGAAGGACTATCCGTTTCCAGCAGGCATTCACATTCACACACCTCCCCCTCTGTACACAGACAGACGGACAGACAGACAGAGCACTTATTCATCACTTACTCCTATAAAACACGCTGCTGTCAATGTAGAAGGAGATTGATAATTTATTGAACGACGTTTTAGAGTAGCCTATTTATCTTACATCTTGAAACCTTTATGGTTATATGTTTTATTTTAAAGTTTATAAATTTGTTTGTATACTAATATGACTGAAGGCACATTTTTTTTTAAAAAATATGACTAATGACACTATTGCACCAAACTGAAAATACACAGATGTGTAAATACTAAGACAGGGAAAAAACAACAGTGGCAGAAGCAGAACAGAAGTCAGATTAATCCTTTTAGAAGAAATGTAGCCCCGGTTTAAAAAACAAAAACGGCCTGAGTATGAAAAGTGTAACATAATAATTTACTAATGTAAACAAGTGAGATAACGCATATGCGCTCTCGCGAGACTTCATATCAAAGTCACATGATCACGTTGGCCAAAACGAGGAAGTCATGGGTTGTTTGGAGTGACAGCCAGCAGCAAAGCTTCTCCATTCTTCGTTTTCAGTCATGTCGACGCACAAGGACAGTTTGTTTTTTGTACTTTTAGCGATAAATGTTTACGGCATTGCGGGTAGCGAGCTAGTCAACCTCAGTGTTTCAGAATCGGCGCGAAGCTCTGCCTCAGTGATCAAGTCTCCAGTGTTTACGCCTGCTGTAAACTCTTTATTCCACTTCAGCCTGCTGTCCTCCTTCCCCGAAGATGAGGAGATCAATGAATACTGCAGCGAGCTGCTCAGCATATTTGGTCAGAGATATGAAGCCTATGTGAAATGTCTGATACCTGCTGCGCGACCCGTCAAAGTGTGCCAGAATTGCTTCTCCAGTTATGTCCTCCTGGATGAAGTCTATACAAACATTTCATCAGACCAGGTACGTCTATCATTAGAATTTGTTTGTGTTTTCCTTTTGTCATGAAACTTCTCTAGTGGACGTGAAGAAGTCAGGCCGGGTTTATGCGCAGTCGTTTAGTCAGTCACGAGGTTTGCTGTGTGACTGTATGAGAAAGTTTGAGGAAACACGGCTTTGTCTCTGTGTCTGCGCTAATCTGGGTGAAATATATTATTTGATCTGTTTATTGAAATGGGATGGAAAAGCCTAAATATCTTCAGAGGGTACTGAGTGAATATTTCTGTGTTTGTGTGTCCTCAGATGGGTCCGAGCAATGTGAGCTGCAGGGACAGCCTTCTGCGCAGTGATCGGCTGATGGTGGTGTACATGCTGTACAGCAGCCTGGAAGAAATTTGGGATAAATCCGCCTGCAAACGTAAGTCTGCCACAGGAGACAAACAACACTTAAAAAAACAGGTATTTGTGTCAAGGATGTGAACATTTCAGACTCACATTTACGTGGGTAGATGCATGATCACAGGGTCAAGTTCCAAGCATTTGTGGTTTGTTGTTTTTCTTTGGGTTAGTTTGGTGAGACTGAGCAGCACACACGTTTAAAAAAATGTGGCCTTGATGTTAACTAGCTGGATTTCCTGCCCTCATAGCCACTGAGAACTTTAACAGTGATAACTGCTTCAAATTTGACAGATCACAACTGTGATTTCTGTTGATGAATGAATGCATGTAGCAGTAGCATCATTACCAGACTCCAACTAGTAACAACTCTCTTTTTCAAAAAACATTCAAATTAACATTTATAATAACATTAATTAATATTAATGCGTATCCTAAAAGACTTGGAGGAAATGTTAAATAGATTCCCTTGTACCCTAAAAAAAAAAAATCCAAGCAACATAGAATTACCAAAAAGAACAGTTTTTGAAAATAGCCCCTTCGGGCTGTCTTCAAAAGTGAATTACAGTAACCTCCACAGGCTATGTCCACACTAGTCCAGAAACACCAGTTGGAAAACAAAACCAGACTCAATCGACCCTGAGAAAAGAAACTCCTGGGTTTTCAGTTTCAAATCAGGGCTTCAGAGTTAGTTCAGTCAACTGAGTATGTTTATTCTGTAGTTTCCGTGACTATTCAAAGACATTATCAATGGAGCCCCATTACTGTGACTCACCATGGCAACGCCAGGTAAATGGAAGAGATCCCCCTACTCCTCTTCACTGAATAAGTGCTTTTACTGTAATCACGTGGGGCTTTTTGCTGAAACATAGATGGCTGGAGTTGTGCCGTTGATGTGGGAGAAAATATTTAGTGGCAGGTGAAATCCTTATTAAAAAACAAAACAAAAACAAACTTAGATGCAGCGGAAGAATTGGGGGTTGTGACCCAGGCCACTTTTCTCACAGTGCTGCATAATGTTCACTTTTGAATAGAGTTCAGTTCAGTTCAACTTTATTTGTGTAGCATCTATTACAATACAAATTGTCTCTAGGTGTTTTGCAGAGACTCAGAGCATGACCCCTTTACAGATATTATTAACTAAAGTAAGGTTTTTAAACATATTTTAAACACATTATTTAGGCTTGGGGGGCTCCGGCTCCAGTTTGCAGATTTTGATTTTCGTGGGGGGGGCGCCGCCGGTCTTCATTAACCGTGAAAAATAAGGGATCACTGTACAGTAATCCCCCACACTTCGTGGTCTCAGCAATCACGGTCTCAGTACGTTGCGGAAGTTTCAAAAATATTCATAGAAAAAACTATTAAAAAAAATTGAAAAAAATTAAAACGAAGCGCACAAGGCTGAATGGAAACCCATCACATCAAGAACGAGTCTCGGGAAGCAACAAGAGCCGACATGGGAGGCCCCATGAACGAATATTGAAGCCTGTGATTGACTGCTATGACGGACATTACTGTACCGTCAGTTGTCTGTACGCTGATTGGCTGACACGCGTCCCCGCATCTCCCATCTCTTGCTCTTGTCAGCTACGCACAGAGGAGAGATCGTCAAAGTGAGTGTACGTTCCGTAGATTTTGCGTACGTGCGTAGATGTATACTGTATGTACATATAGATGTACATGTACATCCACATCGCAGTTTTCACCTATTGTGGGGGGGTCACAGCCCCCATTAACCGCGAAGTGTGGGGGATTACTGTATCTGTTTGGATCTTCAATGTACTTTCCTGACACAGACGGGACATCCCATCCTTCAGACTTCTCCAAAGTGAGCAATATAAGATCGATTGTCTGTGTTGAAATTGAATATGTTTCAGGCCCCTGCTATAATTTAAACCAGGAATGTTCTTCCCCTCTCTTGCTTCTCTTGGTTTCTCTGTCTTTTTGCAATTAGCCTTTTTTTTTTTTTTTAAAGATTTTCTATGATAACAGTTTGAATCACATTTAAAATGGTATGCTTGCTTAAAATGATACCAATCATGTTCCACCAATGATCTAATTTGAATACAGTACTATAATGCAGCTCTTTATTTGGTGACCTAATTTTCTGTTTCTTTTTTTCCTCATTCCCCCTGCGCAGACTGTATCACTGAAAACCGCAAAGACCTGACCAATGACACGCTCTACTTTTTGAATTCTTTCAATCAAACGCTCACCTGCTTTGAGAGGAATAAAGAGGTACGCTGTGATTTGGATGATGACCTGTCTCTAAGTTGATATTCAAATATACTTTATTGATCCGCCAAGAGGGAAAACTCAGGTTCAAGGGGGAAATTATTTTGTAGAAATTAACTGTGATGACCGTCTTCTTTACAGGGTAACCACACAGAGCTGTGCAAGAACTGTAAGAGCACATACAGGGGCCTCAATGAGCTGTACAGCCAAATGGAGAAGAACGGGACTATGTGTATTGACATAGAGGATGCGGTATGTATGTTAGCCAAGACAGAAAAACTGCTCCCCCATAGTAGTTCATTGATACAAACAGGCAAATTTATACACAGAGGAAACTTATAAACCTATAGCTGTTACTACTGTGTTTGCTTGAAGCTTAACTTTACCATGCACATTCAGTAGATCAGCATCTTTAGTTATTCACAAATCCACACCGTTTCCCCCTTACTCACTCAACTTTCAACCAGGACCATTGCACTGATATTCTGTCTTGCTTTGTTTGTGAACATCTGAGGTGGAAGGGCAGCAATATTTCTTCCATGTCTGTTCTCCTTAGGGAGGTAGTGAAGAAAAAAACCAAAAAAATAAATAAAAAAAACAAGAGAATAGATGAGCTCTGTGTGTAAAAGCAGGCTGACATTGCAGAACATGCCCCTCTTAACCAGCAGTCCCTTCGATGATTCTGGGATGCTGGCATGCTTTGTGTGATCACACACTGATATAGTGCAGTTTCAGCTGTGTGACATACCGGCAGTTTAACAAAGATTAAAATTTTTCCTTGAAATTTTGTGCATGCTGTGTGAAAAGGGCTTATTAATCAAGTCTGCATGATAACAACAGGCCCATCATCTTATGACCACATGTACACCCCTTTAACGATTGTTTAGTATGCAAAAATTTAACAGAGCCTTGCAGCAGTTTGTAAAACTGTCAGGAATTGTACTGTATTAACACGTTTCTGAAAGATTTTTTTTTTCTGTCCTGCAGTTGCAGAATAACACCATAACATATAAGAATATTGTCTCATGGCATTTCATTAAACTCTGTGGAAAGTGGAGTGGCCAGAAATGCAATAAAACATTTACAAACAAGAAAAAAAAAAAAAAACCTCATAAAAATGAATATGGGATGTCTGCTGTCAATGTGCACAGAACGCAGAGGCGGAGAGTTAACTGGGTTGACTTAATGGTGTCCTGTCACTGTGGTCAGCTGAAGTTTGTTGATTGCATCATTGTCTTATTTCAGATGAATGTGACCCGAAGACTGTGGAGTAAGAACTTCACTTGTTCCTTTCCCCGTGAGGAGACGGTGCCTGTCATTGCTGTGTCCAGCTTCATGCTCTTTCTGCCCATCATCTTCTACTTGAGCAACTTCCTTCACTCTGAACAAAAGAAACGCAAACTCATACACCGTGAGTAACCATCTTAATTTGCCAATTGTCACACAAATATATATATTTTTTTGACTCTGATATTGAGGTTTCACTCTGGATCATACACAAAATTTAATGATTTTGTGTGTGTGACTGTTGATGGTGGTTTTTTTTTTTTTTTTTTTTTTACTGAATTTGAATTTATTTCCATTACTTTAGGAAGATTCTTAAGACACCTTTTGAGAGGGATGCTGTAGAATATTGAGTCCCATGTGATGGTTAAAGACATATATCAGTACCAGTGGTTCCCAGATTTTTGCAACTCCAGACCCAAAGTAAAAATGTGTTTTATTTCTAGGTCTCTAAGTTACAAAACTTCAGGTGCCTTCAGTCCATCCTTAGTTCCCTTTAAATGCCCATGGGATAATAACGCAAATTCTAATTAAAAGTATCAACTAAAATGTTAGACACAGAAAACACTGAGCAGTACATTGAGACTTAAATCTCCCTCTCTCCAGTTTGTGTTATCAGCTGAGGTACATTTGTTGTGTATTATTATGACTTAAATTAATTTCAACTTTGACACTGTTAATGTAGATACAAGGCAACAAAATACAGTTAACATCTAACCAGAAGTGCATTTTCATAGTGCAAATCATTTTCACATTTGAACAGTATACAGTGTAAATTGTAAAAATTATAAAATGTAATTAATGCAGAAAAACTGTTATTTTCCGAGGGCTTCACATACTTTTTCTTGCCACTGTAATGTACTGGCTCAGTGCTTGTTTCTGTTTCAGCACGTTAATATTATGTTTCCACTTTACAGCCAAGCGAGCAAAGTCATACACCAGCCTGATGAACATTCAGGACAAGCAGAGTTGAGTCGACACAGGTGAAAGATTTTGGGGGCCGGGAGTGCTTTTGTCATGGCGTTGTCACACTGTACTCCTGAGGTTGTCTGGCTTCAGTGAAAGTTCAATATTCAACAGCAGAGCACTCTGCTGATTTCTTTTTGCCACACAGTATTCAGAGGACTACATGGATCAAAATAAGATTGAACTGAAAATGAAATGCACTCGATTTTATAATGCACTAAGAAGACTTGGGGCACATTAAATATTTGCTGTCTCTTTTTTTTTTTTTTTTTTAAGAAAGAGAGAGTTGTCCCCCAAATGTAATAATTTGTTCATTGGCAGAATTACAATTTTCTAAGAATGTTGTTGTTGAACAAGTTAATAAAGTTTAAACACATTTTAGGGATCCATAAATCAGAACTTGCATTGAACTTATTGTACATCTCACTTAACAAACTTTTATTCAGATGCTTGTTCTGCACAGTAGCCTCTTCCTCCTCTTCTGGCGTCACCTTCCTTATTAACTTGTGAACAGTCTTCGGGTTGTTTAGTGCATCCTTTTTTTTTCACTGGAGAGAGCGAGTGGTTTGTATGCTCGGTTTGATTATGTGTGTGCTTGTGTCCAGCTGTATGTGCGTACCTGTATGTACTCTATTTATGGGAGGAGAAATGGATTTTGTGTCTCTAATGTATGTCCAGAGGAGAGCTGCAAAAAGGAAGCACTTGATGTCCATTAGTGGTGACATGTATCTGCTGTAAGAAGGCGGGGGGATGCACATAGGTGGGGTGGGGAGTAAATAAAGACATAACACACAATGTAAGAGCCCTCCAAAGTACCACACTGTGATGTTACCTGTTTTTTAGTCAGTGTTTTTCTGTGTGGTTGCATAAAGCTTTTAATGTGCTTTTTTGTCATTTTCCACTGATGTTTAATTTAACTTGTCAAAAGTTTCTGACTGAACTCTTTGGGAATAGCAAGTCCTGAGTTGATGAAAATGCTTTGTCATAATGTAAATCTTGATTATGATTGCATAAATTAAAAAAAAAAAGAAAAAACAAAACCAGAAAACATGTTATAATCACATACTTGGTGCAAGTTGTGCATTTGCCATTGCTGATGATTTGTCTGCATTTAATTGAAATTATACAAATGTTGAAACTTTTTTTTTAAATGTTACTGTCTTTTTTTTAATGTTTGTTTTCTGCATGCAAGAAGAAAGCCTAAAACCAGTTTAATGCCCTTGATCTTCAGGCTCTAAGCTACTACTGCATTACAAACATACATTATTCTTTAGTTTCATTTACTGTGTGGACACATGCATTTGAAAACCATTGTCAGTGAATCAGAGATCATCAATTCATCCAGAAATGCAAGTTGAAACTCTGCTGTGCAAAAAAAAAAAAAAAATAAGAAAAAAAAAAACAGTACATGAGTTCTAGAAATGCAGCTGATGAGGTGAATAAGAAAACGGTCTGTGGTCTGATGAAACAAAATGAAAAAGAATGAAATGTGAGGAAGTAGACGAACTGCTTCTACCTAACATTTGTAAAGCTGCCGTTCTTGATGGTGTGGGATTACATTTGTGCAAGAATGTGAACATCAGATTTACACAGGTTTTGGAACAACTTGTGTCTTTCAGAGAAGGTCCTGCTTAATTCAGCAGGAGACTGGCAAACCACCATTTTACACCACAATTTCATATAGTAGTACTGCAGGAAGTGCTCACCTGTCACCCTCTGAAAACATTTTGTTTTATAAAAATGAATAAATACTGTAAAAGAGGCACTCATTTCTATGAATAAGTTAATAGATACATAAATATCTAAATTTTAAAAATGTATTATCTCTGTGTGAAACTGAACAAGGCTTGAACAAAGAACGTTTTTTTTTTTTTTGTCTTATAAAATCCTTAGGAAAATTTTCCTTTACAAATGTAATAGAAAATGTATGAACTTAAGTGCAAATTTTGGGAGCTTTTTTCTTTTGAACTTTTTTCTTCATTTTCACTTCTTTTTTCTTCAGCTTCATTATTATTGAGGGAAATGTGCTGTTATTCACTCTGAAAAAGCTTTTCACAACTTTTAGTCATAATTCACATTCACAGAACTACTTCAATCAAACTTTATAGAGCTTTTTTACAGTTTTGCCTCAACTATAGCCTCAGCTTATAGATGAACAGTTTATTTATGCATCTGTAGAAACATCGGCCCTGTTTTCAGAGAATTCCTCTTTAAGTTCTTCTTAGATGCATACTCGAACTGTAACTGTGACAGCTGAGCATTATTGACCCACGTGGCGTTGGATTTCCAGCTGTTTCTCCGTACAGGAGCGGGCCCTGCAGCTCACGAGCTGTTAATCTAAACGCGGGATAAAGACGGGCTACTTGGCCGAAGAATCGTAGCAACACATCCGTTAAACTCCTTTGGCTTTTCGGTCTTGTGGAGCGCTGAAACTGCGGGCCACCGGCGGTTCTAAGAGCCGAGTCATGTGATCCAGCTGCGGCCAACGGAGCGCCTCCAGACGCGGAGAGGCGCGCAACACCGGAGCTGGAGAGTGACAGCTTTGATTCCTCGTTGCTCCACGTCGGCTCTCTATGAGCTGGGGGCGAGAGCGTGGGTGAAAGTGGAGGGACACCCCCCCCCCCCCCCCCCCCCCCCCCCCCCCCCAAAAAAAAAAAAAAAAAATAAAAAAATTAAATTAAAAAAAACAAACAAACAACAAAACTAGTCTCAGCGGACTGGGAGCCTGCCACGTGACCCAAGAGACCGATGGAAAAACTGGTGGATTCAGAGAATTAGGCGAAAGTTAACGGTGAAAGGAGCACTTAGATCCTTCACTTAATAACAATAATGTAACAGTATGCAACTCCGCGAGTGCGTGTGAAGATTATGCACTCTCTCTGAATCAAAAGTTGAAGATCCATCTTTTTTATGCACGCTAATTACTGTTGAAAAGTTACTGCTTAACAAAAGGTAGCACAACTTTTGGGAACCATAAGAGATGCGAGGAAGTGTAAATCTATGAAGGACTCACAGTTTCTGACTCACTGTGAGGAGAAAAGGCAGATTTACCCATCTTTTGAGGCCTTTGCTGCAGAACAAGCAGTAGGATACATCTGATAACATCTGATAGATGAATGAATCCTCCTGCCTTGATAAAAGCTCTGACACTACATATATAAACTTAATATCTGCTGCTTGATGGATGATTATGAAATTAACCACAGAAGTTAATTAGTTATCCACAGAATAGGTGCAGACATAACTGCATAATTATTCATTTCAAACCAAATATTCCTTTTTTTTTTTTTTATGTGCCAGCACATTGAAGCTCTTCTCATATAACAAGTCTGTTGGCCTTTAGTTTCATTTATAAGGTGCGATTTACAGCAAAAAAGAAGTAAAAAGAGTCCATGCATTTGCAGTAAGTTGAACCAAGCGTGGTCTGTGTCTTAATTCTGCATCATGTTTGCAGAAAGGTTCATGAAAAGGTCTTAAAGCCATTACATTACTTTATGCTATGGTTGTATTGAAGCTCCTTTTTAAAAAAAAAAAAAAAAAAAAAAAAAAAAAAGTGACTTACAAATGAACAGCACAACAGCTGAATCAGTTGAAATCAGGCCAAGAAAGAAAGTCTTTTGTGCCTTGGACATAGAAAATCAGCTTTTTAAATGTGTATGCAGAAACATTTGCACAAATAAATGACATAAATACATTTCAAATGGATGCATTACTGCTAATTTACACCTTAGATCAACATATTAAGTAGGATTAGCATTTTTTTTTTAAAGACAAAGATCTACCAGAGACCAAGTGGGGTGTATAATGTGTCTTCCACAGTCTCTGGTGGGAGCTACAGTGTGTTGACACTTTGCCAAACTTTGCTGGGGGGCACATTTTTACACACCTAGTTTTTTTTTTTTTGTCGCATCAGCTAAAATGAAAGAGGATTTCATTTAAACTGATGGATTAAACATAATTTTCTCTCTTATGTTAGGTTATAACAACGTACAACAAACAAACAAACAAACAAAGCAATTCACTAATTATTGTCCAATGCCATGCAAAATGATTGTACACCTAATCCACTCACAAAGAGCTTTCATTTAGAAAGACCATAGGAATAAGTTCTGGTGATTGATAATCAATAAATTCGTTAGTTGTTGAAATTAAAAATATCTATATATATATAAAAAAGACAAATTGATCTCTGATCTCTGTTGGTATAGTTCTGAAGTTGGTGAAAAAAATGATGTGCCTGTGGGACAATGGAAATTTATATTAAGAATAAAACAAAAACAGTATTGAGAATGTGTAGTTATGGCATACAAATAAACCAAAGGCCTTTTGAGGCCTGTTCAGATATTAGCTAATCACTCTGTAATACATGATTTTAGGGTGAGAACTCTTTAGTCCACACATATGGAGATTAAAAGGCTCATTTTAATTAATCCAAGCTGAGCTATTTTATCTGAATAACTAAGCATTAGTGCATAAGTGAACTTGCTGACGTAGTTTAAAGCTACAGACAGAACGTTGAAGGATTGACTAAAATAAACTGCAGAGTATTGCATTTGGATTTGAAATACTGAGGCAAACCTGAAGGACAATCAGCATATACGCCTAAATGACGACTTTAGGGGACTGACAGGCAGCTTTTTATGCACAAACCATGAGAAAATGTTTTCTACAGCAGCTGCCAGCTCAACAGATGAGTGGAACTTCAATTTCTTTCTGTAGTAGCCCATTTGCCTTTTTGCATTTTTGCATCTGTGTTTGCCTCAGTCGCTCAGTCCTCTTAATATTGATATCTGAAATTACACAGTGAAAGACTTCAAGAGCACAGACTTCTGTTGTAAGCCTGCTTGCAGTACACAGATGGCAAAAACATACCCAAGTTACCTTGGGACAAGGTCAGTAAATTTTATAATCGAGAGGGATGTTCTTCTTTTTATTTGTAAATCTAACCTTCTGTTTTCTTTTTTAAAACCCCAGTTATTAAATTCCATGTTTTGCTGTTTCCATAACAAGGTCAAAGCCTCCTCTAAACTAAATGCCTTATTTGTATCATCCTTCAATCTTCTGTAGCCATTTTATAAAGCACATCCAATATTCCGGAGCAGCAAATGTCCCGTTCGTTAAGGAAATATTAAGAAACGGTTAGTTAGGACTTATGATCTTATGCAACCCCCACCAACAGCACTATAAGCTGTCAGTTAGCTAACTGGCTAAAGGTCAGGCTTAGATTATGCACTTCTCAACCCCTGAGCAATGAATATGATGCTTTGTTAAACAAGGAATAAACATATTGCCCTGAGGGTAGGAATTAACACACACACCCACACACACACACACATGCACCCTTTCTTACTGAGCAAGTAGAGTGAATAAGGCTTATTATACACCTGTGAGTAGGGTCAAAGTCTGTCAATCCCTAGCTTATAGTATTATGATAGATTATAGAATCACTCTCTAATAGCAGTCATTCAGTTTGTAATCTCAGCAGCTTGATGCAAAAGCACTCAAGGTTCCAGCTAAGGGCCTTTTTGAAAATAAGGCATTCTCCTTACCCCCCCCCCCCCTTTTCTTTTTTTTTTTTTTTCTTTTTCAAAGGTCTTATGACAAGTCAGCTGTTGGTGATATCACAGATGCTGGATCATATGTCAGAAACCTTTGCTGGCTGCATCCCTTGAGGCTCAGCAGCGGCCAAGGCCTCTTGAGGGCAAAAGAGCGGGAGGTGCCCCGGGGGGTGGAGATGTCGAGGATGAGGGGTTGCTCTTCAGGGCAAGAACATCTGACCCATGTGCGAGCTTGTTTGTTCTTGCAACGGTGACATGACAGTGCCCATCTTGATATCAGCTTGGGGAGACATTTATCATTTGTCAGTTGTGTTAATAGGAAGTCCAGATTGTGTGCATGTGAGTCTCTGGTTTTTTTGTTTGTGCTGAATCCACAGGGATTTGAGACACACCGTTGTCAAGAACTAAATACTTCACCGATAGGAGCCTGTGGTAGCTGAGATGTTTGGATCACAGGCCTGTGGCGCCATCCTAAGTCATCTTTGAAAAATTACATTCTTAATGCAATTCAAAGGTCAAGTCATTATGTTTTGCAGAAAACTGCCCAAAACTGTGTTAGGGATTTGATATAATAAATACTGTTTATATTCCACTAAACTTCAAACCAACACCCAAAACTAATCAATGTTATGCCATAGTAACTGAAATTAATAAACAAATAATCCTAATTCATGCTGAATCAGTTTTGCTTTGATTTTTCTCTTTGATTTTAATTTCCTCTATTAGCCGTCTGCTGCAGGTCTGTAAACTTCTGCACACATGCAGAAGTCCCTTTTTGCTTATATCCTCTTTTACAGTAAAAGACGTGCATACAAAACGCCCCAGAAAAAAAAGTATTGTGAGGAAAGAAAAAAAAAAAATCAGCATATGTAAAATTTTGAGCCTAAAACGAGGTTCGGCGTATTAATAAATAGTGAAGGTTTGGAAACGTCAGAACCTCTAGATGGCAGCAGTAAGTCAGGTTTGTAATCGAGCATGAGTCTGGGTGTTGGCTTTTCTCTTTGCGATGATCTTCGTTAACACTAGTAACAGTTTTTATCGAGTAATAAAGCGTTGCTGTATCAGAGTGATGCCGGTCGATACTGCTGTTTGGCGTCTAAATTAAAAGATGAAGCATCGGATAAAGAAAACTTTAAAGCCTTTACTGTAAAGACATCAGGAATTAGAGCTGTCAGTCTTTATCAGATATTCATATGGTCCACAAAGGACAGTTAAAGTGTGACACTTTTTTGTTTAGTTTTTTTGTTAATAAAGGAAACTGCTATATCTCTAACCATTACATACGAAAAAAAAAAATCCCACGAGTCTCTCTTTCACCTGAGGAAAAACCTTTACTTATACTTTTATATTTAGTTGCATTAAAATTTCGTCATTTAAGTCATGTAATGAGAATTCACAGACCTGTAGTTGATATAAAGCACACGACATCGACTCCTGTTCTTTAGCCTATTTATTGTCTTTGAGTTTCTGTTTTACGAAGGTACTTAAAAGCAGCACTCTTCACTTCTCTGGTTGCTCCGTCTCCATAGCAACAGTTATCAAACAGAGCCGCGGCCTTTCAGAGCTGCGCGTTTTTTTTTCCTTTATTTAATCTAAATCACCACGGCGATTAGTAAACATTTACTTAAATATTTCTACCGATAAGTATTATATACACACACTCTGAATATGGAAGAACCTGATTCATATCCAGAAGAGCAACTTCAATATGTCGAGTTGTCCGAAAAGCAAGACTCCACGAACCAGTAAGATGCTTGGATTCTTTTTATTTGTTTGCTTTGCTTGCTTTAACCATAATCTTTATCAATAAACCCCAACTTAAAGGAACAGAAATTGTTGTGCATATTGATTAGATGGAAATGAGCTTATCTAGCTGCTTTGGTGATTTATGTCTAGGGTCTCCAGTCAGGAGGTTGAGGAGGAGCGCGAGACTCACGAAGAACAAATGGAGAAACGGCAAACGGTTTAGTATTTACATGCTTTCTATTAAATTTTTTTGGACTTATCAGTAATGCTGTTCCATTATCCTCCCTAAATGTTAAATATAAACACAGATGCTTCAATAGCATCTGCAGGCTCTCCAGATGAAATCTTTGTTTCAGAATTTAAGTGGAAAATTGTGCAGTGAAACTCTACAATATGACTATAGAAGAGAAGCAAACACAAAGGGAAAGTGCAGATTATTTACACACCAAGTGTACAAAGTTAAATACAGTCCAGTAAATGCTATCCATTTCAGTCCAATCTTTATTCCAATTCAGTCTAATTCATTGCAATTTATGCATGAATCAATTCATTTTGGTTGTTTAACTAGCATTATATATTTATTCTCCCCAGAGGATATTCAACTTGCAGAGAGATTTGAAAACATTAGTTACCAACATCCAAATTTCAGCCGATGCCAGAGTGCAAAGTTCACGGCTGGATGAAACTCAAATATCAAGGTAATTCCTATAAACTTCAAAGGTCCAAAGTCACCACCCTGAAATGCAAACCACAGTACAACCACCCCCACCTTTCTGTCACAGAGCGAAGTTGCTGGAAAATGATGCCAAGTCTAGCGAGGAAAAATATGAGGAGATCACAAGAGGGTGGACAGTGGTTAATCAGATGGTGAATCCTTGGGAGCTGCAGAAAGCCTTAGACATTCAGCTGGAGCTGTGTGCCTCTTTAATACAAGACAAGAAAAAACTCAGAAATGACCTGCAGCAGGTAACACTTTCCAAGTGTCAGTCGAGTGATAGAATGTTAAAACTATATGTAAAAGGGTAACACTATTATTCACCTTTGGAGCTTAAGACTTTGACCATAATGTGCTAAGCAGGCGCTCAGGCTGCAGGATAGGTTCTATGTGAAGAACTTGAGGAAGAATACAGAGGAAATAGACCTGATGCTCGAGAGGATGGAGGACCAGATCAAAATCCTGACCAAGGTCTACAGGGAGGAGATGGCCCAGACTAAGGTAGGACCAACTCTGAGTCAAAAGCAGATTCAAATGACTTGTTGATTGCATCTGAGACTATGAGATGGATGAAATGGAAGAGGCATAAGTAATTCACATGGAATGTAATAATTATAATGATTTATTTCACAGTTTATGTCTTGACCTTTACAGCTACTGGCACAGCTCTTATGATTGCTATGTCCACCTGTCAGTTTCTGAGTCCACCATTTTGAGCCAGACTGAAATATTTCAACAGGAGAGACAAAATTTATGAACGCATGTGGACTACCATGGCACAGATATCCTTCCCTCCCTCAAGATTAATTTTTATTGTTTTGATATGTTCATCATGATCATCATCAAGTCAACACTTCAGTTTTTGACCAAAGGCCTAGAAGGATATCAGATTAGGTTGAACTTACATGTTTAAATGCAAAGTGATACAGCTAATGATTACACTGGTTTGTGGGCAGAGAGTTCATCAGCAGGAAACTGAAGTCCTACTTACAAAAGACATGACTGAATGGGATGAGCACATGAAGAAACTTTGGGACAAAGAGGTCAGAATAATAATTTAACTAAAAATACCACGACCTCTAACACACACATACACAATCATGCAGACTCAACCTTCAATACATTTTATTTTACATACAGCATACTCTAACTCTGGTGACTCCTACTCTGCTTCTAGCTTGAGAGGCTGAACGAGAGGAAAAATGAAGTGATGTACAACGAAATAATTGACAACATGATTTTCGAGATAACCTATAAGGAAAATACCAAGAAGCTGAAGAAGGAGGCATCATTACAGGTTTGCCCGAATATAAAAATGAATTAGTCGCATAGCATTTGATGAAATTCTGATGTTAATTTAAACAGGAATAACAGAGAACTATTTGCGGTTACATGAGTCAACTATTTCAATTCCACATCAACCGCATCATTTATACCATTGTTCTATTTACAATATTGTGTTTATAATAATGGTCTTGCCAAAACTGTTGTGACACAAAAGGAACTCTGAGCACTGGATCCTTTGGGTCCTTGGAGTTGCAGGGGGTGTGTTGCAGCATTTACTGTGAGAACTTAGTCTGAGCGACGTCTGGGGAATTTGCAAGCACTTTTTGTGATCGGAGAAATCCCATTCTCACACTAAATACTCTAAAGTTTCCAGCAGGATTAAAGTGAGATGTTTAGTTTTATTCACTTCATTGTCAGTGGTATCGTTATTGTTGATTGGTGAAAATATTTTCTATTTTACACTCACACTTTCTAAGTCCCACTCTTGGCTCCACAGGCTCAGAGAAGAATGCATCAAAAGACTGATGGCTACACCATGGTCATGGAAATAAAGCAACTTAGGTCAAAGGCACATCAGCAACTACTACTGAACACAATGACCGAGGTTAAACGCAGGATTTGCAGGTAGAGTAGTTTCTCTCGTGCGAGCACATGCATATTCACACCCTGCTACTTTGATGGCTTTGTGTTTCAGGGTGGAAAAAGAGATGAAAATGCTTAAAAAGATGTACACTGAACAAGAAAAAAGTGTTACAAAGCAGACACATAGTTTGTCTGAGCACTGTAAACACCGTGGCCGGACATGTCAACGCACACACGTGAAAATCAAGTGAGTAATAATTAACTTTTTGATTTAAGTCATTACTGCATTTCCATAAAAAACTTTCCCCTTACCCTTAATATTTTTCTCAATGTTTTTTTTTTTTTTCACTTTATCCAGGCACTTTGCAAGTGTAGATGCTAGAATCTTTGAGGAGGTATGGCTAATGACTGAAGCAGAGGTGAAAGAACAAGTGGAGCGAGCTTTGGCCATAGATTCACTGATCTGCAAGCAGCACCTAGGTTTAGCCTGGCGGAGGCCTAATTTGCCCTTTCTGGAGCTCTCTGGTCCCATGCAACTTCAAAAACAGTCCTCCAGGCTCAGCCAGCCATTTGAAACTGAGAAGTGCAGTCAAGAGACTGACAATGAGAGCCCACACAGTGAAATATGCAAAAAAGGGGCAGTGGCACAGCATGACAGCAGTCCTGAGTGGCAGGAAGGGACGTTGTCCGGGGAGACGCTGAAGAAAGTGATGGAGCTGCTGTGTGATGAAGCGGTTAGACGCAAGTTCAAGATTCATGTTTATATTCCCGGATTAGCCACAACATTAAAAACACCTGCCTAATATCGAAGAGGTCCTGTTCATGCCATCAAAGGAGCTCTGAAGGGTTAGGGTATGGGCAGAGAACAGACAAAGAGCATCCTGGGTAAACATATGAAAGCCAAGGGCTGGAATGCATCAGTTCTTCGTGCTGTTCCCATTTGATCAGTATCTGAAGAGTTTGGAGGCTGGCTGAACCCCTCAGACTCTTTTGTTGTGTTCTTTGGGCCTTTCCTGAATATATATATATATATATATATATATATATATATATATATATATATATATATATATATATATATATATATATATACATACACACACACACACAGTCATGGAAAAAAATTATTAGACCACCATTTTTACTTCACTTTCTTGTTCATTTTAATACCTGGTACCACTTAACGTCATAATGTGACTAAAACAGACAGAAAAGAAAACACTGAATGCATAAAAGCAGTGTTTTTGGCAGTACAACGCCATAGCTATTGATGTAAAAATGTAAGTGATTTAGGTTATATTCAAGAAAACCATGGAAAATGGTAAGATATCAGCTCTTAAATAAAACTCTTATGAGCAATCTTTGTGGTTATTGTTATGTTTGTCCAAACAAATGTACCTTTAGTTGTACCAGGCATTAAAATGAACAAGAAACTGAACAAGGGTGGTCTAATAATTTTTTCCATGACTGTATATATAGACTTATATTTTAAACTGCTGTCCTTCAGGATGGTGCTGCTCCTGCACCTGTAAAGGCCACAATGCTGGTTCTCCCAGCAGAGCATTCCATCATAACAAGATGAGCAGTGTTGCTCACTTTGTCTGTAAGGAGTTTTAATGTTGTGGAATATCTGTGTACGATTCATCATAACAAGACAATAAAACAAGAGTTTTAATTACAACAGCACAAAATAGAAGTAATATGAAATGAAAAGCTCCATTAAAAATTCTTCCCGGTCCTCCTTTCCAGGACTTCTTGATGAAGGATGAAGTGTTAAAGATGCTGTCCTCTCTGGACAAAGACAAACAGACTGCTGTGAAAATGGGTTCTCTCTGTTGTGTGAGTACTTGTTCAGTTGTTTCCCACTTGTTTCCTAGCACAAATAATAGCCTAGACTTGAGCTGAATGGTACTGGTTCCTTACCCCTATGTGTTAATATGGGACAAAGCTTGAGAAACCAGACATGCTGTTTTTTTCTTTCAGTCTTTGGGCATTGATGACAAAGATGTTCCCAAGTTGGTTGATTTCTTATCAAAGTATGAGCACCAGCAAAGAGAGCAGACTGAGGTGAGGAAGGAACGAGATGGAGAGTACAGTGGGTTGTTTACGCATTCAATCTTGCTCATAAGAACTTTGTGTTCTTGTAGGATGCTGATCTTGAGAGTTAGCAGTGTGACAGAGGGAACGGAAACCAATGCTACGACTAATTCATCCTCTGACCTCATCCACCGTAACCATGTCCTGCCTGCTCTTAAAAGTTTCCTTGAGCATCGCAGTAAGTCCAGGTGAGACCAGTGTTTGATGAATCATCACCCTTATGTATGATTGTTGGATATTTCTCTGTTGCATACATAACTTGTCCCATAAGCTGAAAATAAGTGGCTGCTTGTCATTTTACTTGCACACTGCTGCTGATATGTTCCCGGTACTTTCAAAGGGAAATTGCAGCCCAAACACTTGCCACTTTTTGGAATGCTCAGGCCTGGGATTCTTCAGAGGATAAAGCCTATTGGGACAGCCTGGGAAATATTATCTCTGAGGACAAAGTTAAACTGTGGGATGCAGCAGAGAGAACACTAAAGCAGTACTAGTAAGTGACACACACAAAAAGAAGACATCCATCTGTATCAAATAAGGGAATTTTTTTGTGTCTTTGTGTTTCCAGTGCAGTGCTGAGAGAGATCTCTGATCTCATTCCTGAGACTGAGCATCTGAGGCAGCAGAATATAGTGCAGCATGTCTTTTCTCAACAGTATGTCTGCTTCTGTTTTTTATAATTTACAGTATATCTTGAAAAATTTTGTATAATTTAGTGTTGTCCTTAAATTTGTGCATTCTAGGTCTGAAAGTTGTAGCCAAACAAAGCCAAACAGCACATATAGTGACTATATAGTGAATGCACTTCCTCATGACATCTTCTCTAACAGGTCATCTGAAGGCAAAATACACGATGAAGGTGGAGTGGAGCTATACATGAAGATTCTCATTAATAATACTGAGTGATAATTTTTGAAAATAAAAGACTTATTACATTATGCTTTATTTGCATTTTTTTAATTATCATTTTTAATAATGGAAAATGGTTGTACAGTGCACTTGATCTAAGACATATAATTTCCTGGGCTACACAGTGTATATAAGCAGTAATGACATTCAAAGGATGCATGTAGATGTTCTACCTAACCAGCGGCATTAAACAGCTTGTGGCTCAGCTCTGATGGGAGAGAGAAGATGAGCAGAGCCAGGAAGAGCAGACCCATCACAGCAGTCAGCAGCACCATGCAGTGAAGTTTGTACTGCCTCCACGCCAGGATACACATCATCCTCACTGGGCTCAGCAACCACGACATGCTGGTGTCAGGACGACTGCACAGAGATATTGAGAAATAAGACAATAAATCTCAAACAGTTCAGACAACACTGAAGACTGGTACTCTAGCAAAGACCTTCCCACGTTTTCACTTTACCGAGTGTGGCAGTAACTTATACTAAGCAGGGAATAAGTTGTGAACTCAGTGGTGATATCATCTTTGAAAATGACTGAGCTAATGATAGGGGATCAGTAGCAAATTGATACAGTCGGCAGCCACGAAGCAACATTGAGAGAATATGATTTTTGCAACCCTTTTACCCAAAAAAAAAAAAAAAATGTGTAAAATGTGGGAAAAACAGGAAGCAGTGATTTGAACACCATTTAAACCTTACGCTTAAATGAAAACAGTAAAACAAAGAAGAAAATCAATAGCCAGCATGGAACCTGTGGTGGATTGTAAAAGTTATTTTCCAGGAGTTTGCCATTGTCTAACCATGTTGAGAGTGGTGTACTTAGTTCCAGCCATGGGTCTTTTATCATGTCTGATTTCTTTTCGTTCCCACTCTCTTTTGCACCTGCAATATGTTATTTCTAAGTGCCTCATATATTTTGTCTAGAGTATTCTAGTTCTGTTCTTTAAAGCATTTATAATATTGATGCTCTCGGTCATTTATCACGTTGCTGAGATGAATGTGTGACCCCTTTGCATGCAAATGGATATTAAATCCACTGAATTCCAGTCATAGCCAAGTCTTGTTATTTACGTTTTTTCTCAGTCTTAAAATAAATACAGGGATATATATATATATATATATTTTTTTTTTTTTTCTTCACAATTTGGTTATATTGTTATAATGCTTTCAGAAAAGAACATGCTTATTTTGGATTTATTGTCAGCTTTTGAGCCATTAATATTGTCTGGGGCATATGAAACGATTTGGAATAAAAAGGGAGGTCCATAAAAATGATTAAACTGCTGGACCTGTCCAAACCTTTTTGGCTTTGTTCATATGATACAATTTTAGATTAATGCTTTGTTAAACAGTCTGATGTTATTTCCATTTTTTTACAAAATGCTCTTTCACAGTTCACGCTCTCTTTAATTAACATCTTCTAAGTTGTTCCAAATAACCTCTGAATTGTCTGAGTGTCTGTCAACATACTTGATTTGACTCGTTTCCAGTTCTGAGAGTATTTTTTGCGTTCAGATGTGTGTTACAATATCTCCCAAAAGTGTCTTCAATGACTACAATAGAATTTTTTTTTTTTTTATAATCACTGTACACCATTATCTGGTACTGTCACTGAAGCACTCTGTGTATTTATGTTCCTTTTCAACTAACATAACACTAGCCTGCTCCAAAACTGTTAAGAACAGAAAAACAATATAACTTGTGAGAGTAAAAGTGACTTCAATTGATTTTTTTTTTCTCCCACAAACATAGTGGTACTTCTTTTGAGCACTTAAACCTACATTTACCATAAAAGGTAGCGGGGTACACGGTGAAGTCCAGAACTCTCTCTGCTTGTAGTTGTCTCAAGTCTTCGCTAATCACTTCAGGAAACACTTGCCAATAAACTGATTTGTGACATGGTCACTAATTTAATTTTGTGTTCTGCAATAAGTGGAAAATCTCAGTGGCTTTTAAGAGCCTTTATTTTGCTGTCAACAGCTGCTTGCTGTGACAGAAATCAGTGTTGTTAGAACGGTGGAAGTGAACCAAAGCGGTGAGCTGGAAAACATTCTGCAGCTCTGTTGATGATTATTTGTCCCATTCAGATTTGAGAACAGGAACTGCAAACAGACATGCTACATGTGTCTTCAGGTCTTTCTGGACCTCCAGGTCGTAATGTAATGCACTTACATACACTTACATGGGATGTCCATTGAATTCTGTTTATTTCAAATTGTAAAAGTAAAACAAATAAATAAATAAATATTACACACAGTTCAACACATGAAATACACAATTTCATCATAAAACAGGCAAGTTTAGTTTTAGTGCAAACCATAATTGTATTTTCAGATTCCACAAACATTGCAACACAAAAACCACAAAGGGCAATGGATTTTGCACACAATGCCATTTGATGTTGATACCATTTCAGATTTTACAGAAGTAACCAAGATCCTTTTTATGACTCTATCCAAGTGCACTTCAGTCATATTCCTATACCATCTTTGGATTATCTGTAATATTGAATACAAAAAGGAGGAGTGATGTGGTTTGGATCGAGCTGGAAAGACTAGTCATGCCAACACACATGACCTCTCTGGTCAGTTATTACAGTGGTGCATGCATATTAACACACAAGCTTCATATTTGCTGGATAATAGTGATAAACTAAGTGCTTGTTTTTTTTTTTTTAATCTGAGGACTTTTACATCAAAGCTGTTGAAACAATATTTGCAAGTAATTGTCAGTAATTCTTATTCTGCTGATTTTTTCTTTTTTGTCATAAGGATGCTAAAAAAGTAAAATAAGTAAAAAAAAAAAAAAAAAAAAAGAGGAACATTTACACATTTAAACAACAGAATGAGAAACCAACATCATATTTGAAGAAAACCAGCTAAACTGATCTTCCACAGTTCAGATATTAACAGAAATTCTAATTATTTGCAAATACAGTTTAACCCAAATCTCACCTGGCTTCTTTGATCAGGGGACTAAATTTTTAATACTGCAGTTTAACAAAAAAAAAAAAAAAAAAAAAAAAAAAACTGATTAATTTTGAAATCATCTTGTTCTATGTCTCATGAATTTAGTGGGAAAATAAACAGTTATTCTTGATGGTTATGCTTTTGTAAGTGTGCAAAGATTGCAAGTGCTTTAATAGATTAAAATGAAATCACTACTATAATTACTTAATGCAGTATTTATGGGCAATTTCTAAACATTTCAGAAAGATTCTGACACATTATAATGTAAATGTAGTTATAAATATTCATTTTTGTGTATTTTTCATTGACTTTAACACCGCATGTGGGCACTCGTAGGTGGAGAAAATAATTAATGATAACAGTGTAAAAAAATTTATTAAGTGGGGAATTCAAAATATTTAAGAAATACTGGTCCAAGTCTGAAACTGAAATGACTTATCAAATATTTATCAATTATTTATTATTAAATATTTATTATGTTCTTATACTCAAATGGAAGAAATCCTAGAAATATTATCCATTTGCTCCAAATTAATCTTAATCAAAAGCAGACACTGTCGTGGGAATGGGAGATCATGTGACATCGCTTGAAATGCCTGTGCAATGGTCGCACCATTAACCCAATAGTTTCACTAATGTGTAACTGTGTGTTTAGATAAAGGGACATTCACAGTCACATGACATTGCAGAACAAGAGGAAGTCGGATCAGGGGTTACCTGGTGAAATATGATTGCCTTTTTTGCTTTAGGTTTAAAGTCAAGACATGAGCATTAGATGTGTTAGACTTGTTGTGGATTGATTGAAAGAATGAGGCAGTTTTTATTATTTGGGTGGGAAACAGTCGCTTCACTTGGTGTCCTCCCTTCTCCCCGGTGCTAAAGTGGAAACTGGCAAGCTGGTTACAGAGATCAGAACGGAGTGAAGAGCAGAAAATTCTACAATCAGACTTCCCCCCGCTGCCCTTCTTGTGGGTGAGTTCGGGTCGGCCCTGTTTATTCCCCCCCCCATCCACTCGGCCTTTCCCTTCCTCTTCCTCCTAGCAGTGAATTAAGCACCCAGCAGCTTCTTGACAAGGTAGCCTGGCATGCTGTAGAGGAAGAGGCCCAGCATGATGAGCAGCAGCAGGACCAGCACGATCTTGATGATCAGCCACTTGTAGCGGTTGCAAACAAGGTAGCGGATGGCTTTCAGCGGGCTCAGGAACCACAGGAAGGTGGTGTCTGGGCGACTGGACGGGGCAGGTAGAGGTTTTACAGGTGTAAAGTAAGGAAATTTTGAGGGAGGCATGCAGGTGGGTGGAGGGGTGAGTTAATGGAGGGTGAACAGAGGTAAGTAAGGGTAGACAGAAAAAGAAATAGGATGGAAGGTGGGAGATAAAAGATAAAAGCTGGCATTAGTGATTTTGAAAGTCATGTTGCATTTCAAAGTATTTTTTGTCACTAGGGCATGCTCACAGTTCACATTTTAGCTTTCATGTCAATTATCTTTCCAAGGAGCAAAAAAGCACATCACAGAATGGATGTTTTACAGTATGTAGAATGGATATGTTAGTGAAAATGGATGGATCCTTGACATGATATGACACAATATGACTAAAAAAATCTTTAAATGGGTCCTTCTATGACAACTTACCATGGATTTTTTTTGAACGTGAAAACGAAGTTGAATGAGACTTACAAGACAGACCTCTGACAATGAATGATACCTCTAACAGATGCATATGTACTGCAGTTCAATATAGACATTTTTATTTTAATTAACTGTTTTATTTTATTTTTTTTTTCATTTATTTTTGCCTCACATTTCAGGGGCACTCTTTTCAGACAATCTGAACATTTACCTACCTAGGAATTTCTCTACGGTGGGAAAAAAAAAAATCATGCTGGTTGCCCCAAATGACATCACATACAGTGATGCATAACAGTCTTTGATGCTGTGACTGTGAAAACCTCTTAACAGGATTTAAACCGCTCTCAAACATCTCTCTATATCAAGTAGGTGGTCACCTTTACGATGAATAATGACACTTGGTGACAGAGGACACTGGCTTGCACAACGGGTTGAGATAAAACAACAAAAGGTTACAAAGACAGTGAAAACCATTCCTACTTCTAAGACGGAGGACAGAAAGGGACAGAAGTTGAGAAAAATAGACAAATCAAACACACTGAATTTTTAAGGACAAAAGAGGAGAAACTATAGTCAAGACAACTGAATCCAGCAGAGACAGTGAGGAGGGGGTGAAGGCTACCAGCGCATCAGGCCCCCAGCATCTTCTTGACCAGGTAGCCAGGAATTGAGTAGAGGAAAAGGCCCAGCATGAGCAGCAGCAGTACCAGGCCCAGGGCTTTGAGAATCAGCCAGCGGTAGTTGTGCCAGATGAAGTAGCGTATGGACTTCAGAGGGCCCAGAAACCACATAAGACTGGTATCCGGACGACTTTTGGGGAGAAAGAAGAAAAACAGGAAGGGAAGGAATGTAGATGAGGCAAATGAAGGGAAAAAAAGGTGAGTCACGTGCAAGGGAGGGAAGGGAGGGGGGGAGAGACAGGGAGACAGTTGAAGAGATGGTGGGAGGAGAAGCGAGTGTGTAACAATGGTCTTTCAACAGCGCAGAAAGCAGTGCTGATCTTGATGAAATTATGTGGGAACTGATAGTAATTTGCAATCTTGTGGTTTTCACACACTGCTTTTTGCACCATGAGAATGATTTCCAAAAAAAATTTAAGAGACATTTGCTCATGTACTGTATGTGTCTTTTTCTGCTCCACAGATCATTCACATTGTCTAACTGTGAAATCAGCATATATGTTTACGAGACTTATTTTCCAGTATGTTCTCAACAAATTCTCCATATGTCAGGATCTTACTTTGGTTTTTCCAGTGGATCAGGCTCATTTCGTCCCAGTCCGACAGGACTTTTTTCTGCCTCCTCTGCTGTCACCAGGTGAAGTTCAGCCTCAACCTTACCCTGTAATCACAACCAAATTCCTGGTAAATACCTTTCTTCTGGTGCAAGTGTCATGCTGTGTGGATTTCTTCTGTGTTTTTATTTTTAAAAAAAAATTTTTCAAAGATTTTTTGGCCTTCATTTACAGTGGGAGACAGGAAATTAGGGCAGAGAGAGAAATGGGGAAGACACGCAGGAAAGGATAAAAATCTATAAAGACTTAATGTCTATTTAAAATACATTTACAGATATTTTAAAAAAGACATTGTTTTGTCTTAAAATAATTTGCTTTGTCACAAGCTCCACCTTCTTAAAAAGAATCAAGCGTTTTGTCCTTTCATGGTCTTGCGTTCTAGTTCTTTCGTGTCTTCTCCTTCATGCTACCGATTTTACTTCATCCTTTTACTGTGTTAAAGGAAGTTCTCCCACTGGTGTTTTAAAATGCTTCATAAAGTAATTTAAAGATAAAGATTTCATGCTTGTCAATAGGCTACAGTCTTTTTTTTTTTTTTTTTTTTTTTTCCTGTGACATTCTTACCGTAAGCTCCATCTCATCGTTTTCATCTCGGGCCACAAATGGCCACCATCCTTTGACCCGTTTCTGTTTGAAGATGGAAATGGTGGGCAGATCCTGCTCATTTCGGATCATGTCAAGGGAGCATTGCTTGGCTGTCTTGGCCCCACGAGGGAACCTGTTCAGGTCCAGCTCAATTGCACCTGAAGGTGGTGACAGAGACTTTAGTAATGACTGAGATAGGGCTGTCATGATATTAGACTTCCACTGCATGATTGTTCAGAATATTGCACAAGTACAGTATTTGATACTACTATGATATCTGTGAAATACAACCTCAATTCCAAAAAAGTTGAGATGCTGTGTAAAATATGCAATGATTTTCAAATCTCATAAACCGACATTTTATTCCCAATAGAACATAATGAACCCATCAGATGTTAAAACAGACATTTTACCATTTTGTGGAAAATATTTTAACTTTGACGTCTCAAATTTTTTTTATTAATCTGACCACAGAACAATTTTCCATTTTGCCACTGACCTTTTTAGATGAGCTTTGACCCTGAGAAGACAGTGGTGTTTCTAGATCGTGTTTACATATGGCTTCCTTTTTTTTTTTTTGCAAGCTACAGCTTTAACTTGTATTTGCAGATTATCTTGTGAACAGACAGTGATTTCTGGAGATCATGTCTGCTTTTAATGCAGTGCTGCCTGAGGGCCTGAAGATCACATCCATCCAGTTTTAACCTTTGGCTTTGTTCCTTGTGCAGAGACACTCCTCCTGATTCTTTTGATATTATGTACTGTAGTCGGTGGGATCTTGAAAGTCTGTAATTTTACGCTGAGGTACATATTTTAGACACAGTTTGTCTCAGACTGGTGAACCCCTGCCCTTCTTTACATCTGAGAGACTCTGAAATGCTCCTTTTATATCCAGTCATGTTACTGACCTGTTGCCAATTAAAAACCTAATTAGTTGTCAAATGCTCCTCTGTTTGTTTTTGATTTGTGCTAATTACTTTTCCAGCCTTTTGTTGTCCTGTTCCAACTTTATTTGAGATATGCTACAGACAAAATGTCTCAGTTTCAACATCTGATATCTTCCTTATGTTCTGTTGGAAACAAAATATGGTTTTATGAGACTTGAAAATTATTGCATTCTGTTTTTATTTATGTTTTATAAAGCGTCCCAACTATTTTGGAATTAGGGTTGTATTTGACAAGAAAAAATATATAGTCTGTTGAGAGTTTGCATGAGTGCAGAAAAGATTATAAAAAGATGATTCATGCAACATTCAAGACAGCATGTTCTCATCCTCTTTATGGTGTGGTTTAAAAAGCACTGAAAAACTCATTCAGATCTATTACCGTCCAAAACTAAAGCTATTATTATCCACACATACCAGAACAATTGCTGTATTTAAAAACAAAGTTCATAAGTAGGGGACTGACTGTACAGGAGAAAAAAAAAGATGTTTATATCTTTTTATCAAAATAACCAGTAGACCAGTCGTATTGCACAAAATACCTCGCATTTTCATCGTTTATGTTGCTAAGCTGAAGGTGTTCCTGAACTGAGGGGACTTTTGAAAAGGTATCACAATGATTACAAAGAAAGACGAGCATGTCTTGTGAACCTTTATACAAACACTTGAAATCAAGTGAGTTGTAAGGTTAAGTGTCAACATGCTCAAAAATTACAATGCCAGCATTCTAGCAGGTATAAAAGTTCACCACCACCATATAATGCTGCTTTTTAGGACAAACCACAGATCACAGCTGTGCCATATGGTGATGTTGTTAGATCTGACTTTGTGAAGTAAATGTAAAAGGATCAAAAAAGTTATTATCTGATGTTAACAAGAATCAGGCTTTGATCATGTGAGATTCATCCTCTATGATGTCCATAAAAAGTTAATTAGATAGTCTTTATAGAGATTTTGGTCTGAAATCAAAATGGTACCTCAATCCCTCAACTAACAGACTAATATACAGTAGATATGGACCTATATAGATATGAGGATATGACCTTAAGAAACTAAAGTATGTTTCACTGCATAGTTCAAACATACTGTAATGAAAGAATATGAAGTATTTTTCCTATTAGTCCTCACCCAGGAAGTCATCAGCAGAGAAGTGGTCTGCATCCCAGACCTGCAGCGTGAGACGAGGAGGAATCTTGTATTCGGTCTCATCCCAGGAGAACATGGACTCTTTTTTCGAGATGACAATCTTCTCCTCAGCCATGAGGTAATCGAAGGGGAACACAAAGCGCCAGTTAAAGTTGCCCTCACCAGTGAGGGAGTGGTAATGCACGTCTGTGTCCTGTTTGTCTTCCTGCTGCCCTTTCAGCCATCTATGCAAACGGTCATCAAGATGATACTTAGATCAGTCTCCAGAATAATTGTGATTAAACTTATGGATTTTGGTGTTGGATTTTGTCACTCATGCGTGTTAACATGTAATAACTTGCAATTCCTGGTCAGTAACTCAATACCAATTTTGTGATTGAAACAAGTGCAAAGGCCATGTTCAATATACCAGTCTACTAACAAGAGAGATGATGCTCGAAGGTTAAAATCGAAACAAAACGTATAATGTAACTCCCCAAAAGGAAATCAGGTTTATGCGTGTGTGTTATAATGCCATACATGTTTTTATGCAAACCATGAAAACCTGATTTGATGTTGGAGTTTCACACTATTTACAGAGCCATGCATACATAAATCTTGCAAAATTGTCATTTGCAAAATTTATACAAAATGTTAACTTAATCTTTAGCGCTTTGTTGCAAATCATGAACTGAGCAGCAACGTTTGGGATTTGTTGGCTGCTGTAGTTCATTAACAGTTGAGTGAGGCTGGCTTCATAAGTCAGGAGGCACAGGCTGAGAAGCTGCACTCTCAGTTCTCAAAACCCAACACTGAAAAAGTAAACTGACTTGAGATTATAGTCAGCCTAAAACAGAAAGTTTCTCAAACAAGAGAGTGCTATGATTTGGAAATGGAGATACTTAAAATTGGGGGGGAATAGAAGCTGCAGCGAAAGAGCATTGGAAAGAAGTAATTTGGAATAAAAGGAAAGAAAACATGCCTGATTTTATGTGATCCAGAAACAGATTCATGACTAGTGTATCACAGTACTGGTTCCATCTGAAACGCCCCCAGGTCCTTTTGTCATTTCAGTCTCTATGGTTCTTTTTAGCCAGCCTTAGAAACCTGATCTCCATTTCTAAATGAATTCAAATAGCACTGTTTACGGTTATTTGAGGATGGCAACCATTTTGTTACAATAAATCAAGAGGTGACACATTTATAGGTGACACCAATTCAGCTGTAAGAAAAATGAGCTATATTAAGAGATGCAGGTGTGAGGAAGCAGTAAAAAGTCTAGTATCAATACATTATATGTTGAAATAAGTCAAATGCGGCTGCAACATGACAGAAAACAAAGAAAAAACACAAAACAAAACAGAACAGTGAAGCTTAGTCATGCAAGCATGCATACAATCACCAAACACTTTATTCAGGGCACCTATAAACCTACCCATCCAATAACACGTTCAATGTTCTCTGGACTTCTGCGCTCAATCACCAGATTTTAATGTCTACAACTGAAGCTTTTCCAAGGGCAAAAGGACGTACTATTCACTATCAGCATGGCACTCCAAATAAAGTGCTAGGTGAGTATACACGCTGTATACTTCCATGCAAGAGGATTTTAACTTTTTTTTTTTACATATCTGAAATGCTTTTATTCGCACGTAGTGCCCAGTTGCAAAGCAGTACAGGACAAAACCACTTTTGCAAATTACATTGCAAATATGTAACCTTTTGTAAAAGTGAAAAAAAAAATTGAAATAAATTAAAATTCCACTTTTCAAGGCTGTAAATTAAGAAACTGAACTTTTGAGACAAATAAATAAATAAATAAATAAAAGATGGAACTTTGTTTCAAAAAGTGTGATTTGATTGAGGTCTGTCGATTTAACAATTACAAGTTAAACTTTATGCTAGCAACATACATGTAACATACTGTAGCTTCCATGTGTTCACTGCTTATTTTGTAGCATTTTTTGGGTATGTATTTTTGATTTTTAAAGCTCACAACTTAATAATTTGTTTCATTCAAAACTCAAAATCAGGTGCATGCGACCTAACAAAGGTTAGAACCCAGCTAGCAAATATAGCAGTTTCTGTTTGCTGCAGCGTCAAAAATTTACCAAATGTCATGCAGACTACAGTCAAGAGACGCAAAAGGAAGAGCATTCATGGCATTTGCATCTATTGAAAGTAGTGTGACATTTGGACTTTTGGACTAAAAAGGTAGCAGTGACTAGAGGGAGATACCTGTAGAGACTGTCTTTTTTAGACACTTCCTGCATGCTTACAAAGTTAAACTCACTTTGATTTGTGTGTTGGGACCCTATCCACACTATCTTTTAAATGGGATGACATTTTTGAGTCTTGTTAGAGGCTCAAAATAGCAATCTTTTTTCTTGTAGGTTGTTTGCCATAAGTGCTAATATTGATAGCCATTTTAAAATTAATTAAGCTTAAATTTGGTTCTCAATCAAAACTGTTTTGACTCACATACTTTTGGTCCCTAACAAACCATCTACTAACAGACCATGGGCTGTTTTAACTTTTTCTTTAAGATATGCAACACGCTGTGAATTATTTGATTTATTCTGAGTGTAAAACACTATCCAATTACCAGCCAGTTTTTAGCTGGTAGGAAGAGGACATAAAGTTTGTGGCAAAGGTCATGTTATTTCCACTTAGTCTAATAAATGATAGCAACAAAGGTAATGATATAATTTTGTAATCAGACATTAATGGTACATTTGTTTTGCTGTATGTTTTGTGCTTAGGCATGTGAAATTGTTTTCACTCAAGAATTTAACTGACAGACTCAGGTTGTTTGTGGTTTGGTCTTTACTGTACTCAGTTTTCCATCATGCCTCATTTCCACTTGCTTCTCTGCACTTGTGTGGTATGTTTATTGGTACTTTGATTACCATGGAAGCCTCTGTAATCTGTGAGGAAGTTGCTAAACGTCTCCTTCCAGTGTTTTCTGGAGTGTTGTGTGCCATGTGTGCATTGAAAAATTTCAACGCATGCTGTGGATTTTGGAGAGAATTTATGTACCATGCTAGCATCCAGTGGCAGCTAGCAAAACATGAATAACTAACAGGCCTTTGAAGAACAAACTTCTTTCAGTTGTTTGACCATGTAGTGAAAATATATAGGATACAAGTGTAGATAAGCTGGATATTAGAAAAATAAGTTTCTCTCCCATGGCAGCAACAAGTTGACATTAGCATTATGCTGGATTCACACAACAGGTGCGTTGCATTAACACAGCGTCATACCAAAAACAAGCAATCAACTTTGTTCTTACTTGCTACACAAATAACTTGTGTACTTTGAATTAGTCCCACCTCCATGTGAGATTTCATTGGCTAGCTCTAGCTGCATAGTCACGACCTGATTGGCTGACGCACGCATTGAAGCGGTAAAAGTTTTGACAACATCAACACAGTCGATGCAAAGCACTGAGCCCGCAATTCAGTTTGGCAACAGATGACGTCACCCCATGCAGAGTCTAAGGTGACGACACGGCTGTGTAAGGCCAGTGTTAGCGTCAAGCTGACCCATCCATAAAGAAATGTACCTCCTTACAGTGAACACCAGGGGGCATGTTCTGTATTTCAGCTGGATTAATGGAGGGCAAGTGGAAAGAAGGCATTAGGCATTTGTTTTCAGCGTACCACAAGCAAATTTCCGTGCCGTATAAAGGAATTAAAGCAGGGAAGGATCACAAAGAAATTATGCAAGGGCTTCAGGAGGAGGAAAGCTAGGGATTTGTACGAGCCATGCGATGAAATCGTGTGTTTACCCCCTGACATAGATGTCAGACATCTTCTCTCCTGTCATGAAAGCATCGTCCTCTAGAATTACGTCATCAGTGTTCCAAATTATAACACGAAGCTCAAAGCTAGACACCAGCAGAGCATTGACCGGAGAAGAGAGAAAGGACGACAGACAGGAGACACACCACAAACATAGACGCAACAGAAACACGCACACAGAAAAAATGGAAACAAAAACAAACAAAAAAAAAAAGGTTAACTGCAAAAAAAAAGAGAAAACTTCCACGCACAGCTGACACCCACGAGATGAGGCTTGGGTGTCACGCCCCGCTGTACCTACCCCCTGACAAATATGTCACTGGACTTTTCTCCAGTGAAGTAATCATCGTCCTCCAGTATTACTTCGTCAGTATTCCAAATAATCACCCTGAGCTCATATCTGGTAAGGGCAGGAGGAAGGAACACATATACATACACATAGTTGCATTTATATTTGACATTAAATATATCTTCATAATCTAAATTTGGACATTAACTATTCAAACAGACTCACCATCATATTACCTGTGAATATAGCAACATATTCTGTTGAAAAAACACTTAATATTTTGGAAGCAATAAATAAATTGCTTAATCTTAATTGGGTTTGGCAGCTTTACATAATTAGAAAGCAAAGACATGACTGCTCTTTCATGTTCCCATCACTACATACCTCTTTGGTTTCCGTGGTGATATGTCAATCGCAGGTCCAGGAGCAGACATATCCATAGGAAACATGTCCACCCACATTTCAATGCGGCCCTTTGAGGGAAAAAAATATTCATCTATGTTTGTGAACGTTCTCTATTTAATGACTCTGAGCATAATGACTTTTCAAATTCAAATTCAAATATACTTTATTGATCGGGAAATTCAAGTTTCAAGTACACCAGACGCTGCAGTCTGGTGTACTTGAGGAGCTGCCGGCGTCCAGCACTCCTTCTTCATGTCCCGTTCCTGTGGTCCGAGTGTTAACGCCAGTTAACAGCTGTTAAAACTGTTAACAGCCGTTAAGACCAATATATCTCCACAACAGTGAATCAAGTGAGATATCACAGGTCAGAGGAGGAAACACCGATTTTCCTTACCTGTTCAATTCCAGGTTTGTCAGGGTTCAGAAGGGGTCGGGTCTCCACATGTTCAGGAATGAGCTTGCAGCCAACTCTGGGGATCTCCTCCCAGTGGTTCAACACTGTCAGGGCTAAATGCTCCTCAGTCTGCTTCTTTAAACCTGAAGGGGGGGGGGGGGCAGTTGATGTGAGCACAAAAGATGACAGTAAGATGGAAAAGGGGAGGCAAAACATCAAAATATCTTTAAAAGTTGTGGTAGGTAGGTATATCGTACTAACTATTTTAAAACCACACTCTACTAATCATTAGAGCAGTACACAGTAAAATGTTGCCCCCATTATTAAGTTAACTATTAAATTAAATTAGGATTTAGGTAGTTTAATAAGATCTCACAGAAGTGAAAATGCAGCCATACCATTTTCATCATCGATTTCTGTTGGTCCAGTAAATATTCGATTTGCCACCTTGACTTTGCCTCCTGGCCCATAATGCGGCCCATCAATCTTGCCTTCTTTACACAGCTTCGTGAGGATCTGGCTGGGCTTCATAGGGTCCCGCCAAACATTGTATCCATGACTACCACCAAGAAATACCAGAGAGGTTACCATACTGTAAACTCTTAAACAAATGTTGTCTAACTGAAAGGGATTTTGAAAATGTCTGTATGGTATGTAATGTGGGACTGCCTGTGTTATTTTTGTTGTGTGCTATTATTTACTTACTTTAAGCACAGAAAAATGCTTAACTTCAAGAAGTAAACAGCTTGAAGCACAAATTGAGTTTCATATAGAGACATGATAACACAATCAATAACTTGTAAAGGATAAGAGACACAGCAGCTCACAGAGAATAGTGGGATGAAATGCCACACGTGGCTCTGAACTTGCTGTAGAACCGATTCTCCAAGTCGATCTTTGTCTCTCCAATCAGGTCGTCAGTGCCAACCAGATCCCAGTCGTATACGGACACTGTTAGCATGGACTCCATTGGGAATGTGGCCTCAATGTCAAATGATCTAAGTCAAGACAAACAGTTAACATGCAGAATGATTCAAAATGGGTATCTGATTTTGAATGGTTAAATATATTGATAACTCACTTGCCAAATACAGGATTGAGCTGCTTAGAGATGTAGTTCTCCTTGTCTTTGACCTCTGACTTTCCCAGCTTAATGACAACGTAAGGATCAGCCTTCCCATTGATATCAGCAGGATGGAGGTCTGTGGCCTGAGAAAACAAAAAGAATATTGATTCTAAATAATTTTTTGGTACTTATTATTTTTTAATAACAGATTTTAACATCAAGATTGTTACCCACCCTGACCACATAGACACGAACAAGGACGCCAATTGGATCATTATGTGGAATGCTCTGGAACATTCCCATATTGGGATCAAATCCTGCCTCTCTTGTGACTTCCTCAGACAGAGGTAGCTTGTACATGCACAAGGATCCCTGTGTGACAACAAAGAGAAAATACAAATATTCCCCTAGCTGATTTAGGCTGAGGTATAAATGCTTTCACCCAGTGCCTTCCCACCTTGAATCTACCAACAATCCTGTCATCGTCCAGAGCATGCTCATCATCGTCTCCAGCCTTTCCTCTGTACAAGTTGAACGTGTGAAGCCAATCTTCAAAGTCACCGAACTCGCTCTCCAGCTCCTTGTTGAACACCTGCATAAACCAACCAAAGCAAAAAGTATGAGTATACATCTACATTATCTTTGCAGTGGTGAGCTTCTGTCGGACACACTCACCAACAGCTCATCCACTTTTGCTTTAACTGGTCGTTTCTCTGAGCCATCCACAGCCTGACCCTTTTTCTTGTCCCTGGGGTTCCTCTTTTCTTTGCTCTTTTCCTTCATCTTGGAGCCTTTCAGAAGAAGGTCATCAGGTTTGATATCTGATCAGGAGGATGGATGGAGGCGGACAAGGTAGGGTTGGAGTCATGAGGAGGGTTGCACACACCACTACACGACACATCACATGAAAGCTGACAGGTCTGTTTATCAGGATGCCATGTTTCCCTGGAATCATGTTGGAAATTTAGTCAAATGGTCTAGATGTATTTAAACAAAATGTTTGTGTGATTTAAAGGCACCTTCCTCCAGTGATAAACTGGTATACAGGAGGATACTGTGACTTCACTGGTGGGAGTGGTTGCACATGTCACAAGAAAATATATATTTACATAGAAAAAGCCTATCTTGTGATAATCCATGCTTTCAGGAGGCAAATGTTGAAAGGCTCCTTGTTTTATGTGATTTTAATATTGATTATATTGCAACAAGATTGCTGCAGATATAGGAAAAAAAAAGTAAAATCATGCCTCCTCTAAAGTTTTTACTTTACACAATGCAGAATTCTGATGCAGAATCTTTATTCACAGATCTGTTCAGCAGATCAGCTAACTTTCATCTGTGCTGCAGAGCTGGGTCAAAGTGATGCATAAAACATGGCTCTGAATATTGCAGCAGTCAACACTGTGTGAAGCACAAGTGAAGGGTGGATATATGGAATGACGGAGAAGACTGGCAGGCACATAGGATTCCTCTCATGCTTTTAGAAAATCATTAAAAAAAAGAACTGAAAACCGATACAAATGTATCCACAATTGCAGCATCTAATATTTCATGTCCCTTTGAAAGGAATAAAAGCAATGGCGCGAGGAGGCGTGCTGGCAGGCAGCCTGACTGATGTGGAGGAGTTCGGTACCTGCTGTTTCAGCTGCTATCTCGAGGTCCTCCCTCTCCTCCGCCTCTGCCTGAGCCGCCTCCTGGGCTTTGAGGGTCTGACAGAAAAGACAAGAACATTCTGTGAGTTTTCAAAGTGACTATTCAAAATTTGAGAGCTTTTCTGTAAGGGTCACGAAAACAGGTGAACAGAATAGACTGGTAGAGAATCGAAAAACCTCCTTGAGCGTTTCTATTGAGGCAAAATATTTGGACCACCAGTCCAGCACACTCTCGTCGGTCTCATCCTCTTCCTCGATTCCTCCCTTCTTCTTCTTTTTCTTCTTCTTTTTCTCTTTTTCACTTTCTTCATCAGTCTGTTTAAAAAAAAGACATAAAAATGCACCAACGCTAGAGTGAGTCTCAGTTTCCCTAGTTTTTATTACTCATTGCTAAACAGTCAATCACAGTACACAATATCTGTGGTGAAGACTACTCACCATGTCAACTTTGACAACAGCATCAGACATCTATGATAGAGGGTGTTACATAAGACAGCACAGGGATTAATACACACAATCGATGGCACAGTTATGAGTGCCACATGTACAGATGCAGGAATAAATAACTCAACATGAAGCAATGTTACTGCCTCCAGAATTTACAAACATAAACATATATAGTATAGAAATCAGCAGCTTAAGGTCCAAAGAAAAAGAAAACCTTACAGCGTCTAACTTGACGACTGTGTCCAACTTTCGGACCGGAGGGTCTGCGTCCAAGTTGACAATTATGTCACCTGCGGGGCGAGAAAAGGTGCGGGAAGAAAGGCTGGGTGAGGAGCGAGGCTGGGAGCTGCCATTGGTTAGGACCATGTAGCCATTCATTAGCTTAGCTGGAGCGAAGCCGAAGGTTAACGACAGCAGCAGCAGGAGGCAGGAAAACAGAGGACAGCCGGAGACATGCAAGACGATACCAAGATAAGAGATGAAGGAAGGATACAGGTGGGAAGGGTGGTCAGGGCAGAGAGCGAGAAGAGAAATGAGCAAAGTTAATAAAGAAGAAAATGTCTTCTTTATGGATCAGAGAAGTATGAATCAGAAGCAAGTAAATGTAAGTTCTAAACCTTTCATTTTCTTTTTAGATTACAGTTTCATTGTACAGACATCTGATTTTAAATAAGTTAGAACAAAGCCTGAAAAAGTAAAAAAAAAAAAGCATACATTGGCATATAAACATTGAAAGGATGCCCTTCATGTTTCTCAACTGCCACAAGTGTTGCTGCACTATCCTTCTGCACTCAGGTATTCCACATTATTGACAGCAGCCTTGATGGGTTTCAGTTTGAAGTCCTTATCACAGCATATGTGACATCAGTCAGCTCTCTTTTTTAAAGTTACTTACGCAACTCATCAAAAAAACTCTCCTGAGAATAGACAGACTTGAAAACTCACATACAAAATCACAAGACAGATTCCTCACTCACAAATATGTTTCATCAGACTGTGGAGAGTAGGTACCTGCAGTGGCCCAGTTGTTGGCCGTCTTGTCTGGAGGACTGTAGATGAAACGTCTCAGGCTGCTAACAGCGTGGGACCCTACCAGGATGTAGCGACCAAATGCTCGGCAATCCACCACCCGGATATTAAGAGGAGGATGGAGCAGCTCATTTTCTGGAAGGTCCTGTGGGAAAAAAAAAACAAAAAAAATGGTTTTAATATTTACTACATATATATATAGTCTTGTTAAAAAAAAACGTTGTAGCTATCTAAGTCTGTAATGGACAGATTTACTCACCACTTCAAACCATTTCACCAGGGTGCTGAAATTGGGATTCTTCTTGTAGTTCTGAATGAGGGTAGACTGAACACCTCGACCTGCACACTCTATGTCCACTCGTGGCCGGTCCACCTGAGCTAAATTGACCCTCTTCAGGTCCCTTAATCCCCAGAACAAAACCTGAAACAGGAGGATGTTTCAGCGAATGCATGGAAGTCTGTAAAGCTCAAACCACACAGCCACGGCAGCAGTTAAAGGTTACCTCTATACGGTAGCGACTTCAGGACAGGTCGGATGCCCAGCGGCACAGGAAGGATGGGTCCACGCTCTGAGTCTGTTGAACCTTCGAGGGGGGGGAGGTCAGCCTTGCCTCCTTGACCAATCTAATGAGAAGGGGAAAGGGCTAAGCAAATCTAGATGGAAGCACATCTAAGAGCTCTTCTCTAAGTTAATTTCCTGCAGTTCTACTCTTTATTCTAGTTTGGATCAATGTTTAAAGAAGGCAGAAATGTCAAACAGTCATGTAAGCACAGAAAAAGATAGATAATATGGTGGAAACACTGAAAATGGTGTAGAAAAACAGTAAGAATCAGAGAGTTGAGAAAAGAGTAGAAAAAGAGAACCTTTATTTGTGGAACAGCAAAGTTATGGACAGCGATCAGAGCTCGCCTGATCTCCTCCGTGTCGAAGGGAATCTGTCGGCAGCAGGAGAAAAATAGGAGGAATGTATATTTAAAAGAAAAGAAAAGGTCGAGGTGGAGAAAGGGATAGAACATGAGGAATCATGAAAGCTGATGACATGATTTGTTATCTTGAAAGGAGAAAGGAATTAATTAGAAATGGTGCAAGGGACAAACAAAAGTTTTAAAATTGTTCTAAAAACAGGTACAGAGTAAGAAAATAGTTTTACATAAAGATATATGTACATAAAAAAGTAGTGTTGTGCTGCATGTGTTACCTGTAGCAGCTCAAAGGCGGCCAGCAGCTCACCAGCAGTGCAGTTCCCTCTGTATATCTGGTAGTACTCCAGCTGCGGTGGGAACCTTGGAGGTCCGTAATGTTCGTCGCACATCTTGATGGTGGGTTTTGCAAATGTTCGACCTATGAATTCTGCTTTACCCTAAATACCATGTTGGGTTAAAACAACATGCAGACACAGTGAGGGGAAAAAGGAAGGTTAGACACAGATGTGAGAGGTGCAGTTACAGGAATAGCCACTTGGTGTCAGTATTGACCAATGTGGTTGGAGATTACGAACATGCAAACACTTCGAATTGACAACCATTATGGTGAGTATGTCTACAAGTTGCTACATTTCTTAAATACTATTTATAATTAACTGGGATTGACCATTTAGATTCATAATTACTCCTTGTGTGAGTATTAGCAAATATTTCTGGAACATTCCTGCTGTTGCAGAAGTGAACATGGTGCATGCTTTTGCAACATTTTTATAACCTTGAAAGCAGCAACGCTTTCATACTCTATTCAATGAGCCAGATTCATAGGTGGAGATTCACAGCGTGCAGAAAGACAAGGGTGGACACACAATAAGAACACGAGGGATGGAAAAGCAAAGCGCATTTAGTTTCAATACTGAAGTCGCTCCCTAACTGTTTTTTTTAAATTGTTCAACAAATGCTTTCTATTTGTGGCATCCATTCATAGAATCCTACCACAGTGTCTTGGTCATAGAGTTCCACCACAATGATTGGAGGGTCGTCTCTCAGCTCACTGGCCTCACCGAACAGCTCCACATCATCAAACACCAGGAGCTGGTCCCATGTGGGGCAGAGAGTCTCACTCAGGACCTGGAGTGCACACACACACAAACACACACGTCACTTCTGTTTACAAGAAATCAATATAAAGAAACACAGTTTTTCCACACACACACACACTCTTGTTACCTCAGTAACTTGACTGTGTGTGGAAAAGAAGACTCGAGCAAAGGGGTCGGAGAGACCACTGCTGTCAGCAGCAAACAGACTCCGGGCCTGGTACATGTGCGCTCTCAGCTGAAACACCTGCTTCACTGTTGGACACACACATCATAATATGCAAAATCTCCAAATGATGTGAAAAAAGAAGCTGTAAAACATAATTAGGCAAGAGCTCCCTTTCATATAGGTTATATAGATTTACACTACAGAGCAGGAAGCTTGAATTTCTGCTTACCACTGTACATTAAATATTAATGAATGACTTCTGTAGTTAATTGCCAAGCTGTTTGACACAAAGAGACCTGCTCCTCAGCTGTGCTCACAGTTTGTCACTTTTGGTGCTTGTGCAGTTCTTACTGTTGTAGACGAGGCTCACTGGGGGGATGGAGTGAAGACCAGGGCCTGTTTTAACGGCTTTAATCTCTTCAAATCCATTTGGGGAGACCACTGAGAAAGTCTTTCCGTTGTTTGTTGAGACCCAGCCACAGATACAACTCCAGCTTAGCCTGAACCGTCCAGCCTGCATGACCAAAACCTTTCTTACCAGGCAGCTGTGGACACAAGTTACACAAACAATGAGCTGAACAATTATGAAAAGCTCCTTGAGGGCAAAATCGATCACAGAAGAGCAGCTTGGTGTTTTGTGTGCACCTGCAAGTCCTTGATTTTTTAGTCAGTTTTTTAGTACTATGCAGACATTGTTGCGTAATGGCCCAGTCCATACATTTTAAATAGTTCATAACATTTGTAAGTCTGATCACCATAACAGTCTTTTCATTATTATTATTTTTTTCTATTTTAACCATCCACTTCTCCTTCTGGCCATTTGATGATCTAAACATGGTGTTGAGAATAATTGGGGGTCAGAGTTCAAGTGGTCAGCAAATGCAACAAACTAGCAAGCTGTAAAAAAATAAAAAGAATAGAGATTATGGGAGATGATAGTACCTTGAGAAATACAGCTTTGACTTTTCCACAGTCTTTACCGGTTTCTTCATCCACTATTGAGTACAAGATGTCCTTAGAGGGAATCCTGGCGTAAGCAATGCGCTTGTTATTGCTCATCATCCAGATGAAAACATCTGGGATGCTGTGCTGAGGCTGGGAAAAATAAATATATAGGGCCGTTATGTTATTCTCTCGTGCTTTCTCCAATCAGTGATTCACCTCAGAAAATGTTTAGAAACATGATTTAATTATTCTACAGTATGTGGCTCATTTTTTCGTGATAGAAAATTGAATTGCTACCTCATCAGCAAGGAACCGGAGCCTCTGCAGGAAGTTCTGCGTAAGCTTTAGTCTGTCTTTGACAGTGTTTTTCTTCACCTGTGTACGCATCTGCCTGGCCTGTTGACCCATGCTGTCCTGCAGGAGGAGATATGATAGAGTTTTTTAGTAATTTCTTTCTCATTGTGTGTGTACATGAGGTTGTGTTTTCTTCTGTTTATAACTACAGTTGTTTTCCTACAGAAAGCTGCGCCTTTGCTAAATTTTCGTGACAAGCAAAATCAAAGTTGACCCTGGTATGAAGAAAACATTGAACCAAAGAGAAAGTGATGACCATAGTATTGCAAATGCATACAAATGTACTGCAAGTTTTATTCATGCGAGAATTAAAATGTGTGCAGGAAATAAGTTTCTTCCATCCTATTTACTCACTATAACGTTGAGATAAGCAGTTTAACATCAACTGAAAAGATGTACTAATTCACAACTTCATTTTATTTCCATTTTTTTCGTCCTTCCTCCTGTGTTTGAGGAAACATAAATCATACCATTTCTCTCATGCAGGACTTAAGCCGTTCTCGATCTAGTTTGGTTCTGCCTGCGTGGTTCACATCCTTGTTGGCCAGTGTCACAAATCGACTGTAAAACACAGAGGGAGATTTAGTTTTTTTTTTTTTGGTCCTATATTAGTGTGCTATGATCTAATAATAAAGTAGAAGTGGTCACAGCACATGTGAGCAGCAGACAGCTCTAATACATTTATAAGACTGCTGCAAAATCATTATGGGAAAGAAAAAAAAACCCCTAATAAAGTCACTGCTGGCTGTTTTCACAATGTTTCATATATCTGTTTCCATGATGTCTCTGCATAATTGCAAAGTGATGCTTGATGAAGATGCCTCAGAGGTAGATAACTAAACAAAGCTAGCTAACAGGTACCAGGATGCTTAAGGATTTGCAGCACTTTTACTATCACTATCACTACTGGGAGAAACTGAGCTTACCACTGGTCATAATGCTATAACACCATGATAAATATTTAAGCTCATGTTGATTACCTGCAGCCAACACTGAGCTCCTCCAGCACTCCTCTTAGTCTGCGCTCTGGAAAGGCCTTCTCTGTCTTAATAATCTCTTGAACATCATTCAAACCCTCTTCCTGTTGAGGCACACAAGAAAGTGGAGCTTCAGACACATCATGTTGTCAGTCCTCGCATGTTCGTGTCCAAGAACAACTACTGAAAATGCCAGCTGGCATTTTTTTTCCATTACTGTTACTATATGAAAGAGACAACAAGCTAAACTAAGATTCTGCACTCAAACATCAAACCTGCTTGTTGAAGTAGTCATGACAGGCATATTAGCATTAGAAGAGAAATACTAACCAGTTTGTCTGCAATCTTATCCATCATGTTGGAGTTGTAAAGTCGTCTTCTCTGGTCCTGCCACCAGCTCTTGATGTAGACGCATGGCTTCTTATCAAAATAAGGGAGATGGAAGTAGTTTCTGAAAAGGTCAATCAAATCAAATTCAAAAGCCGTTGTCTTCTTTAATTTATAGCTATTGATTGTCAGCACGAGCCTAATTTCTTATCATAATGTGACAAATTCAGTCATCATTAGACTGATTTGTGCTCTGGTGATCCTTGACCCCTGACCTGTCAGTGATGACGGGCTTCATGAGCGGGGTTGAAGACACCGAGGCAAGGTCCCCATCCTCATCTGCCTCATCCTCACTGGAGTTCTGGATCAGCTCGCTCTCCTCCTCTTCATCCTCTCCATCCTTTTTCTTCTTCTTTGACGAGGATTTGTTCACGCCATCTATCTGGTTGCCATAGTTACCTGTTGCATGACGATTCCACATGGCGCAGATGGTTATAGTAGCTATTGATCTGTGTCACATTGCTCTGCCACATGTGGTGACTGGTGCTGTGCGGGTCAATTTTCAGAAGGTCAAGAGAAAAATTCTAATTACCTATTGTGATTTCAAAGCTAATGGGTTTGTCACCAATCTTCCTATCGATCATGGTGGCCTCCAGGAAAGAGCCAAAGAGGAAGAACTCTTCCATTTTCCCTGTGGCGCTCTGATGGAAAAACAAGACCAAAATCCTTTTTTCTTTAGGGGTGAACTAAGAAGAAATGTTTCACAATATTATCGTTATTTCTATCCCTTTTCCTAATTACTTCAGTTTTACATTCACTTTCAAAATGCAGACATTTTTTTTACCATATTCTATTTTACCATAGGCATATAAGATGCTTTTACTCAAAGTGACCTATACATGAGGAATAGATTGGCAGGGCAGTGTGGTCTCCAATATCCTTCCCAAAGACACTTAAATGTGATCGAACCAGCAACCTTTAAATTGAAGGACGACTTCTTTATCTCCCAAGATACAGTTCCCCTATAATTGTAGTTATCTGGGTGTCATCAAAACACAGTTTTTCTTTAACTTATTTATCAATAAAAGTATGAATTGAAAAAGATCATAAAAGAGTTCTGTAAGTAGCTAATACCACCAAATCCAACAAACTGCTGCAGCAAATTTGACAACCAATGTGGATCATATTAATCAGTTTCAAACACCGACTTGATTTTACTTCAGGAAACTGAAAGGACCTGACAGTCCAAACCTGGAAAAGAATGGTTGATTCCTCAAAAAAAAAAAGAGTTTCTGATCTGGTCTCACTGATGATGTTGGCAGAATTGAGTCCAACCATCCTGAAACTGATACTACAAAGTATCTGTTTTCTGACCTCTGAGATGTTGGAGACCGAGTCCATTTGAACCTCAGTGGAGCTGATGATCTCAGGTGAAGTGGTGTCCAGAATCTCCACAGCTACAGAAAGCAGGAGACGCGCTCTGAAGGACACCCCCTCCCCAAGGCCATCATTCAGGTCCTGGTGCTCGTCCATCAGCGTGTATTGACGAGTGGAGCCGTACATGTTGACCCACGCTGGACCCAGGGTGGGCAAGAACCCTGGAGAAGATTAAGAGAAAGGATATTTGTGTGTAAGTACTGCTCTTTCTTGTAATGTAAGACCTTTGAAAATGTCTACAGTTACAGCATCAAACTAAATACTAATACAATTGTTCCCAACAAAGAAAACAATTTGCATATTGCACTTATAACGGCCACAGAAAAAAAAAGTACTTGTTGAAAGTCCATCTCTTCATAAGCTCTCACCACAGCCAGGTCAATCAAAGTTTATTTTCATTCTTAGTGACGAGGTCCTGTTGTTCAGCTACAGTTTAAATCAAGTTTCTTATTCTGTATAACTCCTTTTACTTCATTTCTCACTCTTATTCAAAGCATTCATTGTTGTGATGCATATTATAGAAAAGAGAGTTGACTTGTTCTGGTCTTATCTTTCATGAAACAAAGTATTTTCTATATAATAGAAAGTGTAAGAGAGATGAGGTTTTACACTAATTGTCAAAGAATTTATTATAAAGTTCTTTGACAATTAGATTATTTTTTAATGGATGCTGATCTATGTGTATATTGAATATAAGTCCGTTTATTATATAAGTCATTATATTCAAATATCTGTTTGAATGAATACCTCTATATTCGAACAGACGTTTGATGAGGGTCAGCTGGTCACAGCCCAGTTCACAGGCTACTGCAGCCAATTACTACATACAGTAACATATTTATTTGCTAAGGCAGAATAATTAATGTGCTTGACAGCTAATCATTGTTAATGAGACAAGTGGTTTTAGTGCTGTCCTTTTATGTGTTTTGACCTATACCTTTATCACCATCATTTGATATCTTGCGTAGATCAATGAAGTGGGTTCCTATGGCAACATCATTGACCTTATCCGAGTCTCTTATTTGGACCTTGATCCTTTTGCAGAGAGGAGGGAACAGCTCCGTGAAGAGGATCTGCTCATTCCAGATTGGTTCATAGCTGCTCTTCTGAACGGAAGTTTTTCCCTGAAGACATAAGCCGGAAGAGTAATGCTAAACTCAGAATAGTTTAAAATACAAATGCATTGCTTGAGGTCTGTTTCATGGAAATAATGCACTAAAAAATGCACTAAAAACCAGCCTTAGAATGACGAGTAGTTGCTGCAACTCATAGGACCTATTACGTCATGAAAACAAGAGCAATTCTCTCTTGCTGAACAAGCAGGCTGCAATGACATGCATGAACAACTAAATGGAGCGCCAAAATGGAGAAGGTATGAGGTTGGATTACAGGACACACAGACGGAGAGTGTCTGCACACCCTGACCGGGACATCATCACGCCTCTACATCCTCACCATAGACAAATCCTGTTCATTAAAGATGGATAAGCCAACATGACATTTATCTGTTTTCTTTTGAGTCTTTGCCATTTTCGAAACCGTATACTGCGCGCTGTGCATACAAAGTAGAACACAGTATATACTTGTCAGGATAGTCGTGGTTAGTACATAGTATGCCACCATAAAAGTGACTGTTATAGCAGAGCAGGAAACCAGTCACATGACCGCTGTGACTGGCTCTTGTTGTAATGGTGCATTGTATTGGTGGGTATAATATTCAAGGTTGTCTAGTTGAGTTATTTTTTTGTATTCTGCAAACTGTGCAGTTGCTCATGTCCTGCATAGACTGTGCTGCATTTTGGCCAAATCTCAATGCTATAGCTGCATGCAGTTTGGAAAATGGCTGTTGTTTTGTTTGGTTAAGTTCATTATCTATCCATATTTGGATAAAAGCGTTGAGCTTGAAATCTGATTTGACAAAATCATAGATCTTTGGGACCAGATGCCTTGTCAGTTATGAAATTATTTTCAAAATGTCTTAAGCTATAATGGCACCATCACAAGTAAAGAGAAAAATCTATTTAGCTGCTATTTCATGGGAGAACTTGATGGCTTTTGAGAGAATTCTTGCATTATTGCGCTTAACGGCACCAACTTGTTGGCTTCACCTCAAAAGGCAAGCAATGACATCCAGTTTTTTTTTTATTTTACTTTTTTATTTTAATCTCAATTTTAATTTCAGTTTACCAACATAATATAGGCTGGATGGTGTGATATGAGATTAAGGCCCTGATCGTACTCCCGCTAGCCGCTACCCGCATATTGTGGGTTTAGGAACCTCCTCTAACCGCTAATGCAATCTTCCGCTTCCTTAAAGCCGCTACCCGTAATGCCGACTCCCTTACTCACATTGTAGGTGTGGCAATGGGTGTGTCTCTTGTGCTTTCTGCAAACTCGGTATCTTGTGATTGTGGGTTTAGGTACCCGTGATTGTAAGATACGGAGTTTGCGGAAAGCGCAACCCGCATGTCGGCGTGTAAAAGAGCACGTCCAAATGGCATAAATGTGTGTCCACCTGGTCACATGCGGACGTGCACAAACAGTTCTACCTCTCGATTACGCATCACCTGTATTACTTGCATACGTTTTTATTCTCTTGAGGTCAGAGGATGTCTGGTCAGCAGTTGTGGTGGATGTGGGAATAGTCACGGCCAGACACTTCAGTCTGTACAGCTGTGGCATGATCTCATTCAGATGTTTGCTGTGGAGGAAACCAAGGAGATCTTTGGGACATTTCCCTTCAAAGTCCGTCATGGCCTACATCACTGTCAATCTTCAAATATAGCTCTGTGGCTCTGGTGTCAAGCTGGAAAAGGTTGGATGAGGAAATTTATTTCCGATATGTCTGAAACTGCTGGTGGTCGAGGAGGGACAGGAACATTAATTGTTCCTGATCTTTGAATCGGTTCTGTAATTGGCAGATAAGGTTTTCCAGAACACTGCTGTGGAGTTTCTTGTACTGTGTGCGTATCCCTTCATGCACTGGCCCTCTCCTTGCACTCGGAGCACCCGAGATGCGCTCAGTGGTAGAAAGTAGATATCATCATGTGTCACCTGTTCCTCTGGCTCAATGGTGTCACAAAACTCTTTCACCCCTGACAGGCAGAACTGCTTATCCAATGATTTGTTCTGCAGTATTCTAAAAAGCACATCAGCTGCGCCAAGACGCACAGTTGTCCCAGACTCCCAGCACCCCCTGCTGAGAATATGTTCCCGCGGCTCTGCCTGGCCGTGTTTACCGGGAGCGCACCAACTATCTGGGACTTTCAGGTTGCCGATCGGAATTGTCTGTGTAAAAATATTTTTATGTATATATCAGTGCAGAAGAGGAGGAGGAAGGAAGAGGAGGAAGCTCTACAGCAGAGTCCCAGACGAGCTGCGCATGAGAGCTGCTCCAATCTGGATGAAAAGACGCTCCATAGCGGTTTGCGTGTTGCGGGTAGCCGACCTGCTCTTAAAGGCAATAGCTACTGACGCACTGATTGGTTTGACAGGTGGAACGCCCTAACCACTCCCATGCATAATATAGCGGTTAGCGCAGGTAAGATAGCGGGTTTAGGGAGGTGGAATATTGCGTTCTTTGAGGGGGAACACCTTTCCCGCTACCCGCTATCCCTTAATAACGGCTTTAGAGAAATCTCGTAAAGCCGCTATTAAGGGATAGCGGCTAGTGGGAAGTGTTTGATCAGGGCCTTAATCTCTCAGAAAGACGCTAACAAGCCCTAACACGTTTAAAACAAGTCTTAAATTGTAATTGTAATTAAAAATAAACTTTACCTGTTTCCCTCGTAAATAAATACAGCTTATAATAGTACCCATATTGGAAATTTAATGTGCATGCAAGCAAGAAACAGCAAAGAGAGGACGAGGAGAGAGATACCTTTTGTCCAGCAAATTGCACTTGAACATAGGGGTCCACCAGGTCTCTGTTCTCTCCTATGAAGGCCTTTTTCACGTTGGCCATGATGCTGGTGTTCATTTTAGGGAGTCCCACAGCACGGTAGATCTTCACATAAAACCTCGCCCACTGCCTCTCTGCTGGAATCCCCTCAGGGAGCAAAAGATTTCTGGAGCACAAACAGCGGTCGATAACTCAAATTCAAAGACCACTCTCAGAAAGTTTTGATATCATCTACTGTAAGAAAAGTGGAATAAACTTCAAAGAATTATTTGATCATTTTTCAAAGACAAGAGCATGATAAAACATATACGCACACTCAAAATATTCAAGACTCGCCACAACATGTCAATGCAAAAAAAAGTAATGCTTTTAAAATACAGAAAATGATCACCACGTTACAAATTAAGGGTATATGATCTAGTATTAATATGCTGATTTCAATGCAGTTACATGTTGTTGAGTACCATTTAGATTCAAAATGTCATATCAGGGCACTGTTCCCTTTGAGAGTGGGGTTAGTGGCATGAACACACAGATACATTGCCTTGTAACTGAAAAACGGTACATATACTGTCATGCATATCATTGGCCTAACGTGTTTCTTTTGAAACAGAATTGAGAGAGCTTATTACCCCTCTATTTCATCCTCATCAGTCTCATTGGCTTTATGTGGGGTCTTGATGTTGTCGCCCTTCCCAACCACAGCAATGTCACATTTTATGTATCCTTTGCACCCCGCTGTGATGTCATCAGGATCAGACAGGATGGCCCACTTGTGGTAGAACTGGTGCTCTGTCAACAAATCAGTTAATAAATCCATGAGCCAGAAAATACAGACTTTGGACAATACATTTTCATTTCAATTCAACAAGTAAAAGATCATTTTCTTCTCTCTCTCTTTTTTTTAAGGGTGACAGCAAATTTAGCACTCTGAAAAGTTATGATATTCTTGTTGGAGCTGCAGATGGGAGGGTGGTTTACCAGGCTGAGAGTAAACAGTCCCAACATCCATTTTGAAGGTTCCTACCAAGGTTCCACTTCTTAAAAGGTTTTTAGAATGAATAACCTAATGAGAAAAATGAAAATAAAATATTAACACAAGTGGAGACCTGGACTGCAGAAAACCAAAAGCCTATGGTTGCTATGTAGGCATTATTGGTAAACCAGGGGCTCCATAATATCTTCCACATTTTACATTAAGCATAAGCAAAGACACAAACTGTAACCCTAATAACTGCAAGAACCAAAAACACTTTCTTCTTGCATATTTCTTACAAAGTACTTGTAGTAATAATATCTTAAAGTGCAAAGGAGCCATTGAGTTTTTCCCTAAGTATAAGGATCAATACTTAGTTTTTTTTTTTCCAGAAATGCTTAAGTCCAAAAACCTTCCTTTCATCATTGAATGCACTACTGCGCCATATAAACGTTTGAATTTCAGTGAAGGGTGGCTCATATTACCCATAGTTATTCATATTTGTTCAAAAATTGAAATAAAACACTTCCAGGATTTATTGAGCTGATATGTAACCTAATGGAGGAGCTACAATGTGACTATCTATTATCTGGCTGTCATTTTACTTCAGTGTGTCTATCTGCGTTAGATTTTCCCAACCTGGGATGGTTCAACGCACAACTCAAGATAAGACGAGTGAATGATATCAGTTTGTTGTTGTTGTGCTGGTGTGTGTGTATCTTTGGTGCAGATTACTTACTGAGAGCTTGATGATCTTGTCAAACATGACATCAGGAGGGACGTGGAAATCAAAAACAAAGTACTGAAAGAGAAGAGAGCATTGTTTCCCATTGAAATGTATTTTCTCTGCAAGTTACAAGGCACTAATTTTTATCTGTATCCTGTGTGATTTCATCTTTGCCTCTAGAGTTTGTGTATATACTGGTGATAAAGCGTGGTGTGAACAGTGGCCTGTACCCTCTATCAACCGAAGCAGCCAACCTTTACATCCCCGTGTCACAGTTGTTTTTGTTACAGTTGTTTTTTATTGACTTCTTTGATATGTTTCAGTTTATGCACAGGTCCAATTGTATGCTTGTCTTTATAGTTTATTTTGTTCAAACCAGGCTTTCTACATTTATGCTGAAGATAAAGAAAAACTGTCTTGATGCCTCCTTTATAAGGGCTTTCAACTTTCTTAACAGTTACAAGGAAAGCAAGCACTTAACTTTATTCAGGTGAAAATATCATCTTAAAAAGACAACATGAAAGGACTGACCTGGAAAAAAAATTATGTGATGAGCTGTGAGGTCTGATTTATTTTAAACTATATCAAATGCTTGTCTTTCTCACCCTAAAATGAATAAATCGATATTACAGGGTGCTTTTCAAGATGATGTAGCTTTTCCGGTATCATCAGTAACCACTGCAGACATAATATTATTTGTGAGCCAATTTCAGAAGAGCATTCCTGGGAACTGCAAAAGCTTTAAAGTAATGCAGATGTGGAACTAGCAGAAACCAGGCAGTTTCAGGGTGAGGACAGGAAGAGCGACAGACAAACAACTTGACTACTCTGGTTTTCAGCCTGTCTGTCAATGGGGGAGTCAATACCAGTCATTTTCTGTCACTGCAGAGCGCATCTTCACCTTCACTGTCTACAGAGATTTTCTGTTGTTCAGCAAAACTGCAACAAACTTACTTTGCAGTTTTTTTTTTTATTACTGCAGGTCTAAACACTGAAACTACAGATTTAAAATCATAACAATGAACTTAAAGATAACTAAATGCTACTTAAAGCTGAGGTGAACTGTAAAGTCAGGTGAAAATTGTGAAAATATCTTTTTTTTTTTAATTCAATAACATTGCGATTCATCCCTGCAGTAAAACAGAAGTTACCATTACTGTTATTTGTTACCACTTTCACAGACCTAAATAAGGGACTTTTTCCATATTATATAATGAACGGTGCATTTATCTGACGCAGAGGACTGGCTGCAGATGTTCTAACATGTATAATGCAAAACAAGTTAAACTGAATTAGTATGATTATATTTCAATCTCAACCTGAGGTTTCCACCAATCCCTCCCAATGTTGGTCATAATTCAAGGAAGTTTCTCTCAGCACAAATGCAATATTTAAGAGGTAAAATGTTTTTTTTTTTTTTTTTTTTTTTTTTTTAATCAGACAATTAGCTGTGAAGGTGGGATTCAGAAATAAAAAGCAAAGCCTTTACTGCATTATAGCGCAACATGTCCAGACTTGTGTTGTGAATTTTAAAAGCTGAATGCTCTCACCTCATTGTAGTATGGACAGTTGGTAGACTCCTTCATGGATGTATACTTCTTGTCATCTCCAATCTCTACGCACACCACAGGATCCATGTTGAGGCCTATTAGCTGTCGAGCCTCGATCACTGTGATGCTGATCTGATGGGAGATGTAATATCATTAGATCTGTATCTGAGCCCTGAAATGAGCTGAATTCCTTCCAACAGGGAGTCATCAAGCATCAATTCAATTTTCATAAATCATTCAGCTGCAGAGTGATTAACACAAAGAGTAGTGATGGGAATCCCTGCTCTTTTAAGCGAGACAGATTATTAGCAACTTGGCTCAGTGCAAAGTGTTCAAAAGCCCTTGAGAAGCATGAGGTCGAAGATGATTTTGCCATCATCCGTAGCAAAAGATGCCTTCAGCTCTGGCATCCATAGGTGGGTGAACTATGTACTCCTTTTACAACAGTGTGTATGTGTGTGTGTGTGTGTGTGTTTTAACAGCTAACACAGTTTAAAAGTTCAACATTTATGCTATTATAACTCCATGTTTTTCGTGTTGCTTATGTGTTGCCCTTCTGGTAGTTTGCTCACTAACACTGAACACATCCTGGCAGCTGCTTCCACTCATATAGTAACTATAACGTTAAAAAAAGAAAAATCCTGGTGCTGCCTATAATGCAAATCCATTCATAGAGATTACCACAGAAAAATACCCACGGGGCACACACACAAACACACCTGATAGTCTACTGGTCTTCCAGAGCTTGGTTCCATCTTGATATCTGGCTTTGACCTGAAAAAAAAACATTGAGTGATTTTCCTATAGAGGATTGACAGAATGGATTCTGCTTCACCGAGGAACTGAGGAAGCTTGAATTTCAAATTCATATATATATATATATATATATATATATATATATATATATATATATATATATATATATTTATATATATATATGCATTTGAAGACCTTTCACTTTAGAAACATGGGGTCGGTGATGGTTGCACTGTGCACTGTGCTTCATTTAAAGATGTCCAATATTGACGGAGGACAGTAAAGGCTAAACAGGTTTACAATTCTTACAGAATGCAAATGCACATCAACTATATTCTACTTCTTTTTATGTTTCCTGTAAGAAGATTTTTTGTGTTTATTCATCTGCAAAATTACTTCATTAAGTTTTACAGAATTCAAGAAGTTCTGCTTCAACAGACAGGGTATACTTATTTGTGTTTTGTACTTGTTTCTTCATAAAAGCCAGTTTTAAGAGTAATCACCAGCAGCAGGCTGGAAAGTTGTTTTGAAAGCAGCACATGAAAGATTCTCACCCTTCATTCTTCCAGGATTGTTTTATTCCTTTTAAGCAAAGCTGCTTTAGACCACCACTTTCAGGAATAATTGCTACGCTGCACTGTAGAAAGCCTCCTTTAATATAAAACAGTAACTGTGTATTGAAATACTCTCTTATGCGTCTGCCATTGTGCAATACCTCTTGTTGGAAACGTTGGTGGTGACGGCAGTCACAGAGGCCAAAGAGATGGTGTCTGGGTCCAATGTTCCAGCAAGACGCATTGCCTTGCGATCCAGGTCCTCCATGTCCAGGACTGCTGGCTCATCTGCTGAAATCAAGCATTAAAATAAAATTAATAACTTATAACTGAGAGGATTTTAATAAATATTACTGGGCGGCAAGATTATAATCCCTTGTCTCATATTGTGTATTGTTTACCTCCTCTCTTGTGGTCATCTTTAGAGCTCTTGATCTTGCCAAGCTTCATGGCTGAAAAAACTCCCCTCCCTGCTCTAATGAAGGACATAAGAAAGAAGTAAGATCATTAAAGTGACCTGTTATAGCTGATCCATCCTCAGACCATTGCACTTCATGCTTGTTTACTCTCCATCGATACATTAACTTGTCTGCATCCCAAAAATGCAGTTCATAGCCATAAGAATACCCAAAGACCATTTTTGCAACTAGGGTGCACATTTAATTCCCGTTACTTTAATCCACCTGCATCACAACCAAGCAATTCTCCAAACCCTCAATCACAAAACAAGAGTATCCAGTGTCTCCACATTGATATTATCTGGATCATATATCACCACAGCGACAAAGAGCTTGTGATGTCATCAGCAGGACGACAAATGAGGGGTCTTAATAATTAAAAATGAGTGTGACCGTCCAATTTTCTGAGGATATGGATACATGTCAGCAAATTGATGAACAGGAGTGTTTTCTGGTTCTTTCCTCTGGCATTTAGACAGAGAATCAAGAGTATCAGAGTTCAGCTCCTGCTTTGATCTTTCCACCATTAATCTGAAACAACCCTCAGCCTCATTTCATGGTTTAATACAGATTACTTGGACAGTGTGATATCATTATACCGAACTATCATGCTGAATACTAAATAAGATGAAAGTTGAGCACTGAGAGCGATATTAAAGTGAATGTATGCATTCCCATTTGTGTTAAATAAATGAATAGCATCTTCACAAAAGCTCTATAAGTCATAGAACAAAATCAAGGCAGTCTAACTGAATGATTAAGCTTATTTGCTCTCTCGGTTTACTTTGTGTCTGTAAAGAACTGTTTGACTACGGAGTTAAGTCAGACAAGTCTGCAAGGAAGACTGAATATTCAACGGTACTGGACTGTCAAAATAGTTTAGCACTCAGCTGACTGACAAAAGATTCACAAACAGTCATTCAACAAGCATCTGCATGTGATGGAACGGACAGATTTGATCATGAAAATTAGATTTGAATCCGTATTTAATCTTAAATTCAAGTAATTCAACCCATTTCTTTGATTCCTTATGACTTTGATCGACCTGAAGAAGAGACACAAAGCGCGTGAGACGTGTTTCATACATACCACATCAAAGACACCACTGATCCTACTCAACTCCACAGAGAGCTCAAATCAGCTTAAATCCACCCCCAGGTGTCTTCCTACTTTAAATTATACACCCATATACACCTGTCTGGTGCTGAAGGCACAGACCAAGCTGGCAGATACAGAACCAGTTGGTCAGATGAGTGGATGCTGCAGGGCAGTGAGGATGGGGAGGGAGAGAGAAAGAGAGGACAGAGGTGAAGGGAGTTAGAAAGCGAGGAGGAGGAATGGGGGGGGGGGGGGTATACCCTGCATTTATAAAAAAGATCTTTAACATAAACAGCCGAGCTGCAGAGTTCCCACAAAGCTGACATTACATTAAAGTTTATGTTTGACTTTATTTTTACAGCAGTCAATTGTACTACAAGCTTTAAATGCTAAAATGTTTACACTTATAATGTATCTTAATCATGGCTGGCTTATAAAAAGCACTTTGTTGTGTATTCCTAATTCAACACTTCAGACACTCATTAGTTAAAGGCTTCTTCTTTTATACAAGCGACATTTTCTTGACTATACACACATTCACTGACCACTGAGGAATGTGGAGTTCAGGGTTTAGTCTTAGGACATTTTGACACATGGAGGAGCTGGGGGCTGAAATCCTGTCCTTGTAATGAGTGAACAAACACTATGCAGAGAAGTGCTAACAGGGAAATGACCTCCATGATTACTGGACCATTACAAGAGACAGGAGTCAATTTAGAGTTCATTCTAGGCCTTAAAGAAAAATGAAGTCAAGTATTTGAGGAAAACACCGAGCATCCACAGAACAGAGCTACAGACATAAAGAACCTAAAACACTCTTTTTAACACATTGCAATAGCAAAACATTAATAATCTCTTTTAACACTCACACTTTTTTTCTAATTGTCCCATTTTTAACATTAATGCTGCCAACCCAGAAACTAATGTCTATACACAGTAGTTCCAGCAGTAGGATGGCCGTATTTTATCGATTAGCTTGGAGCTCCTTTTCTCATCCAGTAGACTTTTTACTTACAAATAATTTGTGTTGTAACTAACCATCACCTTTAGTGACAGTGCAGGAGGCTGCGTCTGAAATTTTCATTGGCAACACATGCTGTAAATACAGGAAAAGACTGGTCACAAGTGATCATTCATCAGAAACTGGCCTGTGATCTGGATCCACAACCTGCATGAGGCTCAAAGGTTTGCAGGACAATGAAGTGAAGGCCAAGAAAGAAGTGGAAACAAATATAGGATGGTGACATCCAACCACCGAAAAAGTAGCCCTACAGTGAAGGCACGCGACTTCCTTCTGTGCCTCTGAACGTGAACAGTTGTTGTTTGCATAGTTATAAGACATTGCTGGTCAGGAAACTTCAAAACAGTTGGTTTAGTAAACAAATGACCAGTGCTGACCTTTACTGGGAGAGTACAGTTTGTATTGAAACAAATAAAGACAAAATCGGTCACCTTCAGAGAAAAGAGCTTGTAAAATGCGAGGAAGAGAAAACAAATGGAGCGTATCATAGAAATTACTCCAAGCATATACATTCACTCAGAGCTTTTGGAGGTTAGCAATCAGAAGCCAAAGAACTCAAATCCGAACAACATTAAACTCACAGTTAAACAAATGATAAGATTTCTGAGTCTTTAATGTGATACTGTGTTCTGGACATGTGGACACCTATGTGTTTTCTTGAGGCTGATGGGTAATCATGGGTGCGTTTAGAATAAACGGATATATTGTGCTTAAAGATGAAGCTGCCTTCTAACTGAAAGTTCACTGCTGCATGAGTATAGTCTGAAGATTTCAGAAAGCATTTTCTTTCTTTCTCGTGCTTTTCTTAAATGTCTCCTTTAAGCACAAAAGAAAGGTTTCTGGGTGGTTCTATGGATTTATAAAGCTACTTACTATATACGGTACTGAAATATTTGATTTTACTTGCTCTTTGTTGATTTTCTTTTATCTTCATCCAATACTGTTTCAGTTTCCTACTAACAGTGACAGTTTTGTCAATATGATGTCACACTAGTTTATGTGTTTCATTTGCTTGCTTTCATCAATTTAGGTATTTTTCATAAGTATCACCCCACACAAATACAAAACTTCCATTCATCCTTTTATTGGCTACCACCCTTTTTACTTGTACAAGGGTTGTGGATGACTGAATCTTTTACAGTTAGCAGGCTACGGGGAGAATGTAAAGAAGCAGAAAACCATCAGTTTTAATTGCTGAATCTGTTTCCCATCCTCAAGTTAGACAAACAAACAAAGGAGAAGGGGAGAAAAAACACCCTAAAAGTAATTCATTATTCATTGACATATACTATACGTTCTGCTCTGGGGATTCTGCTGAATGAAGCTCAGTGAGATACCCTCCACACCTGTTCTCCCTCCGACACATCACGCATACAGACGACTGGAAGCACATACGCCGATGCCTCCGAGATCCCCTGACCAGCTCTACCTGAAAACGCATTAAAGGCTCCCATTAAACCAGAACTCTCTGCAGTCCTCCTTTCCTCCAATTTCTCAACTTTTTACTCTGACTATAAGGAGATCTCAACTTTTATGCAAATTCAATAACGCACTACATCAATATCATTAACTACCCACTAAAATGTACGTTGCCGCTTCATTTAACTGCAAGGGAATTCATTGATTCAGTAATTGATATTCCTGGTCTGTGATCTTGCAAGTGTTCAGTTATAACTTATAAACCTCTGCAAGTGCAATGCCTTCACAAACGAAAAAGTCCCCAGAGTCCCCCTGGCCTACATTCAGCCAGCAAACATTTTCTAAAAATCACAGACCTGTATTGTTTATTTGTGATTTTCTATGTATTAATCTTTAGAGCATATCCACAAAATAAACAGTTTGATGAGAAAAGAGAATGTTGACAATGTGAAATGAGGGAGCAAGAAAACAAGAAAGATGATGAGGAATAGGAAGAGAGGAGCAGGGGTATGACAATGAAACTGTAAAGTTTCCATTGGAATGCATTACTTTTAGCATACCAATATTCTCTGCAAAAACCAGTCTTGCATTTTTTTACTCTCTTATTGCATCAAGTGGGCTGGAAAAAGACATCTCTGGGATATAAAACCTTCCAACAGACTGTGTGATTTCAAAGACATCTTCTTTTAAGTGATCATTTCTAGTGTGAGGATTGGCTCCTCACAACGCCTATCTGGGACAAACACATGCAGAGTCTGGGATTACCCCCAAGGGGGAGGTTTTCATGCTGTTATCATCTGCACTCTCATAGCAGGTTTGGAACAAAATAAAAAACACCGACGGGTACAGTGCATTTGCGTACCAGCAGTACAACAGGCTGCGGACAGAAGTCACAGCAAGAACAACAGCTGAACAAACCAGTTCCCTAAACAAAATTATGAATACAGAAGAAACATACTGTTAATAACAAAGAAAAACTTCAAGCTGATCTAAAAGCTCGTACTAAGGCATGGTGACAAGTAAAAACTTTTATTTTTCCTATTTTCATGGCGCATACCAATCTGAGTGAAACCAAACTGAGCATTAAGTATTATTAAATTAAGTGTAGAAATGGACTGTAAAGTTTTATCTGTGATTGGGTTTCCGAGCAATGTTCTGATTCACTGGTCTGAAGATTTCTGGTGACAGAGCCTGGTAGTATTTTTGAAATACGACCAGCTCTATTGTCTTTTTTCCCTCCGTTTTATTGTGGAAAGACTCTAAAGGGCTTGATAGATAGCCAATGCCATTATAGCCACTAAGAACCGTCATTAGACGCTCGACTGTGTTAATATCTTTCATGCTGAAAGGAAACCTTTGCTTGCCTGAACCTCAATTAAAGGACAAGACATTTATATTGAAGTCTAATCTTCTTAAATATCCATCTTCTGATATATAGACTCAAAATCACTGAGTATTTTTCACTGTGTAAATTTGCCACAATTCATTTTTAGTGTACATTGCATAGCTGAATGTGTCATAAAGAAACCAAAAGGGACATTCTTCAGCAATTATCATTTATATGCTTTTAAATGAGCAAAAGTCCTCAGACTAGTATGACAAGATGAGCATCTCAACAAAACTCACAAGAAACTGAAGGAGGTGTCAATCAGGCAACTAAAATCAGGTTTTAGGAAATGTCTGAGTAAATGCCTACATGAGCAGAGCCTTTTACAACAACTATAACTACCTCCAAGACAGAGAAATACATTATCTGTTGTTTATATGCCTATATGTATGATGAAGGTTGTATTTCTGCATGTGTAATTGTAAACGTTTTCCTCAGACAGATGGCGCTGTTTTGAGCAGACAGCATGAGTGAGATAAAAGACCACAAACACCTGGACCGAAGCTCCGTTTGGTGATTTACTGTCACTGTGTAACGTTCAGAGACACCTTGGAGCAAAGATTCCCAAAGTGTGGGCCGCGGCCCCCTGGTGGGTCATCGCGGTACTGCAGGTGGGCCGTGAGAGGTCATTAAAATCCTCGATCTTTTTAGATATGTTTTTAATTACTCTAAAATATTAATGACATGATTTAAAAACATTAATAAGTAACGAAACAAACCAGTTAAGTGTTATACTACCGTCATCTTAACTTAATATGACAAGCGTCACCTTATTTGTTGACCCCTTACGTTAATGTCAGAACATAGCTTCTAGTCCTGGATGTTGATCACAGTTGTAATTAAAGGTTTTGGTGGGCTGCGGAGATTTTTCACATTTCAAATTGGGCCTTGGTATTCTGAAGTTTGGAAATGGCTGCCTTGGAGGACTCTTCTGTTTGCACTGATGAAGAAGCTAATCTCAGACGTGAAACAGTCAGTGCAAATACTGCAAAACAACTGATGTTTCAGTGATAAAGTTGCACAGGCAGTTGATTTGATGTTGTGAAAATACATCTGATTCCTTAAACACTTTTAATAAAGTCAAAGACTACTAAAACAGAACATTTTTGTACAGCAAGGTCAAACAGAAGAAAGCATTTTTTTGGTTCTTATCACCACTGTTACTCTAATATGTTCCAACATTTAATGTCATTGTTCCTCCAGCATTTCTTGTCTGCAGGCCAAATGAAAGTCCATTTCCTTCACGTCAGGCACATGTGTTCCTGCATGCACTATTCACCAGATCTACGTTACCACCCATAAAACCACACATAAAGTGATTTATTAGTTAGTAATAACAGAATCTTTGCAAAGCTGGCTTATTTCTGTGTCACCGAGAGCACCAAATGCTTTATGGGGGCTGCCATAAATCATCCTGCTGTGGCAGTTATGATGTAAGGAGACTGGGGCATAGGGTTAGAGGAAAGCTGGAAAAGAAATGGGGAGACACTCAGTCTCAGTTAAGGGGATCAGGACTAGCTGGCATGTCTTAATAAGCTACCTATGTCTTTCGCAGTACCACTGTGGAAAAGAATAACCCCTGAAACGTTAATATCCTTTGGGCTGCAACGGATGTAATGGAAACAGTCAGCACTGGAAGTGTTTGTTTGCTTTTTTCTCCCACTCATTTCTTATGAAACACCAGAGAAGGTACTCAAACCTTTCCCTTTAATATGATACATAAATAAAATGTAACTGATAAGTGGTGGTGGCAATTTTCCGTACAACACATTTTGCTGTACTTACACAACTCAAAGAGCTTAACATAGAGAGACAAAACATAAGAAAATGAGCAACATGTACATGCATAAATATCCACAGATGTATCCATACACATGGACATACACATGCACCTACGGTATAAAGTTACGTACACATTCCTAATATCTGCAGGAACAGGGAACAAACAAATGCTAATGCATAAATCCAATGCACATCTAACATGACTATCAGCAATAACAAGGACAGATACTAAATATGCAGGAAAACACAAAGAGATGCGCACAGTCAATTATTCTAGGTTTGTGAAATTAGAAATGTTTTGAGTTTTCTTTTTAATATAGACATGGACGTTACTGAGCTCAGGTCAGGATGCAACTTTAACCAGATAGCTTGACCACTACAACTGAGTAGTGAGTAATTTCTTTATTTCAGATTGGGATATAAATTGTACAATTTATGATATATCCTTCAGGTGGAAGGAATCATCCTGGAGATGTTGGTTATGTGATGGCCAGCATGGACCGTTTACATTTTACTATTTGGAGCAACAACACATCTTTCAGTCTCGTGCATGATTAGCTTCAAAAGGTTTCTGAACATTCAGAAAATAATATCATCAAAACAATTTAACATTTGGTGAACAGAAGTCAGATTATCAAAGAAAATTAATATATATACAGCAGAATATCATCTGCATATGCACAGTTTCGCATTTTTTTTTCTTTTTCAATAGAATTTCAGATTGAAACCAGTTAAGGTCCTGATCTTTAAACCAACTGACTCATGAATAAGAATGAGAATGTAATGAACAAGAGAGATGAAGGAAATCTTGAAAGAAAGCTCTTGAGTCACTTTTGATATTGTGGTCACTGATTACTTTGAGTAGTTTCTATTTATGAGTTATAATTGTTGCTGAAACTTGCTAAGTGTCACCAGAAGGAGGGAAAAAAAAGCTTCAGAAAGACTTTCAGTTGCTAACAGCATTCCTTAAAGTTAACACCTAATTTAGAACTTTATTTAATAGAGTCACACTATTTTAATAAATAATGCCTGGGAGGGACACATCTGTCTCTGCTGATATCATTTATTTATACTGGCAAATGCAATGAAATATTTGATGTGAAATATCTGAATTAAATGAAAAAACAAACACAAAAGCCCACATTTCAAAGTTGGAAAAAAAAACACCAGCAGACTGAAGAAAATACGGCTTGAGGCGAAACAACTTACGATATTCTCTTTCTCTTTCTCCTCTTCCTTCTACTCCTTGGAAGAATGAAAGAGTCATTCCAGGTGATCATCTCCTCCACACTCACGCCTCATCACCACACTAAGCACAGTTAAGACTGGCTCTGGAGCTTTAGAAAGTTTAATTCTCAAAGTACCTCAACCAGAACAACACTTTTTAGGCGATCATTTTCAATATAAAAGGCTTTTTTTCAATTAAATCAGTAATACATTCAATTATATCCTCCAGGGTAAAAGCACTATGATGCAAAATGACTAACATTTTGTTGCAACCAGCAACAATATAATCCACCTTCAGGTTCATCCACCTGAATTTAAGTAAAGAAAGTTTCTATGTTATATAATAAACAATTTCACCTAAGTAACACACATGAATGTTAAACTTTTTGCTCTCATTTGATAAACCCTTTTTACATTAATTATCCACACTCGTGCCTTCTTATGTCTTTGCTGTTATGTAACAACCGTGGGATGCTCTTTGACTGAAGTTCTCTTGTTTTTCAAATGTTGTAAGTGTTTTTGTTTTTTTGTTTTTTTAATGCTGAAAGACAGAGTAAGTCAGACATTCAGTATCCAGCAGTGACAACAAACACATGTGCACAACGCCATTTTGACACACACAAACAAACCATTTTTCACACGCCCATTCAATGTGCAGTATAATGATGGGTTTATGGGTCTGGCTGTGCAGATAGTCTCAGTGGAAATCAATACCACCCACAGATGATTTCATGCACTATTCAGCAAAAACAAAAGAGTGATGTACAGTTGGAAAAAAAAGGCCTGTAAAACCAAGGCTTTTATAGTTTTTGTATTCAATATTTTTATTTTTCATCAGGCACAACCATGAACATGCAGAATAAATGGCTCCGAATGTTGGACATTGTTATACAAATAGACTTGCCCATTTCTCGCTGGAGTTTCTATCCCAACAGATCCGCATGTATGATGTTTTTTTTTTGTTTTTTTTTTTTTGAGGGGGGGGGGGTTATTTACAAAATTTACCCAAAATGCAGGGTAAAAGGAGGAGCAGAGGGAAGCTAAGATCATAAGCTCTTCACAATCACACACTGAGAAATGCTGCAAGTAATCGATAAAGAAAAGACAAGTAGATTAAGTGATAAACAGGGGATCAACAGGTCGAGCATCTGGCAGCACCACTCTTTCAACAGAAAACAAAATCTGGAGTAAAATTATTAGAAAGATTCTAACAAATGTCATTTCATATTAATCATACCAAAACATAAAACTTTCTAAGATGATGTCAGTGATTCAAAGACTTTCGATTTCCCTTTTACTAAATAGGTCTCACAACGAGCAGAAGTGAGAAATGCAGACACACTTCTCTTTTCTTAATTCATACATTTTATCTGCAATTCAACACCTTCAGTTTGATCAGCGATTCAAGAATAATCTCTCAGATGTGTAATAGGAAGTGAAGACCAGTGCTCAGACTCGTCTTATCTGTGTTGGGCACAACCCACTGCTCAAATCCATTACTGTTTTCCATCACTTTTTCCACCCATGCCCATTGCCTCAAGTTAGAAAGGGATTATCTGACACTATCAACAGATCTTCTTTAGAACTACAACAACAACAAAAAAAAAATGTTATCCAGCTTATAAAAAAAATATAAATAAATCAACCTTGAGATGTTTTAGATATTTGATAAAGCTGTTGTTTTGAGGTGGCACCCAAGAGGCCTGAGCCAAGTGCAAGTTAAAGAATTAATGAATCCCAGGAAAATGAAGACCATGTACTAAGACAACCGAATCAGATGATCAGAATAGATCACATATGACAGCTGTTTTCAAGAGTGATATAATGAGCTCTGAACTGGGACTGTGAAATTTTTAGCAGTATTTCTTTGCATAATAATAACAGGTCTACATCAGCTGGAAAGAATTAATGTGTGACTCGTGTATCCATCTTTGAAACTAAATCAGTTGAAACCATTCCTCATTCAGCATGTGTCTGTAGTGATCTTAGTGGCAACAGCTCCTTGAAAGCTTATTTCAAATGCATAATTATAAGTGCTGTACAGCCACAACATGTTATTGTCCTGTGAAGAAAACAGTTTAACTCACTTTCTGAAGGTTGGTATGGATCCATGTAAAGATCGTCCGGGGGACGTCCCTGAGCCGTGGCTTTGTCCCGACAGTAAGCTGTCTGTTTCAAAGGCAAACACTCCATCACGGTCGTCGGGAACATCCAGGAACTCTCCATCGTTCCACACTCCCACTGTACCGTCCATGGGCTGGTATCTGATCTCTATGGTGACACTGGTCTGAAAGTGAAAAGGGAGGTGAAGAAAGTGAACCTAGTAGAAGAGATATTAATGCATAAAAGGTAACAAATGTATCCCCCTGCAACAAGAATAAATTATTTCCAATCACATCATTTCACTATTGATTGCTCAGTTTTTTTCTATTATCCCTGCAAAGAAAATATGATGCAAATACTTTTGTTTTTTTACAATGTATGTGTGTTTTTTGACAGCCACATTGGTCATACTAATTCATCCATCATTCATTACACTGTTAGTGCAAGCTAATACAGCTTTAGGAGCTCAACCGTGGCAAATAAAAAGTACGTCAATAAATCATGTCTTCTCCTTGGTTTTTGCTGAGGGAATTCAAACTGACACTTTAATGCGGGCCAGAAACATGGGTGCTACTTTACTTTGTCTTCAGTATCGTCTTTGGAGTCATGCTTGGAAAATACTATTCTCCTGACAATGTCCTGATCTTTATTACAGAGTGGGCAATTTATTCCACTGACAAAGATGGATGAGGACAAAAAGTATGTGGGGCTCTCGCTCGGTCCCTCCTTCATGTGTCTCTGCTTTAAAACTCTTTTCCTTCCACTGTATCCTCACAAGGCAATCACCGAGGTCCACCTGGAGTTACATTTGTTACTATGGAAACAACTCAAGAGTAGTTGTGTGTTAAAGTGTTGATCTCAGCTAATGTTTGGTGTAGTTTTATGCCATCTTTCTACAGAGACGTACAGTAATTCCATTTTTGTCACTGTGTGTGTACGTGTGTTTTCTGAAGTGTGCGCCCACTCAAACACACAGTATATGTGTGTGATACATGTATATGAACCACTCCCATGCAACGTGTCACCATCCAAGTACCATCACATCAGCACTCTCAGCTCCAGCAACACAATTCTGCACCCTGCAGTGCTTTTTAAATTTGGTACGGTTTTGTTCACCTCCCAAGATGCATTCCTCATTTTCCCATGCATATTTATTGTTATATTATATATTCATAATCCACACACCCCTTAGCACTGAGCTGCTCTCTGCTGAGCTGCTCTCAACAAAATTTGGAATCAATGGAGGATATCTGGATCAATATTAATGCTGGACACCTGAATGTGCTGAGTTTGCCACCAGAATATTGTATTTTCATCAGACCCTTGTTGATATGAGGAGCTGTAATGCTGCTGCCTTTATTGGCCGAATGGTGGCTGCTACAGGTCCTATTGGCACTACTTCAATTGGAAAGCAAGGATAATATCTCCATTTTATATTTCCCTCCTGTGATTTGGAGTAGATAATGGAGGCATTTTAATTTTGTTGTTGGACGGCTTATAACTTAGAGCTATACATCACTTGATTTAAGGTATAATGAACTTTTAGAGCCTAATTTTCTCTTTTAATTTTCCATTTCCACCGGCTTGGTGATTCGCACTGTTGCCTCACAGCAAGAAGGTTCCTGGCTCAAACCTCAGCAGGGGCCTTTCTGTGTGGAGTTTGCATGTTCTCCCCGTGCTTACGTGGGTTTCCTCCGGGTACTCCGGTACTTCCTCCCACAGTCCAAAGACATGCATGTTAGGTTAATTGGTGATTCTAAATTGCCCGTAGGAGTAATTGTGAGTGTATATGGTTGTTTGTTTATATGTGGCCCTGCGATGGAGTATCGGTTTCTCCCACCAATTTCAAATGACCTATACCTTATTGGCCCGAATATAGGACAATATTTTATTCTAGAAATCTTATTCTCAAAAATGGGATGGTCTTATAATCGAGGTCTAGACTTTTCTATTGTCATTACAAATCTGCACCACTAGATGGGGTCGAGAGTGATGAGAGCTACAGTGAGCCCAGGGAGGCAGAAGACCTCTATGAGTAATGGGCCATAGTTTATTCTGATACACACATGGTGAGCCAAAGGACACTTTGCAGCCAAAGGACACCCCCCCCCCCCTCAATCAAATGACTTACATATGAAGCCAGCCAGGTTGGGTCAGTTTGCGGTTTACAGCTCTTGCAAACTCTTTATTGTACTGATGTTTAATCAATGATGTATTGCGCTACTGTTAAGTTGCAGTCCAGAATTTGTTTTTTTACAGACTGAATTGTTTATGTTGTTCTTGATATTGAATAGAACTTGACTTTGATGGTTATGCAGTTATTGACATCATTAATGCAGTTATTAAACCTTTTTAGGCTACATGGTTGTTGCTTATTTACTGAGTCAGTCTCAGATTTTAGGAGAATACCAGCTTTGAAATACCCTACTTACGGTACCCTACTTTAAGTATGGTACCGTATTACCTAAAAAAGATGAAATCATTAAAATGTTGAACAATACAGCAGAATGTTATCTCTGTGTGATTTTTTTTCTATAATAATGGTACGATAAAAAGTTGTTTTAAACATATTTTTATTTTATATTTTTTATTTTCTCAAAATGATATTTGAAAAATAGGGGGCCGTCTTATAAGACGGCCCCTATTTTTCAAATATCATTTTTGAATATAGGACAACTCTGATTATATATAATCAGAAATGTCCTATATTCAGACCAATACGTTAATACTGTTTATACATTTTATGACATAACATATTTTAGTTGGCTTTGTGGTTGTGTGATATTCATTTTTGAATTTTGTGAAATATTTTCCAAAATTGACTATCCACATATTCCAATAAGTAGCTTGATAGCCTGTTAGGTAATAAATTTTCTCACAATGCCCTGGCGCAACAGTGCAATCTCTTCAAAACCCAACATAAATGGAAAATGTTTAATTTTTGTCTGTAGGAGAAAAAACAGTTTTGTTTTTTTAAAGGTTAAGGAATTATAGGAGCCACCTCAGGAATGAAAAGACTGTTACACCTGTCTTTAAACAGATAAACACATGTCTTTTAATAAACAAATAAACAAAAGGTAGGGTAAGCAGTTCTATGAGATTTCTAACCCAGAACACTTTTTTTTATTTTCTCTCTTTTTTTCTTAAGAACAAATTCAGTGAATATTCCCTCACCGTCCACTGGCTGACCATCTTTTGTGTACACTGGAGCCTGGCTCAATGAACCAACTAGCTCCATGAACTATGAACAGACAGAGTAGATAGGCTGCCCCCCCAAACCATAACAAACATTTCTCCAGATATTTAACAATGGGGGGAGCATTCATGCTTGTGATAAGCAGGTTTTCTAAGGTAGCACTGGAAGGAGGGGGAGGGAGGAGCTAGATTCCTGTGTTTTGTTGTAGTTTTGTACAACTATTAGCACACATGGCGTCATCCAGAAATCACTTACCCTGCCTTTATTGTGAGTCACTTAATATTTGTATTCAGTTATTTAAAGGAATATTGCATAACTGAACAATGTTTTGATATTGGGAGATACTCCCTAGAAGAATTTCAGCTACTCACTCCACGGTGAGAGCTTACCTTTATTGACGTGTTGTTGTCATCAATGAGTGTGTCTGTCAGCTCTAGATGTCCCTCTTCAGCCACCTTCTGGAGTACCATACAGAAAGTCCCCACCAATCTGCAGGAAAACACCAACAGAAAGTCCTCACATTGTAAACAGAAATCAATGGAATCAATATGTGGCATTATGGGTTTTTTGTCCTTTTTTCCTCCTCTGCTGCCCATCCGTTCACCTCCGTTTTAGTCTTATTGAGTCACTGTCACATTGCCTCTGCCTTTTCAGTTACACTAATAAACACTGACAAATGCATTTCCTCCTCACCAGAGACAGTTCTTCTCCACTGGCTTTCATGTCTCACAGTATGGAGATAAATGTGTGAGTGATAGAATGAACACATGTTCACGCTGAGAAAATATCCCACTGCCACGGCCCTCCAGCTCACTAAACTGAATGTCATGCCTTAAAGTGACATAAACACTGTATTACATATTAAATGGATGGCTACAACACACAATGTCTTTAACAAACAATACATACACTAAACTGAGAAGTACAGATGTTGCTTAAGAAATGATCATCCTCCCTTACTAATAACAGATTAAATCTCATTTGCTCAGTGGTTTCAATATCAACTGACCCTGAAACCACTGAGAAAAGTAAACTGTTTTTGCCACTGAAAAACACCAACTACGACATCCTTGATGAGAGCTCGTAGAAGTACATCAACATATGTGAACACTTTAGAGGAAGACTGGACCAAATCCTAGAGAATAATTTGAAGCCAAAAATATTTTTTTCCTTTCCTTGTGGGAGTGTTTTTAAGCTAAGGTAACTTGCTTACCATAACTTGCTCTCAAAAGTGCCACATGTGGAAAAATACACATGTGCACAAAATGCTTGTGAAGTAATTTCAGTAATGAAAACAAAGAGCTTACGGGCATGAAATATGAACCAGGCAGAGAAAGAGGCTGTTTGCTTTGAAAAGAACATAATTTCTTTGCTACATCTTCATGTGCAAGCTGCTGTTAGATGCTATTATAATATATAAAATATTGTATATTGGGACTTTGAGGATCTGAGACTGAATAATTTCTACATTAAATAGCAAATTGAGGTGTCTCTTATCCATCAAAACCATTATTATAACATAGCAAACTTAAATGTTAAAGCTGTACTCAGAGATATTTCACACTTCAACATCTGAACTAAGCACCTTGAGTGGCAAGTGCGCGTGATGCAATACAGCCTCACAGCAACACTGTTTGTATTTTCAGCTAATACCTTTTTGTCAGGAATTTGCCAGGTTTTCTCAAGCCTACATTGGTTTCCTCCAGGTACTCCCACTCCCTTCAATAATCCAAAAGCATATATTTGAGTGGGAGCATACATGGTTTTTTGTTTTGTCTCTGTGTGGCCCTGCTGAGAACAGAGGACCTGTTTAGGCTGTACCAAGCCTGTCACCCAGTGACAGTTGGGATTGCTTCAGTTTAAAAGCTGTGGCTTTAAGAGAATTTAAGGTCACAAAAAGCCTCATTTGTTGGCTGCTCCATCAAAGGAAATAAAAGAAAACGAATTATAAAACAATTTACTCTGTTTTAGGCAGCCAGTTCTCATCACATTTGAGCACTGGACAGCAATTCTCAGCTTCTTACTTTTCACTGTTATTACTTCTCCCAAGGACATTTAACTATGTAAATGAAGACTGCTTTTTTTTCACTGAGCACACTGAATGGAAGGTTAGTCTTTACTTTTCTTTTCCAAAGTTGGTTGTAACTTGGAACTTTCAAGCTAAAAAAAAAACAAAAAAAAACCCACTCAGTATTATACTCTCCATTTGCTTTAAGTGAAAAAGTGCAGCTGGCCTTAGACTCAGCTTCAACATGTACAACCACCTCTGCTTTTAAATTTAATCTTTGTTGTTATGTATTACATAAAACACTACCTTCTTTGCTAAATTAATCAAATCTGTACCTGGTGCAAAAAAACAAAAAAGAATAATAATACAAAATAGACTGATGAGTTTATGTTTTTCTATGTGCAAGATCAATTAATACAGTTACATGCTGAAAATGTTACTCTGTTAATAACAGTAACCTAAAGACATGACAAGCACTTAAGAATAGAGAAATAAGAGTTTTATGTTTGCAATGTGGTGCTGAGACCAGGAGCGGCGCTAGGGGGTAGCTTGCAGTTGCTATAGCAACCCCAAAATATGGCCTAGCAACCTCAAAGCAACCCCAAGAATGGAGAGTATTAAAAATGAAAAAATCTTAATTGTGTTAAATAAAATAAAAATTGTGACAATTTAATTTAAAATTAATTTAATGTGTTTTTGTTTTAAATTAAAATAAAAGGAAGACGATTAAAAACGATGAGAGAGAGACTCATCTTGCGAGAGCTGGCCTGCAGGGGTCACGCGAAGTCAACTTGTGAAAAAAACCGGGCCGTTAGAAAAATTACATCAAAATGGAGGCTATCTGTTGAAGCGTAAGTCTGCCAGATCTCTTCTGATGTGTACTTATGTGAATATTAACTGGTTAAAATGTGATAAACAGGTTAGTGTTAAATGATTTGTAGTCTAGGCTGTTAATGTGCATTTCTCACTGCTGTGAAAAGCGGCATGACTATATGGTAAAATTATAATAACGAACTTCAAATTGATTTTTTTTTATCTGTTTCATGGCATCCGCGCTAGTTTCAGATAGCGCTGATTAGAATGAGTAGGCCGGTAATGAAATACATATCCATATTTATGCTATTTAATTGGTATTCCAATTAAATTGTCCAGCAACTCCATACAATTGTTTAGCAACCCCTAAGCAACTGCAATGAAAATGTTCTGGCGCCGCCACTGGGTGAGACTGGATGAAGGATCAATATTAAAGATGTAGTCAGGTAAAACCTAAAGGAAGGTAAAGGACAGCAGTCAGTCAGCCAATCTAATCAGGGACCAAATAAATGGACAAAACACTCTCAGAACAAAAAGCATTGGCAGGGGTGAAAGAGTTTTCATGAATTTGCCTTTATACACCACCACAATGCATTTGAAATGGAAAAATAATCAATATATCATCAAAGCGAAGACCTTCAGCTTCAATTCAAGAGGTAGAAATAGCACATTTACCATTTAGGAATTACATCAATTTTACTTCTGCTTTCAGGGGAACAAAACTATCTGAACAACTGACAGAAAAGAAGTGAACTGACAAGATGCGGTCCATTCACTCATTACTTCAGGACAAAGGAAACCTCATATACAGCAGATAAAAGGTCTGGCGCTGATAGTGGGAATTGAGTTGGCATTTGGCAGATGTTTTGCTGGAGCTACCAAAATGAAGTCCAAGAAGATCTTAATACAAATGAAGGACGCCATCATTAGGCTGAAAAAAGACAAAAACAACAACATAAATCTATAAAAGAGATAGCAAAAACCTACAGTGTTGGCAAATCAACAGTCAGGTCCATTCCCAAAAAGGAAGAAAGCACTGGTAAATTCAACAACAACAACAGAATCATTTTCTTGGTAAAGAAAAACCCATTCACAACATAAACAGACGCCAAGAATACTCTGGAGAAGTATTTTCCCATTTCAAATTGGGCCTTGGTATTCTGAAGTTTGGAATGGCTGCAATAAAGCATTCAGTCATTGAAGACAAAATTTAAGGCTCCTAGAGTTTCAGAAAGTAGAATGGGAGGTTGTGTTATGGTTTGGGTTGTTCGTGGTACACCTTCTTGGTTTTCTTCTCGGTTTCTTAGTTTAGTCAGCGTCTCATCTCCCCTGTTCTTAGTCTATCCTGTTTCCTGTTTTACTTTGAAGCTCTGTCTTGTCTTCATTGTGTTCTGCTTCACTATTAGACTGAAATTAGATGGAAAATGAGGGCACTTTGTTTCAAATTGCTGTGTTTTGTAAATGGTACATTGTAAAACATCTTAAATTAAAGCTGAAAGTCTACACTTTGATTACATCTTAATTGTTTTTTGTTTTTTTTTTTGCAAAACCATAAAAACACTCTTATTGTCTAAATACCGCTTGACCAAACTGTAGCTATGTATCTTATCATCTTGCTTCTTCTATTTTCTTGTTAATTTCTTTTTTCCATCAATATTTCCTGCACTGTAGCTAAAACATAAAAAAAAGTCCTTTAAGACTGGAAATCTGTACTTTGCTTTTTATAGAGAGATGTCAGTGCACAGTATATATTTAGTCCAGCCTTTATCCTACTTACTGGAGTTCCAACAGACTAATTTTTTTATTCTATGCCCAAGGTTTGTTTTGCTCTATCATTCTCGTTTTTAGTGACATTATCATACACAGACTTTTTATTTGTTGTTGCTGTTTTAGCTTTTCCTTGTGCATAGTTTCTTTCTTTTTTTATTTTCTTTTTAGATATTCTTCTCTTGCTTCCCCAGATTTAGGGTCTTAGCTTTAGTTTATACCGTTGTGTTTCTCTTTTTCACCTAAAGGTTGTTACCCTACCTACACGTTTGTGAATCCGCTTTCAATAAAGTTTCTTTTTTGTTTAATCAGCAAAAATTGTCTGCTTGGATTTTTGCAATTGTGTCCGTCCCTCAGGGATCCCAGTCCAAAACGCTTCAATCTTCTCATGCACTTTTCAGTAGACAAAGGTATTACTAAGCCCATGTTAGCCTGAGGTCCTAATAGAATCAGACTTTATGAGGGCCCGAGGCGCAGTCAGTCAATTTGAAAGGTTACTTTCACAGCATATGCTCAAGTAGCCAGGAGAAACATAATGGGAGACAGAAACGACTGGAAGGAGATTTCTTATTAGGAACTCCGAAATATCACTTCATTTCCAGGTAGTGAGGTATGTCTTAATATAAATACTACAGGTTCTCATATAAACTACAAAGTGTATAGGTCTGCTTTTCTCTGTGCTCTTCCTGTGTTGTTTCAAGCTGTATGAAAGTGGACAACCAGGTGAAAATATTGCTTATTATGAAGGGGGGTTATCTTAAAAACAAACAAACAAACAAACAAAAAAAACAATAAAAAGACAAAAAGCAAAAGAAGAAAAGAAAAGAAAATGTTATAGTTTTATAGTGTAGGGTGGTTTGTGACACCCACCCTCCTGAGTTAGGATTTGAATGCTGTAGCCACAAGAGATTGTGGGATAGCAGTATTCAGTTTCTTTCTTGGAGGATGTTCTATATAAACGAAGATACTAAAAGAATGAATGATTCTCCGCTCTCCAACATTCAGAGAATCTGAGCTGTTCTTGTCATGACTTCCACATCAAAACCTCAACCCCGTTTTTGTCAGGGTTCTGGGGTCTTGATTTTGGGTTAATTTCATTCTTTGTGATTCTCTGACTTTTGCTTTTGTACTGCTTCGTATCTGATCCCTTGCTCGCTAAGTTCACATTTTACTTCCTCTGCTCTCATCTCTACTGATTGTTTAGGTCTGTGTCTCATATTGTCCTGCTTTCCTTTCAATCTCAGGTGGTTCATTGTCATTCCACTCATCCATCGTGCTGCTCCCTGTGTTCCTATACAGGTTATTGTTCTCTACTGTTTTGGATTTATGGTTATTTTTCGGAATATCCTGCCTTTGCTGTGCTTTCTGTTTTGTTTCTTGTTGAAATGAAATGAATCTGTTTGTTACTTCTGTTTCCTCCCAGTTTCCTGCATTCATGTCCTCTACCCCTAAATCTTGACAGTCATAAATATTATATCAGTAAAAAAAAAAAAAAGAAAAGAAAAAAAGGACTGGACTACTATGATGCACTCATTGAACATGTTTTTTATAGTATGTCCTTTTTGAAATTTCCCCCCCCAAAACTCTCAAACATCTATGATGAAATATAACAGAATACGAGTTATTCACAGTTACTATTACAATCATGAGCTCATTACACTGATGCTGCTTCCTGAGGCTCCTTCAGAGATACAACAGCGGGAAGAAACCCAGCACAGTCCCCATTCAAGTCGCCAATTAGAGCTGGTGAATAATTTAAAGAGTTTCCTCCATAACAGTGTGTGGTTAGCAGAGCAATAAGTGACAAATAAAGAATATGTGGTGCAGTCAACACTTAGTCAGAGCCATATGTCCTTTTTCCTATAAGCACTGTTTACACATCGGGCACCTCCGATAACACACAAGCTGAAAATAAATCTGCACCTTGAATTTCACTGCACACATAACATGGAGGGTAAAGCATATTCAGAAGAAGCAACAAAGGAATAATTTGGGAGAGCAGACACAGAAAACCTTGCAGCTATGCAGAGAGACAACGTCATAAAATAGGGGCATCTGAGCAATAGCTGAACACACACATGCACACAGAGGAAATCTGCAGGGTCTGATGCTGACAATGTGAGCTTCCCAACAGGACTATATAAACCGACAGGCAGATGAGTGTATAAGCAATTGAACACACACACACTCACACACACACACACACACAAGGTGCATAAGCACACCTGCACTTCCATATGAAAAAAACAATAAATACCACCCCATTAAATTCAAAAGGAAAGACAAACAACAAAGGGCTTCTTATCAGAGGACTGATAAAGAGAGAGTGCATGTGATTATTCTCTGCCTTTTCACAGCATTGATCCCTCTGTCTCTGTCTCCTGTCCTCACCTACACTTTTTGTTTTCTTTGAAGCCAGTGGTGATGGATTCCACCTTCGGTAGAAAATAAGACTGCATGTGTCAGTAGAGCTTTAAAACCTGATAATGAGGTAACTCGAGACTTTCAGAACTTGACATCACTAATGTATCCAAGTTTTCTTCCTTTTTCCCCCCTACTCTTTTAAGTAATGAATTCCCCTCAGGCACATGATGAGACTTTCTCTATGAATGTAAGTTTCTGTCAGGCTCCTTAGTGTGTACCTCCATTCTCAGCTTTACAGGCTTGACTGTGATGTGACTAAAGAAAAGACTCTCAGGGAATATTAATAGTTTTATGCAGAGAACTTTTTTCTTTGATGAGCATATACCTCAGCATCTCTAAACAACACCACAGTAAACGCTAACCCGATGCAGAACAAACAACCATTTCCTCTGCCACACTAGGGTGATCAATATGTCCAGGCTGCTCAGAAAAGCAAATGCTCAGTCATTTCCTTTCAGCCATTGTAACGCCTGTACAAGTGCTGAATAATTGAGCTGAGCGGGGCCTATCATGTTCTAACTCACTTTTTAGCATTTCAAAGGGTAGCATTCATTATTGACAAACAATTTACTTTCATCTCCTCCATAATTCAGAGCTCCTCTCCCTTTCAATTTGTATTTTTATTCTTTGTCATTCAAGCCTCAAGGTTTTTCAAGTAAATCAAAGTATGACGGCACATCTCCCTTAGGTGGATCTGCGAGGAGCTGAGCACAACCTTGAAATGTGACATTCATCAACAGTTCAAACACAGTTAAAATTCTCCACAGGTGCTACAGTGTAGGATGGAAAGTTTTTCAGTTGATCAGAGTGATGTGACATTTAAGACAATGGAAAACTATAGAGGAAAAAAAAAGCTCCAAACTATGAGGTGCCGTGAGGGACATTGTTCTGAATTAGCTTGTACATGCACATATGAAACCGAACTCTCTCACATACTTTACTGAAAACCTTACACATACATGTGAAATGCTCTTATACATACAACTGGAAATGTATTCATTTACTACACTTGTGAAATCCCCTCACACAGATAACTGGAAATTTCAGTTGAAACGGAAATGATTTCAGTTGAAACGTAAGTTGGTTGGTTAGCTAAGTAGGGCCGACTTCAGAATACAGGTAACGGCACTGAATTTGCGATGTCATGTCAGCAGCCAAAAACAAGTCTGACTGAAGCGATGGACTTAATTAATAGTATACTGGTTTCAGCAGAGAACATCCGCACAGTCGCAGGTGTTACAATCTGAAAAACAAGGAGGATCAAACTAATATGCATTGTTTCGAAAAAGTCTGATCATATCTAATTGCTGTTGGTGGTAATGAAACGCTGTCACACTGATGGGAAAAGAGACAAGAGGCGATAGTCCAGTATCCATATTTGGAGCCACAGGGGTCGTTAGGAGCCCAGTCGTTGTAACATTTCCAAGTGTGCGGATGATCTCTGCTGATGATGTCTCCTGTTGGATAATTATCACATGGGCGATTATCTTTCAGCTGCCAACAAGTTATTTAACCCCAACTGGTGCAATGAGTTGCTTTTCATTTCCTAAACAACCATGTAGAAAGACACATCCCGCGGTCGTGGAAAAGATGTTAGTCTGTTTGAGAAGGGTCAAATCATTGGCATGCATCAAGCAGAGAAAACATCTAAGGAGACTGTAGAAACTACCAAAAATAGGTTAAGAACTGTCCAACGTATTATTAAAAACTGGAAGCATAGTGAGGACCCATCGTCTTCGAGGAGGAAATGTTGCCAGAAAAAAATCCTCAATGGTCGTGATCGGCGATCACTTAAATGTTTGGTGAGATCAAATCAAAGAAAAACAATAGAACTCAGGGCTGTTTAATAGTGAAAGTAAGAGCATTTCCAGATGTGCAATGTGAAGGGAACTCAAGGAATGGGGACTGACCAGTTGTGTAGTCTTAAGAAAACCACTAATCAGTGAGGCTAACCAGAAAAAAAAGGCTTCAATTTGCCTGGGAGCATAAAGATTGGACTCTGGAGCAATGGAAGAAGGTCATGTGGTCTGATGAGTCCAGATTGACCCTGTTCCAGAGTGATGGGAGTATCAGGGTAAGAAGAGAGGCAGATGAAGTGATGCTCCCATCATGCCTAGTGTCTACTGTACCAGCCTGCGGGGGCAGTGTTCTGATCTGGGGTTGCTGCAGTTGGTCAGGTCCAGGTTCAGCAACAGTATGAGCTCAAAGAATGAGGTCAGCTGACTACCTGAATATACTGAATGACCAGGTTATTCCATCAATGGATTTTTTTGTTGCCTGATGCCACGGGCATATTCCGAAGATGACAATGTCAGGATTCATCGGGCTCAAATTGTGAAAGACTGGTTCAGGGAGCATGAGACATCATTATCACACATGGATTGGCCACCGCAGAGTCCAGACCTGAACCCCATTGAGAATCTTTGGGATGTGCTGGAGAAGGCTTTGCGCAGCGGTCAGACTCTACCATCATCAATGCAAGATCTTGGTGAAAAATTAATGCTACACACGATGGAAATAAATCGTGTGACATTGCAGAAGCTTATTGAAACAATGCCACAGTGAATGTGGGCTGTAATCAAAGCTAAAGGCGGTCCAATGAAATATTAGTGTGTGTGACCTTTTCTTTTTGGTGGTGACTTTCTTTTTTTATGCGGGCAGTGTATTTATAATGTCTAAACATTTTTTATTTATTTTTGGCTGTCAGAGTCCATCAACATGTCATTCCCACCTGAACATGGTGGAGTCCTTTCGTAGCTCTTTTTGCTGTGATGCCTGCAGGCAGAGAGCTGTTCCAGCTCCAAAACAGCCACGTACCAGCGCAGGGCAAAAACACTCACAATAAATCATCTAGAACTACAGTATGTCCTAGATTCTTTATTCAAATTCATTTTTGTGGAAAAGGGGATAGAAAAGAGCCAGTCATTGCTTTTGAACTGCATACAACAGAGAACCTTAAAGTTACTTCAGCACAGATGCCCAGTGATGCACTGCAGCATTTACATGGAGCGTGAGGGATTGAAGATGTAACTTGATGATGGGGGATGTAGATACAATTCCCTGTCAAGATGCGTTTTAACATTTATTGTGATCTAAGATAGTTTATGAAAAACTGAGAACTGCTTATTGATTAATGGTTGGACAGAAATGCAAGGTTCTGGCTAATGCATCAAATTACATGATAGAGAAGGCACTTTATACTATTAATTTTTATAAAACAAAGACATATAATGTCTGGCTTTGCCACAAAGCAGCAACATTGACAGGGTTTTATCATTGTATTACATCAACTGCCTGTAGATTCAAAGGTGCAGAGGTTTATAAATTTTTAGCTCATTCTAGCTCATCCATCAACTCGTCTGAAGTAAGAATCCAAGGTAGCAAATTTAAGATGCAGCATTTCAGCTGAAGGGTGGAGACGGCACACTAAATATTGATCCAGTCTGTCATCACAAGAGAAAGGCGTGACCCAACTATGATGCCAGATGGTATATTAGACAGTTTTACCTTCTGGGCACAATAATGTGCAAGAATTGTCTTTGAAATGTATCAAAATATGGTCAGAATAGCTCAAGCTCAGTCCAAAATAGCGGAATGCAGCCACAATTTGACCATAATCTTTAACAAATTAAAAGGTTAAAAGGTTCATTGAGGTATACAGGAAGTTGATAAAACAAAGACTTCCACAAGTGTATCTATGCTAATGGTAAAATACATCTTAAAAAGACAGAGAAACAGGTCTGAGTATCATATTTGAGCTTAGATTTTCAAAATGGGCTGTAAACCATCGCGCTGAATACAATATAAAGGGATTATGCAACTTTGTGGAGTCAGAAAAGCCTTTTTGCTTTGCCACAAATCTATATCCTGTGGGCAGATTATAACTCGTAAGATAAAGATAAACAAAGATTTGAGGAGGGAATAACTTAATCAGCAAGGGAAGATTTGAATCTGTGCTGAAAACTAAAGCAGAGAGAAAGTTTGGAGACTTATCTTCCTTCAGAGGAATTTAGATACCATAAGATTTAAGATAGTTAGATAGATTGAGCTTCCTCGGTTAAAGTCTTCTTTGAGATGATCACCATCATATTTATTGCTTGGGTACATTCATCCTCATGTATGTGTGTGTGTGTTTGATTGACACCTGTTCACCTGCAAAATTACCTGACTGATATGACAAAACTTATTTAGAGGCTTTACTGGACAAATAATTGTCAGATAGAAAATATAGTATATGATTCTGTCAGTCTGTGAGATCCCGTTGTCATCATGCTGGGTTAACATTATTACGCTTCTTATTTTAAACCACAACACAATAACCTGACTGTGTTCAGTGCCAAAACTCATGTCTCATGTTTATGGCTTCTGAGACTTTCCTCCATTTCGCCCCCCATTTGTCTTCTAATAAACTTGTTTCTTGTTCATAATAAATGCTCCAGTAGGACATTTGCAATGTATATTCAAAAAATACATATGTCCCATCACATAAAAGGTGGTTAACCTTAAGTATTCGTGTCAACTTTAGTTATGCAGAAGTGTCTGTGGACTTAAACTTTTTAGCCAGGAAACTGTTAAAAGTTGTGTGCAGTGCTTTTTCTGACTTTGATCGCAGGATGGCAAAATAATTCAGAGGATGCGTGCTCTTTGTAGATATATAATGCGCAGGTTGCATTACAGCTACCTATGTTGTTGCGTCAAATGCTGAGATCTCACCAGCCGTTGCCACTAGTGAAACTAAAATGCTTCTTCTTCGATATTCTCTGTTGGTTTCTGCCAAGACGTATAGGAAATAGCATGCCAAACAAGTTCCTCTGTGTATTTGTCCATTAGTACTGTGGCTGTAGGAATGTTTTTGTTTGTTTGTAACAAAAGATATTGCTGGGCGCTTGTGCCAGTAATGACATTTCTCATCAAATAAGTGAAATTGTCCAGGATGGAGTCATCCACGGGTGAACTCTGAAGAGGCATCAATACCCGGGGCAATACCACATTTGGTAAATCCTGCAACTCTTGTGAGCAGTTTGGATATCAGATCAGGATATCAATAGACAGGTGATCAGAAGACCCAGACAGCTTTGAATACGAAAGAAGAAACAAATAGAGGTTCTTATGTATCCTGTTTAGTACAAATGAATCTTAAAATGTGATTGGCCACCTGTCTCCTTTAACACGCACACATATACACACACGCACGTGCACACACAATGCCCTGTTGAGGTGCAGAATAAGAAAGGATATCTCTTGGCCAAAAGGGAGAACAAATACTAAAACATACTGAATATGCCCTTATAGTGCAGATGTCCTCATGCATCACTGATTACTTTTTGTGTTGAGGTAATGAGATCACATTTATGTTTACAGGGTGTGACACGCTGGCCTAGTGTGCCAGTACACAAAGAGATGAAGTAGCTCAACTATCATGGAAATGATACAGCCTGTGGACTTATGGAGCAGGTGTCAGAACAACACCAGGTATGACACACACTGAATTATTCAAACATGTGCCAGGTTGCACTTATGTCTTTGTGCCGGCAAGAGTACTTCTGACATGCGCACACATCTGTCTAACAATAAGGTTTGCTTCTGAATATCGACAGTTCAACTTTTTCTTCTTAATGGTAGATCCTTTTTTACTTTAAGTAGAATTCCCATCAGTTTAGTGCTGAGACTGTATTTTATGTGTTTTTAGATTGATAAAAACCCAGGGGTACTTGATGAAATGCTTCATGGCCTCCAGGCACATATTCTGATTAGAGTTGATGTGGTGTTACTAATACGTTTTTTTTCTCTTGGATGAAAAAATGGTCAGAACAAAAAGAGGAAGTATGATTATATGGAGATGAACCTGATGTAAAATCATACAAGAAAAAGTATATGATCTTCTCTCAACTTACAACAGACTGATTTTGTGGCTTCATGATGTCACCTAGAGATATTCAGAAACGGAATTGTGTTTGAATTTGTGTTTTTATGGCCCAATTATTAATTACAAGTCTTGGACTTCCTAATTGCAATGGAATGTAAACATCATGATCTATAATATCATTTCTGATATTATGTTCTGGCCATGATCTTTTTATCTAACTGGGTTTCTCCTGTGTCTTCCATCAATGACACCTGCAAGTTGTTATTCCTCATATGTTTTGTCTAGTATATTCCAACCTTCTGTTTAAATCATTTGGTTTACTGATATTCTTGGTCTCTCCTGCATCGCCTGCTGAGGTGTAGGTCTGACCCCTTTTGCATGCCAATGGATAATAAATTCATAGTATTCCAGCCTTAGCCAAGTCTTGTTATTTAAGTTTATTCTTGGTCTTACTCAGAATCCTTGGTTGCTTTAGTGGCTAAAACAGAGATTATAAAATTTGCCACGATACTAATAATAAGCAAACTGGCTGGCCAGTCTCCAATTGTGCTACATTTTGCTTTTACAGTGATGTACTTTGCACTTAGGACAGGTGGTGCAATAATATGCAGTTCATATTTCATTGTATGCAGTATGGACTTTCAAAAATGGCTTTGGTGTTAATGCTGATGCAGACAAAGACATCCCAGCACATTAAGTACTAATTTACATCTTTATCATCGCTGCGCCATAATTGTGGGCACTGAGGAGACTGGGAAGCATGAGCAACAAATGAAAGTACTCTATTTAAAAAAAAAAAAAAAAAAAAGGGCTGCTGAAGCAGGAAATCCACTATTACAAAATTCCAAAATATGAAGGTGTGGACAGGAACATTAAGTAACAAGTTAAAACACAATTGAGAAACACAACATGGAAGCACAAAAGACAGAATGATGATTGGCCAATGGTGATGGAAAGAAAGGACAAACAAGAGCAGGTGAGGCAGGTGGGGAAATGGGCATAGGTGGCAATAATCAGGAAAGACAACAGGAGGAAGGGACAAACAGGGTGTAACTGAACACAAGAGACCCTAACAAGCAGAATAGGATGTCCAAATATCACTACAAAGGAAAACATGACCCTTGAAATATGATACACAGATCAGAAGTGGAAAAAAATAAAAAACATAGGATGGAGATAACACTCTGGCAGTGTTATCTGAGGGTTCTGTACAGGATCTTTGTTTCTCCCAGAAATGTGCTCTTCTGGACAAAGAGCTCAAAAGTTGTTCCTGGTATCTGCTGGAGCCACCAGTCCAGCTTGGGGGTTACAGCTCCCAATGCCCCGATCACTATTGGGACCACTGCTGACTTCACACCCCACATTTTTTCCAACTCTTCCTTCAGCCCTTGGTATGTCACCCCTCAACACATTGACGAGGTCTGTTTCAGGTGTTGAGGGGAAACATCCGCGCCGGTGTGACTCTATTTGTATTAATATCACTCATTCTGAGGCGTGTAATGTAAAGGACCTTGGCCAAAGATCCATCTGGATATCACCACTTCCCTGACTGGAGGTTTGAACCCCTGATCTACTGTATCAAAGTCGCTTAGGTCAGTTAGGATTGCCAAAATTATTTTTATTCACTAAATGCACCAATAATGAGAGATAATTTTTTTTAAAAGAGAATTTTCCTATGATTTTCATCAAAGTCAGAAGTTTACATACACTAAGGTTACTATGCCTTTAAACAATGTGGGGAAGTCCACATGACGAGGCCATGGCTTTGGAAGCTTCTGATTGGTCAAGTTACAACATTCGAGTTACTTGGAGGCACACCTCTAAAACAATACTTCCATGTGTGACATAATGGGAAAATCTTAAGAAATCAGCCAACGTATCAGGAAGAGAATTGTAGACGTCCATGATCATGGTTCATCCTTGGGTACAATTTCCAGATGCCTGAAGGTGTCTTGTTTGTCCAGCCACTATAGCGCTTAGGAAGAAGAAAGGTTCTGTGTCCCAGAAATGAATGTGCTTTTGTTTGAAATGAGTGAATCAACCCCAGAACAAAAGTAAAACACCTTGTGAAGATGCTGGCTGAAGCTGGTATGAGAGTGTCACTATCCATAGTAAAACATGTCCTGTACCTGACATGAGCTGAAAGATGACTCAGCCAGGAGGAAGCCATCACTCCGAAAGCAACATAAAAAAGACAGATTACAGTTTGCAAATGCACAAAGAGACAAATACATAAATCTTTAGAGGCATGTCCTGTGGTCTGATGAAACTAAAACTGTTTGGTCATAATGACCATCATTACATTTGGAGGAAAAAGGGGGAAACTTGCAAGCCTGAGAACACCATCTCAACTGTAAAGTAAAGAGGTAGCAGTATCATGTTGTGGGTTTTTCAGCAGAAAGGACTGGTGCACTTCCCAAAATAGATGGCATCATGAAGACAGAACATTATGCAGAAATATTGAAGCAACATCTCAAAACATAAGTCAGGAAGTCAAAGCTTGGGCACAAATGGGCCTCCCCATGGGCCTTTGGTGGTGTGCTTCCCAAGCACACCACCAAATCAGTTTCAAAGTGGTCTAAGAACAACAAAGTCAATGTTTTGGAGGAACCATCACATAGCCGTAATCTTAATCCTATAAAAACATTTTGGGCAGAGCTGAAAGGGTAACTCAGTTCCACCAGTTCTGTCGGGAGGAATGAACCAGAAATCCAGCAAACTATTATGAGAAGCTTGTGGAAGGAAACTCAAAACATTTGACCCAAGTCATGCAGTTTAAAGGCAATGCAACCAAATACTAAGTACATGTATGTAAACTCTGATTATGAAGAAAGTGATAATAAAAAAAAAATCTTTCTCATAATTCTGACCTTTAGCAAAAGAAATAATTTTGATAGTCCTAACTGACCAAAAACAGGAAAAGTTTAGTCTGACTGAATATCAAACAGTGAGGAAAAAAAGGTTATGTGTCTTTTTACACAGCACATGTAAACTCCTGGTCTCAATTATACACATGTCTCATTTAAGATGTTTTTCATTTCTATGAAGGTATTTTATCTCTCTTTATGATTTTGTTTCTTGTTCTAGTTTGTTCATCAACAGGTTTTGAACAAACTAGCTAGCTAGGTTCTTAAAGCCCAAAACAGTCTTGGAGTAATGACCCTAGATGTTTGAGCAAAACTCTACACAGATTTGATATTATAAAATCAAATGTTGCATTCTCTATTATTCCACAGGGCAACGGATGTTTCATACATGACACGTTGAAATGCAAAACACAGTGGCAGTCTGTCATCCTTTCAGAAAATTGCTCATACCATTTACACTGCAATGCCAGATTGAAAATGCACTCTTGTCGGATTATCAGGGGAGACAGGTGGCTAACTGATTGTCAGCTGTTTGAATCAGTCTGTCCTTTCATGACTGACCATCTACTCACCATGAAATTTTATTCGTATTTGATTTCATTTCTCTTCGTCACACGATGACACCACAAAAAATCTTGATGACAGTTGAGTTTTGCCTTGATGTAGAGTTGGTGTAACATTTGTCTGCACACCTATCATCACCTTTTAGCTCTCAGTTGTATTTGTGAGTGGCTGAAAGATGAGTAACTTCCAACAGTGTGTGGCATTCAGAACAATAACAGTAACATCTGGCATACATGGTAGTATCATAAACTTAAATTATTCAAAACAGTGTTATACAAACATGTATTACTTCCCCCGAACATCATATATAAGTGTGCTGAGCCCTAATAACAGTGTGAGTAATGTAATTATTTTCCAGTCGGGAAATTGGATTGTGATCCCGTTTCTTACACTTTTTTTTCTCTCTCTCTCTCTTTCTTTCCCCATCTCTCTACCTTAGCTGTATTTTGGAAAACTGCCAGCCCACCTCCAAATTGCACACCCACTCTCCACCTGGATTGCTAACCTTGCCAGATTGCCTAATCATTTCCTCTTCTACAATAAACCTTAATCATTATTGCTGAGTCACTTAAATAATCAAGTGCATATAAGACACATAAATCAGCCAAATGCATAAAACAAAGCAGCTCTAAGAATCTGACTGGATTTGTTTTGGACATGGTATGAACACAGTCCTTGATACAACAACTGGAAAATACCATCTGGAGGAAACTGTTAATTGGAAAAATAAGAAAACAAGAGGTGAAGTGGAGAGGTGGCAAATTATTTAATTACCCAATTTCAGCACGCACTGTGAAATTGATTTTATACACGATGTTTACCCAAGAGGGTCATTGGAAGCGCATTAGTAGAGCAGCAACAGCTCCAGTTGTCCATCTGTGTCTGTAAAAGTATTGTGAAATGCAGTACTGCGTGAAGGTCACCTGTGGTTTTGGCTCAGAGCGCAAAAAAAGGAAAAGGAAAAAAGAAAGAAAACTGAGGCTTGAAGCCGAAGAATATGCAATAAAACCGTGGGCCTTAAGTTGACCTGCGTAAACAGCTCAACTGACTAAAGTCAGAACGGTGTGCTGAAGAGATACCTTAAAAAGAGGATTTGAAGGTGACAAAGGGGCTCCTTGTGTTTTATAGATTGATTCTTTCATGTGATGGAGCACAGAGCAAAACCTAGTAATTAGTTAAAACTTAGTAATTAGTTCCTCTAATAACCACAAGGTGCTTTCTCCAAAGCAAACCCAATTGACTGTCTTTGGATGGGTGAGTTTTTGTGATAAATTTACAAAAGTTCATACATCCGTCTGTTCCAAAACTCATTTCTGTTACTAGTCCTCATACCTCCCTGTGTTATTTGCTTTGTGTGGTTATTCAGCAACACATTCACTAGGGGGCAGTGACAAGTCAAGTTATTGAAATCAACACAAAGATTGAGTCGAAAAAAAAAAAAAAAACAGCAGTGCAAACACTGGTGATGTGTGAGACCACTAAATTAATTGAGAGTTATTTTCTCTACTTTTACCCATGCACAAAATTGACGAAGAGCATCATTTTAATCTTTTAAGCTTGCACAGCCAGTCCTCAAAGTTTTCTGCCATTTTTGATCACAATTTCTTCTTTTTCGTTTTCTTGTAATTGATTAACAAGTGACTCACTAAGCTCACTACTGTCCCCACAACCTCGAGTTGCATTGCTCAGATTCATCTGTAATATTAAGTATTGAGATTATGTCAAGTATAAATGGGCCTTCACATGTCACTGTAAAGAAAATGAGATTGTAGAATGACAGTGAGCTCCCATCATCTCTACTTTTTTTGTAGAATAGTTGAATGCAGGTTGCTGTACATTTGGTATCCATCCTGGGCTCCATCCTGGGGCCATTGCTGTTTAACATCTAGATGCTCCTACTCGCTCAAATTTTGAAAAACAACAAAATATGTTACCACAACTATGCTAATGACACACAAATCTACACAACCATCTCACGAGGAGACTATAGTCCGATCCAAACACTGACCAGATGCATTGATCAAATTAGAGATTGGATGTTCCAAAACTTTCTTCAGTTAAAACTAAAAACGTTGTGTTACTTGACGTAATCTCTGGTTCTTTGATAACACAGTGAGGTGTTTCACTATGGGAATCGCTTCAGGCGAGACCATTACGGAAGCTCCAATGACATCACGTCTGTCTCTGACAGACAGGTCGACGTGTGGGAAGGCCACACCCCCTCTATATTCCACCGCGCCCTCCAGGCCATTCTTATCGGTTTCTTCCCTCAGCTATGCATCAAGGGAATTGTTGCTGAAACACCTCACTCTGTTATCAAAGGACCAGGGATTACATCAAGTAACCCAACATTCTTTTTCTAACTTCGTTTGGTGTTTCACTATGGGAGATATAGACCACTCCCGGATTGCATGATCTCCCGAAGTTGTCCAGCCCTATTGCCAGGGGCGATTCTAGGGTCAGAGTTTTAGGGGTGCTGAGCACCCAATGAGCCCCACCACAACCCACAAGTAACGTTAGTGAGAAGGGGACCCAGATAGGAGAGGCATTGTGTGGGGCGCACATGACTTTTCAACCAGTTTATTCTGAAACCCAGCCAACTGAGGTGAGATGTCACTGTCTCTACCTCCTTGAGCGCCTGCTCCCGTGAGTGAGAGCATATCAGATAATCGTCTATGCACGAAAATATTCTGATATCTCTGTTCCTTAATGGAGACAATGCTGCTTCCACACATTTGCTGAACACCCGTGGAGTGTTTTCCTTTGCACAAATCTGAGAAATTTCCTGTGGGCAGGGAAAATCTCGATGTAAAAGATCAATTGTGATATACCAATTGCCGGGGCGGACTGATTGACACAACACTTTGACTGTTAATATTCTGAATGTCTATTTCCTCAGATAACTGTTTAATGCACGCAGACCGAGAATGGGACACAGTGAACCCCCTTTCTTTGGAATGAGGAAGTAACGGGAGTAAAACCCTTGCTCCCTCTCCTCGGACGGGACCACTCTGATCGCTCTTTTGAGTAAAAGAGAATCGATTACGTTCTGCAACACCTGCGCTGCCTCCCCCTCTGCCATTGACATTAAGACCCCGTTGAGTCTCGGTGGTTTCATGGCAAATAGGAGCCTTTAACCCCGGGAGACAGACAACATTACCCATGAACTCGCATGCGCGCCAGTTTTCCGCTTGAGCAACCAGGGGTCCCCTCTCCAGCGGGGCCGTTGCGCCCTCTGGTGGCCGGGAGGAGGAATGACCCTCTCTCCCCGGGCTGTGCTCTATTTGATTTAATTCTTTTAGGGTGTGACAACCCCCTCTTAGCCCTTGGCCTGAAAGCGGAGTTGTAAACTTTAATTTTGTCATGGGAACATGAAAAAGAGAATGAACCTGGGCTTAGTGCAGTGCTTCTCAATTTTTTCTGCTGCGCCCCCCCCTAGGAAGAAGAAAACATTTCGCGCCCCCCCTCCTCCCCACCGCGACTATAAATAGTATAATTTGTCAATAAAATTATTGTAAGTGCACCTCTGCATAACAGCGTATCCTTATTAACATTAAGGGAAACAAAAAAAATGAAATATAGATCAACTTATAACAAAGATTAACTTTATGAAAATAGTTTTTTAGTCTGTAAAGATTTAAAAGTGCATCAATCCCACCATAGTCACAGTGAAGCCAAGTGCCACATCAGCATCGTCATATTTCCTCGTCTTAACTTTCTGGTGACTTTCGTTTGTCTCATTATCTCCGTCTCTCTCCGTCTTTGTTTTCATCCCTGTTAAATATTTTTCCCTGGTGTCTCTTGAGTGGTGTCACTTCATATCTCCTGCTCTGTGCTGCGTGCACACATGTCCGTGCAAAAAACCCGACAAAATATGGCTAATACTCCCTGAACCTAATGGGACAATGAGAGCGCCACTGCCACCTACTGGAGAATGTTTGCAATTACACTTTATTCCAGTACGGCAAAAAAATAAAAATAAATAAACATGTTCCCTGGGGTCACACGCGCGCCCCCTGGTATCGCACAGCGCCCCCCCAAGGGGTCCCGCCCCACTATTTGAGAAGTACTGGCTTAGTGGCACCTGTTGCATCACGCACTGCTGTGCAAACCTGACCGTCTCTCCCCCCCGTCTCCCCGAACTGGTGGGGGGGGGACTGTGGCTGCTGGCTCCAAATGTCAGAATGGGAGCTGCAGCTCTGAACTATTTTCTCCTTTTTGCTGGAGGAAGCGCAGGTGAAGAGAAGCCTGGCTCATCAGGCAGATCGCTTCTTCCCACTGGCCGGAGGCTGGGGGGAGCGGCACTGTGAAGCCACTGCGGCGAAAGACTGTCTGCCCCAGGGCTTGCCAGTCCCAACTCTCGGTTGTGGGTTGCCACGACCTCTGCTGGGTCTGTGCGCTGGTCTCACGTCTCCCAGCCGTCCTCTTGCAGAGTGGGGCCGTGCTGTTTGCTTTCGTGGCAGACAGAGGTCGAAGGCTTCCCCCTCCTGCTTCCTTCGTGTGCTGGTCTCCTGCATCTTCTCAAGGGCTGGGCCAAAAAAGCCCCTTGGTGGGGTGATAGGCAGATGTCCCGAGAGGTGTCTGAAGTGGCGAGGGACAGATCCTTGCCGTCCGCTCCCGACACCACTACTCGCAGTCTCCGCTCCAGGACCTTAGGGGGCATGGTTGCACAGTGTACACAACTCTGAGGGTCAGCTAGCGACACCTGTGCGTGCTTAGCTCCCATGCACACAATGCACATCGGGTGGGGGTCTTTTCCCGACACTGTTGCGCCACACGACATGGAGGCAAAGGCGGGACGAGCCCTTCCCCTCCATCTGCCGAGCGCCTGCGAAGGGAGCTGGGGCAGCCATGCTATCTGGGGGAGGGAAGCTGTACTCGGGGTGAGTATCTTTATTGGGGTAGTTGGTGTGAACCTTACTAGCCCGTCGTGCAAAGAGAATAGCTTGCCGCTACACGTTAGCTATTCACGATAGACACAGCAGCTAACAAGTTAATGCTAGCTCCTAGCCGAGCTCGACTAAACGTAGCTACGGCTGTTGGATAGCTCGCCACGACCCGGTAGCAATCCTGGTTTGATACCATCAGCACAGGTCAGGGTCCGTAGGTGCCGCGCTATGCAAGGTTTCCCTTAACGGGACGTCTAGTAGCAGTTAAGCTAGTCACCCAATAGACCAATGGCTGTGCTGAGGGAAATCTCATAATCTCTCTGAGGAAAGAAAGTGAGAATGGCCCGGAGAGCGCGGTCAACCATGGAATATAGAGGCGGTGTGGCCTTCCCACATGTCGACCTGTCTGTCAGAGACAGATGTGATGTCATTGGAGCTTCCGTAATGGTCTTGCCTGAAGCGATTCCGATAGTGAAACACCAAATGAAGTTAGAAAAAGAACTGAAATAATCGTTTTTGGAGCCAATGAAGAAAGATTAAAAGTTAGCACTCAGCTTCAAAGAGCTGTTAGAAATCAAAAACAAAGCCAGAAATCTAGTCATGGACTCAGACCTGAACTTCAGTAGTCACATTAAGACAGTCGTGAAGTCAGCCTATTATCACTTAAGGAACATAGCAAGGATTAAAGGACTGATGTTTCTGCAGGATTTAGGACAACTTCTCCACGAATTTATCTTCAGTAGACTAGACTACTGTAACGCTGTCCTCACAGGTAACAAAAACAAAACAAAAGTAACAAAAGCTTAAGAAAACTAAAGAATGGGTGGGCTGGGGGGGAAGAGAAGTTTCCACCGTAGGGTTCTTGCATATGTCAAACTTCACAACTCTTGTTTCAGTCAACAGAAAAAAATAAATAAAAATGTCTCAGCTCTTTACACACCCTCAGCTGAGCAAAAGAATTAGTTTATCCACAACTTTATAATTCACGCTGAATTACTTTGACACATTTATGCCAATGAATATTAAGCATTTATTTGATGCACCTAAATTAGGAGAAAACACATTCAGCATGTGATTGCAGCTGTATAGTCCACTTCATTAGGCTGTATTTTCACCAATTTGATTGTTTGGACAGTCTGAAGTAACAAAGGTGTCGATTTTTAAGGCTCTATTGCTTCTTCATTACGTCTACTTCCCTCTTGATGTGAAACTGACTCATGACCAGCTCTGTGGTTTGCAATCTGTTACACAGGCAATTTAATCCATTTAGGCCAAACTCTTGGGGAATGCAGGCTTGTTCTCCCCTCATTAAGAAACATGTACTGTGCGCGAGTTTGAATTGGTCACAGGATATGACAGAAAGGCAGTAAAACTGCTGAAACGAAAAGCACTTCTCTGAAATGCTATTGCTGCACTGCAATCTCGTTTCATTCCCAAGGAATCAAATACTACTTGCCAAACACTGGGAAGGCCCCTGCCATCTCTTAGATTCCCATAAGGTGTCATACGCATACGCCAGTGCAGTGATGTGACAATGACAGCAAATGCATCTATGAACATTCTGTAGTGTTATGTAGACATGAGGTGTAACGTATGACATCTGTAATGTATGAGGTGTGACAAGTTACTATTAAGGTCAATAGGCAGTAACCCAGAGATCGAAACATTGCCTGAGACACTGTATGCAGCTATTGTAGTGGCATATGCCAATCCTACTGTCACTGCTTTTGAATGGTTTGCCACTTTTTTTTTTAACTGCAGAGGCTTTTACTGGCTTTCATTCCTTCAGACTTGATGACCTAACATTACATCATAAAGCAGCACATTTTATATTCTGGTCCATTATAATTTACTGACGCTTCAGTGCAGCACAATGGTAATGTGAACACGAAGAGTTTCTGCTTCTCTGGGACCTTAGCTACATGATTTTAATGTTCTTGGTTGTGAATTAACTTTACCTCTCTTTTTGATTTACCGAGTGCTTGTATTTAAACTAGTTTTTGACGACATATGGTTAGCCTTGCTAAGAAGCTGTTCAGCCAGTAATGATCTAAAGTTTGAGTCATTCAAAGTTCTGACTAAGTATTTGAATAGTCATCAAACATTAAATCATATGGAGCCAAAATAATACTTTGTTGATATTAGGACTATTTGAAAAGTATATAATGGCACTGCATTATAAGTATACCTTTTCTGACCCCTTTGTTTATCCTGTTTCTGATAACTGTTTGGCATTTATTTGGGGACATTTCACTGGCAATGCCCAGCACAAAAGAAAAGAAATTCTGCCCTCTTAAACACAATACTGGATCTACACCTGTATGTTAAGAAACTGTTTTGCGCATTCAGTTTTTCATTGCCAAGTTTCCACCAGAGTTGTGGTCTTGAGATTTTGAGTTTGAGTTTTGCTTATTTCTGTTATTCTGTGGAGTTTTGGTCTTGGTTTAGTTTTGCTTTTGAACTCCTGACTTATTTTCAGCCTATTTTCTTGTTTTGCATCGAAAGTGTTTTCTTCATGGGTCACTTTCTTTGTTATTCTGCTCTGTTTCCATTGTCTCCACCATATGTCCCATCAGCTTGGTTGTGGGTGCGTATATATATATATATATATATATATATATATATATATATATATATAATTGCATTATTTCCCCGCTTAATCACGATTAATCGCATTATATACACAAAATCAAATAATGTATTCAAAAGTAGTGTAAAATGCACTTTTATTAAAATGTTCTGCTGCCATATAAACTATAGTGCCATAACATAACACTTTTGACATCGGCACTTGTCAGTAACACATATTTAATGTAAATCTCATCTTAAAAAATGTTAAATAAAGCTTATTGTCACTGCCAGGGCATTAATGTCATCCTGTTTTTATAAAAAATAAATCTAAAAAGTTTACAAACAAAATCCAACAAAATGATTGTGGCGCAGCACAATCAGAATATTAAAACAGGTAACTTTTGAGGTAACAGCAGAAACTTTTAATGGGGAGTTCAACTTGGCAGTTGTTACAAATAACCTTGTTTCTGTTGAATCCTCTGTCTGGGAGAGTTTTAAAATGAAAATGTCCGATGTTAAAGTTCAGTAACTTTACCAATCCATGTATCATTCATTCTTTTCATTTTCAATTGTCAATCAAAAATTAAAAAGTGACATTTTATTACGTTTTTCATTTTTTAATCTAAAACGAAACAACAAAAAAAAAGCCAGTTTTTTTTTTATATTTCAATTTTAGACTTGGATCAAAAATACAAAATTAAAAACGGGCCACAGAACTGAATTTGTTTAATAATCAAGGACTGGACTTTCTGTTGTCATTACACATCTGTGCCACTAGATGGAGCCGCACTGAATGTAACCAGTAAGAGAACAGCAGGACAGAGAACACATGGAGCAGATCTGATGTAACATGGAGGAATGACACAAAAGTTTTGTTGCAGTCCAGAATTTTCTTTTTCAGACAGAATTGTTAATATTGCTACCTGAGTTGCTACCCTTGAACTGTAAAGTACACAGATTTTTACCGCTCTCCATGTCTGTTTAAGCTTTACCACATGTTTACCTGCCAATTCTTTTCCGGTTCTGCAACAGCCAGTAACACACTTTTCAAAACAAAAGCATGTGAGCAACATGCGTCAACGCACAATAAAATAAATGTCGGCGTTAATAAATTATTGAATGTATATTTTATATATACATATATATATATATATATATATATATATATATATATATATATATATATATATATATATATATATATATATATATATATATACAGTCATGGAAAAAATTATTAGACCACCCTTGTTTTCTTCAGTTTCTTGTTCATTTTAATGCCTGGTACAACTAAAGGTACATTTGTTTGGACAAACATAACGATACCCACAAAGATTGCTCATAAGAGTTTTATTTAAGAGCTGATATCTTACCATTTTCCATGGTTTTCTTGATTATAACCTAAATCACTTAAGTTTTTACATCAATAGCTATGGCGTTGTACTGCCAAAAACACTGCTTTTCTTTTCTGTCTGTTTTAGTCACATGATGACGTTTAGTGGTACCAGGTATTAAAATGAACAAGAAAGTGAAGTAAAAATGGTGGTCTAATAATTTTTTTAATAATTTTTTTTAAATAATTTTTCCATATAATGTATATATATATGATATATATATATATATATATATATATATATATATATATATATATATATATATATATATATATATATATATATATATATATATATATATATTTCTTTGTTTTCCACAATCTCTTGTCAGTTCATTGTTTGTACTTCTCTGTTGTCCATGAAGAGCATTTTTTGGTGCTGCATCTCACCTGTTGGAGAAGACTTTACTGTAATTGTACACTTGGATCTCTAGCATCTCATTTCCATCCAGCCTGCTGGCAATGGGCCATCGGAATGTCTGGAAGAAAAACAGAATAAGGATTAAATTGTTGAAATAAATTACTGAGAAATGAATAGTTATAGTTTGATCTAACAATTCCATCAAATAACATTTTTATTAAGATTGCCATACAATTGTGCGAATATTAAAACTTGCATTTTATCTGTGTTTCATGTTGATGTTAACAGCATTTTATTTCTTCAAACTTGCAACATTATAAACAATCAACAATCCCTTTTATGTCAAAGTCAGTGTTGTTATTATGTCAAGTTAATAGCCCCCAAGTGGTCGCTACCTTCAAACCACACTAGAGTGGTCAATCACCATTTGAACCTTGCTTAAAGAACTCATGAGCATGGCTCATGTCATATCAAGACTTGATTGCAAGAGATTCCTCTCAAGTGGAGAAAAGTGAAGAAAAGTGTCAGGATTGATGTGTGATAAAAGAGTTTCAGCATGAATGTAAAGGTATACAAGCCAGTGGTGCGACCTCCAATGTTGTATGGTTTAGAGATCATGGCACTGGGGAAAAGACAGGAGGCAGAGATTAAAATATTGAGGTTCTCTTTAGGAGTGATGAGGATGGATAGGATCAGGAATGAGTACATCAAAGGGACAGGACATGTTAGATGTTTTGGAGAGAAAGTCAGAGAGACCAGATTGAGATGGTCTTGGCATGTGCAGAGGAAGGACAGTGAATATGACGATAGAAGGATGATGAGGTTGGAACTGTCAGGCAGGAGGCCTAGAGGAAGACCAAAGAGGAGATTTATGGAAAGAGGACATGAGGTTAGTTGGTGCGAGAGAAGAGGATGCAGAGGATAGAGTTTGATGGAGGTGGATGTTTTACTGAAATGAAGAAGAGTACTGTGTATTAAAAACTAATGTAAGTATCAAAACTTCACATTGCCACTTATTAATAAATGGTGCTCATCACTTACTAGTTTGGAATGCACTACCGTGGCCAGACTAACTGTACAGAGATCTCAGGCAATGCACCATCAGAAGGAAGCCTCATACAATCTAAACAGTTATGACGGCTGTTTCTATCTTCTCTAACTTTGGGTAGAAAAAAAAATCAGGGTGAATTAATCTTTAAACCAGAGTCCAGCACCTGATGTCAGCATATATCTGTTATTCTGCAGTATCCTTTAGTTTGAAATAATCCCCACCAGCTGTGTAGCTGCTACTCTTGTTTTATTCATCACCATAAACATCTCCAGGTTATGTACCACTGAAAAGGAATATTAATAACATTTTTTCTTTTTTTTTTTAGAGGAAACAAGATGCCAAGTAAAAGTGTCAGTAATGAATATTTAAAAAAATCTCCCAATTACCATCAAGCTAAAGGTCCAGGTTGTGACCTGTGAGATAGTGAAGGATAAGCCTCCTTTGTGTTATACTTTTGAACACGGCTTCAATAAGTTCAGCTTTCACCTTTCACATGCCTTTGACAAGCAAGGTTGTGAAATATTGAATCTATGTATGTTAAAAAATCACACAAAATTTCCTCAGTGATCTCTTACTGATAATTGACTTTGTCAGGCTCATCACACATTTAATTAAGTATTTATTTTATTTATTTATCTTTTACATCAAGAGTTCATTTCTTGTGAAGTGCCTTATTATGCAAATTATAGCTCTCATAATAACAGCAATGAAATGATACAATAGATGGGCTACAACCACTTAATATATGTGAGAAAGTACAGTAAAATGAGAATACTACCAATAGATAAACCTTAATGTTTTATGTTCAGTGAGTCATAAATAAAGAAAAGGACAAAGCACCACACAGAATCAATAATGGGGAACAAAGTTTTGATTAAAAACAAGAAAATATAACCCAACAAACAACAAAAACATCCCTTTGGGTTTGCATTACTTTGCATTGGAAGAGGGGATTAATTGACTAATTGAGCTTTTTCATAGATATGCAACAAGTAATCCACGCATTTCCTGTCCACAAGTCTCATTGTCGTATCTGAACCCATGGTTCTCCTGGTTGAAAGGCGTGGAATACCCTTTCCTGGGTGGGGACTGGCCTTGACTGGATTAGGATTAATGTGGGTTTGGCACCCTGTTCAAAAGTGGGGGAAGAAATGTATTGGCTGGTTGGTGTTCTGTCTGCAGTACTGTGGATTCTGTTGAGGTGTTGAAAGGAGCTGAGCTGGCAAGATTTACCTTGCTGCATTTTCATCAAAGACCTCAAAGTGATATTTCCTTTCATGTTCATGTTTGCTCCATCCCCAGAGACAATGAAAATATGGAGATTCTTTAATAGGTTTAGCTGGCTAGTCTTGGAATCAAATGTTTGTTTACAGGTAAAAGTAGGTGTCTAACAACATGTTAATATGACTGCAGGACATGGCATCTGCTTGATTAAAACTTTACTGGGGGAGGACCCCCAGATCCCCCTGCCAGTGTGAGTTTCTTCCACTGGATAGTGAAATAGGGAGAGTCCATCTGGGGGACTTGGAGAAGAGTCACAGTTCTTCCACAGGAAGAGGAGCCAGCTTCAACGGTTAGGGCTTCTGATTCAGATGTCTGCTGGACATCTCCCTGGGAAGGTGTGTTAGGCATATCTAGCTGGGCCCTCAAAGCAGACCCAGGGCATCCTGGTGGGTTTATATCTCTGGTCTTTGGAACAATAATATATCCCCCTGGATTCAGAGGGAATCGAAGGGGAATACTGAAGAGGAAGTGGCTTGGGGAAAGCCTCGGGGCTCAAGGCTGCTGCTCCTGTGACCTGAACCAGGATAAGTAGAATTAAATGGATAAATGAATGGATAGAAATCCCCTTATAGGCATAAACATGCATATTACTGAAGTCTGACACCATATTTGAATGCATTACCCTTCTCTACTGTGTTAACTACAAATTAAATGAGAATCTCACAGTGTAAAGGTTAAAAAAAAACTGATGAATTGGCAAGTATAGTCCCATTCAGTAAACCTCTCCGTATTACTTTATTACCCAGTATGGGTGCAGAGGGATAGAGGTTGAACAGGTGATTTAAATCTCATCTACCCCCTGCTATTTTTGGTCTCTCATTCAGAAAAAACACAGCGGGCTTTTGGGAAAGAGATGTATCAGGGTCATCCCATTACTGAATCCTGGGGTTCCCACCTGCTACTGAAAAATGTATGCATCTAACACACTACTCGTCCTTTCTTTTTTCATGAGCAGCCACGTGAGGCCATCACTAAGAACTTCCAAAACACCCTCAGTGATGGTCCTTGTCTGAGATTATATGGGTATTACTTCATTAATAAGCAACGCCTCTGCATTGCAAATAAATCTCCAGCAATGTGTTTTAGCAGCCAAGAAAAAAGTAAAGGCCTTTTGTTAATATTGCACAAATGGCAACATACACAGCTAATAGGGGCATATGATGTCTACTATGCACATGCCAGTGCATAATACACACCATAAATGTGATTATATATCGTTTATCCATCATCAAGGACATTGGGTAGACATGTTTATTTCCCCAACCTAAGAAATATCTTCATCTTTGTGTGACACAAACAATACAGACACTTTCCAGCACGATAAAAAGACCCTTTTGACCTTTCTTTAAGGTAATGCTTCAGGGGTACTGAGTTGGATATGTGTATATATATAATGTGCTTGTCTTTTTATGTCATGAAAGCTGAAACAACTTATGTCTAAAGTGCCACTTAAGACAGTAAGTGAGAGTAAGCTTTTTATGTTGCCTAATGCTTTCACAGGCACCATAACAGACAAAATGCAAAATGTAGTTTAGATTCCTGAAATAAAATTAGAGCCAAGAAAAGGAGAAATAAACAAAAGCCATTATTATGAAAAAGTAGAACGGTTTAGTGTGCTTCAAGCAGAGCAGCAATATAACACAGGAATGGAATATGTATAAAAATGTGCACAATAGTTTATCAAGTTAAATAGGTGCTAAATAAATATGAAAATGAAGAAGTCTGACTTCACATACCTTCGTTTAAAAGAACCGTGTTAAAGGACCTGGGTTGTTTGTACGTTTGTAAGTCATGCACCCATCTATTTCTTGAATTTCCCCCTTGGGGGATTAATAAAGTATATTTGAATTTGAATTTGAATTTGTATTTGTAAGATGCACATGACTCAGTAGATTGGTACTCACACAGGATAACACGGGGAAAAAAAACACATCAGGTATCTCAGCAAAGGTCACAGGTGGGATCAGTGGAGCCGTTTCTGGGATCTCTTATAGATCTAAACCATTCAAAAGCTCCATCTTTACCTATCTTGCTTCAGTTGATAACTTGTCACTGAAAACCAATTTGATATTCACCTATTTTCTTTGTTTCTTTGTTTGTTTGTTTTTTTGGCTTCTTATGACTCGTCATCTCTCTGCTTCTTATTTCTGATCCACTTTCATAGCCACCAACATAGACACCATATGCTACTGAATTGAATGATATTTTATTAATACACAAACTGAAATTATATTATTGCAGTAGGAACTGAGAAGAAATATGCAGAAAAACAAGACATATACATATATATATATATATATATATATATATATATGTATATATATATACATATATATATATGTATTTTTTTTTTTAAGTAGCTGCTGAACTGTTGGAAGTGTAGTAGAGACAGGGGTATGGTTGAAGATCTGCAGAGATGTCGATGAATGCAATGAGCTGTTGGGTTTTTAGCCTGACAGCAAATGAGTGGATGAGATTACACACAGTGTCGCCAGGCAACACAGACTAACTTCCTCAGTAGAAAACATGGATGGGAGCTGCCACCAATTTAGTTTATTCTTGCTGCTCCATTCAAAGAGAAAGTCCCTGCAGCCACTTCTTGGTGAAACACATAGTAGGTACTTATATCCCAACAGAACCACTTTATTTTCATCAGTGCTCCAAGCTACTTCCATTTAATGTGCCAGTGAACTCACATTCACCATGTCAATTCAGAAAAGAAATGCTTTATAATTTATTGCCCCTGCTTCAGCTCAAATTCCTTCAGTTTCTCCTCTTCAACCCATGTGACTCTGGGCTTTACATTTGTAGTTTAAATAAAGCTTTGTCAGACACTCCCATATGTAAACAACTTTTCTGTTGTAATAGTTAATCATCATAACAAATGTTGAAAAGTGCCAGATGTCCTTTTCGCAGCCCAGCTTCAAAACCAGTATAGGACAACGTTTAAAAGATTGTGCTTTAATAGAAGAAAAAATGAAAATGTCAGAAAATGTTAAAGATGTTCCAAAGAAAAGAACAACATGACCAGAACTACCTGCAACAGTAAAAAGAGAAGGAGAAGATGGAGGAAAAAAGTAAGGTGACCAAAGAGACTGGGAGGACAAACAGCAGCAAAAAGCGAAGGATGAGGAGTTGTAGTTTCTATGCATTGAGGCAACATGCTAAGACACACTTATCCGACAACTTTGTCCCGTGAGAAGATCTAGAGATGGTAGTCCACATCTTTTAGATTTACATATGGCCTTCAGGCTAAAAACTAAAATTAATAAAGTTGATGAAGCATGTTAAATCATGATGCCTAAGATGGGAGAAAAAGTAATTTGCTACTGTCAGCATAATTTTATCCCAATGGAGTACTCATTCAAATGGTAGCTTGTTCATTTATAAAGGTGAACTATTTTCAGCAGGTTTGCAGGAACAGGTATTTAAAACTCTCCAATTCTGAGCTTCCAACTTCCTCCTTGTTTGTAAATACAATACATGTGAGAGGCGTTGGTGTCTTGATGGTAGAGTTTACTTCTGAGGTACTTCTAAAGACAGAAGTGACACTTTTCCTTGTCAGTAACTGCTTTTTGTTGTTCCTCTTTGCACGTACAGTGATCCCTTGTTTTTTGCAAGACGTAAATCAAAATCCGCAAACTGGAGCCGGAACCCCCCGAGCCTAAATAATGTGTTTAAAATATGTTAAAAAACCGCAAAAAAGTAGCGAGGCACTGCAGCGAAACAAGACAAAGGCTCAACTGTGGTCTTTCTGTTACCTTCACAGCCTCTGGTCTCTGAACAGTAGTAAAGAAACCGCTCTTTCATCCATTTTCGTTCTGTCGTCCCACGACACACGCACACTACATTACTCATAAGGCCACACCATTACCCACAAGGCCACCTTCTTAAAGGGGCCAGGCTGGCTCACAACATTTCTTTGCTGCAAGAAAATGCGCACAACATCCTGTGATGTTTCCCTAATTTTTTCTTGATTTTTATTTAATATTATATATTTCTGAAAAAAATCTGCAAATAACTAAAACCGCGGAACTTGGCAAGGGATCACTGTATGTCAGTAGCCTTTTCAAACAGGCCATTCTGCGCATTTGCTTTCAAAAATAATATTCTTATTTCAACAATAAAATTGTGATGGAGGATTCCTCTTCGATGCCTTAGTGTGAAGTTAGAATGGACCTAAATCACTGCACAGGTGAGGCAAATGATTTTAAAATTAAATAAGTTGGCTAATAAATTTCACTCAAGAAACATATAAGACCACAGACACATAACCCAAAACTCAAAATCATCAAAAATCCAAACTGAGTAGCACAAAATAAAAACAAGAACTATCGAGAAAAATAGATGAAGGTCAGAGAGAAAATACGGGAAGGGTGAACAGACAGACTGACAAAGGAAAAAGGAATAACAGGACTCCATGACACTTATATAACTTCAAGGTAACAGTGTTTTTAATGCTGGCTCATTGACTTATAAAACTCCTGAGCAGAACAAAGACCCCTTTCATTGGCATTTGTAAAGATATTTTATCATGCTAAAGCAGGAATAGAATGAATTGAACATTAATTTTAACATTCAAAATGTTATGCATGTAGAACACATCACAGCCCTGGATCTGGATAACATAGTACACAAAAGCTTTTCAAATTTAAATGTTTGTATAATACGAAAATTGTCTATTCTAATCAGTACAAAGTTAGGTGGGCTCATGTAAATTCTTGCACTAGCAGAACTAAAACACCCTTGGATAAACAAGATGAAAAGAAATGAAAATATGAATATAAAAGTGAATTGTGCTCTGTTGTTTGCAGCAATGCAGAGTCTAAACCTGGAGCTGTCAAGTCTTTGGAACGCTGACTGACTGCAAAAAAAAAAAAGAAATCTGCTGTAGCACTGCCTTTAATATATAAGTGATTATTTAGGTAAAGAAATTTAGAGGAATCTGAGAAGCAACCACTGCTCTGAATTAAAAATCCCTCCAGTCTTATTTTAGATTTTGAGCATGTCTAAATGGTAGACATAACTGTTTCCAGATTCCACCATTTAACCTCCTGTACTATATAGAACTAACTGGCAGAGCAAGGCTACTCATTAAAAGTGATAGGTATATCACTGACCACAGCCCTTCGGGCCACAGTGGCCCATCAGAGAGGCTAAATGCTCAGATGATCAGACGAGGAGAGGCTATTACTGCTGTGATCCCACGCTGCATGGCGAACAAATGGATGACCGGGTCACTCTCAGCTTCCTAAATTTTCACCGCTTTGATATCTCATGACTGTTGCTATGGACACAGCAGATGAAAACATCTCCTCAATAACAATTATGAACGATATACCCTCGATTTTCCACTTAGTTTCTGAAAGGGTTGACAGAAATATAAAACAGGTTAAAGTGTGCGTATTATTCAGGCAATTAGTATAGTTTGCTTTGATTTCACAGATTTGATGTGATCCTCATATGATCCTGCAGCCCTCTGCAGCTAGATGCTATGGGCTTAGATATATTCTCAGAGGACAAACGAGATAAGAGAAGACTGCTGAAAGAAGCGGTGTAGGCCAGCTTCTCATTACTGCTGCCTCACCCGTTGACTCAGTATACTCGAGACAGATCCATGAACTATAAAATGTTCAAGACTGTAAGAAAACATCAGATAGTGGAACTTGTCTTGTCTACATACTGTGAATTGACCTTACTTTCAATATTTCTTTCAATATCGTCTTTAAGTCTCGTTTTCCCAAGTGTGGATTTTAATTTGAATAACAACTGTTTTAATGTGGCACAATCATTAGTAATAAATTTCATCTTTGCAGTTTTAATACCTAAAAAGCTATTTTAATGCAATATTTATAGTGTTTTTCTTTGGTTTTTATTGTAGACCAATATGCATTATTTTTACAGATTTTACATTTCACAGTTTGTATCATGCAAACAAAGGTCCCTCAGAAATGTGTGATTATCTAAATCTACAGAATCCAAGTGAAGAACAATCCCTTTGGATTGTGTCAGAAGGACAATTCCCTGCCCCCAAGTCTTATGTCACCTTTCTAATAAATTCCTGTCCCTGTTTTTGCTCTTTGAGTGGAGACAAAGAGCAGTCTTGACAAAATCAGACATCCATAATAAAAATGTCCGACTTAATGCTGGGTTCTCAAACACAGCTCTCATCCTGATTATGAAGTGGCCCCTACATCCCATACTCATACATCTGGGAATCTCTAAGTCTAGGAAACCACATGTACACTGGATTTGCAAACTACCAGGCCCCTTTGATAAGACTTCAACTTTGTAAGAGTGGTAAAAGCTGGTACATGTTTTTTTGACCTAGAAGGAACCATATATGGACAAAAGAAGATGAAAAGTGATACTAGAAACCTGACTGGGATAAAAGTATATACAGAATGTCTGAGACTCAATATTTAACTATGAAATTATTTTAAAATTTACAAACAGCATTTATCCAAGGGAGCCAAAGTGGCCAACAGTACCATAAAGGTTTGCAAATTAGTGTATTCATTAGAGAACTGTTAACTATTTGAATGGGAGTGATGCAGCCAGAAATATTTCGGAGCCAGTGCCAGCTGATTGTCAGTGGTATTGATCTGCATACCTCTAATGAATTTCCACTGTCTATATTTTAATTACAGCAACAACTTCAAAATTTACAGTAGCCTACTGAATTACGAAATAAAACTTTAAACTATAAGAAACATCTTTGGAGGCACATGATGATAAGAAATAGACTTTTTAATCTCATCAGGAGCGTGTTACTGTTGTGAGCAGGTTGGTGTTCTGATGAAAGCATTTAGGTGAAACAGCTAAAACCTCACATCTCTGCTAGTATCACTGCAGACTTCACTTTGATGTTTTTGTTTTTTTTTTCTGGAAACTACTCTCAATTTGGCTGGCTAAGAAAGGGTGGAAGGTTTTTTTTTTTTGGCTGTCTTGCACATTATACATGTATTTGTGTGTAAATTGGTGTGTCTGACAGTGGAGATCAAACAGCATCTCTGATAAGCTGGCTCTGCAGAGCAGCTCAGCCCTGTCCAATGAACTGACGACATCATCTAACCCCACTGCCACCACTGTCTGGAGCTCAATTTACTTTTCCAATCCAGCAATCCTTTCTATTTCCATCCTGATTCTGTTTCTCAAGTGTCACTTGCTCTGCATGCTGCTATGTTTCTCAATTCACCTAGGTCTAAGTTATACTATGTCAAATGAAATGTTATGTCTGCTCTCAGGTTGTCATTAGTGAGCAAGAATCTTTCATTCATCCAGAAAGTATGTATATTTATGTTGTAGTTACGGTCAGAAAATTTGTATTGCAAGTTTTTATTCGTGGTGCTTCCTATCTCAGTTATTACTGCATTTATATAAACACAATAAGCCATTAATGGCAATTGTCATTGAGTAGATTTAAATAAATATTCTACATTAACAGTGAGGGTTTTAAGGAAGATGCTACAACATAAAGCTCTTTGCAAACTCATAGAGATGTAACACAGAGACCTTAAGAAAGTATAAACTGGGTGCCAAAAGAGGAGCTATGGTTTTGGTTTTGTATGAGGAAGTCTGGAGTTGCAGAGAAGTATGTTAGAGTGGTGCAGGATATGTATTTGAGCTGTTAGTCAGTGGTGAGCTGTGCTGTAGGTGTGACAAAGAAATTCAAGGTGGAGGTGGGACTGCATCAAGGATCGGCTCTGAGCCCCTTTTTGTTTGCTATGGCGATGGACAGACTGACAGATGATGTTAGACAGGAATCTCCATATTTTTGCAGTGAGAGGAGGGAGCAGGTGGAGGAACAATTAGCGAGGTGGAGAGGATTGAAGGTTAGTCACAGCAAGACAGAATACATGTGAGTGAATGAGAGGAACCCGAGTGGAACGGTGAGGCTGCAGTGAGCAGAGATAAAGAAGGTGGAGGATTTTAAGTACTTAGGGTCAACAGTTCAGAGCAACAGAGAGTGTGGAAAAGAGGTGAAGAAGTGTGTGCAGGCAGGTTGGAATGGGTGGAGAAAATGGTCAGATGTGATAGGAGATAAAAGAGTATCAGCACAAATGAAAAGAAAAGTGTACAAGAGGGTGGCGAGACCTTCAATGTTGTATGGTTTAGAGATCGTGGGACTGAGGAAAAGACAGGAAGCAGAGTTGGAGGTAGCACAGGTTAAAATGTTAAGGTTCTGTTTGGGATGTGCAGAGGAGGGATAGTGAATATATCGATGAAAGGATGATGAGGTTGGAGCTGCCAGGCAGGAGGCCTAGAGGAAGGTGGATGATTCGCTGTGGCGACCCCTGAAGAGAACAGCCAAAAGGAAAAGAAGAAGAAGATTGTTTACCACAATCACCCGAAGAGAGCTCAGTTGAATGGATCACCTCATTAGCTTGTCATCAAGGCCTGCACATGTCTGGTAATGACCTATTCATTTGAGCAAGATAATTTAAGGAAGGGAAACACCTAAAATATGCAGAGCAGTGGTACCCAAGGACAACTTCTGAATTTTCACAGCCTGATTCTAAATTTATTTTGTGCATTATTTATTCAAACTGGGTCAAATATTTATACTTGAGGAGCTTTCTTGATTTGTGTGCCATTGTTTACTGAGGTACTTATCCCTGCTGAGAGGTGTTCATTTACTGTGGGAGTTACAAGATGATGCACAAGGACTCAAACCAACAGATGCAGTGGCAAGATTTTCTCTTTTTCAAGAGGGCTCACAATATAAAAGTAATATATACATGTGTTTTCTAAACCAAACATCTTCTTAAATGATTAATCACAGGCCTGTGTTCTATGTCTGTGTGTGCTGATGTTCTCCATAATAAAATATTTTTTAATAATCTATGTACAAAACTATATGCATGTCTGAATTTGGGTATCAAACTTTAAAAAGTCATGAATTTATTTTCAATCAATCAATCAATTAAACTTAATTTATATAGCATTTTTAGTACGATTAAAATGTAGCACAAAGTGCTCTGCAAAGTCAAAACAGAGTAAAAACAGAGTCACTCCCATTCACCTCTAATCCCAATCAATGATAAAATGTGTAATCAGAGAAATAAAAAATATGGCTAAAATAGCTGGGCGTGGAAGAACCAGAGAGGAAAACACTATCACAGGGAGCCGTCTGCATCAGGAGGCAGGTGCGACCCAGCTGGAAAACAGACTTCTTGCCAGGGCCATAGCAGCCGCCACCCCCGATACAGAGGGCTTTGCTGAGGAAACACTGGGGTTAAAAAAGACATAAATAAATAAAATAAAGGCAAAGAAAGCTGAATAAATAACAGTTTAAAAAAAAGCAAAAATGTGCTAAAAACTGAGTAAGAAACCGAAAATAGAGAATCTAAATCAGGATAAAAGGGGGCATTAGTTAAAAGCCAAATTAAATAGGTGGGTCTTGAACCTGCTTTTAAAAATGTCAACATTCTCTGCAGCTCTCAAGTTCTCCGGCAGGCTGTTCCATAATCGTGGGGCATAATGTTGGAAAGCTGCTTCACTGTGGGTTCATGTATTAACAATAGGAGTCATTAGAAGACCGCTGCCATAGGACCTGAGGGTCTGAAAGGATTCGTAAGGTAAAAGCAAATTGGTAAGATAAGAAGGCCAAAGACCATTAAGACTTTCTTTACTTGACTTTTGGTCCATTTTGATTCTGTTCTTGTCTAGTTTTGACAACACATTTCTGTTTTCAGATTCTGTCTAAACTCAGTTCATCCTTTATTCATAACACTGGGGAGATGGGGAAAGCACCTCCCTGGAGTCGCCCTCTGACTTAAAACTGAGGTTTACAAACTATTTCCAGAGCTGGTGAAATTCCAGCATGTGAGCCATCCTGAAGATACTTCTCCTCTCTCTACTGGTGGTCATTGAAACATGACCTCATCAAGTCGACCACACTAATGTAGGAAGTCATGCTTTAAGAGTCTATTATGGGGTTTATAGGATATGAATTTAATATATCTGTTTAAAAAGCTGATACAGAGTGTGCTCATATAACAGGTAAGCTTTACTTTGCTTCCTAAACATGATTATCTGTATGTTCTGGAAAGTGGTTTGGCCGTGAACTCGCAGTGGTCTCTTCCTGCTAGCTTTGATCAGACAGAAAACGCCTGCGTGTTCAGAGAGTTAGAAAGGATGATGAGGCTTTTTAATACATTTCCACGGAGCCCACAGCATCTACTATTTCAACAAATTAACAAAATGTTAAAAGTAAAGCGATAACGGCGTTTACGTTGTAATTATCTAATATGTATATTAGATATGTAATTAACTCGCATAAAGTTGTGTGATGTCTGAAAGTCAGACTTTAGAGCAAACAAACATTGTTTCTTTCCCTGCTTGACAAAATTGGTTTCAACTTTCTATTGATGAGGTATGCAGACACAACAGGGATCCGACTTGATGCGAACCGACATCCTAGTAACTCACAGAGCCAGATCAGTGTGTGTGTCTGAGTGTGTGTGTGTGTGTGTGTAAGGGCCAGTCTGGCTGGCTGAACACATTGCTCAAACACCCCCCTGCTGTCATTCCTCTAGTTGGGCAGTGGCAGCAGGATATTTGAATGCACACTCTGATATGATGCTCTGCCACTTCTATTCGGTCTGTATGAACAAGCAAAGGTGATCCATAGGAACATAACAAGGGCAATTTCTTTCTGGCATGATATTGCAATCTCTGTGTTAAGATGACTAACAAGATGGTCTAATGCCACAAGGTAACTTTTTATAAAGATATTCAAAAATGTTTAAAATATTCTTTATTGTTCTAGAATGAAATGATTGACCCCCTGTAATGAAAATCTTATTTTTCATCTCATTAACATGTCTTTAGCATGTTGTACACATTAGCCAGGGAAACCATTACAGCACCTGTACAGTTATTCTTCAAAACTCTTTCCAAAATGCATGACAGCTTGCCAATGTTCACAGTGATGCAAGTTGACTGAGTTTCAACACAGCAGAGGATCAGCAGCTGTGGCCTAGTCGAGGACATGAAGGTGGGGCTGAATTAGCACATTTAGCACATTAGCACTTTTACATATCAAATTAACCAGTTGCATAGTTTAATTTACGCCTCTTAAGCCATGAAGAGGGAATTTTATCAGGAAAATACATTTTTATAAATGTTTAACTTTCAAGGCTGCATACTAGTTTCCAGGGGGTTTGATCAGGGAAGAGAGAGCCCACACATTATTCTGGAAGGAGAAAAATGTCCTTTTGTGATCTGCATGCATTCAGTGCTTTTAAATAACTTTCGTCAAATGGGCGCCAAAATGTTAGGACCACAACATCCTGAAAAAAAAAAACATTAAAAAGTAATGAGATTCAGACATCAGAGTTACATAATCCCAAGACTCCCATTAAAAAGTCAGATATTGCACTCGCCAAACCGTAGAGCTGGATTGGCTGGAAGCTAGCACTTATATTCGTTATGTTTGCATAATTTCGTCTCAGCATGATTCAGATTTCTTTTGCACCTTCCTTTATAAACATGTGCTTTCATACTTACTATACAGCACTGAACTCCATGGCCACATAGTGCAGGACTCTGTGTTCTCTCTACTAGTTATGTCTAACTGGTGAAGGGGATGCCCTGGTGTTCTGCGGCTAAAAGCTCCACCATGCAATAAATAATGAATACAGTTTCCCCATCCAGTCTATCTGCATATACTAGTTCAAAGGCGTTCTGCTAGTCCATGCATAAAGCAACAAGACCCACAACTCTATGCTAATGGCCCTCAATTCAAGGGGCTGGACCAAGCAAACTGAGTCATGCAAACATTCCAGAGATAACTACAACGATGAGGAGGACGTGAGCAAGAATTGCTCAAACATTTGTAGGGGTCAAGGAAACAGTACACTTGGACACCAGCGGCACACAGCAATCCAATGCAATGACACGCACACACAAATACAGAAAGCCTACAAAACTACTGGGAGCACAAATCGTCTCGGGGAAGACTGGACATTTCATTGATGCAGAGTGAAGCCAATGACCTCTTTGAGCACTTCAGGACTGAGACTCGAGAATCGGGTGAGATTGTCAGAGGAGATCACAGTGCAAACAGAACTCATTTCTCCAGATATTGCTGTAGCTCAGCCTCAGGATTAAAATATTCCTCCACTAAATATTTCTGGCACATTTCTGCTTCTGCCTAGTTTTATGTAATGGATTTTTCTTACTCTATAAACACAGCAGTCTTTTTGAGGGCCTGTGTATATGGGTGTGTGTGTTTTTTTTGTCCATGTGTGTTTGACTCTCCGAGTGTGTACAGTCATTTAGTCATTTTCCTGATTAGACTGAAAACAAAAGAAGTGGTTATCAGTAAAGGAAGCAGTACTCTGCATGTGAGTCCATCGAATGGAAAATGTTTTTCACTGCAAACGCAGGCAGCTCAGAGAGAGGGAGAGAGAAAAAAGAAAACTAGTCAGAGCTCCTTTGGGAAGGTGTTGAATGTGTCTGAGGTGTTTTCTCCTTTGATTTTAGTTTTTAGTTCTTTGTACCCCAAATTCTCATTTCCTCCTGCAGATTTCCTGTACTTCTCTCTTGATACCCAACACTTAACCTATTATTCCTATTTCCCCCCTCTGCTCATTTATATGTGTCTTTACATTTCAGTTCATCATAACAATGGTTTCTCAGTGAGCAGGAGCTTCAGGGAATTTGACTAGGAACATTCCCACAATCTCACAGGAGTCGGGGTAAAAAAGAGAGAGACCAAAAGGCATCAGAGTGGCTCAGAGGAATACACAGAAGTGTGTTGTTGCTCAGAATAATGTAATTTACTGTACTTAAAAAGAAACTGTGAAAGTTTTCACATCCCTTGAACTTAAATTAAGCTCAGCTTCCTGGTCTGACTGAAGAGCCGTTTAGAATTCCAAGCTTTCTCGCTTCTTCAGCAGAGTATGAAGTGGCTAAGTCCATTACAACGTGTTAAATGCGGGTGGAGATCTCAACCTTTCAGACTTTGACAGCCCATAAGCAGACAAGGGAAGGAGGATTAAAACATCATTGCTAGGACTTCAGCCATTTGGAAGAGAGAACCAGTCAGATGTCTTGAACCTGAACAGTAATGAGGTGATAATACATGATTCACTAACAGCTCAAATGACAGCACAGGGACATGAGAAGTGTCTGCACAGGATTTCAGCATATGATGCAATTGTCTCGCTCCAGCCAGAACTATCTCTGGATTGTTTTTTGACGTAAATGCAAGTGTGGAGATGTTTATCCTGCCACTAGGACTTTGGTGGATTCTTTTTCTCCCATAACATATGCTTTCAGGCTTTGTCCTTCCCAGCTACAGAAAGTTTTGGGGCTTACGGATGCTGCTGGATGAGACAAAACTTGAATAGCAAATATTCATATAACCCCTATGTGAAATTAAGAACAGGTTACAAAGGTGAGAAAATAGATGAGCAGGAAAAACACTCATCTCTGCTGTTTGTATATATATATATATATATATATATATATATATATATATTATATATATATATATATATATATATATATATATATATATATATATATATATATATATATATATTAGGCTTGGGCGGTATCCAAATTTTGATACCGTCAAACTTCCCTCACATTTTACAGGGGTATACGGTATTCCCGTGACTATTAAGGCGAACACACACCGCTGGCGGACGTCACGCGTGAAAACAGCCCCCCCCATTATGTACCCCAGGCACTCTGCCGCGGGGCTTTACGGCGCTGTACTATTCCCAGCGTTGACGCGCCTGGGAAAAAAAAGGCGAGTTTACCTCGAAACAGCAGTTCAGTGCTTCAATATAAACTTGGCTCAACTACAGTTGTTATTTATTTGTGTATTTCTTGCTTTTCACTGTAGTTTTAACTGCTGCCGAGGTGTGTTTGCTGAAACGTGCTTTATAGTAAAGTGTCTGATGCCGGACGTTTCACTTCCTATAAATTCTTCAACATAAAAGTCCAACATTATTAGTTTCATTAGAAGCTTTTATTTTGAAGCAGCAAACTCAGGAAGTGTTGTTTTCATCGTCAGTACCTTAACAGGACGAGTCAAGCCGAGATCAGCTCCAAGCGAAAACGAATAAACGGTAAAATAAAGCGGAACACACAGCGATACAGGAGAGAAACTAAACTAAACTTTAAACCACAGAAATCATTCATTGCATTTTTTAATGACGGTATTGAAACTGATACCGCCGCTTTTTTTAAATACCGGAAGTAAACGGTATTACCGTAATATCGCCCAAGCCTAATATATATATAGGGCTGGGGCTAGATAACACATTATTATCGCAATTAGGTCATTCATTCACCGACATTCATTTTATCGCGCATTAACGCATGTTGCTCACATGCTTTTGTTTTGAAAAGCCTGTTACTGGCTGCTGCAGAACCGTAAAAGAATTGGCAGGTAAACATGCAGAAAAGCTAAAACAGACATGAAGAATGGAAATATCTGTGAACTTTACAGTTCGGGTAGCAACTCAGGAAGCAATATTAACAATTCTGTCTGAAAAAAAAATTCTGGACTGCAACAATACTTTTAAACCTTGTTGTTCAAGACCATCGTTCCTCCATTTATCATCAGATCTGCTCCATGTGTTCACTGTCATGCTGTTCTCTTACTGGTTACTTCAGTGTGGCTCCATCTAGTGGCACAGATGTGTAATGACAATAGAAAGTCTATTCCTCGATTATAAAACAAGGCCCATTTTTGAGAATATGACTTCTAGATTAAAATATTGTCCTATGTTCGGGCCAATACGGTAGTCTGATCAAGGACTTATCCAATAGCGGTTTGACACACGTCGAAATTTCCTGCATGTTGCAGCAGATGGGTGTCCTGTAATGCTCAGAAATGAGCGTCAAGATTCTGTGCTCTTTAGGATCTGAGGAGAAACGACTTATGTCAGACGCAGAGCTGGAGAGCGCTTTGGTTCTCATCCATCCATTTTCTATACCCGTTTCATCCTTGAAGGGTCACGGGGATCTACTGGAGCCTATCCCACCCATCTACGGGCGAAAGGCAGGGGTCCACCCTGGACAGGTCACCAGTCCATCGCAGGGCCACACATACAGACAAACAACCATTCACACTCACATTCATGCCTACGGGCAATTTAGAATTATCAATTAACCTAACATGCATGTCTTTGGACTGTGGGAGGAAGCCGGAGTACCTGGAGGAAACCCACGCAAGCACGGGGAGAACATGCAAACTCCACACAGAAAGGCCCCGAGGTTCAATCCAGGACCCCCCCCTGCCGAGGTTCGAACCAGGAACCTTCTAACTGTGAGGCAACAGTGCTAACCACTAAGGCACCGTGCTGCGCTTTGGTTCCATCTATATATGAGCTGAGTTTTCATTCAGATTTTCACAATACTGCAAATATTATATTATGTGCTTGGGGTGCCGTCGCCATACCTGAACTGCCGTGCACAAAGCCATTTCAGGGTCACGTAAACCGGACAATTAAATATTAAAAACAAATTCAGCACTGTGGCCCATTTTTTCATTTCGTATTTTTTATCTAAGTCTTAAATTGAAATATAAAAAAACAGAGATTTTTTTTGTGTTAGATTAAAAAACGAAGTACAAAATTAAACGTCTCCTTTTAATTTTTTTTTTTATTTTTGATTGACAATTGAAAATGGAAAGAACGGAAAGATACACAGATTGATAAAGTTATGGAACGTTATCATGGACATTTTCATTTTAATATTCTCCCAGACGGAGGATTTGACAGAAACAAGGTTATTTGTAACAACTGACAAGTTGAAAGTTCAAAGTTTCTGCTGTTACCTCAGAAATTGCCTGTTTTAATTATTTAATGGTTGTGGCTCAGAGTTTTGTTGGTAGACTTTTAGATTTTTTTTAAAAAACAGGATGACATTAATTCCTTGGCAGTGGCAATACGCTTGATTTTATTTTACATTTTTTAAGATGAGATTTACACTAAATATGTGTTACTGACAAGTGCTGATGTTAAAAGTGTTTGAACAGCAAATGTTATGACACTTTAGTTCATATGGCAGCAGAACATTTAAATAAAAGTGCACTTTACTCTACTTTTTGAATTAATTATTTGATTTTGCGTATACAATGTGGTTAATTGTGATTAATCAGGGAAATCCTGCGATTAATTTAATAATTCATTTCTTATTTACTTTTGTAGTGAGGAAAATTTGAAATGCAAGGGTACTTATCGATCTTGTCAATAAGTACCCTTAAACTAATAAACATTTAGCACAAACCATATTCCATTAATGTGGCTACTGGAATAGATTACAAGTAAACAGTGAGGCAAAGCCTTCATTATGTCTGCCAATTATTGGCTTCCCACCTCATTTCATTGAACAAGCTTGCAACCTGTGAAATAAACATACTGTTATCATTCATTGAGTGACAGAAGAGATTAAAAAACAAACAAAAGAAAACTGACCTCATTAAAGTGAGCCACTTCATCACAGTTCTCTGCTACGCGACTGTAGAAGGGCAGACCTAAAGGAAAAGGAGGAGTTTAGTGGCTAAAAGACAGTTAGAGCAGTGAATGGCCACATGGGAGATTTCTCCGGCACAATAAAAAGCAATATGTCACTGGATTTTATCAGCATGAATTAAGACACAATTCAGATTTAGGTTTTAGTCACAGAAATGAAAAGGAGCGAAATAATTGTTATAATATTATAGAGTTACCATGTAGATTCATAGGTAAACATCACAATGAGACCTACTAAAATTGACTACTAGCATGAGGATCTTTTTATAAGCACATAATTTGTAAATATGAATATTATCTCTCAAAAATGTATTCTATTTTCATTTATTTCAAGAACAGCAATCTTAAAGCACAGAGGGATGAATCTGGTTTGGTGCTTCTACATGATCCAGAAGTTGGAGGTTTCTGCTTCTTAATGTGTAAAAAAAACACAACTAATTTTAAAAAGACAGATTAAAAAAAAACTGGAAAGGTGAAATTTAAAGAATTTTCATTTGAAATTGAATTGGCTTTCAGATCATTGATATTATTGTGAAACCTCTCCAGCTGATTACACATCAAAACATTTTTAGGAAAGGTGGAGTGGGCGGAGAAGAGTGTCTGGAGTTATTTATATTAGAAAAGGAGCAGTGTGTAAAGGGAAAGGTTCATAAGACAGTAGTGAGACCAGTCCTGCTCTATGGCGTGGACACAGTGGCACTGAGACAAGAAGCAGAACTGAGAAGTTACAAAGATGAAAGTGGAAAGAATTTATTTGACAGTGACAAAGATGGACAGGATTAAGAACAAGAACATCAGAGGAACTGCCAATACTAGTAATCAAAGAGCCAAACGTAAAAGAGGCTGAGATGGTTTGGAGTTATAGTAAATCGACTGGTAGAAGGATGCTGGAGATGGGGCCACGAGGCAGGAGGAAAAGGGGAAGAACAAACAGAAGACTTCTGAGTGTGTTGAAAGAGGATATGCAGTGGTTGGTGCGACAGAGAAAGATACAAAGGACAGGATGAGAGGAAAATAAATGATCTGCTGTGATAAAAAAAAAAAGAGAAAAGCCAAAAAAGAGAAAAATATGTTTTCAAAATTTTCATGTTTATGGACAAATATAAGTTGCTTCTCAGTGGCATTCATGATATACTGATAGGACGTTAGTTTGCAAATACGTAAGCAGTGGAACATTCTTGACACTTTCTTCTACTGCTTTTCCTTTCATTGTTGCTGTACCAGTACAGTACCCAACAGTTTTGAAAAAAAACAATGTAAATTCTACTGTTTACCAAAAACATTCAGCTCAGTGACAAATGACCTGGCTTTGTTTAGTGATCCATCATACAGAACAAATTAATGAAAAACTCATATAATACATTTCCATATTGCCAACATTGGGATGAGTACAACAAACTATATGATACATTTGCCTTCCAAGATCAATGGCTCCTGCATACTTTACTGTCCAACTTTACCGGAGCGTACCGTGAGCCACCTGTACCATTGCACCTCTTATATATATATTGTTAGATCCCCCAGTTTTGGTTCAGTCTCTGACTAGCAGAGTCTGTCACCGGGACCAGCTCTCCATCTCTTCGGGTAAGAAGTTGCGGTCTAGGGGGGTTCACCTCGCTAAGATTTCCTCAACTTATTTAAGCTGGTGTCGAGGGGATTCGCCTAGCTCTCACTGCATACAAATTCCAGCCGTCTATCCCGCTTCCCCCAAAAACTGACCTAAGAGGAATAGCCAATTGGCTCAAAGTCCAGCTATCGGTCACGTCTGTTAATTTGCAGCTCCCCTCTTAAGATCTGGGCTCTTGTTACCAGCTAGGATAAATTTAGTGGCTTGGACAGCAAGCCGCAAGGATATTTGACAATATTATGACTAGAATAACCGATAAGAATCTATGTTACTAGTGCAGAGGCATAACCAAGGTCATTACAATTGTGAATACAGATGTAATGTCCACAACGACGTCTTATGATAGTTTTTATATTTATTAAAGCAGATTAGCAAGGTTAAGCAGCAGCATTGATTGGTTATACAAATTCTAATTCTACATAAAAAGGCAAATTAAAGCTGTGGCTTACAAATCGATCCATCTGGTTGGTTCAAGGACAGGCTGGTACGCAAATGGCCACTTCGCGTTGTTCAAGGCCGCTTGCAGAGAGAGAGAGAGAGAGCGCACAAGATCAGGTCCGCGGGAACTCTGGTTCGCCCCTCCTCCTTGCTAGCAGTGAGCTAGGGTAAATCCAAAAACTCCAATTATATTCTTCAAGTGTTGGAAAAATGGTCAATCCGTTCTTGCGTCTTCTTCTGTTCTTGAGGAATAAATTCTTCAGGTCTTTCCCTCCAATGGTTGGTCAGCTCCCCTTGGTCCAGCTAGTCCTGCTTCTTCGAAGACGCCCCACGGAAGAACGCCGAATTCTCTCTGTCTTCTCTTTTTATGCCATTCTCTCTCTCTCTCTTTTTCTCTTGTCCAGCCTGCTTCAGCCCCAAAATGTCCCTTTTTGGTCTTTCACTCTCTTGATTGGTTCTCTCACATTTGCATAGGCGTACATAATTTCCCCCAAACTCACATGACACTTCTGATTGGTTATCTACATATACAGAGGCGTGCATAATTTTACATAATCCCTCCTTTACATCATGCATAATTCACAGGCCATGTCCCACAATGATTTCATAGGTTTACAGATCAGCAGGGGCGTTCACCTAATCATCATGACATACACAATTCAACCACGCAGCTCCTCCCAAACACCAAGGTTAACCTGTTTATTTGGCCATATAGCTCGTTAAGCAAAAGCTTATCAGCTAAAGCTAACCCTTATCTAACGATCTATGTACCAATGTATGTTCCAAAGCTTCATTAACTGATTGATTGATTGGTTCGTATTTAATCACAGAATTTGGTAATGATCTGCAGTCTGCAGCCTGCAGCTCATTCACCATATTTCTGCATAAAGCACACAGCCACTTCGCCAAGGCCACTCTGAGCTGCCACCCTCCTCGCCATTTGACCCAGACACCTGGCCCCACTATTGTGTATGGCAAAGTAACTTTAATGTTTACACTGACGAACTCTCTCCTGCTTTCTGTTATGACTCCGTAGCTTTGAGCCTGCAGAATTGTTTGGGATAACCAGTCACCTCTCTCCTAATCGAAAAGTAGCCTTATTATCAAACCCTGATTCATACTTCGTTCAATCTATTTCCCCTCTATTTTAGCAGTATCCTCAGGGCTAATTATTATTTTCATTGGGACTTTTACCTTATAAAAACCGATATAATAACTTATTCGGTTTTCATCCATCTCTACTCCTGTTTGATAAACATAGCCGTTGTTTTCATTCCATCGCGGCACACAGTGACCCTCGGCAGCTCAGCTCAGCCGCTGGCAGCACAGACGCACAGTGTCTTGACCCAACGAGAAATAAATCATACAGAATTGACATAGATCTATTCCAACATCATTAATACATCTTTCTGATCATCGGTTCGGTTCTGATCATTGACAAGAATCACACATTTCATTGATTAGGGATTGATTACAAATCACATAAATTACCATTTTTCTGTTACTCCACTCCTGCCTTTGTTTTGACTAGCCCTGGCCTGTTTACATCACATCACCACCTCTGCAGCAGATTTTCTCCTCATACTGTGGGTGCTGACATCAAGCCACTTTAACATACAGAGTTAACATTGATTATTGAATAGAAGCTGAGTTGATTCCAACGTTTTCTCTGGGTCACTTGACAATATATATATATATATATATATATATATATATATATATATCTATATATATATATATATATATATATATATATATATATACATTTTTTATCACAATTATTGGAAAGATTTTCATAGTTAACTCGCGATTAATTGCACATTAATTGCATCTTTTTAATGCTCTGTTTATCCATCCATCATCTATACCCATTTTGTCCTATACAGGGTCACGGGGATCTGCTTTATTTTTATACTTATATCTTATATACTTATATACTTATATCTACAAAATGATACCAACCTGGATGACATTGGTGCCTTTTTCATGACGCTATTAAAGTTTAAAGAGAAAAAAAAACAAGCAAATGTCAGATGTGAAACTAACTTTACCGTTCCCTGCGGTGGTAACTCAATTCACAGCGACAGTAAATACAAATAACCTATTTCTTTTCAACAGACCCATCTGGCAGCACCTTAAAGCTAAACTTGTCGTTCATAAGAACCTTTTCTGTCGCCATGTCTGTCCCCCACGTTGACTGTAAATACACTTATTGTCCGAGGGTCATATTTACAGAAACGTGTGTGTGTTAATCTCGTGTTAAAATAATTCGTGGCGTTGCACAGAATTTTTGTTAACACGTTGTTAACAGCCCTATATATATATATATATATATATATATATATATATATATATATATATATATACACATATTATTTTATTTATTTTTTTTACATCTTTTATTATGATAAATTGCAGTTTAAATTCTATCATTTTTGGGGGGATCAAAGAAACTTTTATAATGAATGCATATCACATGCAATGCACTCTAAATGTTTTTTTCTTTTTTTTGGGGGGGGGGGGGTCCTCAAAGTTTATTGTTAAATATTTGGGGAACTTAGGTTATTTTTGTCAGCTGGTGCAACTCATTTGTCACAGGGGTTTCTTAATAACCTTCAATAACAAGAATCGAAAACCCAGTACAGACATATGAATATAGAAATACATCAATCGATTCAATACAAGCTTTTGTGCTATTCAAGTTCAACTGATTTTCAGTTTCCTTTTAGAAACTCTAAATTAGAACTCATATGTACATCTAAAGCACTGACAGAGTTTATTGGCTCCTCTTCTCTTCTGAAACAGTTTCCCAGTTTCCCAGTTTCCAGTTTCAATTTTTTTTCCTCATTTGTCTCTTTATTCCTCATTCCATTCACAGCTGCCCACATGTGGCTCTTTTTAATGCAGGACTATTCATGATCAGTCATTTAAATGTTTGCAAAGCAATATCTGGTTATTTATTATTCTGTTAAATATGTTCAATATCTTCAAATGTGCAGTTTTATTTTACATTTCCTTTAGGCATATGTTTTTTGTTTTGTTTGTTTGTTTTCTTTTGAATAATGATTCATTTCTTGACATTTATCTGAATTTTTAGGTTGTTAGACCATTTTTTGTTCCATCTCTATATTGACAGTAACATTAACTTTATTTTTAATAAAATTTTGTTTTCTCCATGTAAAGTCCTATTCTGGATGGATGGATCCAGGTTCCATGTATGAATTATCATCTAGAATCTGTTTACATTTCTTATGGAAAAAAAAATGGGAGGATTAATGACTTAAAGACCTGAAAACAGCCAAAAAGCACAGCTGTGGAGCCACAAGAGACTGGAGTGAAATACAGACAATTAAAGTGCTGCTGCATGAGTCACTGTGCAGCAGAACAGAGCTGATGAAACAGATGAACAGAGACTGCAGCCAACTTTAAAAGCCCATGATTTTGAAATACATTTTTATATATATTTTCAATGAAAAAATAAAGAATGTATTTTCATTCTATAATTTTTCATTGTTTGTCATTTCACTGTACAATACCCTGACTTGCTGATGTGTGGCGCAGCTTGTGCTCACCTGGCTGCTTTGAGGCATGAATAAATGGTTCCAGCCTCTGGTGTTTATTCTGCTTTGTTGTATTTGTTTGCTTTATGTATCTGCGGCTTTATGTAGGTCAGCGTGAACACATCAGCCACACAATGTGTAAACATGAACAGGCCAATAAAGTTAATAAAGTCCTTGTCAGTTTGACTTAAATGATAAGAACTGAACAGAAAAACGAGGATTCTGCCGGGTTGATTATACTACGAATATCATGAGCTGAACATCTGGTTTCACTCATCCATAGACCCAACATCTTCAGAATTTTTTAAACTCAAAAATATGCCCACACACAGAAGAGCAAAGCTGAAAATATACTTATTCAACCAAATCTTCACATATTTACCAATGCAAGGAGCCGGTTTTAACCATCTCTGCAAGTGTAAACATCTTTCGCTCATCACTCCTACACTCTGCAGTCTTATCAAACCCATGTGTTTTTGGGACATTTTTTTTAGTGAAATAAGCATCATTCAGTGTCGGAGTGGAAGAGAGACAACGTTCCTTCTACATTATTGAAAACAGTGGCATTGCTGTCATGTTAGCGTTTTCATCCAACTAGAGCTGTGGCTTTAGAAACGCTTTACAAAAGTAGATCACATGTGGCTTATGTAAGGTGCTCCAAACTAAAACAACCCTCTTCTAATCAGCTCGGTTTTCGGCCTTGATGAAATCCTGAGAAATAAAGAGCCCTGAAAAAAAAAAAAAAAAGAAAAAAAGCTGCGCCAGAAGAAATAAGCTCAACAATTAATCAGATTTTTAATTTTAAGCAGACATGTAGAAATGAAAGAAGAGCAAGGGAAGGTTGGAGAACACTATTAACCGCTAAAGCCTGCAAAAATGACAAGAGCATAGAGGTGCTCTTTAGCTTTCTTTAGTTTTCCATGTATTATTAAGGAGAGAATGAAAAAAAAACCTGGTTGCTGAAAGGATCTAAATAATTTGTTTATCCTGCTGTGCTGTGATCAGTTTCCCTGCATGGCTTGTGTCTTTGTTCCTCTGCACTTTGATTTAATTTTTGCATTATGCCTTTATTCATTTACAATTGAACGATAATGGTTTTCATCCCAAGTAAGTGCCTTAAAGTGAAATAAAACACAAGTTCCACAAGTTACAGGGAGCTACAGGAAGAAAAAGAAACAAATTATTTGAACTCCAAAGCTCAGTTTCAGTCCTGCAAAAACCTCACAGTCCAAGTGGGAAAGAAAATGTTTGACTGTTATGATGAGGTTTTATAAGTGGTAAAGCACAAGGTGAGAGTTGAATTTAAAATAATGGAATATCTTAAAGTAAAATGACTATTACATATTTTTTCATCAGACACAGTGTTGCATACTAACTATGCTCCTGGTCCTGCAGGCGAAGGCTTCAGCAACAGGGCAGCAAAAAACCAAAGAGCTGTTCTGTAACAAAACCAAAAGCTGAAGATAACTGTAAGAATTAATCAGACTGAAAATGAATTCGTTTTTGGCACTTCGTCGTCAAGGCGACCTAGTTTCATTTTTTTTTTTTTTTTTTTACTTAAAAAAAATGAACCAGTTTATATAACATTTTCTTTACTACATCCAGCTTTCATTTTCTGAAAAGGGATTTTGCACTATATGGCAGATTTAGAGAATAGGGCAAATTCCAATTAATTCTTTCATGTACTTGGACCTCCCACCAGTGTTATGCAACCCATGTGCCTCCTACTTTACACAGAAAAAGGTTGAATGCAAAATTTGAGACATGCTTTTCTTGGCCGTAAGTAATGGTGCAATGAACTGCCTGTATTGTGGCTGCTCTGTTCAGTAAATAAAGATAATGTGTAATTTCCTCTTTGACTTTTGTCCACTGAAAGAGAAAGTCCCATGACCACAAGTGCAACAGGGCCAGGCGCAAAGATTTACAGATGCTAGCTTAAACACGCTGCCTCGTAAGTTAATGTTGACCACTGCATTTGAGTTTGCTACTGTTCCGTGGCCCATTTTAATCTGTGGCTATATATCCTTTTTTTTTTTTTACTGTTCAACGTAACGTGACGGACTCGGCTTTGCATGTGCTGGCAGGAAAATTACCTGGTAAAAATAAACAACTTAAAAATTGGTAAAATCTTCATTTAAGTTACAATTCAGAAGACACATGGACTGAGGGTGGTTGGTAAAAGTATGTGAATCACTCAGCCTCTGGTGAAAACCAAAAGAAATAAAAACAAATATACTAACTTGGGCATTAGCAGACTTACACTACAGTCAGTGAAACAGGTCTGCAGGTGTGTGTTACGGCTTAGTATTTTAGTGTTTTATTTAACTTTTTAAAACACTATGATGTTTTGAGTTTTCTCTTCACAAGAATCATCTTGTGGTGCTAGCCCTGCAAAAAGAGCTCTCATAATGACCTACAGTATGAGTTTTGTATCTCTGAAAATGGTTATGAAGTAATAATTAAGATTTTATGTACATCCATTCACAGTTACACAAACTGCCTATCAATGGCCACTCTTCCTTGAAATGGGTGCCAGCTAAACCAGCCCCAAAAGCATAAAGCAAAAATCTTAATAGGATGGAAAAAAGAAAACTAAATCCAAAGCAACAGTTAAAGGCTTTTTAATGGCAGCAGATGACAGGCTGTATTTGTGTTCATCTCTATCAGGGAAAGCTTCACCAGGGCCTGATGTTTGCCAAAGAGCCTGTGACGCTCAACAGCATTAATTAAAAATAATGTTTTGCAGAATAACTGGAACTTAAAATTTTTAGAGGCAAATGCAACACAACGTATTAAATAGTGATAAGTTGCACTGGCGCAACGCAAATCCCTCCCTTTGGAAGTTCAATCAGAGTTCATACGTTTACAACATATACATGCTATGGAACTGACCTCCAGGGAGCCTTCACATCCTAAAGTGTTGCCAAATGAGGCTTGACTGGTAAAGTCCACTGGTTTATGATGGACAAGTCAAATAAATAAATAAAAGTGTGCCATCAGCTTAAGCACATTGTTTTCACCAGGCTTCGGGCTTTGATCAAACCATGTTTTTGACTTAAATTCCAAAAGGTTGACACACACAATAACAGCTCCCACCATCATGACGGGTATGGGAGGGCTTGGTCTTCCTGGTCTCCAGACAGGAAGTTTTTAGAGTTGAAAGCACTCAGGAAATTCAAGGGAAAAAAAGAATCAAAAACTCTCAGACAGACAGACAGGAAGTTTTTAGAGTTGAAAGCACTCAGGAAATTCAAGGGAAAAAAAGAATCAAAAACTCCTAGCAGAAGACGAGACAGGCGGACACGCTGAAAAGAAGCATTTCTGCCCAATTTTTTTTTTACCAATTTTGAAATTGGATAGCAATTAAAATTGAGAGGATTTTTTTTTCTTTAGTTAATGGAGGCATAAAATTAAATCTAATATGGATATGGTGGGAGAATGAAGGGATATTAGATTGGTAATGTCCCTTATTTGAAAAGATTTCTCTAATTGTTGCAAAGTGATTGCTAATAGATTTAATTGGAGATCAGTCTGTTTAAACTTTTGAATTGAAAAGTTAAAATGCAAAACTGAATACCACCACCACCACCACCACCACCATGGGGTTGAAGACACCATCATACACCTGCTTCAACAAACCCAGCAGCACTGTGAGGATCATGCTCTTTGATTTCTCTGGTATATTTAATATCATTCATCTTACATTACCAAGTAGAAACTCCAGAAGACACAGGTGGATGCCTCTGCAATCGCCTGGATTACTGACCACCTAAGAAGTAGACCACAGTTTGTGAGACTGAGAGCTTTTGTGTCTGACTGGGTGGCCAACAAGAGCACCGCAGGGTACTGTGTTCTCATCATTCCATCTTCACTTTGAACACCTCAGATTTCCAGTACAAGTCAAACTCCTGTCATCTCCAGAAATACTCAGCTGACTCTGCAGTTGTAGAGAACAGAGAACTGGTGGAGGAGCTGAGATGGTGGAGGAGTGCAAATATCTTGGTGTTCACCGGGACAACAGACTGGACTGGAGATGCAACAGCAAAACTGTTTATAAGAAGGGACAGAGTAGACTTTACTTATTGATGAAGCACAGGTCCTTCTGAGTTTTTGCAGCAAGATCTTATATATCGTCTATGTCTTCTATACCAGTGACCTAAAAACACAGAATAAACGAATAAAGAAGGCTGGCTCTGTTCTGGAGCTGCAAAAAAAGGATACGTCACAAAATGAAAAATATTAAAGGACAAGCCTGAGCATCGTATTCACAACACAGAAATGTAACAGTGGAGTGTCTTCAGACAAAGGCTTCTTCAGATCCGCTGCAACACAGATGGCGACAAGAGATCCTTCCTATCCACAGCTAAAACCATCTACAATGATTCTTTGAAGAGACTTAAATCACAGCAGTTACTATTAATTTCCCCTCAGAGATTATAAACCATTATTTAATTTCCTTTTGGGGATCAATAAAGTAGTTTTGAATTTGAATTGGATTGAACTGAATTGAATTGAATTAAAAATAGGACTCTAGATTAATTATGTTGTTACCCCATAACTACTGGATGTGTATATACCTAACCCTTGAATGAAATTAATCAAATTAAAAAGTGGTAACATGTCAATGCTGCGTACACTTGCACTTGCTCCCCTGACGTGGTCAAATCAACTCATGGATGAAGTAACTTTGTATTCTGTGACCCATCAAACTGTGAGAGCCGGCAACGTCAGCTGAGCTATTTTTGCAGGCAGAATAATTTTATTATGAGTGTTCACAGCCCCATGCAGCCCACTGCCCGGCAAAAATGGAGGAGATGTAGAAAGCAGTAGTAGATGAAAGTCTTTCACCTGGAAGGCTGGGTTTTGTCCCCTATGAAACCAGATGTTTAATGTGAATCTATAAACAGGCTTTGCTACCCTCTTGACTCACTTTAATCTTTCAGTTTAGCAACATTTTTGAAATAAAGCCAATAAAGTTCCATAAAATATTATGATATGGATTGATGAAGACCCTTTTACAACATGTTTACATGATTGCACATCAAGGTTATGTAATTAGCGAGCTTGAAGACATCAAAGTGGAATACAAATTATATGGTACATTTAACCCACTAGCATATCTTTTCCAACCTCACCTCTACCATGCACACCTGGTTACGAAGACCTACTGTTCTATGATGGATACAAATAACCATTTTATCTCTGTTGTCATGCTCAGTTTTAAGAGTTATCTGTTCCTAGAATTGTCCCTGGTATCTGCTGGATCCAACAAGCCACCAGGGTCTTGATCACTATTGGTACCAGTGTTGCCTTCACACCCCACATTTTTTTTAGCTTCTCCTTAAGTTCTTGATATTTCTCAAGCTTCTTGTTTTCCTTCTTTCTAATGTTGCTATTGCTCAGGACTGCAACGTCTATCAACACAGCTGTCTTCTGATGTCTCTTGACCATCACTATGTCAGGCTGATTAGCCATCACCAGTTTGTCAGTCTGGATCTGGAAGTCCCACAGGATCTTCACCTGCTTGTTTTCAACCACCTTTGGAGGTGTCTTCCATCTTGACCCTGGGACCTCCCGTCCATTCTTGGCGCAGATGTCTCTGTGTATTATGCCAGCTACCTGGTCGTGGGGCTCCGTGTACGTCTTGCCTGCCAGCAACTCACACCCTGCTGTGATGTGCTGCACTGTTTCAAGCGGCTTCTTTCCACAGCCTGCATCTTGCTCCTGTCTGGTGGTAGAACCCTGACCTCTATTGATCACAGGTCTCATTCATAAAACTTGAGCAAAACAGATTTATGCATAAACTGTGAGCAGAGCTAAATTTACGCGCATCAAACAAAATCTAATTCTGTACTGGTTTGTTGTGGTGAAAAGAGACCTGAGTCAAAAGGTCAAGGCTCTGTTTACCAGTCAGTTTATGTTCTGACCCTCACCTATGGTCATGAATTCTGGGTGATGATCAAAAAAATAATAATTGTGGACTCACGCTTCTGAAATGAGTTTCCTACGTAGGGTGGCTAGACTCTCCCTTAGAGAAAGAATAAAAAGTTCAGTCATCCGAGGGACGCTCAGAGTAGAGGAGCCACTAGAGGTGGTTCAGGCATCTGGTAAGGATGCCTCCTGGACGCCTCCCTGGTGAAGTGTTTCATGCATGTCCATCTGGACGGAGGCCCCAGGGAAGACCCAGGACATGCTGGAGGGATTAGATCTCTCAGCTGGCTTGGAAATGTTGGAAATGCTGCATGTCCCCACAACTTGGGTAATACTAATACTCACACACATGCACAGCATTGCTTCAGTTATTTGAAATTATAAGCAGATGAACTGCAGCTACTTTACTGGCAGTGTACCATGGAGCAAAGACTAGAGCCTCTCATTTCTGACTTGGATGATACGCTTCATGTACTGTAATACTAAGACCTTGGTGAAATCACTGCAGTACAGATCTCAACAATGAAAGCCATCTCTCTCTTTGTTGTGTCCACACATACAGAGCAGGAGGGAGAAAAGGAGGCTGGGGGTGGCTCTTGTAGCATGTCTTCACATTTCAGATGCTGAGAGGAGGATTCAAAATCAAAGATCAGTCAGGACTGAACACCTGTGAGAGCTACGATCGCTGTCCAGCGTGCTGAAACATGCACGCCCTTCTCTTCCTGTACTTTTGTGTCTCACAGTTTCTCACTCACACACAAACACAATGAAGCATGAATGGATCCACTGATTTTCTTTCCAATTCTTCCTTTGAAGTTCAGTGCAGACCGAACCTGTGATAACGACACTCCCTGTGTAAAGTGAGGGATGCAACAGAGACAGTGAAGCTGTACCCTGAGGGTAAAAGACAAAGAACATCCCCTGAACTAACATCATCTTTAGATCAATGGTACCAACATTCATTGGCTTAATCCCCTGATTGCTTTATTAAGTTAAACCTAATTAAATTAAAAAGAAAAAAATGGAACTCAGCAATGACAATTTTAAAATGTCACTGTCCAGGAATTCATAGATTAACATTTTAGAAACGATTTTCTCAAGAGGAATCCACATCTTGCAGACTGCATGACACAGATTTGTCTGTGACACTTAAAATTATGTTTTGAGATCTAAGACAATTGAAACATAAAAGAAGAGTAGTCACATGGATCAATAACAGACCACAAGGAAAGGTGAAAGAGAAAGATGAAAGTGTAGGACGGCTTTCAGTTCAGATTAAAAAAAATGTGTCTAAATGGATTCGTTTTTTGTTTTTTGTTTTTGTTTGTTTTGTTTTATGTTTTTTCTTTGCTGCTACTGGAGTTTCATTTTTGCTTAGTCCATTGTTCGTTTTTGCATAAAAAGCTCATTGGAGCGACATGATCAAAACTTTCTTTGTGCGAGCAGAGCGGCTGATTGTGCCTTGTCACATTGTGTAAAACCAGGCCATACATTTCATTTCTTAAACACACTGTCTTCAGCATACAGAAATATTGCAGGAAAAGATTTCCTACCTCTGAATGTAACTTTGGCGATCCTATCACCTTTCCCCCGAAGGTGAGCCACCGTCTTCAGGTGAACCACTAGAGACATCATCCCTCCTCCGGGGCCAGTGGGAGTAATTTTACTCCACGCAGATAAAACTTGAAACGGTTTGGTGCAATCAGTGTTTTGCTTGGGTGAGCCTCTGCTTGGGTCTGGATTCGTTATATCCCCAAAACGCTTTCCTTTTGGGCAGCATGGACAATTGAAATGAGTTGTCCAAAGAGTGAGGAAAAAGTGAATTAATCACAGGCTCCAGTTATCATTTCCTCCCACTCCGCGCTCAGCGGCTGCTCTGTCTCTCAGCCTCGAGCTGGCTCTCGTTTCTACTCTGCTCTCTGCGCAGGAAGGATGGGGGGGGGGCTTCAGCTCCAGCGAGAGGATGGTGGATGCTCTAATTGCAAAGGAGAGTCCAGACCCCCGCACACCCTCCCTCCCCATCGACACACACACAGGCTTGTTTTCCTGCCTTGTGGCTTAATTAAGTAAAATTATTTATCATCACTGTCTTCCAAAAATGTCCCAGTAGTATATTCATAAAACTAGGCTTACATTCTTTAATGACAAACATTTGTCATGTCATTTTTTTTTCTGTGAATACGATACAATGAGGAGTTTGTGTAGAAGCTGTAAGCTCTCCAGCTGTCTACTTAACCCTGTATTTAAATTCATACAAGTATTAATTCTAAGTCCTTTAACACATGGGTACAGTGCCGTTGCCAGGCAACTCTCCTTAGTTTGGCTGTAAGTGAGTTTAGTGAATATCAGGGGTCACATGAACATTGCTGTTGTACAGCTAATGGCCACTTGTGACCTCCCTCCAACAAGGATGACTGACTGGAGACCCCGATGCATTTAATGCAGGAGAAGACCACCATGATGGGTCAAAGGTTCACACACCAATATAAAACTGAAGAATAAGGCAAATTATTCATTGTTGTTTTTTTTTTTAAAGAAAAAATTACCCTGCATGTGACTAAAAAATATATTGAGTCATTGTTATAGCACTGAATTCTAAAATGAGGTACTTTCTTGAGAAATGCTTTTTCTGTGAGGATCAAAGTGGCATTGATGCAGCAAAAATCCCCGTGACAGTTCTGAGATGTTTTTTTTTTTTTTTTTTTTTGCCCTCAAAACTCTTGAAGTATATAGGGCAGCTGACCAAAGAACAAGAAAAATAATGTGCACCAGAGCAGTGAACCTTCATCATTCCATTACCACTCGGGGCTGAGCTGCTCTTGAGCAAGGCATCCGACTCAGCCAGCAGCTCCCCATTGTTCTGCGGTTGTGTTCACGGTCTCTAGTGCACGTCTGTTCATGATTTACAGATGGGTTAAACACAGAAGTTGAATTACTCGTGAGAGAAGACATGCTTGAAAATAAAGGACTTCTTTTCTATTTCAGCGTCCCAGTAGACAGAGGGGCACAGTCTGGATATCACACAGTGGAGTGTGCTACAGGCAAAAAAATAAATAAATAAATAAAAAGGCACAGGCAGTAAAGATAAAAGAGCTCCAGACAAGAATAAATTGTTCAATAATGTGACATAAGTGTTAAAATGAACGAGTTTCATCTCTAGTTGGTTAAACTGTGAGATTGATGTATCATTTGAAAAGGAGCATAACAGAATGAGGTTTCCTTCATAGCTGGCCATTTCTGTTTACTCATTCTCTCTATTTTTGCTATGCTTGAAGAAAGCTAATTACATATTTTTTTATCTCCCTAAACACTGCAAGAGATCCCAAGAGAAACAAAAAAAACAACAGCAGTGCTGAAAGAGCTGGTTCACTACATCATCTCTGCAGACAGGATCTACAAATGCCTAAAGGAGAAGCATCCCAGACAAGTCACCTTTTTTATTTATATCCATCTGTCCATTATCTACACCCGCTTAATCGTGTGCAGGAGGCTGCTGGAGGCTATCCCAGCTTTCTTTGGGAAAAAGGCAGGGCTACTCTGTGGACATGCCACATAGAGACGAACCCTAACCCATGTGCACTCACTCCTACGGGCAATTTAGAACCACCAATTAACCGGACATACGTGTTTTTGGAGTATGGGAGGAAGCCAGAGTACCTGAAAAAACCCACACAAGGAACCTGCTGGGACTTGAACCAGAACATTTTGTGCTGTGAGACAACAAATCCACTGAACCGCCCCTTTTTCATCTATATCTTTAAAAGAAAAGACCTTAATGCTGTTAGATACTCATAAGTTTCTTTCCTGGCAAAACAGCATTGCAAATAGGCGGGAACAAATTAGCAAAGCAAATGTGACGAAACAAAGGATGGACAAAGGAGGTAGAGAACTCATTTTAATTTAACACCTATTTGTATGGACCCTTCCGGAACAGTGAGTCTCTCTTGATACGATAAATAAGTGAGATGGCCCCTTTATCAGTTTCTCACATCCTCACTTTGAGCAATCAGCAGAACCTGTCATGCACCACCTCAGGGATGAGTATAACAAGACACTGCTCACCTCATTGCTCAGTATACCAAGCTGGCTGAAGAGCACCTGAGGAACAATCCAAGCCTGTCTCTCTGGCTCTCTGTCAGTGTGTGTGTGTGTGTGTGCGTGTGCAGAGAGAATCTGTGACAGAGTCGGTGCACGTTTGCTGGTTTGCAGAGACACAGCAAGACAACCATCTGCTTCAACAACAGTTTTCAGCTCAAAAAAGCTTAACATTTTTTTGTGCTGACTGCTGCACTATTTCAGTGTGCTGCAGTACGAGTGTGTGAATGTGTGTCTGTACACTGGTCCTGAAGATAAATTCAGCACCTATAATGACTTGATGAAAATAAATATTTATTCGAGAACAGAGAACTCTTTGTTTTATTGTGCCTCCTCTTGTCCACCTTTTATAAATACTCTGAAATTCCATTTCTACTAAGCCTGAAGAGGAAAAACGCCAGAACCTCTGGAAGATATGGCAGCAGCTATCACAAACAAGCAACAGCTGTTTGCTCCAGCAATCAAACCACCAATGGTGTGACTGAAAGTCACTCTTCCATGGAAAGAATAAAGCACTGGAGCGTCTGTTATCTCTCAAAAACTGGCTGTTAGAAACAAAAGATATATAGCCAGGTACCATAAAGAAGAAATAACATCAGCACTGACAACTGAGCAGCAGGACACCTTTAAAACATTGGCTATGAAAAAATGGAGCACATGAAACCATCTCCAGTGGCAAAGTGGAAGTAAAAGATCTGTGACAAAGGATGAGCAGGGCAGCTCTGAAACACTGGTTGTCAAAAATGAATCATACGAAGACACCTCCAATAACGAAACATCAGCACCAAGAATTGTGACAAAAGACAACCAGAACACCTCTCAAACAGTGGCTGCCACAAATGGAACATGTGAAGCCAACTCCTAATACAGAAGAAGTAACATTCAGCACCAAGAACTGTGAAAAAAGACCAGCTGGACTCCTTTTAAAAACTGGCTGTCTCAAACAGGACATGTGAAGGTCATTTCCTGTGAGGAGAAAATAACCTTCACACTGACATTTGTAACAAAGGACCAGCAGGGGGAACCAGTGATGCACTCACTGGGAAATTCAGTGTAAGGAAAGTTAAACCCTTCAAGAAATGTTTTTGGAGAGTTCACAAGTTCTTCTCTAGACTGTTGAAGCTCCATCCAGCAGGAGAAGCAAAAATAAATGAAGACTCTCAGCTCTATCAGCACAGCAGACCAAGAAGATGATCTGTCTTTCTGCAAATATTTTCCACACACACATGTTTAAATACAGAGAGTTCAGGGCAGCACATTAGAGTGGTGGTCAGCATTGTCACCACCAAGGAGGAAGATTCCCAGTCTGGATCCCAGCTGGGCTGTCACTGTGTCTGTGTGGATTCACTCTGGATGCTCAGGCATCCTCCCATACTCCAGAATGATTGACTGGTGATTCTAAATTCCCCGATCAAGTGAACATGCATGGTTGCTTGAAGTACAGTTGGGTTAAAGCTCATTATCTTTAGATAATGACCTACAAAAGTAGGTATTTTTCTTACTTTGTAGTCAGTGGTTCATGGCATTCCTCAGCGTCCATTCTGAAATAAATCATGTTATAGCACCACCAAGAGGTCTGCTCAGGTACTCATAATGATCAGAGACCGTTTGAGGATTCCAACTCTATATTTAACCCTCAAATTTCCAATTTTTTTTTTCTAATTATCACATCAGAGATATTCATGAGAACAAGCCATGGATGGATTGGTTTACTTTACAACAGAGAGAGATGTTGGACAAAAGTAAAGAAAACAACGATTTCTTTCTTTTTTTTAAAAAAAAAAAAACTGTCTGCATATATAATTGATGGTTAGTGCCACAATCTGGATATATACATAATTTAATCTTGCAGCAGGTGTCAATCTAAACAGAAATGTCATTGTATCTCTGGGGCTCGTGCAGACTATTATGCATTATTGGCATGATAGTGACCAAATACCTCTCTGAAGTGTAAAAACACCCATTTTGACAAATTGCTGCAGGTCAAGTGGAACATCTGGTGTTGTAGCAAAGAGGTCAGTGGGTTCTACAGCAAAGCCCAGAGGATGTCTCTGGGGAGCTGTCACGTGGAAAACATTACTGGATTTCAAGAGAAGAACCTATGACTTTGGAGTTACAGCCACAGCAAAAAGGATGGCAACTGTCTTTGTGAATTCTTCTTTTTTGATTATTATGATAAAGTTTAGTTGATTATGATAAATTAAAACCCATGCCTGTTCTGTGGCGTTAATACAAGTAGCCTGTTAATGACAGGAGACATCTCATTCATTACACATTACATATATTTAGATTCAGAGTATGAAAAGCTGCCTTACTGGATACTGGAACATCATGTTTGCTCTTTCCTTTTGTGAACATCATGGTTGCACATAGAATGCATTAAAAACATGGTTTGTGGCTCCATCTTGTGGTTAAATGGCGTCTCCTGGGGCCCTGTAAGCGAGATTAGGAAAACTTCTGTGTCGTCGACGTGCCTCTGTTCTTGACACCTAATAGGCTACAGTGACGTAATCATGGACAGATCTCATGAAGTAGAGAAACAGCTGCTGAGGGGGCTGGATCACAGGTGAGGCTGTTCTTACCTTCCATTTATTATAGCCTACTATATATAAATGGCTGAAAAATAAAATGAAATAAACAAAATACTTTTTTTTTGTTTAAATTACACAATACATATATTAAAAGTGAAAACATACGGAAAAATTGCGGAACGCTCCTCTTGTTCAAATCCACAGATGTGAAAGTAATCTGGCACTGATCGCTCTGTCTTTGCAGTTTCCACTTCTCCACCTGCTGCAGACTATCATTTCTGGAAGTAAAATAATAGGTTTCCTGAGGAGGGAAACGTTTTACTCAACTTATTCGAAACTGTATTGCAGCAACTGTCCGTGGATTAATGACCCATGCATTCCTGAATAAATAAGATATGATAACGTGTTTATCAGACAAACGTGGTCCACTGAGGGTTTTTTTCTTTAAAGCGTGAAAACGTGAAATCAGCTCCTTTGAATCACAATCCGCTGAACAGATTTATGGATTCAAGTCGCCAGTGAACCATTTGCTGATATAAAAAGCGGCGTTTGAGGATGAACAGCAGGGTTCCCGTCTGCTGAGAGGAGGGAGGGCTGGTGCGTCCCAGCCCTCTGCATCCAGCTGTTGAGCCGCTGCACAGCAGTCGTGCGCCACATTCACCATGGCTTTAGCCGCAAGCAGGACGCTCTTGGCGCTGTTCGTTACATTTTGCGCTCCAGATTGCGGATGGACAGGTAAACGAATTATTTCATTTTGCTTCAGCAGGTGCAAGTTTTGCACTCAGTTGTTAACCAGTCTCATGGGAAATTGCACTGTTTTTTTTTTTTTTTTTTTTTGAAACAGTTCACGTGGCTTGTGATTTGAGCTTGTGTATAACTGCACCCTGTGCATTTATATGTTCAAAGGAACAATTTATAAGTTAGTGGAATATGAGATGTGTTGTTTGGAAAAGAAAACGCCACATGGACGTTGGACGTCTCTGTCAAACTGTCCACGTCTGTTCCAGTAAAATCAGTTCACTACAGTATTGAATGTGGTGTGTGCAGTTTATTCATTGGAAGATGTGAAATACTTTTGTTAATTGAGAGCATTTATTGAAAATATGGACTTTGACTATATTTTCATACTCTACACTTTATGGGGGAAAATGTGATGCAGGACAGAGCCATTCTTACACACATGGTGAAGTAACTGTGATCCTAGATGGTGATGACAAATTACAGGCTACATCAAGAAAAACTTTGCAAACCAAGTTTTTTTTTTTGTGGTTTTTGCCAGACTGGTGATTAATCTTGGGGAAAGTGATGATAAATGACCTGTCAGGGAAATTCATTAGGAAGGCTTTGGTCTTTCAATTAAAAAAAAAAAAAAAAAGTCCTCATCTGTCACCCTCAGCATAATCCACGAATTATTAGTTAGAAATGGGTGAACTGCACTTGATAACAAAATTGAGCCAAATGATTTTAAGCCAGGAGGATAAGATGGTTTAAGACTGACAGCGTCTCGCTATAAACCCTTCCTGTCAGGAATGTGGTTCATCTGATTTATTTGCAGCATAGTTTTGACAATCAGACTGGAAACTACATCAGCACATATGTTTTCAAAGAACCTGGAGTACTGTTTGTAAAATCCATTTTCAGCAAAAAAAAAAAAAAAAGAAAAAAAAAACACTCTCCAGACAGTAAAAATATCCAAAAGGTTAAAAAAAAGCCATAAAGCCAGATAAAGCTCAAGGACTCTTGAAAAGGAGGAGTCAAAGCCTTTTCATTGACTTTGAAGGCCATAAGCAGACTTTCCTTTTCCTCTCATCTTCTTTATATCGAGCATACTTCTTATGTTGGTTAATCTGTAAATTTCTATATGCCTCTGTCTCGACTGTGAGCAATTAGTGCATGAGATCATTGTTTTCATTGGATATAGGTTGCTGCTCTTTGCTGTGGCCTTTTCCTAAAGTTATTGTCGTTTGTGTCACTAGCTAAGGTAAAGAGAGATTTTTTTCACACGCTTTTCCTGCAACTCTACTTCTATACATGCACACCTGGAAGTTTGGAAGTTAGTCCCAGTTCACTGCTGCTGACCACTGAACAGCACACTGAAGCAGTTTGGAATTAAGGGCCTTCCTCTTGAGCATTTTGAAAGCAATTGTTAACTGGGAGAGGATTGGTACTCATTAACTTTCTCCACTCACATGTCATCGCTTGTCATTCTAAAAATCTTTGCAAAAGTAGATGAAAGTGGGCACATGGGGATATGCAGACTTGTCGGTGGGAACTCTGCCAGTAGAGTGAATAGAAGCATAGTGTGCCTCGGTAGTAAATAATGTCAACTTCTTCCATGCAGCCTCGGTCTGTCAGCTCCAGGAAAGAGTGTGGAGAGTTAGCAGGAAAGAGAGCGAAGGGAAATAGGGAATCATGTCCTTGCAGGCCAGTGGAATTTAATTTCTCTGCTCTGTTTAACATGTTGGTGTTCTGCATATGGCATGGCATATTTCAATGAAAGCTTTTAGAAAGAAGAGTTACTGTCATTCTGTCTGCAGTCAGGGCACATGTTTGTAGTTCTAATATTTTCCATTGCATCAGGTATGTTTGATCACTGGGATAGCTTGACCCTTAAACCCCACCCACCTGCAGCTTGGCTTGCCAAGAATGGCATTGCTGTTTCTTGTTATGATGTCATCTCTGGGCGCCATTCCAGTTGTTCAGACAAGTACAACCTGGACTACAAACACACCTGTCACAGCACAGGAGAGGTCGGCGTACTTGGAATGGTGAAGAAAAATGTAGTATAAACTAACGCTGTAAGGTGTCAACCTTCATCAGTATATGATCATTAAGGATATTCCGGAAAGGGTTTCAGTGAAAAAACTGACTTGTGACTGCCAATGGCGAAATTAAGAGCACGTTTTTGGACTATAATTATGTTGTCAAGCTTCTGCTTGTAGATGTCATAAAAATCTTACATGTAAATATGTAATCCTTGAAACCACAACAGTTATTCATCACGGGTTGTTGCTTTAGATTAAATGTTTCTCAGACACAGTTCAGTGTTAATTCAGACTTAGTTCTGAATTATGAACTGACAGCATGAAGACTTACGATTTGTTGACTGATCTGGCGACATGCAGAGGAAAATGACAATTTTGGACCATCGCCTCAAGCTGGTGGTCTTTGCAATAAATTTGGGTATTGCCTAATTTTTAATGCTGACAGCTCGTCCCACACCTCTTAAAAATATATTCTGGCATTGGGGATGTCAAGCAATAAAACATTTGTGTTTTTGGTTTGATTCTTTCTGCAAACACATATTAAGGTGTATGATATAAATATAATATAGTATTCGGTTGTCATTGCTTCAAAATTCTTAGCAAAGGGCTATAGACAGGTCAGTCCAGTTCATACACCCCCTCTTCCTCAGCCAAGTCTTTGTAACCTGTGCACAGTGTGGTTTTGCATTGTCTTGTTGAAAAATGCTTGGACGTCCTTGGAAAGGATGTCGTCCTGAATGCAACATATGTTACAGGAAAATCTCAATATCATTTCCTGCAGTAATGCTGTCATCATAGAAATGTAAGTGGACTTTGCCAAGGGCATTGATAACAGCCCGTACCACCAGAGCCGGGTTTTTGTGATTATTTGGTGAATAAACATATCTGGAATACTTATTTGTCTGAGCATAAAACATTTATCCCATGCATCAGTCTATCCTTGACGCCTCTAAACTCAGAGATGCTGGCACCACCTTTAGACAAGATGAACACAAGGCTTCTTTTTTGCATAGTGGTACAGTTAGGTGACATTTTTTTAGTGGTGCTCCGTACTCATGTAGTGCTGGACAACGGTTTCTCACTGGAATCCCTTGTCCATCTGGTTTTATCAGCTACTGATGAATGATGCTTAAATCTGAGGGTTCGGAGAACACAGATGTTTAGCTTAGACTTGTCCCCATGTCCACTCCACACCAAAATTTAATAATACCAAGTATTGTAGAGGATGAAGTACTCATATCTTTTCCAATCCTCCTTTGGGGAAGATTGTTGATAACATTTCAATGATTTTCTCATGCATTTTTAGAAAGACTGCAGCTTCACTTCTCAAAGGCACAGCCTTCTCTGAATGTTGTTTATGCATCCCATCATGATTACAATCATCTGACATCACCAGTTTGAAACAACATCAACATTATTATATTATTATTATTATCTTGCTGGATAACAGCTCTCAACTTGGCCCCATCCCAGCTCTTTCTGGAATGTGTTGCAGGATTGTATGTACAGTGTTGTGGAAAAAGTGTTTGTTCTCTTACAGATTTCTTCCATTTTTGCTGTTTTGTCACATTTACATGTTTTGAGATCATTAAACCAATTTTAATATCAGACAAAGATTACCCGAGTAAACACAAAAAGCAGTTTTCAAATGACAATTTCATTTATTAAAGGGAATAAAGCCATCCAAGCCGTCCTTGGCAGAAACAACTTCATTCAAGTGTTTGTGATAACTGGAAATGAGTCTTTCACATCTCTGTGGAGTTTTGGCTCATTTTTCTTTGGAGAAATTTTTTTAATTCAGCCAGATTGGACAGTTTTCAAGCACGAACAGCCCATTTAAAGTAATGCCACAGCATCTTGGTTGGATTTAAGTCCGGACTTTGGCTAGGACACTCCAGAGCCTTCATTCTTTTTCTTTTTTGAGCCATTCAGAGGAGGACTTGCTGGTGCGCTTCGGATCATTGTCCTTCTGCATAAATCTAGTGCCCTTGAGCTTAAGGTCACAAACCAGCCAGACATTCTCCTTCAGGATTTTCTGGTAGAGATCAGAATTCATGGTTCCATCAGTTACGGCTTACAGATGATCCTGGGGATCATCAAGATGTCTTTTGGCAAATATGAGACGGTCCATTGTGTTCTTTTGGTCAGCAATTTTTCACCTTGGAACTTTTGCACAGATGTCATTTTTTCTCCACTTCCTTTCTGACTGTTGATTCATGAATACTGACTTTAACCTTTTCCAGACTGATAGACTTTTTCTCATCTGTTCTGAAATTTCTTTACATCAAGGCATCAAGGCATGATGATGATAATTCATGATTTAATTGGGAGGAGGGGGGTGTCTCATCAGGTCAGGTTGGTTTGGATAACTTTTTTTTACGTAATTATTGAGAAATCATTATTTTAAAACTGCTTTTTGTATTGACTATCGTTATCTTTGACAGATATTGGCTAATATTTGACAATTTGAAATGTGTGAGTGTGGAAAAACTGAAAAAAATGGAAGAAATCTGTAAGGAGGTAAATATTTTTCACAGCACTGTATATTAAATAATGAAATGAAGTTGATTGAGACTCACAAAAAAAAAAAAGAAGCCAAATAATGAATGTGAGGGTTCGTTTACTGAAAGTTTTTTTTTGGCTTTTACAAGCTTAAAGAAGAATGTACTGGCTACATCTTTGAGCTCAGGTTCATCAGAGGCGCTGAGGGCTCCACTGTCCTTTTTTTTTTTTTTTTTTTGGACATTGTCCAGACAGATCTGCCTCATATGTAGTTTCATTCTACGAATACACAGTAAAGCAGAAAGATACAAATATAATTTTGTTAACACACCCAAGTCTCAACGTACATAAGACTGGAAAGACTTTCATCATGCCCTTCCTGGAGGTTCAGAATTTACAGCCATGTCTACTAGTTTAAATTACAAAAAGACATTGTTTTAGTTTAAGTGGTTTGGGATCTTGCCCCGCCCTCAGTTTCAGATATTTGTCTTTTTGCATTCACTGCCAAAAAAATAAAGGTAACTGGATCTTTATTTATGATGTTCTATAATTTAATGAAAATCACAGAACGCAGCAGCTTTCCAGAAACAGGATCGTATTTGCTCTGGATCAAACCTTTAAATGAAAACAGTATGTTCTGTGGATGTCTGTTGTCATCACATGAAAAAATCCCCGGAAAAACAAATTGGTGTTGCATTTTGTAAACTGCATATTTTTTGGTTTATAACATTATGCTTTGACAGTTGCATGGGCTCCAGCCTCTGGAGACCTTGAACAGGATGAAATGGGTATAGAAAATTAAAATAAAAAAATTAATGTATAACTACATTTTATCCAGCTGGCTTTAAAAACCCACATTAAAAGGACTTTGAAGTTGTGCTCTTCTAAGACTGCAAAATATTTCTATAATAGAAAAGAAAATAAATCTCCATATCACTTGCATCTGGCCCTTACTTGAGAAATGACATCTAAGTGAGTCACCCTTTTCTGTTGCTACAGCATTAGATGACTTTACTTTCTAAACATTTGCAGCTTTGTATGAGCTTTATTATCACCCTCAAAAAAGAAATCGGTGAGGCCAGTCACTGAAGAACATGCATGCACAGACGCCCTGATTATTGATGGAAGTTTGTGGAAGAAGACAGTTGTTAGGGGCTGATAACAAACTCTTCAGGGAGGAATGAAATCCAAGTGTCTTCGAGTCTGTGGTGAATTGAGAGGATTCTTCTTGTAAAACCGAGCACAGTGCAGGTGCAGGAGCACAAATATTTTCTAGAACACTTTTACAACTCACATTCAACCTCAGGGCTTGCCATTTGGACCAAGTCCTGCATGCACGTGCAAGCGTTTCAGTACCTATGTGTCACTGGGGTTACTGGGTGTGCATGTGCTTCGTATCTTTCCAACCTGCACTCTTGATTTTATTGAAACACAGGCCATGACATAATGACCCTGAGGCCTTGCGCTCATTCTTCACATATTTAATTCTTTCCACTTTCTAATTGGATCCTTTTCTATTTGTCTTTCCATTTCACATTTACAAACCAAGCGCAGGAAACTTTACAATGCTGCTCTGCTCTCTTGTTGCAACGCCCTGAAACCAAGAGTCCCTTTGTAGGATTGTAATGCTACAACCACTCGGTTGCTGAGCTGTTTCCCAAACTGTTTGTTCTTGGATGGTGAACATGCAACTGATGTGTTTGAAGGAGACTTGATTTAATCAGAAGTATCTGGTCCTTGGATCATACATTTCCAGAGAGACTAAAACACAGAGCGATGTCTGGACAGAGAAGTAGATCCTTTACTATGTTATAACACAGCCTTATTGGAAACAGGGTGTGAAGTGTCTGAAGTGTATCCAGATTTCTGTAAGTGGAGACTGCTTCAGACAGCTGATAAAAGTAACTCAACTGTACGCCTGTGCTAATGAGGAAATAATTATGAGAATGTGTTTTGTTTTTTAACCAGAAAAATACTCCCAGATGCTTTAATGCACCCATCTACAATGTCAGACACTGTCGCTAGAGTAGAGATATCAACAGCCAGCAAACACAATGATGAGACAATGCTTCAGCGTGTATTTAACACTCTAAGGAGCTGTGACCATCTGTCAGCTAAAGCTTGGGAGTTTTTCAGCATTTGCAGACAACTCTGCTGCTTTGGTTCACTCTCATTGCTTTCATCAGTGTTTTTTTTTTTTCCAGCAGGAACAGGCAGCTGATTTCACTCTAAAAACCCCAATGTATCCCACCTGCAGTGGATCAAACAGCAGACAGATGATGTCAGCAACTAGCTCACGGACATAGTGGAAAATTTTAAGTTAAAATTTCCTTATGGGTCTGGTGGAAAGATCACCAGCGATATAACATTACAGAATAACACCAAAGAAACAACCACGTAAAGCTTTTGTGTGGACGGATTTCTTCAGATGTATAAGGTGCAGGTCTTGGCAGAGGACTGAGGTCCTTTCTCATTTTCTTTAGACTTTACGCTTAGAATTTACACTTAGAGATGAGTCTAAACAAAAAACTGCTTTCACAAGTATAATCTTTTTAAACTCTGAACTAGAAGGCCAGACTGTATCTCTGACTTGGTTTTCACCTTGGCAAAGGAATCTGAACTCCTCACTTGCTAAAGACCATTTAAGTTCAAATGTCTTGTCATGTCGTGTCGTGTTGTGTATTGAATGAGCATTGTGTATTTTTTTTTTATTTTATTTTATCTTATTTAGCTTTTTGTGCACATAATTGCTACCCAGTAATCTCATTAGGATGAACTTTAATCAAAGTCAGTCATTAAAATGTATTTGTAGTAATCAGGGTTTTACGCGTTAAAGAGGGCTGAAGAGTAAGTAACGAGGGTTTTGTCACCGGGGTCATTTTTCCAGTAGGTGTCATTTCATTTGTTGGCTCAGCTGAATTTCAAACATCCACGCAAGCTCTCAGGCGTAAAACTAGAACTTTAAGCATGACAAATCAAGTCAGCTTTTGTCAAAATTTTGGGTGATTTCAATTCTCTCCTGGACCCTGCAGGAGATTTTTCTTTCACGTGTGTTAAATTCACAGCGTGATGTGGGACATTTTCTGTCCATTAGCAATAATAGCCAGAATAGAGTACAAAGGTTACTTGTTGCACTCATTCAACACCTCATTTATTTATTCAATAGTCAGATTACGTCATATATTTTCAAGGCCACCAGCACAGATTTGTAAGCCTCAGGAGAAGTAGAGCTGAAGAGAATCTCAGTGCCAAGAATGGTTGATGCTTTGGAAACTGTCCTCTTGGCACTGAAGAAGGAGGTAGATCAATGACCTACAGAGCTGATACAATATCCATACAAATGCCAGAATATATAAGAGAAATGGATCTTCACACTTAGTATGAGAAATAATATAAAATGAATCATGTTTTGACAAGCTTATACAGCTAAAATAAATCTGACATCATTTGTTTTGCAGCAGAGAAACTCCCACGGCCACAAAATAGGAAACAGACATCTGTAGATGGAGCCCTGAGGGAGAGCTGGGAGCCCTCTATCCATCTGGATGGAAGACCTGTGGACCGCTTCTTCATAAGCTCAAACAAACCCACCAGGTCTCACCGCTTCACTAAAGTGAACAAGGACACCCGCCCTCATCTATTGGAGGACTTAGGTGAGACAAAAACTCAGAAAAAGTTCAAATAAGAGAGTGAGAGATGTGACGACGACGTGAGACGTAAAGAACAGGTGGTCGTGAGTGCCTGACAATACTCGCATCATTTTTTGTAAACCAAGTAGAACAGGTAAGTAAGAGCTGGTAGAATAGATAGACAAAATAATAATAATAATAATAATAAATCAGCATAGTTCAGATAAGTAATTCACTACATGAAAGTTATGTCTGGATTAAACTATGGAATGAGCTTTCAAATCTCAGAGCTCTGCTGTTTTGCTAGTTCAGTGCCAAGAGTGATGAGAGGATTAGCATAGCTGTGCAAAAAGTAGACACAAGGAGCTTAGTAGTGTGCAAACACATGTGTGTGCATGTGTGATTTATAGCTTATCAGTAGACTAGTTCATAATTGGATGTACTGTTGTAAAAACCTGCCAGAAGGAAAGAAAGAGCCAGCCAGGAGAGTTGGTGTGCATGACCAGTATTTATTGCCATAGAAGATGGTGATATTTCAGGCTTTAGAGGACATTATATTCAGATCATTGTAGTGTTCTTAGTGATTCTCAGTCTGAGTTTTATGTAGGATTATGTGAGTCCTGGTGTCCATATACACACACAGTCTGCATAGTTGAGACAATCTAGCCTGCTTTTGTCATTATTCCATTTTCCTCTCTCCTTGGCATCTTAGAGCCATACTTCATCAGCGACTAAAAGTCTGCAGCCAACCCTTTTCCAAACCCAACCCTGCTTCTATAACCCAATCCTCTGTGTTGTGGTCACTTATTATGAGCACACGCGTGTGTGTGTGTGTGTGTGCAGTTTATGTTTGCATAGTGGAAGTTGCGGTGCAGGCTGGGGTGTTTCAAGGCAATGAAGTCATGTACTGTCATGCATTGTGTCTCAGTGAGTTCAAAAAATCACCTATAGATGCCTCCGGGCTTGTGTGTGCTGTCCAGAGCACGCTGCAGCAGCTGCTGTGGTCTCTCCAGCTTTGGTGATGTTTGCCATAAATTTCTGGCAGTTCAGCTCGCTCTCAGTGTTGCCTTTCCAGAAAATTCTTCACAGCTCGTGAGTTGTTCCCCCAGCAGCATGAGAGCTGCATCAGTCTTCATAAATTACACCCCAGTCTTTACCTCCACATCATTAATGTGTCTGGCCAGCTGCTGTTGGAGCAACAAAATAAAGAGTTGACAAATTATGAGCAAGAAGGAGTGGGAGGGAGGTGAGAGGTGGGGGCTAATGAAAAGAGAATATTTAGAAAAAGGATCACTGAATATTTCACGAATATGAGACAAAGCAAGTGGTCTGTTCCACAAAACAGGAAAACAGATGATATAAGACCTGCATTATTTAAATGATCTGTGAGTTCCTTTTGAAATGCGTAAACTAACTAAATGTGTGTCTGTGTCTATGCATGTGTGTCTCCTTTCTTCTAGACCCTGAATGGGTTGACCTGGATGGCTTTGCTGTGTTGGGCAATACACCTGTCAACAACTCATCAGCAGGTAAGCCTGATCCCAAGGTGTCCACGCCAAAATCACAAAGGAGGGGTGCATCTCATTTACCAGCAACAATTTATTCAAAGGTATATGATCAAATTCTTTAAAAAAAACATGGGTGAAAAAGTGTGAAAGGAACCCTTGGTATGATCATTATTCATTTTGCTGCATCTCAAGGTAACAGTCCTTATTTCCTTCCCTCATCAGCTCGTTCTGTTCCTGTGGGATCAGTAGGGAAAATAATTTTTTGTTGTCTGAGACTCATAGGTTTCCATTTATTTAGTTTGTTATTGTTTTTCTTGATGGCGATGCAAATTTAACATCTACGGAAGAGTGGTCTGCCTTGAATGGTGTATGTTACATTAATTACCACATATTTGCCAATCAAGAGACTGCAAAAGAGAATGTAAATAGATGGGAAAATCTAAAGCAGACAAATGAATCGTTTGCTTCTTGCATTAGGGATTTTCATAAAAATCTATAACGAATATGTTGTGCTCTTTAATGCTCTTTTCTCAAATGTTACACAGTTTGTGGAGTATGATGTTGGTGAAAGATATTGTAGACTCTTTCTTCAGCACTTCGATGGAGAAACAAAAGCTTCTTGAGAGTACAATGTCATGTAGGAAACTGCAGAACCCTCCAGTTGTAGTTGGGCTTTATTGCTTATTGGCTTATAACCTAGATGGAACTTTTAAACTGCAATAAGGTGACAGCCATTTCAAAGCCAGAAAAATATCAACTTTCTTGGTTAGACTACAATATAGATAAGACTGATCCTGCATGATTTGTCAGCAAAACTGATCTCCACAATGGAAAGTACCTTTGACACCTGAGATTGATGATACATATCTCAATATATAATAGTGCCATCAAGTGTTCTAAGTATCCAGTCAAGTAAGTGAGTAGTGATGGGATTGAAAAATTATATTTTTATATAGACAATGCATTTTCATTATCAAAGTTAAAAAAAAAAGGAAAATAAAAAGTAAGTACATCAAATTCCAAGATGTGCAGATGTTTCTTTGTTGTAAATTTTCAAAAGCCTCGAAGCAATTTAATAATATAGTTGTTTTCTCTGATTTACCATTTTGTGTTTTTCATATTTTTTGTAGAAACCAATGATTAATGATTTGGATGACATTTCAATTCCTTTGCAGCATTTGCGCATATATCATGTCCTGCAAACATTATCAATGCTAACATCAACACGATGCTACATGAACAGACATGCTAAAATGTCTGCTGTTGACAGTTTGTCTCTCCAAACCACTTGCCTTATGTCTTTGGCACTGTAGCAGGGAACATGGAGAAAACCCATTCATACTCTCCTCTGTAATGATGAGGACCAGCAATTGAACTCAGAACCCACTTGCTTTAGAGCAACAGTGCTAACCACAAATCACCAACTACTCTGCAGTTTCAATTTGTCTGAGGTAACTGCTAGTGGCTTCAGCCAAACAACCACTGGCAAAATAAATCTAGACTAAATCCTTGTGAAAATCAAGGAGATAAAGAAGATGCTGCGAGTTATTGGAATATTAGTTCCCTGCTTCCTACAAGATGAAAGTGAATTACAAGATAATACTTCCAATGTATTATTTGAAGACCTTGCAAGATAATTCTTTGATTAAGAAAAGAAAAGGGAGAGAGATGGGGATTGTGGGTTCAAGTCCTATTTGGGTCATCAAGGTTTTCACGGGGAAAAAAAATATCTATAATTCTATATATTTCTGTCTCTAAACAAGATTAAAATTATGGCTGATGAGACTTTTCTGATGGGACTGAATTAAAGGCTTTGACATGTGTGAGTATGAGTTTTTCAGGTACAGTTTATTCCATGTGTACGGGGTCCGTCAGTCACACAGCTGTATGTGATGCAGTGACGATAGACTGTAGCATTGGGTATCATATTCTATACACAAAGAGAAAGGTCTAAAGATAAGCTCAAAAACCAGTGTGAACATGTCTGTTGAGTAGCTGCTTCACACACTGAAATGTTCTGAAGCAGATGTTTTGTCTTACAAAAGCAGGTGGCCGGAGCAATAACTGTCCACTCTGATCTGTCTATGAGAGGTCAGAAAAAGGTTATTGGGGTCAAAACCTCCACATCAGTAATCATAAAGCAGACTGATCATTTGTATCACTCTGAAAATATTGGTGAAGAAATGCAGTGTATGGAGCAGCATACACTGTTTTTTGGACAAATCATATCCAAGGTATCTATAAAAGGCTTCGCCATGGGAACACACAGAGAATGCCAAATTCCTCTCATCACTTTACCTGAAACTGTTTCATCCCTGCTCTGATCAAAATGACCAGATCCCTCTTACCAATAACAATAATTTTATCTTGTAAAACACAGAAGTTGCTGGTCTGTCATTTCTGTGATTGATTAGTCCGTTTGTGTTGATGTATTCTATGACTTTAGAACACAATAGCACATTATCTAGGATCCAAACCAATGCCTTTAAAGAATAAACAATTTATAAGAGCAATCACCACAATAAGAATAATGAAAAGTGTTGCTGGATCCGAGGATATCTGCTATTTAGAGTGAGCTAATGGATGTTACTATTGCTGATGTATTCTGTTTTGTAGCTGAGTTAGTTTTTTTACATGGTGATATCATAGTCCTATGAGTTAATGAGTGAAGAACATGAATATGCTGGCATATTCATCCAAAATGTTCTTTTTTTTCCTCTGCACTTTGTCATCTATTGACTCAACATTAATGCTCTTATATATTTTTAATCTACATTAGATAATCATATCTGCTACTGGGCTGTTGAGTGTATAAATAAGCATTGGACAACAATAAAGACATGTATTTTCACACTTCACTTTCACTCAAAATTATTTTAATTTATCAAGCAAACAGTTGTACATTTTAGCCTCCTAGATTACACATATTCAACTGAATTCTATTATCTTAAATATAGTTATTATACTGTTAGGTTCTGTTTAGAAGACAGAACATTGCAGTACATGGCAAGGCAACTTTATTTGTAGAGCACAATTCGTACACAAGGCAATTCAAAGTGCTTTACAGATGCAAAAAATCACAAGAAGGCAAATAGAATCATTTCATACAAGCATAAAAATAATCATTAATAAATTAAATTAAAAATTAATTAGAAAAAAAATTAATTAAATTAAAAATGAAGAGCGCAGATAAAATCCTTTCAGTTTTCATATGCACAGCTAAACAGAACTGTTTTCAGCCTGGATTTGAACATTGTCAGACTTAAGGCCCATCTCACATCTTTTGGAAGACTGTCCAGATTTTAGGAGCATAAAACTGAAAAGCAGCTTCACCTTGCTTTGTCCTGACTCTGGGCACCAGCAGGAGACCACTACCTGAGGTTCTCAGAGTCCAGGTTGGTTCATATGGCTCTAACATGTCAGAGATGTACTTTGGGGCTAGACCATGAAGAGACTTGTACACAAGTAGAGCTGTTTTAAAGTCTATTCTCTGAGGGACAGGAAGCCAGTGCAGAGACCTCAGGACTGGACTGATATGGTCGTATTTCCTGGTTCTAGTCAGGACTCGTGCAGCAGCGTTCTGGATGTACTGCAGCTGTCTTACAGCTTGTTTAGAGAGCCCGGTGAGCAGGCCGTTACAGTAGTCTAACCTGGTGGAGACGAACGCATGGATTAGTCTTTCTAAATCCGGTTTAGACACTATTCCTTTGATTCTGGCAATGTTTTTTAGATGGTAAAAAAAGCTGCTGATGTTATTGCTTTAATGTGGCTGTTAAAGTTCAAGTCTGAATCCAATATTACCCCTAAATTTCTGACCTGATTTTTAGGTTCTAGAGAGTCTCAAGGTGACTGATAACACTTTCTCTTTGATTCTGTGGGCCACAGACAATGATTTCAGTTTTGTCTGAGTTTAGCTGGAGAAAGTTGTTTTGCATCCATACAATGATCTGTTCGATGCAGTGACACAATGAATCTACAGGCCCAAGTTCTCCTGCTGTCAGTGACACGTAGATCTGAGTATCATCTGCATAGTTGTGGTAGAACACATTAAAGCTGCGTATTAGCTGGCCTAATGGAAGCATGTACAGATTGAACAACAGGGGTCCCAGGATTGACCCCTGGGGAACCCCACAGGTCATGGCCATATGGTCTGAGACACAATTACCAATTTCAACAAAGTATCTCCTGTCCCTGAGATAGGACCTGAACCCGTTTAAAGCATTTTCAGAGATTCCTACCCAGTCTTCTAACCTCTGTAATAAGATTGTATGGTCAATTGTGTCAAAGGCAGCGCTTAGGTCCAGCAAAACTAAGACTGAGACTTTGCCTGCATCTGTGTTCAGGTGAATATCATTTGTCACCTTGATCAGGGCTGTCTCAGTACTGTGGTGGGGCCTGAAGCCTGATTGAAAACTATCAAAAATATTGTTGGACAGGAGAAAGTCAGTAAACTGTTGGTATACCACTTTTTCTAGGACTTTGCCAAGGAATGGCAGGTTTGATATGGACCGATAGTTCTTCAGTACTGTGGCATCAAGACTGCTCTTCTTTAGACAAGGCTTAATGGCAGCAAATTTTAAGGCCTCTGGGAATTTTCCAGTCTGAAGTGAGATGTTGGTTAATTCAATGAGCTGTGGTAACAAACTGCTCAGGACAGAATGTAGAAATCAAGTGGGCAACTCATCAAGGCAGCACGTTGATGGACTCAGACTGCAGATGATCTCTTTGACTGTTTTGTCAGTTACAGGTGAGAAATGTGTCATCTCTCGGTGTCTAGTTGGCAGAAGAGTAATTGTGTTGTGGAAGTTATTGAATTTTTAATACTTTGAACTTTTTCATTAAAGAATATTGCAAACTCATTACACTTTGATGTAGAAATGTGTTCTAAGGGCAGTGAAACTGGAGGGTTTGTTCATCTGTTTACTGTAGCAAATAGGACACGGGAGTTGTTACTGTAGTTTTTGATGATTTCAGAAAAATAACTCTCCCTTGTTCTACGCAATGTTTGGTTGAACACACACAACTTTCCTTTGTAAATCTCATAATGGATCTGGAGCTTTGTCTTGCGGCATTTCCGTTCAGCTCTCCAGCACTCCCTTTTCTGTGCCCTGACTGAATCTTCTCTTCCCCATGGCGCCTTTTGCCTACTTTTAACCATTCTAACCTTGACAGGAGCAATGGTATCCAAAACCTTTAAAACACTTGATGTGTAAGAATTCAACAGATCATCAACATTAGAACACGGGGAATTTTTAATCCGAATCATTTCCATAAACTGTGCCCCTGTGCTGTCATTTATGAGTCTTCTCTGAACAACCGCAGACCCAACTGCTAGTTTGGGTTAGACCGACAGGTCAAAGAAAATGCAAAAATGATCAGATAAAGCAACATCAACAATATCCACATTTGAAATAGCAACACACTTTGAGATAAGCAGATCTGAAGTGTGACCCCTTTTGTGGGTGGGCTCAGTTACACCACCACCCCTCTGGTTTTGTCATGTTTCAGACACAAAGGTGAAGTTAGATGGACTAGATTCAATCAGGACTGCATTGGCTGTGTTTTTGTCCAGCCGTGTCTCAGTTAAAAACATAAAATCCAGATTGTGTGAGGAAATTAAACTATTAATTAAGAATGATTTGTTACTCAAAGATCTGACATTCAGTACTGCGTGTTTGAGGTTAGCTGGAGTTAAGCTGGACACTGTGTTCTTGCAAGGGATATGGATAAGATTTCTCTGATCAGACACTCTGACTGTTCCTGTCTTATCTAATCTTTGTGGTTTGACAACAGTCGTTATTTTAGAAGAATACACTCCATCCCTGGACCTCTGGTTGATATGGGGTTTAGCAACGCAGAGGCCCGTAGCATCCTAGACAACAGCACTGTTGGAACCATCAGCTCTGGGCACCAATGGTGGGGTCTGAGCTGGTGGGGCTTTGCTCGGTGGAGTAGGCTAGGGAGGGAGAGGGGCGCGACTCTTCTTTGAGGACCAAATCCTTGATCTTGTGAACCATTTTAATCCCTGATCTCACCAAGCTTTCAAAGTGATCAGGAAATCTCATGGGTGACACGGTATCATTTAGCTTCAAGTTGTCAGTTGTAGTTTTTTCACCCTTTCCTTTGGAAGTAAATGTGGACTTCTTACCACTGGATTCCATTGGGAGCGTATCATGAAGTCCTTTTTTAGTTTCTAAGGCAAAAATCCTTTCTTGAAGCGTCCGGATTTCTTGTTGATATGTCCAACAGTTTTCACAGGGAGACTTTGTTTGGATTACTCCTTCGGGCATCTTGAGAGGTTTGTCATCACTGGTTTGTCAGATGAGTTGTAAAAAGCACAAAAAGGATTCAGGAAGTCTTGGTACACTTAAAAGGAGAAGAATAAAAGCACATCCAAGACTTGTGGAAAAAAGTTGAAATGACAGAAAAAGTTGAGTGATTTAAAAGTGCATAAAGCAGGAAGCAGCAAGAGCAAGCAGCAGACACGTCTGCACTCTTCAGAGGCTAGAGCAGACATCACATCACAGCACGTCAAACTTAACCTCTTCAAATTTCATCAAATTCACCCAGTAGTCACCCAGCTGTGCATTCTGCTGTTTTGATGGGAAACAGAGTCAGTATTTTTCTTCCAACAGTGATTATAAAAAATGGATGAGGGAAGGATGGAGGGAGAAGAGGAAATAAAATAGAAAACAAGGTTTGGAATGTCAGGAAGACTTGTTTTTATATCTGTCATGTCAGCTGTGCTACAGTTCAACAGTGCAGCGAGATGAGGGAGATTATATGGCTGTCTGAATCAATATTTGAGAAGGTGGCAAAAATACAGTTACTACTTGTATTGAACCAGATGTTAGAGCAGATAACGGAGGACACGTTACAGTTCTACAGGATGTCTGTTTTATGTTAACAGGCTTTGATTAATGGACGGATGTAAGATGTAATTATGAGTTTATTAGTGAGCAAATGTGTTTTGAGTGGAATAGTTACGTGCATACATTTGCTGTCATAGCCAAAGTCTCCAAAAAGCCTCAAAGGCAAATCCAAATTGGATCACAGATTTTGAATGAATTATGAGGTCACGAGGGAAAGCTGAACTTGAGTGCACCCTGACTTTCACCATTTATTATTTTCCACCAACAGGTTCAGGCAGGTCCTCACAAGCTACAGTCAGAAATCCCTCCACTGCAGAACGGACAACCAGGGTAGATAAAGTGGCTCAGCCGGGGGGTGTGACCTTTACGCGGACACACAGAAGGGCACCACAGTCCTCCTCAGGTCCCAGGCAGCCTGAGAGAGCTTTGACGAGAACCCCAGTGCTGAAACAAAGACGCCAACTCAACACCAAGCCTCAGGCTGACCAGAGAAATCAACACAAACCAAAACTAAGTAAGAAGACCTACAGCTCATACCCCTAGTCATAATAAACAGGCAAATTTAAATATACTTCTTAGGGATGTATGTGAGTTAAAAAAAAAAATAAAAAAAACATCAGATATACCTCTGGTAACTGATAGGTAGAACATGATAAATACATGGCTTTAAATGTATTACTGAAGCAGATTAGTCGCAAAAAGACTGGTAAGATAAGTTCTCAAGCTTGTTTTTTCTTTTGCTGCTATTTTTGTCATGATCATTTTGATAAGTGGATACATTTTGTTTGGACTATTTTTAGTGTCCATAGTGTAAACCTTGGCCGTGCCTGGTATCCCTTTCTATTCATAGCATCTGAGTCCGTTCATGTGGTGTCACTGCAGGCACAGAAGGCCCAGGGCCAGACCGCACCATCCAACAGAGCAGTCACAGCCAAAACAACTACGCCAGGTACCAAACTGAAAATAAGAAGAAACTAGAGGCTAACGTATATCAAATGTAATGTTTAAATTATATACATCTGTGTGTTATCCAGCGCCACCTGAATATGAGGCCCAGGACATCAATGTCAGGGTCATGTCTGCAAAGTCAGTCCTTATCTCTTGGGTTGACCCTGCTGTAGAAATGGGGAAAGTTTCCCCTGGGGCGTCCAGGTGGGCTACTTTATACTGTGTGCGTTGGTGCATGCAGCTGCTAACATGACACAAACAGATTTTCAGACAAAAAGAGAGTTAAACAAAAAAAAAAAAGAGAGAGAGAGAACTGCCCATTCAAATGAAACTATGTCATCCACTCTCAACCCAGATCATACACAATTAGGTTCAGGGAGAAGGGTGAGTCAGCACGTTGGGAGTACAGGACCAGCACCCAAAGGAGACTGATGATAGAGACCCTGTCTGCTGACAGCATGTATGAGTTCTCCGTGAAGATCTCTCAGGGAGAAAGACATAGTGAGTGGAGTGTCTCAGTCTTTCAGAGGACCCCTGAATCAGGTATGTGTTGCCACTCTAAGCTAATTATTTTGTATTCTATGACAAAATTGAAGGATGTTGACCTCAACCAAAGAAGACCCATCACATTTCATTTTCCTTACAATATAAACTGACCATTTATTCTTACAGAAAATAATTCAGTCTTGCCTAACTTTTCCTCTTAGAACTTTTCTGCTTATTTCCTCGTTCCACACCTCATTGCTTTCACTACTTATAATTGATTTTTAAGTTTGACTGCAGCTCTGTTAAGAGCAGCTTTTATACTTTGTCACAGGAGCTCCTGAGCTGCAGTTCACTGGAATGCCAGTATTTACTGCCTGGCTCAGAGTTCAGATCTCCATCTGCAGCTTTACACAGGCTGGCAATGAGTGGTTCCTGTCAGTTTATGGCAGCTGCATTTTTGCTAGGCATAGTGACACAAGATTTTGTACTGTTTTTTGCACATTCAAAGTAGTAATGTTCTCAACCTTCCATTCTTTTTGCTGCTTGTGGTTTCTTTCCTGCTGCTATCTTTTAACCACTGTCTTTCCATTCAGTTTCACTCTCCTTTCTTGATAGCGCCGTCGGGGCCACCTGAGAACTTTGAAGTCAAGCCACTACGAGGAAAAGGAACGGCTGTTATTGCAACATGGGACCCTCCAGAAGAACCCAATGGAAGAATCAGAGGTAAGGCTAAAGTAAAACTTAAAATGAAATTCATTGTCAGTCAAAAAGATTTAACTCAAGCAATGATGAATGATATAAACAAACAGATTATTTAAATCTTTTAAAAGTAAATGAAATACTAATTTCAGAGCTGGCAAATGGGGATTAATTTATTAATAACCAGGGTTTACCAAAATTATGATAACTGTTCATAAGTTTGATGAAACTTTGTCAATAGAGGTTAAAAATTAAAAGCTACTAATAATAAGATAAATGTCTCTTCTCTACTTCTACACAGAATACATCTTGTCTTATGCTCCTGCAATGAAACCATTTGGAATGAAAACCATGACTTACCGAGGAAGCACCACAGCCACCATAGATGGCTTAACACCGGGGGAACGCTACATTTTCAAGATTAGGGCCACCAACAGAAGGGGAATGGGACCACAAAGCAAGACCTTTAGCGTTGCAATGCCACAGTGTAAGTATATTTGGCTGTGTACAGTGTGCGTATGCATATGAGCTTGAACATCCCACATTATTAGCTCCATGATCATTTTCTTTTTTGCTTCCTGCCAGCCAGGAGTGCTGCCTCATCTTTCACAAAAAACAAGGACAGCCAGCGGACCAGCCAAACTGTTTCAAAACAGGATACTGACCAGTCAACTGAGGTGCTGGAGAAATCAACCACGACCCCTCAGCCACATCCATCTGCACCTATAAACAGACGCACACGTCCACTCTCCCAGTCGCGCTCCTACCACAGTATCTTCTCCTCGGTCAGAGGCTCAGTGAGGAATCCAGTGTCCAGGGGTTCAACCAGAACAAAAGCTAAAGAGGAAACAGATGAAGATGAATCACCCCCAACACCACCTCTTCTGGAACAGACAACAACTGCTGCAGTTGTGCCAAAGTCAAAGGAACCAGATAATGATGTTTCTCTCTTATCTGAGAATGAAGTAGGGTATGATAGGCCTATGACCACTGAAGCCCCCAGCCTCAAAATTTTAACACCCTCCCCAACTAAAAATGTGCCCATTAGTTCTAATCGACCAAGCAGAAGGCCAGTTAAGATAAGGGTCCATCAAAAAGCTGCATCAAAGGCTACATCCTCTTCATCATCCAGTGATTCAGTTGCATCTTCTTCCACTTCATCTGCTGACACTTCCTCAATTTCTTCCTCCTCTGTTGATTCCTCCTCATCATCCTCCACTTCATCAACCTCTTCCTTGCATAACCCTGCAGCTAATAAAAAGGACAACATAGTCTTCACACATCCAGAGACCAAAAATAGCTTCAGTAAACCGAGCATAGCACAAGCTGAACCCTCCACCACAGATGCAAAAGAAACCAATTCACAGCAGACAGACAGTTCACCAGTAGGTAAAGGTTCTTCAGCAAGGCGCAGTGGTAGTACTGGTTTGAGATATGGTTATGGACGAAGACAACCTGGGATTTTGTTTAGAGGAAATTCAACCCACAAGCCAAATGGTTACAAACCTTCTGTAACTTCTCATTTGAATTTACCAAGCAGAACTCATAGCCAAGGTACATTGAGCACACGTAGTTCAGCAGTATCTCAGTCCACTTTACCAGAAAGAACTGGAAGCACACCGGACAGCCAGGCAGCATCGGATTCATATAAATTTGGCAAATCACAGTATGCATCAGAGTCTAGCACTTATGGCTCTCCAGCTTTGGGAAGAATGAATCCATCCACTTCACAGAGTAGCGAAATCCATCCTTCGACTGGAGACACTTCAGGTTCTTCTCACTCAGGTTCACAAAGGTCTCAAGCATCTGAAACTTCTCATGAAGCACAATGCACAGGACACACACAGGTCACGTGATCAAGATACATCCTATAGGGAGGGAAATTCTGACACTAATGATAAAAACACAGAAGATTTAGAGGTCACCAAACTAGAAGAGCCAACTTTAAACACTAGAACAAAATCTACCAAAGAGGAGATAGGGGAGGAAGAAGGAAACGATAAAAGCACAAATGAGAAAACTGTAGGTTCCCGTACTAGAATTAGCAGTTCATTTGCAGAAAGATTCCCTTGGCTAGCAAGTCGTTACCCTGGCAGATTTAGCCCAAGTACACGGGCAACATCTCCAAGACAGAATGGTAGAACCCCTTTGACCAGGGTGTCATCCTCTGTAGGGGCCGGCAGACCATTATTAAGAGGGACAACTACGAGGCTCTCAGGGGCTGTAGGTGCTACAGAAGTGTCATCATTACAGGAGACCTCTGAAGATCTGAGGACTCCATTAACAAACGATCCACTAAAGAATGGGCTTGGATCAGGTTCAATTAAGCCTTCCTCAAGAAACCCAACTACCTCAGTATCAACTTCTTTAAATTCTGGTTCCCAACATTCCTCAAGTGAACACAGAGAATCCAGTGAGCCTGTCCACAAAGAAACATTTAATGTAAATAGTAATGATCACAATACAGACTATGTCAATAAGAGGAATGGAGAAAGCAGAGAAAAGGTTGCGGACCCTAGAGCCACCCAAAAAAATCCTGTTGCAACCTCTGCTGTCCAACAAAATGCAGAAGACAAAATCACAAGGGAAACATTTTCCAGGACCAATCCAGGCACTTCATCTGCAATCAGTCCAAGTCAACGGCGTCCTGGCACAAGCATGAATGGGAGAGCACGCTCTCCTCTTGCAGACAGCAGACGGTTTGGTGGGTCAAGGCTACCCATCAGACCACAACCAGCACAAAACTCTCGGCCCGGAGCATCAACGTTGGATTCGTCCACATCATCATCTGATTCCTCTTCATCATCGAACCTGCCTCAACCAGTCTTAACCTCTGATCGTGATGCTGGCAGTAGCGCTACTGTGACAAAGACAGGAGGATTGATTGATGGGAACTCTCAGTCAACATCGTCTTCATCCAGAGACAGTTTGAGGATGAATGGTGGTAGGCCTCGCTTTCCCATCCTTAGAGGGAAGCCAAACAGTGGAGGAGGATTCAAACCTAGTAATGGAAATGGTAAAGTTGTGAAGTATGTTAATGTATTTTAAAATTTCTGAGAAGTGCTGTTTTATGCACAGGAATTTCCTTGAGCTAAAAGTTGCTTAAATTATCAAGTGGAATATTACAATCATTGAATATTTTTTTTTTATATTTTGACTCTGATCCAAATCTTCTGATTCAGTAGGTAAAAATGGGCGACCCAATCTGACGGCAATGGACGAAAAAGAGGCCATATCTTCTCGTGGAACTAACAAGGCTGCTGCTCAAAGGGTTATCACTGGACCTGATGGAACCAAATGGGTAACAAATTTTAAAGAACTAATCATAGTTGATTTCACCAAACTGTAAGCAATGAAGCAAACTTACTATTGCTGCATTCTTCTCAAGTTTTGGACAACACTTTTACCACATATTTTATTGTACTCCTTTAAGAAAACCTGTACGAAAATCTATCAAAACAAAGACTTGGCTCACTCAGGAATAATGTGCAATAACTTTTGGGTGCAATTAAAAAGAAATTTTGCATTGAAAACAACTGGATTTTGCCAGGTTGAGTAAAACTATGCTCCTTTATGGAACCCCAATAGTCCAAACCAGAGGCAGCGGAAGCATTTTCAATGTGGGCAAATCACATTGGCGAGAGGCCTGGGGGTCCTCCCTCAGAAAAGCTTTCAGGCAGTAGATACTATTTCCTGCATTCTGGTGCATTTTAACAGGTTGTACCTGTGAGTAAACATTTCATTCAACGACTATCCAGCTAACTGCGCTAACCTTTCCATAGGAAAAGAAGAGAATCCTGTGGAGAAATTTTGACTTACTTTCCACAGTTTTTTAAAGAACTAAACATTACAGTAGAATCTACACTTGATTTTTTTTTTTTTAATAAAAAAAAGAAGTAATATCAGGCAAATTGAATTTTCTCAACTGAAACCGTTTTATGATATTTTCATGATTTTAAACCAATTGCAACTTAGGTTTTTGGGCGGGGTTTTTCCACAGAATGTTCATAAAGTGTGTTATGAAGCTACACACTGATCAAGGTTTTTGTGTTCAAGCCCACATTTTTTCCTCAACATATAGGCATTTTTGCACTGCTTAAGGTTTTTCCTCAAACTGCAAAGTGCACTTGGCCAAACTTCAGTTCATTCTCTTTACACAGGATTTGATGTCTGAACTTTTTATTTAAACTGGAAGGGTTTTTTGTAACCTGCCAGAAATCCTAGATTATTACACTTTATTAATGAAAAATAGGTCAAAGTGTCCAGCACAAGATTCTACTACTTATTTAAAATGTGACTTACGTGACATATGTTTCATACATCTTGTTTGTTTGATGCTCTTTTCTGAGTTTGCATCACTGTCTGCTTCTCTGGATCGACAGAGGTGTGCTGTGTGTTTCCTGTCTCCTCCGTGGCCAACTCAGAATTATAGAGAAATGTGTTATTAATCACCCAGCCAAACCCAAATTATTAAATAGCCAAGTATATAAAACTGTGTTAAATTGTATGAAAATAGCAGTGCTCTCAGCTATGAGATTCTGGGATACAGCCCAGCTGGATGCAGAGTCGCACTCAGCTGCAGCCCCTTAGTGACGGATCTCAGACCAGTTTAAATGAGATGCAGCAGCAGAAGAAAATCATCGGTTCATTTTGTTTCTAGCTGGGGTTTAAGTTAATTTTGTCAAAGTGTGCTCCTTAAACTGTCATAGTGACAGTATTTCCTGTAAACAATGTAGCCAAGCTGTCAGCATGATTTGGACCCTAGTGGAAGAGGGAGTAAGTCAGTCCCGATAAACTGTGGCAGTGCATCAGTTAATCTCAGATGTCTCTGATGAAAGTTTGTGAAACTGCCTGGTGAAAAATGAGGCTGTTGCTTACAGCAAATCTCAGCTCTTGATCTTTCACCGACTCCTTTAACAAGACTTTTTTCATAGATGCGCAGGTCTCTGACCTTGGAGATGCAGCATTGGCTCCTTGCAAAATCAATTTTCTTCTGATACATATGAAAAGTCTCTCTCCGTGTTCTTTTCATCGGGTGCCTAAATGACAAGTCTAGAGATCTAGAGTCTAGAGATCAAAGATCAATCAAGAATTTAATATAATCATGAATACAAAGAATTATTATGCCATGCAGAACATTTAAATCGGCCGATGGTACACGTCTTGACACCATGGAAGATGTCAGGAAATGCACACCAGAAATCAGATTCTGTCTCTCCTTTAAAGATCCAAAGAAGGCGGGTCCTGATCTCCTCTGAGTTTATGACTCTTTGTTCCCTGGAAATCCAGATGGCCAATCACAGGTCCAGACAAATGTGGTTGTGTTTGTTCCAGGAGATGGGGGTATAACTAAATCTGTTATCTGTGCCATCGCATACTTCCTTGAAAGACAGCAGGTCAGTAGGTCAGGAGATCCCAGTCGTTAGGTCATAAAGCAACAACACTGAGGACTTCACCATCATAAAAACAGCCAGCCTACAGGCAATAAAGTTTTAGCTTTAACAGTCTAAAATTCTAACTGTGTTAATTCTAAATCCTAACACATAGATGGTCGTACTCCATCAGTTACCTGCAGACAATGTCCATTAACAACCACAGTACAAGATCATTAATTTGATCTTTTAATGCACTGCAGTGTGATGTTTTAACTTTGCTTCAACAGTGAAACACACACAATTTTGTGGTAATGGAGCCACATTGTTGCAAATTGTGTGGTATAATGTCTGGCAGTGTCATGCTGAAATATGTATAGACCTCCCTGGAAAAGACATTACTTTTATCATAGCATATGTCTCCAATATTATGTATGGTTCTGGATGAATGGTATCTTTGCACATATGCATGTTATCCATGCCTTGAGCACTGATGTACCCAATTTCCTCAAAGACATTCCAATTTAATCCTTGATGTTGACAGCCTAGGTGGTATTCTCAACAACAAGCTAAAGCATGGAGACACAATATGGACCACCTTGTGTAACCATTTTCAGGTTAGATCTCTTGATGCTCTCTCAGGAGTGTTCTTTTACAAGCCACGTTTGAACCCATGTGGCTCAGGGCGATCATGGTGGCATGACAGTTTCTCCTGCAGGATAGAAGGTCACACGCCTTCACCTTGATGATACAGTGAGATTTAGATTTACTAAAATGATTTCATAATCTGGGACCCATCTGCACTTGGATGGTCAAAGCCTTTTCTACTCCTTTTCCACCTAATCCTGACAACATCACAAGGGACTGTTTTGGCTCCACTCCTATTCACATTGTACACAGCGTACTTTAAATACAACTCTGAGTCCTGCCACATGCAGAAATACTCGGATGACACTGTTAGAGTGGCGTGTATCAGGAATGATCAGGAATCATTCCTACAGGGATCTGATAAAAGCCTTCAGTGACTGAAGTTATAATAACTGCCTCATACTGAACAACTCAAAGACAAAGGAAATTATACTGGATTTCTGGAGGTCCAAACCCCTATTTCAGCCAGTGAACAATTGTGGGGTGGACATTGAGGTGGTGTCAACCTATAAATATCTAGGTATACACCTGGATAACATGTTGGACTGGTCCATTAACACAGACGCTCTCTACAAAAAAGGGCAGAGCCGCCTCTTCTTCTGCAGATGTTTTAATCATTCTCTGGTGGCAAGTGTTTTGTTCTCTGCTGCAGTCTGCTGGGGAGGAAGTTTACGAACAAAGCAGGCAAGGAGGATGGATAGGATCATGGAGAAGGCTGGCTCTGTGATGGGAGTCAGGATGGATTCTCAGGAGGATGTGGTGGATAGATATACTATGAGGACTGTTGAGTCCATCCTGAACAATCTGGACCATCGTGTTCATAACACATTTGAGAATCAAAGGAGCAGTAGTTCCCATCATCTTCTCTCTCTTCGCTGCAGGACGGAGAGATTTAGGTCTATTGTTCCTGCAGCAATTAGACTTGATAATTATTCTTTTTAATTTTTTCATTCTGTTTAAATTATTATTATTTATGTTATTGATGATCTGATGAGATTTTGAATTTCCCCCTTAGGGGATGAATAACATACATCTAATCTAATCTAATCTAATCACCTGTACATTATCTACAGTCTCTTTTCAAGTGTGTTGTTGATTTACATACATATAAATAATGGCAACGCCTTTGTCTGTCCAGGTGGTTGATTTGGAACAAGGGGTTCTCATGAACCAGGATGGACAAGTTCTTCAGGACTCTCAAGGCAAACCCAAGAGAGTTGTTCTTGGGGAGGATGGACGCACCATTTTTGGTGATATGCTTTAGTGGCTCTATTTTTATAATAAAGAACACATTCATGTGGTAAATGAATATGTTACCAAATCCAGACAATAGTTTACATGCAATTTAATCAGGTGAGAAAGATGGTTAGCTTGCAATTTTATACTTATGTGTTCTAATTTTCCATCTAGTAACCATTCTTTAATAAATTGATTGGATAATTTAAGCTAATATATGTGTTTAAAAATCCTTATTGTGATAGCACAATGTGAAATGTCACTATTTTCTAAATTTGATACAGTATTTTTCCACTTATTTAATTTCTCCTCTTCATGCTACCCAACCACCTACCATCAGACCACCTGGGCAGCCCTCTGGTGAGCCAAGAAGGTATTGTTCTGTTTGGCCATGGCAGAGAGAGCCAGCCTGTGGTCAACCCCAAAGATAAGGTCCTTATGATCGGAGGGAAACCTGTTCTTGGTTTGGACAAGCTTCGTCCCAGGACCTCAAGCACCACCACCACTACCACCACCACCACCACCACCACCAAGGCTCCTACTACCACGCCTGAACCTACCACCACTGACTGGTCCTCAGAGGAGTTTACCACTGCAATGCCATACCCCACTTGTCCACCTGGAACCTTCTCCAGAACAGATGAATATGGATATCCAGTTGTGGACCCAGAAGGAATTTTGGATTGTTATCCAGAAGGTGAGTCAATGCATGAAAGTTTATATAAAATAGTAATCAAAATAGAGATTAGTGCAACAGAGATGCAATAAAAGACAGAATGACTCCCTCTTAAAATATTCATTTAATATGTTCTCAAAGATTAAATTCATTTCGCACCATAATATAAAACAAAGGAGTTTCACCTCATTAAACCTCTCAGTTGTTTTTTTAATGATCAAAACCAAGACTCTGGCTGTTTCTTCTCTATACACACAGCTCACTGTATTTTAAACTGTGTGATCTAGTGTGTGTATGTGTGTACAGTACGTGTTTGTATCTCTGTGTGAGATCTTCAGAACCACATAAGCATCAGTATGTTGAGAGCTGGCTGTGATTGGCATCGTGCTGATTTGAACAGTCCACAAGCTGTCAGCTGCACCTTGTTATTGCTGTGACCATAAACTAACACACACGCATAAACACACAATGATTTTGTTACTGACACTGTTGCAAAAATGGATGTGATTTTAAAAACAATTGTTAAAGTTTTATAATTTTAATTAGAATTCACATAAGTGCCCCACACACAAATATAACAAAATATATATTGAAAAATGTGTTAATCGTGTTGGATTATGAATTTCAAGTTCATTGTGTCCATGGTCCTGTGACATTGATGCTATAGCTTCTTCTGCTTCTCTGACAGAGGACTCCTCGGGAATGGAAATGGATCACGTGCTTACTGTGGCCATGGCGCCTGATTCTTTAGCTCTTCACAAAGGTATTGGCTGAGTATGGCTTCGGACCAACGTACCGCCAACGGGCTGGGATGGACTAAACTGCACTGTATGCTCATTGCTTGTTGACAGTTTTTTTTCTTTCTTTTGTTTTTCTTTTGGTTTGTAGATCTTGCCAGCTGTTTCCTTCCCTTCCTCTCTAACTTGCCTGTGGTATCAGCTTTGTTTCCCCTATTGTGCTTTGGTTTTGTTTGGGCTTGGTTCATTGCTTTGGTTTCTTGATATTTTCCATCATAGGCTGTTTTGATCACTTTTATTCCAAAAACCTCGCTACATTAGTAAGATAAAGAGAATGCTCTGGCTGATAATTCCATGAAATGTTTTGCTTTTTCGACATTGCTTTGTAATATATCGGTCTTAGTTTCAGTCAAACGTTAGCTGGGATTGGTTAATGTAAGCATTTGTATTTTATTGTTTTTCTAAATGTATTTAAATGCCTGAAGGAAACCTTTCTTTTCTTGCTTTGGGTTTGTTAGGAAAATCACATTGAGTGGCAAAATATTTTCTTAGGATTTCCCTGCCATGGTGGGAGCTGGTTGCATGTGTGTGAATCACTATGTGATGTCAAGGTCCACTGGTGCACCACAGGACAAAAACGGCAATGAAAGAGAAAACATTTGTTATCTTTGGAGATTTGTGAGGACATGCTTTAAATATAGGAAGTAAACATACAGCTATGGGTGTTGAGTCCTTTTATAACAAGCTAACACATATGTTAACAGTTAATTAATCCTAACAGTCTAATTAACACTAATATCATTACACATTCACTGTGACCATTAAAAAGGATGAATGAAACTAAGTAGCTTCATTAATCCTTTCGTCAAGTTTGGTGTAAATACTGTAAAACTATTCCTCAAAGGCTCATTGACATGTTTGGTTTCTAGATGAAGTGTTCTCCAGACCACCTTGCTGCCGTCCACCACCAGCACAGAGATCCCAACTCCAGAGCCAAACACCAGGCCTTTCAACCAAGGTCCTTCTTCCGAGATTGACCTTGGTGGGAAGAAGCGCTTCAAAGGTACTTGAAGACTTAAATGCATGTCCAACAGACAATCTATTTACTGTTGTAACAGGTTCTTGTAAACTGAAAAGAAAACAATGTACATGTTTATTCCATAAAGCTTAACTCCTGATGAGTTCATGTTCATGTTCATGCATTTCCATTACTGCTTTGACACTTAGGGCCTGATTTACTAAAGGTTTGCGTGCGTAAAAACGTGTGCAAACTTGACACCACCCGCAAACCAATGCGCAAGCTGATTTACTAACAGCGTGCAAAGAGGACTGCGCCTCTCAAATCAGCAAAATAGCACACGCTGTTCATTTAGCACTTTTGCCCTGATGAATAAACAATATGGGGCGTACCCGCCAGAAAGCGCAAAATACTGGGAGGGGAAAATGCAAATAGGTTCATTTACCACGCGCAATGAGATTTACCAACCCTGAAAGTAATTGCGGGGATTGTGATTGCGTCTGTATTTAGTACGTTCGAAAGGAAGGTGCTATTCTGTCCAGCATTACGCACCGATGGCTGCTGCTGTTATTGTGGCAAGGAGGCACGGACATCGCCAAAATCAAAGAATACGCAGAGAGAGAGTCTTTCGGACTCGTGTGTAAATTGTTTGCACATGCAAAAGGGGAAATATTTTATTTGAATGTTAAATCGAGTATTATTCAGCAAAAGGTTGCCACAGGAGGCACCAGGGTTTCCGTTGTCTGGTAATTGCCGGACTTTGTCTGGTAAAATATGCGGAAGTCCGGGATTTTATAATCTCTCCGGTCAAAATGTCCGGTGAAAATACTCCTCCCAAGCACAATTTCAGTTGTAATAAAATGGGTTATTTCCACATCATTTTATGAAAAACGCCTCGGGATTCTCCCAGAGGAGCTGGTGGAAGCGGCTGGGGGATCTGGACCTCTGAAGCTGCTGCCCCAGCGACCCGACTTCGGATAAGCGGAAGCTAATGGATGGATGGATGGATGGATGGATGGATTTTATGAAAAAACATATACTTTTTTTTACTAATGAGTAGTGTGTGAGGACGAGTCGGCTCCAGCCACAGCTCCACTCATTGATGCCACAGCTGCGCGCAGAGACGCATCTCCGTAATGACAGCGCTCCGCGGTTATGGAGGCTTGAACTTCTCAACGGCCACTTAACCACCTGTCTGTCTTGTTTGCCGAAGTTTTATTAAAGGCCACTTTTTCTTTAGTTCTTTGCCTTATATCTTGCCACCTTCTTTTAACCTCATATGCCGTTCTTTTTGTCTTACCAACTGCATTTATTCTATCGCAGATTTTCTCCCATATTGCGTTTCTTTTGGTGATGTTTAAATTTCTTTGCTGTAGTTCATGAATGTGTTTATTTGCCTCTTCCACTAATATCTCTAACTCCAACTCGTCAAATTTCATTTTGCGCTTGCGTCTATCCTGCTTTCCATCCAGACTCTCCATGGCGCAAACCGTAAGACACGCAACACCTCATTTAAATACTGCGGTTTGCACCCGTTATCAATTGCGCGAGCATTCTTAGTTGATCACCCGCAAAACACACAACAACAGCACGCGCAAACTTTTTCAGTGCACACGCAATTTAGTACTCTTTATTTAGGATCTTAGTAAATCAGGCCCTTACAGTATTGTTTTCAGCAGACATTTCTTTACTCTGAAAAGGTAAAAAGGTGTAGCTAGTCAGACTAAAAACATATGTATAAGCCTACCGACTGGCATTTTTTTCCACTTGTGCTTTTTAGATAACAACAGCTGGTTCTTTCTGTAATCGTGAAGATCTGAGAAAATGCTTAAAACGCTGTCAGATACGTTCGTGCACTCGCGCCAGATATTTCCAACAACACAAGTTCTTGCTTGATAGCACTTTACAAAGAAATTCTTCCCTTTGGCCTAAGGGTTATACTGCACTCACTTGGCCGCAGAAATAAGAAGATGGCCCTCGAAGTCATTTCATTTCAGAGCACAAAAATGGGGGGAAAGAGCATGACTGCATTGAAGACTGCTTCATCGCTTTATTCTTATAAGCAAACAGTTATCAAAAATGTTTTAATATACAAAAAAAAAAGAAAAAACACAAGGTAAACTTATTTAAAAATCTGTTTTTATGTTTGTTTGTTTTTCTTTTTTTTTTTTCAAATGAAGTATAAAGCTAAGATGTGCTGTGGCATTTGTGTAAACTAGGTCAGGGTGGGTTGCTGTTTAGTTACCAACAAGTAAATCTGCTTGTTTGAGGCATTTTGTTTTTTCCTCTTCTTTTTTTCCCCTCAAAACTATAAGTTTCCTGCTGCCATTGAAAACCGTTTTAGCACCACCCAAGAAGATTGTGACTGATTTAAAGAAAAATACAAACAGGTCAAAGCATTTATCTTCCCTCTCCTGGAATGTCAAGGCATCGCTGCCAGACTATTCTCCAGCACTGTTACTGCTCTGTGAGGTCTGGCTATGTGAGACTGATCATCTTGTGAGCACATTCACAAGTTAAACAACCAGATATTTGCTTTAGGAGTCAGGATAGACCGAAAGATGAGCTAAAATTATTTGGATCTAGATTTGCCATGTGGTCAGAAACACATTATGTATGAAAGCAAACAAAAATCTGTGTTCTCTTTTTGGATTCCTTTCGCTGCTGCAAGCATCCAAAAGAACTTGATACTGTTGACCTGATTTGATCTCTTCCAGAGGCTTGCCTTGAGTTCCTAAGCCCATATTGCAGGTTTCCATTATAAATGATTGATCTCCATTTAACAGAAACTTTAAGACACTTCATAAACAAAAGAGTCCAACAACTATTTATTTTAAAACCACCTATGCATCGACCAATACTGAACATGTTCCAGATTTCATAGATTCTTTTTAGAAAGCAATAGATCCCCCACAATGCACAATAAGTTATACTTTTACCATATAAAAACCAAACACTTGCTGCTACCAGGAAGATATCTTTATATTGTTCATTTTTATTCAAGAATTAACTAAATAACACACTTTATCAATTAGTCGATGGCATGTTTGTATAGGCTAAGAAAGTTAAAGAACACGAATTACCTGACACAGTTCATTCTTTTTTAAATTATGTGTTCATGTGTTTGATGAAGGCGTCTCACTGCTGTAAATCAGCTAATAGCTTTGTTTGCTTCTGTGGAGGAGCATTAAATTTGAACCACTATCTTGGCTTTCTTAGCAGTTACCCATAAATATGTGACCTTCTCAGACTGCACAGGAAACATTTGCTAAAAAAAGAAAAAGAAAGTGGAAAATGGCACCAAAGGCTGCACAAACAGACTCAAATATTACTCCAGCTTTTTTAAAGACAACACAGCGTCAGAGGTCTTTATAGCAGGACTTTTTTTAAAAGTTAGTGTTTTAATGGTAAATAGTACATATACACTGCTGCCACAGGCATCTATAATACATTTATAGAATTTCCACAGAAAGAATGTGACAACTGCCCTGAAAGCGATTCAGACAGGACTCAGAAAAAACAGTGCGGAGGCGAGGAACCCAAACATGTTCAGCAGAGTTCATTGGCAGTTTGTTAACAGTGGAAATATGTTTAGGGAGCAATAAAGAAAATTTGTTGAGTCTCTTCCATGGAATTAAATAACTTAAGACTGACACAATCAGCAGTGGAGTCTGAAATGCTCTCACTTCGATCCTCAAATCCAGCTCCAGAAACACTACACCCCGAGATGCAGTGGGACCTTTGGTTAAGCGCTCCCTGCTCAGTTCCTCATTTAAAAAATATTTATTCAAGCCAGTATAGCTCCGTTTTCCCTGGTGTAATTTTCCCAGAGCTAACAAACTTGAGCTAATAAGAGCCACAGAAGCAGTTATACAACTGTTTTCACTGACTGTATAACCCTCCCCAGTGTGAATATATCGACTTTGACAAGTGGGATTGCTGGGGTGCCCTCTTAATTTAGAAAGGTAACAAAGCAGCTCCTTGAGAGGCATGAGGTTATCGTCAGTCACCTATTCTGTCCTGTCAGGTTCAAGGTATATCACTCTAAATGTGGCTGAGTCCTGAGTTACTTGACTTTTCCAGCACATGTTCCTGGAATAATGGCTCTACATTTCACTTACTGGCAGAATCAGCAGAGCTAGTCACTGTCATTTAATCTTTATTTGAAACCTTTTAAATGTAAAAATTTATGGCAATTTCTTTATCAGTAATATGTTAGAACTAGTATCATCTGCTCCAGAATAGGAATGAGACCATATCATGGATCTCTGTTCACACCATCTATCTTGGTAAACAACTGCTGTCTGGTGACTGCGCATCCCACATAGACATCTGAGAGCTATTAGTCTCCTGAGTCAAAAATGGAAATCATAAAAGTTAAGGGTGCTGACCTCAGCAGAGGCAAAGGAGTCTGTTGGCTCAATATGGAGACTTCCTCTTCTCTGTTTATTAGTAAAATATATTTTAAGTCTACTTTAACAGCTTGCCAGTCTTCTGACATTCTTGAATGAAGCTTCCAGCTGAGGCTTTCCCAACACATTATATGTCCACGCTTGGTTTGTTTGAATGAATCTTACCCAAAGCACAAGTGGGACGAAATGCATCAACGAACAATTCTCAGTTGTGTGAATGTGCTTTACAGTAACCTCCAGATTGATGGCGCAGTGTACTAGAAAGGAAAATGAGGGCCAGGCCAGGCCAGACTGTTAAAATGCAAGAATATGCCTTTGGGAGACTTTTATTGCAGCTGACATTATGTGAACTGTCTTTGTACTGTCTCCCTGTGATGCACAGCAGGTCAGCGTACACCAGTTTTCCGCAACGTATTTGGATCTGGATTTTCAGGACACGGTCTCTTGATTTAAGCATTTAGAAATGTGTGTAAAACACAACCAAACCACAAGATCTGGATCTTCTACTTTTATGAGCCTGCAGAGACACAGAACCAGTACAGAAATACACCCTAAACAGATACACAAGTCCGCCGATCCTGACTGTAAATGATGTATTTCAGTTTCAAATGCAACGTACTAAGTGGCTTCATGTCTGCTGATCAGCCAACAACCACCTGCCTAATATTGTTTAAATCTAAGGGTATCTCGTGGTGTTTGCCGCTGAGACATGAGCCGCAGATCCTGACAAATTAAAATCAAAGGAACTGGAAATGCCATCGTAGTGCTTTTTCAGTTCTTCTTGTTTGTCCCTTTATGTTCGGTAAATAAGAAACATTTTTCTTTTTATAAACTGCATATACTAAGACATGTCTTACTTTCTGACATAAACACACATAAGTGAAATAAATAACGTGCTTCCTGTCCTCAGCTCCTTATGTGAACTACATCCGCAAGGATCCAGGTGCGCCTTGCTCTTTGACGGAGGCCCTGGAGTACCTTCAGGTGGACATCCTGGAAAACTTGATGGAGAAGGACAGCTCGATGGCCAATCAGAATCAGCCTCCGAAAAACAAGCCTCATAACTTCACAGTGGTTGCCATGGAGGGCTGCCACTCCTTTATCATCCTGGACTGGGCCCGTCCCCTGAAAGATGACATGGTGTCAGGTAAGAAATGGTTCTCCAGAACTGACAGAACTTGTCGTAACAACCATCCAAAGTAGAGTCATCTTTTTAATCTCATTGAAATGAACAAGAGGTGCCAGTCAGCTGCACATGTTAAGAACAAAATAAACAGAATATAATGTCTAGTGGGAGACATTATCAGCATTACCAGCATCTCTCTGGACTCACATTTTAAAGAACTCCCTTCTGCAGTTTATCTTGAATATGTAGCATTTACTGAGTACATAGGATAGAGTTGCTTAAATCTTACAATATCACATGAAAAAAAAAAAAAATCATCTGACCTAAAAACTGGCGTATGGAAAATGGTAATAGAAAGAGGAGAGCGATGAAAACGGCCTACTGTAAGAGCTTTTGTGGACAATCAGGGGCAGCAGTCCTGCCGTATAGAGAAGCCGTGTGTTTCCTTTGGCAGATAAACATAAGCTCCTGGTCATGCTGTGGACAGGTTCATCCTCTAATGCGTAAAACAGATGGTTTGCCTTTACGGTAGTTTTTTTTTCCCCCTCTCTTTCTTCCCCCCCTCTCTCTCTTTGTTCCTATTTTCATTTGTGTTTCCTTTCTGCTCACAGAATATCCTGGTACTTTCTTTTTTTTTTTTTTACTTCATTTATCCTCTGATTGTTGAGGATGCACTATGGCCTTATACTGTTCCCTGTCAAAAATACTAAAACCAAAATCATATCTGCATATGCAATCTCTGATTTGGTTTATTTTTCTGTCTCACAAGAAAAACTGGTCATGGACATGTTCACATCTCTAAAATGTAATGTTCCACTCCGTGATTAGAAACTGTATGTCTTACAGCTTGTGGGTCACCGACTTGGAAAAGAAAAAAAGTGGATGGAGTCAGCTGTCAATACAAACTGTTAACCTAAAAAACAACCTCTGGTTCCATTCATCGTTAGGGTAGGGAAAATTTCCCTTAAAGGGTTTGGGCAAAATCATTCACTAAGTATTATAGGTATTGTTTTTGGACTGAAAGTCAAACTTTCAGGGAAATTATTGTCCAAAGTAAGGAAAGATACTGTGGACAGATGGCAAATGCTCTGTGAAAAAGGCAGCTTAAGCATGTAAAATGGAGAAAGAAAGAAAAACCAAAGGAAGTAAAGAAAAGTATAGTTATCTTTTCCCTCCTCTGCTGTGAACAGCCAGCTGCGTTGGTGCAGTTCCAGCAAAAACAAAAAGCAAACTCAAACGTTTAATAGAAACAATTGGTAGTTTGATGTGCCGCCAGAGCTGTTCTCCATAGTTTTAAAGCGAATGATTGAGAGCTGTTACTCACTGCAATCTGAGATTTTTGTGCGCGTGGCTAAGGAGAAGAGGAGACCAGACGTAAAGACAAACAGGTTGGAGAAGAAAGGCAGCATTACTTGAAGTTATGCACTAATTTAACTGAAGCTTTGCTTAATGCTTAAACAGGGAAAATTCATGTGAGTTCTTCAAAACATTTTCACAACATAGTAATATATTCTATTGCTTTAATAAAAATAAATGCTGTAACATTAAATCAAATATTAAACTGTGCCATATTTACAACTTCAGACCATGTCAGCCTTGTTGGTTGCTTTTCAACATGTTTGAGCTCAGCTAAGTTAACAAACTCTCCGCTATGTAAACAGGGAAGTGTTACCAATTTTCTCATGTGACTCTTGATTTAAAAAAGTCAGTTGTACTTCTCAAAATATCAAACTACTGCTTTTTACTTAACTGTTGCATATTACTGTGTTGGAATAAACATTTATAGTACATTCAGACCATCTCTCAATTTCTCACCACTTCTGCTACGGAGGATTAGATTTCCATTTCTGAAAACTAATGAGAATTATCATTTATTTTTGATTGCAGGTTACATGGTCTACAGTGCTTCATATGATGACGTTATTAACAATAGGTGGTCTTCAAGACTCTCCAATGGGACACATCTTCCTGTAGAGAATCTGAAGCCCAATTCCAGGTAGCACGTGTAACACAGTACACAACATGCATGTTTGTATGCTTGGATAGAGGTCAATGCATGCAGATCCAAGCGATTTAAAATATTATCTCACACATGGGAGATGTGTTCTGGCATAAAAAGCCCAGAAATAGATTATCCAGGGATATCTTAGAATCCAAGATCCTTTACCCTAACATCTGTCTGACAGAATGAGGATGTGTTCTGCATGTTTGTGTGTGATTTAACAACATGCATGTATATCAAGTCAAGCTGACACTGATCAGAACAGATTGCAAGTTGGATGCCGTAAAGCTGAGAAAAGCTCCCTCAGAGTAAAGTAAATCAGTTTGGCTAAATGGATGCAGGCAAAGACACAGGTTCGACTCTTATGTGACATGCTGTGAAACTCTGCTGAGGGCCCTGGAAAATACAGTGGAACATACATGCAGCACATGTTATCTGACGACCATTCGCAGATACAGCCATCCCAGTGGGTTTCAGTTATTAGAGTTTCCACAACCATGTCTTATGTGATCAAGGTTTGTACGGTTGTACACTCATGGAAACATGAATCCAGGATAAGAGGGGTGGTGATGGGGAGGCTTGAATGTCTTTTCATTCACCTGTGCTCTCAGGATTATCTGCTTAAAGACTTTAATAAAGTGTAATAGATTGCAAAATGGCAGTCACATAACTCATTGTCATTCATTATTAATTATTTAATAAGTTTCATTGGATATTAAGAAACAATGTGAGTATTTTTATTGATTGACATTTTTTGACTTGAAACCTGCCCAATGTAAATTTCTAATTTGTCTTCTGCAGTTAAATACAATAATGGACCACTGGAATGTGCAAGAGAACAAAATGACACAAAAATGAAACATTTTTATAGCTATGGCTCTTGTGAAAGGGAGACCACTCTTACCGACTAAAATACCTAAAGGTGGAGTAGGTGTTGTTTTTTTGCAACACTTTTTACAATATTGCCTGAAAACCTTTTCACATTCCCATTGCACCCACTGAAATAAAATGTTTGCAAAAAAAAACGAAACGTTTTGGTCCAGTCTAGAAGGTATAATCAGAGAAAAACTCTGACCAATCAAAAGAGTGATCATCATTACTTTCATTGGCTGCCTAATACGTCCATCAAATATCAATGCACTCCCACCCACCCCTCCCTCCCTCCCTGCGGTTCATGTAGTCGTGAATCATGTGAAGGCGTGGTTTCGAGGGATGAGCTGAAGAGGAGGAGGCGGAGCCTTTGGGAGGAGGGAATGTATATTTTCAAAATCTCACTTGAGTTGGATTGCTGGAACCGTTTTTTCAAAGAACACCTACCCACCTTTAACTGATCATTATGAGCTATCTCAGAAAAATGAAGTAAGGTAAGGCAAGGGAAGGCTAGTTTATTTGTATAGCACATTTTGTGTACAAGACAATTCAAGGTGCTTTGCATAAAACATTTGAAGCATTGCAGAGTATCAAAAAGTACATTAAGACAGGAGGAAATAAAAATAAGATAAAATATTAAAATGCAAAAAGTTAATCAGCAGTTGTTTTTGATTTAAAAAAGGGAATTGAAAATGTAGATAAATGTTTTGATAAAAGGTGGCAAATAGAAAAGTTTTTAAACCTTGATTTAAAACTGCTGAGCAGACCTGCAGTTTTCTGGGAGTTTGTTCCACATGTGAGGAGCATAAAAACTGAACACTGCTTCTCTGCATTCTGTTCTGACTCTGAAAACACCCTGATGACCCCGATGACCTGAGGGATCTGGTTGGTTCATAACGAACCAGAAGATCCTGAATGTATTTTGGCCCTAAACCATTCAGTGCTTTGTAAACTAACAGCAGGATTTTGAAGTCAATTCTTTGACAAACAGGAAGCCAGTGTAAAGATCTGAGGATTGGAGTTATATGATCCACTTTCCTGGTGTTAGTGAGGACTGGAGCAGCAGCGTTCTGGACTAACTGCAGCTGTTTGATGGTCTCTTTAGGGAGACCTGTCAGGACAGCGGTACAGTAGTCTAGTCTACTGAAGATAAATGCATGGACAGGTTTTTCTAAATCCTGCAGAGACATCAGTCCTTTAAGTCCTGGATATGTTCTTTAAGTGATAATAAGCTGACTTCACGACTGTCTTAATGTGACTACTGAAGTTCAGGTCTGAGTCCATGACTACACCCAGATTTCTCGCTTTGATTTTGGTTTCTAACTTAGCTCTTTGAAGCTGAGTGCTGACTTTGAATCTTTCTTTCTTGGCTCCAAAAACTATTATTTCAGTTTTGTCTTCATTTAACTGAAGCAAGTTCTGACACATCCAGTCTCTAAAATTTAATCAATGCATTTGTCAGTGTTTGAATTGGACTGTAGTCTCCTGGTGAGATGGTTATGTAGATTTGTGTGTCATCAGCATAGTTGTGGTAACATATTTTGTAGTTTTTTATAATTTGAGCGAGTGGGAGCATGTAGATGTTGAACAGCAGTGGCCCCAAGATGGAGCCTTGGGGAACTCCCCGTTATTTCAGTTTGCTCAGATTTATAGTTACCTATAGACACAAAATAGTCCCTGTCTTTTAGATAGGACATAAACCAATTCAATGCAGTGCCAGAAAGTCCTACCCAGTTTTCAGTCGGTCTAGTAAGATGTTATGGTCGACCGTGTCATATGCAGCACTGAGATCCAGTAGTACCAGGAATGTATCTATGTTCAAGTGAATGTCATTAAGGACCTTAACTAGAGCAGTCTCAGTGCTGTGATGTGGCCGAAAACCTGACTGGTAGATATCAAAACAGTTATATAGCATCAAGAAGTTGTGGAGTTGTTGAAAAACAGCTTTTTCTATACTCTTGCTAAGAAAGAGGAGGTTTGATATCAGTCTGTAGCTGCTCATGAGTGATGAGTCTAAGCTGGTCTTTTTCAGGGGTGGCTTGATGACGGCTGTTTTTAGGGTCTGAGGGAAGACTCCTGAGATCAGGGAGGTGTTTACAATCAGTAAAATATCTGGGGCCATGCATTCTGAAACAGTCTTGAAAACCCTGTTGGCAGGGTATCAAGACAGCAGGTGGTGGTTTTCAGATGGCAAATGATCTCATCCAGGGTTTTTGGGCTGATTGAAGAAAAGTGTGTAATGGTGTTTATGTTTCTAGGGGGCACAGTGGTGACATACGTGCTGCCCCTGGCGTGGAAGCACATACTGTACGCTTGATTTTCTGAATTTGTCAGTAAAGAAGGACGCAAACTCGTTACAGACCTGGTTGGACAGAAGTTCTGGGGTTACTAATTAACCTGTCAACAGTAACGAACGGGGAACGAGCATTATTACTGTTCTTAGCAATGATGTCAGAAAAGAATGATTGTCTAGCATTTCTCAGCTCCAGTTTATAAATCCTCAGTCTTTCACTATAGAGCTCATAGTGAACCTGCAACTCGGTAAGTAAGTAGATAACACAGCTGGACAGCTTACAATCAGTCAACAAAACATTGATGAGCCATAATATTATGATACCTGCCTAATATTGAGTAGATTAACGTTAATGGCCACATTTACCATTACAACACCCCTGAGCAGTCAGGGCCTGGACAAATAACATCTGGAAGGTATCCTGGAGTAGTGGTTCTGTGGTGTTAGCGGTACATCTTTCTTTGTTGAAATGGCCTTTTTTCCCACAGATGCCACCAGATGGGTATCTGGGGAGTTTGAAGGCCTGTTAAACACCTCAGGCTCTGATGCCACTAAGGAGGTGTGATTGGACTGCAAAAATGTTTAAAAAGGTGGCACATGTCATGTACAATCAATGCAAATGCTCAGAGACTGGTTTTCCCACCAGAACATTGCTACTCATTTCACTACTTAGTAGTTCACTTTTAATGTTTCATTCTATACCTATACCCAACCAGTGTCTGAAAAATCCAATCAAGTTTTCTAGAAAAATGATGAGACTGAAACTAAAACATAAATAACTGTCTCTACATGTTCATTCTTTGAAAAGAACAGACAGTCTGGTGGAACACAGCAGTGTACAGCCGGCCTGAATGTGACCAAGAGCAGAGGATAATCAAGGCTTTTAACAAAGAAAGTCGGAGGAAGGCCTCTCTCCCAGACAAGCTGGCACAGGTGTTGGTGAAGCAAAACTATGTTCAGAACTGAACACATCAGGTCATCATTACACAAATTAGATAGTTAGAAAGGCCTCAGCTAAGCCTGAAAGAATAAAATCACAAAAGAGTTTTTTTAAAAAAGATCTCCGGAACAGTCCAGGTAAAGGTTTTTGTTGTTGTTTTCAAACAGCCAGAACTTTTTTCCACAAATAACTAATGACTAATGACTGAGGCCAGGCAGTAATTTATTGTGACCAGAAGTTTCCTTTCCTTTTGCAAAGCCGAAGCATATTTCAGTGTTGTGATAGGTGTCTCATCAAGAACGCAAGATACCAATCGTCTGTTGCCAAACTCTATAACTGCAGCATTCCACAAAAAAGGGATGATGAGTGTTGACATTCGTAATGCTGCAGGTATCCTCTGGTTGCCTGAGTCACATTACACCAACCTTTCCAACTGTTACTTTCTCATAAACTAGCTATGCAAGCTCCCTTCCTTATCATATTAATTTATTACTTAATCATACTTCTTTTTCAACTGTCAAATGGTTTATATTTGAAATTAGATCCCAGGACTTTTAATACGTAACAGCTGAATAACACCTCCAAATTAGAAAAAAAATAGTGACACATGAAAACCACAAACTGAAAAGAAAGAGAAGAAACAAAGCAGCAATACTCATGATTTTAGATTCAGAGTCCAAGTCAGAATACTCTGTTGATCCCGAAAGGAAATTAAATTTCCAAATAAATGAATAAACATTTGACTCCACATTATTTTGGTCAACAGAGGAGTTCAATGTCAAGTCAATATCTGGAAGGTGCCTTGGTCCTGTTGCTGCAAAACTTCGCTCAAATCAGCAACAAGCTTGTTTGTCTGAGGTGTTTGTGTTCATTTAGTGCGCTTGGCTTCTGGCAAGTGCATAATGGCCAGTTAATGCCACTTATGTCTTGTCTGTCCAAAAGACATTCTTCCAGAAGTGTTCTGGTTTCAGCAAAGTGCTTGAACCACAGATTTATTAGAAGTCCGTCACACTTCCTGATTAACAGTTTTTCGTCAGGAATTATCATTATGGTGGCTTAGTTTTTCGAAACTGAACAATGCCGCAGATTAACATGTCATGTTTTGTTGTCCATTCGAGGTTGTGTAGAGTACAGCGATGGCTTGTATTGTACTCAGTAATTAGTTGATCATTTTGTTATTATCCTGACATTAAACTATAGAATTGAAGGTGTTTCTATGTGTTTTTAGACTTTGGCTTACATTAACTATATTACAACTGATTCTAATTTCACCCTCAGCTATGTCTTTCATTACATCATCCTGCTGCAGATGCATTGCTTCTCCTTCACTCTCTCTCTCTGACATATTTCATCACGTGGCGGTGGTGATTAGATCCAGGCTTTGTGGCTGCATGCGATGAAAGTTTTGGGGTAGAAAGCGATGGACCGTGAACTTATTCTATGTGACCTTGCAAGAGCGGAAAAACACTTGTGTGCATACATTAGTCATCTCCATTGGAAAAATGTGCTCTTTCTTCTCTTGAAGCAGCCACTGGTGTTGTTTTCTGTCTGATAGGACTTAATGATTCCTCAGCCATCTTAATAGAAGCTGTGCTGAATTCATTACTTTATTTTTCCCTTTGGCAAGGAAGCTTGTGGCATGTTGTAAAAATCTCACTTAGATATCGTTTGTTTTGAGTATTCTCACCCTTTTATATTCATTTATTTATTTCTATGCTCCATTTGTTTCCACATCTATCCCTTTTGCTGTCATTCATTATTTTCTTCTCATCTTATTGACTCAGTGTGTGTGTTTTACCCTCAGTCACCCTTTTCTTCACTTCCCCTCACTCCTACTCGCTTCAACAAAAAGTCATTTTAGTGTGCTATGAGCACTTTGGGTAAAAACTGGCCTCTTGCATCAGTCTGACTAAAGCATGCCAAGCCATCTGCTATGCTCATTATCTTTTCCAGTCACAACAAAACTGGAAGACTAACACTTCAACTAATAAATTTTCCATTAGATCTTGACAATGTGGCCTTTTTTTCATTCAGATACTACTTCAAAGTGCAGGCCAAGAATGTGTTTGGTTTGGGACCATTCAGCGACACACTTACCTATGTCACTGAATCAGGTAAGACTGCAAATATGGTACTAAAGGTTTCCCTTTAATACCTGAGTAACAATCTACTTTGTGCACAAATACTAAACAAACTATGTCATGGTTGCATTCATTTTCATGTTATATGTGGATATTCAGATGACCAGATGCACTCTGCATCATGTGGTCTGTTGGTCTTTTTTTCCATAATCAGGTGAATGCATTAAACTTGCAGAGCTGTCTTTTTCACTCTTAATAAAAAAAAGTTCACATTCCTTCTTTCAGACGATCCTCTTCTGATTGAAAGGCCACCTGGTAAGTACACTGAAAGAACATCTATTATAAGCAACACTGTCAGACTGCAGCCTCATTAAAACAAGAGTAGGTGCTGCCTGGAAAATTTGCAAGTATGAGAGGAATTTTGAAAGTATACAACCTTAATGCCTCTTTCTTTTACCTCAATCAAAATCCATGCCTCCAGAATCACACCTCCAGAACACATGAACGAGCATCACCCTGCTAATTATAAACACGATACATGAATAATACAGCCTATGACTGCCATACAATACTGTAATTCAACATATTTCATGACAACTCTTTCTCTGTGTTTCTGTTCATCATTTATATGCATAGATAAAAAATTCATGTGATGCTTCCTGTAGAGCAGCCATTCCCAAACTTCAGAATACCAAGGCCCAATTTGAAATGTGAAAAATCTCCGCGGCCCACCGAAACCTTTAATCACAACTGTGGTCAACATACAGGACTAGAAGCTATGTTCTGACATTAATGTAAGGGGTCAACAAATAGGTGACACTTGTCATATTAAGTTAAGATGATGGTAGTATAACACTGAACTGGTTTGTTTTGTTACTTCTTAATGTTCTTAAATCGTGTCGTACATATTCTAAAGTAATTAAAGACATATTTTTTCAAAAGATCGAGGATTTAAAACGTATTTGTTTAATTTTAATGACCTCTCCCGGCCCACCTGCACTATCGCAACAGCCCACCAGGGGGCCGCGGCCCACACTTTAGGAATCACTGCTGTAGAGAAATACATATGCAAACTGCTAGCTAGTTACCTTCAAGTATTCCTGTGCTTTGTCTAAGTGACAAAGCATCACACCACCTGAATCATGTGTAATATTTGAAAAGATAAAACAGAAATATAGCCATATGGCATCACTCTTCAGTTTATTGTTCTCTCAACTGATGTTGTAAAGGATTGCGAAACATTTCACTTTTTGTAGCATCCACTTTTGTTTTTTTAGCTGTTGCCATCTTAAACACGCTTAAACATGCTTTCTAGACCATTGAGCTTGTTCACAATGTAGTGAAAATCTAATGGCAGCACTGAAGCTACTTGTCTGCCTACAACTCCAGTCACATGCACTATTTCAAACAAGTACATGTAACTACCACTGAAAGAGGCAGAGACTTTGATTGGCAGATTAGGCAACAAATAATTTCTCTCAGTATAAGAAATATAATGCCTTCATGTACATGTATACATCCACAGATGATAGATGTTTTTCTTATTAATCACATAACAACTCTGATTATCAAAATGTAAAATTGATTTGAATTAATAAAATGAAAAATGCTGTCTGTCCTGTCTGTTTCTCCTCTCATCATCCCTCTCGTCACCCTGGTCCTGGACTTTGAGTTAATTTTGTATTTTTGTATTTTCATGTATTTTTGGATTTTGGATTTTTGTGTTTTTGTAAAATAAACCCTTTGTTTTGGAACTCCTGCTTTTGGGTCCTTCCGCCAATAGCTGCAAACCATGACAGAAATAGACCCACGCAGACAGGGGAAATGACAAGACTAAAATACAAGTGGGAACAAACGAGAGGCAGATGCAGAGGATTAGGATAACAAGAGGGAGGAAGCAAAGCAGAAAACAATAAGGACAAGACAGACCCTTCAAATTAAAACAGGAACCACTAAAGACAGGGAGAGATGCCAACTTGACACACACACACACAGGGCTGCCATGGCCGACCCAGGTCATGACAAAAAAACTCCAGATTGATATGTTGAAACACATTTTTTTCTTAAACTGGACTCAAGAAAAATACGACGGCATATTTAAATATCCACAAAATACTTCCACATTCTTATTCCTATGTAAATTATATGTTTTAATGCCAATGTTCCTCCCTTTCCTCAGGCGGAGAACCAATCTGGGTCCCTTTTTCCTTCAAATATAACTCAGCCCACAGCAGCTGTAAGGGCAGCCAGTACGTCAAACGGACATGGTACAGGAAGTTTGTGGGGGTGGTTCTCTGTAATTCCCTACGATACAAGATCTTCATGGGAGACGGTCTAAGAGGTAATACGTCACATGAGTGCGACGTTTAGATCTTGCTCCATCTCCAAATGATGCTTTTTGGAAAAGAGTGCCATCATTGAAAATTTTCAGTGATGCTCCCTTGTCTCTCCCCTCAGAGCCTTTTTACAGTATAGGAGATACAGTTGGCCAGGGAGAGGACCACTGCCAGTTTGTGGACTCCTACAGGGATGGAAGAACAGGCCCGGCCTACCTCTCGAATAACCTGCCATCAGCACAAGGTCACAAAAACACAATTGTCAGAATTAATTTCCGTTCTATTTTTTTTTTTCTCTCAAGAAGTCTTGTTCTGAATAGCTCTGTGCTGGACCAGCTGCATTGTTTGTTTGTTTTTTCCTACCTTTAACCTTATAGTGAACACAGATGGAGAATAATGTTTAAAACTATATTTGTTGAAGAGATTTACGTGTTTTGGTACTAAATGTCACATGCTTTTCATTACTCTACTGCTCCTAGCTCTTTTTAATCACACCATAACTGACCGGATTAAAGCTGTAACTTTCTGGCAGTTATTGGTTCCAGTCTGCATTAGTACACAATTTTCAGACAAGTAAATCACTCACTCAATTCATGTCACAGCAAGAACTGTTTTGGGTTTTTTTTTTTCTTTTTTTTTTGGTATGTTTTGTTTTGTTTTCTAAATGAGAAAGACACGGCCTGGCCAGGTGCTTGAACTAACTTCCTTTTTTTTATTGTGTCTGGTTTATTGGTTTATTATGCCTGTCTGTGTTTATAAGTCCAATGGAAACAACACCTTAATGTGTGTCTGTTAATGTGTCTGTGCTTTCCTGTACTGAAAAAAAAATCCATTGTCTGCTGAAGACATGATCAAACAACAAGTTCAACGCGAACACAGATCCTGTGATCAGGAATCTCATTTGTGGTTTGCCTGTTTCTTCGTGAGTTTATGCAAAAACAGCTAAGCTTAATTTCATAGGAAAGCAGAGACTGAGCATTTGTGAAGTAAGAACCCATTAATTTAGGTGCAGATTGTGATCATTTGCCTACCAAGGCAGCATTTGCCTCAGCAGACTGCACAGCCTCGCTATATCATCTTCCTTTGAAAAAGGCGTACAAGCAACTTTGTTGAAAAAATAGTGGATGGAGACACACTAATTTGCTCTTTTGCTGAATGACAAGTGTTCTGGGTGTTAATAGGATCTTGGCTCTTGTCTGTGTTACAGGATTTTACCGTGCATACAGACAGGAGCCAGTTACTTTTGGAGTTATCGGCCGACGTACAGCCTATCCATTTGTAGGCTGGTATGAATGTGGGGTACCCATTCCTGGGAAGTGGTAACACGGGGAGAAGAGGAGGCGCCACGGGAAACAGCGCTGCATCCTGCTGCAGGCTCTCAACCTTTGTGGTCCTGCCTTTAAACATAGACTTTTACCCGCAAGCACAAGACACCACTGCATATTTGTTACAGCTTCAGAAAAAGAGAATATAGTACTTTTAAACAACTCAATGTTTATCATTACAATGCACTTTTTATATAAAGCAGTCTGTATATGAGGGAAAAAGAAGCATGTTTGCTCCTGCTTAACCTAAATCTTAACTCCTTGTCTACTTGTATTATTTCCAACTATCCCAGAGACAGGTCCTTACAAAGTATTATTTATCTCTTTAGTGATGGATACACATTTGGTTAAACCACCGACATTGGACCAAAGAACAAGCTTTGAAGTAAATTGTATAAATGGGAACTTAATTGAGACATATTGTGCCTTTTTTTTTTTTTTTTTTTTTTTTTAAAGTTGGCACAGCTATTTTGTAAGTTGTTATTGAAATGTCTGTGCATGCTTTGGTCAAAATTTCAGAGAAATGCAACATCACAGCTCCCCTTTCAAACAGGTCTGTTCATCGCAGCTGATTTTAGGGCTGATCTCTACTCCACACTATGCTTTTTCAGAGTCTGCCTCCTTTGGGGTTCATGTTTTAGCTTTCCACTTCTACACACTTAAGCTCAAAAACTCTTAATGCATGTTAAACTGCATAACACGTCATACAGTACCAAGCCTGGGAGCTCACATTAGAGCATTTAGCAATCTGAGCTCACACTGTCACACACCAAACCAAAAAAACAAATATTTGATGTGCAACTTCATTCTTAAGTAGTTACATTTCCTGGTCTGCAAGATCTATGGATCTTCCTTCAAGCATATTGTCAAGAGTAATGTCAAACCACACCATGGGCAGGCACTCTGAAATAACATAATGACCAGCCTTCAAGTAATCGATGAGTCAAAGGGGACGTCGCAATTCTTCAGATGCATTATACACCCTCAGTAATTGAGGTTTTGAAGAGTTTTACGATAATGTTTGGCAAGCCACGTTGTTGCTTGTATGTGCCTTTTGATGTCACATTTAAAGAAGAAAAGCCAAAGGTGAAGTGAACTACTTAATTGCTAATGAGAATTTGCTAATAATAGCAAATTAAAATTACGTTTTATTTCAATTCAATTCAAATACTGTATGAAACCCCAAAGGGATACCATTCTGTACTGCAGCAAACCTGAAGAAATCTCTGAGTGAATATAATCGATGGTTTCCTAACTGTGTTGTGCGCTAAAGAAGTAGAACTTACTTCTTCCCATTTCTGAGTTACGGTGAATGTAGCATGATGTGAACTTGTGGGTGCAGATAAAAATGAGAGCTCTGGATAATTCCACCCTGAGCTGCTCCTGTGATTCCACAGAACCCTTCAAATCTAAAAGGCTCACTGAACGGACTTTTAGATGGAGGTGACCCCAAGCAAAGTGACACGGTTGTGTTATAACAGATTTTTTAAAGTAGTCGCTCTCAAGCATCAGTCAAGATTTTTCTTTTCTTCATAATACGTCCCCATTAGGTTGTGTATAGATAGGTTTGTTCATTTTCACTCATGGCATTTGTAATTCATCGTGTAATAGTTCCTGACAGCTAATCTTTTGCTTGTCAATTTGTGTTCTAATCCCAATATACATTGTTTTTAGAAGTTTTTGGTTTTCACCACAACATAATAAAAGCTACTGTGTAAATTCTAATGTGTTTATGAACAAAGAATAAAAGACCAATTATTTGCTCAGGAACTGTGGGAGACTGAATAAAAGGGTAATGAAAACTACAGTGGTTCAAAAGTATGAATCATGTTTTACTTCTCCCTGCTGCCGCATTCTTTTCGGGCAAAATCTTCCAAATGTGCCTCAGATGTACTTAATCAACATCATGGCTCATTTGTGTTAGCAGACGGGGTTTAGCTGTGCTAGTTGGGATGACAAATGTTGCCCCAACATACTACGGTGTCAAAATAACAGACAATGAGCTAAAGAAAAAAAAAAAAAAGACTCCAACGCAGAGAGCCAAGAACTGCAGTTCCACGTGCCCTTCTGAGACTGGCTCCAAAGTCAAAGATGTTCAAAGGCCAAAAACCATAAAATGAATACGGACAATATTTAACATATAAATGTTATTAGGAATTGTTCTCTCTTTATATCATTCAATTATCCTTCATAAAATCGTCATGTCTGTATAGGCTCTTTATAAAGTGAAAATGCCAGTATCTATAAAATACAACAAATTATTGTGATAAAATATTTAAAACGTAGTGAATTTACTGAACTTAGTTAAAATCCTTCACTCACTTTAGTTTTGGTGAAATTAAGCTGTATACACGTGTTTTTATACTTTAGCAAAGGCTCAAAATGCTTTTTTTCACCACAGCATACAAATGATCCACATCTGCTGTGTTGAATCTGGACAGACTTTCAATGGACCTTTGTTGAACCAGTTTTAACTGCTATATTCCAGATTTTATCACACTCAATATTAATCCAGTTGCTTTCCAGATCCTATGTCATATTTGCTTTTCTGCTAAACTGATAAAATCTTTCCCAAGAAATGAGCTTTCATCTTTACACCCAAACCAAGATATGGCCAGAGTTTACTGTATCTTTGAAAATACATTATTTTCAGTTTATGTGAAAATTACTGTGATGCATTATGGAGAAAGATATAATTATAAATGGGTCAGCAGCACAATAAACTGGTTGGAGAAGCTTTCACCAACTTGTCTGAATCACTGGATGTGTCTACTTTGTATTTGTTGCCAATTAATCATTCCTGCCTTTATGAGATTCTGAGATTAATGTTCAGAAGTGAGATTGATTGTTCCTTTTCCACGGTGCAACAGCAGAAATCCACTGTACTTTTAAGATCATGCCCAAAAGTGATTGCTTGCATTTTTGTCGAGCACTTTTAACTCTATGAGTAATGTTTATATCGAGCAGCAGGTACGCCACGCATTTTTAACATACAGCAAAACTCTGCCCCATTATTAATCTCCTTCACTGCTCAGAGGATGGAAAAGGCTCTTCATAACCTGCAGGAGCAGGGAGACTTTGTTGTGCCGCATATCAATCATCGCTGCAGCTAATACTCAGGCCTCTCTCATTTCCAAATGTCATTTATGTTGCTGCAAGACACATAGTAGATAATGAAGAAAAAAAATCTTGGGAAAAAGACTGTATTGGTAGTCATTCAATTGCATTAAAAAGATATTTCTTTTCTCAAGCTTCCTGATAAAAAAAAATCAACATGTGTTCTCCTATCTAATGAGCCAGAAAATCACTCCCTAATTTTCTGGCTCCAATTTGTTATGGCAGCCAAACTTATAAAATTGTTATTTAGGTTTTTGAAGTCAATTCCTGGGATATAACTGAGAGATTTTTTTGGAGTCACAGCAGTGCAATTTGTCAGCACTTTGGTGACTTGTTGCCACATTTCAAGCATATTTTCCAGGTATACTGTTAGTGGATGAAAGCTCCGCTGCCACGGGTTTTTAGTGAGTGATGATCCTCCCTCTGCCCCAATATATTTTTATTGGCTACAGGTAGCACCACTTGACTTTTGAGGGGAATAAGGATATCTAATTCTATATCCAATGAGAAAAAGGATCCTTTTCTGAGACATAAGACAATCTGTAGCGTATTTATGCAAGTGCTTTTTGCTTAAGAAAATGGCCAAAGAAACAGAGGTCGGAAAAGTAAGAAGAGTTTAAAAGACTACGACACAGGGGGACAAAAACACTCCATAAATACATGTACATGAGGACTGCCACATCTGCTGCAGATGTTAGAGAGGATCAAATCAAGGTTGTGCATATGCGGCTCAGTCAGAAATGATGACTGCTGTCTAGGGGAATTTGAAAAAAATAGGAAAACCATAACCAAGACAATGGAACAACGCCGAGCTACAAGCACAAAAACAAGACTGTGATCCAAGATTTAAACTCAGCATTACTGCTTTCCCCAAGGACCTGGATACTGGAAGAGCCTGAAACACAGACTACTAAGTGATGTGAGCCTTTAGATTCTAAGTGATACATCCTAACAGTGTTTTCATAAAAATGAGGAGAGGACCAACGATTCAAACATGACCTGCAGGTTCATCAGTCTGAGTGCATGGCATCTGCAACTTCACAGCTGTCAGTGATCCATACCTTTGTGGTATTTTGTGGCATCGCAAAGTTAGGAAGTTATTTAAGGTCTATTTAAAGGTGAAAGGTCAGGAAAGAGACACTTACAAAAATGAGTTACAAACAAGTTGATAACAGTAATGATCACATATACATGCACGAAGAGGTGCAAAATGAGGAAAAGTGCCCAGAGCATCATAGGAGGTCTTCCAACCATGTACTCCTGCAGCAGGATGACTAAAGGGCTGGCTCAGGGTCATCCGAGCCAGACCCAATTATAAGATTTATCAAATAAGGATAAGGAAACTTTCAATCTAATCTCCAAGGTTCGATAGAGTGTCTGCATCCCAAACACAAACTGGGAGCTGCGGTTCCAAAAGCAAGAAGCCTGATAACTGAAGGCTCTGCCTCCCATTTATTTTTGGAAACACTCTGAGCCACAACTAAGCTTGCTGTTTAAGAGCAAAGTGCTCTGCTGGGTTAATATGGAACAATGAGGTCTTTAAAATATAATGGCTAAATGTGAGAAGAAGAACTTTGAGTTGGAGGGCGTACATGTACTACAGTTCTTTTTCTTTTGCCATGATTTTGTTCCATGTTTCTAAAATGGCTCAGTATGAACATATTAAAAACCAACAGCTTTTTTCTCAAGTGGTAGTTTATCTAACAGGCCAGCAGGAGAATTTATCAACACAGAGAGACTGCAGTTTTTAAAATTGTTGCTTTTTCTTTTCATTGAGAATTTTTCTTCCCACTCTCCTGCAACAGACTTAGATTTATATCTGGACTGCAATGTGTGCATGTGTCTGAATCTTCAAGCGCATATGTCCAAATCCTCAAATGCAGCCTTTGTTCAAAGATTGTGATTTTTTTTTTTTATTACTTCTTTTTTTTTTTCCCCCAACCAACCTACCACTATGACACCCATTCCAAACGACGTGGCACTGAAAGAGTGCGTGTCAGCTTTTTTCCAGTGTTTCTCACATCATCTGTAATCATTTTCAGTCAAGGTCTGCACAAAGCAAACTGCTGATTATTATATATATATTTAAAAAAAGAAAACGGGCAAAAGGCCATGCTTGCTTGATTGAGTCCAGGCCCAGCTGACTTTCCACACAATGATCTGAACATTATTAATACAGCTACTTCTCAAACTGACCTCCAAATACCACACAACCCTCTTGTCATCATTCTTATGCTTAAGCAAAAAAAAAAAAAACTATTTCCCTACATTTGAACATTTGAATATAACACTAAATTGTTTTAATACAGGAACACTGAAATCTCACTGGGGAAACAAATACTAAGTGTGGTGTTGAAAGAATGCAGGTCTTCTCACTGCTTTCCACATGCTGCTTTTTTTTCTCTTTGATATAAATGGGTCACACACTATTTGAGCTGGAAAAGCTTAGACTTCATTCTAAAAGGCTGAAATCATCACGATAATCAGTTGAAGGTTGAAGAGCGAAAAGCACAGAGACCAGGAAAAGTTCGGAAACAAGAGTCAAAAACTTTACAAGCAATTGCATATATTTTATGTGCATACTGTAACTTTTAGCTCAGTAAGACTTGACAGTCGGTAAAACTGTGTCAAGCTTTTTATGTTGATCCTTTTCAGGCAGTCATTTCAATGAAACACCCTCTATAAAAATGTGTTTTTTACAACTGTTTGTTGTGACTGTGTTAGAAATGTTCAAACTGCATAGAGGCCACAGCTGCTTTGTGTAAAAGTAAATGTCATGTACCTGTCATATGATCCTTTTTCTAACTCTTTGATTGCTGCCCATCGATGCCAAGTGGTGAATCAAGGGAAAAATGTTTTGAATTTATGACACAAAAGACACATAAGAATAGGTCTCCTCTGAGTCCAGGGAGACACATCTTTACTTGATCAATGCTGCACTCTTCTCAGTAGCTAGCTCTTAATGTCATCCGCCTGCAGCGATGTACTGAGCATATAGCATCTGGAAAGATTATCAAACCTTTTGGCATTCATTGTAGAAATAGTAGGTGTCTGCTCCTGTGAGACTCACATGACACAGTCCACTGCTCAAATATAGAGCACATGCGGGACACAAAATCAGAATTCAAATGGCATTATTTGAATTGGTGTTAATAAGAGCTAGTACTCTGCTGCAGCATTTCCCTGTTTAAAACGTTCTGCCGGTCCCTGTGAAAACCTGGTTCAATATTTGTGAACACTTCTACGCATTTCTATGTTGCAGTAGTTTTAGCAAAATGTTACTTATGGGCCTCCTGATCCTCACAAAATCAGAATAGCATTTAATCATTCTGGTTTTCAGTTGCAGTTGTTTGAAGCAGCATTAGAAGCCTTGCTGCCAGTCAGGGCTTTGGAGACTAACTGCAAACTGATGCAAGCACATGCTGCAAAAAACTCACACTGGTTATATCACTCTTAACACTCTGTATTGATCTCATACTGAAACATAAATTCTGGTTAAGACTGACAGTAAAGAGTGATTAAATGAAGACAGAGGAAATCAATAGATTACAGGATCACTGACATTCTAACAATCAGCTTTTTAAACTAAACAGAAGTGTGGAAAACTAAAGGTTTGGCTCTGCTGATCATATAACTATGGTCTATTTTAACATCAGTTATCAGAGTTTTATTTTTCCCTTTTTGGTTTACAAAGTGCCAGATGTTAAAATATAGTATAGAAATAGATTAAGCGTGTTTTAAAATAATAACCAATTCAGAATCTTATAAAATACCTTCTAAGGTCAAGAGGATTCAGTCATAATATTTGCTTTGTCCAAACAAAAGTACTGTGGTACAATGAAATTTGAATACTTTGACATCAAAAATTGTTTCAGTTATTGTCAAAAAATGTTGATAATTAAAGCAATTATTCCACTTTGAGATTTGGCACCCCCTACAGGTGTCAGGGAGAAGTAGTTTTTACAGCAGTCGCCATCCTGCACGTGAATGAGCTTACAAGCTGGTGGGCCATGGGTTACACAAAGAGCACATGGCAGTTTGAGACAAAGGACCACTGAAATGACTGCAACCCCCAATATGCTTTGGAATGTTTTATTGTTTTACGACAAGGTGTGATAGTGATGTCACACCCTCTGCCTGGCTAAGGCCCCCCACAGCACAGCAGGGGTCCCCAGCAAAGGCGGATCGCGTCCCCTCACATAAATACCAGCTCCCTCCCTTCTCTCGCTCTCTCTCTGACCACCTCCAAGCAAAGGTGCACCTCTCTCTGGCCTGCTCCAGCAAGGTAATTAGCTGAAGGCCTGCATTTCCCTGGCGACCCGTCTGCAGGAGATCCCTCTCGTTGTCCAATGACAATCGCTTTGTCCAATTGTGACGCGCCTACGGAGTGAGCTGCAAAGTATGGAGGAAACAACGCGTAGGAATCACCCATGCACCCGGGACGTGTGACCGGCCTCAAACGAGCCAGGAGGGAAGACAGCCTAGCTGCCGTTGCTGCATAACACCACATCTCTCTGTTAACCACAAAGAGAGAGAAAGAGGAGGAGAGCCACTCCTGGATACCAGCGGAGCATACGTTCAACCCTTCCCTATTCAACCGATCCTGGATCATCAATCCAGACTTCCACAGACCCCACAACACCATTGATCGCTTCCAGAGCGATCCATGTAAGAGGCTTTTGTGTCTGGGCAGAGCTTAGTTTAGTGTTGTTTGCAAATTCCCATTTTCTTGTGTGTCACATATGCCTAGAACCGGACCATCGGTCCCGCTGTAACTAAACTGCTTTGATGTTTTTTTTATTGTGAAAAGCAGCTCAAATCTCCATTTCCCAGTTCAAAGATCAGAGCAGCTCTGTGAAGTGGCTTAATCGCTGCATCTACGGGGAAACGACAGAGTTGCTAGTCGCTAGGAAACATTCTAGCTTTGTTGATTTTATTCTGTCTTTCCCTTTCCTTTACTAACAACCTTCCGTTAGTCGGGAGCCATCTTGTCGAGGGACGAAGTCACCATGTGACCTCGTCCGCCATCTTGGAATCTTCCTCACGCTACGAAGCCATCTTAGTTTATCTCTCTCTCACACACACACACACACACAGTCCCCCAGCATATATGTAAATAAATTGATACTCCTTTCCATTTAATGTTTATTTGCTTATGTTAGTCCAGGTGTCTTTTAGTTAGTAGATATCAGGATCTTGATTCAAGTGTTTGTTCATCTTAATACTTGTTAATAAATTCTGATATATTCTAATTAGAGAAGTTGTTTGTGGTTATTTCACACAGTTTTATAACATTTGTTGGTTGAAGAGGTCTGTGCTTCGGACTCGCACACCTTCTCTGTTGCTCTGTAGCGCCACACCTGGTCACAGGCTGGCATGCATAGAACAACAGCCATTTTGAGACTGATTGTGCCGTTTAGTCTTTATTTCCTGATTTATCAGGTGGTGCCCCATTTTTATTTATTAACTTTGTTAATACCTTTCTGGTTATTAACAGGTAATAACCCCCTTCACAACTAAACAAGCACGTTATATGCACAACATAATTGGTGCACCATGTGAGGCTTTAAGATACCAAGTTATTTTGAGCACCTTATAGGCACAACACTGGTAAAAAAAGAACCAGGGAGGAAGGCAACCTGAGGAAAACCTAAGATGTTGACTAACCAGGTGAAATAATAAGACTTTTGCACAAATATCATTGTGCAATTTTGTGACAGCATAACAAGCATGTTAACATAAATAGAGAATATTGCAATGCCAGACAGTGATACATCCTTGGATTTCTACAGCATTCTTGCAAAACACGTACAGTATTCAAACTTATAGAAGGTTCTGTGAAAATGTAAATGTGCATTTACTGGCATTTCAATCTGTCTCCCTTTTTTAGCTGTTTTTCACACAGCCCACATCGGTATTAGCAAGTTTGGCATTCTAAAACAGCGACATGCAAAACACGTTTCCCCTAACCAATTTATCATTGCTGCTGGTTACAGCAGCTAATAACTGAATAACTAATGTTACTGTTTGTTGGATACGCAAGATGAAACACTGTGTGTTTCTAGTGGATAAAGGTCTGATGAATAACTGTCACCAACTTTGCTTTCTCAACATGCCTGAAGAAGCCAAGAAATACAGAATTGAATATCTGCTGATATGTTTGTAGGCAAACTTACTTGTTCTACAACAACAAGGAGAGGTCTGCTTTCAGCTGGCATCCTGTCTTCTCTTTTAGCTCTCGCTACTGTGTGAAAACGTGTTCAAGATTTTACTCTTCTTCGGGCTCTTGCTCAATCACTCACTCATTTTCACTCTCTCGAGTCTTCTCTCATTGCTTTCTTTGGTTTCTTAGTCACCTCTGCCATGATGCTCACTGTGCAAAATGTGCAACACTCAACTTGCTCTGTGAGTTAGCCTCAATTGATTGTTTATATGTGACATAGTGTAAAGTGATCCGCAGCTCTTGCAGAAGAACGTGCCATCAGACCATCTGACAGCAGGCCCAGATGAGCCTGAGAGCCCAATAATAATGCCTTAAATAACAATCAAATGTTCTGTTTTAAGGCAGTTGAAACAGATAATTTATAATGATATGATGACAATAAAGTCATTTTGTTCTGCTTTGAGGGAAATAAAATCAAGACTGGGTCTCTGACAAAATATTGCACAATATTTTATAAGACCCATGCATGTTTGTATGTTTATTTGATGACACAATAGTTTCCTCAGAAATACAGTAGATTTGGAGCTGAGTAGTAAAGCACATGTTCTCTGCTTAAGGTAAAGTTATATGTTTTCTCATGAGAAATCTCCGTTCAGTTTTTTTTCTTCTTCTTTAGAGAGAGTTTTTTCTCAGTGACTCCTAACTCTGGGGTTCACAGTTTGATGCTTCTTACTCTTTCCTCCACCAGTAAATTTTGCTCTGCAGGCCAACTGGAAAGACAGTTCAGTTATAACACTTGCTTGACATCCGTGATATTTTTCCCATGAGTTGCTAACAATCATGTCAAGGAAACTTACCAAGGCAGATCACAGGCATGTTTTCAAATGGCACACTAGCAGTCTGGAAAAATGTAGAAACTATTTTTTGTTTTTTAAAGAGTGACAATTTATAAAGAACATTCATTGGGGAAAAGTAAAATTACTGTTCTATCTGTTATGAAACTGAATCTGAATCTGTCATTTTTCTGTTTTTTTTTTTTGCTTCTCTTCTTTGACAAAAGAACAGAAAGATGGCTGAGTAAAGAAAAATTGCTATGTGTTTGGAAGAGAAGCCAAACTGGCTGGAGCCTGGATAAAATCAAGTCGACATCATATACCCTCAGTGGTGGATCAGAGGGAGTGGCAATACCAGACTGAACAAACGGGAGTCCTAAACAGACAGACAGAGAATTATCTGAACAATTTCTCCATCCAAAAAAGAATGGTATGAAAATAAAAATGTGGGAATATTCAGCTGCTCAGAGACATAATATTTACCAAACTCTAAGATTACATAATATCCAGGATGCAATGACAGAGGCCCAGTTGTTTTGCTCTCAGCTCACTATTCTTCCAATTAGGCTTGGATAAAGGCAGAGGCCCTTTTTATTCACTGCTATGAGCTCATTGTAAAAGTAAGTTATGAGCTCAGCCTGCTGTGCCCTGCAATTATTTCAAAGTGTTGGCACAGTGAAGGGTCACACATGTAAGTCCAGGAAAACTCTGCAGGAGGGAAGCGCAAAATCCTTGTCTTTCTTTGCTGTGGTCAGACTTTTGTTTTCTCTGTTTCTTAAACGTGCTCTGCTACACAGAAATATGAACCTCAATGTTTCATTTCCATTTGTGATGAAATAGGAAAGAAAAAAAAGAACACAAAATGGTGACAGAGAGCTTTAGAAATGAGACTTGAGACATGATTTAGCTTCAGAGTCTGTAAATTCTGCTTCTTCCTGTAAAGGGAGAATTCCTTATCAAACACAAAGACCTGTTATTTTATGTATTGCCCACACGCACATACCACAGCCGAGAGCAGTAAAATAAGGATACATTTTTAAAGCAAACCAATTTCCAGATAATCAGGTCAGGCTGACAGAAAGTCCTGCTCCACATCCCAATTCTGTCAGCAGCTAAATTCATTTTATGACATGGTTGTCCAAAATGACCGACCAGTATGGAAACAGAGCTGGAAAAGCAGGAATGATTTCAAACATCATTCCCTCCAGGAGACCAGGATATTTTCTTACCATTAAACATTCACGGTGATTACTGCTGACCGTGTTCTCTGTGCGTGAGGTCTGATGTACACTGAACTTTTTTTTCCTTAAGTCGTTATATAGACAGGCAACAAAGTACACCAACTTGCTTCCTTAAAAAACGTGCGAGTGTCTACATACACCACACATTCAGGCAGGGGGTCCTTCAATTATTTGAGCAAATCCTTCCTAATCCAGTAGCTTCCAGATAACTTTGTCTTTTATAAGCTCAAAAAAAACAAGGAAAAGTGGAATCCGGATTATGAGCAATTGTTGCTCTGGGTTTGGCTTGCCGGCTACCATCTCCATTATCATCTACAGCTTAACATTAGATCAGTAGATCTGACAAAGAGGCATCAAAAGGACTAGACAGAGGCTCTTGACTTGAAAACTGTCACAGAGCGGTTGTCCATCTGCTGCTATTCACTTCTGCTCCACAGCCGTTTCTTGACATCCTGAGAGCCAATACAGGTGATTCTTCTTTGACTGGATGATGAGAGATTAAAGGTCTTGACAAAAAGGAAAAGAAAAGGAAACAGAAAAAGTACTGAAACCTTTTGGTAAAGGTAATTAAGCTTCTTGTAGCCCAACTGGTTCAAAAAAAAGAACATTAATTTCAATTCACACTTGGTTGCTCAGCCAAAAAGGAAGCAATACCTGAGTCTTGTTGGCAGACTATAATGAAGCTTGTGTCCATTCTTCCCACTGGTGCTAATACTGGCAGGACAATAAAGTAAGCATTTACAAGATCAGTGGGTTTGAAATAAACTTCAGATCACTGCAAGCTTATGTGGGTGAGACAACAAAGGCTGTAGTCACTGCAGAGAGTGAATCCGCCATTCTTTCAACTTTCAGATAAAATCCCTGAATGTTAAATTCTTTTGTACAAGCTTTACTGTACACTCAATGACATATACTTTGCCTGTTTTTGTTAACTTTGTAATACAGATATTTCACATTCAGCCATGCAACAATATTGGTCACAATTGCTTTGCTGCATTAGAAGCTCAGCACTGATGCAAATGAGAGAAAACTAAGCATGTGGACTCTGCAGGTCATTAAGACAATACAAGTCGAAAAGCAGGCATATAATAGATATTTTTTGTGAATATGAATGCATTACATACAGGTCACAAGTTCACATTTTAGTGGAACCATTGATGTAAATCTCCTCCAACCTCCTTGTAATGTGTTCGATCTGAACTCCCATCACAGACTGTTGTGGAGTCTCATTCTGAAGCTTCAATGCCAGCATTCTGGGCTGTCCCCAGCCTTGTTAGTTCACAGATGTTTATTGTTCCTCTGAAGTATTTCAAACGTTTTTGAAGTGTTGGGTAAGGCGATGCTGTTCGCTGCATTGTTGTACAACACGGTTTACCTCTTAGAAGTTGAAGGATCAAAAGCTGTGATGCAACGTTATTGATTTTCTGTCTCCAAGAAAGCACAGTACCCAGTGACACAGAGCTGAGGTTGTTCTGACTTCTCCTGAACTCTGATAAAGGTTGCAAAGAAAGATTCAATTGGTGATAAACCATGTAAGTTCTAGATTTTTATGTACAAAAAGTAATATAAAAAGAATATATTCTTGCCTAGAATGTCTTTGGAACAGGGAAATAAAATCCACCTGCACTACAGTTTAATAAACTACATCTTTACATTTGTTCATTTAAACTGCACAAAACCCACCGTGTTAAAAACCTTTGACATATACTCAACTATCAGGAGCTTTCTTCTCCCTCCAGACATTATTCTTTGATTAACAACAGATACAGCACTGGTATCAATTTTCCGATCTTGCTTTTGGAAAGCATCTTTTCTCCCATTGGTAGCTAAAGAGAGATTGAAGAAATACTTGGAACACTTTGGGATAAATGTGGCATACTGAAGCTTAATCTGATGAGTCTAAAATTAGTCACTTCCAAGATGTAAAGTGAAACTAGCATCACTGGATACTTAACTATCTTATGCTCAACTCATATAGTAATGTCTTCCAGATCTTGGGCATTTAAGATTCATTTAATCACCTCAACCGCTCCCTTCCCATGCCAAGTTTCTCAAATTTTATATTACTTCACATTACTTCATTATTGTGCTCTACATCTGTAGCAGATACATATACATCATCGGAAAATCCATGCCAGTGGAAGCCGGTCCCAAAAGCGGCTTTTCTTGATAATCAAAACACAAACTTGGCAGGAGCATCTTACAATTGACAGGTTTATTGTTTTGGAAGTTATTTCTTTCCATGTTAACTTTCCGATACGGTGGCCATTATTGCTGAGTTCAAGGATTCCATCATCATCAGTAAGGTTAGCAAAGGGCTCCGGTGCAACTTATCAGTCCAAAACAGACTTTAAAAAGAAATGTGACAATCGGCTGCAAAAACAGAAAGACATTGACTTCACAATGGACTACACTGTTGTTAATTCTTTACTTAATTTGCGACTACAGATTGTAATCAGTGATTCACGTTCAGACATTTACCTTTGCATTTCTTTCCCATCTACAAAATGTAACTCTAAAAAGCAATATTGTCTTTTCTTCTCCATCTAATAATTGTAGAATTAGGGCACAAGTATATATAGATTTGAAAACTTATGTCCCCATCCTCTTCTGAGACTGACAATACAAACTTAACACCCACTGCAGTCAGCTGATTGTGGGTGTGTTCTTTATAATTAACTGTGTAAAACTGAGCACACAATAAATATCCACCATGACTCCTTGTCTGAAGGAGTATGCCTCTTACTGTGCTTCATGGCCAGCATTTTATCTGAGTTTTTCTGTTGTCAACCTTAACTTCTCCCTATAAATATAAATGGATGACAAATTATGTGAACAAATGATTTACTGAACTATGTATACAGTATTCCACATGAATTTCTTCTTTTCCTTTCAGCTGTCTCCTTCAGGGGTCGCCACAGCAAATCATCCACCTCCATCTAACCCTGTCCTCGCCATTCTCTTCTCTCACACCAACAAACTTCACTACATCCATAAATTTCCTCTTTGGTCTTCCTCTAGGCCTCCTGCCTGGCAGCTCCAACCTCATCATCCTTCTACCGATAAATTCACTATCCCTCCTCTGTGCAAGTCCAAACCATCTCAGTCTGGTTTCTCTGCCTCGGTAATCTCTGCTACCTCCAACTCTGCCACCTGTTTTTCCCTCAGTGCCACAGTCTCTAAGCCATACAACACTGTGGGTCTCACTATTGTCTTGTGTATGTTTGCTTTAATTCTTGCTGATACTCTTTTATCACACATCACACCAAACAGTTTTCTCCAACTGCTCCAATCTGCCTGCACACACTTCTTCACCTCTTTTCCACACTCTCTGTTCCTCTGAACTGTTGACCCTAAGTACTTAAAATCCTTTACCTCTGCTCCCTGTAGCTTCGCTGTTCCACTTGGGTTCCTCTCATTCACACACATATTCTGTCTTTCTGCAGCTAACCTTCATTCGTCTCCTTTCCAGGGCAAACCTCCACCTCTCTAGATGTTCCTCCACCTGCTCCCTCCTCTCACTACAGATCACAATGTCCTCTGCAAACATCATAGTCCATGGAGATTCCTGTCTAACCTCATCTTTCAGTCTGTCCATCACCATAGCAAACAAGAGGGGGCTCAGAGCTGATCCTTGATGCAGTCCCACCTCCGCCTTGAACTCCTCTGTCACCTCTACGGCACAACTCAACACTGTCTTACAGCTGTCATACATACTCAAACAATGCACTCTGTCCTTCTCTATCAGCATCCTCAAAGCAAATATTATATCTGTAGCAGTGGAGATTTCTGGTCTTTCAAACAGGGGAAGCTCATAGCTGGAATACTTCATAAAAAAGAATCAATTTATTTATATGTAAATATAAAGAGAAAGATAATATAAAGATTATACAGTGAGTGTGATTTATTTGCAGTGTAAGAAATGAAGTATTTTGCTGTAGAAATGCCAAGAAATGGTTGCTGCTTGTCATTCGACTTTGCATGCAAAATCTGAGATAGACTAAAATCGCGAATGAGACGTGACTGTATATATATCTCGGAAACCTGTCAGTCAAAACTGCATTCCGCTTTTCCTCCAATCACCATGCGGACTGATCAGCGTCCCGAGGCCAACCCACAGCTCCATTCACTCCCAGAGACGCTGAGAGTCCAGGGGGCGGGATAACATTGGCATTTAAGCCAATGCCCAGTTGGGCAGCACTGAAAAAAATGCTCCAGGCAGTTCCAGAGGCTCTCAGCTTCTATGGGGAAATGGATTGACCAGAAAGCGGTATGGGAATGTACGGACAAGTTAACTACTTTACTTGTGAAGAAGTGGCTGATTCTGAATCAACATGTCTCCATGTTTAACGTGTACTAACACATTTATAGTCAATGAAATGTTAACACAACTGCACATATTAGGTCATTTGTTTTTTTGACATTATAGGGCATGGAGGCAGGCAAAGCTCAGCTTCCCTTGCAGTCTCAGAGGAATCCCCTCTGAGCTGTTGTACTCTTTTTTGGCATGAAACCATACTGCTGTTCACTAATGTTCATTTCTGTCCTTAGACTAGCTTCCACTGTTAACTTCTTTGCGTGGCTCATCAGCTTCATTCCTCTGCAGTTGCCACAACTCTGCACGTCTCCCTTGTTCTTAAAATCATCACCAGCACACTTTGCCTCCATTCCTCAAGCATCCTCTCACTGTCTAAGATCTTCTTGAATGTTCTAGTCAAAAACTACTCCCAACTCTCCGAGACTCTTCCATACCTCCACAGGTATTTCATCAGGTTCAACTGCTTTTCCACTCTTCATCTTCTTCAATATCTTCCTCACTTCAGCCATGCTAATCTTTGCTACCTCCTGGTCCACAATGGTCACCTCTTCTACTCTTCCCTCTCTTTTATTTTCCTCATTCATCAACTCTTCAGAGTACTTTTTTCCATCTCCTCATCACACTTCCATACATGTCCATCTCTATCTTTAATCATCCTGGTCTGCTGTATGTTCTTCCCATCTCTGTCTCTCTGCCTCTTCAGCCTCTTCCTCCTTGCTGTCCAACGTAGCATACAAATCATCTGACACCCTTCTTTGGCCTTTGCCACCTCTACCTTCACCTTACGCTCTATTTCCCTGTGCTCCTGTCTACTCTCTTTAGTCCTCTCAGTGTCCCACTTCTTCTTAGCTAACCTCTTTCTCTGTACATACTCCTGTACTTCCTCATTCCACCACCAAGTCTCCTTGTCTGTTTTCCTGCCACATGACACACCAAGTGCCCTCTTATCTCTCTCTCCCTGATCAAATTAGCTGTAGTCATTCAGTCATCTGGAAGTACCCCTATGTTCTTGCCTAGACTAAGCGCTACTCTTTCATTTCTCAGGATAGTCAGCATCACTTCATCCACCTCACCTCAGAATTCTCCTTCAGTTCTAACGCACATCCTACCTGGACAACACTGAACATCTCACTTTCAGTTTCAAGCTTCAGACTCATCACTCTATCTGACACTCTTTTCAGCTCCAAAATGCAACAAGCTCCTCCCTCAAGATAACTCCAACTCCATTTCTCTTCCCAAAAACACCATGATAAAACAGCTTGAACCCTGGTCCTAAGCTTCTAGCTCTGCTAGCTTTCCACCTGGTCTCCCGAACACACAGAATATCCATCTTCCTCCTCTGCATCATATTAACCAACTCCCTAGTTTTTCCTGTCATATTCCAACATTCACAGTCCCTACTCTCAACCCTGGTCTCTTGCTTTTGGCACCCTGTAGGTTAGGGTTTCTTGACGGTGGCGGTACCGCCCCCCAGGGGGCTTTCTGAACCTTTAGGGGGGCGCTGGAAACGTCAGGGCTGAGAGGGGGGTAACCACGGTTTCTCAAGATTTATTTATGTTTCAATAAAATGTTTCAATAAAATAAAATACATTTCAATAAAATGTTGTGCTCAGATTTCCTTTCAAAAAATAAAGCTGCTGTCTGAGACCAAAACCCCGAGTCTGCTGCTTCCATGACCCGGTAAAATTTCCTCTTCTCTCTACGTCACAATCAGACGAACTGAGCGGGATCGTTCGCCATAGTAACGCCCATAAACAAAACATTTACAGTACAATTAAAAATGGTGGGAAACAAGAAAAAGTGCTGGCAGTACAATGCTAATTACATAAATTATGGATTTATTCCATCACCGAGCAACGTACATCTATAGATGTGCTGCTATGTGAGCAGCTGTTCTCCAATGAAGCCATCAAGCCGTCACGATTACAGGAGCATCCTTCTAAAAAACATCCAGACAAGGCATCCAAAGACTCAGCTTACTGAACAGGGATTCAGCCGAGCTCTCCACATGCAGACAAAATACAGAAATTGTCTGAACCTCGTGAGCTCTGGTGCACTCAGGCTGAAGCTCACGGCGATGTGTGTGAAAAAGCTGGCAGCAGCCAGGGCTCCCACTAAAAATGAAGAGCAGCAGTCGTTCCCTTTTGTAAATAGTTTTTCTTCTTTTTTCCTCGTTGCCAGGCCATGCCTTGTCCGTGGCCTACTCCTAAAATGACCGTTTGAAATGTTTAAGGTGCATTATTTGACGCACGAATGGTTCCGAGTTTTGATTAGTTAATTCACCGCTGTTCACGTGAAGTGCGCATGATGTTGTTGGCATCTTCAGTTAGCCTATCCATAAAACAGATTTTCAACAAATTCTGCTGTTTTGGTATTTTTTCTTTGCTCCATGAATTTATTTACAAATGTTGTGATGAATTTAAAATAAAAAATCATAAAAGGCAGTGTGACCTTTCTCTCTGTAGAAAGATTAATATTATTTCCATGTTATTTCCTTTATTTCCATTTCCACAAATTAAAGTCCATGCTTACCTACAAACGCACATTTTTAATTTTTTTTCTCTTCTTTTTTCGGGGGGTTAAGAGCATCATGATGACTCAGGGGGGTGTTTGTTCAAAAAAGGACTACTGCTGTAGGTCAACAGCACCGATGGCTGTCATTGTTAAACTGGGCCTCAACCGATCCAGTATGGGGCTATTGGATGGTTAGTTTGGCGTAGGTTTTACGTTGGATGCACTTCCTGGCACAATCCTTCTGCATTGATCTAGGCTTGGGACTGGCTCAAAAAGACACAGCATACTTCATTAGTAATTATACATATTTAAACTGCCCAAAGCTGTTAATTGAGGCTCAAGCTTTTGGTGGTTTTGATGGGAAGTTACCTCAAATGTTGTGCACACTGAAGAAACAAAGAAGTCACCATAATAACTTCAATTATGAACACATTACAAAATGAAATATGACTAGTAGTTACTTGACATAAAGCAGACATGCTTCAGTATCCTTCAGTATGCACGTGTCATAGAAACAGTTGGCACTTATTACACCTTTGTCTCATCTCATTTATGGACCTGAGAAAATGTGACTTATTCTGTGTTGCTCTTAGTGTTAGAACATTGTGGAATATGTGCGTTACTTGCTTGGAATTCATCTCCACGTGACTCTGCGTTATTGAAGAGTGCCTCTCAGCATCTGCGAGCCTTCAAAGCCAATCACGTTTGGCCACCTGATATCTGTAAACACTGAGTAATTGCAAATAATTATTACCATTAGTTTTAACTGTTAGATCACCACATAAGCAGAAAAGCAAAAGCTCAGATGGTGTAGGGTAAGTCAGCCAACCACAAGCTGGCTAAAATTACTCATGACATATGATTTTGTTCATGTCAAAAAAAAACTTAACACTGGATAAAACTAAATGTGCCTACAGCTTAGTAATTTTTACATATCTGTCTCTTCTGAGATGTGACATGAGATAAGTCTCTATTAGAATGTGTCTCTGATATTCACCCCCATATTTCTTTACTGTTTGAAGTTTAAACATTCTGCCTTTGTGCCAAAAACTAAGGAGAAAAGACAGAAAACAGAATTTACAGTTGTTAGTTTTGAGCAAGGGAACGTAATCAATCCAGTTCTTGTGCCCATAACTGATGTTAATTGTCACTTAACTGCCATTGATAAGCACTTCAGGCACAAAAAGAAAAGCATTTTCAGCTGTGGAATAAAGAGAAACACAACTGTGCATTCTGTGCATGCTGGCAAACACTTTCCACAGACCTGCAAAACGATCATTGTGCAAACAATATAAACACAAAGATGAACATATAAACAGTTATAAATCACTGCCATCTGATGTCATATAAATCTACATGTAGGGACTGAGAATACAAAACGCTCTCCTCCTTTCTTGGCCTGTGAATGGTACCACTAAATCTCGATTAAAAAAATAAATAAATAAAAGGACATCATCTCATCTTGAAAAGCCATTTACAGCAAAGAGATATGTACATGGAAAATGTTGAATGTTGTTTCTTCTTGAGGCTTCCAAGGTAATATTTTATTTGGTCTTATTAATCACTGCATTTAAAAAAACATCCTCAATGGCAGAGCCAGGAGATGTTGTGAAAGAGCAAGACGAGTCCTTCTCAGACTGAGCTGGATGGAAAAGTCACATCACAACAGGAGCAGCCTGTGCTGGCTGGCTGAGGAGAGACAACAGCCAACAAACGGAAGGACATGGGAGGGCTGAGGCAACACAAGAAAACATCTTTATGGGTGGTGTGGGTACAATTTCACATCGACAAGACTCCCATCAAAGTATGCAATAACACAAGCAAAGTCAACAATGACAGTGTGAGTCCCAGTTTATATAAAGCTTCAGTTATCAGTTGTTGCATAGAGAGAAGATATTTGAAATGTGATGAGTAATGTACCCAGAGCAATTACAGCTGATGTGTGTGATTCATCTGAATATTTGTATCACTTTTGTAAAACAGCACCAGAACGAGCCCACTTTCAACTAAACATCTCTGATCGAGAGAATGGCAAACACAAAATAGCAGAGCAGCTGGAACCAATAGGAACCAACGGGTGAACAATCTCAGACTAAATCAAAATTATTTATACAGTGTAACTCGACAGTATCAGGACCCATGGCATCAGGCTGTTTTGCTGTTGGGAAATTGTTTACGTTTTTTTTTAACTGAATTTTTTTTTTTCTGTAGTCTAACCAAACTGTTCTGTACCTTACCCTCATCAAACAGGAAGCAATAACAAAACTTAAAAAGAAAGGAAAAAGGGGGGGGGGGGGGGGGGAATAGGGACTTACAGGGGAGCCAAACTACTTACTGCTTTGAATAAATAAAAAAAAAAGCACCTACATGTGACATTCCTGAACAAAAGTAACATGACTTATTTCACCATCCTCTTTCTAGAAGCAGGTTTGGTGAGAATAGCAGAGCATATAGCAGACAATAGATTTTAAAACAGGTATTTATGATGTGGTGCTTGATATGAATTAAAAGTGATATACCTGCAGTTTGGGAATGAATATACACTCACCGTCCACTTTATTAGGTCCACCTTGCTAGTACCGGGTTTGACCCCTTTGCCTTCAGAACTGCCTTAATCCTTCATGGCATAGATTCAACAAGGTACTGGAAACATTCCTCAGAGAGTTTGGTCCATATTGACATTATGGCATCACGCAGCTGCTGCAGATTTGTCAGCTGCACATCCATGATGTGAATCTCCCGTTCCACCACATCCCAAAGGTGCTCTGTTGGATTGAGATCTGGTCTCTGTGGAGGCCGTTTGAGTCCAGTGGACACATTGTCCTGTTCAAGAAACCAGTCTGAGATGATTCGTGCTTTATTACATGACGCGTTATTCTGCTGGAAGTAGCCATCAGAAAATTTGTGTTAACTAACAGTTGGACAGGTTTACCTAATAAAGTGGCTGGTGAGTGTATTTGTGTGTGTGTGTGGCGGGGTGGGGGGCATAAACTTCACAATAACTCCAAAATGTCTGTATTTACATGTAGCCCCAACAGCCTTGTTTCAACAATTTTGGCATATCCCTTTAAGTGATTTAACTAACTGTTCAGTCTGTGGGCAGCACGATGACTCGGTGGTTCACGCTTCTCATAGCAAGAAGGTTCCTGGTTCGAACCTGGGCAGGGTGGAGTTTCTGTGTGAAGTTTGCATGTTCCCCTCCGTGTGTTCCAGCTTCCTCATACAATCCAAAGACATGCATGTTAGGCTAATTGATGGTTCTTAATTTTCCATATGAGTTGATTGTGAGTGTGTGTGGTTGTTAATCTACATGTGAACTGGCCTCCTGTTCAGGGTGTTCCCCTGCCTCTTGCCTGAAGAGAGCTGGGATAGGCTGATATGCTCCAGCAGATCCCTATGACCCTAGACAGGACTAATTAGTTATGGATAATGGATGGATGTCCAGTCTACCTGCTCTGCAAAGGACTGGGTCTGCTAATAAGGTGGTAGCCTGGTAATCCTGTGTTGAGTTTTGAAGGTGATAATTAAATCAGCAGCATTATTTTAAATAGGAGCACCTTTATCATTTAAAATATCTTTGTACAAAAGTTGCCTTTATTTGAAATTGAAAGAGAAATGGGAACTGTTGAGAGAGAAGGAAAATAACAACACAGTACAGGGTTGTAGGCCAGGACCTGAACCAGCTGCAAGGAAGGCCTTCAGCACCTGCTCATCCAGTTGAGCCACACATCGCCCCAGGAGAACCTTTCTTAACAAAATTCCTCTTTATAATAGACTGCCTGGACAGAAAAAAGTAATTACCTGGCAAGAGTCTCCCAACGTACTGCAGTGATTAATGTTTTAACTGCTAACAAGTTCTTTAACCCTAAGCTCATGCAGTGGGGAGCTGCTCATTCCTCAAACAACTATGTCAGATGACACACCCTGGGATCATGGAAAAGATGTTATCTTGTTTCAGAAGGCTACACCAAGCAAACAAAACAGCAGAGGAAAATGTTGAAACTGATAAAATTAGATTTTAAAAACTGCCTAATTCATAATTAAAACCTAAAAAGGATAGAGGCGAACCGGCATCTTCAAGGATCAAATGTGATCAGAAAAAAATCTTGAATGAACTTTAATCGGAAATCACTGTAAAGATTTGATGAAATTTAATTGAAGAAAATCAACAGGAGAACTCACAGCAATGTTTGATACCAAAAAAATGAGAGGATTTCCATACACACTGTCAAGAAAACTCAAGAGACTGGTACAAAAAACCTTCAGTCTTTAAGAAAATCCATCTGTGATGGAAATCCGGGGATCACATAGCCTGATGACTTCAGACTTACCCTGATTAAAAAAAAACGATTATAGTGTTGGGACAAGAAGAGCACCAGATGAAGCAATGTAATCTTCATGCTTAATGCTTACTGTGGAAACCCGTGACAGCAGTGTTATGATCTGGGGTAGCTTCATTTGGTGAGGTCTGGTTTCAACAACATCATAACCCTCCATGCTGAAGTCAGCTGACTTCCTGCACTGGATGATCGTGCTTTTCCATCAACAGATTCTTTTCTTTCCTGATGGCATGTGCATAATTCCAAGAGGACAATGCTTGAACTCTAAAGGTTCAAACTGTGAAAGAGCATGAGATCATTTTCCCACATGGACTGGCAGCAAAGGAATCCAAACCTTGACACTACCGAGAGTCTTTGAGAAGTGCTGGGAAGACATTGAAACTCTTCCATCATCAATACGAGGTGATGACTTGATCTTGTTTGGCAACTAGAAATCTTATGGAGCACCAGAGTGGACCAGTCGCACGATTAAAGTAGGGGGGATGGGACAGGAAAATCGACTCTTTTCTTTGTTTTAAATTAACCGCTTGTTTAGGTGCTTGTCTCTGCGTATTAAAGTGCATCTGTATAGTACAGTATATGCACACTGTATGAAATTGGCTTGTATGTGCATGAGTTAATCACAATTCCTGCACAGTACTGAGGCCTTTCAAGGTGGTGGGTAAAAGACTGCAGCAGATGTGAGAAGATGAGGTCACTCACGTGCTGTCTAAAAGACTCACTATGATGCTGAATCACCTCACATGAATAGAGAGTGGAGGTGGAAGGCCAGGGGACAGCAAGAAATCCAGAAAGAGAGCATTACAACAGAGGGAATTAGTTGTTAGTATAATTTTTTCAAATAAAGCTTATCACAGGATTTGCAGGAAACAACGTACAAAAAAAAAAAAAACAGCTTGCTACGTGGGGTTACAGTGTTTTGTAACCAGCTGTGTCAGTGGAAGAAGCTTTATCAACAATCAGTAAACAAATGTGACAAGGTAGAATGAAAAGGTGTGTGTTAAACGAAAGAGCAACAGTGAAAAAAAAGCGGTTGAGTGTGAAATGAGCTGGGACAGTGAGAAGAACGCTTTGAGGGCCTCTGTCTCTACGGGATTTCTACCAGACTACTGCTTTCACTGCCAATAATGCATCTGTTTCTGAATACAGCAGAGACTATGGAAAATCCCCTGGCAGGAAGAGTCTCCATCACACACACACAGAGAGAGAGACCCACATACGTGAACAGAGAGACAGAAATTAACTCTGTAGCTCTAGCCTCTCTGTATCTGTTATATATTATATAAGAATCTATAACTTTGACCTTTGCTTCCAGATTTACCCCTTCATTTGGCCAGGCTTCATCCTTCCTCCAATCCTTCTCTGGCCTCACGTCTTTGTCCTTTTTTCTTTACCGGTAAGCGACTCCCCATACCACATTCAAGGGTTTTAAACTGATCCACAGACCCAGGCTGGTTCTTGTTACAGAGCTGTAGTCCAAACTTCATAACTCACTTTGGGCCATTTGGTCACCTTTTCAAACAGGACTCTACATGACATATGAAGTAGCTTACACATCAAGTTTTTTTTTTCTTCTCTTTTCAAAATGCCTTCTGTTGTGACATCGTCATTCTTTCCATGCTGCTTTCTGCTCCTAGTTTTCCATGTGGAGACGTGTTTTAACAGACAATGAAATAGAACCGACCAGAATGATGAAAGGATCCTGATGTATTCATGCAAAAAAACTACAGGTTAAGTATCTCTTCTGTCTAATATGATCTCAGGATGCACATATGACATGAAAGGTCAGGAGGGACCAGCTTGTTTAGATTACTGAATCCCACTGCACATGAGGGATTTAGATACTGGATTTTTATTTTTATTGTATTCATCAGATGTCAAAACAAATGATGTTTCATTATTTGACACCTGTCCAGATCATTTCATTCCAATTCTTGTTTTGGAGGGATCCGCTTCGAATGGACATATTGACTGTGAGAGGAACAAGTAAAACAGGAAAATCTTGACAACACTGGAAAGCTATTGCACAATTCTGACCTTAAAGATCTAGACCTTTTTTTTCTGTCTTGCCTGGTCTTCTGACTATGATAATTATGGGGTGGTGGGTGATGATTATTGACCAAAGTTGGTTTAGTATTGGGTAAGATTTTCCTGCCAATAATAAAACAGCTGCAGCATAATTGAAGGGGCACATTTCTTTGTTTTTTTTTTTTTGGTTTCTAAGTAAAAGTTGGGGTTTTTTTTTTTTTTTTTTTTTGCTGAGGTGGTCATGGATGAGAACATTATAGATGAAAAGACATTTTAATGATTACAAAGATTTAGGGAGAGAAAAATGATTGTTCTTTTTTGCATATTTCCAAATTGTGACAAGAAAATGATGCACGAAACTTAAAGCTTCAGCAGATTAACATACCATGTGGCGAATAGAATGTTATTTTCATTTTGAACACTTTCAAACATGCTTGTTTGAAATGATTTTTTTCCCCTTTGTCTTTTACCTTTTTACTGGCACTAAAGGGCCTGTGTACCCACTGTATCAATGTGCTGCAGGCCTGAAATGCAAAACCCTGCATTGCTGCAGCTGCAAACACAGACAGCTTCTCCTCGTTGGTTGAGGTTACTTATATCAGGATGATTCATTTCCACAGATGGGTTCTATACAGTGAATATGTTCACATGAAATTATACCAAATGTATGATAAATATCAGAAACATGTTCATATATTCAATACAATGATCCCTTATTTTTCGCGGTTAACGGGGACCGGCGCCCCCCCTGCGACAATCAAAATCCGCGATCTGGGGCCGGAGCCCCCCAAGCCTCAATAATGTGTTTAAAATATGTAGTAAATATGTAACTGTAGTCTTACTGTTACCTTCACAGCCTCTGGTCTCTAAACCATTGTAAACAAACTGCTGGTATTGTGCTATTTTTGGCTCATAATTAGCGGCTAATTTGCTAACAACAACAAAACAAAAAGTCCGGTTTTCTCTGCATGGAACAAGCACTTTATTCTGGCACTGCAGGAACTTGTAACATCACGCAGGTTGTATTGTTCAGCTCCTGTCGGTTAACAGAGAATGTAAATCTATACACGCTGGTCTGCTGTTTATGCTCACTACACTTTTCATCTAACCCTGTTTTCGTCTGCCGTCCCACGACACACACACTCCATTACCCATAAGGCCACATCATTACACATAAGACTACCTTCTTAAAGGGGCCAGACTGGCTCACTGCATTTCTTCACTGTGAGAGAACGCGCACAACATCCTGTGATGTTTCCGCTATTTCTTAAATTTTTTTTAAATTATATTATATATTTCTGAAAAAATCCACGAATAACTAAAACCGCGGAATTTAAACCACGAAGTGGCAAGGGATCACTGTAATCCAGTTTCTAAAACAGGTAACAGTGCCAATCACGGGCAGCTGAAATATATCATCTCAGTTTTCAGGCTTTAGGCCTTTCAAACACAATTTGATTAATTTTAGAGCAGCTTTGTGGAAATCTAAGTCAAGCTTTAAATGCAAGTTTCCTTCGGTATAAAGGGTGGGGTCCTCTGCAATCAATGACAAGTGCTCTCTGACCAACCACTCAGGCCACCCAGAGAGCTGAATTCAAGAAGTCAAAACAGCTTTTCAATGTTAAAAGTGTTCTGCACTCCACGTAATTATACTGACACCAAGGCACTCTTTTTTTTTGCCTTAACCCTCTTTGCTGATCAGTACCAGAAAACCCAAAATGAGATCATTTCTTACACTGCCCCTACTGGAGTACATGTGCAATTACACTTTATTCCAGTACAGCCAAAAATAAAAGGCTTGTTCCCCGGGGTCACACACGCCCCCCCGGCATTGTACCGCGCCCCCCAAGGGGTCGCACCCCACTATTTGAGAAGGACTGTCCCAGACGGAGGATTTGACAGAAACAAGGTTATTCTGTAACAACTGCCAAGTTGAACTCCCCGTTAAAAGTTTCTGCTGTTAGCTCAGAAATTACCTGTTTTAATGTTCTGATTGTGCTGAGCCACAAGCATTTTGTTGGATTTTGTTTGTAAACTTTTTTTACTTTTTATAAAAACAGGATGACATTAATGCCCTGGCAGTGGCAATAAGCTTTATTTTATGTTACATTTTTTAAGATGAGATTTACACTAATTATGTGTTACTGACAAGTACTGATGTTGAAAGTGTTTGAACAGCAAATGTTATGACACTTTAGTTCATATGGCAGCAGGACATTTCAATAAAAGTGCATTTTACACTACTTTTGAATTCATTATTTGATTTCGCGTATACAATGCGATTAATCGTGATTAATCAGGGAAATAATGCGATTAATCGCGACTAAAAATTTTAATCGTTGCCCAGCCCTAATTTCTTTATTTCTGTTCACAGCTGAGTAATTCCAACCTTAAAGATCTCCTTCTACTTCACTATCCCATCAGTGTACTTGACTCTCCACTCTGCTGGCTCTCTTTTGATTGTTAGAGGCTTTAAAAGTAAAATAGAGGGCCTTTAGTTATCAAGCAGCTCCTGGAGGTAGACAACCTTTGAACTTGGAAAATTGAGCTCAAACTTCCCTTTTTAATTAAATCTGTACTGTAATTAGAAGCTGGCTTGCATGAGCCATATTTCCTCAGTGTCCAGAGACTACTTTACTGTGAATTGGCTTTATTCAAATAAACTGAACTGTAGTTAAATCAGCTGAAAATGCATGGTCCACATAGAGGTAGATGGCAGTTTTCAAGATGTTTCCAGTCAACACTGTAGCCAATGTTTTTGGAAATTTGGTTGTCAATTTAGTCTTTTTTTTTTTTAAACCACTTTTGTTATAAGAGATCACCTGGAGGCATAGATAAATCCTTGTAAATGCAGTCACTTTGGGCCAGGAACACCTTATTTCAAGGAAGAAGTGGAGTCTACTGCTCATGAAGCCACGTTGTTGTATTATAATGCTCCAGTGTTTGGATATCATCCAGTTTCCCTTTGCTTCTTTCTCATCTCTTCTCATCTGACATCCTGAGCAGGCAGCCAGAAGGGATCTGCCGAGTGCTGACTCTCAGCAAAGAAGAAGAGAGGACAGCCAAATTTGGACAGAAAAACCTCTTCACTCTCATGATTAAACCCAAGGGAATTATTATTATTATATCAAAGTCAATTTGATTTAATTGTCAAGATGACTTATACAGAAACAAAGGAGGCAGCTTCAGGTGAATTATAAAAAGATAAAATGCATCCAAAAGCGTTCATTTCCAAACCTCTTTTTTTTTTTTAACAGTTTCTGGGTTTTCATAAAGCTTTTCACTTTTAAACTTCAAAAAAGGCTAAATGAGTATCATTGCTTCATAAGCCCATAAAACAACCCATAAAGCGATTAAATTATTGTTCATGTTACATATACAAGACTCTTGGGTGTACGGCTTGTCTCTCTGTATGAGCTACATTTGGCAGGTTTTTCATTTTTTGAAAAGAAAAGGCTGTGATTTCCATGTGGATTTGTTAAACCTAAATCAATCCAACACAAACCCAAATGACCCCAGGCCTGCAGTGATTTATCGCACTTTTCTGCCTGAGTGATGTCCACAAGCCTTTAGACTCACTGCAGCAAACAGTGACTGTTACATAACTGCAAAAAATTTAGCAGACCCAGTCACACCCTCACTGCTAAGGAAAGCTTTCCCTCTCTTTTCTTTACAACAGACTTTCTCAGTATGAGATTTTCAGAAGAGGGCGTTTGAAATTAACAGTGCCCACCTTTACTCTACTGAAACTCCTTCTGTCTGCCTGGCCTCTTCACCAGCTCTGATGAATCACCTACCAGGCTGGGGTATCAAACGCCTGCTGCATCAGATCCACTAAAATCTCTGATACCCGGCACTCCTGGAGCACCAGATTCAGGCTCAGCCCCAAACGGGGGCCATGGATTTAGAATTCTGTCACCCTCTCTGCCAGGAACAGCAGACGACAAACCCTGGAAAGTTTTAGCTCCTTTATGTTGACACTTCACTTTTCCAGTCCAAATGGGACAATGACAGCTTGTGCAGGGCAACAATGTGGGGCAGCATTGCTGGGTGGAGGCCAGTCTAATGGAGCACAGAAATGTGCTAACAAAGCTGAAACCATTGGTGAGAAAAAGATGTCACTAAAGAAGTTCAGCTCTGTTTAAGGAATCACACAAGCATGCATATTCTCACACCAAAAAGTTTGAGCAGGGTTACATTTCACAAAATATCTTATTGATGTGTTTATGCATTTCTCTCTCAACTAAACATTTATGCTTGAAATGCGTTAGATCGACAATGTTACAGAAGAAAAAAAGTCAGTATTTCTGCCAAATACTGTATACCTTGATGATGTAAGCCAAAAAATGTATTGCCGCCTCATGTGTAAATATATATTTGCATGTGTGTTTGAAGGACAAAAATCTGGAGACGTATGGGGACGGAGAAAGACAGATTTTAAAAAGACATAAATTTACCCACTTTTTTCCAGTCTTTCCTTCCAGAGGTTAAAAAAAAAATTCATCCTGTGCAAGTTCCATCTTTTTTTTTTTTTTTTTTTTTACGAGCTTCAGAAGAGGGAAATACTTTTTGGCACACCCTAACTTTTACAGAGCAAAAGTAGGCCACATTTAGACAAGCCATCAAATGATGGCAGTTTATAAATTGTGAGACTTCTGTTTTCAAAGGCCAGCAGTGTCTCGAATATGAAACGACTCAGGTTTGGGTTCTTGCACTTATTGCATTTCTTTCTTTTTTCAGTATTTTACCATCAGATTTTAGGATTTGAGGCCCATATAAATATCAATAAAATACCATCTGAAAAGCATCTCACCTCCTTGTGACTACAAAAAAAGGGAAAGATCTGGAATTAACCATTTCTACTGTCAATGTGTTCAGTCCTATTCATGGACAAGAATACAGGAGACACTTGAAGGATGAGATAAACCATCTGGAACAGGTTTGTAAATCTGTCCATATTAATTTGAATGTAACCTTTACTTAACAGTCACTATTTCTCAGTTTAACTACATACACATTTCCTCAGAAAGAAACCATCAAGAACCACAGCTTTAAAAAAAAAAAAAAAAAAAAAAAAAGGAAAACAAAAAAATCTTAGGGAACACTGCCCTCTTTTGGCAATATGGTATACAAAAAGTAGAGCACTAAGCAAAGTATTTGATGTCTTTCAAACACAAGTGCAGATCTCATAAATTTTACTTGACTTTATGAGCACAGCAGTGGTTTCTCACTGAGTGCTATTTTTCCGCTGAGATACTAATATTTTCATTGGGCTTCAGCCATCGTGGCCATGCTTTGGAAAAGAAAATCTACAAAGACAAATATATTTTTTTAAAAATGCATATTTACATATATATTTAGAAATAGTCATCAGGTAGCACCTCGGGAGATAAAAAGGTCAGACTTCTCAAGTTCCATTAATTTGCATGTATTTCAGATGTGGTAAATAACAGGAATCTATCATGCTTCAGTTGAACCTGTCTCAAACATCCATGATAGCATGACTGACCAGCCATACCATTAAATCCCCTGACAGCTGAAGTAAACTAGTAGTGCGCATACGAGAACCCTCAGGTCCTGGCACTAAAGTGACCCACTCCTTGCACCACAGCAGGACCCTTCCCCAGCAGGAAAATGCATCTCTTCTAAATAACAAAAAGTAGTCAAGAGTGACTAGAAGAAGCTGACAGAGCAAGAAGCACCATCCCAGCCTTAAGTTATCAGATCCCAAATATGACCTGGGGCCCTCAGGGTGCACTGCAATAGGTCTGATCCATGGAGACCTCACCCCACAGAACCTTAAAGAGCAGCTGTTGACATCCTGGAGCAACACATGACAAGACCCATCTTCATGGCCCCGAACTAAAAGCATTATTAGAGAGGCCCGCACAAATTTAAGAAGGTGATTTTAATGTTGTGGCTGATGGGAGAATATTGCCTAGTTGTCAAGATTTAAAAGTTATATAGAAGTAATACATTTCACCCTACTGGAGTATCTTACCAAGAGAAAGATGAAGAATGACACTTGTATAATTGAAATTCTATAATTTTATTATATTACATCAAAAACACGAACTGCAATGACATTCTCCGCTTTAATTGGACAAAAACACAGCTCACTGAATGTGCGCTCCTATTATGCTACCCATTATATGGGTGCGAGTAACAAAAGCCAGCTTTGATATTAAAGGTGGCTTTTTTTTGTGCGCTTTGAAAGTAAGGGTAATGGTTGGAAGGAGATCCGAGACAAAAAAACAACTGCAAATAACTTGTGTGTTTGCTTGAACCTGTATACATCTTTCTGTAAAGACACTATAATTTGGATCATAATGGAAAGCGTTCCAAGATGCTTTATTTTGATCCAATTCTGATTAAACTGAAAATTTTTTGTAACCACTATTTGATTCGGGTCACGGTGAAAAGGTGCAGTAAGGGAGCTTTGAGTGTAGAATTCTACTTTTTGGCTGTCTGAAGACGCTCGCTCACGTTCTCCCAGTTGATCACATTCCAGATAGCCTTCACATAATCAGGCCGCACATTCTTGTACTGAAGATAGTAAGCATGCTCCCATACATCGATGCCTAGAAGAGGGATGAGACCTGGGAGGGGAAAAAAACAAAATAAAACAAAGTATAGATTAAAAAGAATTCATTTTTGTTGGCCTCCATCTTTTCCACAGCCTTTTTTATACTAACCTGTTGTGCCCTGCAGCGGATCCTGATTAGCACAAGCAGCTATGCGAAGTCTTCCACTCTCCTTGTCGTAACCCAGCCATCCCCAGCCCGATCCCTGCACTGCCACCGTGACAGCAGACAGCTTCTCTTTCATCTTCTGAACAGAGCCGAAGTCTCGTTTGATGGCCTCCAATAGCTCGCCTAAAAGGCATTTCAGATAGATGGCTATAACTCAGGTGTAACAGTAATCATTCAAAGCAAACAGTTTCAGTGAAACTAGCTTACATAGTCTAAATACATTTAATACCATTTCTAGCAGAGTTGACTTGACAGTCCGACAACTAAATAAATATACGCATTTTATGGCATTCACATAACTTTTGCCATGCCACCATCCACCAGCTGCTCATGCCATTGGATCAAATACAGGCATGTTCAAAAAAATAAAATAAAATAAAATAAAAATAACAGGTGACCTTTACTTAAGGATGAAGGCAGAAAATGTTGTGCATGCTGGTTATAGGGAATTTCTCTGAAAATCTGAGTAAAATGGGTCAATTTTTGAGTTGATTAAGAAAAAAAAAACAGCATACTTTGATTTAGAAGTTGATTGAAGGGGGCAAGAACGCCCCGCAAAGTCCTTCTGTTAAGAAAAAAAAAGGGATTGTGCTAAAGAGGTTACAATTTGCCAAAGAACACATTGATTGGCCAAAAGAGAAATGGAGCAACATTTTGTTGACTGATAATGATAATAATGAAAGCAAGGTTGTTCTTTTTGGGTCTAGAGGCCACAGACAGTTTGTCAGATGACCCCCAAACACTGAATTCAAGCCACAGTACACTGAAGACAGTGAAGCATGGTGGAGCAAGTATCATGATATGGGGATGTTTCTCATACTACGGTGTCAGGCCTGTTTATCACATAACAGGGATCATGGATCAGTTTGACTACATCGAAAAAACTTAAGGTAGTCATCTTGCCTCATGCCCATAACACACCATTAAATGAGCAGCAGCTTGGGTCCAGGCCAACAAGATTAACATTACAGAGTGGCCAGCCCATTCCCCTGACTTCAATCCAATAGAAAACTTGTGGGCAAAACCAAGAAAGGCAGAGGAATTGTAGAATGTGGTTCAATGGTCCTGGACTGGAACACGTGTTCACAGGTGCCAGAAGCTGGTTGACTCCATGCAACATAGATGTGAAGCAAGTTCTCAGAAACAGTGGTTATATAACTAAATGACTTCAGTGATTCACAAGAAAGCTAAATCTTCAAGCACTTCTTAGTTTATACAGTAAATGTTTAAATATGTGAATTATAATGCAGAAACTTCTATTTTTTCTTTTAAAGCCTTGTATTCCTTTTTTCTTCACTTTCTGTAAAGTAACAACAAATTTGATACAATTTTCCTCATGCTTTGATTTGGAACAGAATGTGCACTATTCCAATACACTTAATACCAAATACATATGGATATAAAAGCCATTAGCTATTATAGGATTTTGCTATTATAGTTATTATAAGGATTTTGAGTTCTACTCACTTTTTCTCTTTGTTTGAACACACTATTATTTTGAACACAATTGTATGTTAGAAATCAGATCCTTCATATTTGGACTTCAGTTTCTATTATGTTGATGATTGAGCTCATTTGGGTGTATCAAATGAACCAGTATGAACTGGGGGCAAAGAATTTGTGGTGGTGAGAAGAACTACAATTTCATGGGGTTAGTTTCAAGTTTCACCTTGTGGTTCACCTCCACTGTTTGGTGAGAGGTTTGTCCAGAAGATGGTGTGGTTAATGTGGCCTCCACCGTTAAACTTCAAAGCAGGCTGGAGAGCAACCTGTGCAGTCACATCACCTAAAATACAAGTCAAATGTATCCAGGTAGATCAGTGTTTGTCAAACCTGACACATTATTTACAAATATTTAGGACAATACATTCTGAACAATAGCAGGATATCCCAGTCACAGATGGTGATTAAAATGAAAACCTGAAGTAACAGGTTAATGCTTATGACTATGGACTCTTGTCACCAATTACATGTTGAGAGGAATGACTACTTGATTTTATTTTGCACTTGTACCCTTAGCAAGGGCCTCTTGATACTTCTCTTCTGCAATGTTGAGGTTGTTGACATATGTAGCATGATGCTTGCTATGGTGCAACTGCATTATCTCTGCACAGATGTGGGGCTCCAGGGCCCCATAATCATACGTCAGGTCAGGAAGTGTGTGCTTCTGCCTTGATGCAGATATATGATTTATAGTTTGGCTGAGGCTGGAAGCACATCTGAAAATAGGCAAAGAAAATGAACAGCGTTAAGTAAAGTATATGGGTCCACAAGTTGTTATCTCAACTACCAGACACAGGAGTGTTAAGCTACAGCAACTTGAAACATGCTTATTTCTATTCGATCGGCTTGAAGCAAACTGTTTGATTTGACCTTAATGCCTGGTGTTGGTTCAAGATTTATACAGCTGATACACTATGTGGACAAATATTAGCTCAATGAAATGCTCGCAACGGCAATGAACCTTTTTTTTTTATTTTAAACTACCCAAATTTAACAACATTCTGTGTACAACTTTCCGTAGTAGCTCATGTATAAATAAGCAAATACAGTTGAGCAAAATCCTATCTTTGGTGCGACATAAGTTGACCTAACTCAGCTGCTAAACTAAGTTAGCATCCTAGCAGCTAACTGTTAGCTCTCAACAATAAACAGCTATTTAAATTTCAGGTTCAACTACGACTAGCAGAATTCGGGTCATCTAATCCCTTATATACGTTGGGCTAAAAAAATGTTCACTTTGTGGCAAGCTGACACTCATCTTACCTGCGTATCTGCGCAACCCTGCAAAGCATGTTTGTAATAATGTACAGTGAATAGACGGACCAGAGTAGACGCGCTGGTATCTAACTGCCCTTGAAGTGTGCAATTTCAAGTTGACAGCGAAGGAGACTGTACCATTATCAGCAGAGAGGGGTGCTCGGTGTTTACAAGAGTTGGCAAGACCGATTTACGTAGGCCTTTTTGACCTAAATAATGCATGTAAAAAAATAAAATGAAACAAATATATATATATATATATATATATATATATATATATATATATATATATATATATATATATATATATATATATATATATATATATATATATATAATTGTAATGTAATTAAGATTACATTTAGATACCCCTCTCCAGCAACCTTAATATCACGTGAGATCAGAGGAGTTGATGGTGTTTGTGGAGTTTATGGTAATTATAGTTTTAATTTACAAATTGTCAATGTACTATGCTACAGTTAAGCTTGACACACACCTAGTGAAACTAAAATAAATACACAGTAATAAGATGCATTATAGCCATAATGATAAATATAAGTAATCTTTTCGTGTCAGCTATAGTCCAAAATATTTTTAAAATTTAGAAGCTGCAGGCACGTGAACGTCCCACAAATGTAAGGCAGGCAACGCTGGAGATCGTCTATATTAATGTGGTGAATCACTCTGAAATGCCTAAACGGTAACTAATGTGTAACTATACCAAGGCTGACTGTATTGTACAGTAATTATGTCCGACCTAATCTAAAATGCGATTTCTTGTTTATATGATATCATTAAAAGCAGAAAAAAAAAAAAGCAGATAAAAATTTAAAAATAATAAAAAAGAAGTGCATAATAGTTTGACAAAGCCCGAGAAAAACCCTTTAAGCGTCCTATTTTATCCAACAAGTCGTCCAAAGCGAAAACATTTTACTAGCTGGAGCCAAATTCATTTTGTGCATAAAATATTACCGTTTTTTTTTTTTTTTTTTTCGTACCATAATGGATTTTAGTCAACTAATCGTCTTGGATCTTAATACACAACAAATCTAAAATTTAAGAGTTAAGAGTTGAAAATTAAAAAAAAAAGAAAAAGAAAAAAAGACAAGCTTAACCCTGAAATTGAACTCTGATATCTTTTCAATCGCACTTTGGGATCCCGAAAATATTTCTGAAGTGAGACCTCCTCAATTCATCTCAGATCTTTGGTATTAGTCCGCAGCAAACTGAGTGCAGCGGAGAAGCTGCACAGCCATTCTGTTCTCTGCTCGGCGAAGAAGATGATGATGACTTCGCCGAAACAAGACTGCAACGTATAAATTCACAGAGAATTATTACGTAGCTGTATTGTTCCCTGCCACAAACTGTTTGCGAAACCGAGGGACTCTTGAAAGATCGAAAGAAAGGGGCCCGGTGAGTGTATTGGTGGCGGCAGGCCTGATGTCTGCAGCTAAGAGCCCGCTAGTTTCAGGAAAAGGAGCATAAGGGAGGGAGGTATTTCCTTCACCGCCATTTTGTTAAAACAAGGAGACGAAATAGAGCCAAGAAATGCACGCTGCCTGGCCGAAGATTAAAAAAAAAGAAAAAATAGCTTAAACCCTCAGGGTCATACTGTTTATATATTTATATATGTATCGTTCACTGGGGAATGCTAAATGTTATTAGCAATCCAGAGTTAACCTTGGTCAGCCTCTTTAATATTCTAGCTGTTCACCGCTGTTGGCTGCCTCACAAGGCAACATCGAGCTCAACAACTCCTATAAACTGGCTGTGTTGACTTTGAATTGGTCGACCATCTGGTTAAATTAATTACCATGCATCATTGGTGTGATACTTTCGTCGAAAACCATATCGCATGCAGTGATTTGAACACGTCTGTCATACATGCCATATTTCACTGCGTGCAGACAGCCATCACGGTACAGCTGAAAAGATGATGCAGTGGCTTAAGCACACAACATCAAGCTGTAATAACTGATGATTCTCTGTCATATATTTACTTCCTAGAGTTCACAATGACCAACGAGGAACCTTTGCCCAAGAAGGTTGGTGTCTTGTTTTCTCTACATATTGTAAAGATCACGTTTTATTAACCAATTGGTGTCTGAAAATGATTACAGGGTTCATCATCTAAGCAGTTCTTGTTTTTTTTTCTCTTTCCTCACAGGTTCGCCTCAGTGAATCTGATATGAAGACTTTGACCAGAGAAGAGTTGTGTACAAGGTAGATAATTTCTCTGCAGTTGTGATGAAGGATATGGTGTGGACAGTTATTATCTATTTGAACTGTTAAAACAAATACTGCATTCTTCTCAGGTGGAAGCAGCATGAATCATATGTCCAGGTCCTGGAGGCAAAATACGCAGAGCTGTGTTGTAAGTACATATGTTGAATAATCCAGTACCACATAGTATATTTTATTTTTCTTGCCTAGTATCAGAAATGAAAGTTTGCCCTAATTGACATAATGATATTGCTACTTTTGACAGCCTGCGATAAAAGAATATTTTTGTGATACAATTGCCTCTCTTCCTGTTGTCACTGTCTTAGCCAATGATGTGCCAGGATTGAAGGAGTCAGAGGAAAAGCTCAAGCAGCAGCAGCAGGAATCTGCACGCAGAGAGAACATCTTGGTCATGCGACTTGCCACCAAGGAGCAGGAAATGCAAGAGTGCACGGTGCGTATCCATTTGTCTTTCTCATTTAATGTTTTTTTATATAATAATGGAGAAGTCAGTCTTGATGTGTCTCAAAGTAAAAGTGTTTGAAGTTGTCCTCAAATAAATGAAGGTTTTAAACACTACCTTTAGTAGCCAAGGAACCACCTCGAATTTGGTTGAGCTGTTATTTTCCTCATCTCCTGACCAAATAGAACCAGACAATTTGTCTGACTGAAACACACACTCCAAATATTTCATGCGTATAATAATAGGGGCAACCCGACTACCGCTGAATATCACAGGTAAAGGGACAGAAGTCTCACTCATCTGGGGCTTTGCAGACATGGGTCTCTCTTCTGTGGCTTCCTCTAGTTATTCAAGTCAAAGTAGACAGGATCACCACTTTGCCTCACAGTCATTGTTGATCTGTTCCTTTGCTGAATTGACGGGAGCATAGCCTGGAATTTCATGTAAGGTTCAGCACGTCAATACTCTCCCCTGTTTTGTTCTTGCTCTTGTGCAAAATCACCGCCTTCTGAGTCAGTGGGAGTTCTCATAGTCGCTACAAGACCGCATGTTTACATGACACGCAAAAGCCCCAAATGCAGTGGTAAAGACTGGTGCTGCCACCTAGTGGGTACCATTTTTGGGGTGCTCAGGGTTCCCCTGTTGATGCAACTACACAATGCCCTTCACTGGAGTCTGATGTGCACTTCCCTGGAAATGTGACCACGTACTGGCTTGACATGGATTGATCCTGATACATTTTTCCAGCTCATACTGCTTTCTCGCCATTTTCAGACTGGATAGACAGATTGCTGTGATTTCAGTTAAGGTAACTTGTTCAACATTTATCAGCTCCAGCTTGCACAAAAACTGCTCTGTTTCAGTCGCCATGTCTGAGGTGCATGAATGGAGTAGACAAAACGAAGGTCAGCACAGAATAACCAGCACTGCCAACTACTGTTGGCGGCATAATTACAGAGCGACACAAACACAACACCACATAAGTATTCACTGCATAAGTGTTAGCAGCTATACCTACTTCATGTGGTTTTGACACAGAAGTATAATTCAAGCTTTAGTTCCTCTTATGTTTGTTTTTTTGTCAGAGTAATTGAAAGAGCCGGGACTATCCTTGTAGTCATCCAGGATCCTGAAAAGTGGGCTAAAGCGGAATCGTGTCCATCTTTTGGTCTTATCACACTGACAGCTCAGTTGATCATCCAGTGGATTTATAGCAACACATGCCATTCCTGAAGAGCAACAGAGCTCAAGGCACAAGTTAGAGACGAGATTGGAAAGGTTTTAAACTTGGTTGTCTTTTGTTGGCCCTTTGGCATCTTATGTAAATATGTTTAAAGTAAATTTGATTTAAAACATAACGTAAATTTCACTTTGTCAGATAAGTTGTTTGCGTTGTATGGCTGTAAAGCAGTACACAGCTGATACAAGAAAATCAGAACGGGAGTCTAAAGTTACTTTCTGTGGTTTTTGCTGATAGTTGGGACGGAAGTTGGCGGAGCCAGATTATTCCTAGAGATAATCAAATATCCCTTCAAAAAGGAAACTGATATTTTAACATGAAGAAGAAGGAAAAGCTCTTTGATGTTGCTTTAAATCTGTGTACTGATGTAAACTGCCGTGGAACTGATAACAGTCCCAGAGAACATCTCTACCTTCAGTCATCACTAACACCCGTTTGTTTCATCCTGCAGACTCAGATTCAGTACCTCAAGCAAGTCCAGCAGCCGAGTGCAGCCCAACTGCGGTCATCCATGGTGGATCCAGCCATCAACTTGTTTTTCCTCAAAATGAAGGCAGAACTGGAACAGACTAAAGACAAACTGGAGCAGGCCCAAAATGAACTGAGTGCCTGGAAATTTACACCTGATAGGTAAAGACAATCAAAATAACTCCCCCCTCAAAAAAGTCAAGACTTCCTCACGTCCCCCAACCTCACTCTCACTGCAGGCATGCAGGAACAATGGTGGGGGGGAGACTGACAAATGCTGTACTCACCACGAGGCTCAGACTTTACAGAAAGCCAGTCACTGCAAAACAAAACTGCTTTTGTACTCTCGCACCGTGCCCGCTACATATCACATAACCTAAAGAGAAAAGACAGAATTGTCAGGTGACACTTGTGTTTCAGCTCTCTCCCCTCGTTATCCCCTCAACGTCCAAGGGCCTGAAGGAGTCCGGACTGTTCTGAAGAGGTGGTCACTCACTTCCCAACATGGATATGCTTTCTGCACCCCCTCAGCTAAAACCAGACAGTTCACATATTAAATAGGGGGGGGTTATGTAGGAGGTTGTGTCAGGCAGGAAGCGCCCTGACCTAAAGGGATTTTTAAACATTTAAAGACAATTCAAACGTTTTTTTATAAAGACATTTAACTGTGGATCAACACCACACAAATACCTGCTAGTCTTCCTGAGAAATGTAAAGACTCTTTGGACAATCTAGATACATTCTATTAACATGAGGAGATTTTGTAGGATTTAAAATTTAAGAATTTGGGGAAGAGACATTAGAAATGAAAATAAGACTGTGAGCGGCGCCAGATCCTCGGTCCACAAAGGGACTGTGGTTCAGACTTGAGGGTCCATTCGCCTGTGTCTTAGAACATGGGCCTACACACGGTAGTGTATTTCTGTCTTATTTTGTAAATTGTTCCTTTTTAATGCCATCTAATCTGATATCTCTCTTGTTTCTCAGAAAGAAACACTTACTGCAGTGTGTGTGAACTAAGAAGCATGATTGGCCCTTATTTACCAGAGTGTGAATGTTTGCACAGATTTCTGTGATGAGTGAAACCTCTCTTAATTTCTCAGATGCTGAAACACACTGCCGTACGTGTACTGAATCCACTTATGAAGTTGTGAATGCAGATGTCCTTAGCAAGTCATGTTATGAATAGAAGAGGATGTGTTTATTGCAATCTGTGTATATTTGTGATTGACCAAACAATTTCTTCCACAGCCTAGAATCTGGGCCAATTAGCCTTTTTATTCCCACCTATATGGTGAAGATATTTAACTGTTTATGCAGTGAATGAGTTGTGGAATTGGTTTTGTTTTTCCAGTCTTTGAAAACAAATTTATAATCACCTCTCATACAGTGAGTTATGAGACGATGAGATTTGAGGAGGCAGTGTATCTATGAAGGCTTAAATACTGCTTTTAGAAAATGAGTCAAATTTTTTAATGCTTAACTGAAAATAACTGGTAAAATAGGAGGTCAGTAAATACAATTGACTTAAGCACATGATCACTTTTTAATGACATTGCTTTTTTTGATTCTTGAACGTCACGTTAATGAATATTATGGGTTTTATACGTTGAATTTACTGGTAAAATGTTTACATTTTCAGTCATCTCCATAGGTGACATTGTAGGTATTTATATACTAAATGGATGGCAGTTAAACATGGTTTTAAAAGAATGACTGTGTTCAGTTTTGGCTTATGGATTAGGACATTTTAAGAGTGTGGCCACAAAAACTGCTAATATTGTATTACAGGTGTGCCAGACTTCTACATTATTTCTTGACCTGTTGTAAAGTTGAACAAACAGCAACTTAAGCTGTTTGTACTGTTGAAACACTTGCACTTTATGTACGCGGAGGGAGGACTACACAAAACCCTTGCCTGGGCCTCAAGTATGCGTTGCTTGATAAATACTCAGATATAGAGACTGAAGGGTTTTGGGTTGTTTTTCTTTTGTTGTTTTTTGTTATTGTTGTTTGTTTGTTTTTTCTCCCCCCTTTTGTGGTTTTCTTAAAAAAAAAAATCATATTACTCTGCTCTTTTATCAAATTAGTCTGCTCTTACACTCAGCTTTTTCTTCTCACCCCATGTTGCAAGGATATTTTAGATTGATAGAATTGTGGCTTGATTTATTTATTTTACAATGTTCATGTTTCCTCCCTGTGTAACAGTTAATCCGGTTAGAGTAAACCAAAGAGTGCATTAATTTCATAGAACTGTTTGCTGAAAATGTTTGAGCTATAATGAGTTCAGCGGGTTTTGTATTCCTCTTCATAATTTTAACTTTTAATTTATGTAAAGGGGGGGAAAACAAAAAAACAATTTTTTTTTTGTACTTGAACTAATTTGCAAGACTTGATTTTACTTGTATTTGTATTAAGGAGACCCATTTCAGAAGGTTCTTGATTATTTCACATTACCTGCAAGTCCATCAGCTTGAATGAAATTGAAGTTTGGATTAATCAGTATTGACCAGGTTGAATAATGTCTGTTGACGCTTCAGAAGTTGGGGAGCTGGTCAGGCAACAGGAACAGGTCACAGTCTCTTTCTGCCTGTTATGTTTGACTCCTGGTTCACTGTGTGATGTGAGACTCATTTCCCTTACAGCCAAACAGGGAAGAAACTGATGGCCAAATGTCGAATGCTGATTCAGGAAAACCAGGAGTTGGGCCGGCAGCTGTCCCAGGGACGCATCGCCCAGCTGGAGGCTGAGCTGGCCCTGCAGAAAAAAGTACAGCGAAGAGCTCAAGAGCAGTCAAGATGGTGAGAGCACGAAAAGCTTCTACACCTACATATAATGTTTGCACCTTTTGAAATTTTACTCTTCAAGTTGATTTATGACTGTTGTTTTTTTATTTGTTAATTAATTAATTTATTTTTGTTCCTGAACAAAACAATTTCCAGAACTGAATGACTTCATTATCCAGCTAGACGAGGAAGTAGAGGGAATGCAGAGCACCATCCTTGTCCTGCAGCAGCAGCTGAAAGACTCGCGTCATCAGCTCTCTCAGTCCCAGGGGACCTTGACTGGCGCAGGACCCAGTAGGACTTCACCAACAGCATCTAACTCATCTGCTGAACCATCCGCTCAACCAGAGCAGGCCAGTGCTCCTTCTGAACCAATGGGCAAAGACTATGGAAGAGTGTCCAACGGTCCAAGCAATGGCAATTCATCCCAGAGGAGCGAGACCACCACACCCAGCCTGTACCGGGAGGTCAGCAGCACTGAGGAAGATTTTCCAATGTCCCCCATGGTCTCCAGCCCCGGTGAAACTGAGACCAAACTCTCCAACCACTCGGAGGAGGTGCCCGGGAGTCGGACTACTTCCAGGAGAGCTGGAGGATCTGTGGGTTTCGGGAACCAGCTGAGTGCAGGGTATGAGAGCGTGGACTCTCCGACAGGCAGCGAGACATCGTTGACTCAGCACTCGAATGACACAGACTCCATCACCGATCCCCATGAGGACAAGGCTGCCCTGGTAACCAAGGGCGGTAGGACTGCAGGGTCACGGCACGCTCAGAATGGCCTGGACTCCAGCACAAGCGATGGTGCGGTCTTGTAATGTACTTTAACGTGTACTGTCTTTTTTTTTTTTTTCTTTTTTTTTTTTTAAGTATATATATAATGTGTGTGTGTGTGTGTGTATATATTTATATACACACACACACACAATATACAAACAAGGCAATGGAAGAGTAGTCTGTATCACAGCACTGCTGTCAAATAAGTTTTTTCACACTGTCCCCTTGCGTATCGTGATGCCTTTGTCACATTCGTGTTGCTTAACAGGGATATAACAGGAAAGGATTAATGTTAGATTTAAATTGCGTGGATGTATGATTTAACACTAGTATGTTTCACTGATGTTCATTTGAGCATGTCTGTGATGTTTGAGCTCTCGACTCTGAAATCAGGCATCTGGTGTTGTAACCCATCGTGAGGTTTGAATTACAGTAGCTTCACAATATTCAAGGAGATCTTTTTTTTTTTTTTTTTTTTAGATGTTGGCCTGTGTGTTGTTTTTTCCCCTTTTTTAAGTACTTTTTTTTTTTTAATTGGCAAAAAAATTCTGTTTGAAACATTCTGCTGAAATGTGAGTTGTTCTTTTGAAATGTTCATATTCTGATTTCAGCCTTTTCATGTACTGACCAAATATCAATAAAAATTTCTAATACCACAGAGTGAAAGCCATTATTTAATAGCCATTAACAACTTAGTTTTAATTGTTGGGATGGAGTCATTACATTATGCAAGCATTATCTGGTAGTTTTGAGAAAGAAAATGGTATGCAAATTAATCATAGTTGAAAGTGGGGGGATAAATACATGTAAAACTAAGATAAGTAGTGTTTTAACTTATAAAGCAGAAATTGTTATTAAATCTCAGGAAGACAGTTAAGCGTCATAAAACTTCAGAACAGGCCACATAATGTATGTATGGCATACTGTTAAATCCCAAACTGCATACATATGGTGCACTTTTCAGATTTTTCACATCCAAGTGATATAGTAAAACTATTGTCAATAATAGAATATTTAAGAATTAATTCAAATTAAACTATACTAGCAAAGCCTAAAAAAGCAGGTTATGTTCATATAAAACAATTGGAATGTGAATTGGCTGTTTTCTTGACAAGTTAAATTATGCATACTCCCAACCACACAGTGGCGCTGTAGGTGAAACCAGATACAACTGTATAAATAGCATTGAAGCATTGAATCCGTCATACAGTATCAACAGAGTAGACGGGAATAGTATTAAGAAGCTGGTACTCTGCTCCAATCCTACTCCTGTAAAGATGAATGCCGAACCCGTGGTGATCGTTTCTGCCAGACGGACTCCAATTGGTAAAGTCGACTCTGTTGAAAACACAATTTAAAAAGGTTTTCTGACATTTCTGCTACACTTTTCGTGCATTGTTGCTTGCTCCTTCTGCTGTCAAATTTGCTGGGCAGGAAGTTCTAACTCTATACTTGTAACGTTTTTCATTGCACACATTTATGTATTGAAAAAGTCGCTTTAATTGATGAATTTCACGTTTTAAATGTGGCAAAGCGATCGGCCCCTTCCTTTTATTACGCAGAGTAGTCTCTCAGCTGTGATTGGTTCGCTTATGTTTCCGCAGTATTCTGCGGCCACCCATTGGCTTGCAGTCATAGTGCCACGGAGCACGAGCCTGCTATGATTGGCTACCTACAATATGTCCTGTTTGACTCGATCTAATTGGGCGGACTTACGCTGATATGTGAATGAATTAATTTGCAAATAGATAATTTCCTCCTGTAAAGTCAGTTCTTTATCAGCACATTTCTAGATGTCAGTATCAAAAGAAAAAACAACTTGATTTTGACAGAAACATAATAATAATTAACATAAAAAAAGCCTATTAATCATCCGTATAATTACCTGTTGGAGACATTGCTGAGCAAACAGGGTTAAAGTAGTTTCCAATGAGATATTATTGCTTATAAGTCACTGGGCTCAATTCTAGTTTGTTGTTGTTGTTTTTAATATATATCCTTAGTAGAAACAAGTGTCTTGTTCAAACTCCATCATATATAATAAGTCCAAAATCTTAAATTCAAAGGTGCAACAGTATGAGTTAACTAATTTAGCTTTTTTTAAGAATTTTCAGTTAATGCTGAGTATCTTTTTCTGGGTCATTTTATTGCAACAGGCAGCATGATATGTTGCCACAGTATTCGCTTCAGTATCAGTAACAGTACTGACAGCTTTTTCATCAGTCAAACCAACAGCAACAAAATTATAATTTCTGAGAACAGCTCGATACATTCAAATGAGCTGTGTTGGGCTAAGAAAAAAAAGTTTCAGATAGCTGTGGCTCCTTTAACTACAATGTAATTACTTTCCATTTTTGCACAGGGTCCTTGAATGGTGCTCTGTCCACGGTACCTGTGAGCGACCTGTGTTCAGCTGTGATCAAGGATGTTCTGAAGCGGGCTGGTGTAAACCCAGCAGAGGTCTCTGAGGTTATCATGGGACATGTCCTAACAGCAGGTAAAATCTAAGAAAATTTTCAAGGTCGTAGATTAATGTGTCACACTAACAGCTTGATTTGTCGTTGGGATTATTTCTTCTCACTTAGCCATAAAGCTTCCTCATGGCATTTTTCCTCCTCTCTTTCTCCGCTCTCAGGTCAAGGACAAAACCCAGCCCGACAGGCCAGTGTTGGGGCAGGCATCCCTTACCCTGTCCCTGCGTGGAGCTGCCAGATGATTTGTGGTTCTGGGCTGAAAGCTGTGTGTCTGGGAGCTCAGTCTATCCAGGCGGGAGAGTCCACTGTGGTTGTGGCAGGTGGCATGGAGAGCATGAGTAGGGTCAGTATTAAGAGTATTGGAGAAGTATACAAATGAGGCAAAGGAGCAAATGGAAGTTTGAATTGCCTTCTGTGTCTCTACTCAGGCTCCTCACACTCTACAAATGAGAGCAGGAGTGAAAATGGGTGATGCCTCCCTGCAGGACTCCATCTTGGCCGACGGCCTGACAGATGCCTTCAATGGCTACCACATGGGAATCACGGGTATGAATTTATATGATAATTTAACAACACAGCCAGATCTCTGTATTGTAGCGTATAACATATTACTTGTGATAAATCTTTTATCAGCTGAGAATGTAGCGAAGCAGTGGGGCATCAGTCGAGAGGAGCAGGATCGGTTTGCTGTCCAGTCTCAGAACAGAACGGAGGCCGCACAGAAAGCAGGATATTTTGATCAGGAGATAGTCCCCATCATGGTGCCATCCAGAAAAGGTAGTGATTTTCTCAGTGGTGTTGTAATAATTTTGCCACTTGATCAGCCTGTAAATGGTGTCACTGGTGTTTGCTCTCCCCCAGGTCTGGTGGAAGTGAGGGTGGATGAGTTTCCTCGACATGGCAGCAATATGGAGACAATGTCCAAACTCAAACCGTGCTTCATCAAGGACAGCAGTGGCACAGTCACCGCTGGGAACGCTTCAGGTTCCAGAGTTGCTTATAACCCATGCATGAAGATGATTTATCTCAGATCAACTGTCTCCAGTTGACTAAGACAAGCTATAAAGAGATGATATAAAACGCTTTTTTGCTTTCTTACAGGCATAAATGATGGAGCGGCAGCTACTGTCTTAATGAGCCAATCAGAAGCTGCGAGGCGGGACATAAAACCCATGGCCAAAATCATATCATGGGCTCAAGCTGGCCTTGATCCTGCTATCATGGGAACTGGGCCAATACCAGCTATCAGGAAAGCGGTGAGAAGTCAAGACTGATTAAATATAACACATGAAAATGCTTTTGCACTTTTTTTCTTTTTCTTTCCCTCTCATTGTTTTAGTATCTCTTATTGTCTTTCAGGTAGAAAAAGCAGGTTGGCAGTTGAACCAGGTGGATTTATTTGAGATCAATGAAGCATTTGCTGCACAATCAGTAGCTGTAGTCAAAGAACTTGGTTTAAGTGAAGACAAGGTGATTCCTCAACTGTCTGAAGTTCACACACACTCATAATACACTCACCGGCCACTTTATTAGGTCCACCCCGTTTGCCTTCAGAACTGCCTTTGTGGCATTCTTAAGAGTTTGGTCCATATTGACATGACAGCATCACACAGTTGCTGTAGATTTGTCGGCTGCACATCCATGATGTGAATCTCCCGTCCACCACATCCCAAAGGTGCTCTATTGGATTGAGATCTGGTGACTGGAGGCCATTTGAGTCCAGTGAACTTTCATGTTCAAGAAACCAGTCTGAGATGATTCACTCCTTATAACATGGCGCATTATCCTGCTGGAATTAGCCATCAGAAGATGGGAACACTGTGGTCATAAAGGGAAGGACATGGTCAGCAACAATACTCAGGGAGGCTGTGGCGTTGACACAATGCTCAGTTGGTAGTAATGGGCCCAAAGTGTGCCAGGAAAATATCCCCCACCAGCAGCCTGAACCGCTGATAGAAGGCAGGATGGATCCATGCTTTCATGTTGCCAAATTCTCACCCTGCCATCAAGGTTTGATGTGTTGTGCATTCAGAGATGCTCTTCTGCATACCTTGGTTGTAACAAGTGGTTATTTGAATTACAGTTACCTTTCTGTCAGCTCAAACCAGTCTGGTCATTCTCCTCTGACCTCTGGCATCAACAAAGGATTTGTACCCACAGAACTGCTGCTGACTGGATATTTTCTTTTTGGGACCATTCTCTGTAAACCCCAGAGATGGTTGATTGGCTGATTTGAAACGTGCATTAATGAGCATTTGGACAGGTGTACCTGATAAAGTGGCCGTCATATAGCCAGGGATACTTTTTGACACGTCCCTGGCTTTTGAGACAAGATGTGCATTTTTCATCTTGTGAAAATCTGTCCTCAGGTTTAATAGACATAAATGTTTTTCTCCTGTTCCATAGGTGAATGTGAACGGTGGTGCCATTTCTCTGGGCCATCCCATTGGCATGTCTGGCTGCAGAGTGCTGGTGACGCTGCTGCATGCTCTACAGAGGACTGGGAGAAAGAAAGGAGTGGCATCCCTCTGCATTGGAGGAGGGATGGGTATCGCCATGTGTGTAGAGATGGTTTGAGATGAAAATCTTATACTGTTAAACCTTTGCACTTAAGCTAATTTCTAATTTTTTTTGGAAATAAGGGATAATGAATGTTTACATTTAGTAGTATGTAAACATAGTTTATCTGGCTCCTTTCGGTCACTGTACCTAAACCTAAAAGTATAGCGTAATCTTAATCCAGCAGTTTCTCTCCATAAACTTAAAATTCCCTCAGGTTTATGTTGAGAACAGATGAAAGCTAGGTCTTAAATATCTTGTCAGAACAAATCATCGATATCCTGCTTATACTAACAGCTTACACATAAATTGTAAATAAAAATGGTACAGACATGGTAATAGATGTGCCGAACTGGTACGATACTGCAGGCAGTAGTTGTTGGCAAAACTGAACTTAAGTTTTCTTTCAAGCCAGCTGCTTTTAGTTGTAACTTTTGAAAGGCTAACACTAAAACTGAAGAAACTAGTTTAGGATCCATATGCACAAGTTTCTCAGAAAATGTTTTCTTAAAGTGCATAAGTGTAATTGTATTGGTTGTAATTATTGTTGTAAGCATTCTATTGATAAGCTTATACTGATTCACATTCCAGTTACACTGTGGAATAAATGGAACTCGTTTCAAAACAAGATTGTGGAGACAGACTCGAATCACATCTAAGTGCCATAAGTATGTTTGCTTACTCTAACTTAATGCTTTTTGTTCATTGACATGTTAATTTTTTCTGTAATCCAACCATTTGACATTTTATTAAAGAATGATCAGCCAAAAAATGGACAACTTTTTCCTTTTGTAATTTTCAGTAACAAAAATCATACCTACTCACATAAAATGAATTAATCAGTCATTTGCAACCATTGGAGCTTTATTTGTCCAAAAATGGAAGGGGAGGAAAAAAAGTCCTTTGGAAGCAAGAGCCCCAAAATGGAGGGAGTGGGAGAACAGTAAACATGCAAAGTGCACAGTCTACACTAGAGCAACAGCCACAGATAGCCTGTTACATTATAAATACAAATGTTGGACCTAATGGGACAAATGAGCATTTTAACCCTCCAGAGATCCACATTCCACAGCATCCTTGTAAGAGTGCCCACCCTCTTTTGGCTCTGGGAACAATTTGATGAGGTCATCAATACGAAGGATGGTGATTGCAGCCTCCGTCGCAAACTTGAGGCTTTTTGTCTTGACCATGGTGGGTTCATACACACCAGCCTGACGGTTGTCTCTGGGTTTGCCATTCACCAAGTCCAGCCCAATCCTATAAGGATGACAAAAAGACGATCAAATAAAACTGAAATGAAAATTACAGATACTGCTATTAAACCTCTAAAATAATTTGCCCATCAAATAATCAGCTGGCAAAAAAAAAAAAACAACACTGACTGGGGATGCTATACAACCCGAACCTTAATAGTTCCAGTGCAAAGTACTGAACTTGTATTTAACTGAATGGAACAATATAAAAATGAATTTGAAAAAGCTTAATCAATTTCATGACTAACCAATAAAGATAAAAATCTTACCACTTAAGATTCTTGCGCTCAGGGTTGACCTGAGCCTCATTGTGGAACGCCCGCAGTTTAGCCACCAGGTCAGTGGAGTCCTGCGCTGCATTCACAGCCAATGTCTTGGGGATGACGAGAAGTGACCGGGCAAACTCAGCAATGGCCAGCTGCTCCCTGGAACCCTAAAAAAAAGAAGTCATGAGGGAAATTTCAGTTTACAAGGTCTCCTTTAAAAAAAAAAAAAAAAAAAAAAAAAAAAAGACTACCAAGTACAAGCTTGACCATTTCAGAGTATAAACTCACCATACTGGTAGCATAGTTCTCCAGGTAAATGGAAAGAGCAGCTTCCACAGCACCTCCTCCAGGTACTACTGACTTTGACTCAAGCACCCTCTTGACCACACAGAGTGCGTCATGTAGTGAGCGTTCCATCTCATCACACATGAAGTCATTAGCACCACGCAGAATGATGGAGGCTGATGTGCGTGCTTTGGTACTGATGTGATAAAAAAAAACAATAAAAAAATAAATAAATCAGAGAAAGAGCAAGCAGTTCACTATAGAGTCTGATACCTGCTAAACCAGTAGGTGTAGGTCATTAACAACTTTAGATTTCATTTCGAGTTATGCATCGGGCCAAATACATAACAGGTGAAAGGCAGTATATCCTCCAACACTGTTTAGAACTAAGCCTTTTTAAAAGTGACACAAAAGTGTTCTAGGCTTTCAAAATTTAGGTCCATTAATGAAACACTTTGAATTATACAAGTCAAACTTGAAAAACAGCAATACACAGAGCTTAAACTGGCCATCTTGACTCAGTCACATGCTCACAAAGTCATCTAACATTTTTCAGATCATGAATTACGGCTTCTTAATTTGCACACGATTAATTTCTGCTTTAAAAACAACTGAGGAGAATCAAGTTTTCATGTATTCATGACAAGTGAAAAAGTTCTGACAACTGTGGCCAATCAGTACTATTTTATAACAAATGTAACAGCTGCACACACAAAACGCTTCAAAAGTTGCAGTTCTTACTTCTTGATAAGGATGAGCTCGTCATCACAGACCCGCTCCTGCACGACCTCCTCGGCCTGGCCAAGCATGGTGGCCTCAAATGTTTCCTCTCCTTCCAGATTGGACAGTGATGGGCAGAGGGTTGCTGAGAATGGATACAAACAGCAAAGGTCAAATTCAAATATATTTTAGATAAACTCAGAATACTGGTGTTTGACAATACTTAAACATATCCAAGGACGTCGAGACTCAAAAGGTAACCATCACAAACTGCTGAATGTTTCCTTCTTACCTCCCGTTGCCTTGGCGATGCGTTTGAGGTCCCTCTTGACAACCCTTCTAACTGCCATTGCTCCGCAATCCACAAAGTACTTAAGACACATGTCATCAATGCCTCCAGTGGTCAGAATGACATTTGCTCCTGCTGCCAAAATCTTCTGGATTCTCTCCTTGGTGATGTCAGATTCCCTGAACCAACCAACAAAAATTCTATGATGTTTATATTTAATCCCTGATGGGCGGGATGACAGATACATCCAAAGCTATGTGTTTATTAAAAAAAAAAAAAAAAAAACATTGTGGATATAAATGAAATCTTCTCTCAGATGTGTCATTTTTCTTAAAAGTTCTTACATGCTATAGTTCTATAAGATAACATTCATAGTGTTGTAGCTACTCATACGTCACAGACGTTGTCCGAAAAAAGGCTCTGAAGTTAAATATTGTGCCATTTATTAATCAATTTCTCTGGTGCAATTGAGTTCTGCAGTGTCCAGCTCACAGTAGTGATCCAGCAGCTCGTAGTGAAGCTGCTGCCTTGACTTGTGACCTGCTCATGTTCTCTCCCACGCGTATCACTGTGTGCACTACTGATTCAGCACCACAGCAAATTAAAATGGGATGATACTTAGAGATACGTGCACAAGCGAGATCTTAAATTAAACAAATATTCAATGACACACCTTTGCCTGATTTGGTCAAGCTTCTCTGGGTCATTGATGATGACCTGGACTCCCATCTTCATTTTGGTCTTCTGTAGGCTGAAGTCCAGGCAAGCGATCTTAGCATTTACAATACGCTTCACCATTCCTTTAGAAAAACACAATATGCTGTCAACAGGAGAAATACTAAATGGGAATAAAACCAAAGTTATGTAACAGAATACGTTTATGTTTTACTTTACTGTCTGACCAAAAGAAGTGCCACAGTTGACACAATACTGTGACGAAGCTCTTAAGACCAGTTTACTGTCTCCCACGCGTATCACTGCATATACCATCAGGCTAGACATAGCAGCAAATTTAAATGGGAGTTGAAGCAAAAGTTAAATACATCCTGCAAAATGTGATGCAATGCGCAGCCTATTTCCACAGATTTTACATTCTATATTTGATAATAAGACTGTCTGAGGAACATACCTTGTGAACCAACTGTGCAGTTCAGTGCATAGCCATTGACTAAGAAACTCTCTTTCTGGCTGCGGCCGTGGGCTTTCAGCACATTCACAGAGTTGATGGGATATTTGGCTACTCCCTTGCTGTCCACAAACTTCACAGCCATGGCAGCATCCACAACCATGTTTGCAAAGAAGTCTGCATCACTGGAGGCTCAGGTCAAGGAGGATTACTTCAAGAAGTCAACATTTGACATAGACAAAATATAAACACCTCCAAAGCACACTTGAGTTAAAACTGCCTCTAAATAGTTCAGGATACACTCCAATGATTTTTGAAGACATGGAGGTCTTGGCTGCATTGATCAGGCACTCTCTCCCCAGGTCATCCAGTTCCGATAGTTAGATTTTCATTGATGTAGCGCACTGCTTCTCTGCAGGAAGAAAGAAAAAAGACTGACGATCAGAACATTTAAAGAATACAAGATTATCCGCTTTCAATACCGCATTTTTTTTGTTGGTCCCATCTTACTTGCAGGCCAGGCGATATCCGCTGATGACTGATGTGGGATGAATCTTCTGCTTCACCAGCTCATCTGCACTCTTCAGCAACTCTGCAGCAAGAATTACCTAAAGGAAGCACACAAAGCATGAAATTAACATAAAAACAGAAACCAACTGAATCTCCTCAACAATAATTCCAGACTTTGGCCTTTGGTCTCTGTACCATCGCTTCATTAGGAGTGTCAGAAAAGAGCATGCTGAACTCCCTCAGATCACGAAGGACAGTTTCTCTATCCTGTTAGCATAGCCACGCATCCTTAATAAGGCAGGTGTGTGGTACTAGAACAGGACAAATGTCAAGAAACAGTTCATTTTCTCTGTAGACTGGTAAAAAAAAAAAAAAAAAAAAAAAAAAAAAAGCTGCTGGCAGCTGCAACTCACCACAGATGTGGTCCCATCTCCAACCTCCTTGTCCTGAAGGTCGGCTAGTTCACACAAGACCTTGGCAGCTGGGTGTTCCACTTCCAGCAGCTTCAGGATGGTTGCTCCGTCGTTGGTGATGGTCACGTCCTATCAAATCAACATGACAAAGTGATAAACCACGGCATCGAATATTAATTAATTTAAGCAAACTGATTCAGTGAGTAAATGTTGCTTTATATGCAACAGACCCCAATGTCGTCCACCAACATCTTGTCTAGACCAACAGGTCCCAGGGAGCTCTTGACGATGTTGTTAGCGATGGAGGCTGCGGCCATGACTGCAGGAAAAGAAGGAAGCTATAATATGTTCTGGGCTTTCAAGCACATTTTGTACATTGTTGGCTTAAATTGTAACAGTACATCACCAATATACATGTTCTGCCACTTTATTAAGTGTAGCGCACAATCTGCAGCCACACTTTCAGATCATGACAGGGTTTTTTTTGCCCCATTAGCATAGCCGCCCATTCGAAGAAATGCGAGTGGATGGTACTAAAATGGGACTTTGGAAATGAAATTAACCCCCCTACATAATACAGACATTGCAATAAGATATTTAAGTGTGGAAGTACGGATTAAAGTATTAACTTAAGCATTGAAGTCAGCTACTATCATCTTGAGCCACACGTGTGTGAGCTGCCGTAACGGAGTTACTGTCCTTATCGTTCGTTATACATATACAGTTAGTTTATCTGGCGTACAAAGTTAAATTACAAAACAACTCACCATTTTGAGTGCGGACAGATTCGCCAGTTGTTCTCTGGCCGAGCACGTTTAATGGACCATCTAAAAGCGACATTTTGGACCACCACACCACCGAGAAGAAAGGAAGCGGTGCGGTGCACTATGGGTAAACAGGCTCAGAAGGTTCGAGAACAAAAAACCATACCAAAAACACCAGGTTTAAAATCATGCCAGATACATTTTATGCAGTAGATATCAAATAATAATACGAGTATCCAGCATAGCTTCATGTCAAACAGTTCCGTTATTAAATTAGAAAAGAACTTTAGAGCCGGTTAATATTCATAAACTACATTTCCCAACATGCATCAAACCAACAGACGAGCGCTGTTATTTCTTTTTCTTGGTCTATGTATTAGGCGGATAGACCCATCAGGTAGACCAGTAGACCAGACGCGCCATCTACCGAAGATTAGCAGAAACGCGTGAATACTTTCATACATTTTTCTGTGAATATTCTTTGGAGTTGAATTGTTTTGTTCAGAATATTTTTTCTAGTCCACCTCTTATATTATATTTTTCAATACTTGTGTAATTTTGTGTTCACTGTGTGCACTTTTCTGTTGCTTTAACTATTCATTTTCCCGTTGTGGGATAAATAGAGGATTATCTAATGTTATTTTATCTTAGATAACACCTTTCAATGTAATACATGACATGTACTGGATTATTTTAAGGTCTTATTTATGTTTTTTGAGTTGGCTCCAGTAACATATGACTTAAGTAACATGTACTTTGAAAGTTAATATAAATGAATGCTGAAATTGACCACTCTTATCTACCTGGATACTCTCTGTTGGACTGAAGGAGGGCACAGCGACAGACACAGACTTCAATGAATTCGCACTTCGCAGCTTGTGGGAGAGAAAAAAAAAGCTTGAGTATCGATCTTTTTACGACCGTTGGTATTGATATTAGCGATATTTGGATCGATCTGCCCAGCTCTAACCAGCACAGTGCGAAGAACACCTGATGGCAACATCTGTCATTAGGGACCGAGCGCCGAGGGTGCAAGGACCTTTATGTTTTTTAAATGTTTATGATTATTATTATTATTATTATTATTCTCAGAAATTAATCGCCTTTTTGGGGGCCTTGACATACATGAAAACTCACGAAAATTTTCACTTACATTAGTTGTGTGCAAAATTTACATATTTTATGGGTGCTGTGCATCTGCACAAAAAATGGTTCGATAATGCTTCTTTTTTTTCTTTTTTTTATCGACAAGATAAAATATTGTCACCTACGTTGCACATATGCTTTCACCTACAGACATAAACAATGTGTGACTGATGTATCAGCCTCAGATCTACAAAAAAGTCTCTAACTGTCTGTAAGTGCTCTAACTCTCACATGAAGTCTGCTATTATGAATGTAATATGCAGTTTTTCCAGTATTTTGGCCATTTCCAGGATTCGTACAACTGCTCCCATTTGGTCGGATTGACTCCAAACTTTTTTTTTTGTTCAAATCTAGACACAGGGCTGATGAAAGTTTGCGAAGCTTATAACTTTTTACCTTTATTTTTTTTAAACAGTTGTCAGAGCTTGAGGAGTTGACTCTTAAAGAACGGTCTTTGTTGCCATCTAGTGGCAGCAGAAGTTAATTCTCAAATAAAATCATATATGAAACGTTTATTCTGTGATTTGTCTATTAGAATACAATGCAAATAGTTATAACCTTAAAATTTTATGAAAACAAAGAACAATTTTAGGTTGTGCTTTCTTTGGTATGAATACAAAGATACAAGTTAGAAATTACTGTCAAATATATGTCACAGGGTTACAGGTTCAATTCAATTTTATTTGTATAGCATCTATTTCAATGCAAGTTGTCTCCAGGAGCTTTACAGAGACCCAGATTGTGACCCCTGAGCAAATACCATTAACTAAAATTATAATGTTAAATCCTAATCAAAGAAAAATGGTAAATAAAAAAACTCCCTGAGCAAAAGAAAAAAACGTTTAAGCCAAACAGTGGAACTGAAAAACTCCACTTTAAGAGGAAGACACTTTGATCATAAGGGGGGCTCTTCCTGCAGAAGACCAGCTGGGTTAAGAAAGAAAAGAGGGGAGCGATAGGACAGAGAGAGGATGGAGGATCAGAGGATCAGACTGCAGGTCACCATGTTATCCCAGAGACATCGACATAGACAGGCGGAGGTCAACGCTGGGATGGTCAGATGGTGGAACTGCAAGTTAGTATGTAGCTCTAGAAACTCTGGATTGAAAAAAAATATGGAAAGGGAAAAAAAGAAAAGAAAACAAAAGGGGGTGGGGAGGTTGCAGGACAGCACAAAAAAACTACAGGAACAATGAAGTACAGATACATTTATGAGATGTTCATAATTAACTAGAAATATAAATAAACAGAATTCATTTTATTGTCATTATACAGGAGTAAAATGAGATTTAAAAAGTAACCAGAGATACAGCTGAATAAGAAAGGTAAAAGAGGGGAGAGTAGAGGGGTGAGGACACTACTCAGTGGATCATGTTGGTGTCTCCCTGCAGCGTAGACCTATAGCAGCATAGCTGTGACGAGGCTATGTTTCAGACCAGCCTGCTCTAGTCTTGTCTTCAGCCATTCTTATAACTGTTGCTATGACTATTGGCCCTAACAGACTAACTATAGGCTTTACTAAACAGAAATGTTTTCAGTTTAGTTTTAAAGATGGAGGTGGTGTTAGCCTCCTGAACCCAAACTGGTAGCTGGTTCCATTGTAAAGGTGTCTGACAGCAGAAGGCCCGTCCTCCAAATCTACTTTTGAATATTCTAGGAACTACAAGTAAGGCAAGGCAAGGCAAGTTTATTTGTAGAGCACAATTTGTACACAAGGGAATTCAAAGTGCTTTACAGATGCATAAAATTACAAGAAGGCAAATAGAATAATTCCATACAAGCATAAAAATAATCATTAATAAATTCTATTCAAAATGAATTAAAAAAAAAAATACATTAAATTAAAAATGAAGAGTGCAGATAAAATCATTAATGAATTAAATCAGGTCATGGCTATTTGGTCTGAGACACAGTTACCAATTTCAACAGTCTCGTGTCCCTGAGATAGGACCTGAACCAGTTTAAAGCAGTTTCAGAGATTCCCACCCAGTCTTCTAATCTCCTTAATAAGATTGCATGGTCAACTGTATCAAAGGCAGCGCTTAGGTCCAGCAGAACTAAGACTGAGACTATGCCTGGGTCTGTGCTCAGGCGAATATCGTTTGTCACCTTGATCAGGGCTGTCTGAGGGCAAGTAAACCTACACTCTGAGAGCAGAGAGCTCTATTAGGAGCATCAGGAGTTATCAGGTCTGGTAGATAACCAGGAGCTTGGCCATTAAGGGCCTAATATGTGAGCAACAGAATTTTGATTTCTATTCTAAATTTTACAGGAAGCCAGTGGAGGGAGGCTAACACAGGAGAGATGTGATCTGTCTGATTCCTGTCAGCACTCACTGCTGCATTTTGGATCAGCTGGAGGCTATACAGCATATTTTTTAGACATCCTGTTATTAACGCATTTCAATAATCCAGTCTTGAAGAGACAAACACCTGGATTAGTTTTTTAGCATCACGCTGGGAGAAGATGTTCCTAATCTTGGCGATATTACGGAGGTGAAAAAATGCTGTCTGACAAACCTGATTAATATGCTGTTTAAACAACATCTCTTTATAGTAGCGTGGCGATGGGTTCGAGGGCCCGATCAATGCTGCTTGCAGCTTCAGTTTATCTTGTTTCGCCCCAGCATGTGGATGAATATTTTTGTTCCGTTTCACTTTAGAGAGACTTCTCGTCACTTTTACAATCAGTGTTGTCACCCTTTTTGGAAAGATTATCAGCAAATATTTTACCCATTGACAACGTGATAACATGTCGTGGTGTTTCAAATGAATCTTGGCTACTGCACCATACTTAACTTTAGGGTAAAAAAAAAAAAAAAAAACAAACAGAAGAAAACAACGCAGTTTATGTCATACTAAGAAATAAATGAACAGTCTAACAGTTATAGAAAGAATATTGAAAAAAAATGAGAAAATTACACAAAATGAAAAAAAAATAATTTGCATGTCATTGAGGGAAATATGTATTTGATCCCCAACCAGTCTTGACCAGTGTTGGTTCCCACAGACCACTGGCCTTCTTCTAATCTCACTGAAGTAAGTACCTGCATGAGAGACACCTGTTCCAAATAGTCACCTGTATAAAAAGCCTTCTGCCCACAGACTCAGTAATACTCCACCATCTCCACCATGGGCAAGACTAAAGAGCTGTCAAAAGATGTCAGGGACAAAGTTGTTGAACTCCACAAGGCTGGAATGGGCTACAAAACCATAAGTAAGAAGCTGAATGAGAAGGTGACAACTGATGGTGCAATTATTTGGAAGTGGAAGAAGTACAACATGACTTTAATCAACCTAGGCTGGGGGCTCCATGGAAGATATCACCTCATGGGGTCTCAATGATCATGAGAAAGGTTAGAGATCAGCCGAGAACTAAACGGGAGGAGCTGGTTAATGATCTCAAGGCAGCTGGGACCACAGTCACCAAGAAAACTATTGGTAATACACTGAGACGCAATGGTTTAAAATCCTGCAGTGCACGCAAGCTCCATCTGCTCAAGAAGGCTCACGTCCAGGCCCGACTCAGGTTTGCCAACAAACATATTAATGACTCAGAAAGAGACTGGGAGAAGGTGCTGTGGTCAGATGAGACCAAAATTGAGCTTTTTTGCCTCAACTTGACGTGTTTGGAGGAAGAGAAATGCTGAATATGACCCCAAAAACACCATCCCTACTGTCAAGCATGGCGGTGGAAGCCTTATGCTTTGGGGGTGTTTCTCTTCTAAGGGAACAGGTCAACTTACCTGCATCGATGGGAAGATGAATGGGGCCATGAACCGCAAAATCTTGGGTGACCAACCTCCTTGCCTCCACAAGGACATTGAAAATGGGTCGTGGATGGGTCTTCCAGCATGACAACGACCCAAAACATGCAGCCAAGGAAACAAAGGAGTGGCTCTATAAGAAGCACATCAAGGTCATGGAATGGCCTAGCCAGTCTCCTGACCTTAATCCTATTGAAAATCTATGGAGAGAGCTGAAGCTGCAAGTTTCCAAGCGCAAGCCTCAAAACCTTCAGGATTTGGAGATGATCTGCAGAGAGGAGTGGACGAAAATGACTCCTGATGTGTTCAAACCTAGTAAGAAACTACATGAAACGTCTGACAGCTGTGCTTGCCTAACAAGGGTTTTGCCACCCAGTATTAGATCATATTATGCTAGGGGATCAAATACTTATTTCCCTCAATGACTCGCAAATTAATTTTTATTTTTCATTTTATGTAATTTTCTCAATTTTTTTTTTTTCAATATTCTTTCTATGACTGTTAAAATAAAGCTGCCATAGAAGTCTGAGACTGTTCATTTATTTCTTAGTATGACAACTGCCAAAATCAGTGGGGATCAAATACTTATTTCCTCCACTGTATATTAGTGACATTTCAAGTGTGACTGCATGACGCTAGGAAAAAACAAAGACTATTTGACATGGGTTCAAATCAAGTTAGAATTGTCTTGTCTCGTTACTCTGGATGGCATTACTGTGTAATCTAGTATTAGTGTTAAAAACACTAGTTTTCCTCCCTTGTGGAACAAGATCCCAGCTTATGCTCAGGAAGTAGACAGCCTCCCTCCCTTTAGCATTTTCTTTGGGATAAACCTTTAGTTTGGGGAAGACTCAGCTGACCCCGTGTTTTTTTTTTCATTATGCTGCCATCAGCTTTACTTTGTTGTTTTCACCCTTGTATGTATGATATGCCATTATTGCTGACATTAACTTAGAGTTTCTCCCTCTTCTTGTAGTTCATGTCCCTCGCCTTAATTTCTCCTGCCTTTGTTATTTAGAGATTGATTTATCTTTTATTCACTTAACACAGTTAAGCATTTAACTTGGCAATTTACAAAGCAATATGATTATCACTAGTGTCACCTGAATTTTATTTCCACTGGCCTGTTTGAGTGACCTTCTCCATGTGTTTTAGCATCCCTTCACTTCAGTAAAGCCTCTGCAGAGTTCGTTATACTGCTTTTGACAAATATACAGGTATACTGTGTTATAGATTTAGTGTGGTGAGATTTTAATTCACTAATGAGAACACAAACACAAGAGATGAAGTTGAATTTATTATCTTCGATACACTGTTTTGTTGAGCGATGATGACTAGCCAGTTAAAAAAATACAGTACACTTAACTTAAATGTCAAAGCATTATAAAGCATATCTATGGCATACAAGAATAACTCTCCTAAAATGTACATCTTTACAAAGTGTTTACAAATAAGATGCAAAAAAAGTGCAAAAAAAGAGTCAATAAAGACTGATAATCCCCACCTGTGAAACAAGAATGTACAATGAAGAAAAAAAAAATCACATACTTCATATTTCTAACATCTAACTTGAGTTGGATGCAGTTTTCTTGATACGAACAGGCAACCGTTAGATTGTGCTTCCCTTGTGTGTATTTTGTGAGTCATCATTTAAGCATTGAACAGTGCGTGACAGAAAAACTATCATTTTCTGACCAGATTCACAGTATTTAATTCAGATTTTGTGAGAACTTTTAAACTATAATGGAGCCATCTTTCCACAAATATATTTTACTTTACAACCCGTTTGTGGCTTGCTGCAATATTGGCAGGGGAATGCTTTCAAATAAATATGAGATGTAGTGATTTAAAAATAAAAAAAAATCAAACAAATGTATGTTGAATCCTGGGTTTATTTCAAAGGAAGAAAAAAAAAAACTAATGTGAACCCTGATAAAGTGTCAGCTATCTCAGTGTGCCTTTCTTTGTGACAGTGAGGATGTAATATCAGTAGTGTGACAGTGTCCCATGATGTAAACAACTTAAACAACTGATAATTTGAGTAAAGAAAAAAAAAAGAGAAATGTACACCAAATACAGTACTGTAGTCTTAATGCTCTCCTTTGTGGTCCCTCGTAAAACCGACACATGAAATGAGCATAATTTATAAAAAAAAAACCATCCACTTGAGATTCATCTTTTGCCCACAGACTACTGCATGTAAAACATTTCTGATTTGAAATAAATAAAAACTCCTATTATTTCATATAGGTTGTCTAAAACGCCAGCATCTTCTTTTGGCTTTTAAAGCATGACACCCTACTGGTGACAAAGGGGACAGGAAAAGTGACACCCGACAGACTTGCAAGCCTAAGTCTAGTTATACTTAACCTATGGACTCTGGTAAAGGCCAAAATATTCTCTTCATAGTTGCATCTTGTTTGCTAAAAGCTCCTAAATTTGACAAACTATCCTTCAGAAGCACATCTTAAGTCTGCAGGGTTTGAACTGTAAATTTAAAGCTGCTTATTCACAACTGTTTGACAGTTTAAGCGCAATTTAAAAATGCAAGCGAAGACTGCGGTTCGCTTCAGCTATCGAGGTTAAGGTTAACTAGTGATGGAAACAGTCTTAAGAGCAAAACTAAAAGAAAAGGCTCTTGATAGAAGAGGTACTACGGACACGGAGAGCCAATTCTCCGTCTGATGTTGAGATGCTGAGAACAGGTAAAATTAGAGTTCAATGAGCGACAGGTATCCTGAACTTCTGTCTCTGTACAGCAGAAACAGCTCATTTGAATCCAATTATCTCTACAAAGCTTACATATAAAGCAATGTAAGAGGTGAAAAATCCTTTGACTTTTACAATCCAGTCACACTGAATACCAGCTTTGACAACAATCTTGCAAACTCTCCCATCAGATGTCTGGAAGTGCTAAGGAAGCTCACATGCATGCTTTGTTGTGGCTTTTGACCATTCTGACAGCAACCTTCCAACCCTGCAACATAAACCTCACGTGTCACTAAAAATATGGCTGCAAATCACAGAACTGCTTAAACAAGTTTCAATATTTATTTTTTGTTGTTCTGATGTCATTGTAGGCCATTCAAGGCTGAGCTCCATCGTCCTCTTTGTTGCTCTATGCTGTATGCGAACATTTATTTGGCTTCTGCTTGTCTTGCAGCCTCAGGCAAAGCTACTGGAGCTCAGACACTGAAACTTCTCCCTCAGAGACTGGACGATGTTTGGTTGGTTCTGCTGCGGCTCGCTCCACAGGTACTTTTCCAGATGCTCATGGTCCAGAGACCTCAATGGGGCACAGGAGTGGATGGGGGTGCATGGCAGACTTTGCGACTGGACGAGACCCCGGTTCTGACTAGGAAGGGCTGCCGAGCTGGTGTTACCCTGTGCTAATCTGTCCCGCTCTGCTTCACTCTCATCCTCTGAGCGGATCTCGACATAGTCGTCGTCATCCTCTCCGTTGTCCTTAAAGTTGGCCATGTAGTTCTGGGTGGCGGTGAGTATGCTCATAGCTGAAGCCCGATTCAGGACCACCACCTGCTGGCCATCATGTAGAATGAGGTCCGACTGTCCCAGGGTGGAGCGCTCCGGGAGGCTGCTCTGACGACCAGTACGGCTCAGGCTGGGGCCGCGAAGTCTGTCTGTGGCTCCATCCACAGTGGGTCCGCTACATTTGAGTCCAGACTGGTGGTGGTTCTCCTGCTGCTGGCTGCCATCAGAGCTGGCAGGCTGACAGTGACTAGACGAGGGAGACGGTGCATTAAAGGATGTATTTCTCTTAATGGAACTGTACACATGCTCCTCTTTTTCACTTGGCGCCGACACACATGAACTCCATCTCTGTGACGATGCAGTGGTTGGAGAGGGAGGGATGGTTTTGAGAGAAGGGATGGAGCGGGAGGAGGTAAATTTGCGTTGAGGGTTGGAAGATGTTTGAGCATCCATCCCTTCGCTCGCTGTGGACATGAAGCTTGCCAGCTCCCCGTTGCTGTAGGTGGAGTGGAGCCAGTCCTTCCTCCAAGGAGGTCTCGGGCATGGACGGAGAGGACGGCAGTCCTGGGTGATGTGGAGTGCCCGAGGTGTGACTGGGTTGTCCAGGAGAGTCCTTAAACATCACCTGGTCATAGAGCTGGGAGTACTCGGCTATCCTCGCACCTGAGGAAAGGACAGAGAGCACAGACGAAGCTGACACAATTTTTCCCTGAACGCAGCATGAAAAAATGTTGCATTTTCTTGTGTTTTGCACCTTTGAGCCAGAAAATACATCTCTGAAAACAACAGCATACCACACAGATGCTCATTTAAGAAACCCAGGAATTGTGAAGAAACATACATTTAATTTAATTTAATTTAATTTAATTTAATTATGTCTGCTCTTTGGTGTTTGTCTGGGAGCTTATGGATGTTTGGAGAACTTTTCACCTCAGACAAGGTGAGCGCTCAAAAACAAAGACAGTGACCTATAAGAGCTCCACAGTGACAAATGTGCAGCAGTAGAAGAGACTTCTGTCACATTTTCTTCAGTTGGAAACACTGAGTTATCTGCAGAATACAATTAATTAGCTGGAAATTATCCAGCGGCTATTACTATAACTGTGTGCTTCTTTATTCGCTTTCTTACATGACATTAATAAAACCATCATGAGGCTCAGCCATCCTTTTTTCTCAGGGAGTACTGACACAGATCCTGACCTCATTAACTGGCTTTGGTACTGGCCACATGTGGCCTAACCCAGTTTCTTTAATATACTCATCAACCTTAAAACGAACTGCTTATTTTCCTTCCATGTCAAGATATGGCTTTAAGTGAAATAGAGTTAAAGTCTGTCCACATTGTGCATTTAAAGATGCAGACTGAGGATATAATATCAGATGTAAAGTTAGGAGATTTTGTCATGTCTGTCATCATTATGTAAAGGAGAGAAATGTTTTGTTTTACCTATAGCTGCACCACCTTGTTTTTTCTCCTCCAAGATGGCAGCAAGGTCCTTCTGCTTCTTCTCAGTTCTGGCTCGACTACAAGAGTCTCCAGGGTCCATGCTCCTCATCCGCAGCAGCTGGTTTGCTTTCTTGATTTTCTGGCTGTACTGCCGTGCCATTAGGAAGACTCGGCTTTTGCTTTTGTCTGTCAGCTCCAGGGGGAAGTCCACAGACTCCCCCAGCAGGAGAGAGGAGGATGCCAGGGGTGAGTCCAGACCCGCCAGCTCCCCTGGAAACAAACTATGGAGGTCTTTGATGGTGCTCTCTCTCTGAGGGGCGTTTCGCTGAGGCAGCTCCACCAGATCCTCGTCCTCGAGACGAAAGCTGCCGCTGCTGAGACGAGCCAGTCTGTTACGGATGCTTTTAACCGTCCCTGGAGGGGGCTCTGGGGTAACAGGAAGAGGCCGTGATGCCGGAGTTGGGCTGTGATTTTCTTCTTCAGCAGTGCTTTCACTTTGGAGGTCAGGAAGGTTGATAGTTGGGACGGTTAATGATGGCGTGGAGGTGATAGGTGGGGGTTTAGGCTGATGTGCTGGGGGACTCTTGGTTGTGGGGCTGGTAGTTTGAGGAGTAACCACAGGAAGACTCTTTGCAGGGCTGTTTTTCACAGATGACACCTTCTTGGGTGACTCGCTGGCACTCACAGGGAATGCAGCAGGAAGTCGATCAGCTTTCTTCTCATTGTTCTTGATGTAGTTCTCCAAGTCATCCCAGATCTCATCAACCCGCTCAGACATCCCATCTCTTTTCTGTGACCGCAGGGACAAGCTCTCAGAGGCAGAGGAGGAAGAATAATCTGGCTCAGAGGAACTCAGTACAGGACGGGAGGCCTGTGCTCCTTCATCCTCTCTGAAATGGAGGCTCTCCTCTGAAGCAAACCCTCCAACACTTTCAGTCAGGTCTTGTTCTGAAGCCAACAGACTGTCCCGCTCTTGTTTCAGTTTGCCTTCATTTGTTCCCTTCACATCTGTTGATGGTGGCTCCCTAAAACAGATCGTGTCATAGATATTCTCCTCCACTATTTTCAGCTCACATGAGCCATATGGCTTCACCTCCTGTAATGAGGACCGATTGCTGTCGGATGAACTATCTGGTTCAATCAATGGCTTTGCGAGACCTGGAGCACTTTGCGCTCTTGTGGCCAGTCCCTGGGAACCCTGCGCATTTGTAGGCGTCTGTTTTCGAGTCTGACTTTCATCAGGGTCTCTTCTGATAAGCCCCATACTCCTCAGGTCCTCATAACTGATGTTATCATACACATTTTCAATGTCATCTATTGTTAGCTGCTCAGCTGAGGAGGATCCCGATATGTCATTACTAGACGATTCAGTGTTAATCACTTCCAAATTGCTGTGGCCAGCCCGGTCATCTTCGGGCGCCTCCGTAGCCTTCTCTCCGGCGCTGCTGGCCCTCCGCAGGACTCTGCTGCCATCTGGTGGAGGATCAACCTGCACTGTGGGCACCTGCTCAACATGCCAACTGCAAGGCCGAGCCGTCCTGGGTGACGAGGTAGCTTCTGACCTCTCCGTGGACACCTCGGGCTCTGCTGGACTTGGCTCTGTTGGCACAAACATCTGGTAAATGTCCTCATCCTCATCGTCAGGCTGCATTGTCCTCTGGCGGGTGGGGAACATGGCCCTGCGAGCCCGATGGTCTGCCCATATGTTCCGCACCGAATGGTCGCTTTCTGTGACTATTACGGAGGGAATGGGGGAGTCTGGAGGTTCCTCTGTCACATGAGGCGTCCTGAGGAGCGGCGGGTGGTGACTTCCTTCCCTCACCAAGGATTCTCTGGCTCTCTGAGTTGAAGGAAAGCAGAAATAGTTGTTTTTTTTTTCATGTGGCTGACAAGGTCCAAAAAACACAGAAATACGTACAAATTGACAACATTTCTAAAATGCAACAACAGAGCTATGAATAAATACACTACCTGCAGGTCTGAGGGACTCATGTTGAAAGCTTTCCATTGTTCTATGCTGTCAACAGATGCTTGAGGGTTCAGTCTCTTTCTGCTGCCTTTGCCAGGAACTCGCAGCCTCTTTCCACCTCCCTGATTTCAGAGTTTTGAAGATTAATCACAATGATCTGCAAGCAAGCGTTATGCGTCTTTCAAAACACTAAAATGCATGTACTCACGAGACCACTGTCATCTTCATCGTCAGCATCCTGCTGATGCGCCTCCTCGCCTTCCTCCCTGTCACTGTGGTCATAGTGATCTCCAGGATCCAGTGACTCCTGTGACTGGTTGATAAGGCTACGGCTGCGACCAATAGTGCCCAGAGCCAGCTGGGACACCGGAGAGAGCAGGCTGGCACCTAGACTTGTCCTCTGGGAAGGAGAAGGAGTAGCACGTTTTGGGGTAAGTGTAATCTACTTTTGTGGCAAAAATATACATCAACTTTGGTTGTGGCTCACTTTTTCACCATCGGTGTTAGCTGCATTTTGCTTTGCATTCTTCAACAATTTGGAAAGGGGCTCTGGGAACACAGAAAAATACATCTGAAGGTTTCATACGGAATTTTGTGCATTGTGTTCATGAATCTTTGTTAAAATTTTAAACATCTACTCTCAAATAATCCCAAAATTTCACTTGCTTTATTGCTTAAATTTTGCATTTCTCACCTTTCCTGCGTCCTCGACGAGGAGTGGGTCCTTCTTTAAGTTGAGGGGAGTCCTTCTTGTCACCATTAGGGCTGCAGTGAAACCCAGGATGATCTGGAAAGTGAACAAAATTAAAAAAAACAAAAAAAAAAAGCAAAAAAAAAAGCAAAAAAAAAAACAAAAGCAGCACAATTTGTTGAATATACTTACATCCCAGGCACATGAGATTATTATATATTTTTTTAAAGAGCATGATTCCAATAAAGTATAGTCACTGACTACATGTATACGTCATGTAAATTGAGTACTTACGTATTGCATCCATCTCCAAAATGGCTTGTTTGGCCTGGAATTCAGTAAAAACAAAGTTTGATTTTAGATGAGCCTAAATTTTGACACTAGGTGGTGTTACGATACAGGCTTGACTTTTAGTGGATCAAAGTACAGGTTTAAGGTACATGTGCTTAACTTCGAATGTACATTTGACACCACCAGTTAGCACACATTTTTAAAGATTAAACCAGTGACTTCCAACTGTTTTGTCCTATGTTGTCTTATAAAAAGCAAAATCAGAGTTGTTTACAGCCTCACTAAATCACGATTCCTCCATCTAAACTATATACTGTACATAGCTTCAATTTAATAGGTGTTCAAGCAAAATCAATATCTCAATAAAACCCAAAGCTTGAAGAAAAACTGAAAACATTTGAATTTCAGAAACTGCTCTTTCTTCTTTTCTTTTTCATCAATCATCTTGTGACCCCTCAGATTCAACAGGACGCCCCCATATACAAGACTGAACATGGACGGCTCCAGCTGTGACATCAGTAAGATGCTCTTTACACACAGATGCATCAGTTTTAGTATCTAAAAATGAGTGACTGTAAGAAATCAGTCAGAAAAACAAATGCAGAACTAAGACTAAATTTTTCTGCCCTTTTCTTTTGTCTTTTATACATTGTTTTTTTTTAAATTGGAACTTAAGCTGGTGGATCTGAGCACTGTAGTCACCACTGAAAACAACAGCACAAAAATGTTTGTTAGAGAGGAATCCTCTGCTTCCACTGGCACATGACTAAAGGCAGCAGAAAAGACAGAGAAGTGATTGTGGAAGAAAAACAATAGATGAGGTTGGAATCGGAGCATGTGGAAGCCAAGATACTAAAGGAGTAAAGAAATGCGGGACACAGAAAGGAGGCATTAAAGGGGAATGGCCTTTCCAGGACAGCCCAGTTAAACTCTGCAATGAGCTTTGATTACCTTGGCAGGAATTTTTGCAGGATGGTTTTCAAGTATGAGTCTCTTGAGGTGTAAGATCCACATGCGCTTGTCTTGCTGTGATTTGGCCTGCGGGTCAGAGTGCAAAATATCAGAGGATTACGTCACGTGGGCTCTTTAAATGCAGCTCAAAAGGATTGGGATAAATCCTTTAAAATGTGGATTTCATACAACATTAGACTTTCTTTTCTTCAGAGCTTGCCCAAAACATGGTGGTTAGGTAATAACAATGACTGCCTTTCCCTTTAAACACACAACAAGTCTGAGCAGCTCAGTGAGGTGAGGCTGGATGCTCCCAAAAAACAATGAGACACCTGCAAATAATCATCACACTTTCTGACTCTTGCGCAATGCTGCTGGTAGCTGCAGAACGTTTTCAAACATGCAATTACATTCAAAAGGTGGTTGACGTTTGTCATGACGTGCGACGCCTTACGCAGCGGTGCTATACCTGTACTGTGTGCTGTAGTTTGGGATTCTTGTAGTGAAACACGCTGAAAGCTCAGTGGTTCTTTTGGAATAACTTCTACCAGCATGAGATTGCAGCACTGCAAGAGACAGAAGGCAAGTCACATTAAAAAGTGCTATTATTGAGCAGAATCTTTCATATATTTGGGCTCTCTTTAGGGAGTGTGGCACTTTAAGTTGCCTGACTGACCAGGATGTGAGCTTTGTACGTGTAGGTTTCTTCTCGTTTCTTGGTGATGAGCAGTAGCTTGTCAAACAGAAAGAGGGTTCTTTCATTTTTTGCTCGCTGCAGACGAAACGTTCCTTCAAGAACCAACTCGCCATAGCCAATTAGGTCAGGGCCCTTCCAGTTGGTCAGGAGGCTCTGGATTTCCTGCAGCGAGAATGCGTTTGCAGAGAGTGAGCGTAGTTAGACAATTTTGTTTGTTTAGAAACAAGACAGGAAATGCAATTATGCAATTTAAATAAAAATAGATCTCTAGATTTTGTCAGAAAAACAAACATTTGACTAGTAGCACACGAAAATGGAGCTGGACTGATCTATTTTTAAGAGAAAAGTAAAGGGTTGTTGTATAAAATATGAAACTCAGAGCTCAATAGAAGGTGAAAACTGACAAATGACGAAAAACAAAAAAGATGGGTTTATACACATGGATATGAAAAGTTCCTTCATGTCATGCATTCCCAGATTCATCCAAGCATTCTGTCTCCCAGTAGATAAAAGGAACAAGCTGCTCTTTCATGTGTCTTCCGTACTCAAGGCCATTATTAGCCCAGTGGAAAATGTAGTGACTTTCATAAGATGCAGGAAAAGAACAGGACCTCAGCTGAGTCAAACGCTGGCGGGTTTCCACACAAAGATGATAAAACTGGCTCCTCGAAACTAAAACATCTATTTCAGCTAACGAGAGACTTGGATGGATTGTGTCTGTGTGAATGCTTTTTGTACCTGCAGCCGAACGGCGTGCTCATGCTTCCTCTTCATGTCGTTGATGTGCCTGGCAACACTCTGCATGGTGTCTATGGCATCCTGCACAACCTCGTGGCTCTCTGTGTCCTTCTCCATGTGGTTGGCTATCTCCTGCAGTATTAACACATGCAAGCCAGCTCAGAGTTAGCACAGTGTATGCACTCGTGTTCATGACCTCACAACGTTACACTCACAAGCACCCATATATGGTTTCTGTGTTCATATATATATGTATGTTTATATGTATGTATGTATTGAAAAAAAAAAAAAACAACAAAAACACCAAAGCATGCAGGTTACACTCATGCCAGTATGTGCAACAAGGACAAACACTGGAACATGCATACTGAGCAGCATATGTCTGAACATTTGGCTCCTCCAACAGAGCTGAGTTGGAGACCAAGTCGATCCGACACACACATTTACACTAATATCCTCTAGATAAAAATCATTAGTCAGCATTAACACAAGTGCTTGCACTTACACTTCTCTGAGTGAAGGGTAATTTTTCTATACATGTCAGTCTGAGTTTGTGTTTTTAAGACAGTCAGCAGAGAGACATACGTGCAACAGGAGGTGGTACTTTAGGATCCGCTGCACTGGCTTGAGCAAGTAGGAGCCCAGGGGCAAGGAGTGTCTGAGAGATTCCTGGCGCTCGCGGAAAAACTTGGCCAACGCCTTGTTCCTCATGCATTCAGTGAGCACGGCTACCGACCTGTGAAGGCAAAACACTGAGAATTTAACATAAACGACAGGTAGGAAATTGTAGTTTGACAGCAATAGAGAGTGATGGGTACTCTGACTTAAAAATTATAAAAAAAAAAAGGTAGAATTTTGCATAATTGGACGAAAATTGCTTAAAATAAAAACAAAACAGATGACGGGGACAAAGAGAAATATCCATCCATCTTCTCATCTTAAATCACCATTAAACAAGCAATTTTAATATTTAAATCATGTATAGCACAAGAATGTAAAAGTCATCATTTGTATGATTTCCAGTCATTCATATGGATTATTCTTATCACCTGGGCGTCTGTGCACACGTGCATTTTCAATTGCATTGTAAATAGAACTCAGATTTGTGTTAATCTAATATGCATCATAAAAATAAGCTTCACACATACATAAATTAATTTAGCATGTTCAGCTGCCTTTTGTCTGTCACTTGGATAACAGAAGTATGTAAAACAATTATGCTGATAGCGAATAATTATTGATTATGAACTCCTGACTTCAGGCTCTGATGCCTGATGCTCAGATTTTTTGCACGAGCCAGCGATAATTAAACGTTGCAACAGATTCCAGTAAAACAGCAGCACTTTTCAACCTTGTAAGAACCAGATTTACTGATCTATGTGGAGCTCATTTGCTGTGTGACCAACTGAAGAATAAAGAGCTTTTTCAGTAACTATGGAGAGTGCGTGCATGTGTTTGCGTGCGCGCACAGTGGAACAAGACAGAGAAAGACACTTGTGAACTTGTGTTTCATTCTTCTGTGTCTGTGTGTGCACATGTGCATGTCTGCATGTCTAAATTCCAGTGTGGCTCCACACAGGCCTTACATTGTTCTGGAGGAAACCCGACCTTCGAGCTTAGTGCGACCATGATACATCTACAGCCTCTGTGAGTGTGTGTTTATGTGGAAGTGTCTCCTTGTGTGTGTCGTGTGTGACCTTCGTAGGGGTCACCAGCTGTGGTGTGGATGTGGGAGAAGGCCTATCGCAAACAGCTGACAAAAGGTCCCTTCACGCACAAAATCAGCATTCAATTAGTCATCATTAACTCGCAAATAACTGCTCGTGTGACTTTCTTATCAAACACTCCGGAAGAAAAACAATAGCCCGAGGAAAAGGCGAGCATGAAAAGCAGGTGCTGTGCAGGGCAGCATAAAGAATAACCTCACATTTCAGTTCAATTTAACTCCACACAATGCATACAGTGACACATAAATACCCCACAGGTGTCCCACAGCGCTCACACAAAGCAGGATAAAACATTAACAGCATTAGGTATGATAAGGTGACAACATAAATGCCCCGTCTGTCAACATGTAAGCTGGAGGAATAAAAGGATGAAGGGGGAAAAAAATGGGAAGCATGAGGAAGGAAGGGAGTTTGATACCCTGAGGCACAACTGACAGTAGACACTTAGACTCCTGCTGAGAAGGTCTCCATAGAGCGTGTCAGTTAGTCGGGAGCGTGCAAAAAGGTTATGTATTGAACGACGTGTACAATTGAGCCATGTGAGACGTTGGGAAGATGCGATGTGGAGGTGAGATCAGGAAGTCTAACGACTCACTCGGCTGAAGTAGCATCTCTGACATTAATGCTGACAGAGGAGGTTTTCTTACCGTGGGTAGTTGGTGCAGTACTGGGTATAAATGTGGAACTCTTCACTCTGTAAAAAAAAAAAAAAAACACCACAAAAACAAATTAATTAAAAGAGTTATGCAACAGAAAAGAGGGCTGCAAAAACTGAAAAGTGACTGAAGGTTTGCTGGCATTTGTGTGTGTTAATGGGAGCATGAAAGTTACTTTCAGCTCTGTGAGGCAAATTTAGAGACGAATGCTTTGAGCTGCAGGCTAATCATTCCTAATGACAACAGGAAAAGTGTTAACACACCACTGTTTAGCTGAGGACAGAATTATTTGAGGTTTTCAGCGTTAACCCAAACACTGAATAGTTTAAAAGTTTGAACAGATTAAAGGAGGTGAGATATTTTAATCTGGATGAAGGTAAACTGATACTGCTACCTACATTTTGACTACACATACACGTTATATGTGGAAATATTTGGACAATTGTTTAAAAGGTGAACAACTAAAGTTACAGTTGAATGAAGAATATGTGCCTAAATAGATGGTATTCACATCCATATTGGAAGAATCTCCATCTCCAGCAGACCAAAGGTCACTCAAGGCATCAATATAGCCATAAATTCCAATTGGTCATCTTGTCAAAAAAATCCTTTGCAAGCCATAACTGCCTTAAATCTGACTTAAATCTGGAACCTGTGGACATTAACACAATGGATTTCCTTCTTTTGTGATGAGGTTCAAGCCCATTCAACTGCCACCTTCCTTTTGTGCCTGCATGGATTCAGGTGCACACATTTTTCTTAATTGTTGTTAGTGCAAAATTGAAATTGCCTCCAGATCTTAAACCAAACTGATAATTTAAAAAAAATGGAACCAAAAAAAACCCCCAAAAAGATTCAATTTCCAAAATATTCCTCCAGTTTAGATGCAAATATAACTTTAAGATGATAAGAATGTTTTGTAGCCCATTAGCCTTTGATAACACCAACTTGAGCATGTCTTGGTAAACAGCTAAAATAACAAAAGCTGTGTCAGTGGTCAAGATATTCCAGTATTACTTGAAGACCAAGTGTAATTTAGCACCTTCACAGATGGCAGCAAACAGTAACATGAACATTTCAGCAATGGCAATATTCCTTTCTGATTTTTGATGGGCTTTAGCTCTGTGGAGTTGCACCACCTATGATTAAAGGCCCATTCAAGTCTATTTGCACGCTTTAGATTTTAAAATGAAAGCAGCTTTAAAGCAGTCACAGTAAACATGAGGTCTGCATTAATCTTTAGCAATGTTACGAAGGTTAAATGGAGACTGATTTGAGAGGTCAGCTGCATTTCTATGCATCAGTAATGGTTCTTTGACAAAATTTAACATGGACCTAATGTTGAACAGAAAAAAAAAGTGCATTTAGATTTCATAACTGATTTGCTGTAACTTGTATCTTATAAGCATAAACTGCTGGTTCTGTACCCTCTTAAGATCAGGGTTTGTCTGAAGCATTTTTGTCTTGTGTATCACTGGCTTTACTGTATCCAGTGGTTCATGTCAGCTTTGATGACTGGCTGGTTATTTCATGTTTACTGCCCTGCACAGTCTGAGCCCACAGACAAGGCATCCACTCTCCTCTGTTCACTGATCCTAATTGAACCTCGTCCACACAGCTTATGATTATCTGAGCCCTGGCCTTTAATCCTCTGTTTATCCCAACAGCCCTGAGCTCTCGGATTAAATATCCCCTCATACCTCATTGCCGCCCCTTTAACAGAGATGTTCTCCCACCTAACGTACTTCTCTGAACTTCAAAGACATCAAAAGCCAGCATGACTTATCAAAGCTACAATGAACCCCTTTGGTCTCATCCTCATAGCATCCAGGATTGCATCTCTTTTCTGCCATAAACTTTTCATATCTCCTTTTCATCTTCATTGATCATTTATGGACATTTTCCTCCGGTCATCCCTTATCTCTCCCTTCAAGCCTACACGCTTTTCTCTCCATGCTCATTTGGAGGCCTCAAGATGAACCCCTTGTTGTTGCATAACATGAGAGTCTAATTGAACTCTCTTTGTGTCCATAAACAGTGGAAAGGGGGGAGGGGGGTCACGCAGGATGCAGATAGCTTATGGGAAGTAACATCATAAACACAAATGAGAAGTTCGTCCTGGTGTCTGTACAGCATGAAAAAAGGTTTTAGACACAGCAATTTCTGAACCAGAGTAGAATATAAAAGTAAATATAACATCCAATGTGCCCAAATCAATCTGTATACAAAGAAAATATCCCATCGTAATATATGTACATAAGAATATAAAAGGACACAAATGCATAGGCTCTCATGAATGGTTTGCCTGAGGTCCTCCGTGGGAACCCTGCTAAATTGAAGAGCAGAGCTCTCCTCCACCTCCTCATCGTCTCCAGCAGTCTGCCGCCGCAGACCAGGCCTAAACAGAAACAGATGTGCCACCATCGATTTCTGATGACACACACTTCTAATATACACTCTCAATATTTCTTAATATGTCTCCATATGTCTCTACACCCCCCCCCCCCCCAACCCCCCACACACCGGGGGGGGGGAATCAAGACCGCAAGGCACGTATATGGCTCGATGGAATACAGATTTTGCAGAGCAGGCATGAAACGCAAACAAGACCGTCTGCACACATTCTTTGAGCTAAAACAGGAAACCAGAAGTCCTCTAAATAACTACCATCTATAATACACTTCCCTTTGAAATATATATGTAGGCTATGTTGAATCATATTATGAATGTGCGAGTTTTGAACTCGGAGCAACTCCTATGTTTGTGGTAAATTAAAACATATCAAGGCAGTATATGGAAAGACCTCGACTTTTTGGAGCCGTGGTTGAGAAAAAAAAAAAAGTTTTTATCTGGATGAGCAACACTTTACCACTTTAAGAGCAAAGTGATGAACTTTTTTTTTTTTTTGGTCAAGACCAGACCAGTCACAGTGAGTCAGAAGGTAAGCACTAAATATTGTAAATCATAAGTAGCAGAGAAAAAAAAAAAAGTCTTCGCTCTTTGTGTAATTGAGCTGACTGTGCCTCGGTCAGCATGTAGCAACCCATAAAACACTTTAAAGACTGTCTCAACGTGCAGCACAGTGAGAATATAATCACACACAGAAGAACATGAGGATGAATAGCCAATTATCCAAGAGAGATAGAGATTTACAACTACATCTGTGTCTTCTTCAAATACTGGGCCAGGTTGGGATTATTGGCTGCTGAAGGTAGAAGAGGTGTGTGTGAGTGCTTTTCACAAAATAACTGGGAGAAGTTTTGTGGTTTTCTGGATCTTAGCAACCATGACTAATGTTCAGCAATACAAAAGGAACTCTGATTAGCAAACAGCAGCTCTGCTTGTGCTCCAATTGTGTGGTGTCTTGATGTAAAGTCAGTGTGATGGTGTGTGGGGACAAAAATATTTCTGGGTTCCAGTTTCTCTTGTTTCTCCAGACCAAACAACTCAGTGATAAATCTGCAATTCTTCAGATACACTGTTTTAGGACAGTTAATCCAAGGAGTTCTGATTAGAATACTAGAAACCCAGTAAACCCGTAAAATGGTCAATTATTCAAAAAAACTAAATTTTGTTTTGTTCTTTTCTGTTTTAGTGCCAAACTGAAATGAACAAATCACTTTGTTAATCTAAGCGAATTATACGATGAAAGTATAAATTATTAGCCATTAATAAGAGGAAGGAAAAAAAATCAAGTATAAATAGTCATACAGAGTCATTATGTTACAAATGATCTTCTAACAAATAAGTGGATCTTAACAGGACACACATTAAAGCATGGGAAGCAATAATGATAATTTAATATTATATAGCCTTTTCAAGACATCCAAATAACAAAAACACTAAAACAGACATAAAAAAACCCCCCACAATAGGTTAACACCTAATTTAAGCAGGTAACTTGTTATTCGAGTAAACACATGATTATTTCTAATGTAATGGACATCAACAATATGAGTAATGTTTCATAAGAGATGTAATTGGGAGGGATGTCAGGACAGACGCACTGGGTGAAATCTTCAACATCCAGAAGCATCTGATCTGAACGTGAAGACGGGGATTAGAAGTTTCAGTCACAGATGCATCAGGAGAGACCCCCCCGTCTACTTCCAGATCATAGCGCGTATCCACTAGACAACAGAGATTTCACGCTTGTCAGGACCGTGAGGTTTTAACTCGCTGGATGTGGCTTGAAAAAACTGCCTTGCTTTCAACTGGCTCCCACGCAATCTGACCCCTGGCAGAAGAGCACGACAATAACCACAAGGATGTATTGTTTGTTTTGTCTTTTTTTTTTTTTTTTGTGAATACTGCGATGGCTGTAGTTACCAGTCAACGGCACAGGATGCAGGTAAGGTCTCGTAGCCAACCCACCTGATCATCTAGAACTAAATCATCTCCAAAACCCCCTCTTTCTTCCCGTTTTACCATCATTTCAATTTGAGAGTTCACCAGTAATCAGCTGTGCACACATTTGTTTGTGGATGGCAGTTAATTATGCAGTCGTGATGTGGGCTGTCATGAGGCTAGTTTGTCTGAACAACAACTGCTGAATTTTACAGAGTCTATGACACTGACTGTGACTTTTCTTTTTTATTTTGGTACATGGTCAGACAGTTGCTCTGTGGTATTGGGTGTAATTGCTCCATGGTGGGGAGGGAATGTTAAGTGTTTTGGAGTAGGAGCTGGAATCCAACGCATCACCATAGGACAAGACCATCAAATTATTCTGTGGATGATGAACACATGAAGAGTGCGAGCAAAATTACAGCTGAAACATAAAGATAAATGGGCCAGTGATACTCGGAACAGTTCACAATAGAAAGGGAAAAAAAAAAACAATTCTGCTTTTGTTCTTAAAAAAAAAAAAGATTACACATTTGGATCGCATTTATGGATTTTAAAATTCCTCAAGAGTTGCTATTATCCCTGTCCCATTTGAAACTGACATTATCAAGAACCCTTGACAAACTTTCAGTGATCTGATTGGGAGAAGATTATATTGTTAAAGGTTTCTCATTCCTATCCCATGTGTTGCTCTGTGTGTGTGTTTCTCTTTGTGTGTGTGTGTGTGTGTGTGTATAAGAGAGAGAGCTTTGTGTGCATGAGTCCAAACCAGCTATAGGGACAGGTTTCAACAAGCATAGGAGGAAACTTCATGAGGGCCAAGAACCAGACCCAACAGAAAAGTAGTCAGAATCTTTATTTACGCCAATACAAGAATGTTAAAGAAAACAGTATCTGAAGTAAAGTTATTGATTAAATATATTTAGTTTCTATGACTGAAAACAGTGAACATGGGTGTGAGGAGGAGAAATTAAAGAGCGATGATCGTTACCTTGGATACAAAGCACTCTGCAATGGCCACCGGGTCTGCATTGCACTTCTCAAGATCATGAAGAAGGGTCCTGAAATCAGAGAAATCAGTCATTTAATACAACATGAGTATGTAGAGCACTGTATAATATTTATAGATATTATAGATATATATTATAGATAACAATCTAGAGGCCACAATTATAACATTAAAACAGGTATTTTCTGAGGTAACAGCAGAAACTTTTAATGAGGAGTTCAACTTGACAGTGGTTACCAATAATCTTGTTTCTGTTGAATCCTCCCATGGGAGAACATTAAAATGAAAATGTACATGTTAAAATTCTGTAATTTTATCAATCCATAATTATCTGTGAATCATTTGTTTTTTTTTTCCCATTTTCAATTGTTCATCAAAAAATTAAAAAATTAAAAAGTGACTTTTTCCCATTTTTTAATCTAACACAAAAAAACAAAAAAAATGCCTGTTTTTTATATTTCAATTTTAGCAAACAGGCCACGGGACTGAATTTGTTTTTAATATTTTATTGTCTGGTTTACGTGACCCAGAAATTGCTTCGTTTTATAATCAAGGACTTTCTGTTGTCATTACACATCTGTGCCACTAGATGGAGCCGTACTGAAGTTACCAGCTAGAGAACAGCAGGACAGTGAACACATGGAGCAGATCTGATGATAAATGGAGGAATGCGGTGATCGTCTTCAACAAAGGGGTTTGAAAGGTTTTTTTTTCAGACAGAATTGTTAATATTGCTACCTGAGTTGCTACCTGAACTGTAAAGTACACTGATTTTTACCGCTCTTCCATGTCTGTTTCAGCTTTGCCACATGTTTACCAGCCAATTATTTTCCGGTTCCGCAGCAGCCAGAAACAGACTTTTCAAAACAAAAGCACGTGAGCAACATGCGTTAACGCACGATAAAATAAATGTCGGCGTTAATAAATTAATGCATTAACGCGATAGTAACACGTTAACTTGCCCAGCCCTAATTTTAGCATAGTTTGACTTCCGAGACGTCCCAGTTATTTTTCCAAATAACTGCTGTGAACTTCAGGAATAAGAGTCACCCTCAGCACAAAGACGAGGATCTAGGGCACCTGACACTGAACAAATAGGAAACTTCCATGAATTCAGACAGGCAGCTCCCATGTGTAGCTGGGTATGAAAGCGTACACTGTGGAAAACGGCTGCTGCTTAAGATATTGTTTCATGACTAAAGCATGAGGTCATTGCTACTGCTTTAAAATGGGTTTTATGTTTCCTTTTACTGGCCGGTTTGCCGGTGTGCAGCAGCTGAAAAAATGAATACTGAAGTTGGGAGAGAATGTGTCTTATGACTGCCAGAAATGATGCTCAAGTAGCCACCTTTTCTGGACTTAGAGCTCACGAACACACAGTATACAGCAGCGCTGGAGGAGACTGATGCACACACCTGACTGCTGCAAACAAAGTCCATCCCAGAAACCAGCAAGAGAATTTGGATATTGTGGAGCCACATCGGGGCAAGTGTCTGTCAGAGTTAAATAATCCTTAAATAGATCAGGAAAAATTTCACAACAAATTAAAGTTTTAAGGCTGAGTTGGAAAGCAAACTGAATTTACAGAAGCTAATAATGTGTATAATTTTCACTTTTTTTTTGTTGTGTTATTTTTGACTAAAGCCACATTAACAGATGTTCCAGTGGAGAAGTTATACATTCTGCCCTTTTTAGTCTGCAAATCAACTTGATGAAGCTGATGAACACACAAAATAAGTGAATGTATGCATTTCCAGCACTGTCAAAAATATTATAAACCAACTTCATCAGGACAGAAGAGCGGTAGTATTTTAATTTTCTGAATAACTATATATAAGAAAAAGGAACAAATACGTCTGCTTTAAGTTTAGTTCAATAAAGTGTAATCCTTGAAAACTTTCTACATATAATCATCATAATGACCAACATTGTGCAGGTGCCCTTATACTTGTATCTGGAAACTGTCAGTTAATGAGACAACCAACAATACTTCAGCTAATACATGATTTGGACTGATTAACTTCTGATTACTGGTCGTTTCATTTTCTTCCACCCTTGTACTGTCTTTGTGTTACACTCTTTGAAAATCGCCTTTGCCAAAGACGACGAGTTAGCTCGCATCATGAAAACACAGGGATTCCTGCTTCTTGCAATCAACAAAAAAACATTATTACAACGCCATTTTGCAGAAGCAATGTCGCCACTTGTCAGGTCAGAACGAGCCAGGATGGTAGCGACTGGTTTAACAAAATACAAACTGAAATGTTTTTCTCTACAGATCAGAACGTTATGGTGGTGCAGCCAGAATATCAGCCGTCTGGTTCGAGCCCTGAAATGATCTAACAACTTTACTTTCACGTTGTTGGAGAACACCCATCACTTAGATTTTACCAAAAATATAAATTTTTGCTGTAAGTGTCAGAATAAAGCACAGCTGCATCATGTCCAGTCACAAGCAAGGTAAATCGTTTGACAATTTTTCACACAGCGAACTTTAGTGACTGAGTGTTTTGTGTGCATGTTGTACCGGTTAAAGTGGTAGATGTCTCGGATGTTGCCAAAGAGTGAACCTTTATCCTCAGGGCTCAAGGCCAGTCGAGACTGGTTACTGATACACTCCAAGTAGTCCTGCAGACACAAAGATAGAGATTAGTTAATAATATGTTAGAGGGAATATAAAGACAAGGTCTGACATTAACTTCATCACACATAAAAAAGTTCATTCACTTGTACCTTTGCTAATTTTATATCCATATCTCTTAAACTCTCTTCAGCTCAACTTTCCATTGATTTGTAGACAGCAACAAATCACGCTAGAAGACACTAAATCTGTCAGTAATGTAAAATTTACAGCAAACAAGCTGTGCAATGTTTCACAGAAAACTACACATTTAAAAAAAGCATCTTTGGATTTTTTTTCACTACAAAATAACACATTAGTGGGGAAAAGCCAATTCTTCACTTTGATTTAAGTGCCAATGTCATATCAATAAAGAGTTTTCTTATAATAAACCACAATACTCCAGTAGCCTTCAAATGGGTCACATTTCAACTTAAGCCTGAACCTGAAGACAGAAATAGTGTTCAACTATGCCCGTTTTATAACCCCTCTCTTGCTTTTGCCATAAACAACAACTTATTGCTGCACAATTTCAATCATCATCTGATGACACTGTGTGATAAACTTATATACAAAATAAACCTTGGTGAACAATTTCATTTTCCTTTTTCCGACCCGCAAAATCCTGATCACAGCATTGGTGTTTTGAGTAAACAGTTTGACGAGGAGATAACACAGGCCATTATGTTTGTTGTGCTTGTAAAAATCGGTCCAACTCGAGTCAGACAGTTGCTGGAAAATACAGGTTTAATGCTAGTCTGTGTTGAAAAACAGGTATACATCTGCTCAGGAGGATTTGACTCCGGGTCTTATCACTGCCTTCATCAGTGCCGTTAGTGATGAGTGCTGATACGGTTGTGATTCAAACCAGCCTCAGGCTTCTGTCTGCCTTGCAGAAGAAAAGTAAGAGGTGGAGAGAGAAAGCCGGGAAAACAGCAGCTAGAAGGAACAGCATGGGCTATGTTGTTTCTAAAAAGCACAATGTAGATTTCTTTGCTTGTTATTCTGCAATAATGCAGTAATCAACTGACAAAAAAATAAAATAAATCAGAGAGCTTTTTTTTATTCTAAATAATCTCTGGTGTTGCTTTCCATACTTCTTGCAGTTGTTTTGAATATCAGAGTTGGCCCTATTCATACTTGTGAGGCCAAGAGGAGCTGAAGCTGCTAATATGTGAAGTTCTTGGATCCATAGCAACAGCACAAGTAGCATCAAAATGTGCACCATGTAAACACGCAGTCACCCATTAAGTGTCTCCTGCCCGTCTGTCTCGCTCAAAGATGAGTTAAGCTCTGATAGAATCTGTACCTGCAGGCGATTAAAAGCTGACAACCTGAGTTTATCCTAAAAAACAAAACAAAACAAAAAGAAAAAAACAGTTGCACAGAAGAACCCATGCATGCAAAGATTTGGAGTCATGTGCACATATGGGATATTTATCTGGGAGGAGAAAGTGTTCTAGTGGCAGCTAAATAAAAAGTTTCAAACCCAGACCGCATCCTGAAATTGGGCAGTAAAGATGTTACAACACTGAAAAAAGCACCAAGCTGCCGTTGGCATGCACAAACACACCCAGTGATCATTTTATGAGGGGAAAAAAAAAACCAAAAACAGTTCGTAAGACACAATGGCTGGTCCTGGTGTCACTTTATTAATCTATTATTTTTGCTGTTGCACAATTGAGCCTGAGTAGCAGTCTGTTGTATTGTGTTTGTTCACACAAGGGAAATTCAATTTAAAGAGACACCTAATTTTACACCAAAATTGGTGCACATATGCCCCCCCCCTCTCCCCCCTCCCCCACTGAGAGCACACGCATTTAAACAAGGAAATCAACTACTTATCTGCTGCCAGATGTAACATTGTTACCCTCAATGAGCTGGTCCCAAAAGTCCAATTACTGCACCTCTGAACAACACAGTACACTACTTCTACAGAAATAGATGGTATTTAACCATCCTAAAGGCTGTGGTGGACCACAATTTCCAACCGACACAGCACGACTTCAAGTGTAAGCTGCAAGTTGCTGTGCATACTGGCAGAGCGGATTTGTTGTGGTGCCTCCATGTGAGACGCTGCAGTCAGTAAATATGTGGTTTTAAAACTAATTTTAAGGCTGCTCTCACTCTTGCAGCTAATAAAAGAGCACACCGATTCTAGACTGAACGTGACTGAGGACAAAAGCCTTATTTTTTTCACCCTCCAGCTGGACAGGGGCTTAAGAGACAAAAATGACACAGGATTGAGATTGACTGCCAGTTTTGGTTCAAGAGTTTGAGTTACAGAAAGGAACAATAGAAATCCTGCTTACGGCAGGCTGGTTGTTATGTTGGGGGTCACATCAGGAGGTCATGTTTAGAATTTGTTGACTATTGGCAGTAATGTAAGGTGATGCTTTATTAGCCGAGGGGTCAGAGATCCGACCCGGCCTGACCTGCTCACTCATCACACTCAGCTTCGAAGAGCCCAACAATGGCCAGCGTTCAGATCAGCACTCAAACACACCTGAAGGTTCACTCCCTCCTAAGCATCAAACATAACATGTACAAACTTGAAACTTTCATGTGTTAACCATTAGCCTCCTCAAGCAGTCTTTTCCCACACACCAAACATAACCCGAACTCTGCCCTGTAGTCGGAAGCTATTACTCTAGACAATGCTGAGTGTAAACAACCAAATCTCTGGGCTGGAGGACTTCCACAGGCCAAGTGATGTTCCTTGATTATTTCCAAATTCCTGGTCAACTTCAAACGGCCTGGTCATGCGTCCCAGGTCTGAGAGTGGAAAAACAGGAGAGGGGAAAGCAAGATCAGGGCAGTCTCTTTTAATGCTGTTTGTGGATGATGGATTGGGTTGATTACACACCCTGGCTGAGGTAAGGACGGGTGCAAAAGCAACAAAAACCTAATACACAGAAATGTAGAATGGCCACGAGTGGTCAATATACTGCAGCTTGAGAAAATGCATGCTATTTGACAAAAGTCAAACTCTTTAAGTGCAGCAATTGGAATAAAGTCCTGCAAATGCAGCAGACCCAACAACAGTGCTGCTGACAGATGAAACACAGGTGAAGCCAAGGGAGTCTGGGTAAATATTTGTGCTAAGGCTGTCACACCCTATTCCCCTGTAAGGAAGTAGTCTGAGCAGAGGGATTAATGAAACGGGGGTTGCAGGACAACTGAGAGAGGACAGTGCTGATAACAAATGGGCCGATGCTGCATGTGCTATAGTTTTCTTTTCTCAATAGGTTAAATGTTAAGTTAAAAGCCCTATTCATGGAAACAAGCACAATCAGTGCAATCCATCCTCAATGCACTCACTGGAACTGCTGTTAGAAGAGTGAGGAAAGGCTAAATGCACGCTGGAGAAGACTTTTCAGTCCTGCCACGCAAATGTGGCAGTCCAGGCGCTGGGTGGTCTGCAGCGCAGAGGCAGTAACGGGTTATTAAGTGCAGATCCTGAGCTCTGTTCAGTGTTTTGCTAGCCTACTTTGGGCATTGTTATCTCAGAGCTAAATGTCACCTCCTCCATTTCTCTCACTACCCATTTAACTGACCTCTGGGTCCTGATGGAGCGAGACAAAAATGGAGGAAAAGGACAGGGTGGACATTAATCAAGAGTGGCCACCCAAAGCAACATAACAAAATCCTCACTTCTACTCATCTAATTTCTTGAGAATATGAATGGCTAACTCTTTTCCGTTGATATTTTTTTTTTAATTCTAGGTTCTAAATAAAAGTCTTAATACTTAAGGAAATGTGCATATAAAAATGTTGCATGAGCTGAATGTGCAAGGGGGAGAGGGAAGCATGGTTAAGGATGGTGATGTAAGAAAAGGGGGGCAAAGCTCCAAAAAGACCTAGAAATGCAACAGTTCCCACTCAAATGTTTCATTTCAAACCACCAGTTGAGCTGCGGTAGTCAAACGTGCAGAACAAGTCCAGCACAATTTCAACGCAATTCATTTTAAATTTCCCAGAGAAGAAAAAGAGCTGAACAAAGAAGCACAAAGAAAGGAGAAAGAAAGCAGAGCAAGCTTTGATGCAAATCACTACATTCAATTTTTTTTTTTTGTTGTTTTTTTTTTTTCTCCCACTCGACAAAGCCACTGAAGCCCTGACTGGAGGCGATATGTAACTTTGCAGTTCAAAGCCAACATCACAAAACAAAGCGCATTTGCTCGAGCGTCTATGTATACAGCTTGTGTGTGCCTGTGCAGGCAGCACAAAGGCACCGGTGTCGTGTAGCTCGACCAAACCCCGCCTGCAAGCACAGGTGACCTTGTTGTATGAAAGGTTCCCAGTGGGCAACGAGCAGCTCGTGTCACGTGCCAGAGGAACAGCCACACAAAACCTGAAGGATGAATTTTATCTGATGATTTAGAGCTTGTCGGGCATTCGTTAGACCGGCACACCTATGATGATGATCTGGGTTCAGCTGGGAAATGTTTTAATTCAATATGTTTTTTCCTTTCCCTTTGAAAAATGAGATCTTTGAAATGGGAAGCTATATACTCTTATTCAAGTTTCCACCTCTATTGCATAAAAATAGTTGCCAGCCACTGTGTAGTCATGAGACTATTCATCATACTGAACTGCACTGAATGAACTGTGCTACATACATTTAAATCACAGCTGTGTTAAGCTTAGCGTCTCCATCATGTGTACAGGGCAGAGACGCCGCAACGGGGTAGGCATACTAGGCAATTGCCTAGGGCCCCGAGCTGGAAGGGGCCCCAGGACAGCGGTGACATTGGTACTTTTGTCAATGACAAAATGACTGAACTGCTTTAGACACTGCAACGACGATATGTTGAAAACCCCCTCGCATAGGGCCCCCACTAGCTGTCACTGCCTCGTGTGTTAAGGGACCCCTGAGACACAGCCATTATCGATCCATATCAATGACACAACCTGAAACCTCCATAGACACTGCAGCGACACGTTTGGAACCCCCTTAATGGGGCCCCCGACTGCCCGTGGCCGGCTTTCTGCGGTGCTTCAAACTCGATACAAGAAAAATGAAGCAAGCATATCCATCAGGTCACACAAAAAGAAAAAAAAAGAACAAGAAGATGAAGAAAAAAAAAAAAGGGAAGGTGGTAAGTTCAAAGGTGTATAAGCTGACATTATTAAAGAAAAAAGGTTGTGATGCCACTTTGTCCCAGTCTGTAGTCTCAGGAAGCACAACTGCACATGACATGTTTACTGCACTTTAGCTTGGCTTATTTAAACAGTAATTAACAGTAAGCTAACCAGTAACTGATTTGTATTTGGAAGAGGGTGATATCATATTTCTCCTTGGATTTTCTGCAATGTCACATTAATCAAATATATTATTGTGCACTTCTGTTATTTAAAATAAAAGATTTTTGGATTGAATGATTTTCTTGGTGTTTTTGGGCCGGGAGGGCCCCCAAGGTGACTAGAAACAGCGCTGGTACAGGGACATCCTGATGTCCTCAGTATCATTCAGCTGGCTCTACATCCCCTGCAAATCATTTCGTCTATTCCTACTCAGACGAAGATGACTGCACCTTTATGAGCTGCCACACCTATGATTTAGGAGTCAAGCATGAATACAAAAAGCTGTGAAACCTGCTTTTCAGCTTTTATCTAAAAAATGTTGAATAAGTTCATATTCTACAACACATTGTGATATGATACCTCAAGACAAAGAACAACAATTCTAGGAGGACACACACAGTTTACATTTGCTCAACACATATTTTTCAAGGCCCTTCACCCTGTATTTGATGTTCTGCTAAATGTGTCCACGTATTTGACCCCAATTTCTTACATGCGTTGTGCAAATTGTATAATATTTGGGACATTTTGTCTCATACCTCTACAATGCTGCGCAGATCCTGCACGTAAGTTCTCTCTGTGTCCATTATCTCCTGCACCACCCGGTCCACATACGTCCTGGGCCCCTGCACCTGACCCGTCCTCTCTCCTCCATCTGGAGTCAGCTCAGGCTCGGAGTGTTCGGTTGTAGTCTGTTTGCTGCCCTTCCTGCCCCCGCCGTCGTTTCTGTTATCTTCTTCTCCGCATGCCAGCTGCCTGGCAGGGACCAGCTCCAATCGAATGGCCCCGGAGTCATGGTCCGAGGTGACGGGGTTACACTGAGGCGCAGCGACAAGGGTGGAGCGGCTGCCCAGTGAGCAGTGACTGTCCCGGGAGGAGGCAGAGGAGGAAGTGGAGCTGTAGCTGATCGGCCTTTCGGCGCTGTCAGGAGAGGAGTCCATGCTGATGGCAGAGCAGTAGCGCGAGGAGGCGCGGCGGAAGGCCGTGTTGCGGAGGCAGCGGGCTGGGATGTCAACAGAGCTCAGGGCTGAGCCAGAGTCCGGAACTTCGGGAAGAGGAGGCAATGCATCCTGCAAGGTAGCTGTAATCGTCTGGAGGCAATACAAGAGAGGAAGAGATGCATGTGAATTCATTTTGTTTGTCAGTACAGCTCAAATTGTTTGTTTTTTAATCTAGTTGCTGGCTTGTAAGGTGAATGTGAGGTGAACAATGCCCCTGCCCCCAACCCACTCAGAATGTCACAATGATTTACAAAATTAACATCACACACACAAAAAAAAAAAACTTTCCCATTGATCATAATTTAACCTCTAGTTTGGAAGGCTGGACTGGTCTCCAGGAAGCCTACTGACAATAATTTTCATGGCAAAGGTTTTACTACAGCTCATACGGCCAAAAGTGCATACTGTGGAAAATTCTGGATCGTCTTATAGAAATTATGCACTGAGCTGACTTACTGCTTATTTTGGAAACACTGAAATGACTGAAATGACAAAATTACTCCTTTTTGTCAAGAGAAGCTTCCAAACTTGCACAATCTGGGCAGACATTACATAAACTCATATTTTGGTCTCTGGTCTTGGAGGTTAAAACGGCTTGAAACCATAGACGCTATAAAAATAATGGACATAGCCACTGTGATGTCACACATTACAGCTTTACAAGGGAGTGGTGGATCTAACCGAGAACCACAGAAACATGACAATCACACAGAAGTCCCATCTTCAGCATATTCTGCATTTACATCCCTTTTACTCAGAATGGCACTATGATTTACAAAATCAACATGGCATGCTATGAAATATGACGTGAAGGCATTTTATTGTAAACTGAAATAATAAACCAGGTGAGAAGAAGGGTGGTGTTGCTTCTTGCTTTTCATTTACATTTATATTTTAATTTGTGCAATAGAATAAACAGTGAAGTCTGGAAATAAATTGAACAACCATCATAAAAAAAAAAAATCAGGCCATTTTTATCAATACAACCTAAAATTTGGTACTAAGAACTTCACAATCCTTATTACATAAGACTTCATCTATTCCTAAATGCTAGATTTGAGAAAATATCACAAAAGGTTTATAAGAGTGACGTACCAGCAGCCTTAACAGACAACAGCAGCAGTCTAAAATTATAAATGGATGTATAACATTACGTAATGTAAAAAGCTTTGTGTGAGATTTTAAATGACTGAAAAAATATTTCTAATGATTAAACATAAATTCAGACTGAAGTCATACATCTGACAGGCACTGGGCAGGAGCACTAAAAAGACTTTCTTATATGTAACTGCAAACACGTACAGTAATACTTGCATATTCTTACAGTCTCAGTCTGTTTAGAGTCCCAATTCCTAACATTCCTGCTGACCACAGTCTGACTGACCACCCGCCATACGATGGCCACTCATTCTCACAGACTTGTCCCCAGGTCCACCCACGGTGTTTTCCTTGCAAAAAAGGCTGATGGCAATCACTCTTTTCTGTGAGAAAAACTTACCTGAAAAAACAGAAACCTACTTCATTTGTGCCGGTGATGAATATGCGTTTGTGTGTGTGGACAGTTGTGCATTGACACAGACAAAGAGATTGAGTTTAATGATAAGATTAACAGTGTAATGCTGAGAGCAATCCAGAAAGAGCTATGAATGAAAGCCTTATTTCCATGGAAGACAGACTAGTTTGTGTGCACCTACGGGAGTCTCTCTGGCATCCAGCCCATGCCAAACTGGCTCACAACCTTGTCTATGTGTTGAAATCCGTTAAGATATGATTACCAGCCTGCAAGACCCCACAGTCAGGCCAGCTGAAGTAAAACCGCACAAGCAGCGCATCAGACAGAGGCCTTCCAAGTTTCCCTCAACATTTTCCAAGGTCTGCTTCACAGAAAAGCTTTGATGGGAACAACAGAGAGCAGACAGCCAGAGTGATGAAGCAAGGGAAGAACAACATGAGAGAGCCTCATACCAGCTCGGTGGGAGTTTGACACCAGTCTTTATCATCAAAGCTAGTTGCACCGACAAACCAGCGGCTGCCATGTTGTGGCAACACTGATATTCAGTGCCCTATAGAGAAGCGAGACTCTCAAGCTGCCAGCAGCACCAGCTCACCCCAAACCTGTCTCACTTCAAAGAAGCAGAGATCACAGGTTCTAGTTCAAAAACATGAAACGTGCAACTGAGAACAAGCTCAAAGAAGCCAGGTTTGTACCTACTGTCCCCTTTCAAATAGGTACCTTGAAGGGCTCTTTGCTATGGCTCTCCTCTTTTTACAGCTGGCACTCTTAGACTGGTCTGTGATTAGAGTCACAGGTTAGATACTGGCAACTACTACTGCACCAATACCAGTGCCATTCCCCTAAGTCAAAGACCTGATTTTGATGCCATGGGAAATACATAAACACCCCCCAGTCTAAACATTTTGTATTTCAAATCTTTCAAACCTGCTTCCACTCCATCACCCCCCCTTCCCCAAATTCCTCAAAGTGTTATGCTTTTGTCAAACTCAAAATAAGGTTACACAAATCCTCACATTCTGTTTTTATTTACATTTTGCACAACATCCTGACATTTGGACACAAGCTTGTGCATTTTGTGGTGAGGTTTTCCTCACTAACGTTTTCTTTCTGCTATGTGGTGCTTGCAACACACAGCTTTTTCTTTGGGATCAAAACAGCTGCTTTCTGAGTTTGGAAACAAGGCTGATGACAGAAGTATGCAGGTCGACATTTGGCTGAGAGCTAAGAAAGACGCCTCAGAGGTCTGTCAAGCTACAGGAGCCTGCAACGTTTGTTGATAATAGCTTGTGATATTTGAATTTGCATTCACATTTCAGTTATTTGATCAGTTATTCATTTTAAATTCCTTTGTGTCCTAAAATCAACTAAAAATACTTCTTGTAGGTCCCTCCTCCCTTAACAATGTCTGTTGAAAGAATATAAAATGGAGGAAATTCCCTGTTGCACTGCTTCTCATGAGGAAAAGCTGAGTGATTTAAAATCCACATCTCAAAAACAACAGTGACGGGAGAGTCTGGAGCACCGCATCACGACTTTCTCTAGTTTCGTTTTTTCACAACCGACGCCAAGAAAAGCAGGAAGGAACTGATGTGTCCAAGAACTGAAGTGCCAGGAATCTGCATTTTCCTCAGATGAGTTTGGAACAGATTCCCTGTGCGTGAGTGTGTCTGTTTGTGTCCGTCCAAATGTTTGCTCCCAGGCCTGACCTACTTTTAATAATTAAAGATCAGAAAGGAGAAAGAATCTAATGAGCAAAACCATCACACTCAAAAACAGCATCCATCAGCGTAGCTGGAGCATATTTACTGGGAGAGCATGCCCAGTAATGTTCCTCACATAGAAGTTTTAACAAGCTGAAAGTGTTGCATCTTTTAAAATGACAACATCAAGGAAGAATACTTTTTTTTTTTTTTTTAATCCAGAGTATAGAACAATACAGTTGAACTCAAAATGCAAGTGAAACTAAACTGTTTGGGTGTGTGGAGCTTCACACATGCCGTGCATGTCGCATGTTACAAAGTGCACATGCAGCAAGTGGATTCAGGTGAGTAGCAGAGATAAACTCTTCAGAATCAGTTTGTAATGGAGTGTATTTGATGTTACAGTTTATAGCAGTTGAGGAACTGAGCTGTAAGAGCAAAAAGAAGAAAGAGAAAAAAAACACAGCCACTCAGAGGCGCATTCAAGAACATCTCTACATGCAAAAGTGTATGCCAGGTCACTGCAGGAGGGTAGTTGCACTTTCATGGTAATTCTTCTCTTAAAGATTGACTTCTGCTCACTCAAATCATTTTGAATTTTGACAGTTTTGGGTGTGGATACCAGTGAGTGCACTGACCAGCTCACAGTGTGCTGATGCCGCTGGATATGCCTTAAAAGGTCTTGCCTCTGTGGGTTCCATGTAATCCTTTCTCTGAGCATGAGCTGGCCAATGCACCCACTTGTCTTCACCCCAATCTGTCAAAGGATATCAGCAGAAATCTGCTTCCAGAGCAGAATCACCCAAGGAAGCACAAATGCAGGTGCAAGAGATGTCCTTAGTACAAATGACTCACGAGCAGGTTTTCTTGCACTTGATATCTGACACAAATGTGATATCATACACAATGATTAGAAAGTGGTGTAGCAAGTAAGCTGCTAAGCTCAAGATATGATGACATATGGTTTCAAAACTGCTCATGAACCAGCCAGCTCAGCTAAGTGATGCACTTTGTCAGAATAAGACAACTTTTACTGAAACAGAGTTGACAAAGTAGAGTCAAAGTGACTTCACCTGAACATATCTCCCACAATCAGCTGATATTCCAATAAAATATTGGATATGGATCAAATTAAACCAGATATTAGACTATAATTAGACTTTTTATGTTCGATATGTAGGTGTATTGGCTTTTAAATGTGCAACCACTCTGCTTTCATGTGCCGATTGGGCTGTATTACATTACTAGCTATGATAATAATAGCTAACTGACCATTTTCTTTACCTTTTGATAAACCTTCCTTATCACATTAGTTAACAGTGTGTGTATGTTTCACACAAAATGCATTAAGCTTATCGTACAAAAGATAAGACTAACCAAGCTAATTACTTAATAGTTCTCACACCAGCATTTGCAGCTAGATGCGGGCGGCAGAATGCACACACGTGCTGTCTAAAACACACTCTCAAACATTCAAGGAGAGCAAACACAAAACCCAAACATCACAGAGAGATTGCCCCATCTTGTGTTTACCCAGCCCCTCCTTCCCACCTTCCAGCTTCATGTTTGAGGCACACCCTGTCCGTTTCCTGGGTGAGCTGGCTCTTTTCTCCCTCACCCTAACACATCCACACAGAGAGAGCAGAGATGACCAGTATCTAGTTACTTTCTGTCCATATTATGTTCAACATGATCCGTGTAAATGATCTCTAATTATGTTCCCCGAGCATGCAGACTAAGACTGTTTCTCCTGAGTGTGTGCATGTGCTTGTTGTTGGTCTCTGCTTGTGCGTGTGAGGATTAAGATAATGTGTGAGGACTGTGCTTCATGCCAAAGGGAGAGAGTGGATACAGCGAGTGTCTGAGCAACCTGGCCTCGATCTCTGGCTTTCATTCTCCTCTGAACGTCAGGAGACAAAGAGCAGGGATTCGATATGTTCAACATCAGGCTCAGCTAGAAGGCAAACAGCAGCAACCAGAAGGAACCTGAATGATCAGACAATGAACACCGAGTACAAACCACTGTGTATTCAGTGCAATTACAAAAAAAGGTCCACAACAGCTAACGCATAGATATTATTACATGTGCTTTTTCATGTAAATAATACTGGCATTGCAATGTTAACCATCATCACCGCTAATCCTAATCAAGATGAAAATACGCCATTATAAGCTCAAGGAGATCCATGAAAAGAAAGTGAGTTTTCAAAAGGCTTCCACGATATCACAGAGCACCAGCGTGTAGATGCTCCAACAGGAGCTCTGACTGACTTTGTCAAGTTGACAAGCCCTCTCTTCCAGTGCAGATGGGTTCAATGACTCATGCTAAACTTAACTGGTCCACTTCAGTCACACACTTTATGGTCACCTGAAGTGCTCTTTGTCATGGAGTGGTCAGCAAACAAATGTGACCACGGCTGTCTCTTTGCAGCCTCTATGGGCCTCACAAGTAGCTCAAAGAGCTCTGAGAGGCCTTTGTAATGAGCATGTGATCATCTCATGTAGACACGAATAATAAACTTTCTTCAAAAACAATTCATGTACAGTAGCTGCATAACAAATCCTATTGCTTATTTTAGCTGAAGTGGTTTCCATAATCACCGAGCAGGAACTGGAGTAATGAACAGAATCAGTAGTACTGTGGTTCCATACAAGACTTCCACAGAGCATCCTCAGCAATAAAACACAGTTTGGAAATAATCAAAGAGGGCTTCATCTCAAAGGAAGCAACCTGAGAAAATGTCCACTTGATTTGGCTACAACAAGAGGAATCATGTTAGACGACAAAAGAGCTGAATAGGTGTACAAACACACTTATGGTATCTGTGAGTGAGTTAATCATCTGATTAACATGACTAACATCATCTGTCCTGTGGATTATATAAAAGACTCAAAGGCAGGTCGCTAATAGTTCTGGAAGCTACTTGGAATCATAATAATCTCTCAGAAAATTGAAATTCAAGTGGTCCAAGATTAAACCCCACCTTTGCACCTCCTCTTGACCTCTTGGACCCGTTTTCATGAATCCACAAAGGCACTTAATGGCGAATGATTTTATGCAATCATATGCTTTTTCAGCGAGATAGAGTGCCTGTTCTACAAATGCAGGCGCATGTTTATCATCAGAAACCCAAAACAGTGGTGGAAAACCCAATTTAGTTGAGGAACATCCCACAGGAATAATAGCTGTTCCTTAAATAGCAAAAACTACCTAAAATATTTGCTTTCCCAAAGACAGGGTAGGAGAATCTGATAGAAGAGAAAAGTCAATATTTGGAGTGATTCAGTGATGGCCTTATTTCTGGTGGACGCCTCTGGATACCCTTTTTGATCAAACTTAAGTTGAGTTCATGTTTGAAGCACTTGTATAACCCCAGGATAATCTGTTGGGTAGGATGGTGAAGGAAGAGCTACAGGAGGAGGGCTGTGTGTTTAAATTCTTGGTTCTTTTTTTCCACCTTTTGATTTTGTGTACTGGTTTCAATCATATTCTTCAAAAGACAAAGCATAAAAAAAAAGATAAACTGCAGCTGCAAACAACCCACCATTCATAAACAACAGAGTTCCTGAATGACTAATTGCTGCCACTAACCAAAGAAACCATCTTCACGGTATTGATATTAGAGGAAATAAAATGAACCAGAGCATACAAAGAATGCTCTCATATCAAGCTCACGTTTTAGAAAGAACAGACTGCACAGACGCCAAATAAATGGCCTGCTAAATCACATTTTTACAAAGATACACAGAAGGAAACTTTCAGGAATGATTGGCAACATGAAGGGAGAGCAGGTGAAACTAGATATAGACACCACCACCATAACTTTAGACCAAAACTAAAACACTGTCCTTTTAACTCCATTTCTGACTCTTTCCATCAAATCCTTTCCAATGATCCCATTCTTTTCTGCGTCCTCCAACTAATTCACTCCTTATTCCAAGATTATTATACAAAATTCTTGTTTCTAGCCTTTGCTGGCACTTTTCCCTCTTCATATCTTACAATGAAACACAGAAGAATTTTGATAGGTCAGTAGATGGTTTCCCTACACAAGCTCCAACCATGCTTCTCTCATTCTATACAATACGAAGCAAAAAGAAACATTTACCAGCCTGTATACATCATACGCCTACAGACCTCCATCCCTCATATTTGCAATTGAGGACGGTGTGTTCATATATAAAAGAAAAATGACTTGCAGCTCAAGAAGGGAAAGGTAGTGGCAGTGAGTAATTAATGTTATTTGGTATTCAGGACTGGAAATGACAGAGATGCGGCACACTTTGTAGCAATACTTGCCCTTTGAAAAACGTTTAAGTTAAGCAGGGAAAAAAAATCCAGAGCTGCCTGTTATGATAGGTCTCCGACTCAACCCATAAATCTTAATTTTCAAGAGGCAAACTAATTTCATTTAAACCAAAACAATGAAGAGTTAAGAGTCAAGGAGCTGAAATATTCAGCTGGAACGAACCAAAGTCTGGAGAAAATGTCTGATATTTTCATCCAAGAAAAAAGAAAGAGGAGCAGGCAGGGCTTGACCAAATACTTCAAACAGCACTTCAGATCCTTAAATCAAAGTCGTTTGTCTGCGTGTGTTCTTGTTTATACTACAGAAGGCCTACCAGATGGCAACTGGATTCAAGGCCGAGCTTGCTGCCAACTACACACCCAAAAGCTCTAAAAGACGTAACTGAATTCAGGGGCATTTTAATGCGAGAGCCGTGAATTTAAAACAGTGTTCCAGGATAGAAGGGAGAGCGTTCCACGACTCTTTGTGTTCACTTAGGCTGTCTCTAAGCTGAGGCATACGAGTGACTGCAAGAGAGTGAGAAATGAGGAGATGTCCCAGAGGAATGAAAGTAGGAAGAAGAGATGAGAAGGAAAGCCAGAGGTCAAACACCACCCACTCTCTTGTCTTTTTCTTTTCCCATTTTTGAATCTTGACATTTGTAGTGCTTTAACCCTTAAAGCTGATTTCTTCAGTCAAATTGTCTTGATTCAGTTTTTACCTACAAATTGAGCCAAAAAAAAAAAAAAAAGCAGCACAATTTGACACCTTAAGTCCTCCGTCTCAGCTTCCCATCTCCCACCAAGTTTGCACAAACTTGCTCCTCATTTCTGATAAAGACACATGCTTGATCTTAACTGACGCTAAGGACCTTAAAGTGTCGCTCTGGATTTCACACTGAAGCCATACAAATGTGGAGAGCAGAAGAAGTGAAGGCGCAGAGGTTACAGGCACGGAGACAGGCGAAAGATGGGATTGGAGACACGGGGCGGGGTTTCCACTGCACTTACCAGTGGATCAACAAAGAGCTGCACGGGCTGAGGAATATTTTACAATGCAGATATTTCACGGGATGATTGGAGTAAACATGAGGAGATAGAATAGGAAACAGGTATTCCTTTTGAACATGTTGGCACAGAACAAGCACCACTTGTTGCAACAGTCTTAACAGCATTTTAAATGTCTTATTGCAAACTCGAGCCTGATTAAGAATGATGTTTCAACTTTATGTACAACTCTGGGGCTTTTGCGGCCTAACAACAAATCAGCAAACAGTTTCTTTCTGTTTAAATGTCAACCCCTTAAATGACTTAGTCACCACATATTTCCAGTACATTTACACATTTGATATCATGTGCACAGGTGATCATCATCCATCTACAGGCTATGTTTGTGAGAGTTGTGTCTTCGTTTGCTATTGACGCCGTGGACATTAGTGAGGAATGCATAGTCGAGTTTGAGCTGACAGCACTGGTGTGTAGCGGCAGGAAAAGCATCCGTCCACAAGCCGTCCCTATTTTCAGACACGCAGTCTCGCTCCCTTGAGAAAACCATGCGACCTTTGCCACACACACCCTCGCCCTCCTTGAGAGTACGACATGCTGGCCTCTGGCCTCATTCTCTGACCTGGCTGGATTTCAGCCTGGAGAAAGAAGAATCACTGCATCCGACTCAAATGTTCCTATAGCTACACAAACGCACACCTGTAGCAGGCAAAAAAACTGCAACAAGGAATTTTTTTTTTTTTTTTTGGGAGGGGGGGGGTTGCTTCTAAGGAGCTTCGAAGCATCCAGCTGCTACAGTGGGGCTCCTGCTCCACTTATGTCTTCAGGATGGGCGGCTGATGCCCTTCCCTCCCACAGGACTGAACAAGCACCGTGGGAGGACGATAACAATGGAAGGATCCATTGTCTCCACCTCTAAACCAAAGAGTTTGCACGAAAAAGTAATTATTCCCCCTCCTCTCTTCTCCGCTCGGTCCCATTTGTAGCTTCCCCCAGCTGCTGCCCTCAAGGCTCTAATTTGGGTCACAGGCTTCAGAATGGCATCCCAGCACTCAGTCAAACCAACACCCAGCCTGAAGAAACGAGCACGTGTGTTGACTTTAAGAGATATGAAGAGCAAGAAAACAAAGAGTAGTCGGAGAGCATGTACTTACAGAAAACAACAACAACACAAAAAAAAGTTTTGCATTTTTCAGCAGACATTACATTTATCATTAGAGATTAGAAGAACAGCTGCCGAGTGTGTACAAAAACAGGAGAGGGTGTGTACTACATCATTGGAGCATCATCGGGAACGTAACTGCGAGAAAGCAAACACGCACAACTCAACAGCAGAGGTGAGAAAACAAGCAAGACATTGTTAATGCAATGGCACAGCGCAGAGATGGACACTTCACAAGAAGCTGTTGGCTGGGGAAAAATATCACACACTCCACACAAAAGAGGCAACAGGATAAACAATCGAACCACCAGACACTAGTGAGCAGACCTTGTGTTTACATGTTGCGTCTGTTCGTTGACCAGAGGCCACTTGAAGGACAACTTTTAGACACTTCATCTAACAGAACCCCAAAAGTCAGATATTATTTTCACGATTATGACTTTAAAGCATGTGAAGAGATCTGCAGATAATCCAGTCCAACCACCCCACCGACTACCAGGACATAACATCACCTCTGGGGAAACCTTTGTTATAACGCTTTATAACGCTGCAGAATGTTCTCAAAGAAAAAAGAAAAACAAATGATAGATTATATGGCTCCTGCTTACCAGTAGGCATTGTGGCTTCTACAGAAAGTTGAGTGTTGCAGGTTTAAATGGAAACAGGATTCCCAGAGAGGGTCGCATATCCAGAGTATCCCAAAAAGTACTTCCAACAAACAGTGGAGGAAAAAAAAAAATCTTTAACTTTCCCAAATTCTCCCAGTCATTGTGAATCCTCTCTCCAGAGAGCTAAAGTGCACTCCTCTCCTCCACAACACAGACAGGAGTGCAGGTTGTGTTTTCTCCTGAACACACTCCTCTAACTCTTTTCTCTCCCTTCAGTTTGCCGACGATCTCCTCTGATTCTCTTTCTGAACGCTCCTCTCCCTCCCTCTCCTGCATCCACTGCGTGCATGTGTATGTCTAGAAGTGTTCAAATCTGTGTTTGCATGAGTGTGTGTGTGTCAGAGTGAATGGCCTCTGCTCCTCTGCTGCTCCCTCCCTGCTGGGTATTCCCCTCCCCCTGACTCCTCCTCCCACTCTCCTGCAGCAGATTACAAGAAGCCGGGAGTTCCACATTAAATGCCTCTTTTTCCTCCCAACTTCTTCCCTGCTTATTTTCCCCTTCGACTCTAACTCTTCAACCCACAAGCCAAAGTTTTAGTTTACTCCTCGGCAGTCTGCAGGGCAGGCGGCACCTTTTTGTGAGTGTGCGTCTGTTGCGCGCTCAGCGGGCAGCTGAACTGCTGCTGTTGGCACACAGCTCCACAGATCACACACAGACGCACACTTTGCATGGAGGAGAGGGGGTTATGGGAGATCAATAGGCCGCGGGCCGACTCAGACAAAAGGTCCTCGTACCCTGTGAGACACCGCACTGCTCATTGTGTCGCAGATTAGAGAAAGGCTGGACACTGTGCACAAAACATGCCACAAGTGGAGGAATGTGAAAAAAAAAAAAAAAAAAAAAACAGAAAACTGGAATGTATTAAATAAACCCTAAAACAGAGGTTCCCAAACTGTTGGACTCATGATTCCTTATAAAGCAGCTTGTGTGTTGCGACTTCAGTGTCGCTATATGTGGCAGAGTGTGCCGCATACATTTACCACATATATTCACCCAAAATAGGAATTAAGAGGCTTAGTATGAGCAAGATGTTGCTAATAAGATGAATTTCATTAACTGAATATTTGCAGGTGTGATCACCTTAATAAAAGGAGAAGTTTTGGCTGTTTGCTGGTTTGGACAATTCAAATACCAAAGAGGAAAGACATCAGCAATGATCTTAGAGAAGCAGCTGTTGCTTCCCATCAGTCTGGGAGGGGTTTGCAAACAAATTGGAGTCAATCGTTCTGCAGTTGGAAAGATTATTCATAAAAATGAATAAATAAATAAAACATTCACACAGTTGTTAATGCTCTGTTAATGGACATCCAAACAAGTTCACTTCAAGGTAAGACTGCAATGATCAGAGAACTGGCATAAAAATGCAAGTGCTACATTTCAGAATTTATAGACTCCAGGTTTCAGCTGGCATGATAAAAATCTTTAGGTTTATGAAAGTACAAAGAAAAAGAGCTGCCAGGAGAAAGCCTGTCCTCTAACAACTTATGTGTCATGTTTGTGTTTACTCGAGGTTGTATTTCTTCCATTTTAAGACCTGGTTAGGACCCGTTCTTTTTTTTTTTATGTATGATTTTTATGTATAATCTCAAACATAAAACCTTTAAAGTAAAAGTTGGTGTTAAGAAAACAAAAATAAATAAATAAAAAAAAATTGATTATCAGGGTTGAATTGTGCCAAGTTTTACGATTATAGTCTTCCCAAAAAAGCTTCACAACAATCTGGAGCAGTTAGCTTTTAGGCAGGGTTGAACCCTCGTATAAAAAAAAGGAAAAAAAAATGTTTGTGTCTAAACTCTATCATTTTATGGAAATTCAATCTCTTTAATTATGTCTTAAAATAAGATGCTATAGGAAAAAGTTAAGTTTAAGTTAAGTTTTCCCAACAAGCAGCAGTTACGAAAGTTTCCTTTTTTTTAAAATGTATGCTTATGTAATCAATGGAATGGAAGAATGCACAACAAAAAACATCTTTTTGGGATTGTTTTGGCTTTAAGTCTGGAAGGTATACTCTTAAACCAGACTGATATTTTCTCTTGCTCAGTTATTTTGGGTGTTCTGTTATTGTTCCCATTATTCTGGAGCTACAAATATGGTTTCTAAGTAAACATAACAACTGAATGTGCATCCATGTATTCTTTAAAGCACACATGAACTGTGAAAATGTTTTATTTTGATCTTTTAGCTTTTTAGCATCTGTGAATACTAAAGAATTTCTAAGAGCAAGTACTGTAGTACTTTCACTTAAATAATAATTTAACTGCCCAACTTTCACAGGTACAGGTATAAAACATTTGACAAGGAGTATCTGACTGACGTAATTAACTTGTGTACTTTGTCCATCACCGTCTGCTCACATGAAGTGATAACATTCTGTGTGCTTTCAAATTTACAGCTTGTCATCTCAGTTTCAGTTTTGGACAATAAAAGGCAGCATGACCTCATGGCATGTTTATGTCAGACAAGTAAAACATCAACATGAGCTCTTATGCCCACATCTCCTTCTTGCTCTCCACCAATCCCAGCTGCATGCAGTTCTGTTAACATATCTATATCTCAGTCACCGCAGTCATAGAGACCCCTAGACCACCTTCACAAACACAGAAACTCCAGAGACGCAGAGACTCATGACCCCTCTATCTAATGATCGAAGGCTCCATTGACCCATGAAGGCCTCAAACCTCCGCTCTGAATCTCAACTGTTCGTTTGTCATTTCCCCTCTGCCACCTTCTACATCTACTGCGCACACTGGCGCAAGCACGTGCACACGCGCACACACTGCTTCCATAACGAGCACCGTCAGCCCGGCAAACCTGGAGAGGAACTTCTAAACTCAGCAGTCCAGCCAAGCACGACCTGTTGATGACAGAAACCTACCGCAGCAAACAGATTTATCTGATGCCCTCTGTATGCCCCCAAAGCCTAAACTTAACTCAGCAGAGAAGAGAAAAAAAAACAAATAACACTAAACTCCTTTATTGGATCTGATAATATGAGCTGCAATACATGTTGGTGGCAATGTTAAAGAGTTATCAAAGGAAGACTGTGTGGCTGATTTAAAGATTCGTTTGATGTTTTGAAAAAAAACAAAACAAAACAAGAATTATCTCCAGTGTTCATTTCCATTATTTTGTATTCATTATTTATTTGGAAAAAGACCAAAAACACTGTCCAAGACTTGAATATATTTAATTTTTATTGATATAAAAGAGCAAAAAGTCACCAAATCTTCTTTGGGAAGCTGGCATCAGTAAATGTTTGATATTTTCTTCTTCCAAATTAAATGTAGTTGGAACTTCACAGATTTTAAGTGGGTTTTTTTTTTTTAATATATCAATAATGTTAGTTATTTAAGGTGCATTTGAACCAATATTGCACATGGCTTTGATACCCTGGGGTGTTTTGGTGAAAAAGTAAAGATTATTTCAGAACTGGGTCTTCTTCGTTATCCACTGAGACCTGCACTGCAGGATAGATTCAGCAAATGAAATCCTCTGAAATGTGAAACGTCCGTCCTAGCTGGAGCACTAAGGCTGCTGCCAGCTGCCCACAAAGAGCAGCTGACCTAAGAAGTTCACTTTAGCTGTATTAACATAATATCTGTTCATGTAACATACTTCAACTACCCCTGAGGGTTTTTATTCACAGTTTATGATGTAACTGCTGTGAAACATCAGAAACCAGAAGTCTGTCCTAATTCATTCACTGAATGTTTTGTTTGCAAAAAGGTCATATCTATTCCTTTAGTGCAACTTAAAGATAACTGACTTCATGAAAATGTGAGCTCATTACCAAGACAGAAAAGCATGAATAAACTGCTGTGGACTCTCAACCAATCAGGCTCCAGGTAATCTCAAAAGTTCCTGGAAACGGTTCAAATCACCTGAAATCCAGCTTTAGTCTTTTAAGTCTTGACTAACAGCTTATGTAACAGAAATAATTTGTAAAGTTCAACTAAAATCAAAGGGCATCGTCAAGATACAAGGTTGTACTTTGAAATGTTTTGAAAGTGAATGGATTTTATCACTTGTTTTAAGACAGATAAGAGCTTTTAGTACCCTACTACCGTAAGTATGACGTCAGGAGGTGTATACTTGAAGGAACTGGAAACAATCGAACAAGCTCAGTGATCATCTTGTTGAATACACACACCAGCAAAGCATAAAAATGAAACATTTGTATTTAAATAAGCATACATTTAGTTTCCGTTAAACTAAATTATTTTAGCCCAGGAGCTGGAGGAAACTGCTACGATACACTTCAGTCATTTACACACTTCTGTTTTTGGAAACACAGATTTGATCAATTCTGTTAACTGTTGCATCCCCTTACTAAAGTGTGCGAGGCACTTTGCTGTGGTCATGTGATGCAGTTCATCCAACTTTGTAGGTTAAGTAGTTAACTGGCAAAAAGAAAAAGAAAACACTAAACGTTTTTTGATACATATAAAAAAATAAAATCTTCCTTTCCATGACTACAATGCAGCAAAGATGCTGGTTAGCTTTTATCTTTAATATTCCTTAAACACATTTCAAGTCTTTATAAAGACATTATAGAGGAATGAGGTCTTAAATGTTTAGGACAGCAACACCCTCTTTTTCTGTTTATGATGAATAATTTTAGTTGTTTTTTTTTCTTCACCCAACTCAGCCTGTCATTTCTGCATTGCTTTAAGTCATTACTTTAAAGTGACTTTAATATTTGTCTCATCTACAAAGCAGCCAGTACACCTTAGCTTCTTCTCCTTCACCCTGCTCATCTCCACTGTCCAGTGTCACGTCTCCCTTGATCACCATCCCTCTCCACTTGATGATTTCCCAGAGGCTTCCCTGCTGTTGGAAGCTGACAACATGCTAAAACAAGGAAGTCAGGCCCTATGTGGTAACAAACAGTCCTCTCAAACTCCCTCCGTGCTTCCAGACTAAGAACCGATGGTTTGAGGGCTGGCGAGGGTGCCAAGATGATTGAGGGTCATGGTGCTGTAGTGGTCACTATAACAACAGTGAGGCATTCATCACCATGGCCCTGAGGGAGCAAGAAGTAGGCAGGAAAAGGAGGAGGAAAATGCTTATTGTCAATAAACCACTCCATTCTTCATAACACTTGGGCAATCCAAACACAGAAGAAGGGCAGAGGGTTCGTGCATACTTTTTTTGACTTTTACTCAAGTACACACACAAAACTATTTGCTTTCTAAGCAATATTGTAAAATGTAACACTGTAGTGGTCATTACTGTAGTGGGCAGTATGTGAGGGGGTTTCCATGCATGTGTGTGAAAATAGATCTCAACTCTGCCACCAACAATCTGACAACTTTTTCATTTTCTCATCTATCCAATTGAAGTGTTTCAATTGAAGAATGAACTGAGAATATTAAAAGAAATAAACACTGAGTATGGGAGACTGTGACTAATGACAAGAGTTTGTGGGACGAGGGTTCATCCATATACAGTTTCCTCTTCCCTCTGTGACACTGTCAGTCTTTGTCATCGGTGATGGATCATCTGCAGTCACACACACACGTTTCATTCTCTGCACGCAGATTCTTTAAGTGTCACCAACACTTAAGGCTTTTGTTCATGTTGCCTGTGGTCTTTATCAACTAATTAAGCAGATCTGTCCTTTCTTTCTGTTATAAGTAGCCTTAAGTTTTAGAAAAAATCATCCCTCATTTTGTGGCAATAGGCTTTCATTCTGCTGCCAACAAAACCATACAACTGCACAGCCAACAACCTTTGAAAGGGCAAAATTTAGTGATTTTGGGATTTTTTTTTTTTTCAGTGCTGACTGTAATTTTCTTTGCCAATTCAAATTTTCTTGAAGATCTGATCTGGCAATATTGATTTTCTTTCTTAGAATTACAATCAACTGCATAGATTAACTTAATCAACAATGAAAAATAGCAGAGGCTGCAGGTTTAGTGCTTTGTTAAGTACATTGTTAGTCGCTTAGTCTTCGTTAACCTCTTTACACTGAGCATGTTCAGCAGGATGATGCTGTTTTGGATAGTATTGGATTGTTTGTTGTCTCCGACATGAGGGTTGTTTTTCCTCCATGAGTTATTTTTACTCACAGTTGGGGAAAAAAAGTGTTCATAGCACACTTCCCAGTGACTGTGTCACAACAATGCACAAACTAACAAAGAAATCTGGATTTCAGTGTTCCAGTGCCTTAGAAGAAATCTGCATATGGTTGTATTAAAAACTGAATTTAACCAACATAATTATGAATTGATGGAGAAGATCTCATGAGAGGAATCAGCTCTTTTTGAAGGCATGTCAACTGGAGCTAAAGGTGCCAGTATTCACCAAATCTCAGTGAGGATTTGCAGAATTGCATATTTCAAGGGTCTGAGTGGTCATCCCAGTTAACTTCCTGGTGACTACAGCTGTCATCGTGTACAACACTAATTAACACTAATTAAAATCACTGATGACATGTTAGCAGTAACTGAGAGGAAAGGGAACATATGACTCATTTTGTGAGATATGTGGAATCACGAGATCAAAACACAAATCAAACTCAGTTTCAAGCTGGGCAGTCATGGTCAAACAGTGATTCTGGTCATTCGGCATCCTTTGATGGACCATTTACTACAAGGTCATTTCAACAGGAATGTCAGTACTTTCTTTTTTTTTTCCTCCAGTGCTTTTCAAAGACAAACGTTCAGATAGCTGTATGTAACAAACTATCAGGCAGATTATATCACTGTCATCTTATCTCGCACCACCTGATGGGAGAAACTGTTGATGTGGTCTTCAGCAACAAGGCCTGTATGTCTCTCCCACCAGTCTATGAATCTCTCTATTTAAGAACAAACAAAAAAAAAATGAAATTTTTAATGCTAATGACAAATTTGATTGCGTGGTAAACTCATTATTGTTATAAATTTTTCCCTTTTTCCCAGATTTAAGAGGCTTCCCGGTTCTTTGATGGTATTCCCTCCAGCTGCAGAAGAGTACTTGCAGTGCCAGGACAAGTCCAGGAATTTCCAACTTTTACAAGCCAGAAATGTCTGGCAAAAACATCAGTTCAAGAAATTTAAGGGCAGGAATCTCTCAGAACTGGCCAAAGGAACTGGAGAGAGCAGGAAACCAAGAAGCATCTTTACCATTCCAGCAGACTAAACAACAACACAAAAATAACTACAGATGCTACGTCACTAACAACGTCAAGAGCAGTGGCCTCAGCTAAAGATAGAGCAGGGTGGCACCATGGCTAAAGCAGAACCCAGGAAAAATGTTTAGGAGTAGATAAAGTCAGTATGTAGTGATTTGGCATCAACGCAAGCAGATAAATAAGAAATTAAAATGAGAGACAAAGCAGAAAAACTGGTGGCCTGCCGGAGTTTTATTTCCTATACATAAACTTTACTGATAATTTGCTGTGTGGCATGATCAGAGACTATTTTTTATGCTTCATTAATATGAGGTAAAAAAAAAAAAAAAAAAAAAAACATTATGAAGTTCTAAGCGAACTCATTTCTTAAGTTAGCTCTGTAACTAAAAAAATGTAGTTTGTTGCTCAAGGCTGTAGTGTGTGTGTGTGTGTGTGTGTGCGTGCGCGCATTGCTATTGTTGCTTTGAGCATGGCGGATATAAGGAGGAAGCTGTGTTTGGCCTCAGATTAAAATGCAGGACGGGAATCCAGCTCCAGGAAGACAGACCACACAGAGGTACTTTTACCCAGATAATTAAAACACATGACACAAACTAAAATAATTTACGCAGCGATCTATTCATTTCCTATACCAACTTTATCCTGATGAGACGCGGAGCACCTGTAACCTATGCCAGCTGTCGTCAGGCAGGAGAAACTGCCACATCATTTATTTCAAAATATAACATTGAATTTCCCTTCATCTGACCAGAGATAGCCAAGAACCACCAAAACACATACCAGAGTTGTCTTGTCATAAAGCCAGGTGCTTTCTAGCAAAATCATTTAAGATGATTGCAGAAAGAAAAACATAAATGGATAAAATGCTGCAGTTACTGGGTATTTTAGAGTTGTTAACTCTACCAGGACAAAATCGTATTTAAGGGAGATGTTGTACAGAGCATATATAGAATCTTAACATTAACAAAAGTTACAAGCAGCAACCTTGAAAATGCCAGCAATCAATATGTGTCAATATGAATGAATATGTCCCGCATCGCCTCTAAATCTGTGTCCCTGAGAAACTGGGTGCTCCATTTAGATCTCCTCAAATGAGGACACATCACAAAGGAGAACACACACATATTTGACTTGAATTTAACTAAAACATAACTATCCCTTAGAAACAAAGTGACAGATATGAAGAAATGGCAAATACTTGTATCTTATCCAGTGTTGAAAACCACACATCCAAGTAAAAGAGGGTTTGACAGCGTTTCTGTGACTTTTATGTTTTATGATCTCTGGAAATATATTTATATTTACTCAAAAAAAAAACAGAAAAAGTGCTGCACGCACTGTTGAAACGAATTACAAGCGTGCCTGTAAACATGTTGAGCATCCTCTAAGGTAGGCAGGAGTGGTACATTATTGTCATGCAGTCATCACACAGGGCACGAAAGGTAGAGGTCAATGTCTTCCAGCTAGAAGAGAAACTACAGCAGGCTGTCATGCTTGTCCTTTAACAAATAGGCAAAGGTGTCAGAGTCAAGCTAACTTCAAATTTTGGTTTGTTTACATCGCAGGTCAGACTGGGTTTGGTGAGAGCAACATCACCAATTATGACAGAGAAAGATAAATTGTAATGTCTGTAGACGCACTCAGGAACAAACACATATACAATGATGGTTTTTGTTGTGAAATGTCTCCCAACTCACAGCTTCTCACAAAGGTAATCTGTCACTCACCTCAGAGAGAACATTCCCACTTTTAGCCTTTCCGTAATTGCTCGTATCCCAGTTTCCTTTCATGGGTAAGATCCATGTCCAAACAATTTTTAAAAAGTTTCAGAAATGCTGGAGGACTCAGAGAGAGTTCTGGCCAGTAGCAAAGCCGCCTCGTCTGTGATCCACACATCTACGGTATGAGGTCAGTTCAGAGAGAAAGAAAGACACTGAGAGAAGGCAAGGGGGGAACAGATGGAAGCAAAACGCAACGGAACCGACTGCCCACCGGGAGGGGAGGGGAGGGGGAGAGATGGGGGAGCACAGAGCTCGCACATCCAAGCAACCCACTTCCTGACCAATTACTGCTGCAAGACGAGTCTCTCGCTCTCCCCCTTTCCGAATGGACAGTCCTATCCTCCCTCACTTTGCAGTATGGAACCGCCACAACAACTGGAGATCTGCCAGCACTGCAGGCAACATAAGTGACGCTGGAAAAAGAAAGAGGCCGTCTCTCACACTGTGGCAATGTGTTCGGAGACCAAAGAACAGATGATCAAAAGTGATGAACAGTTGGTGTTAAAAAATATTGATTAGCAGGAAAGGAGTGTGGTGGGCCAGACCAAAAGGAGACAAGTTTATGCAGTGGAATGAAAGAAAAAGAGGGCAACAAGGATGAGCAGTCAAAAAACAGACCAACAAGTGGGTCAGACTGCAGCAATAGTTTAGAGCCTCTTTTTAATTCCCCAGTTAAATATCAGCAGGTCAAGGTCAATATCAAGTAACCCCCAAAACAGCTCAGAGTAAGATATTTCATGGGTTTGGTACTGCTGTGAATCAGTCTGCATGAGCACACATACACAATGAATGCTGGCTTGGATATTTGCTATGTGCAAGTCATTTGGTCATTGTTTTGCATCCTTGCTGAGCAGGATGGAGGAAAGTCCCTTACACTGGAGCCAGTAGCTGTTGTTCCTGCCTCACGGTAGCAAGGCTTCCTGGGATTGATAAAGCAGCCCCTGACTCTGTCAGCGCGCACACACACACACACACACACTCACATTTTCACCAGAGGGTTTTTCCAGAAAAAAACAAAACTGAAGGAGACACTACAGTGATTACAAATGCTGCTAAATAACGACCACTGAAAAAGTCCCACACTAAAGCACACCAAGATCTAATCACTCATATTTTCCTTAAAAACAAAAAACATTTAAGAAAACAAAAAAAGAGAGTGTGTGGCAATTTTTCAACTTGAAGAAACTTTATCAAGCCCAGTTGCCTGTGACCCACTATTAAGCAATAGTCATAAAAGCGGCACCGATATGGGTCAGTCACTGGCATGCTATTATGCTAACCTGGTAGACCTGTGAAACCATAGTCGGACCTTTGTAACAGAACACCACACTTTACACCCTAACTGTTCAGAGACAATGATAAATCACAGCACTGTGTCTGAGGAAATACAAGCAGAGGTTTCCTAAATGCTCACTCGCATCTACTTGTATGACAAGTGGGGTGGAGCTCACTGAAAAGATTCTAGTGCAGTAGCTTATGAAATTCAGAAAAGTTCAGTAAAGCCCAGTATTAGTGGACTAAAAAAAGTTTAAAGTCTCAAGTATTCATGAGTATCTTTATTATTTTCAGTGTTATCTGATGATAATTGTATTTTGTTTCCTTTGTATTTTAGCTGAATGCCTTTATATAAGGGAAGCTGTATTCCATAAATGTTTAAAATTGTCTGATGTTCATAGCAAAATCATTTGATCCTATCAAAATCAATGAAAATCATTACCTATCCGAAGCCTATCAAAATACTTGGAGAACAAAGACAAAGAAAGGTTCTGATGTCACAGGCTAAAGTTAGTTGGGTGATGGATTAAGAAGAAACTAGTCGTATCCTATTCCAAATAAACAGGAGGGTCTTTCCACAAAAGCTACAAAAACATATCACAATACTTGTTTTATAAGGAACAGAAATTTTAAAAAGTGGAGAGAAAAATAATGTAAAAACAGGAAGGACCCTCCTCCCCCACCCCACCCTTCCATTTCCCCCAACCATCAGTGCTTTGTTTACAAATGAGAGTGCAACAGGACATTACATCATTATGCAGGTGAATCACGCTCATGTGAGTGGCTTTGTCACTATAGCGTCACCAAAAAATTTGCCTTCATCTGCACGTCAGAGGAAATTTTAAGAAGTACAATATTTGCCTCGTTTGTTCAGAAATGTTCCCATTATGATTTCACACGGTCTGTGAAAGTTGCACCAGAACAGCCCAAAAGTCATCACCCATATATCGCAGCTTCTATATTTTATTTGTGCAGAAATGGAGGCAGGCAACATGGTTAAGTCACTGTACAGTTTCAGTAATGTGGGATTCCAGAGGCTAGGAACTAAGAAAAATAAAATTTGACTTTCTAGTTGATTCACAGCAGCTCCATTTTTGAATTTAATTCAAAATGTAAAATTCAAATGCCATGGGCAGAACAATGAAAATATTTGAACACTTTCGCTTGGCAGTTGTGTCTTCTCCAATTTCCCATTAGTAGTGCAGTTCCTACCACAAAAATGCCCTTAAAGAAAAATAATTCTCAGTGAACTTCCACAGTCCCAAGCTATGGTTGGTTAGTCCCTCTACAGTAAATGTTTCCTCCCAGTGTTTAACCCATTGAGACTTGATGCAACATACACCAATCAAGCACAACTTTATGACCACCCACTTAATGAGCAAGACGAGTCACGGTCTGGACAAAGAACATCTAAGGGTGTAAGGGTGTCTTCGTGTTTCTGGTACTAGAGTGTCATCAATTGATCCTTTGGGCCCTGTGGGTTGTAGGGTGGTGTCATGGAACGAGACTGCGGCCCACAGATCCACAGATGCCATCAGGTCCCATCAGATTGGTTTTCAGACTGATGGCAAAGTGCCAATTGTCAAAACATAGGATTAACACGAATGCCAGCATGAAGGTTTTCCCAGCAGAACATTGGACTGTAATAAGGTGAGTACTGTTCACTTGCCTTACTGCATCAGCGGTTAAACTGTTATGCTCGATCTGTGTATTGGTATTGCACTTAGGTGCATCAAGGGTACCTTAGGTCTAGATGTGTAAAAGATTTGTGGAAGTTACTGTTAAGATGAACCCTCATTCGTCTACACAATAGCTATTACTATCAAAAACACTGCACCCCAAACTAAAAGGGGGAAAATTGGCATCTTCAAGCACACGTCATTTTTAATGACTGTCAGCAAGAGCAGGTGCGAATAAATATCCATAACCATTCAAGAGTCATTTGAATTGGGAATGTTTACCAACTGCACTCTTTCTGAAGACAAAAGCCAGAATTTCATGGATGTTGACAATTTCTTTTCAGATGTGAATGGTCTGAAAAAAGTCAAAGTTAAATGTCTTAGTTACTGAAAAAAAACTAATTAGACTACTATATCAACGATTGGAGGATACAAAACTACCAATATTAATATAAAACCTCCAGGTGTGGTTTTAACCAAGTCAAACTACTATAATAACTAATCCAAGCATAAATCTGAACGTGATATAATAGAGGGTACATGTGTTTGGACTTAAAATGAAAATAGACAAGATGGCCAACATTCAGGTGCTTTGTTTGAAGTAGGAACCAAAATGATTGCCCAGACTAAGATAAAGCAAGAGAGTAAATGTCTGCATTTGACTACATTTGACGAGGACGTGTTAATGTTGATGCAGGCGTCACGCTGCGTGTGTAGCTCTGTGTGGGAGTATGGCTGCATGTGTGCTTACGTGGGTTTGAGTAGGATAAAGACTGCATGTTGGCAGGTTTCTTTTGACCTGTGGAGGCTTTTATTTTCTCTCATATTCATATTGGGCTAATGCTCTGCCTTTCCCATGCCAGTGAAAACCCTGCAAGCTGAGCCCTCTCCAGCGCTCTCCTCTCTTAGGGAACCTAATCATGTCAGAGCGCACACAAAAGGAGCCGTGAAAGCCGTCCAACTCAAGCAGGGGCCATTATTTACAGTACCAAAAGAAAAATCGCTCTTCTCCCAAATACTAAACCCCCCTCCCAGCATCAGCCGTCTGTCTCCTTCTAATGCTTCCCCATTTTGCCCTTTTCCAGTCCCTCCCTTTAATTTTGTTTCCAACCCTTTTCTCTTCCTCTACACTGTTTCTACCATGCATCTCCCCATTTCAACCCCACACCCCCTCACTATAATAAAGTAAATTGTAGGTTTTGTTACCAGTAAGCCCAAGATTAGCCCCTGTAAGCCCCAAACTGAGGCTTTGCCAATCTTCAGTGAGCCATTTAAAAACAGACAGAAATATCCAGGCTGATCATATAAATACGTCTAAGAGGAGAAACTCTGAACCTCTGAACTCAGTTAAAAACAAATAAAAGCTTAAAAAAGCAAAACCTAACCCACATTTGCGCTTTGTGTACTGAGACAGAGATGAAACTCAGAGGATGAGGATAATTATAAACAAAAAAAAAAAGTTACATGTGTTTTGAAAATGTCTGTGTGGTTTCAATGCAGGTTTTGCATGAATTAGATTAGCCTTACCCTCTCTTAACTAAAGCAAGTATTGACTTCCTCATATACTGCCACCGTGATTTATACGTTTGGTTCACAAAATTGTTTTGCCTGAAGGATTTTTGTGTTTAAAATCTGCCAGCATACATACTACATGTCCTGATAAACTGCCACTGGAATAACTACGCCGTCTCTTCTAGAGTAATGCTGGGATAGATATTTTCTGCTCATGACTAAAGAGAGAGGACTCATATTCAGTTTAATACATTTCGATTGCTGCATGGACTTCTGTTGACTGGAGTAATTGAACTGCAACCTGTGGTCATGTCAGTGGCTCTGTTACTATTGGTTGTGCAGACAGAAAAATTAAGTTGTATGTTACTGTAGTTACATAAAGACACCAAGGCTTCTAACATGTCACATAGTCCAACCTAATGTCTTTAAATGGCTGGGGAGCTAGAAAAAAAAAAAAACATTACCACATTCACTGCAAGTACACAGTGACATGTCTAAACTGGACCCAGATGTGACTGAGAAGAAGACTGAAGGCCCCATAAAACTCCAAAACCCACAGACATTCTGACACAGCAGTTTCTACACCCTGAGGAACTGAGAAGGAAGATGATGTGCAAAGCAGTTGCAGTCCACAAGTTTAAATTCAAAATATGTTGAGGTAAACAATACTGAGGCTTTGGAGCATTTCCAGCATGGTAAAATGGACAGGACTTTATTGTCCGTTTTTTTCTGCATTTAAACAGTCGAGCGTATGCATACAACATTTGATGCAGACTGACTGCACAAATTAGAACATGTTAGTGGTTCCTAAAAAAATTGCCCAGGAACCTCGACTTGTGGTTAGGACTTTATGAACACACCATTTTCAAGAATACTTCAGCGTGGCTCCTAGTGAACAGAAGATGGCAATTTACATCATGTGAAAAAGGACTCTTCTGGACACACAAGATGGAAAGCGAATCATTTAAAATAGAGATGTTTCAATACCATTTTTTCCCTCTCGATACCAATTCTTGAGCTGTGGGTATCGACTGAAGCAGACTACTGAACATGTATCGGTCAATACCCACAGCTCAAGAATTGGTATCGGGAGGGTATTGACCGATACAGACTACCGAGTATGAGTATGAGCATGATATGATTTAAAAAAAAAATGCACTGTGCCTAATTGTTGTAAAACATGAATAAATACAGCAAGTCTAAGCCATTTATGTATACATTTATTTCCAAATAGAACACTATAAAACAGTATTGCAAAATAAAAAAATATTAATTTTGCTGTTAGTGTAACAGAAGTAACCAGTAAATAAATCATTAAATATAAATTACTTGGTATGGGTTGGTGCCTGGATTCCCGTACTCACCAATACCGATACTGGCATTCTTGGCAGTATCGGAGCAATTTCCAATACTGGTATCAGAATCGGAACAACACTAATTTCAAATAGGTGTGCACTGAAGCTCAATCAAACAAGAGGTTCAGCTGAAATCCAGCAAAGTACATTTCTTGAACTGCACTCAGGAGATGAATACTGATGGAAGAACTGAACCTTCAAACGCTTCCGTGGAGATTTTGAGGCCATTTGAGGGCTTCACGGCATGTGGGATGAGGAAGATGCGACAATGATATCGCACCAGTATTTTTTTATATGCTAACATCAGAAATGTAAAAGTCACATCCATTAAGACTGAGCACATAAAGATTTAAAAAAAAAAAAAAAAGTTGAGTCTCAGGTTATCAGTCTTTAGATTCACTGTTGTGTTCAGGATAACATGTTTCAATGAAGTGTGGTGCTGCTAATGTAGGCCATCAGTGACAACACCCAGCAGCCCGAGCCAGAGCTCAAACCTGCAACACACACACACGACACACACACACACACACATCCCCATGGAGCTGTAACAGAACTCAAGATCTAGGACAACTTAGATAAATGTAGAGACTGAGACATAAGTAAAACCATCAGAGAAAGAACTAATATTTGCATGGTGATAACAGTAATTTACAGCATAGTTGACAAAGTTTATATTACAACTCAAATGGCAACAAGCTGCAAAACATCTTAATTCATGAAACAGTGCACACTGAATAACAAGTGCACAACAGAGCATCACTCATAAATGCTACAACTACTGATTAGTTTCAGTATTGACCTTTTTCTCCATTCAGAGATGAATATTTTACATAACAATTACAGCAGTCAGGAAATAAAGATGTTAACATTTTAGGACCCAAAGTCATGTCAAAATAAACAGGATGAACGTTAACATCCTGGCACGCATCATTTGCAGTTCAGGCTTCACTATGCACGTAAAAATAGTTTTGACCAATCTGAAAAGCCTGGGCCCTTAATAATGGAGTCCTTAAAGAGATACGAGTTAAAAAGAGAGCTTTTCAGACTGAAGCTGGGGGATCTGGCAACAGTGAACAAAGTATGGAAAATGATTTGCCTTTAATAATAAACCTAAACCTCTTTTTTTGTTATACAACAAAAATAAAATGCTGAAGCTATGCACAATCAAATTATGGGTTGTATCCCCTGGTCAGTCAATCATGAAAGCAGATGAAAAAAAAAAACACTATGGCTGTTAAGACAGCATGGTTATGTGCACAACAGATTGCTGACTAAGGTACAACACAATAACCCAAAAGCTGTGAGCTAAAGCGGCTGTCTAAGATGGTAAAGGTAGTATCAAAATGTATGTGATGCGAGCCGAGGACACTCGTCTATATGTGGCCTGGATACAAGAGAGTCAAGGACAGATTTGGACGGAGGAGGGAGGAGGTTTCTTTATTTTTAGTACTGGTCCCCACACACACACTTATCACTAGGATGTGATTTAGAGACAGGCATCTAACTGAGCTTCACAGCTCATCAAGAGTTGTACATAGGTACTTATGAAGGACTTTACATTGCACTGATTATGGAGAGAGAAGGGAAAATATTCAAGAGCCTTGGAGTACCAATAATGTCAATAACTGGCAAAATATTGCAGTGCTGGGAATATACAGTTGTTTGCTAGTTTAGCAAACAGCACCTGTGGACAACTCAATACAGAAACTTCCTGGAGTACAATTCATTCACATCAAACAAGATCACTCACTCACTCTCACTCTCTCTCTCTCTCTCTCTCTCTCTCTCTCACACACACACACACACGAACTCCTCTCATGCAGATGTAAGAGGCTATTTATACACCACTTCCTTTTATTTACCCAGCTCATTGTTCAGAACACATCTGCTGAGGGCCAAGGGCACAATGGCTGGCCCACATATGTAGCTGACCACACACACACACTCTACAACGGGCATTAGGCAGCAGCCAGACATAAGGCAGCATTCAGAAATATCTGCAGCTTTTGTTCCGCGTCCAAGTGACAGAATCCGAAAGCTGATGCCACCTGTTACACAGACTGACATTCTTGTACCCTCATTTCTGTGTGTGCAGTGCACACACACACACACATTAATTCATAGAGGCACACACACAAACCAATGCAGATACAGCATTTGAGTTCCACTGGCACAGTTGTACATTTAGATAAGTGGTGGAGATGACAGCTCATTACAGTCTCGGTCTTCTCTATGTCAGCTTCAATACAACAAGTAGTCACTCAGAGGTTTTAAGAACCCAAATGGCAAGTTGTAACTTTCATGGCTTGGAGGCTGTCTGCTCATAACATCTGCTTAATGTTTCAAGCAGTGTACACATCATGCACACAGTTACACAAACATAAAGTCTGTAAATCCCAAACAATTTGGCTAAAGACTGAAAGTGAGGCTCTTAAACAAAACACAGTGCTGAATAAAAGTTGTCAAATCCTTTTGAGTTTTCTGCTTTCTTTGTGTCAGACTTAATGTATTTTCTCATTAGTCAACACAGAACTTTCTAAAAACATTTTAATGTGAAATATAAAGACTGAAATATTCAGGCCTTTTACAGTAGCCTCAAATATTTATGGGAATTATCCTGTGAGCCAGCAGACCTCTCTTACTGAAGTTTCTACCCTTGTTGTGAGAAGTTTAATCAGGTTAGATGGCATCAGTGCATTTTCAGCTCTCTCATGGGAAGCTTCACTGGCTCAAGGTCCAGATTCTGGTCGGGTCACTTCAGGACTTTCCGAAGATGATTTCCGAACATGATGTGTGAGGTTACGCGTTTTCCCGGACGATCCCCCAATTTATGTAATGCCCCATCCTAGGGGGGACCGGAGCAGATCATAAAGCCCCCACCCCTCTCTCCCTGCTCCCAAGGACAATCATGCACTAAAAGGTTTTATAGTTGGAAAACATGTTTATTTTAACTCATTATGAGCAGTAGTTGCATCAACCCTTCAGGGAGGGCATGGCCAAAATAACAAACAAAAAGATACTTCCCACCTGTCTTACCTGAAGAAAAGAAACAAACAAATGACAAACTAACCTACCTGGCCAAAAACAGGAGAAAAACCCCCCCCCACATCCCAGAACACACACACACACACACACACACGAGCTATTAACTAAAACTACAATTAAACCAAACAAACCATGACAACAAACAAAAAATTAAGATCAGAAAATGGCATGGCATGGCCCTCATTTGGAGGCAGGGAGTGAGAGGAGGGTGTTGAAGTGGTAATCTCTCCCTTTTAAGGTCCCAAGGACCAATCACCTGACTGCCATCTGGAACAACAAAAAAAATTTTAAAAAAAAAGACACAAAACAGATTGCGCCACCCTGGGCCCAGGAGGGCACCTGGCAGCAGTCCTACAGCAAAATAATTAAATACTAAATTGATTAAGGATCATAAAAAGGGCATCTTCCCAAAGCCACTCCTCAGTTTTGATGGTATACGTCAAGTTCATTGTCTTGCTGATTGGAAGCCTTCACCTCTACCCTTGGATTCAGAAAACTCAAAACAATATTGTTATTGCCATGTTTGTCTGTGGGGATGTTGTGATTGGAGTAATGCTCTGTCTGTGGTTTCACACAGTTAGAAACTGAAGCCCAACAGTCCAATCATGGGCCATTTTCACAACTGCATATTACACATACCTCTGTGTTTGTTATTTATATTTATAGTATGCCACCATAAAGCGGATGCATTTTGTAGTATGTTACAGAACCCAAGGCCATTTTCTGGTTTTAAACAGGACCATCGCATACTGCTGTCATGCCATCTCTCTGTCTGGCCATACTACCACCAAAGCCAGACTGGTGTGATGATGCAGTTTGTTTCTCCCTCTATAAGGTTCTCTTCTCTCCAAAAAGTAAGAACTTATTCATAGTGACCCACTGGCTTTTTGGTACCAGTCCAACAAGGAGCCCTTCATCAGCGAATAGCTTTGGCTGCCAAGTCTGAGAAATCTACTGAAGGTTCCAAACCATTTTACAGTGAAGGAGAGGACTTTGCTCTTTAGCATCACACAAACCGGCAGTTTTGTTTTCAGTTGTTGATTTCATGGCTTGGTTTTCACTCTAAAGCCTGATTAGTGTCTTCTTAATTATATCAAAGTGAATTTCATTTGGTACAGACCGATTTAAGTCAAGGTGTAAATGTATGAACTACTTATTGGATGCAAGATTTGAATACTTATGTAAACTGAAGATTTCAATTTTATATTTTAAATGTTATAGTGAAGAATAAGGTAACAACATTTTAATCCATATAAAGCAGAATCTGAGAACATTTAAGTAAGCACTGCACAGTATGAATGTGTGCAAATAGACAAACTCTGATTCCTGTAATTCTAAAAATCTTTGCAGATCCTTCCTGGGAGTCATTTCCTTTTAGGACAGGAAAAATCCAAAATGGCCTCTAAACAGTAAACAACTCAGATGATTATCTTCCTAACACAGCGGGTAACAGGAGTAAAGTTGTGGGACAGAGAGGGGGTACAGGAAACCATTGAGGTTTCATTTCCAAACCACTGCCCAACCATCTCACCACAGACATCTGTAAATCAGCTCAAGATACATGGCAATATATAGTAAAAGCTTGCAACCTACAGTACTTCACACTTTATAGGTCCCATTATGTAAACCAACTGCAAATTTAACTTACTGGGAGGAAAAATACCATAAGCTAAATTTGAAAGAAAAGAAACAAAGCCTTTGATTCAATAAGTTAATGAGTATGATTATAACATGTTGCATTATTTCAATAAGTGTAAAATGTATAAACCAGTTTAGAGAGGAAACAAAAATGTCTTTAACTTTTAGTCAATTTAAATGTATAAAATTTTCAAATTTCATTGGATTTTATTTTTAAATAGCTAAGCAAACCAAAAGGCATAGGATATAGTCACTAATTACATAAAAATATATCAAACAACTTTTCAGCTGCAAACGTTGGGATTTTAAGCTTGAGACATTTCCATTAAAAACAGGGTAATAAAAACGTGTGTGTGAAAATTATTTTATATTCTTGAGAAAATTATCATGAACCTTTATTTGCACTAAAACAAGCAGAAAATTGTGAAAACGTTCATATGTGAACTATTAGAGAAAAATATACTATCAATTTATTTCACATCTGAAACAGGTGTTAAAAAAGTGGTAAGTGAGAGAGCCCAAACTTGCAGCTTAAAAACATAATAAAGCTCCTTTAGAAACCAAATATTCAACAGTGGCCACTAATCCTCTGATTATCTGGGCACCCTCACTGCTACACTATAGTGAGCTGGACCCCTGCCCCTTTCCAGAAGGGGGTTTCCCTGCCAAATGCTGCACTGCAAAAAAACAAACAAAAAAAGAAGAAAAAAAAAACAAAGCCATCACACTGAGCCTGCTGGGGGAGGTGGGTGAGCGTGCAGGGGCACAGGGTGGAGTGGCGGGAGGGAGGAAAGTGAGAGGAACAGCTGCTGAGTGGGAGAGTTGGATAAAGGGGGGAGCACAGGAGGAAGAAAAAGCTTGAAGAAGGGGGGACTTCTCCCTTTTCTCTCTCAGTGAAATAAATTACTTTTATGTCTGCAGCCTGTTCAGATTATGCTATCATTAGAGTGAGATCCCTCCCAAACTTCCTTCACATCCCCCACTCCCCAGCGGTCTCTTAAGATATGTACAAATTGAAACAAAGACGCTGCTGTTAGCTGCACTTTTTGCTACAGAATATCAGATCAGTGTGGAAAGTCAAGGATTGCCATTTTAACATCAAATGTGCACACACTTATAGACAACGCTATAAACGCAAACTGTCTAGGTGTATCCATTACGGATGCAGATGCATGGATCTGGGAGGAATTCTCACTATGGTTAGCATGTCACTCTGTAGTTAAACTTGTTTCGTGTTGACACATCTGCTAAACGCATGGATGGAGATGACAACTAGAAGCTGCTGCTAAGTCAAGAGCTGGAGGCAAACCAGATGCGCAGGTCTCTATATATGAAATGGCAGGCTTTAACCTTTAACCCTGTCTTATATCTAAAGGTTTTATATCAGGAACTTAGCATTAAAATGGTCAGGAGTGGGATTTTGACTGCTAGTGGTCCTGTGAAACATTATGCCGGCTGGCCCCTATTTTTGTTTGTTGACTGGTATAAACAGTTGAGTCAGCGATACCGACAGCAAAACAAGCTTGTTATGATGAGGATAATACTTGCAACATGTTCAGGAGACTCACTTGAAATAGCTCCTGGCCCCCGGCTACTTTGCATCAATTTGTAAAGCTAAACAGTAACATTGTAGGCAGACAGCTCAACAATTATCTGGGACTCCAGTGCTGCAGAGTTTAATAAGCAATTTCAAGAGATATTTCACTGCTGATTCATCGCTACAGAGGCCTTGGTTGTTTTCAAGCACTTGCACAGCAATTTTGAAGCCAACTCCAGATATCAAATGAACAAAAAAAAAAAAAAAAAAGAAAATGGCATCTGGATCACAATATGTATTATCTGAATGGTGTGAATACTCATTGTTTTCAAATCACTATAAGGTAATTATTTTATGTCGGTAAACACCAGCCATGTTAATCCTCCTGAGTTGGAAGTGTGAGTAAAATATTTGGTGTGGAAGAAACCATTTCCAAACACCATTTCTATCTGGGGTTAACGTGTTATGAAGTCTTTGTTTGAATAAAACAAAAACCATCTCATTCGTTTTTCGGCTATTTTCACGATCCTTTTCAGGAAAAGAAAAAAAAAACATTGAGGAAAACAATACTATGGACTGTCATGGTTGTAAATGGTATATAAACATTATGAAGAAAAGTCAAAAGTAGTCTGGGTGGTTAATCTGGTTTCACAGTAAATGGCTATAATTGTAGGATGCTTAAATTTTTAGAGGGTATTGTTGGGGGGGACTGTGACCCTGGAAGCCTACAAAAATAAATATAAAAAAGTGGAGCTTAGTGAATGTTTAGTGACATGCTACATTTACATGCACACTTCAGTTGATCTTCAGAAACAGCCTGACAGGGCTGTCTAATCCTACTTCTCTCTTTGTATCAATATACATACACATGAAGAGCATTGATCTGCTGACCAGAGTAAGATGAACTCCACCACAACAGGTGGCAATAGTGCCTGTATTCACCTTGTTAGTATTGGGCTTTTCAGGTTGATTTATTGTGCCACAGATAAATCAACAGATATATCTTTAGTTTAGCTGGAGACAGAAACTTGGGGGGTACAAAGCTGGGACTGGACTTGCACATAGACCTGTTCCAGTGGGCCTTACACTGCCACCTATTTCTTCTCATCATCATAAATGGCAGACTTTGTGGATTATCCTCTCTGCTAAGAAATAAACTTGTCAGTCACAAATGGAGTTATCCTAAAAATGGCTAAAAAATGTGCAACTCTCATCATCTTTACAACTTTTATTGTTAAACCAATAAGTTTTGTGCTACTGACATGCATAGTTGTTAAACCTGCCAGGTTTAACAACTATACACGTCTATGAGGAAACCTCACAGCTCTCAGCATAGAATATGTAAAGACATTTTAAAAAAAAATTAATTAACTTATTCAATACTCATTAAAACCTGAACCAAAGTTATGAGGCAGTAATTTTTTTCTTTATTAATAGCAGACATACATCACTGCACAAGTGCAGTTTCACTGGATTAGATGACCTCATCCATTTAACAGCAGTGTGATTATATTTTTATTGCTCCACAGAAAAAAAGAAAAGAAAAAAAAAAATCACGTGCTCATTTCACGGCCATAATAAATTTTACAACAGATTCAAGGACTTGTTGGTTACCTGACTGTTTCCAAGAAGCAAACCAATGATGTTCCAATAATGGACAATGTCACTAAAGGTACACTTAATGATCATTTCTTAAAAGAACGGCTGGTTTGACCATTGCAGATGTGAAATGGAAGCTCAAAATAATATTTATTTGGAACACTTTGGTCAAAGAACCCAGATGACGAAACTCCAATTTAATGCAGGATCAAATCCTCCTGACTGCATCTTTTTATTTCTGGTAGCGTTTAACAAGCCGTTGCACCCTTATTCACTCTTACCCAACTTAACCGTTGTTCTCTTTCCCTCTGCCTCTTCCACTGGGCAGTACTTCTCACATGTGTATTAAAATAAATGGATGCCAAAAATAGTGTAGGATATTTTGAGAGAGTGTAGACATAGCAAAATCAGAAAGAAAGGGGAAAAAAAAACAACAAAAACAAACAGGCACACAGAGGTGGCCTTGGTGGGGGGTGGGGGTGGGGGGTACACTGGTGAGGAGGCAGGGAGGCATTCAGGCCAACAATGCCCACATCTACTTTCAGCTTCAACCTGGTGCACTGCAAAAATTAATGGTCTTAATATAAGAAATAAATACTTGGTTTGAGCAGATACAGACTAAAAGTAAGTGAAATGATCTGCCAGTGCAGTGAGATAATCACACTTAGTAAGATTTCTTGAAATAAGAAAAAAATATATCAAAACAAGACGAGTAATCTTACACATTCTGTGCTTGCATAGTATATTACTCTCAAAACAAGATCAAAAAGACTTTTTAGCTAGATACAAGATTGGAACACTTGGTTAGATTGTTAATTTTTGCAGTGTGGTGGTTTCTGGTGGCCTTATTGTTTTTCAATTGTGGAACATGGCAGCTGCATTCAAATCTAGTATTTAAACTGTTAAAAAAAAAAAAAAAAAAGTGTGTGGTGAAAATAAAAAACTCTCTGACAAAGGCTAAGGCCAAAGTGCCTTGATTATAAATGTAAGATATTGTGAGAGATTCCATAAGAACGACTTACAAAGTGACTGGGTTCACTTCACATTTTCCATTCAGCATTATCCCTGACACTTCCTTTAATACTAGCAAAACATTAACAGTATCAGGTAAAGTACAATTGGTCTGAAATTATCACAACATTGAGTTCAAAAACATGTGCACAATACAAGCGCACATTTGAGTACGATTGCAAAATAATTTCTTATGGATGTTTCCAATAATCTTCGACCATTTTCCATGGAAAATATCTTTTGTAAACACCATTGTTTGTGTGGTAGTGCAGTAATTACTATTTTATTAGTGACTAAAGTGAACCTTGAACCACCAACAGGATCAAGCTGGTACACACACACACACACAGATGTAACCATGTGAAAGTAGAAAAAGTGACAAGCATACATGTCTTATCAAACTTAATTAGCTCTCTCTGCGTTCAATGCAGACCACTGAGTGGAGGAAAACTCACCATAAAGCACCTGGCAACACATTCAGCACATTAGACCATTAGCAAGTCAAAAACTGAATCTGTCAAAGGGCCCTATTTCCATATATAGTCGTTAGTATAAGGATTCCCCTTGTATCTGGAAATAACCTGCTGTATGCGGAGCACAAGTATTTTGGTCTCACCCTGCCCCTGACCTCCAACCTTTCAATCTTTGATTTACATGGCCACAAACCTGCAGCGAGCAGTGTGCAGGGACAGTTGTATGCTTGGGAAAAGCTGAGCCTTTAAAAACTCAATGAAAAAAAAAAAATCCAACTGTTGGTGCTGTGCCTTTAGATGACGTTGAAGGACTGAATATCACAACAATCAAGCCTGGCTGTAAATCTTTCCACATTATTCTAACAGCAAAAAGGTTATAAGAAAATGATTCAAAGCAACGAGCTAAGAAAACAGCACAACATAGCCAGTGTTTTCAAAAACAGCCGTCGGCCGTCGCATCCGACGGCAACTTTTCCATTTGCGACGCCTACTTTCCCTTGGGTAAATAAATTATGAAATAAATAAAGTTTTCGTAAAAGAGCCAAGTGTCCACAAAGGTTTTTGAGTTAATAAACTCAGGGGTTAAAGTATCTCCGGCTTTTGACTATGATTTAGGGGAAGAAAAAAAAAACACGCACAGAAACACGTTATTTCTGAGTGGTCTTAAAACGCAGGCGAAGTGAGTCGGTGGTTTTTTCTCCCGCAATCAGAAGAACGGAGAGTGTCTCTGGGCGGGGACAGAGGAACGGGGGACAGAGGGACAGGGGGACAGAGCCGGTTTGGGAGCTGCTGCCAGAAGCTACCTGGTACCTGACTGTGTGTTGTGCTCCAGAAGTTAGTCTATAGCAGCAAAAGAAAAAAAGCTCTTCGCCGTCACGAAGGAGACGCCGGGTATAAAGCAGCTGCTTTCCCGGAGCAACAGCCACAACGCTGCGGACGTAGCGGCCCCGATGACCGGTTTTATTTCCGACTTGAAAATACGCGCGTGCTCGTTCACTGTGGAACGTGCCTGATCATTCACGGTCACTCAACCGCTGTAGATCCGTGTTAAAAAAAAAAAAAGCAGCGTTAATAAAGAACACTTTACAAATCTGTCCATTTCCACTCAGCAGGCCAGTTATGTGAACACGCATGACAGCTCCAGAGTTCTAGAAACGTCTGTCTGATCAGCTCCAAGGATGGACGTTTTGTCTCAAAGTTGTTGAATCAACCACCCAAAACATGGAAAAAAAAAAAAAAAACCTAAATGTAATGGTTCACTTTTCTAATGATGATGCATCCAGAGTAATAACATCTAATAACATCTTCCGACTTCCTCCGTATAAATACACCTGCTCTGTGATAGTCTCAGGGTTCTGGTTAAAGCTCAGAGAGCATCATGAAGACCAAGGAACACACCAGGCAGGTCCCAAATACTGTTGTGGAGAAGTTTAAAGCTGGATGTGGATACAAAAAGATTTCCCAAACTTTAAACATCTCAAGGAGCACTGAGCAAGCAACCAGACTGAAATGGAAGGTGTGTTAGAACAGCCACCTGAATCCAGTCCAGAATCTGTGGAAAGAGCTGAAGACTGCTGTTCACAAACTCTCTCCATCCAACCTCACTGAGCTCCAGCTGTTTTACAGGAAGAATGAACCAGAATTTAGTCTCTGGATATGTTGAACTGATAGAGACAAACCCCAAGAGACCCGCAGCTGGAACTGCAGCAGAAGGTGGCGCTACAGAGTATTAACGCAAGGAGAATGAATAATATTACACGCCCCACTTTACAGTTTATTTATTTGTTAAAAAAGTTTAAAATATCAAAAAAAATTTTGTTCCACTTCACAATTGTGTCCTACTTGTTGATTCTTGACAAAAAATCTTTGCTTGAAATGTGGCAAAAAGTTCAAGGGGGCCAAACACTTTTGCAAGGCACTGTATTTCCTATAAATTAATTTGCTGTTGTTTTGAACAAAAATGATGGAGAAGTTGCAATTTGTTTTTTCTTCTTCTTGTACAAATTGCCCTTTACTGAATTAAGTAGTTGCTAAATTGATCAGATTAATGGGCTTGACGGAGTTTACATGTTATAACTTAACCTTTACTTTCGAAAATTCACATTTAAATTGTTGGTAATCTTGCATATTACTAAGCACAATGCCAAAATGTTGCCAATAGTGAGTATGCGTTGGATCTACTACTGTCCACTAATATCAAGGACGTTAATGTTATCATAAACCAAGCAAACATGGAGTTATAAAATAACTAGTTTATTTTCATTTGATTTGTTATTAAATACATGTATCACACTTTGCTCTTTCAAACTTGCAATTACTTTCTTTACTCTTGTTTTTACAAAAGACATGCAACGTTATGGCTAGGGTTATTTTAAAAAAAAAAAAAGGTATCTGAACATCCCATTTTGCGTCTCAAAATGCTGGAAAATGCGTCTCCGAGAGTCTAGAATTTCCCCCTAGGGGGGTCTTTTGGGCCTTGCAACTCCTACTTCACTCAACGCAACTTCTACTTTCAAAAGTTGTGAAAACACTGATAGCTGTCAATCACCACTTCAGTGGTGATTAAATTAATGTGGGAATGAAAAGTTATACTGTACTTGATCAGAAGAGTTCATGTCAGAATGGAATTCTTAGTGTGTTCTTGACAGAACTTAAAATTCGGTAAATACGAACTAAGAAAAACAACAGCATATGACAGTTTACGGTGTCATTATTTAACCAAAGTGAAGACAAAATGTACAAAAAATAATAAGTTGTGGGCACCACATTTAGAAGCAATTATTAGAAATGTTCCATATGTTCAGTGTTTTGTATCTATGTGAAAGATGTTTGGTCCATTCCTATTTGTAAAATTAATAAAATTAATTGAAGTTTGTTGGTTAGCCAAAGAAGTGTTAGTCATCTCAGGTCCTTCAGCTAAAAAACAAGCCCAAATCGGCACATCTCCACAACCATGACTGATGGATGTTTTGAGGGGTTTGTGTCAATATGTTGTTTTTGGTTTTCATCAAGGCACTTTACATCATAGAAAAAAAAATCTCTGCTTTGGTCTCATCTGTCCAAAGAACATTGTTCCAAAACTCTTATGGTTTGTTCAAATGATACTGGCGAAGATGAGCATCTGTCTTGAATTTTATTTGTGTGAATAATCTTTCTTACTGTAGATTGTTGGATGGAGCTTTCAGATATTTTAGCACACACCTGAATGCCTCAGACCAGCACACTACCAACACCTGCTTTTATAGAGGTGGCCACACCTGCTGATGATTAATAAATCAAATGCCTTTAAATAGCAGCACCAGGCTGCTACTGACCCTCTTAACTCTTATGGAGGCACAAAGTCCAAACTTCACTTTTCACTCACACACACACACACACACACATATTTTGCATATTTCTTGAGTTATTGATAAATAAACAAGACTTTTTAAGGATCGTCCTGATACTTAAAAACTTCAGACCTCAGAGAAGGTATGCGTGTTCATTTTTTTTTTCCCTCTCCCTTGCCAGTCACTTCTCAGACATGCGGCATTTATAACACATAGTGAGACTTTTATTTCTGTCAAGGTTTAAAAGTCATAGTGAGCTTTATTAATTACCATTGTTAGTAATATTAGCCTCTGCTCGTTAGCAGAGTGCAAAAAAAGGAGCTGAAAAGTGGATTGTAATTAATTTGGAAGGAATTTAGTCCTCTTGGACAAATGTTAAATATGACTTATTGGTGGCACTAAAAATATCAGAGGTTCATCAAAGACTATAGAAATTAACCACAAAACTGCACTGTTAAAAAAAAATCAAAATAAAATCTATATCCATAAACTGTAACTGGACATTTCTATATGATCCAGAAGTACTAAAATAAAAGTAAATACCATACAGTAAAAGCTGAGTAAAAGTGAAAGTACAGTAAAGTCTGGTGGAGGTTCTTCTCAGGGGGGATGTGGTGCAAAACTAACAACCTGCAACCAACAACTGAACACGTCGAAGGCAATGGAGTAAGACATCAATTTCAGGAAGAAAAAAAAACTAAACAAAACAGATATTTAACCTATAAACACTGTAGACTGGCAGGGACTGTATGCTCTCTGGAGAGTCGACACTGAGAAGGGCCTGACCTGGGTGTGGACACCACAGAATCGGTAAAGAAGACACAGCAGAGACTCTGCTTCCTGAGGGTCCTCAGGAAAAACAACAAAACAGACTGCTGGTGTCTTTCTACAACTCCGAGTGAGTATTCTCACTTGCACAGGTCCCGCTGTCTCAAGAAAGCCCAAAATATGACACAGGACACATCCCTCCCCGGTCACACTCTGAACTTCTGCCGTCAGTACAGAACAGTTAGAACAAGGACAAAACAACTTACAAACAGGTTTTGTCCCACAAGCCATAAATCCCAGAAAAAATAATCGTTTACATCACTATGTTATATTGGATCTATGCATATATATTCACATACATATACACACACACATATATATACACACATACACACACAGACACACATATATACACACACCAACTATTTTTACAGATTTAGCAGCTTCTTATTGATCTTGCCCTGTTGAGGTGTGTGCTCAAATTTTGTTTGCGTTATGATGACAAAGAAATTCTGATTCAGAGAAAGAGAAAAGTGTCTGGAAATCGTTCCTCAGAGAACGATTTCCAGACACTTTTTTGCACAAAAATCTATTGTGATCTAATCGATCAATCGATTTACAGATATTTCAAAACGATGCACCAACATGACAGCCCAGCCCTGCTATCCTTTGACTCCTGTGACATGCAACAATGGCAATAAGCCTGAAAAACCAACCCAACGGACAAAGCATTATTCCAAGCATTCCAAGAAAATGTAAAACAACCATGCAAGTTTAGTACGGGTAATCTATTTCTGCCCTTTATTACATTACTGTCATTCTTTCTAGCTGCAGTTCACCTAGGTAAGTATTAAAACCCTTCTGAAGCATCACATTAAAGTGTTTTCTAGGGTTACTCTTTATACAAAATGTTAGACAGTGAGCCAGACTTACTCTCTCGCAGTGGCAAGCCTTGTAATTAGGTGCAACATGTTTTTACAGCTGATCTCTGAAGTAAAGGCTAAAACAGATGCAAGCACTTAAATTGCAGCCATAGGTATGCCTACTGGAATGTCTTCTCCCTGCTGAGCAAATGTAGTCAACCATCTGTGTTATCAGATGAACATAATATGCTGTGGCATACTGTGCATTAGTACAAATAAGACCACACAGGCTCCATTTAACATCTGTTCTAAATGCTTTAAATGCATAAGGGTGTGTCCGTTTACTATGTCTGTTCCTTCTACAGTTTCAATCTACAGTATTGTGGCTCTAGTGATCAAAGTCTCAGATCTTCAGACACACACAATATGTGGCCTAACTGAAAATGTAGCTCAGAACAAAAAAAAAAAAAAAAAACAGTGAGGATGTGTGTCATTTGGAAAAGAAAATACAGTAGATATACAAGGATTGTTATTTAAGAATAGTCTTGATTTGATATGTAATCAAGGATTATTTAAATTGTTTTTCTTTCTTACATGCGTTGTGTGAGTTGAAGACATTGTAAAAGCATAACTGGAGATGCAACAAAAGCCCAGTTGGTGACTGGGATTGGCCCATTTTTAGCTAGATGGGCTCTGACCACTTACTGACTAATCTAGCACTGAGAAATCAGTTTCCCTCCCAGCGTCACTGTATCTTTTTCTCTGCAAGGTGAGAATACACAAAGACCACTTTGAGAGCAATTTCTAAAGCCGCTTGAAAGATAAAAAACAAACCATAGAAGAAAGATGATACTTCACAAACTTCTGAATTTTCTTTGCTGCTACACATACAACCTGCTGAACCAGCAATCAGAGATCAGGTTTGTGAAAAACATGTTTGTCCTTTTCACTCATGTATTTGAATTTGTACTGATGTAAAAGAAAAAAAAAAGGTCTTAAAAAGGGAAGTACATTTAGAAGAAAATACAAAAGTAACAACAGTTCAAAAATAGTTGAGTCCAGTTCAGCACAAACACATGAAGAAACAAGCATCCTTAAAAGTGCATGTATGCACATACACCTGACTCCACCAGGAAACACATGGTGATATCCATCAGCCATTTTGTGCTTTCATGTGCACACAGACAAGAACACACACAATGACAGACAATTTGGAAATTATAACAGGAAGCAGAAGTCAGAACTGCACAAGCTCATCCATCAGGACAAAAAGGACAACACTTTCACAGGAAAATCAGATCACACCCAAATGTAGCAGCATGCAGGTTGAGCACAACATGAGTGTTTAACTTTTTCACAGGATAATAGTAAAACATCCTGGCTTTTTCTTCATATGGAAATTTTCATCGATGCCAGGCTGCACAATGTGTGGCTCCTGCCCAGTTTTGCATGTGAAAGGGCATGCTTTGCATGTCAGTCCTGGCCAGTATAGTTGTTTGCATCTCCACTCACGACAAGCAGACAAAATTACAGGTGTTATGTTCTCAAAGGGAGGCAGTCCGACCCATCATTAAACACATCTAGATGTTGAGATTTCAAAAGAAAAGTGGTTCTGAAGCCTCACACATTCCCCCAAAGGTCAATAACATTCACTATAACGTCTCATCACATGACGGTAATTTTGTGAAGTTGTGTGTCCTCCCTTCGTACCTATGAAGAAGCTAAATTTAAAATGGCTTGTTAGCACAGCTGACTTCCTTTTCCTTCCTGTATGAATAGAAAGGAAGGTCACTCAGCTGTGTAGCTTAAGCCCCTGTTGTCTGATTGAGACAAATGTAGGTGCTGATGGAAGCTGAAAGCCTCTCGTGGTGTTTCAGCTTACCTCACTATCACTTATGTATTTGCAATTCCACCATCTTAGCGATCCCTAAAAAGAAACGCATCATTCTTTTGAGCTGGCTCCATCTCTGCACCAAAATGTAAAAACTCAAGCCATCAAAAGTGTTGAGTGAAGTCTCTCTTTTTCCATCAGCTTCGCTAGTTGCCATCTTTTTATACCCCTTCTCTTTCCATCCTCCTTTGCTCCCTCCTGTCTTGTCGACTCCTTCACGCCTGAGCTCCTGCATATGACCTCCCAGCAGGGAAGGCTGCCAGCAGCAGGTGAAAGATCATGACCCCTAACACAAAGACTCTGTCCTCCTCTTCAACTCTGGCCTGAAGCAGAGATTAGAAAACGCATCGCTAAACATTAACTATTTAGCAGGGAAGATTTCAAAATACTAACCAAAGATCCAGACATAAAATGCTGAATGTTTTAACATCAGTTTTCCACTATAGTATCTCCTCTGCTCATTCAAATTGCTCCAAGGTGCACCTTTGGAAGCAGAGTTGGCTCTCTTCCTCCTACAGTCCATTTTAACTGGAGGTCCTTCAGGCAGAGGGAGATAAAACCTTTAATGGGCATCAGGAAGGCAGATATATTATCATTACACACAGGCACATGCATTCAAATGCAACAATATTTCCAACAAACCATCACCAACAAGGACACTACTAGCACATGCTTGCCACACAAATGCCAACTGGACCGCAATAAAAATATCATGAATATAAATAGCAGATTGCAGAACAACATTAAGACAAAAAAAGGAAAGAGAAATGCAATATGGCATGGGACCAAATGCATCCTGTGGGGCCTTTCCGTCTGAATACTGTCCAGTAAAAACATCTATCAGCAAAAACAGACGGCTAAGTGACAGGTGGAGGTCGTCATAAATCGCACCATCGTGTTAGTTTTGTTTTTGTGCAACCAAGATGTGCATGTCTCAAAAGCTCTGTGCACCACTAGCTAGAATTAAAGCGAACAAGAGCTTTTTGAATTTTTAACGATTCGTGCAGAGGTTTTAAAATTAACTAAAACAGAAAACCAGCTGTTTATAAAAGCTTCCTCCTGGTTCAGTTAACCTTCCTTCACCACATATTTCATTGAATGCATCAATATTTCATGATAACCTACTCAGTAGGTACTGTGATATTTTGATCTGAAACAGTTTTCCATAAGTAGAACCACACTTTTAAAAAAAAAAAAAAAAACTTACACAGCTATAAAGTCCCTCAGCCGGAAAGTAATCAGAAAGCCAAGCGGAAGACAATAAATCACTGGAACCAAACTACTGACAGCACAAGAGAGGAGAGAAGGTCGGCACCCAGCGGGGGAGGAGGAATGGGTATAATGTCATCAAATTTCACATCACATTCTCAACACATTTAAATTGGAGTAGCACCTGCCATGTGTGAGAAAGAGTTCAACACCAGTGCAGGTTATTATAATAGCCAAGTATGACTATTTTAATAGTCAATATTAATTTATTTCACAGATTTAATACGTAATATACAACATCAATGATCATTTGTTGGAAGAGGGAAGACACTGATTGGTATTTTATTAATTCACCAACAGATAAATATGGTCTATGTTAAGGGGTAATTTCATTGTGTTCAATGTTTTATATAAAATATATATGTATTGTGTTATGTATGCTGTATGAAACGTCCAGGAGATCATAAGGGAAGCAGAGAAAAAGACACTGAAGCAACTGTTGAAAAAGCAAGTACTAAGAGCAATCACACAGGCAGATTGTGCTCTCTGCCCTCCCAGTGCGAGCTACAGTTTATCCATGTACCCAGAGGAAAACTAGCTCAGTAACTTCAAGTTCCAGTGTAGGGAAGTCTATTGGCAAGAACGCAGTTTAATATTTATCACAAGGTTTTCAGTTGACATGAGAATAGCCATCCTTGCATTTACAATACTTAGTTAGCAACATTTCCTAATCTGAAGCCATGGCCCTCAGATGGAAATTGCTGGATTGTCCACTCCAGTTGGGGAAGGAGTTGCTACTGGAGGAGTTTACGTTCATGAGCAGGGGTAGAACAGACCAGGAGAATGACACAGATTGTGGCAGCTGAACAAAATGACATACTAGGTGCATTTCCATTGCCCCTAAAATTTAGTTAATTTGAATTGTGAAAAGGAAAAAAACACCTGATGGAAACACATCAATGTTCCAAAAGCTCCCATCTGTAACAAAAATTTTTTACACTCCCATGAGATGGCTTTTTACTAATGATTTGTAAAAAAAAACAAAACAAAAAACAAAAAAAAAAAACAAACAAACAACACTGTCAGACAACAATGCAATAACAAATGGATCAACCAAGTCCTGTATAAAAAAAAAAAAAAAAAAAAAAAAGAAATTATTTATTAAAATAATTCATTACAGGGCATGTAACGTGGAGACCCTGCTCCACCACGGAGACTCTGCTCCACCGCGGAGACCCTGGTCCAACGCGGAGACCCTGCTCCACCGCGGAGACCCTGCTCCACCGCGGAGACCCTGCTCCACCGCGGAGACCCTGGTCCACCAGGGAGACCCTGCTCCACCACGGAGAACCTGCTCCACCACGGAGACCCTGCTCCCCCGCGGAGACCCTGCTCCACCGCACGGAGACCCTGCTCCACCGCGGAGACCCTGCTCCACCGCGGAGACCCTGCTCCACCGCGGAGACCCTGCTCCACCGCGGAGACCCTGCTCCAACGCGGAGACCCTGCTCCACCGCGGAGACCCTGCTCCACCGCGGAGACCCTGCTCCACCGCGGAGACCCTGCTCCACCGCGGAGACCCTGGTCCAACGCGGAGACCCTGCTTCACCGCGGAGACCCTGCTCCACCACGGAGAACCTGCTCCACCACGGAGACCTGCTCCACCACGGAGACCCTGCTCCACCGCGGAGACCCTGGTCCAACGCGGAGACCCTGCTTCACCGCGGAGACCCTGCTCCACCACGGAGACCCTGCTCCACCACGGAGACCCTGCTCCACCGCGGAGACCCTGGTCCAACGCGGAGACCCTGCTCCACCGCGGAGACCCTGCTCCACCACGGAGACCCTGCTCCACCACGGAGAACCTGCTCCACCACGGAGACCCTGCTCCACCACGGAGACCCTGCTCCACCGCGGAGACCCTGCTCCACCGCGGAGACCTGCTCCACGCGGAGAGACCCTGCTCCACCACGGAGACCCTGCTCCACCACGGAGACCCTGCTCCACCACGGAGACCCTGCTCCACCGCGGAGACCCTGGTCCAACGCGGAGACCCTGCTTCACCGCGGAGACCCTGCTCCACCACGGAGACTCTGCTCCACCACGGAGAACCTGCTCCACCACGGAGACCCTGCTCCACCACGGAGACCCTGCTCCACCGCGGAGACCCTGGTCCACCGCGGAGACCCTGCTCCACCACGGAGACCTCTGCTCCACCGCGGAGACCCTGGTCCACCGCGGAGAACATGGTCCACCGCGGAGACCCTGCTCCACCAGGGAGACCCTGCTCCACCACGGAGAACCTGCTCCACCACGGAGAACCTGCTCCACCACGGAGAACCTGCTCCACCACGGAGAACCTGTAACCTTGCAGTGCAAAGTTTGCAAACCAATATAAAGTGTCTAAAGTAAACATCAGGGTTGAAGAGAACTCTGTTTAAGGCATTAACCATGAATAAAAGTGCAAACATAAAAATTTATTGTTGCAGGTTATTTAATTACATATTGCTGTAATAATTGATAAAATTAGGTTAGAAACGATAGAAGAGAAATGGAACGATACACACTTTTCTATCGTCCCCACGATATGTATCATCATATTGCCCAGCACTAATTTAAACTAAATAATTCTGGCTGCAGCTTTGCAAAATGTATATATGCAGGACAGGTATCAGTCTCAACCAACTCTCTTAAACCAAGAAAGGGAAAAAAGAAAAAAATAAAGTAGAAGAAAATTATATATCAAAATGTTTACATAGCTGGAGGGCAGAAGCAGTTTTAGGTTTAAGGTGATGTCCAGCATTTAACAGGACTAAAACTGAACTTATTCAGTGTGAAAGTCACCTACCAAACTTGTGTGCACTTCTTTTTCCTTCATCCACCTGTTGCACTTTCATAACTAGACTGTACAAAATAGGTTTAGTCAGAAACTGTATGTTCTATACTTACTGTGTCAACAGATTAGTTTTTCAGCCAGGCGGCTCCAGTTATATAACAACAAGCCCAAGTGTTGCAGTAACTATCTCATCATTGCTCCAGACTACTGCGGAGCCCCATGTCCCTCGTGTCTGTCCATCACATGCCACTAAATATAGGTTACGCCATCTCATAATCAAGAGTGAAATCTGTTCTGCCATCACCTCAGCTTTACCTCTGTAATCCTGGGTCGTACCTGCCCGGCACACCTGTTTTTGGAATCGCTTAAACTGCGTTTCTATTTTGCCTTCAGGCAATTAATTACACTCCACTGGAAACGTTCAGGCTCACTCACTCACAGTTTTTCTTTGTGAACGTCTTTCCAGGGAGACCACGACCACGTCTTCGGCTCCATGAAGCCGCCAGAGACAAGTCGTTCTTCATGAGAGCCGCCAAAATACTTGTTTTATTCTTCCCTAAAATTAACGTCACTGCTGCTACCCAGCGGACGACTCTGTCTTTAACAACAATGCGGCCGCGTTTCCTCAACGTCATCCTCGCTGACATTACGTGACTGACGTTACTTTGCGTCATTTCACAGCTGCCTTGATGAGTATATTTTGCTTAACTTCAGAGCAGACCAACTAACACAGCCTTCATTCAACATGTGAAAACTGTTCAGAAGGTCCTGAGTGTATTTGCTGATTTAGAAAAAAAAAAAAAAAAAAAAAAAAGAAAGAAAGTAAACTATCTTGTAGTGTTCAGACATCTGCAACTCAAATACTCCATTACTGACTGATAAGAGACAATTGGGCAGTTATGCATGAATAAAAGTCTAAAACTAATGAGTAGAAAAGGCCGAATCAACAGACTAATTTTTTTTTTGTGTGTGTGTTCTTGTTTTTTTGTTTTGTTTTGTAAATATATTCTGCACTTGTGTGTCAGGGCAGTCAAGGATTTTTTTTTTTAAAGCAAAATATCCATTCTGCAAATGACAATGAAAAGATAAAATTAGCATTGATCTGGAAAGTTATATTTAGTAAAATATTAGTGTGGCTCTGTAATGAACCAACAATCTGTCCATCTCCTTTCTCTCAAGGAGAGCTGGGATAGGCTCCAGCAGACACCTCTGACCCTAGAAAGGAATAAGCAGGTATAGATAATGGATCAATGGAAGGATAGATTATTGAGGCATACATTATTGTTCCCATAATCACACAAACCTAACTAAAAATATAACAATAACAGTACTCAATATGTAAAAGTGATTCCTTTGTGAATAAGTGGTGATGGGCCAGTCTTCCAGAATTGGCAGGGGGCTCGTCAGGGTTCAGGGTCCAGTGTTCAGGATGCCTGAGGACAGAGAAGGGCAGGGTGGGAAGAGGGGAGTTCAGCTTCCTGACAGCCTGGTGAATGAAGCATTCCTTGGTTCTTGAAGTGCAGGCCTGGAGGCTTGGAAGTCTCATTTGAGATGGCAGGAGGCTGAAAGAGTTGCGTGAGAGGTAGGTGTGGTCTCTGCAAATACTGAGAGCTTTCCTGGCTAGGTGTACGTCATAGATGCCCATGAGGATGGTACCAATGATCTTACCTGCTGCATTCATAACATGCTGCTGAGTTTTCCCGTTGAATTAGGTACAGCTTCCAAACCACACAGCAATCCATACTTGGTCAGGAGACTTTCAATGGTACCTAGCAGAACGATTGCAAGATTGGCAGTGGAGCTCCAGCTCTCCTCAGCTTGTGGAGGAATCAGATTTGTCTTCAGTAACTGAAAAACATGCTCTAATGGGTTGAGAGGGAATGTGGCCCTAAACACCCCAGAATTCATCTTGGTACTTCTGTCAGGAGTCACGTCATCAGTAAACACCAGTGAGCCTGTTACAATTGCAGCCATACATGCCCATGACATAAAACTGCCTCCACCATGTTTAGCACATGTTGCTTTGGATCAATGAACACTTCCTTTCATTAGCCATCATTTTTTTCTGCCCATTATTCTGATAGTCTGAGGTTTATCTTGGTTTCATCTGATCATATTTCAGAACACGGGGAAGCTTTTTAAGAGGTTTTCTGGCAAGGTCTAATCTGGCCTTCCTGTTCTTGAACATCCAAAGTCCATTCAAAAACAAGATGGGACGAGATAATTTTCATCTTGTTTTAAACCTCCTGTACTTATGTTCATGAAGGCATCTTTTGTTTGTAGATTTTTTACGATGATATGCCTACCTTCCTGGGGCTTTTTATCGCTCCAGAGGGTTTACACATAAGTCATTCTTTTAACCTCCCGTACTAAATGTAAAGGAAACCTAAAACCAAACTGTTCTTTCCTCTGTATCATTAGTCTATTATTAGAGCACAAACCCAGAGTGAACTGTCAGCACGTGTCTGTGATGGCTGAAAGGTTAATGGGTTACAGTGAGGATATGGAGTTGCCACTGTTCACTATGCTTCCACAGTCACAATAAGTTATATGATAAGTCACTTCGGTGTTGTTTTGTAACAATTAATTACATACAATGAAATAAATGATTCAAAGGTCTCACCCTTTCGGTGGCGTAGTGAGTAATACTCTTGGTGCTGATGAACTCATAGCCTGAAACGTTATCCCATGGGCGACTGACTACGCCCCAGAGTCCATCCTCTCAGCGTTACATTGTCTTTCTCGCGGTAAGATGACTTCATTGTTAACCGAAACCACGCAAATTCCGACAGTGATAAGAATTTACCCCCAGGTAGCTGCTGACTTGGCAAAAACGCTGCTGTCCTCTCGACTTGTGAGTGCGTGGTTTTTCAAAGAAAGAAATTATAGTTGGCTAATAACAGCTTTTTTGCTTTACACGTGGAGGCATGCCTGACCATTTTCATTTAAGTGGAATTCCCGTAATGCATATAGTTTTAAATTCACAAAAGTGGCCTTAAAAATGATTTATGACAGGTAAAGTATATGCACCCAGTGTTTTTTTTTAAAACCTTGAAACCCTTAATCTGGGTCAATTTAGCAATATTTGCCTGACTACAGTGTTTCCTAACCAACACTTCTCTTGAGCACCCTACTGTCGTTATAGTTATCCTCTCAGAGCAGCTGTGAGAAATTTCATTTTCACATTACAAACATAGAGAGAGTATCATGTGAAATTGCAAAAAAAAAAAAAAAAAAAAAAGGGAAATATGTGTTGTTCTAAACAGGCATTTATCTTTAATGACTTCAGCTGTGGGACACACAAAATGACTTCCTGCCCTCTAGATAAAGATTTCCTGCATTTAACAATGTCTCATTACGTGCATTCATGGGATGTTGTTCTCGTCTTGCCTTTCACATCATTTCCAGCCATGGTCATCCATTTGTACTTGCTTCCCTTTAAGGAAAATTTATAACCCACTGCCATGCTTGTTGAACCACGCTGAGAGCTGATTAGTTTCTATTCCACGTTAGAAGGTGCGCAGCAGCTCTGGGTAATGTTTGTGAGATCATAGTGAAGATCTGGTGAGAAAATGTGGAATAGGTTTGTTGTTCACAGTAAAAGGCAGATACATGGTAAAACTGTTTCATAGGGCCGTGTTTATGTGCCGTGATGCCAACTTTTATCATGTATTTATGAATATGTAAGTCCAGTCATGTATAATTTGAAGCCTGACTCTCACCAACCGCAGCTGACAGTGAACTAGAAAAGGGAAAACATCTTTGGACAAAAAAATGCACCAGATGTGGATTGAGCTTGGTCCTCTGGTGTGACAGTGTGCAGTGAGAGAGCCTAAGCCTCTTCCCTAATTCCTACCTCTTTTGTATATTTTAACATCTTACAACTGTGCAATATCACAGTTTTATGTAAACAAAAAAAAGCATGGTACAATTTGTTAAGTTTTGATTCTAAAATGTCTGATCATGCATGGCAGTTTTGCATAATGAAAAAATAAACATGACCATGTTACGATTTTAAAAAGCAGGGTTAGACAGTTTCAATTAAGTTCATTTTATTTGTATGGCGTCAATTCACAGCAAAAGTCATCTGAAGGCATTTTTACACAGAAGGCAAACAGTTCAACACAGTCCAGTTGAGTACATTCCAAATCTAGGCAGTGGATCAATATTAGTCACAAATTCTGGAATGAGTCTGTTAAGATTTAATGGTTTGAGTAGGAAATAGACACTGACTGCAGACAGAGGTTAGAAGAGTTTATTTCTGATACTGGTTGGGAAAGCTTGTGTGATACTGCATGTGGTGAGATGAAATACTTATCTGTGGTAGACTGCGGAGGAAACATGGTGAGGGTTGCTGTTCATCTGAGTCATGCCATAAGAGATAAATTATTGTCTGCTGTTTAAAATGTCAAAAGGCAATATGACAAATGACATGCCAAAATAGGACTGGTGATGATGATCGCTCACAGACAAAGGCTGTAATTGCAAGAAAGATGAGTGCAGCCAAAATAAAATTCATTATAGGTTTGACCAAGTCTGTGCGTGCTAGCTTTGATTCAATGACACATGCATGCTGTGTTGATTCTCTAAAACTTTTCATCAAGACACAGAGACAAAACAAAACAGGGGAAAAAGGGCATTGCAGGTCCATGCATGTGCTTAGCTCATAATTTTATAACCTTGGTACTTCCAATATGAATTAGCACTTGCTTACAAAATGTTTTAGACACCAATCTGAAATAGTTTAGGATTAGTTTAACATTCACAGACAGTTTGTCCCCAGGGACAATCTGTATATAGTATTTTTCCTGCCATGCATGCACACACAAGCCATAGTTGCTTGTACACCACTGCACACAAGAGAACGCTTATCTCCACCATCAGCTGTGAAGTACTGGGAGCCCCACAATGCTGCCTTCAGTCCAAAGCAATGACTGTGACACAGAGAGAAAGCTTTTGTGATATCAGAGACAGAAAAAGCTGCTGAGTTTGCCAGGATTAATGGACATTAGCGCATGAAGACGTGTAGAAAGCAGGAAATGCCACAGGAAATGCCTAAGAGGGTGTGTAATGCCATCTCTGAGCGCTGCTCATTTGGCACCCACACTATGGATATAGTTGGAAAACAGCAGGGGCTTTTGTGCTTTTAGGGTATGAGTGAGAAGTTAAATATACATAGAAATGTGAGATGTTTCAGATTGTACAGAGTTAACAAATTCATCATTCAAATCCAGAACTTAACTTATTTAATCATATTTTCAGCAGTGAGTGATTTTCTTTGAGGAGATGGCTTAATTAATTAATATTTTTATTGTATTTGCTTTGATACAGCTCATCCAACTCTATGATAATATGTAAATGCACTTAAAAATAGGCTACAATATTCCTCCCTTGTATTTTTGCTTGTCAGATGCAAAGATTATGGCTTTTATGCTGTTTTATTCTTACTAACTTGCCTTCACAACACTTTTATTTAAAAATGCTGTGTGTATATTTTTTTCTAAACTTTTGTCAGAAACCCATGTATATCCAAGATAAACAAATAAAGACAAACTGTCCAATATGTCAAGTTCTTCATAGTGGGATATTTGGTGTTCATACCATCCTTTCTATTAATATTGCTGTTTTTTGGCTGGTGTTTTGTGGTAGTAATAGTCTTGAGACATATACAGAACAGAAGGCAAGAAAGAAAGGATTAAAAAATGATAGATGTGAATAAGATGGATAGTGCTGTATCTCTGTTCTATATCTCTGAAATGCCTGGACACAGTTTCGCCCCCATGTTTATTCACACTTAGTGAAACACAGAGACAGACAGAGATTATCTAATCAGGACAGGAAGAAACGTCTGTGGGTCTGTCATCACTGCCTTCAGGCTTTTACAAGAACCTCAGGAAACCCTGTCAGTCCACGCTTTATCTTTCAACTGAACTCAACAGTTAACTCTTTCCAGCAGTCTAACTGTGGGTCTGTGCATGGGAGCAGGTGGTTGAGAGGTGCCAGCACTTCAAATGATAGAATAGCTGTAACTGCACATATCAAGAGATGGATCAGATAATGTTTGGAACATGTTTTGTGAGTCTTCTACGCTCAATTTTCCTTCCTTGGCAGTTACTTTACTTCCTTTCGTTGCCCACAGTTCCACAGTTGGTTGTGCAACCAGGATGCTGGAAATGAGACATGATTTTTGTTGGTATGTATAAAAGTTATCTGCGTAGGAGGAGAGCGCACACATTCAGACACCTAACCCATCAGTGACAGCCCATCTGAAGGGAGCTTTCCAGCAGATTCCTGTCTGTTCACAGAAGGAAACTTGATCATGCGTGGGTGGTGTCTCTCCTTTTCTTCTGTTTTTCTTTTTAAACTTTTTTTTTTTTTTGCATCACCTGGTGACAAGTTTTTCAGAGTCCATGATGTCATGTGGACAAAGTAAGAAGTCGCACTGAAAGTGTAATTGTGAAAACTTGTGTCGATTGTCGAAAGAAAGTCAAAACAGAATGTGAATAGACACTGACACTAGTCTGGAGCCAGGTTTCACCCTGGTTATCACTGTGCTAACACACACACAAAACATGATCATCATAACTTCAAAACTATTCTTCATAGTTTTCTCTCTCTCTCTATTTTCAGACTACTTTATGATAAATCAGAAAATACACACAAAAAGAAAAATATTTTATCCATGCAAATATTGTGTTTCTGACGTACCCATGTGACTCACAGTAATTTCTATTTGTTCTGGAGATTTCACGTGGCGTTTTCTGTAGAAGGAAGCTGGTCTCTTGGTAAACTAATAAAAGGAGATTTTTGGAATGAGGTGCACAGTATCATGCTTTTCAAAACCGATTATTTTTCTAACCAAATGTCCCTAAACCTAACCAGAGTGGTCAAATCTAACCAAACCTCTAACTGAAAGCATTTATATAAAAACAAACTGCCTCCAACCTCAGGAACACTAAGGAGTATTTGCATGTTAAAATATCTAAAGTAACTTTGGACTCCTTTTCTGGTGGTCTCTTGAGACAACAGAGCCAGCCCGACTACTGTGGAAGATGAACTCACTCTCATCTGGGGCTTTGCTGACACACGTCTTTCTCTCTGCTATGGCTTCCTCCAGTTATTCCAGCAGAAGTAGACAGGATCACCACTAGTCGTAGTCAGTGTTGATCTGTTCCTTCCCAAAATGACGGGAACTTAGCCTCAGTACCTATTGAGTCAGTGGGAGTTCATAATATCACTTCAAAACTGGAAGTTTGCATGACATGCAAAGCCCCAAATGCAGGTGTAACGGCCGGTTTCAACCGGTGCTGCCACCCAGTAGATGCCATTTTCTCGGTACTCGGGTTTAGGGTTAAAGTTAGGGTTTCCCCTATTGCATGGCGCTTTCACTGGTGCACAAGATAACCTGGCTCACAGAGCTGCAGTGGACATCATGGCAGAGGCAACTAAGATATCCCAAATGAGAGTGACCAAGGAGTAAGTAGGTCCCTTAGTTTCACTTAAATATGGACTGTTTTTTCTTTCCTTCACATTCTCTGACAGTTTCACACTGTCATGGTCTGGGGCGGCCATGACGGCCATTTTGGGTTTTCTATGTTCTGTGTTAAGTTGGCGTCAATCTGTGTCTTTTGTGTTACCTGTTTCCTGTTTTACTTTGAAGGGTCTTGTCTCCGTTGTTTTCAGTTTTGCTTCCTTCCCTCTAGTTATCCTGATTGTCTGCACCTGCCTCTGGTTTGTTGACCTGTGTATTTAAGTCTTGTCATCTCCCCTGTCTGTGCTGGTCCGTTGTCTTCATGTCTATGCGTTTCTTTGCCGTTTTTTTTTTTGTCTTGCATTGTCTCGTGTCCTGTAAGTACTTTTGTGGATTTTTTTTGGTTTGTTTTGGATTAGTCTTTATTTTCCCTTTTGGATTACATTTGTGGATTTTGGTTTTCTTGGACTATTGGTTTTGTTTTTGTTAAATACTTTGTTTTTTAAAACCCCTGCGCCTGGGTCCTCCATTCTGCCTCACACCTGACACACACAATACTTTTAAACACATTTTTTTTTGTGTGTCTCTGTACACAGAAAAAAAAAGTATTGTGTCCCAGAAGACAAATCAATAGTTTTATAACAGATTCACAAGTCTCTATGATACTACGGGTTTTATTTTCTACTTTATGACCTCATTAGAATTCAACATGCGTGTTGTGTTGAAGTGTTAGAGCAGCACATCACTTTGTTTAAAACTGAAATGAACATTTGATGGTGGAGACAAATGCCAAAATAATTTGCTTGATTTATCTTTAAGTATAAATGCCATACTTTTTATCCGAACAAACACTTAGGAGCTGACATCAAAGCGGTCGAGGATATGGATATGAAGAAAGGTTGCCTCAACTTTTAAACAGAAAATGTGGGTTAACAGGAGGTCCTCCTGTCCTCCCCTTTATTTCCAGTTGCCCCCCCTCCCCCCATCCATGACCTCCAAGGCCCTACAGACCACAATTGTACACACATCCATCATAATCTTATTTCATCTTCCTCACTCTGTCGTCTCCCAAATGTTGGCTGTGTGGCGTGTAAGTCAAAGGAGAACCCCTCTGTCCACCCACTTGACCCCAGCTCACACATTCTGGCTGTCAAGATCTTCTGAGCAGCAGGAAGAAGAGTGTCAGGTTGAAAGCATGAAGCTGTTTTCCTCATCAGCCTCAATCTCGAGAGAGTGATCAAGGAAAGCAGAGGTCGACGAACCTCAAGAGCCTCTGGCTCACCGCAGATGAACTTTAGTTTCATCAGCCACAAAAGGGGCAGTGTTCAAAAATGCTATTAGTGCACCGTGAAAACGATGGCAGAAATGGGGGTGATCCTTGTATTTATGACACAGGAGTATTTTGTAGACCAGTCACTTGAAAAATTCACTGAGTTACTTATTTTAACTTTGGTCAGACCTCCTAAGACATACATGCGTGGAGGATTCTGAGCGAACAAAATTCTGATAAAAGTTTGAATAAAATTGCAAACATGCTCTGTATGGGGTCCACACCACATGTCGGCCCCCCTGTGACTTCTGCCTCTGTCTGAACATGAGAACGCATGTGCAAAAACGGTTAAATATGAAGATATACAGCCTTAGAATGTAAAAAGCTGTTTGCCTGAGTGAGGAAAATCCCACAAAAATTGAAACAGATTTAAGAAAAAGAAAAGAGAAGACTTAAAAAGCAGCACTGAGAAGGTTAAACTGCCAAATATATATTTGTATTTTTTTAAACGTTTGTACTTCAGATATTTTCCTCCACTGAATTATCACTGAAAAAAAAAACGGTGCTGGAATTATTCCCTCAGATGAAAGACATTCCCGAGAAAACAGCTTTCCAGGTCTGTGGTTTACTCAGAACTCAGATGGTTCTTGTAAATGTTGTTGCTTGTGAGCATTTTTACATGTGTGCCACAAACAAATCTGTCATGTTGTCTGATAGTCGCTGTGTGATGGGGTTCAGGAAGCAACAATAGTTAACAGCAAATATGCAAATTCAACATTTTGGGAAACAGTTTGGTCTGGAAACCCATTTGGAACGTTTTTTTTTTTCCCTTGGTGCTGCCAGCAGATGTGTATAGGAGGAAGAATGAATAACAGATACTCGTGCCAAGACTTCCTTCCCCACACAAAGGTCATTCTTTCACGACAGGAAAAATGCTGAAAAAGTATTAAAAAGTTCAATTTTTTGTAGGGTAAAGATTTAAGATTCTATTTCAGCAAATGTCTTCCACATTTTTTTCCCCTTGGCACAGTATTTATGTGTTTTATCCATGCAACTAAAGCCCACTCAAGCTTCACTGGCCAAACTGAACTGCAAACAGAAACCAGAAAAGGCTGCAGTGCCAAAAAGCTTTTCCTTGAGTCCAGATTATGTAGATTTAAATGACGATAACAGAATATAAAGACCATAGATACATATAGTGCTTACCTTAATGACATTGAGACTGACATTAATCTGGGCAGTTATCATGATAGGGTAAGATTTTCCCCCATCTGGCTGTCCAAACTTGCCCTTATTTATTTATTCATTTATTTATGTGTTTAAGTTGATTGAGTTTTTGTTTGTTCTGAGATGCACAACTGTGATTTGAGGTCTGATCTGGAGTCTTAGCTAAACCAGAACCACAATATTGGCTATTTACAAAGGCTCTCAGCCTCCTTTATTCCAATGCAGTCAGACAGGACCAGCTTATAAGCTCCCCAGATAAAAGTTCTTGATGGAAAACTGCAAAAAAGAGTGAGGACGTCACCAGCAGGCTCCCCTCCATCCCACCACCTACTTTATAGATAGCAGACAGATGGAACTAGGGTGTCGCTTTGCTAAAGTTAGCCGTGCAATTAGTTCACACACTAATTAGCTGTGAGAGGAGCAGAGAAGAGCAGATTTCCCAGGTGTCCAAGACTCGTTTCCCAGCCTGAATTGAGCAAATGAGGTCCAAGCAGGGAAAGCAGAAAATATTGAACAAAACTGAAAAAAAAAAAAAAGGAAAACATGACAGGTCTTATTGTACAGAAACATTTATCAGCCAAAACCCATCAGAGTGCAGTTTAGCTTTGGGTGAGTGAATGGAAATTTGAATTCTTCTGTGTGGTAGAAAGAAATTGCATCAAAATCACATTTACATTGCTGAATCAGTGGTAACCTAAACTGCACAGCTCTTTAATCATAGTGTGGTTCCCTGCATGTTGATTAGGACCTGAAAAGAAGTCACAAGTAAAATATTATGTTTCACTTCCTGTTTACCAGGACAAATCTTTGCTTTCTCATGAATCCCTGAATCACTGCTCACTGATGTATGTAGCTGATGACAACAGAAAACATATGTTTATCAGTGAGTACGCTAAACAGAATACACATGTATTCCCGAATCATACTGCCTGCAGAAGTGTGATTCAGAGGTTTTAATGAATATTGAAGAAAAAAAAAAAAATCTATAACTCGCTTTTTTGGTTCATTTCTACCGAGATCCAATGTGGTTTCACTTTTGTGCTGCCAAAGGCCAACATTCCCACATGCTTGTATTTGTTAATAATGTTAACCAAATGCAACTCTTCCTTGGAGAAGGAGAACTATGTCCGATGAGAGTTCCTACAGTATGCGGCTGTGTGTGCGAATATGTGGGAGTGACTGTATACTGAGGTGAAACTGCAAGCCCAGGAATGTGGAAGGAATATAAAACAATTAGCGCTCTGTTAAGGGAGTCCAGTTCTGGCAAGCAGCTCCCATCAGGTGCAGCACAGAGCCAACAATGGAGTGCTCTGGGCTGTGAGCAGATCAATGTCAGATGTATCACTTATCATGAACAGGCTCAAGTGCTTCACTTGACAGACACTCGGGACACATTAGACATTCATAATGGGCACAAGTCACGGGAAGGTCACCCCGCAATTGAATGAGAATACTGCTTATCCTCCAAAGTCTTCAGTCAGGATCATCCCTCCCTGCTCTGTTTTTATTTGGAATCCACTAATGAGGTTGCATAGTGGCAGTTTAGCAGGATGTATTCATGGTAACACAATCAATACCATACCAGGAAAATGAGTCATTGTTATTTCTTTCAACATCTGCCAATGGCAGCCCACTACCAACCATATTTCTTCCACAATCTGGGTCTGTTCTGAAGCAAATATTTAAAGTTCCCTGAATCAGATATTTTGTAAGAGTCTGGTTTTATACCAATACAAAGAAGAAACTTAACATTGTTGTTTCTCTGACAGCGGTGAGGAAATTCTCTGGCATCAAATGAAAGCAGGGGAGGTTTGAATGGAACATTTGCTATTCATGCATCCATGCACTTGTACTTCCCTGGAGGGATGGGATCAGGAATCCCACCCATTTACCAGAAAAGTCAACGTCTCACGGAAACTGATCCAGACACAAGGGATACGGACGCAGCTCTGTGAAGCTGTTTTTTTTGGACTTTTCAGTCGTCTTCTTCTTTTTCTTTTTATAATGAATCTTTAACTGCTAATTTTCAGCTGACACTCCCCCTTTAAAGATTTAGATTTAAATGAAACTGAAAGAGAATTCTGAAACTGATTTAAAATATTGCACGTCAAGTATTTTTTTTAAGTAAAGAAATATTAACAAACAAACAAAGCAAACAATGTGTAAATGATGGCACTGTCAACATGTAGTTACCAGCTATGTGGCAGAGAAAAGGGAGACAGATGTCCTTTTTTGTTGTCACTGATTTTGATTACTATTAATTTTCTTTTTGGTAAATCACTGTTTGGGGTGGTGTGAGCCATATGATTGATTTGGTGCAAGTTTTATGCCAGATGCCTTTCCTGATGTAATGAGGATTTGAACCCGGATCTCCCTCATGGTGGGCAACAGCACTACCACCAAGACTTTGAAGCAATGCCACTGCTGACCACATGGGGGCTTTTGGTTCTGCTGTGTTGACAAAGGGACCTTTGACAATACTGTGCTAATGAGTGGGGATGCTCTGGAACATTTTGTAAAGCTGCTTTTTTCCCACTAAACATACTCTGTGTTGTGTCCTCTACCAGGGGCAGACACATGAATGTTCTTTTGTTATGCTGCCTCCATGTGATCAGAAGTGATATTACTACATAGAGTGGCTTTGAAGTCAGTTTCCAGGAAAACTAAAAAAATTAATCTTTTGACCCCAGGTCATGAAGGAGACATTAATCCTTTAAGTTAGCTGAATGGTGTTCACCATAATCAGCTTTGTACTTTATCCACAGGTAAGGCGCTGCTTTTTAAGCACACATTTGAGTTGCAGACCCAGCTGCACTATTCATGTAATCAATGATATTACTGGAGGAATCCACCAGGGAGGCACACAAGAGAACTCGGAGCATGCCTTCAGACAGACATGGCAAAAAAAAAAAAAAAAAGCCTCTGAATTGCACACTAATTATTTTGGGCTACTTAGTTGATCAATCACCCCTAAGATGGACTGGTGACCTGTTCAGAGTGAACCTTTGTTTTCATATGAAGACAACTGGGATAGGCTCCAGCAGATCTAAATACAAAGAAGCAAGGACGGATGGATGGATGGATGGATGGATGGATGGATGGATGGATGGATGGATGGATAGATGGATGGATAGATGGATGACCAATTAGAGCAGGCTGGGCCTTCCTTGAAAGATTTAAAGGTCTAATATGTGATCCCAGGAAACCAATAGGTGCTGCACTAGAGCACCGGCCTTTAACTCATGAACAAATGAAGCTAAAAGTGAAAACAAACTTAGATCTTATAAAATGGCTCATTGATCTTTAATTGAAGGCATGTTCTGTAAGAGGCTTATGTGCTTTAACAGGCGCATGTGGTTTCTCCAGATAATGAGAACAAAGAGCTTAAGAGCAAGAGCTACTAGCCAGGCTCAGGTAGAAAGGCTTCACACTCTGGCATCAACAATCAATGCTCTGCTCTATCTTCACATACATTCTGGTTGTTTTCAGCTGTATTTAGGATGAAAATGTTGTATTTTGGAACTTTAAAGAGAACCTAAAACTAATGCTTTAGAAGGAAGGTGACAAAGGATATTTGTTTTTTCTTTTTTTTTTTTACACTAAAGCAGGTAAACCTCTTCCAATAGATTTGAAAAGTTAGATCCTGTGAATTATCACTATGCATAATCTTGAAGAGAAGGAAAGCTAACCTAGAGAGGCTCCTTCTATGGGTGTGGAGGTTAAGTCACCTTTATGACACTATTTGAGATTTACTCTCCTTTGGCCTCCTTCTCTGTCACTCTAGTTTTCTCTTCCATCATTCCTTTCTTGAGTTTCTTAGACCCCTCTACCGTGATGCCCACTGCAGCTCTGTAAGACGGCTCCATAATTTGCTGATGTGTGACATGGTGCCATAAAGCACTGCACCGTCATCACAGGAGATGGCTGCGACACAGTTACCTTGGGTGGGTGGCTTTATTTCTTTGGAGATGATTTAAAATATTTCTGTGTATTAACATATAGTGTGACAGCTGCAGCTGCATAAGAAAATATAATTTTGCTATTTACACAGCAAACAAACAATAGGAAGCCCATATCCACTATGAGCTTGACCTCCTTCAACCACATACCAATTCTCCCTATTCCTCCCATAATCATTATTACAGAGAGTCCGTCCACAACTTTGCGTCTCAAATACCAACCCCTCTGCTCTCACAACAGCAGATGGGCAGCCATAAATCTTGGGCCCATATACACCCTAGAATGTACAGAAATAGTTATGTGGTACCCCCAAAGGTCCCAAGGACTCAGACTCAATGTGAACCACCAGACCATACCTCATTCTCTCAGTGACGCAGGGCTTTTTCCTGGTTGCATCATGACTTTAAAAATCACAGAAAGTAAAAACTTGCATAATTTTTTTTCTCCAGGAGTGAACATTGATGCCTTTGAAGATAAGGACGCAGACAGGCTAACCCAGGTGCTTTTACCTACATGGCATACCAGACAATTGAATTATTGAGTAGGATGGAGAAACATGTCCCAGAACATGCTAAGGGCTAGAAGCCTGAACTGATGTGTTCTGTTATATCTCAGCATAATAAACCTCAAACACATGACACTACAAGTAAACAAAATTAGCCTTAAGGAATTTCCCTTTTGATCATGCAGTCATTACTTAGACCGAGCCAAGTTCATTTGTCAGACATTTTTTTGTCTATTCTTCCCAAACACTTCCCTGCTAATTAGTGCTTGGCAAAGCAAATTGAGTTCAGTCAATATAAACCACATACGAATCCCAGACCGTGTGATTTGACACATTCATTCACCATATTATGAAAGGAGTTCTAGTACGGTCATAAAGCTGAAAGGGTCAGCTCGTTGTTGCAAGCGTCTTTCTGTTGAACTCCTGCAAGTGAATCTATTTTCTGAGGCTGCAACAATGTCCCCTTTTCTCCTCCGTGCCTCACGCTTGATTGGCTGCTCTGAATGGGACACAGAGCAAAATAATCCAAACCCCCTTAACCCTCACACAGCAGCTCAGGAGATACACACATGAATCCACATGTTGTTTCCTAAGTGGTCACACATGTTGCAGCCCATGAAACATATACACAAGTTCTTGTAAAACGTGCAACTTTGAGCCTGTTTAAATAACAGTAAATTATGCATCAACATCCACACATCCAAGAATGGCATCAAGTAATACGTTTTTGGAACGCTGAAGCTCAAATGTCTTCTGCAAAGGTTTGAAGAAAAATAAGTTATTAGACTGCCCCCATGTGGAGACGTTTAAAAAGTTCACAGGCCTTTACAGTAATTTCCTTTTCACTTCATAAAGAACTAGAAAAGCACTTGGAGAGTGCAGACCTCCGCCAAGCTGAACAATTAATGAAAATTTGAAAGTGATCCAGAATTTCTTCCAGATCACACCCAAAATGAAATCAGTTCTTCTTTTTTACATTTCATCAAAAAAAATTTATTAAAATTCATCCATGACTTTTTGAGTTATCTTGAACACAAGCAGACAAACAAACAGACAAACAAACAGACAGACAGACAGACAGATAAACGCCAGCAAAAACATAACCTCCTTGGCAGAGGTAATAAGTGTTCTGGTGGAGCTTTGAAAAACAACGACACTGCAAGGAGTGGAACCTCGTTCTAATGAATTAGAAGAACCACTACCAGCACCTTCAGGTATGAAAGGAGACTTTGCTCTGAAATATTGTTTTATTTAACAGTAATGATTATAATAGAGATTTTTCCAGTTTCAGATCTTGTTTTTTAAATTGGACGTGCATCAGGTCAAAATGTTTTTTTTTGTAAAATTAAAAATTTGTGGGAGAAACTCAGAGCTCCTGAAGAAAACCCACGCAACACAGAGGTAACATACAGTACCAGTCAAAAGGCTGAACAGACTCAGGTCATGATGAATGAACAAGTGTGGCCAGACGTTTAACTGTTACTGCATGTGAATAATAAACCTCTGTGCTGCCCTTTGACCTGTTACAGTCCTGGTTCTGAGCCCTGATTTTGTCTTTTCTTTAAATGTTTGGGTCGGCGCAGGCACTTTGGAGTCAGGAATCTGAAATTCGCCTCAACAGAGAAGGTTTGTCCGGTGTTTTGGAGTTTGCATCAGAATCAGAGACCTCTTCTGCGTGTGGGACCTCAGTTTGTGCAGCCGAATCATCCGGTTCTGGTCTCTTCAAGTCCTCTGTTGGAATGACTTCCTGTGGTTCAGGGGATTTTTCAAAGATCTCAAGTTGCTTGTCGATGGCAAGCATTTCTTTTTCCTTATTGCGTCGACGCTTTTTCTTTTTCCTTTGTAACAATTCTTCTAGAAAGGAGTCATTTTCTACTTGTATGGCCCCCACCAGCTCAGACATCCCCTCAGGGTTTTCTGGCTCTACAAAGATCCACGTTGGAATCAAAATGTCAGATTCAGGACCATCACTGAAGACATCAAGTTCTTTCAGTTTGGAGAACTTTTCAGACTCCAAATCTTCAGTTTGTTTGGAAAATGTGCATTTTTGTACATCTTGCCAGTTTGGTTTTGTTAGTTTGTACATTTCCATTCAGCTCAGGCTGCTCTTTGCTCAGTTCAGCTACTTTACAATTAAGATCTTTTATAATTTGATCCTTTTCTTCCATTTTCGAGGCCATTTTAAGAATATTGCAGTTCTTTTTGTATAACTTCTTTTTCATCTTTTTCAGGTTACGTCCAAGCTGCTTCTCCCTGTTTTTTCTTTTTTTTGTGAAGTTCTCTTGCATATCCATAATAATGTTGTGACATGCAGCGAGCTCACTTTCAGGTTCTTGTCTGAGTTGCACTTCTCTCTTCAAAGCAGCTGCTAAACGTTTGGCATTTTGATCAGGCTTCTGCTGTTCATATTGTGCTCGTATGTTTGCCTGTCTTTCCTGATGAAGGAGAAAGCTCTCTTTTTGTAGCCTGGTTTTCATGTCATACAGCTGCTTTCTCAGATAGTAAATCTCATGTTGATCTCTTTCATGAGAGGGAGTGCTATTCAGTTCATTTCAGAGCCTGGAATTTGTGAGGCTCTTCAGACCTTGTGAAGTTGATGCTCTTCCCTGTTCTGTCCTGACCCTGTTAAAACTGTGCCTTCTGAATCAAAACTAAACATCTGGTTCAAAATTGAATTGGGTTTATTATATCATCTCCATCAATTGTTCACATTTTATTTAAATTGGATTTAGTGCATAAACCCGTTTTTCAGCATTTCACACATATTGTTGTAATTCATATTGAATACAGACACGGTTTCTTAAGTATTTTAAACAAATTAGATGCATGAATGAAAAATAATTAAATCAGTCATTGTGTATTGGTGTGTAACATATAGCTCATTCTTCGTTGTTTCACTGACATTTGACGGACAAATATGCACCACATTAAGTTTATTATTATGTTTATTATAAATAATATAAATAACTAGGGCTGTCAAAATAAACGCATTAACGCGAGATGATTAATTTCCAGCAGGATCCAGCAGGAGCCACTGATCCAAGACGAGCCAACACGGTGGAATGAAGTGAGTTATATATAGTTAAAATGTTAGGAGTCATAGTTCATGATAGTGCAATTAGAACACGTAAATGTACATGTATGGCTCAATTGGAAGGATAGACAGGAGAGTACCTCATCTCCCTTAATAAATAAACTCACATTAACCGCAAAGCATGGTGGTGGAGGGGTAATGATTTTGCTGCCATGGCAACAGCCACTGGGACAGAGTGAATATACTGTAGTTGCTGTGAAGTGGGCAGAGCCGCTGTGCAGTGGAGGGGTATGTGTCTCACACACAGTCTAGATTATCTTCAGCCTAACAGCAGAAACAAGTAAGAGCTGGTAGACTTTCTTTTTTGTTTGTGTAGTATAAATATTTACAAATTTTCAGCTAATGTAGTTTATTGAATACAGTAGATTTGCAGTTGACCATAGTTTTTCATTTTACGTGTTACTACTAATGCTTTAAGTATGGAACAGCTAGAGATCTTTCTTGCTTCTTCTTCCTTCTCTGGTTAAGATCAAAGTGATTTCTCTCTATTTTCAAATTATTAAATTTAGAACCATCACATTCTGAATCTTTTCATGTGGAAAAGTAGAAAAAGAAAACAATTTTCTTGAATGTGTGTTGCCATTTAAACCTACACTGTGCGCTAAACTTTATTCGTTCAATTTTTTTTTTAAATATGAGAAAATAACCGATGCATCTTATAAATATCTGAGTGCTCGACTTTTGTTTAGTGGCGATAATTCTCCTTTGACACAGCTAATGTTAACGCCTCTGCATTTTGCACCGGTGACAGAATGAGCAGAGGCTTCCCCTTGACACTGGCCTCCTCAGAGCGACTTGTTTTATTCTGATAAGAGACTTGGGGCGGTGAGGTCATCATGTACACTCCTTATCTGTGTGGCCATTTAAAGGGTAGGTGGCTTTGCCGGGTCTTTAACACGCTTCAGAACACGTGGGTTTTTGTTATCATCTCAGTGTTTTTGTCTCACTGTACATATTTGTGAATATGTTACTGCAAAAAAGTTATCATATGTGCCAGATTCAGTTATATCTTTTAGTAAAAATGAGAGAATATTTGTTCTTTTTATTGAGTATTAATAAATCTTATATCACTGATCGTATTTTATACATTTTCAGTGCATTCATACCTGAGTAATATTTTTAATAGCAGCCCATCATTTTCTGTCAAAATGCATTATTCTCAGTCAGTTGCTTGGTCTCCCTTAAATGATTAAATCAGTCTCGTGTTTATATAAGTGTCATGCAGCACTATCTTTCTTGGGGGTGCAACCTTAGAGTTTATCATTTCACCCCAGAATTCCACTTGTACAGAGCAAACTCTTTAATGAAGCTGAACTCTTATATCACTTTTAAGTTTTTTTCTGAGAGATATTTATGCAAGACAGCAGTGAAGTGAGAGTATTTTTTAGATGAAGGGTTATGGTGTTCTCTTGGAGTTCTCTTTTTTGATGATTGTAGTTTCAGTAAAAATAGATGCTCCGTCCACATAGAAGCACAATCTCAAACCAACTGGTGCGACTGTAATTCCTCCAAACAGTGGATGAGCAGTTACCGTATAATGTGTGCGCGTGTCACTGCCCACAGATGACTTCACAAGGACATGGTTAATCTGTCTACTCAGACAGTCAAAGCAGTGGACAGGTTGGGGGGGGGAGCCACGTAATCTGATGTCCCGCCTGCTGCTCGTGTGCGCCAGCAATGATCTGCACCGGGGCGGTTTGGGATAGTTTTCCAAGACGGATTAGAGGATTGCACATGTCAGTGAAAGGGCACCTGGGCATGAATACACCAACACCTATCCACACATACACTGCACACGCAGGTGCACAAGTGCAGGAGATTAGTAGGAAGTGCATCTTTCACCCCCTACAGGGAGGTTAAGCTCCTCACTAGCTGAGAGAGAGGAGAGGAGATGCGGCAAGATAAAGTTTGACTTTTTTTTTGTTTTTTTTGCAACATTTGTCTCAGTGATTGAATCGTTTCACCTTTTACCCTCATTGCCCATAGCTAAATGCTTCCTTTTACTTTCAGATATCTATCTAACTGAAGTCAGACAGTAGTATAAGGTGGCTGAAAGTTCCTGCATCAAGATGGTGGACACGAATCCAAAGACAAAAGAAAAAGCTGAGGCCGAGGAACCAGACAACAGCAAGGTGGACAGTCTGGTCCTGGAGACATCAGAGTTTGAGGTGACTGCAGACCGGCTGGAGCAGCTGATGAAAAGCATGGAGGTGCTGCTGTCTGACGTGGAGCAGCTACGGGGTCACTGCAGCCACCAGGCCACGGAGCTGATGCGTGCGGCAGTGGAGCTGAGGCAGCAGCAGGAGGAGCTGAAGGATAGTTACACCGAGCTGTCCCGAGAAATGGAGGAGATAGTGACTTCAGTGGAGGACCTGTTCAACACCAAGAGCGCCTTTGAAGCCAAAGAGAAGCAAACACAGAAGCTGAATCGGCAGCTCTGAGAAACAGAAGGGGATGAGCAGACTTTGTTTTTTCAACTGTGTAGAAAAACACTGTTTGGGGTGGTGGTTTTGGCTTTGGGTGTGTGAGATACAATTTTGAAAGGGTTCAAGGCTTTAGTGTTTTTTTTTTTTTGAATGGCATGTGTTTACTTTAGGTCTATATCTGACAACCGCAGTCCATGAAAAGACTTTGGGAAAACTTTTGAATGGATATAATGAAACATGGTGACAAACTTGAGATAATCCAGAGGATTGTGATTGAACAAAGGTACACGTTGATGTAGTGCTCCCATTAGCATAATTATCATGGTGTCATGGGTTAACATAAGTCCAGTCTGTGCTGCGTGATTATTTTTCTGCGTGATTGTTTTTTTGTATGGATGATATGTTGATAGTACAATATTTTACTTTATCAGTATCCATTACTCTCACAGCTTTCTGAAATTCTGGCTCAAGTATACTGTTCTTCTGTGATTCCCCTTAGTTTATCTTCCACCCCCTCTTCACTTCCAGACATGTTTCACTGAGGCTTCTGACTAAATTTAAACTAACCAGAGCCTAAAGGCGATGTTTACCTCCCACCAGCTACTCTGGCATGACTTATTGGTCTGTATTTAGTGGTTTTGGGATGTGCGAAAGGGACAATCAGTGGTCGGTAGTCTATAAAAAAATAAAAGTATGAATAAGTTATGAAAAATTAAAAGCTTAAGGCTGCCTTTCACCTTAGATCTAATTTCAGTTTCTCTTATGCAATGCTTGATGACTGTCCTAACACTTAAATTCTATATATGCAATTATTACATTTTTTTTTGTGTGTATGTATGTATGTGTGTGGTGTGTGTGTGTGTGTTTGCTGATATATTACTCAATGAACTGGACACTCATTGTATCATTCTCAATAATTTCTTTTCTTTACAAATATTCTTCTCCAAATATACCTGATGTTGAAAAAAAGAAATAAAAATCTTTTGGGAAAACCAAAAGAAAGAAAACCCATGTGCGTCTGTGTGGTTGAAATATGACACTTTATGGGCTGTGGTTTTGGTGAGCAGAGAGGGTAAGAAGATAGAAAGCTGGGCGTCAGTGTCTACCTTCTCCTCAGAGGTGCGTGTCCCTCTGAGCGGCTGATCTACTACTCGGGGATTTCCTTGAAAAAGGTAGGACAGCACAGAGATTTAATGAGATTTGTTTGAGTATGTTTTCATCTCTTCTTGCATAGCTACTCAGTCTATGGAAGCATAATGAAACAGTTCAAAAGCTAGTCTGACACACATTAAAGTGTTGATGGGCTCATTGAATTGATAAGCATGTGTTAATTCTCAGACCCTGTTCTGAAAGTTGAGTCATTCAGTAGCTCTCTTCATCAGTACTACTGCAGTGACTAGCTGTGAACATGAACATCCTGCAAGTCCTGGGCCTCCTCCAGCTGCTGGCCATTCCTGCTTTTACAGTGAGTCTCATTTCCTGCATTGTTAATGATACGGATCTAACTGGATGTCTGTGCCAGTAAGAATTACTTTATCACAGATGCAAATTGTACATTTGTAAATATTAACCACAAAGCTGTACCCTGTTAACCTTCCCAAAGTCCTCCTGAAAAGATCTTTTTTTTCTATAAAAAAATTCTTTTTAAATGTTATAGTTGTATAATTATGTTATAATAATAGGAAAATTTATTAGAAATAAATGTATATTAAATTTTTGGAAACTTACAACACAATGATGGAGGCGCCAGTCTATCAGGGCTGCATTTCTTCTCTTTCTGTCTGTCTTTCTTTTTTTCCCCTCTGGATCCCAGATCCTATTGTTCTGGGCTTTTTTTTTTCTAAATCAGAGGATAGTGTAAATCAGTATGTGTTTTCAGAGCACTCCATATTTTTGTAGAACTGTTGCATTTGCTTTCAACTAAAACCCCCAACACTTTTGTTGTTACTTTCTCTACTTTACAATCAGTCATATCAGCATAGATGGTCACCCTCCTGTCATTTAGAAAGGTTTGTAGCATTTGCACGGTTTGCAGGTGCAGATCACCTGCTGCTGTTGAGTATTGTGCATTTATCACTGTTCGTGTTACAAGCTTGTGCTGAGCTGTGTCGTCAACGTCAACATGACAGCAGCACTGGTTTTGACGAGGCACTGTGGTCCAGACAGTACTTTTCGGCCAGAAAAAAAGATGCCATGTGGACACAAAGCTCCAGTGCAAACACAGAGGCGCACACAACCGTGCATGCTCACACTTGTAATTCTAAATAACCAAACATACATGTCTTTGAACGGCGGGAGGAAGAAAAAGAAAAAAAAAAAACCTGAGCCTTGAACTGAAGGGTTTTTGTTTTTCCTTTTAGTTGCCATTTTTTCTTGAATTAAGACTAAACAATATTACTTATAGTTAATAATGTTTGCTCGGGGGTCATGCTCTGGGCCTCTGAAAAGTCCCTCAAGATAAATTGTATTGTAACAGACGTTATACAAATAAAGTTGAATTGAATTGAATTGAACTGCACACAGAAAGGCCTCAGCCAGACAGGAGGTATCACCTTGTTGATCAAACAGGACAAACCAAACCTGACCTTTTCAAACCAGTTTAAAATCAGCAAAATAGAACTAAAAGAACAGATTTTTGGCAAAAACACATTTAAAAAATGATTGCTGAGTCAGTTAACTCAAAACCAAAGGTTTTGAGTTAACTCCATTAAACTCCTGTGAATAGGCTTTTTCTTTCCAAACTGCATTGCCATTTCCAGTGAACAATGTATGACAATTTTACAAAAAGGATCATGTTTACTGTATAAGAACATCATCTTTTTCCAGCGTGTCCTTACTCTGCTGCCAGCAATAATGGCACTCATATGCCAGAGACTGAGTTCATAAACACGTTATATAACATATAGGTTTGTGGCTGACTGTTTCAGATTCTATTTAAAAGCCTTTTGCATGTTCCTACTGAGTGTTAGTGGTTCGTGGTGGGCTATGATTTGATGCATCAGAGGACTTTGTGTACCAGTGGCTGAGTGAGTTTTTGTTTTACTGCTTTATTTTTGCTTTCTTTATTTCATTTTTAAAGCTTACACAGCCAGTCCATGACTACTGGGGAGAGTTTGGTGCCTATGGGCCCTGCAGCCGTACCTGTGGCATAGGAGTGGCAATGAGAACCAGGAAATGTATCAGCTCAAGGTAAGACATAAAACATAGGCCGTAATAATATATTATTATTTTACTATTATTGACTGCTGTTATAATTCTCACCTATAACTCAATATAGCACATAAATGTTTTAAGTTACATAATAAATATTTTCTATTATTTCTACTCATCTGCCACCCTACCTAATTCTAAAATTGTACATTTCAGATTTGTATAAATCATAATCTTCTTTGCAGGACAGATGGGGGACACAATTGTGTAGGATCCTCCAAGTCTTTCCGCACCTGTAATACACATGTAATTATCCATAATGTGTCTTAAAATGATGCACAGCAATAATGTGTCATATCTTGTACGTATAGCACAGTATTTTATGCTTTCTGCCATGATAGATGTGCCCAGTCGGATCAAGGGATTTCAGGGAGGAGCAGTGCTCTGAGTTTGACAGAATGGACTTTCAAGGAAAACGCCACTCGTGGGTCCCTTACTACGGAGGTATATTATCGGTTTTAAACTACATAGTCTAACTCAAGAAGAAAAATATTTTACATCAGGTCAGTGTTTAATGAATCCATTGGATTAGAAAATGTATCTTTTTTTAAGACAAAGTCTTTCATGGTTTAAGACATTTTTGGGTCAAATAAACGTTTTATCTGACCTTTAGTCCATCGCAGTGCACATTAGTGAGCTTAATAACAGAAACCTTTTCAGTGTTCAATAGTGACCAGAAGTTATGTACAGAAAACATCTGAGCCAAGTTTTAATGTCTAATATTCTAGCACCCAATCCATGTGAGCTGAACTGTGTACCAAGAGGACAGAATTTCTTCTACCGACACAGACCTGCGGTGATCGATGGGACTCCATGCTATGTGGGACGAACCGACATCTGCGTGGATGGTGTTTGCCGGGTGAGGTTAAGACGTAGAACTGTACAATTATGGAATGTCATTTTAGGCTTTCTTGCATAATTTGTCACTATAATTCATCCAGGCAGAACAATCCCACATGTTGGCTTTCACTCCACAAATAACTGTGTTTTGAAACATATCTTATTTACCAAAGATGCTTTCACGTCTGCAATGGTAAATCTCGAATAATAGCAAGCTCTTTCCTCATCAGTTTGAGATTTGTAACACTTTTATGATGCTTTTGTTCTCTATTCTTAATTGTCTCTTTTCAGATGTTGACCCATGGAGAGTTTATGGGCTTAGACAATGACACCAGCCCTTTTCACTCCACTGTTTCTGTTGCTGCTCATCCAAGAGAGACACTCACATACGTCTACAGGACTGGTGTCTATGGCGAATGCTCTGCCACCTGTGATGGAGGCATGCAGTATCGTACTGTGGAGCGTGGCTCAGGACCCATCAAATCCCCGGGTAGTGGATGAGTCTTACTGTATCACCCAGCGTCTGCAGAGACCACCGAGTCAGCAGGCCTGCAACACGCATCCCTGTGCTGCAGAGTACAGCGTCTCCAGCTTCAGTGAGGTTTGTACCTTAAAAAAAACATGGAGACATTATTTTTATTATTTTCATTTTATTTTCTGGTTCTAGTGGTCTTTATTTACAGGAAGACAGGAAAGTGGGGGAGAGAGATTGGGGAAGACATGACCCAAAGGGTTGCAGGCCGGGAGTCGAACCTGCGACAGCTGTGGGACTGTAGCCTCTGTATATGAGCCGCCTGCTTAAACACACAGACTCTCAATTCATTCTACCATATTTGTTTTTTTCAAACATCTTAACACCCAAAAGAAGATTACATAATTAGAAGTGTCCTAATTAATGTCTGAACTTTTGAACCAACACAATTTCTTTACAGGAGTTCAACATGATCCCAGTAGATTTAGGTTTGATCTCAATTTATCTGTAATATTAAGACGTAGTATCAAAATCGATTAGTGAAAATAAATTATTGGACTAACAAGCGTGGAATATGCTGTTGCATTTTATGGTCAGTGTTCAGTGACGTGTGGGGAAGGGCAGCAGACGAGGGAGGTGATGTGTGTGGGACCAAGAGGGGACCATCAGCCTGACCATGCCTGTAGAGGACTGGCTCGGCCTCCTTCGGTCCAGGCCTGCCGCAGACCCGCCTGTCACACACATATTACCTGGCATGTGACACGTTATGGACTCGTAAGTTAAGAGAAAAGCTTAGGTGACAAATGAAACTTCTCAGTGATCCCGTACAATGAAACCCCCTCTTGTCTGGACAGTGCTCTAGAAGCTGTGGTGGAGGTATGAGGGAGAGGATGGTTGGCTGTTTTGACACAGATCTAAACCCCTACCCCGAGGAACGATGTGGGCTCGCAAGCAGACCCACATCCATGGAAAGATGCAATTCCCAGCCTTGCAATAGACCTCAAAGTAAGCTAGTGACAAACTGCTTTTGGTTTAGTTTTTTTAAAACATTTTTTAGCTGTTATAACCTTTGGTTTTCTGTAGTGGTTCCAAGTGTTCAGGACCCAGGGGCAGGTGCAAGCACAGGTGGATTTGTGCCACATGTACATGGAGAAACTCCAGGTATGTAGAGCATGCAGAGAATGTTTTGTGGCAATGTTATTCTCTTCCATTTGCTTGTCTTGTTTGCGTGGGTGAGCATGCAGTTATTGGCATGTGCAGCCAAAGAGACAGTTAAGAAAAAAAAACACATACTAAGAATGTGAAACATTTATTTCCTCCAAGGCATTTTGTATAATTATTACTGAGAAAATTTTTGAACAACTTAAACTACAATTTTATATTCTTAGAACGCAATTAGAAAAATGCATTCACACTGCATGTCATAACTGCTGCTGTCGAAACCACAAGCGCTCTATAATTGCACAGAGTCTTGGTAAAATAGTTATTTTTTTCAAGAACATGCTGAAAGTTTTAATTATCCTTCAGGGATTATAAGTATTTTTCTATTATGTTTCCATTGAGTACTGTCACATGCATAGATGCTGTTTATTTAACTTTATCGTTGTTTACTTCAAGTCTTGCTTCAGGTTCAGACACTAACAATGTGCATGGCTCCTGCCCTCCTGTAGCTACTCGCTGTGCCGAGTCCTTATACGGCTGCTGTCCTGATGGTCGGACCTCTGCAGCCGGACCCGGGTACCAGGGCTGCTCACTAGAGGACTGTGTTCGCAGCAGGTAACATGCTTACTGGATCCCGTCCCCAGACCAATATGTGACAAATAGTAAAGTAACAAAAACATTTTTGGCTCAACAAAATGACGATAACATTTCTCTAAATAACAATATATAAATAAATATATATATCTATAAGTAATTAAATGTCTCTCGTTCTTAGGTATGGCTGCTGTTTGGATGGAGTGACACCAGCTCGAGGATTTGGAAGGGCTGGATGTCCTGATTACCACACAACTGCTGTAAGCATCGTATTTCTTTCTTAACTCAAATTATTAAACTGAACAAAATTACTATAAACAAACTTATCAGCTATTTTAAAGCTGTACTACACAGCCACTTAAATATAGCCACAAAAATCATGCCAAATGTGTTCGTATAACATCATCTGCGTTATCTTGGCTTGAGCTTTAGAAATGTGAATTTTATAGTTTAAAGAAATAGCGGAATTGAAATTATAAAGTTTGAAACATGAGATTTTACCAGGATAGGATGGTCTAAGGTATTGTTCACAGCTGATTGGCTTTTTATAGACTGAGGTTCCAAAAACTTTGAAAGCCAATGAAAAGCCAGAAAGTCAAAGCTTTGGAAGCATACATTTTTATTTTTTCTATCGTATACAGTTTCTCTGACAATTGCCCAACAATTCATATCATTACATCATCATTTACATGGTAGCTCTTGACCCTCTAAAAATGTTTTATAACTAACTTCTCCTGAGCTACTCTGTTTGCCTGCACTTGCTCCATCTGCTGGTCATATGTGTTTCTTACAGCACAATGAGGGGCCTTTCTTTTGTAATATTTTAGACCTGCACAGGATTGTCAGACAGATACGCCACTTGCTCTCCCTTTCTTTCTTTTTGTAAATTCTTAATCTCATTTCTTATCTTTCTCTAACATTAGTCAAGGGAAAACACAAAAATGACTTCATTTGGTAATGTAAGCTATGGGTCAAAAGCATGGTTTTCAAACTGTTTCTTATTTGAACTTCAGGGGCCATCAATTGTCACTGGTGTCCTTGAAGAAGTTTCATTCAAAAATTAAAAACAAAAAACAATCTGGCTAACTTCCTGTGTCAGTTTTGGGATTTTACTCTTTTAGCATTTCTATCATTTATTCTTTTTCAGATTTCCACCCATGGAATGATAACAGCTGTGGATTATGACAGTAACTCTGTTCACTCCACTGTTCCTGTCGCTCCTCATCCAAGAGAGACACTCACATACGTCTACAGGACTGGTGTCTATGGTGAATGCTCTGCCACCTGTGATGGGGGCATGCAGTATCGTACTGTGGAGTGCGTAGCTCAGGACCCATCAAACCCCAGAGTAGTGGATGAGTCTTACTGTATCAGCCAGCGCCTGCAGAGACCACCGAGTCAGCAGACCTGCAACACGCATCCCTGTGCTGCAGAGTACAGCGTCTCCAGCTTCAGTGTGGTTTGTATCACGCAGGCTGGAACTGCTTTATTCTAACTATCATATAGATTGAGAACAAGCTTTCTTGAAAATATACTTTACCTCTGCTGTTGCATTTTGTGTCAGTGTTCAGTGACGTGTGGGGAAGGGCAGCAGACGAGGGAGGTGATGTGTGTGGGACCAAGAGGGGACCATCAGCCTGACCATGCCTGTAGAGGACTGGCTCGGCCTCCTTCGGTCCAGGCCTGCCGCAGACCCGCCTGTCACACACATATTACCTGGCATGTGACAGAGTATGGACTCGTAAGTGAACATAAACATGTTTTTTGGAGTGACAAAACTTTTATTGCTGCTGTGTCTCCACAATGCTATTCCTTCAGTACTCCCATAAAAAAAAATCCCTTCTTGTCTGGACAGTGCTCTAGAAGCTGTGGTGGAGGTGTGAGGGAGAGGAAGGTTGGCTGTTTTGACACAGATCTGAACCCCTACCCTGAGGAACAATGTGGTCTAGAGAGCAGGCCAACAACTGTGGAGTCATGCAATTCACAGCCCTGCAGTAGAGCTCAAAGTGAGAAAAATATGACATTCCCAGAATATGCCTTAGTTTGGTACAAGCTATTTTTGTTATTATAATTGTATTTTTCTTCAGTGGTTCCAAGTGTTCAGGACCCAGAGTCAGGCAGAAGCACCATAAGAGGATTTGTTCCTCATGTTCGCGGAGGAGCTTCGGGTATGTAGAGTTCATTGAGAATGTTGTATTGAACTTTAATCTCATTTTCTCCTATGGATAAGTCTTCAGGAAGTAAAGGAAAGCACACTCAATGTAAGGCACGTTATAAGTACTATGGTTTAGACCAGCCATTCTCAACCTTAGCGTTATGACTACAAACCCCCCAGTTGAGAATTATTAGTTTTCAGATCATAATTGCCACGGATTTTCAATGCCGAGGACCATATCTTCTAAAATTGCACAGATGAATATTACTAATATAAAACTGCAACACATGTGTTGTATTAAAAATAGGGTCAGGTCACCATGGCCTTTTTATCGAGTGATATTAATATCTAATGTGGAATTACTAATCCAATGTGGGATATTGGTCAGGCATCATCGTATGATTTTTGGGACACGTAGCTGTCGGGAGAAATTAGCTCAAGGCTCAAAGTATTGATAAACAGTGTTTAAGAGTAGCTGCATTTCTCTGCTCATTGTCTTGTGCTGACAACAACTGTCTTGTACGCCTGTATGTGAGTTACCTGACCATCTCTGCTTGTACACAAATGGAGGTTAAATCAATTTGCACCCTCGTCAGATTGTCAAGTGCTTTGTTTAGGTGTTGTATAACTGCCTCCCTAGAATCTCAATCAATTATTGGTAAACTAATGTGCATAATTAGCAATATTTTTACGACAACATGGCATATAGCATGCACTGTTTTGACAGGTCTTTAACATGTTAAATAACAGTCTGTATCTATTAACTTGCTTCAGTTTCAAGGCCAGACACCAGTGTGCACAGCCCTCCTGTGATGGGTCCTCACTGTGCACAGTCAGTGTATGGCTGCTGTCCTGATGGCCATACCTCAGCAACTGGACCCAGGAATGAGGGCTGCACAGAACATGACTGCTCTCGCAGCAGGTAACATATTTACTGGATCCTATTCTGAAGCCAATGTACGACATACAGCACAGTGATGAAAAGCCCTGGAGACTGAAAACGACACCAAAAATTGTGTTTAGGTACGGCTGCTGTTTGGACGGAGTGACATCAGCTCAGGGACCTAGAGGGGCCGGATGTCCTGAGTATCAGACAACTGAGGTAAGAAGCATGTATTTTTTTTAGCACCTTAATGTACTAATGAAATAATCATGTGAATGGAACTTCTCATACATCATGTGTGACAAAAAGGATTACAAACAAAAATGACACAAACAATAAAAAACTCTCAAACCTCCCCTCCACCAATCACATTAGCAGGCATGACCACATATTCTGAAATAAATATGCTTAAAAACATAAACAACCACACACACCAGGTTCCTCAGTAATGTAACAATTCAACAATACAATTTAACAATGTAACAAGCCAAACAGAAACTGAAAATTAAATTTAAACTAAAAGTGAAGAAATCCATCACGAGCTCAAGCTAATGATGGATTCTAATAATCAAAATCAACAAATTAAAAACATGCTCCTCATCTTTTTTAAAAACATTTTATCGTGTTCTCCTGAGATCACATCACAGCCTTTAGAAATCCTGAAAAATATCTTAATGTCTTCAGAGTTCTGTAAAGTCTCTTTTGAGCAAATCCTCTATTTCTAGAGGACAGAAATTTTTAAGGCACAGCAGCACATTTTTTGTTATTCTTACTTCAATCTGTTGTCTACAAACTTGCTAGTATTTTGGAAATAGTAAACCAAGAAATATTTAACTTTCTAATAGAATCCATCCACTAAATTATATCTTTGCATGTATTCTTTCATTCAGCTAAATTCTCCAAGCCACCAGGAAGATTTACTAGTTTTCTCTTTTTCTCCCTTAAACAGCACCACCAGTCGACCTCTGTTGATCCTTCCACTAGTAGTGTGTGCTCCTTACGTCGTGACGAGGGTCCCTGTGATACTTGGACTGTCCGGTTTGCCTATGACTCTAGTGCTCGCAAATGTATGGAGTTCTGGTATGGAGGCTGCCGTGGCAACTCCAATAACTTTGTGTCCATGGAGGCTTGCCAGAGACAGTGTGGCGGTGTGGGGGCAGAGCCTGCATCCACACCTTCAAGGGTGACCCCAACAAGAGGATCACTGGGTGGCACTGCCAGAGCAAGGGCTCTCCGCTCTCGTCTCCAGTACAGGGCATAACTGACACAAATCGCCTGTAAAGCAAATAATGCAACATTTGCACACATATGAAGCTGTTCTGCTATCATGTGATGTCCCACCATCTTGTTTTTTGTTTTTCCTTCAATTCTACACCGTCCGATAGTATCTAGTGTCGACATATGAGGATGCAAACAAACATATATTGTAAAACTCACCACATTCTGTGATTCACATTAATATCTGGTTCCACTAAGTATTACCTTGATAACCACGAAGACTGATAGAATTACAGCTCGTGGTTTTACATTTTCCGTCTTTTAATTTTTTTTAATCATCAAAAATATCTTTGTGGTATTCATTATCTCCAAGTGCTGAATTTGCCCCGTGGATCAGATACTTACAGGCTGATTACTTAAGTTAAATCTAATAAACAAATATCTGTCTTTGGTGGTTTTGGTGGTTTGGTGGTTTCCTTACAAATGATGTACTGCAATTTCTATATCCTTTTATTTGCTCTTGTTGTGTTTTTAAAGCACAATTTTCTTGAATTTGTCATGTCATGTCATATTGTTATGTAAAACAAACTACAAAAAAGGATCTAACTGCTTCTACTTTAAACATTTGTCTTATTATGTTTAAATGGTACATTTATAGTTATATACAAGTTTAATGGCAGACTGCTTTGTTTTTAAACTTTTGTTATAGACTGCACAACACTTAATCCACAGACAAAAGATAAGATAAGATAAAATAAGATCTACTTCATTAATCCCAGGATTGAGAAAATTATTTTTCTGAAACGCAGACTTTTATTTTGAATCAAGAACTTTATTTTGAAAGCAATTCTCTTTCCCACCGGAAAAGATTTGACTTCATTTCCCCTGAGTATTTTTTTCATGAACCACTACATTGCACGTTGAATTGAGAAGTATATACAATTACGACTTTTTCAGTTTTTGTATAGCCCACAAATAAAGAGGGTCAGCCGAGAACAGAAATATGGTAAGAGTGTAATGGTCCAAGTTTTAAAAGTCAATAATTTCCAGTATTAGCTACACGAGCCCATGCAAGTCTGGAGAAGCTAAGCTAAGAAGCTACGAGGTTAATGTTTGAGAAACGTTTTATGCATTTATTCGACCCACATTTATTCTGTCTTTATATTCATTTAATTTTAACATTAGCCTTTTGCTAAGTAACCTTGTGTACAAAGAATTTATATGGAACAAGTAGCATTAGAAGGGATGCCAGGAATACAATGCTATATTTACATAATAGCATAGGCGTTCATTTCAAAACTAATTAAAGTTACTAGAGATGTTTTCCTTTACTTCTTTTGCTATCTGAGACACAGAATCACAAATATCTATTTGATCGAATAAGTACTTACTAATGTGTCCAACAACGGTTAATTTGCATTACTATGTTTACGATGTAATTTGTAATTTACAGTCACACACCATTTTGCTTGTTCAACCGACCAAGAGACCTGAGGGCCGCACGTATGCTGACTACGAGTCTGTGAACGAATGCATGGAAGGTATATCTCCAGATAAATGACGATACCAATCTTGTTACTGTTCTAGTTGTAAATAATGGAAAAGGATTTTAATTGGGATTTAATATTGTGGCCGCGGCATGTGTGTGCAAATATTACACCTGACTTCATTTGACAAACTAATTAAAACAAAGTGAGAGTCCCATTGGTCTGTTTACCTGACCATTTTCTTATCAATACACAAAACTGAAACTGCGGGTGAAAGTAAGATTTACTAAACTTGGGCACATGAGCTTGGATCTTCCAGGCAGAGTGCCTAGATGAAAAATCAAAGATGAGATTTAAAGATGTAGTGAGAGAGGACTTGAAGTAGGTTGGTGTGAGAGAAGAGGATTTAGAGGATATGGTTAGATAGAGGCAGATGATTTGCTGTGGTGGCACATGTTCCTGTCCATGTTTGATATCTGATCTACCTTTTGAAGAAGTCTGTTAGTTACCCTCTGTTGGCTTCACTCATTTCTACAAGTATCACTTAAGTGTAAATATTTTAATGAAATAAACATTTTAACATGTTTGATAAACTGAATACGTTTTAGAATGAGTCTTGTTGTAATGAGAGGGAAGAAAAAGCAAAAGAATTAAAATGACTGGCCAATTCATTTTCATGAATCATTATCTGTCATCTAACCATGGTGCAACTTAGTCTGATCTTGTCCTGGGAATGCCAAGGGATTTCATGCTAGTTTGATTCACTGTTTATTTTGAAGTTCATCTTGGCTACTGGGGAAAACAAACAAACAAAAAAGAACTCCTGCCTAAAATCTTGTATATAAATTGCTCTTTATGTCAAAACATTGGTTAAAAGTTATCACCAATTTGCATTCTGTTACGATACCAATGTTTTTCTCCCTACTCTTCCATCCACCTGCCACTGAACAATCTTCTCTCCCTCATACACATCTAATATTCACAGTTGTTGTCTGACTGAATGATAGTAACTGAGGCTGCAGAGCTACTTGGTAAGGAGATAATTAGGTAAACAGGACTGGGCAGGGGGATGGATATATTTTAGAGTGTAACTGTTGGAATCAGCCAGGGAAATAACGTGGCTTACTGCTATGATTGTTGCAACTCAGCAGCTGCTGGTGAGCAAGTTTAGAGGAGGCGTTTAGTTGAGCGATGAGTGTTCGTAAGAAGTCACAGAAAACTGTTGCTTTGTATTTCTGCCTGCTTGAGAAAATGTATATTGCTGCAGATATGTAAAATTAAGTATCACGAGTCTGTGAGTGACGATGGCTCACCTTTGGACAGCCTTGGCCCAATTTAACCCCTGCTTATTCATTTTTCTTTGAGTCAGGGCTTCCAATTAGATTACAGAAACCCTCATCGTTATAGAGAGTGGCAATGCTGCCATTTGGAGGATCTGAACAATAACTACGATGTTCAAAACCTTTGATATTTATTTTGATACTCTGCCCAGCAACCCCAGTGTCACATATTAGACACAAGTGACATCTATAGACGTTAATGGCAGTAAATGAGTTTACTTTAAAACGGTGCTAAATCACTGAAATGACCAAGCGATATTCGGAACAGATGAACAGAATTACCAAGTGTATCAGCGTTAAACTCGGGTTTGTCTCACAAGAGCAAGAGATGGGAGATGCAGGGACGCGTGTCAGCCAGTCGGCGTACAGACCACCGATGGCACAGTAATACCCGTCGTAGCAGCCAATCACAGGCCTCGATTTTCGTTCATGGGGCATCCTGTGTAGGCCCTTGTTGTTTCCTGACTCGTTCTTGATGTGATGTGTTTTGCTTCAGCCTCGCGCGCTTTGTTTGAATTTTTTTCAATTTTTTTTTTCCATCTTTTTAATTTATTCTGAATCTTTTTTTTTTTCGATTAATATTTTTGAAATCTCTGCGATGTACTGAGACCACGAACTGTGAGGGTATACTGTATTATTAAACAGATCCTGCTAAGCACGTTCTATGTGTCAGTGGTCTGAAACAGTTTAGTTTAACAGAACTACTGTAGGTAACGTATAAATACTAATAACAATTGTTACTGTCAAGTATTTGGTGATCCTTTTGCTTTTTCTTTTTTATATATTTTTTAAAATGTGATAAATGTTTGTGGTCTGTTTTTGGCTCTCACTATTAAAAGAAAGAAATGTGGCACAGTAATATCTTTGTAACTGATGGGTTCTGTGGAACATTAGGTTATGTGGTATCTTTCTTTGGGACACATAAAAAAGGAAATTGTGAGATCAAAATGTTGTTAGTTTTGTCTTTATTTTTTTGTGGGATTTAATAATAAGAAAAATCTAACTTCTTTCAGCATAATAATTTTCTAGCAAATGGTGTGTCTCATTATCTCTGTAACTCATGTACACCAAAGGCATTGCTTAAAACACCACTCTAAAATCTAAACATTGTTTGCAAGTTATTTCTTAGCCCCTGAAGTAGAGCTCGACCTGTATGGGCTTTTTATGGCCAACTTTAACAGATTAAGGCAGCAGCTGGCCTATGTATGATTCCCCCCCGATCTGTTTGGACAATTTTCTTTTTCCTTAAGATATATTATAAGATATATATATTATTTAACATGCGATGAGCATTTGCTGAAGTCATTTAAGTATGAGATTTACTAAATAAAACAAGGGTCAGGGTTGTGTTTAACATCACAGGGCAACACAGATGCTTCTACCTGTGAATTAGCAAGATGTACTCAGGCAGTGGCTGATGCAGATTATATAAAAAAATAGTCAATGTTAGCCTCTGCCTCAGCTTGAAGGAAACACTAAATATGAAATAAAAACCCTTAGAGAGTTTAGACCTTAGCTTTTTTGTAAATTTATTTTTTACGCTTTTGGCTTTGCCCTTATGTTCTTACCTCACGTGTGATCGAGTTTGTCATTTATATTGTTTGCCTTGCTGGGTAGGAGTGAGGCATTCGTTGTACAGACAGGCTGCTTTGGGTTAAAATGATCTGTAGCCTCTTCCTATTTGGAGCATGTGTGGTAATGATGCAGAACCAGGTGCGAGATTTCCCAGATGGTTTCATGAAACAAAGTGGGACATCGGGTTAAAGTGTTATTAGTGTTAAAGGACATAACTGGAAACAAAGATTCTGTGAGTGTGTGAAGGTAAAAAGCAAGCAAACCACTCCAGGTTTTCAAGGGAGACATGCATATGCTTAATCTGTTTGAAAGAGTTAGAAAATATGTTTTTTTTTTTTTTAAGTATTTAAAGTTTGGTATGTGTCTAGCACATTGCTTCTCAATTATTTTCTGTCCTCCCCCTGGAAGAAGAAAACATTTCGTGCCGTTCATTATTTGTCCATGAAATTGTTATAAGTACACCTCTGCATCCTTATTAACATTAAGGGGAAACAAAAAGAAAGAAATATAGATTAACTTATGACAAAGAATAACTTTATTAAAATTGTTGTTTGGTCTGTAAAGATTTAAAGTGCATCAATCCCACTGTAGTCACAGTGAAGCCAAGTGCTTCAGCATCATCATATTTCCTCGTCTTAACTTTCTGGTAACTTTTGTTTGTCTCATTATCTCCGTCTCTCTCCGCCTTTCTTTTCATCCCTGTTAAATATTTTCTGAGGTGTTCTTGAGGGTTTGTCCACTTCATATATCCTGCTCTGTGCTGCGAGTGTGCATGTTTCGTGCAAAAATCCCCTACACAATATAGCTAACACTCCCTGGGTACACTGTGACAATGAAAGCGCCACTGCCGCCTACTGTAGTATATGTGCGATTACACTTTACTCCAGTACGGCAAAAAAAATAGCATGTTCCGCGGGGTCACACGCGCCCCCCTAGCATCGCACCGCCACCCTTTGCCCACTATTTGAGAAGGACTGGTCTAGCACAACTGACCTTTGATTAATGCTTGTGTTATATAATATGAAACTATTTTAATTGTTCCTTGAATTTTAAGTGTTTTGTGTTGTACGTAAAGCCCATCAGCTGATTATATGCAGATGTAAATTCAACTTCAGCATTTTGTTCCTTTTTGTAATTCTTTGTGATCTATCATGTCTCCAGCATTTCATAAAATTTTTAATGTTCTCATTAACTTCAGTCTCAGGGATCTCAGGGATCAGTATCGTTGCATTACTGAGTAGTATGAATAGTACAAATAGTCTGTTGTATTTTTTTTATTTTTTTTGATAAAATGTCATTGTTGAAAATTGTTTTGCCTACAGTCAGGATGTCCTGCCCCTTTTTTTTTCTAGGTGTTTGCAAAATGTATGAAGAACATTTGAAGAGGATGAATCCAAACAGTCCATCCATTACATATGACATTAGTCAGTTGTTTGACTTCATTGATGACTTGGCAGATCTGAGCTGTCTTGTGTAAGTATGGATATGAATGAAAACCAGCCTTTCAATTTGTGTGTCCATCACTCTAAAAAATCCTTTTACTTTTAATGCAGGTACAGAGCTGACACTCAAACATACCAACCGTACAACAAAGACTGGATTAAGGAGAAGATATATGTCCTGCTGCGGCGTCAGGCTCAGCAAGCAGCAAAATAAAGATATCTTTGACATGTTGTCCTGATGCACACACTTGAAAGGTGTTAATGCCGATCTAAAATTTTGCAGGATCTTAGAGATTTGTGTATAAGGACAACATTGTCAGTTTGACATGGGAGGGGTTTTATATTATACTTTGGGAAAAGACCAGGCTTGGAAAGTGGAGTGAGAAGAAAAATTTGGGGCTTTATATTGAAATTGCATTATGTCTGGCAGCATCTTCTTAGTCTCATGACTACATTTCCAGTTTGTTACATACTAATGAGAATGGGGCTAATGGCTGAAACCACTAACTTATTCACGAGAGAACCTTGTTTCCAAAACCTCCAGAGTTTAAAAAAAAAAAAAAAAAAGTTGCTGAACATGATATAAGGATATAGGTTTTGAATCCAGCTGATTTATTTTCATCAGAGATTAGTAAGGTAAAATTTAAGCTCTCATTTATAGTGCATCCTGGGAGGTTTAATTTCCATCTTTTATCTGTTGTTATTTTTGACATGTAAACTCAGCATAATGATGTAAAAAGCTGTTTTTGTAAACCCCTTTTGTTATGTTTAACAACTGATGTTTTTTTTTTCTTTTTGTCATCTTTGCTTTAAGGAAAATAAAACTATTGTTTTCTGACTGGCCTCATGTAATTTATAATACAGTGAAAGATTTATTATAAAATATTTATATTCTCAGGATGGAAAGGTGTTATTGGAAAATGTTACTGTAATGTTAACTGATCAAACAGAAATATAGCCAATCTAGCTTTAAATTCAATAACAATTTGTATTTTCAATTACCAGTAGTACATTCTTTTTGCTTCTAAAAATAAGATGAAATGTTAAGCAATTTGCCACTGCATTTAATAATCAAGAAGAAAATATATGACCATCTGAAATACAGAAATATTAAAGGATGGGACCTTGATGACTGTCAAGGTGTATAACCATATTTTTTAGTTGTTACAGAATTTCATCCTTTGTGACATTCACTGTAGTACCAGACTCGCGCTTCCAAGAGCTGTCTATTCGCCACCAACTAGTCGTTTCTAACTTGCTACTGTCTCTTTAAATGTGGCGGGCTGCCCTGTTGTTGCCGTGCTGGAAACCCCGTATTGACTCTGAAGGGACCCAAGATGGCTGAATACTCACGGGGGGCACTTAGCAATTATCTGAGCAAGACGTCCGGAATGAATGGCAAATAGCAGAATAATGTAAAGCGTTACCTTGAAATTATCATATTACATCAGTTTGTTGGTTTGCATAATATTTGGGATGACGGAATATGAGTATGGAGAGAGTGCTCTCTCCGCGGCCCCGAGCCAGAACATGGCGGAATACTTGGGGAAGAAATAGCAGCTAACGCCAGTTAGCTGTCGTATTATTTAAAGCAAATTAGAAAATCCTTTTTTATTAACTCAACGGTCTTTGGGGTCCGCGAGTATGACATAATGTTAACAGTGCACGACTTAAATCAGTTAGTTTCAGTAACTTATATTGAATATGTGGAGTGTTGGCAGTTAGCGTACTAGCTATCTTGGAAAGCTTGAACGCTAATGTTACCTGCAACTGTACAAACTGTACTAAAAGACGAGCAGTGTGTTTTGTGAGCTCGTTATCTTAACAGTTGGGCTTGTGCTAAATACTCATCTCCTAGCTTTATGGCTGGATTTTTGCCATGTCTTTCCGTCAATGTTCAGTCGATTAACACAAAGGTTAGTGTCGTCCGCTATGTTAATTAGAGTGTCGTTAGCTCGCTACAATGGCTGGTGTGCTGTTTGAGCGGCTTTCGTCCCTTGTCTCTGGCGATAAGTTTTGAGGCAGCTCGTCAAAACTAATCAGATATCCTAACTGTATATGCAGGATAGTCTTAAAAGTGTTTTATGTTGAGGCTGCTTGAAATAGCTATTATACTGCTCGAACCCTCTCAATAGTTGACAGTACTGCATTGAAAACGTGAAGAGGTGTAGAAAGTGAATTGAAGTTTTGGCGTTACTAGGTGAGCCACACGTCCCATAAGAGCCAGTAAGGTCCTGGAGTGGGATACCGGCCGCAATCACCTACCAGGATGACGGACACTCGTCGACGCGTCAAGGTCTATACTCTCAATGAGGACAGACAGTGGGATGACCGTGGGACCGGGCACGTCTCCTCCGGCTATGTGGAGCGTTTGAAAGGCACGTCTCTTCTGGTGCGAGCTGAAAGTGATGGTGAGTAAAGAATCAAATGCCTTGTTCCAATTATTATAACTTATATTTAACACAATTATATTTTCATTATTATAACTTATATTATTATAACTTATATTTAATTATTATAACTTATATTTAACACAATTATATTTTCATAGTAAAGACTAAAAAAACACATGATTGTTATACATATGCAAATATTCCAGCTGGAATGTACAAGAAGTCATATTTGTAATATGTATCTGTTTTCACAGGTTCACTGCTGTTGGAGTCCAAAATCAACCCGAATACAGCCTACCAGAAACAGCAGGTCAGTACATGGGAGCTGTACATTGTGTAGTTTATTTATGCAGAATCTGACCCTTTTTTTTGCTGGTTGTACATTGGCTTTTTTTTTTCTGTCCAAAAGGATACATTGATAGTATGGTCAGAGGCTGAAAATTATGATCTGGCACTCAGCTTCCAAGAGAAGGCTGGATGTGATGAAATTTGGGAAAAAATATGCCAGGTAACTCTATTGCTTCTTGTGCGGGTGTCCTATTTTTCAGTGCCATCTGTGAACTTGGTTAAAATTATTAGTAATGTCATCTGTCTTTAGCCATATGCAACATTGCTTATGTATTTGCTTAATTGTTAGGTTCAGGGAAAGGACCCTTCAGTGGACATCACACAAGATGTGGTAGACGAGTCTGAGGAGGAGCGCTTCGATGACATGTCATCACCGGGTTTGGAGTTGCCACCATGTGAACTGAATCGCTTGGAGGACCTTGCTGAGCTGGTGGCTTCCTCACTCCCATCACCACTGCGACGTGAGAAACTGGCATTGGCTGTGGAGAATGAAGGCTACATTCGTAAGCTTCTGGAACTGTTTCGTATGTGTGAGGATTTGGACAACAGAGAGGGACTGCACCACCTGTATGAAATAATCAAGGGCATCTTCCTGCTGAATCGCACTGCACTCTTTGAGGTTATGTTCTCTGACGAGTGCATCATGGACGTTATTGGTTGTCTTGAGTTTGACCCAGCACTGCCGCAGCCACGGCGGCATCGGGAGTTTCTTACGAAGACAGCCCGCTTTAAGGAGGTAATTCCCATCTCTGATCCTGAACTGCGCCAGAAAATACACCAGACGTATCGCGTGCAGTATATTCAGGATATGGTGCTGCCCACACCCTCTGTTTTTGAGGAGAACATGCTGTCCACCCTGCACTCCTTCATCTTCTTCAACAAGGTGGAGATTGTGGGCATGCTACAGGTGAGATGGACATGTTGTAAAGATTTGTTTAATTTTATTTTTTTGTAGTTTTTTTTTCTGAGAATAAAAAGCTTATTCTAAATTTTTCTAAGATGTGCCTTTTAATTGGATTTTTCCCTTCAAAAAAGTTTAGTTCAAGCAAAATGATACAAATGTATGCAAATTCATTACAAGCTCTTTGGAAATAGACAACCTTTCATTAGAATCTATTCACAGCAGAATCTGTATTTTCAGATTATGTGTAAGCAGTGAAAAATGGAAATGTCAATGATAGGGTTGTAAACGAGTTTAATTTTTGCTTTATCCAATCTGAGATTGTCTTTTACGGTCATGTAGCCTGTTTGTTTTTAAACTGTGTCAACTCTGCAGTGTTTATGTTTGGCTGTCTCCATAGAGATAGACAATGGTTGTGTAAATCAGTTATGCTGCGCTACAGGAAAACTGAAATGGGCACACTGTTCGCTCTTGTAAACTATGGTGTGTGGCGTTCTCAAACTCTAGCACTATTGACAAGGACTCCTTCTCATAACATTAAAAAACTTGTAAGACAGACATCCAAATATTGGCTAACTGGTGTTAATTTAAACATCAGTGTAAAATATAAATCTATAAAAATGTATACACAGTAGAAAAATGTAGTTGATTTTTTTTTTCTTGCACACTGACTTTTAAGAGGAACCTTTAATTCACGAAATAAATTTCTGATGTCTGTGGTAACTTATTTATTTTGGTAGTATCAGACATGTATTGTTGGAGATAAAAAGATGTGTATTAAAAAATGTCAGAATTTCTTTTGAAGGGGGTGTTCGTTATACCCTAATCTTTTTATCATCTACTTGATACTTGGTCTTTCATAATCTCTGTTTCTTTTCATGGTGTCAGGATGATGAAAAATTCCTGACAGACCTCTTTGCACAGCTAACAGATGAGGCTACCGATGATGACAAACGACATGAACTGGTATGCCAGAATTTAGTCTGAGATTATTTATCAAATTATGTTGCCAAACACTCAGATTCTTTTCATCCCTTGTTTCACTGAGCCTTTTTTTTTTTTTTATTTCTTACAGGTAAACTTCCTAAAGGAGTTCTGCGCGTTCTCACAAACGTTACAACCTCAAAACAGAGACGCCTTTTTCAAGACATTGTCAAACATGGGCATTCTACCTGCACTAGAGGTCATACTGGTGAGTGCAGTCAGATTAATTAACAATAGCAGTTGATGTTCAGACATTCATGGATTTTTTTTTTTTTTTTTTGAGCTACATTCTCATTTGTTTCTATTAATTTCAAGCAAAACTGGTTTACATCCAAAATCGCATTTTAGCTCTGTTTCGAAAAGATTTCCATTCACATTATACCACTATAAACATATATGTTTACTTTCAAAAATAACAGGTCCAGTGGGCTTTTACTGTCCTACCATTTTCTTTTTGGCCTAATAGGAAATGAGGTTAACACTCTTTGAAAAATAAAAAAAAGAGTGTAGTTTATCATTTAATGATATTGGGGTTGCAACGGTAAAGGTGGCTCACGCTACGGTCCGTACCTTGGTTTTTGTGTCACGGATTCGGTACGGTTTCGATATGTGTTTTGTGCATAAAGTGACAATTCATTTCTCTAAAATGTTTTATTAATTTTGCTTCTCAGAACAAGTTCCAAACAATTTCAGTGTTGAACTAGAAAAGCACTCAGAGAGCGCAGACCTCCGCCAAGCACAACAGTTCCCCCATATAGCGATTTACAAATAGCGATAAAATCCGCGTTCTGGATCAGATCCGGATCAGCCTTTGAAATTTGATAGAGGTTCCCATTGTCAATCCCTGAGTTAAATTTTATGAGTTTTGTTGAGTTTTTGCACAGTTGTTGTTTTGCTGCCGTTACCTTTCCGGGGTGTACGGAAAGCGTAATATCAGGATTATTGTGCTGAAGATGCGGCTTGTGTTTCCGTTTGAGTGCGGGACATGTCTCAAGCAGCGTTTACAGACTGAAGTTTCTGTTAACTGCTTTCACTCCCTCGCTGGTGTATTCAACGGCAAAACCACAATGCTCCCACACCGGCGATTTAAATAAGTTTTATCCCAACTTTTATCCCAACTTCTCCGCTACTGTTACCGTTTTTTTTTGTGTTAGATTAAAAAACGAAAAACATAATAAATGTCACTTTTTAATTTTTTTAAATTTTTGATTGACAATTGAAAATGGAAAGAATGAATGATACACAGATTGGTAAAGTTACTGAACTTTAACATGGACATTTTTATTTTAAAGTTCTCCCAGACAGAGGATTTGACAGAAACAAGGATATTTGTAACAACTGCCAAGTTGAACTCCCCGTTAAAAGTTTCTGCTGTTACCTCAGAAATTACCTGTTTTAATGTTATGATTGTGCTTAGCCACAATCATTTTGTTGAATTTTGTTTGTAAACTTTTATTATTTTTTATAAAAACAGGATGACATTAATGCCCTGGCAGTGGCAATAAGCTTTATTTTATTTTACATTTTTTAAGATGAGATTTACACAAAGTATGTGTTACTGACAAGTGGTGTTGTTAAAAGTGTTTGAACAACAAATGTTATGACACTTTAGTTCATATGGCAGCAGAACATTTCAATAAAAGTGCATATTACACTACTTTTGAATTCATTATTTGATTTTGCGTATACAATGCGATTAATCAGGGAAATAGACATAAATAATCATTCACTTCTTAACTATTTAATTCATTAAAGTTTTTAATGCAGAGAACTAAAACTAGTGGACAGATGCCATATTTTTCTACCTGTTATTTCAGTCTGGGTTTTTCCAAGTTCACTCCAGAAAAGAAGAATTCACATTAATTCAGTTCAGGTTTTTCATTTGACCCCAACAATCAAGGCAAAGGGAGCACTAGTATCTTTAGCATCTATGTTGTTTCCAGCTGTTGTTTACAATATTTACACAGCAGCTGTTCACAGAACCAGACAGTCACCTGGTACCGAGACACATATTTGGAATGTATAACTCCACAAAGCAGATGACAGCAGTCCAGCAAAGCAAAAATCCATCACCATGATGAAGAGGGATACTGTTGTTAAAAACTCACAATGATGGACTGTGGAACACGCTCTCAGGACCGCATGAGACAATTAATGAAAAATCTCACGGACATATTCTCTGCTATACAGACTGAACTGGAGCTACTGGTAGTGTTTCCGGAAGGTTGTTTGAAACTGGTGCTGCTTTGTCATGACAAGATAGGATGATTGTAGCGGTGTGGCTGTGGCGCTACACTGCAGCTAAACAGTAGAGTGTAGAGAACTAATTACATAGGTTCCATACTCGATGATAAGGAACCAATTCGTTATTGATTTTCAATACCCAGCCCTATGTATGGGGCTATTTCATTGAAAAGTTAAGGAGCCTCACTTCCCTGCTTTGTTGTGTATAGAAGTATAAAGTCAACGTGTCCGTCATATTTTTGGGGTAACTTCTGTGACATACATGAGTGTCAATTTCAAATGATCTTGCCATTAAGAGCTAGACTTTTGTGTGTGTTTCATGGTCTGAATGAAAGTAGATAACCAGAAGTAGGTTTGTTGAAATCCCCAATGCTATTACATCTAACTACTTCCAGCCCCTCACATGCACCTGTACTGATGCAACTTTTTCATGTCCTGCAAGTTATGTTTGTCATTTCAGTTTCTTTTATTATTTATTCCATTGTTATAACTCAAAGATTTTATAGTTTCATAAATGGAACAAAGACACAGAAATCTCTTTGAAACCGTCAATTTGGTAGATATGAAGCAAAGCCGATGCTGTTTTACGATGTGGTTACCTTATGTTTGGTGTCTCAGTTATTTTGGTCTTTTCTTGACCTGGGTCAAACTTTATCCTTGTAGCATTTTCAAAAAAGCCTGTCAGTGTTTTTCACACATCATAGGAAATGCTTCATCAAAAAAAAAAACACTAAAAATAATTTTCAAAATTTGCCATGTCACCTTAATGGAACCATTTTATTTATGGAAGTACTCATATCACATGATCATCCACAATCACTGGGCATGTGTGAAAAGGGGCTGAAAACTCAGCTGGAAATAACCTTTGCTGCAGATGGTTCTTATAATAGCTTGCAGTGGCTTTCCTCCTATACGTGTGAGTATTTTTCATTTTAATGCATTAAAACTATTGCATCATAGCAGCTGGTACCAAGAACAATAGTCAGCAGAACTTGCTTTTCCATCTCCATGTTATTGTTTACGCTGTTGTTAAGACAGTGATGGTCACATGATATATGCTGGCCCAGTCAGGGAGTGACACAGAAAACCAAATCATGAATTATGTCCAGCTACATTATTATTTTCATAAGTTTACATTTTTTTCCACCTCGACATTACACTGGTTTTACAAACTGAAACACAGTCTTCTATGGTTCAAAATTTTCCAGTTTTCATGAGTTGAAATTGCCAGAGTAGTCTGCGTGCCAGGTTTAACCTTAACAATTGTTTTGTAGAATCAAAATGTCCTAGGGTAGACATGCATTTAACTGTCAGTTGTTTTAACTATTGGGATCATGGCATGTGCCTCCTGTCCTATAATACAACCTCAATTGCCAAAAAGTTGTGCCCCTGTGTAAAACTTATATAAAAACAGAATGCTATGATTTACAACCCCCATAAACTCATATTTTAATCCCAGTAGGACATAAAGTATATGTCTGATATTGAAACTGAGACATTTTGAGCATTTCATGGAAATATTAGCTCATTTTGACTTTGCTGGCAGCAACGCTTCTCAAAGAAACTGGGAACAGACTGTAAGTTTGTTTATTTCTGCTGTAAAGTTGGACATCTTAACAGAGTTTAGTAGGGATTTGCTCTGTTTTGGAGCCAGCACCTCATGGTCAGTCAGGGAACTGCAATAAGTCCTACTTCTGATTGACTTCAACCCACAAGTAGGGATGTTGGTGTTAAACTAAACTTTTAATAAACTGAACTTTGAAACTGTGAACTAGAATCTTAAGTGTCTCTTCCCTTCATGAAACTGTTGAGATTGTGGGGTTTTGTATGAATGATTTAATGACTTTGATTTTGAAACTTGTATTTGTTTAGATTGTTCAAAGCTTCTGGGTTAGAATTTGATTTTTTTTTTTTTTTTTTTTTTTAAGCTGCATATTTTGTTAATTATTTAATACAAGCAGATGAGAATTTTTCACCATTGTGTCCCAGTACACAGCTTAACATATTCCTGCAACATTCCTGTCTTTTTCATTTCACACTAGTATGGTGTGAAGGTAGTAGGAAAAAAAACAGTTCATTAACAAATACGCTTTTGTCTAACAGGGAATGGATGATGTTCAGGTTCGTGGGGCAGCCACGGATATCTTCTCTTATCTGGTGGAGTATAACCCCTCCATGGTACGAGAGTTTGTCATGCAGGAATCTCAGCAGAATGATGATGTAAGTACATGGAAAAAGCCATCTTACATTCATTTTTTTTCTTTCCCCCAGAGATGGGTCTAAACGAAAAACTTTTGGTCTTTCAGGACATTCTCCTGATCAATTTGATCATAGAGCACATGATCTGTGATACAGACCCAGAGCTTGGTGGAGCAGTGCAGCTGATGGGGTTGTTACGGACTCTGTTGGATCCAGAAAACATGCTGGCTACTGCAAATGTGAGTTTTGGTGCAGCTTCTGTGTATTTCAGTTAGGGCTGGGCGATAAATCGATTTAATCGATTAATTCGAATTTGTACTTAATGTCGATTTGTTTTAATGAAAATCGATTTTCTCATTAACATCCGCCACCAGCGCCTGCCTGCTGGGCTCCCGTAGGTCAGAGAGCGCGGAGTGCGCGCCCCCCTCGCGCGCCCCCCTCCCCACCCGCGCTAGGTACACAAACAAGCACACAGTGCTGATCTTACAACTTACACCGAAGAAAAGAAACGTATCCTCGGTTATTTGGAATTGGTTCGGGTTCGTGGCGTCAGACACAGAACAAACAGCACCTCGCTGCAAAGTCTGTTTAAAGGCTGTTGTTACCAAAGGTAGCAGTACTACAATTTACTGCAGCACCTTAAACAGAAGTTAACTGCCGAGTTTGAGAGGTGTTGCTCCCTACGAAAAAAACGACCGCGGCAGCCCAAGCACCGCCACCAGAAAACAACCTACCGTCTTGGAAACGTTGACAAACTGTATCCCGTATGATAAGAAAGGAGCCCGGTGGAAAGCTGTCACGGATGCAGTCGTGATGTATATTGCAAGAGATATGGTGCCCATATACACCGTGGAAAAGCCGGGGTTTATTCACCTGCTCAAAGTTTTGGATCCCAGGTACGTGCTACCAGGCTGCAAATATTTTTCTGACGTTGCCTTGCCTCGTAAATTACAATGGAAGCCTAAAATTAAATTTTTAATTTTATTTGATGCAGATGTTTAAGTTAAGTTAACATGATTCAGGGAATCAAAATAGTGCCCAAATACTTTTTGTTTACCACACAAGCACCTCCTTATTATGCAAAACATGTTCAGGTAACTGATAGTTTTGTTTGCACTTTATTTTGTCAACCTCAAAAAAGGGGTCTTATAATACTATGTTTTACTTATTTTTTGTGTCATTTCGAAACTAGATTACTGAAAAGTTACATTGTCACTGTTCACAATGGCAGGCAGGGCTTGCCATCTCTTTTTTTTGTGGCTTGTTTATGTAACTGAAACACCAGAAGGGAAAATTTAAACAAAATAAAACTGAAACTTGTTTTGAACAATTTCTTTGTCATCTACAAATTGATTTTAGGTAGGGGGTGAAAAAAATCGATTTAAATCGTGAATCGGGATTTTTTCTGAAAAAATCGGAGATTTTTTTTTTAGGCCATATCGCCCAGCCCTAATTTCAGTTTTATTTTATGTTTTAAGACTTGAGAGTTAGCAAGATCTTATGAGTGCTGTTCAGTTAATAGTAGTACAGGTGCTTAGTTAATTAGACTTGAAGCATTTAAACATGCTCAAATCAGGAAAAAAAAAACAAAAACATCTACACTGGCTAATTTTCCGACAAATCAAATTACTATGTCTGAAGAAATGGCATTAAGGTCCCCACTTAAACATGTTGGATCAGAGATCTGCACTGTTTCTTTTTGTAAATGTGAAATAATTTGTCAGTGCCTTTTATATACTCATGCAGTTGAGCAAAAAATCTTTTTTTCTACTCAGAAAACTGAAAAGACAGAGTTCTTGAGCTTTTTCTACAAGCACTGTATGCATGTCCTCTCGGCTCCACTGCTAGCTAACACCACAGAAGAAAAGCCCAGCAAAGGTACTCAGTTTCTTTGAGCTCTGTCTGATGAGGGTTCTCTTTTTTTTTTTTTTTTTTAAATATTGTCAATTATTTTTATCTTGCTTACTTTCGTCTTTGTCTTTTGAAGATGACTTCCAGACATCCCAGTTGTTGGCCTTGATTTTGGAGCTGCTAACATTGTGTTGAACACCACACGTATCACATCAAGAACTACATCATCAACAAGGATATTCTCAAGAGGGTTCTGGTGCTCACTGCCTCTCAGCATGCCTTCCTGGCACTTTGTAAGTTAAATGTCTCCTAAACCAGGCTTTCTTCACTGATCATCTGTCTTATTGGACATAGCATCACACCACGAATCTTTATTATAAACATCAAGGAAGGATTTTGCATATTTTATATAAACATATCTTTCCATGAACAGGTGCCCTACGCTTCATGCGGAGGATTATTGGTCTGAAAGATGAATTCTACAATCGTTACATCATTAGAAATTTCCTCTTTGAGCCCGTCATCAAGGCCTTCCTCAAAAACGGCTCTCGCTACAACCTCATGAATTCTGCCATCATTGAGATGTTTGAATATGTTCGTGTGGTGAGTATTCCCTCTATCCTAGGAACTGTGCTGTCCATTGTATTTAAAAGTAATTCTAACATCTCCATTGCTGTTTTCTTTATATGTCGTTTGTTTGTTTGTTTCTCTGTGTTCCTTGTCCTACACTTTCCTTTTTCCACTTTTTTCCATATTTTCCTCCTCCCGCTCTATTTCTGTCCTTTATTTTTTTCTCCCATTACTCCCAGGAGGATGTGAAGTCTCTCACAGCTCATATAGTGGAGAACTACTGGAAGGCTCTAGAGGATGTGGACTACGTCCAAACATTCAAGGGCCTGAAGCTGCGCTATGAACAGCAGCGAGAGAGGCAAGACAACCCCAAACTGGATAGGTGAGAAAACCAAGGCAGAGCTTTTTTTTTTTCCTTTTTCTTTTTTCCCTATTACAATAACATTAAGTAATCACAGAGACAATCTGACATTCTGTTTGTTTGCCAGTAAATGGGGGAAAAAAATCTTCATGTCTGTGAGATACTTTAGTTATATTCGCAGTTAGTTTGACAATTTACCAGATAATATGTATGTATGTATGTGTATATATGTATATGTGTGTGTGCATATTTTTGTGTTTTTTTTTAAAAATACTATATCTTATTTGTCAATACGATCTGGAAAAAAAAGTTCATGCTGCGCTTTAGGTAGTCCCTTTTTTATTTGCACCTTGTACTTTGTGGAATTTATGAAAACAAGCACCTCAGGTTTCTCAGCTTAACACAAAGGGTTTGCCAACGGCCGAGATTGTGTAATATACCAGTTACTTACCTTTGGTTCCAACAGTTCACACAGTAAAATATGCAAGTGAAACTTCAGGGAACGACATCCAGGATCATACATTAATGTTTTGATAACGTTACTACCTGCTGCTTCCCGTTTATTGCTACTACAATTTTTCCCTTTGCTGGAGTTTTCATGTAGTTCCTAGCCCTTCTCTGATATAAATCCAGGTTTAACCTTTGTTAACATGCCCAATATGACATTTTAAGTAGTACAATTAAATTAAAGGTTGACATTCATGCCAATGATGGGGATTTCTGCTTTGAATCTGCAGATCACACCCACAGTCTAAGAAAATCTACGTCAGTGAACTCATATTTTCCATGTAGACCATTTAAATCACAGGTGTCAAACTGATCCATGAAAGGGCCGCGTGGCTGCAGGTTTTTCTTCCAACCATGCAGCAGCACAGCTGACTTTAGTCAATCAACTAGTTGTCTTCACTAAAGGTCTTAACCAGTTCATTTGATTGAATGAAACAAGTCAGCTGTGTTCTGCATGGTTGGAACAAAAACCTGCAGCCACACGGCCCTTTCACAGATCAGTTTGACACCCACTGATTTAAATAGTCAGTCCTGATTACTTGTGGGGCTTTACAGTATCTTTGCATGCCCTCTGATGTACTGTTATGTAGAGATGTCACAAGTCAGGTGGAGAACGTAGCAGAAATGAAGGGGAGAAGCTACTTGGTGTTTTGCTCTTGTTACAAAGATGGCTGATCTGACATTTTCTGTCATAGCATCACATCTGTTTGTCTGTAAAACTTCACATCTTATCTAAAAATTATAAGCTACGACAGAAATTGATTTAGTGTAACTGGAGACATCCCACTGTTCGATCTAAAATACAAGACATGGCATCAGTCTGCATTTTAAATTTTTCAGACATATGCTCTGTAAATTTACCAAAAAACAGCTGCTTAAAGTTCTACCTCATCTAACAGGAGGTGTGTTTTATAATATTGTGGAAAGTAAATAAATTACTTTTCTGAAATCTAGTAACGCTGGGGGTAGTATACCTGGATGTCCCAACCAAATTCTGACAATGTGTGCGAGACTTCTCTTCCTGATTATGTATTTTATTCTGGTGCTTCACAATAAAGTACAACTAGATTAATTACCGTATTGGCCCGAATATAGGACGACTCTGATTATAAGACAACCCCTATTTTTCAAATATCATTTTGGGAAAATAAAAATACGATGAAGACAATACGGTTATTCATAAAACAACTTTTATTGTATAATTACTATAGAAAAAAATCACACAGATATAACATTCTGCTGCATTGTTAAGCATTTTAATGATTTCATTGTTTTTAGGAAGTATGGTACCATGCTCTTTGAGAGAGACAGAGTGAAAATAAATTAAAATTGAAAAAGTGTGGTCTTTAAAAAAAAAAAAAAAAAAGAAAAATAAATATGGGACTTTAATTTTTTGGCCATATTGCCTGACCCTAGCTACAAGAGAAGAATAACTGGTGCCATTTTCAATAACTGCAGATGGCATATAAGTAATATATGAACCCATTTCCATTAGTGCATTGACACAACACCTTTGTATTCCACAGTATGGGCAGATTACACCGCTATGTTGTTGTTTGGTTTCGTGAAACAATATGGCTATCATGGGAATCTCTGTGGACACTTTGTTTTTCTTAAAGTTGTGAAAGATGCAACAGAAGATAATTATTGAAGCCATTGCTTTCTGAATCATTGAGTTCAGCAAAGGATTAGGGATATTTTAAAGCAGATAAGAAAGTGTAGAGCCTATCCAGCTGTGTTTATATCACTTGCTGCCATTACAATTTCAAGGATGTATAGTCACATTAGCAGGGGGCAAATCAGTTGCTCACTTTGAAGTGTCTTTAGATAAAAGCATGTGCTAAATTAATGAAATGCAGTATACTTTTTGTACACAACTTGCAAGTTGCTCTTGGAAATGAACAGGGTCTTTGTGGCGAAAGCTGCTGAAACAGCCTTGCATAGATATGCTAGATAATCTGTTGTGGATTTTATTCACTGAGCTGTTCATTGTTCTTGGCAGCATGCGGTCTATCCTGCGAAACCACAGATTCCGTCGAGATGCACGGACGCTCGAGGATGAGGAGGAGATGTGGTTCAACACAGATGAAGATGACCTTGAGGATGGTGAGGCAGTTGTTCCACCTTCTGACAAGATGAAGAATGAGGAAGACCTCATGGAACCTATTAGCAAATTCATGGAGAGAAAGAAATGTGAGTATGGACAACATTTGTACTTTTGTATGTTGGTTTAGTGGAGTTTGTAGAGATCAATATAGTCAGGATTTCTATAGTGTAGTCTTTGTTTAAGGTTTTTTTTTTTTTTTTTTTTGGTCGTTTATGATAGAAACCAAGAAAATGTAAGGTATATGGACCCTGTACTGGCTACAAAGGCTAATATCAAACTGTATTTCAGAACTTCATTGATCACATATTTTTGTCCACTTTTCTGTTTTTATTTCCAGTGAAAGACACAGATGACAAAGAAGTTTTGGGGAAAGCAACCTTGTCAGGGAGGCAGAATCCAAGCTTCAAGCTTTCTTTTTCTGGATCCACTAAAACCAGTTTGTCCAGCCCTCCTTCATCTGCCTCTTTGAACCCAGGATCACCAGGGTCTCCGGGCTCAGGGGCACGGAGCTCACCACCCACCACAACTGTAACCACAAAGGTACAATAAAGTTTATATAATCTAATCTAACCTGTTAGCATTTTGAAAGTTGGTCTTAAACAAATATCTCTCTGTAATCACTCACTGGGAAACAGATTGATCTGTGTGGAATCTGAAAAGGAATGATGAAAGCTGAGCTTGAATTCTGAAACTTCATATCTAAGCTATTAGTTTTCACACACCTATGTTTTGTATTACATTTTTTTTTCTAGTATTTCATATGATAGAAATTAGTACTGCAGGAGCAGTACTCTGCAGTGTTTTAGAAACTGGTTAAATTCCTGGATTTATGTTGTTTCTCTCGTCTGTCTCAGGGAGGCTTAGTGGGACTGGTGGACTATCCTGATGATGATGAGGAGGAAGAGGAGGAAGAGGATGGGGAGACTAAAGAGGACCCACTGCCACCTACAAAGAAGTCCAAACTGAGCTCGTAAAGAATCAGCTATCCCAGAGTGTTCTCCGCTCAGATAGTTTTGGAGTACTTTACACAGGAATGATCAAACTTGTAAACAAATGAATGAAACCCACCCCTCATTGTCAGTGGGTGACCAAAAGAGGAGATGACTGTTAAAGAATGTGAAGCCTCCTCTGACTCGTCCGATTCATACAAGTGCCAATCAGAAGACCAGGAGTGGAAACACCGTCTGAAAAATGGAGCAGACAAGTGAAAATTTCTGGGGAGAAAAGTTTTTCTTTTTCTTTTTTTTTTTTTTGACAGATCTTCAGTGGACTCTCAGCATGAGACTGGTTGGAGCCTAGTAATTTTGCAACTGGAGTAAAAGACCACACCTACTAATACACATGTACAAATCCCATAGAGCTCACATGCTCGGACCACAACCCACTGCCCCCTCCCCCTGCCCCCCCACTCAGGGAAGGACATCACAGCGGCCCAAATGGGTCGGCCAATTGAGACCCAGAAAACCACCAATCGTACCCCCATCCCCTCCTCTGAGTCCACTTCCTCCCTTTTCCTTTCTACTCCTTTTTCTTCTTTGCTCTTGTTCCCTTCTCTTTGTCTGTTGCTTTTTGTTCACTTTTAAGTTAGTATATAGGACCAGATGGGAAGCAGAATGTGGAAAAAAGATGTCCTTGTTGTTGTTTGATGTCATCAGTGTCATTGTTCCTCAGTGGACATTCTTTCTCTGCAGAGAAAAAAGCCAGCAGTTTCTTCATTATTTTCTTTTTGTTCTCTATGTCTATCTTTCACCTGTTTTTGCAAATGACAACAAAAAAAATACCTGCCTTTAAATGTTCAGGACGTTTTCAGTCACACTTGAACAGGTTTTTAAAGACCTCAGTAGGTGAGCTAGTTTTACCCTTTTTGCCCTTTGAAACTGCAGATTTTTTGGAGAATTTGTAATCCCGTCTTGATTAAAGATTGAGTGGAATTCTAGATGTGATGAATTGTCATATCTTCCTTTTTTTTCCCCTTTTACATGAGTGTACACTTAGTTGTTCAGAAAATTTGGGACCATTAAAAATGATCTTTGCTGTAATATGTCCTACTACCTTTGTCCTTGATAACTCAGTGTTTTTTCTTTACTGAATCTAACCTTTTATTGGTCGGTCATGGTTTCTTACTGCCATTAGAAGATGGCCATATTTGGTGGCACACGTTTTGTGAAATTGAGCATGGTGCCATACACTACAAAGCAACAAAACTGCACAATAAAAATCAAAGAAGGATCTATTATATGAGGACAAGGAAACGCCATAGTTCTCCAAATAACGTGATCAACCTGCTGCTTCACGCTACTTCGATGTGGCAGCTAGTGCTGCTGACACCAGATGGTGCTCTAGTTCCACAGCAGAATTACCCATACAGTTGGATCATCTCCGCTTGAGTTATCTCACCTGCGCTTTGCAGGTGTGACAGCAGATGTGTGGCGAGTGTTGTTTAGCTTTTTAGAAGAATTTGTAAGATGAGAGTATTCTGTGTGCATTTGATCTGTTTTTGCATAGCTTTTTGACAATGCAAATGTCTAGTTTTGTTTCAGTCCCGTTTGTATTCAAGCAGAAAGGCAGTGGAAATACTGATGACCTTAACACAATAAGGACAAGATGTTCCAAAAAAAGGATGACTTAGTATTAATAGAGATGCAAGTAAGCTGTCCCGATATGTTTTTTTCCCCAAATTAGTATAATTAGGTTACCCTACACATTGATTGTTTTTGAGTAAGAACAACATAATTGCCATGCTTGTAATAACCTAAACTTTCAGAGTTGCCACTGAAAATCACAGCACTCTGATTAGCATGTTTTATTTACCCATTTCTTGAAAATCATTTTAAAAGGAAAGAACAACCGCAACAGCTTCTGTGCCTAACTCAGTGGGAGTTGGAGTACAACTCCAAAACAAATGGTATCAAGGACACCAAAAGTCACTATGTCGTCGCTCCAAGTGCATTGTGGCCTTCAAACATTGTTTATTAATTAAAACTCAAAAGAAGAGGATCACTGGGTTCCCAGTATGCAACAAGAGCCATCACACAATGCCTGTTAAGGCTCCCATTCACATAAAAGCCATCTCCAGACAACAGCAGCTTTTGAAGAGCAGCCCTCCCTGCTAGCCTCTGTTTGCTACTCAACAGGAGTGTGGCAGTGTCTGTGTATCTGTGTTTGTTTGTGTCTTGTGTCTTTGCCACAGGAGAGGCCAGCTTGCTCCCGGTGCCAGGCACTGCTCCACCAGAATGCCAGTGCTACTTCCACTGCCAAGTGGCTCACCCGGCTCTGTCCGCCTGTATGTCTGCCAGGCTGAAGAGTCCCCCATCAGGGATGCTGTTGTCCAGCTTCCTGCTGGGTCAATGAAAAGCCTCTTTGACAGCTCTCTTGATCGGCTCGGCTCCTGGAGAATTTGGTGTGCTAGTCATCAACTTTCACTATATCATCAGTAAAAAAAAAAAAAATCTGCCACAGAGATGTGAGTTATCACACACACCAACATATGACTACACATGCTCAACAAACCATGTTGCAATTTAATTCTTAAACTTAAAAATATGAGTTTATAAAAGCAGTTCCAACTCAAGGTCTGCTTCTTGGCTTTTTCTTATATTTTGACCATTTTAATGTCAAGCAAATGAAACTCATTCTGCTGACGTTGGCACTATAATAGAACTAGGAGCCGCAAAAACAAGCACTTAAGTTTGAAGATGACAGAAAATTTCAGGCTGTAGAATTAATACTACCTTCTTTTGTTTGAGGCTCACGATTATCTAAAACCCACTTGGTTTATCTGGAGTTCAATAAATGTAATACACGCTGCGGTGATCTCAATAAAAGTGAAACGTGGGAACACAGAAAGATGGCAAAAGATGGTACGTTAAGATGACAGAAAGCACCAGTGAGCCCAAGAACAGCTAAAACCTGGAAGGAATGATGGGATGAGAAAATCATCACAAAGAAAAATAACTAAAATCTTAAAGTCTGCACCTTTTATTGTTACTCTTTTAAAATAGTTATATAAATGAGCTCGTTGTCATTTTCCAAATCTACTACACTGGAGGAGGAAGATGATTTACAATAAATTGCTGACGGTAGCGTGAGAATATCTGTAGGGGGCGCTAGAGACCACATAGGGACACAAAGCTGCAAGGTAAGCAAATTGATAGGCCTACACTTGCAATTATTTGTAAATTTAACTTTAATTTACCAACAAGTTTTTATGTTTTAATGAGTGTGTTGTGGATATCAGCCTTCACTGATCAGAGGAAGACTAGCAAAAAAAAAAAAAGTGTTCCTTAAATCCTTTGTAATCCTACAAACCGAATCAGGATCTAAGATAGGAAATGTGGCACTCATGCGGTTTTAGGAAACCCGGTCGAGGTTGTCAAAACAGCCACACAAAGTCCACCTTTATGTCTCCCCAGCGGGCCGGGCGTCGCGGCGGACAATGACCTGTGTTTCCCCGCACAAAGTGCTCTCTGTGTCCGCCGGAGCTCCCCCGCTTTAATGACGGTGACTGGCCGCGTTCAGCGCAGCACGTTCGGCCGCTGCGTGTGATTAATCACCGCGTTAAACGCCGGAGCTGAGCGTCCCCGGGGCGGAGGGAGGGAGGGAGGGAGGCCGGCGGGGACCCCCGGGGGTGGCCGCGACGCCCCGGGTCAGCATCCGTCGGTAGCGAATGAAAGAGTTCGAGAAAAGTCATCATCCGTCACATCTGGTTCGCATTAAGCCCCCAGAGGTGAGATGCTGTCATGAACAGAAGTCCGACATACTTTCTATGAGATTTCCTTTTAGGAAACCGAGAAATTGGTGGATGACAGATAAATTAAGTCAAGAGGTCTTCAGAATGACATAATATAAACATCGTTTCAACTTGAAAGAATTGCTGTGGGCCTCTTAGAGATGGGCCCTGACAGAAGTAGGACTGATTCCGGGCCTGTTCTCTGATTTCAGGAGTCAGAACGGTAATTGTACCTATCAGGCCTGTTGTAACAGTCATTTTAACCTAAAAACTGACTCATATGAAAAGGGTTTTGCAAGAGGCACCTAAAACGGGTTATCCTGGCCAGTCATTTCCCTAAATGCAAATCTAAAACTGAAGTGATTCAACAGAAGCAACCTTCAGATCTTTATCTCTATTTTTGTGTTCTTTTCTTCAGACATGAGGGTTTTTCCTCATACCTTTGACATGTTTTGGCTGAGGCTTCTGTCTTCTTCAGAAACACCGTCGGATGACATTTCTGAGGAAGAACACAGAAGTAGAGATACAAACTGGAAGACATGAAGAACCTTATCAAACCTTCACATCTTTAATTAAACTGCATCAGAGTTGGCTGAAGCGCCTGAAATGTGAATTGTTATTTTCCTGAACCTCGATGACCTGATTGATGACCTTATTTTGTAGCTGTAGTTCAGCTCCTCTAATATCAGATCTGACTGTGACCTTACAAGCTGCATCGCCATTACAAAAACATTTAACCAAAAGCTTTCATATTACGTTGAGTCTCTCAGAGGCAGTAGAAAAAAAAAAAGTTATTATTTATCCACTTCATCCTTTTATCAACCTCTGATCCTGTTCATTTATCAGGGGATCTCTTGGTAGTCTCTGACCCCGAGGGTTGCACACTTCTCTTCTGCCTTTCGGCTCTCTTCATAACTTGCACCCGCTGCAGCTCAACAGCTAAGTTCAGAGGAGACATAACTCCTCTTAAATGTGCACCATAAAGCAGCAGTAAACCCTCAATTCCTTTGTTTCTTGGTTGTATAGGCCGTGATCCCTTCATAACTCTTGCAGCTCTAAATCAGAGATAAATAATGTGCTTTCCCATGGAAGCAGTAGGAAGACTGATCTGCCATTGCTGAACGTTAAGTGACTGGTATTGCACCTCAGCATGGGGCACAGGAAACATGGAAATGTGAGGGCTCTTCTGCCGTGGGTTAAATGGAAATGTCCGAGTGATAAAGAGCGCACCTTCCGCAACAAGGGGGCTTGCGCGTTTGTGTTTGTTTATGTATGTGAGAGAGATAGGTTGGAAGTATGCTCAGGGGGCACGCCGTAAATCCACACCGTGAGCTGCAGATAGCTGCTTCCACACATGCATGCACACTTAGATCTATTCCTAGAAGCGATGTACTTTCCAGGAGTTTATATATAATGGCGCTCCAGTAATGTGAACTCACACATCGGAATCTAGCAGATAAAATCCCTACTTGCACACCCCCCCCACCCCCCCACCCCCCTTCCCCACCCCTATTAAAAGCACATAAAACTCACTCTGAATAAAATAAAACCAACCCCGCCAGCCCTCTGGGCACTTATAACTGGAGGTGTTGCTGATAAACTATGCTGAGCAGCAGAGTGCTGGGAACCACAGAGGCAGACATCCAACATGTAAAAATCACCCAGGGCAAGAAGGTGAATGACCCAGCCATGATGCCTGAGCTATTGAATTTAACTCACGTAATGTAGCATGAATGAAGCCCTTAAAGGTATCAGTTTCCAGTCAATAAACAAGGGGGATCAGACGTGTGGTTCAGCGAGAGTTGAACATGTGGGACCGGTCGTGCGCGTTCACACAAGCAGTACCCCAGTCACCCGTCAGGGTTCTGCTGCGCATATTAAACCTAGTATTTAGCTTAACGTATCAAAGCTCTGGCTGCGCGTTGATTCTTGAGAAGCCCTGGGTTCCAGTGGGTAACACAAAACTAACCAAACAAAACGGTCCCTCAATACAGTAGCAGTCAAGACGGCGTTGAACATTTGCAATTTGCTGTCCACGTTTGTTTCCAGGCAGTGAAAGCCCGTGTGCAATCAAAGCTATTTCATCTTTTTTTTTTTGACTTCTTCCTCCACAGTCAGGCCTGACGGCTCCCGCTGCTGGGGTGTCTGAGGCTTTGACGGCGGCTCTGTGTCGTGGGGCGTTGGCGTCCTCACCGTGCCAGGCGGCGTGTGTGGGCAGCGGTCGATTTAGAAGCTGCGGGGGACCGAGGGGTCCGCGGGTCACGGCAGAAGCTCCTTTGGTTCAAGTCAGTGCCTCGCCATGTATCTGGTCACTGTCCACTCCTCGCGCCTTCATTTCTATTCATCTCTATGCTTCTGTCTCAATCCCTGGCTGACCTTGAATGACTCTTCTGTATATTACACACGGCATATGCCTCTTTTATGAGTATCTGCATCCTGCGAGGGCATATTATAAGCCGGCCCCTCACTGTCCCCCATCCCTCACATGCTTACACCTCATCTTTACATCCTCCCGCTCTCCCTCTGTGGCCGAGGGGCATATGGTTTTTGCTGGGCAAGAGATAAGAGAGATTTGTCGGCCTGTGGTACTGAACAAACACATCTTTCATTTCTTCTTTCTTCTTTCCTGCCCTAACTCCTCTTCCTTGCCCTGCTCCTTTCTCTACACTCCTCCCCCCCCCCCCCCCCCCCCCTCGCTCCTCTACTGTTCTCACCTATTTCGTCTCCGTGACAGCTGGGTACAATTAGGAGCAAAAAAAGCCTTTTGTCTTGTCGGGGAGAGATTTTGTTATATTTGTGGGTGTTAGAGAGAGAGAATGGGCTTCAGATGCTCTCTAGGAGTGAAGACGAGGGGGGAAATGAAGGGCTGGAGGAGAGGAGACAGATCTCCTCGTGCTGAATGAAAGGCCCTCTATCCTCTCTGGTTGGGCACGTTGGAGACATGCGCTGCCTCGCTTTATAGAGGGAAAAGTGGTTTCCACCGAACTCTGCTTCCATTTATCTTTGACTCACTAGCCCTCCGCCCTGCACAGACATTTGTTCGGCACATGCACGCACATGGACATACTGTATGCATGCTGGAATTGCCTTGATTTCTGATTGCTTTGGTTTCTGTGGTGGCTTGATCAGGTTACTGTTCAAACTCTGTGCCAAGCCGGTGTGGTGTGTGTGTGTGTGTGTAGAAATGTGATGATGTCTTCTCAGTCAGTGGTGGGAATAGCACAGTTTCAGCTTCTATTATTAGCCCCCTGATCCACAGGCCCAATTCTTTCCCCTGTCTCCTGTCTGACACCATTTTTATCTGGCTCTAGAGCAGGAAGGTCTATGCTATCACTTCTAGGACAACCCTGCTCTCATTCCAGCAAGGCTTTTTATAGGATGCGCTGCTCCTGTATACAGTGTGTTAATTAGTCAGTGTGTCAAACACATGGGGTGTAAAAGTTCCCAGAACCAGGTGACACACTTACTTAGCCTTTCACTGTGTGCTGAAACAGTCACACCAGCGGTCTGCTGACAGATGCACCCTTGACCGACGAGCATTTCAAGGGCACGGTCCTGGCTGAGATCCTCATATGTCACACTTCAGTGATTTGAGTACAGTCACACCTCACACATATGAAGACGGATACATAAACACACTCACTCAGATTGCCCGGACCACCACCCACACACACGACTGTCAGCTGCACAGTGTGTCATCCATTACAAATAAGTGCAGCAGCAATATCGGCAAGGTCAAGGAGGACTGTGACTGCTGTGACCTTTAAGACCACTGTCCATTTGACCAAGCATATGGCCAGAGTGAATGGCAAAAACACGGTCTTCTCAAAAGAAAGTTGGAGATTGAGGAGTTTCTCTGTTAATCACTAATGTATGTGTTTCTGCTGAGCGTGTGCACGTCTAGGCACGGGTGTTTTGATTGTATGGGAGTCGTGCGGGTCAGAACAAAAATAAACTGTCAAGGAAAAGTGTCTGCCACAGGCTGAAATTACGCTGCGGCTTGTCTTTTCTCTTGTGTTTAGTTTCTGACCCGAGACCTGTAAGATGTTGGTTTAGCAGTCCTGAAGATGTGTCCCCTGAGCTCTGAAGCCAACCTGGTAAAAGAAGACTGCGGGTTTAAGATGTATGTGGGATGAGTCCTTTGTGGTTTTTAAGTCAAACTTCGGATCAGTGTGAGTTCAAAAGTTCAGGCTGTGGATTTTAGGTAATAAGTCTATGAATCTGTCTTCGGCGCTGTACAGGACTTGGTAAAGTATGAAGATGAAAGAATATCTTTTGTTTGGATGTCTTTAAATTTCTTTAAGGATCACTTGTTTTTTTTTTTTTTTTTTAAATAAAATTCAGACAATGACATATGCCCAAGTATTGTACTGAGACATCAGGCTGTTTCTTGTACACGCATACATAAATTCTCACAGTGGAAGTGAAACTGTCAGCCACGGTTTCCCATTGTCAGATCATAAAGCTTAATTTTTTTTTTTTTTCAAGTGTGAATTTATGTGAAATTGTAGGAGGAATAACACCAAGAAAAATCCTTGGAGTACCATATTTTTTCTTACTTTTACAGTACCAAGCATTTTTAGTTCCAGGAAAGGCAGCTGAGGTGGTCATGGTGGCAGCGTTTAGGGTGGGTTTGGTTAAACCCACCGGTCATGTTGCTCGCGAGGTATTGCAGCTTGAGCGCCTGATGCCGGCTGGTGGGCTGAAACTGCTCATTGTAAATGTCACTGGCTGGCTAGGTGGTCATGTTTGTCAGGGGAGGATAAACCCAGTTGGTGCCGAAAAGTTTTTGGGGCAAGTCCAGAAGTCCTTACCCGGTCCTCAGGCTCCTCCTCAGGAAATCTTATAGATTTTTCCAGGCGTTTTATAGATTTTTCTCTCGCTTTGTGACAGACCCTGGGACACGTTGGTTGCAGATTTGAGCTTTAAGTTGTGCTGAAGGACAACTTAAAAAGTGGGCAGCTTGGTGGTCAGCACCGTTGCCTCACAGCAAGAAGGTTCCTGGTTCGAACCTTGATAGGGGCCTTTCTGTGTGGAGGTTGCATGTTCTCCCCGTGCTTGCGTGGGTTTCCTCCCACAGTCCAAAAACATGCATGTTAGGTTAATTGGTGGTTAATTGCCCGTAGGAGTGAATGTGTGTGTGCATGGTTGTTCGTCTACATGTGGCCCTGGGTGTACCCCTGCCTTTCGCCCGAAGAAAGGGGGGAATAGTCTTCAGCAGATCACTCTGACCCTGGATTGGATTCAGCAGGCGTAGATAATGGATGGAACTTAAAAAGCCTTAAAGGTCAAATAAGTGCAATTTAAGAGAACATTTTCAACAAACTGTTCTCAAACAGCTCTTTAAGTTTATCCATCTAAAGCCTGGTTTATGCTCAGGAATCAGAAATCCACCACCCTCCGCAGACACTCTGGTGCACCTCCCCAAAATTGTAGGTCGACGCAGACAGTGCCGCAGATAGTGTCGCAGAGAGGAGAGAGAAAGGGAGCCTCTGATTGGTCAATTCTACATCCGCGTAGAAAAGAGCGCGTCATCGAAGAAGTGAGGAAGTACCCACATCTGTACGATTCTCGTTCTCCACACTACAAAGACAGCACATATTCTAGTAATTCATGGAGGGATGTGGGTCTAGATACGCAAGAGATAAGTTTAGTAAGTTTAGCTAGTTCGTGATTGTCCCTCTTGCATTTTGGCGTGCAATAACATAGCGCAGACAGCGCTTCAGAATTGGGCATAAATCAAAAATACCTGCGACAGGCTACTGCAACACATTGCTGCGAGAGTATACACAGCCCTTTACTTTCTGCTTAAGCCTGTTCAGGGTCCGAGCTGTCAGAGTGAGGAGGTGGGGTACACCCTTGAGAGGGCTGATGCAAAAAGACACTAGCATGCACAGTCATGCACATACACTTACGGTCAGTTTAACATTCAGTTTAAGGGTCCTTAGACTCCAAACCACCCTAACAACCAGCAGCGATGAAAGCTGCCTGCTGTGTCTCTTAATGTCTCCAGCTACGTACCAGCTAAATAAATGGGCATGGAACTATAATATACAAATTTGTATTAATTATTATCTTTAATCACTTCAATGGTAAGGCTGTGAAGCTGATATTTGATGGTTAAAAGTCTTAATAAAAACCCTCCCTACACCCTGGGAGTTGGCTTCTAGTACTTTTGATTCCACTGAGATTCAGAAACCTCAGTTAGCAGGCCAGTGTAGGAAAAACTTTAACACTAACTGCACAGTTCAAAATGGGACAAAAATAAACATGTAGTGGGTGAATTAAGTCAAACATCTAGCCTGGAACTGCTGGACCAAATGAGGACAAAAATACGACTGAATCAGGACTTGAATGTAAAATATAACAATGAAAAAACCTTCAACTGAATGTATTAGATGTGTAAGGAATGTTAGCCAAGCATAAGAAATTCAAGCCTTTCTTTGGCGAAACCGTTTCTATCTGACACGTGCAGCCTCCGTGAATTCAGCATATGAGAGTAATCAGTTTGATATGAGGTTATCAGGAGACAACTGGATGATGAAAGCTGTCGTTTAGTTTTCTTTTATCTTGTCTGTGTGGTCTGTTTTCATAAATATAATCATTGCTAATGTTGAATCAGCCTTATCTGGCATCTGTCCGCAGGTCTCAATCTTATCAGAGCCCTTGCACACCCTACCCAAATACCACAACCCAGAGCCCGCACAGGAGAGTCAAAGTTCACCTGTTTGAGATTTGACCTCTGTGTACCCTTTTCTGATGTGATTGACCACTGGCACAAAAGAGTCCCAGTGGTCAGTGGTCACTGAGGTTATGGGCCATCCGTTAGTGACAGCAGGGGAAGACGGGGGAAAGGTTTTCTGGGTCAGGGGTCAGGGAGATGCCACATGCTTGGTCGTCTGTCACATGGTTTGGCCATCTCGGGTGACAGTAGAGGGCTTTGAGAGCCGATCCCTGTCCCTCATACAGCTGACCACTCAGCGACGGACGTGATTCATTCAGGATATCAGTAGCCTCTGATGCCTTGAGGACGCTCCAACTTAGACAACATTGTTTAGAATGAAAGAAACACTGTTGGTTAACTGTGTATACTTTTATGGCTTCTGTTATTTAAAATGTAATGCAGTTTTCGTAGTTAATATAAAGGTCCCTAAAGGATCTCATTGCACGATGGAAAAAAGTAAAGTCGTTGGTACACCATTTTGATTTACTCTGTAAGAGAAATACTGTTCTAAGGTTTCTAGACTACATACCACACATGTATCTGTATCTGTTTTCTTGTCTCTCCACAGACACATACTCACATATGCACACATAAACAGGCACATATACAGTGGAGGTGACCCTGTCCAGACGGGATAGAGGGCTCACTTGCATGGCAAAGCGCCGACGTTACTGCTGAGGAGGGGAAATGTGAGCCAGCTCACTGTCCTGGATCGATGGACTCGCCTCTTCTGCCGTCCCAGGAGTCCGCTCGTTCTCTATCACTGTCACCACTCCCTGTCTCCATCTCTTCCTCCCCATCTACTCTATCGTTGCCGTCTCATCTTCTCTCATTTTTCTCCCTCTTTGCCTCCCCCTTTTCAGTTGATTTCTCCCAGTGTTGCCGGCAGTGATACAGCTGTCAGTGATACAGCAAAAAAAAAGGTGTGCAAGCGCGATCGCAGCTTACAGAACTGTCAATTTAGCGTGCCAGCACAATTAAGAATTAACGCTTTAAAAGAATCACATTAAAAGTGCATAAACATGAATAACTTTTTGCCTGTCTCTCTCTTCCCACATCCTGTCTTACTTTTTCCCACCCTTCCCCACTCCTCTTCCTGTCTTTTGCTTTCACCCTTTTTTTATACTATCCTCCTTAAATATCAATCTTTCTTCCCTGTCGATTTGCTACGCCAAGGAGGAATGTGGCAGAGAGGCTCTTTCAGTCATATGGATTCAACTAGTGTGTGTGTGTGTGTGCATAACTGGTACACAAGAAATATACTGTAGAGGCATGCTGTAACACACACACTGCAAAGTAATGTTTATTTGCACATGAACTGTACATCTTTATGAGTTTTGCGAATACACTATGTATGTATGTTTAGACTCGAGACAGAGTACGGTTGTGTGTACAAGCAGGGCTTTTAAAGTGTGTTTGTGTGGACTTAAGAATATCTGTGAGCATTTTTGTAATTTCATCACAGGCAGGACCTGGTTTGGGTTCAGAACGTTCTGAGCCATCCCCACTTCTCTTCAAGAACTGTCTGAGAGTTAAAATGCTCTGTTGGGGATAGGAACAGAAACAAGCTCAAAAACTAAACAAATGGCCTCCACCTGTCCCTTCAGAATTTAGTCCTCACAGGTACATGGAAACTCATTCTCATCTTGACCATTTTCTTATCAGCTTTCTACCCAATGAGCTTTTTTTTTTTTTTACCTTTTCCGAACAAACCAGCATTTTACTGTGTTCAAAACCTGATGGATTTCTTGTATCTGTAATCAAAAAGGCCACATCACTGCAAAAGTCTGTTCACTTAGTATCACTTAGAGCACTTATAATCAACATCGTTATTTCTAAATGACCTAATAACACATTAAAAGAAAGCTTTGTTTTAAAGGAACATTTTAGAACAGGGGTAACCTGTCTATGATGGAATACGACGTGTAAGGGAGCAGAACTCGCATTCATCTGGGGCTTTGGGGCTTTTTCTCCACTATGGCTTTCTGCACATATTCCAGGCAGATCACCACTCGTCTCGCAGTCAGCGGTGATCTGTTCCTTACTGAAATGACAGGAGCATAGCTTAGAATTTGTTGTGAGTTTCAGGACGTCGATATTCTTTCCTGTCTTGTCTTTACCCCCACAGTAAATCAGCGCCTTCCAAGTCGGTGGGAGTTCACATAGTTGCTTCAAAACTGGAAGTTTACATGACACACTAAAGCCCCAAATGCAGCGGTAACGCTGGTTTCGACCAGTGCTGCCACCCAGTGGATACTCAGGTTTCCCCTATTAAAACAACCCTAGTTCTATTTTTAGATGGTGACTAGAGCGTAAGCATTTGTTAGGGACCAAAGCAATGTGAATTGAAGCATATTTTTTGGTGAGAATGGAATTCCCCTCTTTGCAGCAAAGTGGCGATTAGAATCGGTTCAGTATTAAATATTTATGACCGAATAGGCAAGTGTTGGAAACAGAGGCTAGGAACTCTTGTTGCATCTATTCACAGTAGTTTGCACTACATTCAGTTGTCAACTTGCATGAATTTATTTTACTAACTTTGCTTCAGGAAAGAAAACTGCCTGTTATTGTAGGAAGAGTACTTTTTATATGCTTTCTGTACTCTTACAAAATTAGATTGGCTTTGATTTGTCTGCAGGGAACACATCCGCACTATCACTGAAGTGAAATGACATTTTTGAGTCTTCCACATTCCAGTCTCAGTCAAAACTTTTGATTCACATTGTTTTTGTCTGTGACGAAAGTTTACTCTCCTTCCCACCTATTAACAGACATAGGGTTGATTTATCTCTGGAATGTTGCTTTACATTTGTATACCTCATGCTGTAACAGTGCTCAGTTGATCTGAGTTGGGTTTCAAGTCACTTATTTACAAAAATGGTTAAGTTGATAATCATTGGCTTGTGGTGTTTCATATAATGGTATACAGACAGAACAAGAAACTGCTCCCTGACTACATGAACATATTCTTCAATTAGGAGTATTGTAAGGAAATACCTTGAAAACATTTTCCCCAAAAAACTTGAACCAGTCTGTTAATGGAGATGGACTCGGTTGCTGATGAACAATAACAAAACCTGTGTTATTAATGATTGCAAACACTGACAAACCCATGTTCACCAGAATACCAGAGTCATTCTGACGATAATACATTTTATAGTAATATTATAATGTCAAAATTACTTCCCTCCACACTGCAGAGTTCAGTACTGTTTTAAAAACCTTGGCAGCACCATTGCACACTATTACAGAGATGCTACTATGTTTGAGCAACACAGTAGCATTTCTTTTCTGAGAAATTTGGAAAGTTAATAGTCATTGTTACCAATCGATATAATGGGCAGAACTGCTGAAACAAGAACTGAGTTGTAATAAACTCCGCATATTCTTCAAGTTTAGGTGTAAGTCATGGTTAGATTAGTGTTAGACATGTGATTGTAATTGTAAGGGTTGGGGTTAAAGACTTGACCAGCCTCTTTAAATGCACATGTTTGTGCATGGTCATATGCACAACCGCGTTTCCTTCATTATCACTTGGGGAACACTTGGCTCCATTGCAGCCATGTGACTGTGACCCTGTGTTGTGAATCCGATATGAAAATTCCAGCCAGCGCAATTTTCCTGTAAACATTCCCCTCTGGGTAAAAGCCATCAATCGGCTTCTGGCAGCGTCCTACCCGGAAACAAGGATCACATCCAGTCAAAACAGGCCAGTGTTTGGTTTCCACCGCAGAACATAGCTGGACGCCAGTGGCAAGACCTTTACTATGAATTTGTTTGTGTGTGTGTGTGTGTGTGAGAGAGAGAGAGGGAGGGAGGGAGAGTGAGAGAAAGTGAGAGTTAGAGAGAAGAAGAGAGAACCTCTGGTCCTCTTTGAGAAAGTGGAGCGCAGGTGAATGGTAAACCCCATGTATCTAATTTGTTAATGTGTCCGGAAGCGAAGAGAGCCTTGACAGCCTTGCTTTCTAAGTGGCCCGAACTTTCATCTTTCAACACCATAATTGCGTTCCAGTGCCAGTTACTGAGGTGCGTGAACACGGGGAGGATGCTTGGTCTTCTCAACACATGTTGCTGTGCTTTGTAATGACTTGAAAACTCCCATCTGTAGCTTGCTCTCTGTTCTCCTTTCTTCTCTGGGTCAGAGAATATAAGCCATTAATCATCACCTGGGTGTGTGACAGCCAGTGTTTGATTGGAGGTTTGATCCCGACTCTCTGACAGCTTTCTCTCTTTTGCTGGTGTTGCTTAGAGGGGTAAAGGTGGGGTTGTGGGACCGTGTAAGGGGGGGGGGGCTTGAACACACATCACAGGAAGTATAATTGGCCATGAGTGAGTGCTTACTGGATCGGCAGCGAGCTCCCTGACTGAGCGGTGTGTGTCAGCCGCCTTGGACCCCCTCCAAGCAGCCTGGGATATTTTTAATTTACCTCCTACATCAGGCCTGAGGAATGTCCCCCCCCCCCCCCCTCCACTTACAGATACCATACAACTCCTCCCCCCACCCTCTTTTCCTTTCATTTGCTCCTGATCTGCTTCCCATTATCTTTATTTGAAATGCAGATCTATATTGACTCATCAGAAACACATGTTAGCGACATAGGTGCACATGCGAGGATTGTATGTGAGCGGCAGTGTGCATGCACGCATGCACGAGATCCCGCGCGCGCTAACTCACTTACTTTCAATCTGAAAGCTGATATGTGGGTTCACAGTGAAATACAAGGTGCGCTCCGGAAATACCTGCATGCAGAGCCAGGATGCATTTTGTTTTATCCAGAGCTGGCGGGTCACGAGAGTTCAGACTTTCTTCACAGGCATACCTTCCTGATTGGTCTGGATCGGAATCAAGGAGCTGTCCTTCCTTAAGAGCAGCAGATCATCAGCTTTGTCGGTTGTGTATTAGTGACTGTGGTTAGAGTCCTGCTTTTAGTCTGACGAAAGCAATTGGATATTATAATGGGCCCTTTGTTTTGTTTTTGCCAAATTAACTTGTTTTTAGCGAGCTTTCAAAAAGCAACTGTCCTAGAATTTTAGCTCCACATCCAGCTTCTGTTATTGTTTAAAGACACTTGAAGTACTCTTTGTAACAGGAATTGTCACAAGGGAGGCTGTGAACATTTTTGGGATCAAAAGGTGAGGAAAGGCTTGCATTTCTACAATCCCACCATCAAGGCGACAGGGAGGTGAGCCTTGGCAGGGTTCAGCGCTAAGGTCTGCATCTGTGCGTGCGTGCGTGTGTGTGTGTGTGTGTGTGCATCCTGGCTCTGTCTTTATGAACGTCCTCCACCTGAGGAGAAGCTGTTTCCGCTGTCACGGTACATTCCTGTGCAGCTTTCACAGTGTCAGCCCCGGCAGCGGGGCTATCTTTGGGGTGGTCGCGTTCAAGAGGCCCCCTGTTTCATGACTCTTCAGGTCGCCCCCTGCCATGCAGCCTTAAAATAAAGACCTTCTGTGTTTTAGACCTGTGGACATATCAATGATCTACTTCAGGCGAGTCGGTTGTGTTCCTGCTGCCGATGCAGTCAGTGATAAGTTGTGATTGATGATGAGGATGATTCTTTGCTTTTAAAATTTTTTTTTTTATTAATTTTTATTAAGAAACTTTTATTAAGAAGACACAGCTCTTCATCGGTTCTTCATTACAGTCACAGGAAAAACCAAGAAGTCTAGTCCTGGAGAAATGTGACAAACTGGACATCTTTATTAATGATATTTCCACGTGAAACACCTCCTTATTACAGGGGTTTGGTATAAAACAATGTAATTGGGTTAGTTGAGTCAGGGTTTTCAATAGTTATCTTTACACTCAACTGTTTTTATGCACATATTCTATTTGGCATAAAAGAGCTGGATTGAAACAAACAATAAAAAAAAACAGAAAAGCTTTTACCCTTTAGAGAGGTGGAAGAGTTGGCTTGTTAATAAAAAAATAAATACAATGGAAAGAAGTTGAGCACACATACAGTTGGTTCTTTTATATATTTTATTCTTCGAAGTGTTTCATGACCAGTGGCACACAAGCAGTCTGTTTTATTTAAAGGCATAAAAAAATCAATTTTATAGGAGTCCAAGAGTGAAAGAATTGTTGCAATACCCAGCATCCTTTTGTACTTTTCCATTACATGATGCTCTTCTGTGGGCAGTAAGCATTCTGTTTACTAGTCCAGGCAGTAGAGCCACGACCCCAGTGGGATATGTCATCAGTCGTCATTGTCATCTTGGATCCAGTCTGAGAAGGTTTTGTATCTTTTGGACTGACAACAGTATGAACTTTGCAGCTTAATTTATTATTTTATTATTATTATTTTTTAAGACACGCCCATTGAACAGAGAAATGACTGTTGCTGGAAGTTTTCCATTTCTTTGAAAAAATATCTCTTTGAATATATTGAATATATCTCTAAAATTTCTTTTGTACAGACCCGCAACCTGCTACAGTTCCTGAGAAATTTCCTGTGATGTATCTGTGATGTATTCGATATTGATTCAGCTTGTTTGGGCGTAGGAATGGAAGGAGCCATAATGTGGTACAATGAAAAACAAAATAAGATTAAATAAAAAATACCAGCCAAAGGACTGAGGTTTGTTATATAATTGAACAATAATTGTGACCAGCCAGAGTAATACCCCTTCAGAGGTTAAAAGGGCCACATGACTTTAGTCCAGTCTCAGATTTATGTTCTAAACAAGCTTTTAACTGAAGTGAATAAAATAATCGAAGACCAGATATCTTGAAGTACTTACATTAAGTTGTTGACATTATTTGGTTTGTTTAAAGAGAGAATGTTTTTCAGTGTGCCATCAAGGTGCCCTTGAACAAGGCACTTTACCACCAGCTGTTCAGAGTTGCTCAGTGGCCAATAAATTAAGTCTGCTTGTGGACAGGGCCCAGTTGTGAGTGCGTATCGGACTGTGGGAATGTGCTCAATTGAGAGTTCCCCATTAACTTCCCATATGTGATGACTGGAACCTTGATTGCCACGTAATTTTAGCACCGACTTCCTCAAGACCAAGCTTTCATTTCAACGCGGCGGTCCAGTTTAGCAGCATTGTCTGTCACATTAGGGAGTGATAGTGATCTCCAGTCAATTAGGACTCAAGAAGCAGATAATTGACTGTTTCATCGTGTCACTGCCTTAATTATTCTAATCGTGCCTCTTGCAGATGTGTATTTGATTGTTTTCGTGAATTGGACTGTGGAGGGGACTTGTATGTGTGACGAGGGAAAGAGGGAGATGGAGCTGGCGCTGCTAACTAGAATGCTCTCAAGCTGATTTTTCCACTGGCACTTGTAACAAAGCAGGCGAGTCCGATAAGGGAGGAGCCTGTGTAAATTAATTTGCCATTGTTGTTTTCTTTGTCTTTGACCATGTATTCTCCTTCTCATTCATATGTTCTGTGATTCTTCTTCCTGTCCTTTTACCCTCCGCTTTCATCTGCCGTCTATTTTCTCCTCAATGCCTCCCCCTCTTTCCTTGGTTTATCTCCTTCTCACTCTTTGTCCTATACATCAGCGCGCACAGCATGTGCTATACATGCATGACGTCACTCAAGGCGGTTGCACTCATTACTGTAATAGCCTTGCATGTTCTGCTTGGGGAGGGGGCCAAGATGGACTCCGCTGCTATAGTCTGCATAGGTATTGGATCCTCATTCTTTTGTCTGATTCAACCTCAACTCTCTTTGTCTTAATACTTACCTTTCTCTGCTGCTCTGTTTTTGTTTTTGCCTTTTGTCTCATTTTGCTTTCACTGTCGCACTTCTGTATTAAGACTTGCCCCCTCACCTTGGTCTCTTAATCCTGCTACCACTCAGCAGAAACAGTGATCTTCCTGTGTCTCACCGCAGCATGTTGAATATGAGTGATGGAGCCTACTTTTTTTTCCATATCGTGCACTCATAAGGATGATCCTGTGGTCTGCTGCGCAGGATGTCTTCTGCCACTACGACCCCTCTGGGAGGTCTCAGTAGCACTCTGATGGGGTGTGTGCATGTGCGCATATGGGCCCTCATGAGTGTGTGTTTCACTGGTAATGTAATGTAAATATCAATCACGGCAGAGGAGAAAATGGAAGATCAAAGTTGACCGGATGCGGGAGAATAGATGGCTGAGTCTAAGTAAGTGCGTCTGGCTGGCAGCATTCATGATGAGCATGAAAGGATTCAAAACAGAAGGAAATTGAAATAGATTCTTCTAATGTGGTATTGATAGATGCAGTTGCTGAGAATTAGAGCATTTTTGTTTGTGGACTGTATGAACAACTCTTATTCAACTGAAAAGAAAAAAGTGAATCGAGCCGACGGGGCAATGAGAAATGATGGGTGATGACAATACATTTTTTCATTAAAAAATGTACCTCGTCTCCATTGGCCATTCTCCTCCTTTCCCAAGGCCCCCTCACAGCTGTCTGTAGCATAGGGCTTTGACTTGAGAACCTTCGGGGGCTCTACCAAGCTGTCCTTCCCAAGCTGTCACCCTGGGCTGCCTCATCCTAAGACCCTCTGCTGGGCCTCAGAAAAGTCCCAACGGGAAAGCATAGGGAAACTGTAGAAGTCTTTTTATATGATGTGGCCTGTAGAACAGTCTTGATATGAACTGAATGTGACAACAGCAAATTACCGCCAACGAAGGGCACAGAGGCCCGAGGGAAGCTATCGCACAGCGGACTGCACAATGACTAGTACAAAGCTACTGTCCTGCTGCATTAGCTGTGTCTAATTTTTATTTCGCTTGCTCTCTCCATCTCTTTCCCCCTCGCTGCTGTCAAACTGAATGAAACTGGTGGATGCCTTGTAACTAGACACATGTGGAAAAAGAGCTGATTATTGATCTTGTGGAAATTTGTATGGATGTATGCAAGCTCTCCCCACCTAAATGCTGGAATAAGGTTTTGCTTTCCTCACATTAAAGTGGTTGCTTGGGTGCTGATTTTTTTGTTATTAAAAAAAAGACAAATCTGAACATTTCAGGAGAACTAACCAGGAATAAATCTGACCCCATCTTCTCCTTCACAAAATACTGACCTTGTGTTTTTTTTCTTTCTGGCAGACTACTGTGTATGATGCCAGTTGCTTGTGATCTCAAAAACTTGGCAGAAGTGCAAACAGGCTCTGGGTGGTCGCCCTGACAGTCTATAAAGGTTATGTAAACCCCACTGATGGAGTTGTGATTGGAGACTGATAAGAGCATGTGATCCCCGCAGAGGAATTAATACACGCCTCACTTCATCCTTAATCCTGTTTCCACTCAACATAAAGCAAATTAATACTAACAATCTGCAGGCAGGCAGGCAGGCAGGCAGTAGCGGCATCCCAGGATTCTCGTGCAACAGGGACAATGCCATTGTTCCGTAACTCCTTCCCTCCCTTACTCCCCCAACAAATTATAAGTACCCCACTGGGCTCGAAGAGGCCTGTCGGCCTCAATTCCACAAAATTTTACACATCTAAACCGTCTTCTCAGAGGGCTGTGAAAAGAAAAATGTTTCTCCTTTTTTTGTCTTTGCTCTTTTGTCCTCACAGTCCTGGATTGTATTGTAATTGATGGTTCTTTGAGGTTCATATTCATCACTGATTTTCCCATGCTCCTCATGGGTTGTGTGCTGATTGTATGGACAGGCCTCTGGGAAAGGGCTGACACGAGCAAATGTTAAAGCAAACTTGACGCCAGTATAAGAAGTAAGAGCTGCATGTTTTGCATAAAAGCTGAATTAATAAGTTCACTGTGTTATTTGAAGGTTACTCCCAAAAAAGTATAAAAAGTCCCTCTCTTGTTATTTAAGAAAAATGAATGTGCAAGGGCACCGATTTCTTCCCCTGAAGGTCATCTGAGCTCTCGGTGTGTCTGAGCAGGTGTGTGTGCAGGAGGGGGTGGTATTCAGGAGCAGGGTGGAGTGAGATAAAAATGAAGAAATAAGCATAAACAAAGGACATGTGCAGGAGCAACTCCAGGGTCAGGATGAAAGCTTTTTCCACGCATCAGTTCCAAAACTGAAATTTCCTTTCACCTGATGAAGAATGTCCAAGCACACCACCGAGTACATTTTTTATTGCGCTGTTACAGCAGAGTCTTGTTGTCCTCTCGTGAACCCCCTCAGCCTGCTCTCTGTGTTTTCCTCAGGGTTGTGTAACACCAACCTAACAACAGCGGCTTCACCCTTGACTGTCACTCGCATCATCTCCATCATAAAAATCCTGTCACTTCAGCCCAGCCTTGAGTAATATCTAAGTGTTGCTTTGCATAGAATAAATTGTCCCCCCTTGAACTCACGGACTTATTGGAGAGATGCTACTAATTTGAATGAATTTGCCTTACAGTTGATAATTTGCATATTGGATTTAACAGAAGATGCTCGCAACATATTTCATTGATTTTAATCCATCTGGGAGCTACGTCCAGCTAGATTAATTAAAGTCATTTATCTGTTAAAGGTCCCTGCTGTGGCTAAGGACATTCCCATTTGTCTTTGTGATGATTACTGATTGTGATTACTGAAAAACCCAAAGGTCTTCAAATGATGGCCAACTAAAAGAGAGGAGTCATGACTTTCAGAGACAGAAGTGTGTTGCGGCGGGGGGATTTATGGCTCTCATGACGCTCTGTACGGCGTCTCACCGAGTGCTCCATCCTCACTGAGCGTCCTGTTGTTCGCATCTCTCCACTGTTCCTCCCTTCCTCTCTTTCTCTTGCATAATAACTGCCGTGAGCTCACAGTCGCTTGCCCCACCCACCCGGCCCCGGCTGGGCTCAGCCGTTACTGAAAGGCTGCCAGTATTTCATCATCCTCTCTTGTCTCCCCCTTGATGACCCCCCGCTGCAACTATTCCCACAGTCGCCTCAGGGTGGCAGCCCAGCCATGCATTTTTTTCCCCTCTTCTCAGCCCAGACACATTGTCCTCATTGACGCTGTGAGAGTGCGTGTGTGTGTGTGTGCGTGTGTGTGTTTCTAACGGCTGGCAGTAACACCAACCGCCTGCAGTCTCTCTGTACAACAGTCTGGCACTGGCTAACACCAACACACACTAGGGAGGAAGAAGGAGAAAGAGAAGGAGAGTGAGTGAGGGAGGGGAAGGAGAGAGACTGTGGGGGGGGAGGACAAAGAAGAAGCAGAGAAGGCAAATTTAGTGCAGAAAGAAGGAAGATTAAGGTATAGAATGATGAGGTAAAAGCGATAAGGATGGGGAGGGACACAATAGGATGCTCTGGGACCTTGAGGAGCAAAATAAGGTGGAAGTACAATAGGCTGGAAACAAGAGAAGAAGAAAGACACAGTGATGAGCCACATGTAGATGAAATAATTTGGCATTATTTTTTTTCACGTCTGAACAAAATTAATTTGCAGTGCAGAGCACGAGAGCAGCATCCTAACAACAGCTGTCCAGAATAAACAGGTATGAGTGTGTTGGCGAGCATAATTGCAGAAACTGAGGTAAACTGAGGTATGCTGAGGTATTTGTAATGAGAGTGTGTATGTGTGTGTGTGTAAAAGAAGTGCCTCCCTCTGGTGTGGGTAGAGGTAGAATGACGGCAGAGTGTGTAAAGGGGGCATAAGTGGGCGTGTGAGGAGGAAGGAGAGGGGCTCTTAACTCAGCACCTGTCGAGTGCTGGCCCTGAAGGAGTATTTTTTTTTTTTGTATGTGTGTGTGGTGTGTGTGTGTGGTGGCTCAGGGGAAAGAGGGGAGAGAGTGGGAGGAAAAGTGCTGGAATGCAGCCCAATCCCTAGAGGTTAACACATACACTCACATACACAGTGTCGCCCACTACCCCCCCCCCCCCCCCCCCCCAAATGATGAAATGATTCCTCATCTCTTATATAGCCCTGTGATCCCTGCACTTATCACAGGCTCAAGAGAAGACACTGACAGATGCACACAATGTGCACGTGCACGCTGCGGAAAGGTGTCGGAGGCGCAGTGCAGAGCGCGGAAGATGTTGGACGATGTCCAGTGGAGGATTATATCACTTCCTTGTTGCTTTGTACTTCAGTGCAGGGAAATCTAGCAGATCCTTTGCTGCGGCAGTGTTTCCCCTTCCTCTTGCTTCCACCTCTGGGCCGCCAGCTGCAAATCAACTGGGGGATTCTGGCTGTTTGGCAATTGACACACTCTTAATCCAACAGCAAATCCCATCCGCAACAATGAAAAATTCTTTAAGTCCTGTGGAGTGCTTTGCTGAGAATACATGCTCTTTTCCATGCCCACGATGCTTATGGTTCTGCGTGCCATGCGCACACATGTGAACCTCTAGGCTGTAAGTCGCTGGGAGTTTGAGGCTTAAGTGTCTTGCTCAAGCGTGCCTCTCGGGCCAGCAATAAGGAGATGGTGTTTTGTTTTCATTTGAAGCCACTTTTTTTCATCGTTTAAACTCGATGCTGGTAAACTCTTGTCAACGTTCATATATCACTTTTTACTATGCGGAAGTGTGTGGTCATTTCCCGGAGCACTAATGGCAATAAAACCATTTGATCCCAAAATGATAAGTATCGTTTTCAGACATTAGCCCTGTAAAAGCTTAAGGATCCCAATAAAAAGCATTAAAATGAGCTGTCTGGACACTTTCACTGCGCCGTGACCTTCTTTTGTGACCCTTGACCTCCAGGGTGTAGGCACAATAGGAAGCAATGAAACACCAGGGAGATGGTAAATGAGAGGAACTCCTCAAGGTCTGTGACTTTAGAGGTAAAATAAAGAAAGACGTGAAAAAACAGGAAAGGTAAAAAAGATGAGAGGGGAAGAAAGTTGGAGCAGAGGTGGCGCTGGTTATGAAAATAGCGTAAAGAGAGCCTCCATGGTCTTATTCTCTCACATAATAGCCTACTTTTCCACTGCTTCGGCCACAGCGCAGATGAGATCCCCGAAGTAATTATCAAACTTAATTACGATTCCCAGGGGAGCAGCATGGAAATGAACTCCCAAGTGTCTGTGCTGTCAGGCAGAGAGCAGCGCAAAAGAGAAATGAAAAAATCTTGCCGAAACACCCAGGGATGTCACGACAGCTGAAAGAGTTGACATTGAACATGTGATGAAAGCATCTTGCCACTGTGACTGCGCTAACTGTTCTGAAATAGACATGGTGTCACCTTCAGACGCAGGTCTGTTGGTCTGTGGATGTAGAACAGACTGCACTAAGGAGTTGGGGGAAAAAGTCACTACAGTATAGATTTCAGCCTGTGTTTCTCAAAGAGATTGTTATGATAGGAAATCCACTGAGCGCAGAAATAGAAAACACCCAAGCCGATCTGCAGTCAACAAGCCATTAATCCTGCCTGGCAAACACACAGATGTGCAGTGGACAACACAATCCAATCACGTCTCTAAGCCATTGAATGCGGTCAGATGCCATAACAATATATGACATCAAAGCCTATACTGTTGTAAGCTCATATGGGTTGAATAACCGCTCAGATTAGTGCCGTAAGTCATGGCAGCCACCTCTGCTCACAGACCAGACGTCATAAATGTCCCCAGACACTGAGAGCCAATGTGGGGCTCGGCCTGGCTGACCCCTGGGTGCTTCGATTTTTCAGTTGTCCAGCTCCGGAGGCTAGTCTTTCTATGTGTCACGATGAGTGTTTGCAGAGCTCCGGCGCTTTGTCTTATGTGATGATTTCTGACTACAAGGCCAGAGAGTAGCTGTGTGAATAGTAGCTGCTGTCAGGGACACGTCTGGGTGTGTGCGGCCCCCGTGGGTCAACCTTATCTGGAAGTCCCTGGACCTTAAACAGCAGAGATGTCCTTGAATACTACACGTCTAGAACTATGGAAGTAAGTCATTAAGTGTTAAGCATTTCATTTACATGATTATTGATAGAACTGAATATTGTCTCAGTCTAGGAGTATTACTGACTCAGGCAAACATGTTAAATGCCAATCTTGTGTAGTTACAGGCTAATTGAGTCCTTTCTTTGCTTAGTTTCAGTCTTTCAGCTTTGAATTATATAACAGAATCACCATCTTAAAAGCTCTGTAAAGATACATAAAAAGTGCATAAAGTTTGGAACCATACACACAAAAACTACTCCCAAACGCTCAGTTTGAATTGATTTGGTTCCTTTGCCCTGGGCACATCCATGTTCTCATATTTCTTTATTTTTTATAGCAAAAAACATTTTTTGTTGCAGGACTAGACCTGCATTTGGATATCAATTAAATTCTAAATGTATGTGCATGCTTTCTGCCTTCTCGAAGTCTTTCCTTTTTTTTTTTCTTTACGAGACACACAGCTTGAGGACAAACAAACCAAAAGAAGTACACGTGTTTATGCAAATGTTTACACAGATCTGTCCTGCTCCTGCTGCTCCTTCTGTCACTCTGCCTGTTAAACTTCTGAAGCTGTCTTCTTCTCCCCAGACAGGACGTCTTTGCTTGTCCTCGGCTAACAACAGGTGTATATTTTAACTGAAGACTGCGCTACGGGTAAAAAAAAAAGGAAAATCTGCAAATAGTAAATATGTACAAGCACACACATAGTTGCACAAAAGAGGGCTTGAAATAAAGTGAAAGCCGCAAAGGGTAGTTGGTGAATGAGGCAGATTTAGATAAAAGAGGTGCTTTTGACATCATCGGGCTGCTGAGCCTCTGCTGGCAGCCTCAGATGAGTTGGGTGCCAACGGGGCAGATGCTGAGGCCCGACCACCTTATACTGAAGGAAAAAGACTGAAAAGCATGAGAAGAAGAAGAGAAATGGGGAAAAAGGAATGGAAAAGACAATAAAGAAAGACAGAACCCCTGTAGTTTTCAGACAGGATGTGTGAAAAACATCAGGAAAAGGACTGTTTTATCCTGGTCCTATAGCATTTTCCTATTACACACACACACACGTGCGCACACACACTCTCCAAACATGCACACAAATGAATTGCCTCCCATTAGCATAATCCTACCCATGAGCGTGGAAGTCATGTGCTTGTAGGAAGGCATGGTGACTTCTGTTGTGTGGATCTAATCATATTATAGTCAGCTGTAAGCTCATGTTTTTGGAAAGCCTTCTGCTGATATGCATTTTAAACTCAGCCTTGGGGACTGGAGCGCTTGTACTCTGCAATGCAATGATGCTCAAAGATTTGTAAGAATAAAATTGTGTGTTTTCTTTTTTTACTCTTTCAGTTTTATATATGAGCTGTTGAGAGTGATAATTTGCTTCCTTATTACACACTATAGTTTATTGATCTGCTCTAATCTAATCTAAGGCCTTAAAACGACAGAGCTCAGCTTAGCTTTTTTGCCTGTTATCTTCCCAGGAAGATGACCCAGGAAAAAACATTGCCTGCTGCTGTAAATTTTATTGAGTTTAAAAACTATATCATTCACCCATTGGTAAGATACAGTCAGGAAACAGACATATTTTTCACTTGCTTTATTTTACTTCAAGTGTGGTATGATTCCTTCTTGAGCATTGACGATCTTTAAGTCGGTCTTTCAGACCTCTGTACCATAAACTGTCAACATCCTGTTAATGATCCATTTTGTCAACTCTGGGTGTTGTAGTTGTGGGACCACAAAAGCACAAAAAGAACTTAAACACCCCTGTTAAATGCCTGAGTCGGGACCCTGTTGCAATTAATTATTATTCTAATGAGAATGATAAGGCCTTCAATGACACGTATCCCACGTCTGAAAATTTCACAGCAAATGCTTCCTGAGAAACTTTGGCCAGAACTATGTCTTTGAATAGATTTGATAAGCATAAAAAAGCAGAGAAGGCTATAGTGTCCTTTATTGGAGGACAAATTTGTTCATCAAATTAACTCCTCCGTCTGTAAATATTTGTAAATATTAACACAGTCTTCCTGTAGAGTAATTATAATACGTTTATTATTCGAGTGACACTTCAATTACAAAGGAGTCAAATTTAAGAGCAGAAAAATGGACTACAAAAAAGAAAAGGATTCTTTAATCACATTTAAAGAGAAAAGGAGGAAGGCTTGTGTTGATTTAGCAGCACATAGAGATCCCCTTGTTTGCTGCTCCTCAAGTGAAGTGGAACATGCCAGTTAAACTCTATCAGATGGCCTGAGTATTTTATAATGTTTAGCATAAGGCACTCATCTGCTTTGTACCCCACACAGTTGCATAGTCACACATGCGTGCGCACAACAGTTATCAATATTGTTGCCTACACATCCTCTTTGATGGGCTGCGCACGTCCTGTGTGTGATCCTGTGAGGGTGGAACCGAGGATGAGGCTTTCTGGAAGTCACAAAGACCCTCCAAGGGGATCTGGCCTCGCAGCCCAGGAGCCGGGATGATTCAATACCCTGTCGCCACACACAAGATATCAATCATCGTCGTTACATTCACCTCCCGACAAAGAGGAGGACTGCACGCAGGATGTCTTCTGTATTGCTAACGGATGTAGCGTTCGGTGCGACCGCACATGCAGTCAATGTGTGTGCTCTGGCGGCTGCGCAGGCAGGCCGCGGTCCCTCGTCTCGTAGCGTCATGGCAGCGCAGCGCCATCTGAGTTTGAGTGACAGACGGCCTGTTTGTTTTCCTCTTCAAGACAGAGTCCATTTCCTGTGCTCCCTTTGTTTTAGAACTAATATAAAAAAAAAGATCTCCCTTTTAAATACTGTGTTTACATTGTGTGAGCGCTTTGAGGGAAAGCACAAAGCCGCCACACAGTGGGTGGATTATAAACTTGGACTGAGTTTCAAACAGATTGAATTTATAAACACAGAATTCCCCCACACTCAACTCAAGGATCTCAGCCTGCTAGCATATTACTGTGGATCAAACACAGACGAGGCCGATCTTTGTACTTTGATGCATTTGTGTGTCTGCCGAAGCTTATATTGGGTTTGCCATTACTTGTGTTTTGTGCTACCAAAAAGGCATAAAAAGTATTTGATTATTTATTATCTGACTTGTGTTATCCTTTGCGGCACCCGATCAGCACTGCTTGCATCCTCAGCAGCACCTAGCTGCTTGTTGCTGCGTTGTGCTGAGGCACGCGAGGGGCGACGACCTGGAATCTTGATGTCCTATCGAAAGACTGAAGTGCCTGAATGCCCATTATGTGCCAGCTGTTCAGAATGTGGAGTAATTGCACTGTTGGCAAGGTGCCATGTGGGCCCCTATGCCGCGGCTCCCCACTTCCACCCCTGCTACCCTGGGCACCCTTCCAAGCCCTCCCGTATACTCCCGCCCTGACCCATCCCACCGCCACCATGCAGCTACACCACACCCAGCACCCCAGCCCACCCCTAAGCCTCACTCCAGACCCACATCATCCCCCAAAACTCTTCCACCCATTACCACCAGCCCTCTGTTCCACATTCCTAGGGGGACACTGGTTAAATCTAATCCCATAATAAGACACTCAGCTGTCCAGGAAAAGAAAGAGAACTTTCCTCTGGTAAATTCTAGACTTCCTTTTTTCTTTTTCCCCTCTCTTCTTTTTACCCCAAGTGGAGGCAAGATGACACTTTGGGCCCCCTTGGCCAGTTGCCTTTGTCTTTCTTCAATCTTGATTTATCCTTTCTCTCACTGCCTCCTTCCTTCTGTTTTTTCTTTTTTTTGGCAGTGGTGTAAGATTGCCTTTGTGTTAAGAGTCCCTTTACAGACACACTTGAGGGCCGTGTTTGCTGAAGGGCCACATGGCTCTGCCGTGGCAATAATTTTTATATTCCCCATGTGCTTGTGAATAATTTTTTACATTATATTGCATTTAAGATTCTTGCGTCTTGGTTTCAATTCACATGGAAAATTAACATAGTTGGCATTAGTGCTTTATGTTATGAAATGAAATGTAAACTTTATGGATATTTGCACTCTTTCCTGAAATTAATATATCCTGTTTTATAATTCACAGTGGATGCAAAATTTATATTTTGTGGAAATGCTCGTCTTGTGCACACACATTGCACCATTCTGGCAATTTCTACAGTTAAATTACTTTCATGCTTCTAAATGAATCAAGAACTCATGAAAAATGTGCTGTGCATTTCAATGAAAAATGAAACATTTGGGAAAAGAAAAATATTGAACTAACTTTATTTTGTTCCACTTCTACTAAACTATTAACATTGACTGAGAGGTGAAACTATCATCTACTGACCTAAATCTGGTACTGTTTAGCTTGTGGATTTATCATTTCCTGGGGTGTTATATTTAACCTGAAGAATCTCAAAAGATAAGTGAGATCATGTTATATCATCCAAGATCACTTTGATGTCCCATCTGGTATAGACAACACTTCGGATAAAAGTTTCAATTTATTCTGTGTTCTGATGGTACTCTCAAAACTACTGGATAGTCACTTCCAATGTTTAAAATGGCTTAAATTAAACAAGAAAGCATTATATTGACTTTTCATGAGCTCATATTTTCTGTATTGTATTCGTTTGACACTAACCTGGTTATGTAATCAATATAGATTGACATTATTAAAGGACAAAGATCCTTCCACTGCTCTTGAAAAAACATGCTTAATGTAAATGCCTGTTCCATGATTTCTATGTATGATCTGATTGGGGTAATAGTTTGTATTTCTGCAATGAATCAGGTACAAAGTAGGTCAGCTGGGATCAGCATGTCAGACAGACTATACATTTAGCATTTTCATTTCTGATATCTTTATCACTTTTCTCTGCACGCTTTTGTTGTACTGCGCTGGGATTTGAGATGGAAAGCGAAGCAGACTTGGTTTGTCTGTAGTAGTGGGACTGGTTGAACATGTTCTTTGGGTGGAAGAAATGTGGTGCCCCTCCACCCCCCCCAAGTCATTTCATGGTAATTGTGACAGGTGTGTGGTACAGTGATTGATAAATCACATTTTCCAATGCAAAGCTGTTATTTATAGATGACTGAGCTGATGCGTCTACGTGCCCATGTGCTGTGACAGCCATCTGCATGTGTTAAAAAGGTTGCACTTGCACCGGTTATTAGTTAATGTGATGAAAAAGATTAGATTAGCTTGTGCGTGTAAACATAGTGAGTGGTGTCATAATCCTGTGGTAATTAAATTATGGAGAATTGATTTTATGTATTGAGTTTTGACGGCTAATGGGAATTAGAGGGCTGATGCTTTAAAGACAGTGTTCAGTCACAAAATAGCTCTTGCTTGTTTGATGAATGACATTCCTGTTGACTGAAATGTCAGTCAATGACAGTGTTTATTAGCAAGGACAGGAAAAATGCAAAAAGGGAGCGGAAGATGACAGAAGAAGAACGTTCTTAGCCACAAGCGTTATAATACTTGTGTCATGAATGGAGAGGGAAAAAGACTAATGATGTACTTTTAGATTATTGTAATGCTTTAGAATCAAAACAGTAAAGTATTGTTTTGATCTCTTCTGTAGCACGGATCTGCAATCGTACCTCTTTCTCTGACCCTGTTGTTGCGTTTACCCTGCCTGCTTATTCCTGCAGGAATAAGCAGGCAGGGGGAGGAGGAAGACATTGCGTGTGTTCATGGTGAAGGAAATGCCAAAAGAACAGATGGACTGCGTGGTGTCTGTAACCCAGATTCTAGTGCTCTAATCCTGCCCTCACTGCAAGGATGTCTACACTGCACGGTGGACCCTGGCTCTCCAAATGACTATTCGGATTTGAACCCGGCTGAGCCGGGGATAACAAGGTGGATAAAGCAGTGTTGTCTCACATTGGTATTTGGTGGGGTGACACCTTGGAAGACAGGAAAACACTTACGTTAAACCATCTGATTAGCCTGTGGGACTTTTGTTTGGATGCTGCTGTCATTTTAAACCTTTCTGTACGGGAAAAATTTCCAGCTGGGCGGTGTGGTGCTGTTGGGTATGACCGCAAATCTGGCACAATGTGGCAGCGTCATTAAACGGCATGACTCATTTAAGGTGGGTCGCTGGAATGGGGGTCGGATGAAGGATCGAGCCAGCTGCCTGGGACCGTAACCGTCAGCTGATTTGGTGTATGGGGGGGAGGGGATTCGCAACAATCAGCTGACAGGGTTAGGAATGGGATTGGTAGGTGTGATGGGGGGAGGGGCTGTTGGTGTCTTCACTTATTCATTCAGCTCTTGTAACGTTACTTGCTTGTTACTTGGAATTGGTCAGATTACCAAACCAAGGCTTTTAACTTACTCCCCGAGCACACCTATGCATCTACTCCTTCAGGGTTGGCTTTTCACGTCCATCTTCTCTCCCTCCGTCCCTACCTTTCTCCTGCTCCCTGCAATATATTTGATTCAATTCTCCGTCCTTTAATCCCCATCTATATCCCACTCCCCTCATGACCGCCACAATTAGGCACCCTCGCTGCTTAAGGTTACAAAGAGCATGTAAGGACTTTCTGGGTCAGGTCAGAGGTCTCGCTGTGTGCAGGGGATTGTGCTGTAAATAAGTTGATGAGGAATCCCTAATTACATGCCTCTAATCTGTTTTCAGGGTGCCAGTCTCCAGCTTAGCCACCACACTGAAGTCAGGGGAGAAAGGGCAGCAGGAGGCATGGAGGAGTTTTAGAAGTTTGAGGTATTTGAGCATGACTTGGATCCTGTAAGTGAAACAGTACAGCAACGTTCCAGGATGTAATTGTGTCAGGGATGTGGTTGTGTTGAGCTAACTTATTTTAGACGAGAGTGTGCTGTTTGTATTTAATTGTTCCATGTGGTGTTGCACAGTTAATTAACTCTTGTTAGACACAGATTATTGTCAGCGTGGGCTGCTGTGTAACATTGTTGACTCCCTTTCAATAGCCTAATTGTATTGTGAGTGTTAGCTTGCAATCAATAGTGTAACATTGGCTTTTTTTATGATTTTGTTTTCCCCTCTGTGCTACAGCAGAATATTATTTATCTGTCTTGACTGTCACTGATTTTGGTTCTACTCGTAGCTGATACAATCCATGGGTTGACACTGAAGAACAGCAGCCAGAAGAGGATTGATGAGTTTGTTACTGGATCAGAACCAGTCATTATTGCAGCCTTCGAGGTCTTACCTCAGGATGTGATTGGACCAAACTGGGTGGTATTAGAGATTTTGAGTCAAGAGTAGCGATATCTGGAAAGATGTAAGAATCAAAGACATAATATGTGTGCGCTTAATTTTAGGTCGTTGGACTTTTGGGACGTTCAGGAGTTGGTTTATAACACACGCCTGATGTCTGATAATCCCAGTTGTTGCTCAGAGGACGATATGCTCATTTAAAAAAGGTACAAAGAGGGAAGGGAAGCTCAACAGGGTTGATGCTCCTGTCAGTTTGTGATTCCTTAAACATAAAGCTTTATTGGAGAGATAGTGGTGTCTGATGGTATAATCAATGAGGAAAATAAATAAATAAAAAAATCATAGTGTCATCAGAGATGGGAGGAGGGACATGCCTGTAGGCTCATGGCTTTGGAATTGAGGCGTGACAGAGGTCATGGGCAAATGAAATGAGGCCAGACAGAAGAGAACAGCTGAATCAGCAGGAGTTTCGACCAGCAGATCCTTAACCAGAGGTTAAGGATCAAGGCCTTGTCCAGGGCCTCTTCCATCTATGGACAACCATAAACTATGTCCTTCGTTAGCAGAATCTCAATAGTGACCTATTATGGTGCTGACTGTCAAAAACAGTGTGTGACAAGAGTAAAAGGGCAGTCACCGTGCAGAAGTGTCTAACATAGTTGTTGTTTTTTTGTTTTTTTTTTAACAATCTCAGGTGTTAAAGGAATTAGCTAGACTGCGGTGATTGACCAGTTATTTTGGCTACAGTTATCCTCCTTAAAAATATTTATCAAGTGAATATATATCCTTTCATCCCACATTCTTAAGTGGAAAAATTAGCTGGTTTTAGTTTGTTTTAAACTGGTGTTTGCATGGTCTGATCTTGAGGTGACCCTGCTGCACACTTGATATGGTGAGTGCATTTTCACCCGTCATTGTTCTAAAGGAATAATAGTTTTTTTTTTTCTTTTCTATTTTTAGCCATGAAACATTTATGGATATCTTCCCACTTTGATGTTGGGATGATCTATCAACAACAGCTTGATTTATATGTTCTCTTTTTTACGAGATTTCTTTTTAGAAAGGCTTCCTTCAGAGCTGCTCATAAGGAAGGCAGAGTTATCTGGTGGAAACATACAACCTGCAATGCATTGAAACAGCTTACTTAACGTGCTTAAACAGCTTAATCTGTCTTCAGAGTCTGAATCACGTTTTTTTCATTAAAAAAAAAAACAAACATGTTTCATTTCCCAAAGCAAAGTTTCTAAAGTCTCACAGCATAGGGTTAGGTAGTAATCCAGCCTTGTGGGTCAAACTTGAATCGGAAACAAAAAAGGGCAGGAGAAGAGAGACAAGTGTAAACCAGAGCATGTGTGATGAAATGAGGTGAGAGGTCACATGAGGAAACAAGCAACAGAAAAGGGAGAGGGAAAGAAAGGAAGCGATTGCTGGAGAAACTACCGGCCTGTAGGATTGGAGCGTGGGCGTTTTTATTGGTAGCATGAGAGGAGAAATCAATAAAAGAGGTGAAAAAAACCCGCCTTCTTTTAAGAGCCCTGTCACCGCGGCAATTAAAGGGGCCTTCAAAGGGTTGCTCTAATCAGCGGTTAAATAAAGATAGGACCAGGCGGCACTTTGGATGGCTCTGCTCCTGTAATCTAACACCTACTGCCTCACATTCAGTGGTCCCTTGAACTCAGTGTGTGTGTATCAGTGCATGCACATACTTGTGTGTTTATAAGTCTTTTTCTTCACTCACTCACGTACAGAGTGCCCGGACGTGTTTTTGACAGCCTCTATGTGGATAACATACTTTTAAAGGCAGATTAACCCGTTTAAGCTTCCTCTCTGCATCTTTCCCTGTCAGTCAACCTGTCTGACCTCTGTCTAAACCAGAGTGAGACAAAGCAGATATATGCTATATACTTAGCTTATATATCGCCGCTACAGTGAAGCAGTCAACACTCTGTATCCATGACCCTTCCGCTTACCTGCTGCCTTATCTGCTTCACCATGGACTCATTCTTTATGTGTGTAGGTTCTCACTGTGATAAGGTGGTGGACGGTGAGTCAATACTTCAGCCTTGGGTCTGTCTTCGCGAGCCTCTCCCTGCTTAAAGAGGCACTGTGTGGACAGAGCAGATTCCAGGGTGAGCAATGAGTTTGCTTTAGGTATACAGAGCCAAGATAGACAGGTGGAAATGGCCTTTACACACTATTATTGGATGTTATCCTGCAATGTTAAAGTTTACAGGGTAGACTGCTTTTGCTTGACCTTGGTTTGTGAAGTTGTGCATTTGGACTCTTAGAAACATATGCACAGGTTCAGGCGGCACCACAGTTAGTTTTACTTTTTAATAGTTCAGACATTGATTTGGTTTTGGGTATTTATTACACATATTTTCTGCGCATGGTGGCAACAAAGTGTTTATTAAATCTCCGAGCAGTCCTTGCAGTTGTTGACTGTCAATATGCTGGCCTCCACGGACTTTGTTAAAAAAAAAAAATGCCACTCTTCAAAACCACTTTTCTGCATTTCACAGATATATTCATGCACTTTCATGGTCACGATACACAGTTGGCACAGGTAGCATATTTTTTAATCCACATATTGTTCCTCCTGAGATATTTACAACTGTGTCACCCACAATGCAACTCGACCAGACAGTTCAGCAAACCATTTTGGGTGTGTGTGTCTGATAGTAGTTACTAATGTGGCTGAGAGCTTGTAGCCTCAAGCAGAGATAACCACACAAGTCTGTCGATCCCATTTTTTAACGGCAACCTCACACTTTTTTTTTTTTTGCAACACAATAACTTTTAATTTGTTGTACACTCTTGTGCTTCATTACTTGCACTTAGCCATCACATTTCAGTACACTGAGTACCCCATTATTAGGGCTGTAACAGACGTTGCACGTTGCAGCACTCGGCGATCTGCAGCGTGTTACGTGAACCACAGAGTAAAAGGAAAAAAAAAAACAGGTTGTTGCAGTGGCGTGGATAGTGAATGCTTAGATGATGAGCAGTAGTGATGAACATGTAGAGCAGGATGAAGTTCAGATGTTTATGGCATTTTTTTAAGTTGCCATGATGGGAGCACTTTGATGTCCCTGTCAACCACAGTGTGATATGACTTTTTTTTTAAAAAAAATCAAAATATCTGATTTAACTTACGAAAATAATGAATTTTTATTAAGAAGACATAATAGTAGAATGAATTTTTATTGAGAAGACCTAATGGTAAACAAAACAGGCATCATGCCTTTGACTGCTAATGAAGTTAATTTATCAGTTAAGTTCATTTTAAGGATCATTAAAAGCACTGTCATCATCAATACTATAATTTCCAAACAAGACTGAAGAGTAAATATGTGATGAGCAGTTACAAGCAGGCACTACTATGATCACTCAGCCCTGTGGTGTGGTATCACGTACTATCATGTAAAAAAAGAAAAGTGCACCCTCTGTCAATGCCAGGATGTGTCAGGATGGCAATAAAACCTCATCTGGCCCTTAATGTGTCTTTAAAGGTGGTGTAAAACCTCAGATGAACAACAACACACGACATATTACTAAAATGCAGAATCAGTACATCCTTACACCTTTTATAAGAATTAAGAGTCTAAGAAACAGCCAACTGCGGCCTGATCAGATGTACTTGATTAACTTAACTGATTATCGGGAAGAGTAAGTACATCTGTAAAAGCAAAAACAAAAATTAAATTGACCAATGTGATGCTCTGGAGCATTCAGGCATGTGTTAACACAATGCACATGAGGAAAGACACCAGCAATGATTCTAGAGAAGCATTTTTTACTGCCCATCCATCTGGGGAAGGTAAGAAAGCAATATTCAAACAAGTGGGAGTCATTTTTATACAATAAGACAGTCCATGTACAAATAGTAAACATTCAAGACCCTTTCTAAAAATCTTAGGTGTGGACAACCCAACAAGTTCACCCCAAGATCAGACCGTGCTATGCTCAGAGTAACTGAAAAAGCATAAATAAGAAATAAATAGATAAAATCTGAAGAACTGTACATTCAGACTCTTCAGGTCTCAGTAAGCATGTTAAAAGTTTAAATTCATGACAGTACAATAAAAAAGAAAAAAATATGACTTTGTTAGAAGGAGTTGCTAGAGGGAAGCATATCCTCCCTTAAAAAGAACAGTGCAACGTGACTTGGGTTTTCAAAGTTGCATTTAATGAATCTCAAGACATCTGGAACAATGTCCTTTGGAGACACAAGATTAAAGTAGAGATGTTTGGACAAAATGCACAGGCCTACATTTGACTAAAATCAAACATAGCATGCGATCACAAATACCTCACACCAGCTGTCAATCAAGGAAGTGGAGAGGTAAAAACATTGGATTTGTTTTGCAGCTACAGATCCAGGGCAGTCAGAAGTCATTGAGTTGACCATGAACTCCTCTGTATACCAAATTAAAGATGACAGAGCTGAAATATACTGTTTATAGCTGTGATAGTATAAAATCAGATTCTGTGAGCCGTTCATGTCTTACCCAAAGGTGTTAAATTACAACAGGGATGAATTCAGTTTATTTGGAGACATGACAGAGTGCTACCTTCAAGACATACCAGAGGACACGAGTCTGCAGTCTTCAATTTCCAGACAGCTGCTTTGCAAATTTGACCCAAAAACAGCTGTGTTTTGTCAGCAGTGTCCCATTGAGATTCAAGAGAGAATTACCATAGTACACTGGGTTACTGCTGTGTACAAGAGACTCACTACTGACATCTCAGAATACCAAGCACACCAGCAAATCTACAACAGAATCGCTTAAAAAAAGAAAATAATCAAGGTGTTCCAGTGTTTCCATCAAAGTCTGAAAACCTAAGCCATGCTGCCATGTTCTAGAATAGCACTGCTCATGTTGTCAGCTTGCTGCAGTAGTTCTGTCGATTGGTTGCTGTGCTGCTTGAGGAGTTTTTTTGGTTACTTTTTAATTTTTTACTACCTTATGATGAGTAACCATTACAATGAGAGAGTTGTTTACAAGCTGGAGCTGCCTGATCGAGATTTTAAGGAGCCAAATGATACCCAGACTGAGGCCCCAAATCCCAGATGAGACGCCATGGATGAAGAGGAAATTTAAACAAGGTCTTCTCTCCATCATAATGGGGAACGTGAGCTCTCTCGCTAATAAGATGGACGAGCTTGAGGCGCTGACGAGGACAAATCTGGAGTTTCAGCAATGCAGTTTAATGTTTAATGTCTTTCACTGAGACGTGGCTGCAGGAGCATATTCCTGACTCCAGCGTATCTCTGCCTGGATTTCAGACGATACTGGGTAGACAGAGATTTGAAGAGGAGTGGAAAAAGCAAGGGTGTGGAATTGCTGCAGATGGTGTGATCCATGACATGCTACTGTGAGACATCATTTCTGCAGCCTGGATATTGAACTTTTAGCTGTGAGTGTCTGTCCTTATTATTTACTGAGAGAATTCACCAGTGTTATTGTAGGGGTATTTTACATCCCACCATTAGCTGGAGCTGATGCTGCGTGTGATGTCTTCAGCTAAATTGTTGCTAAGCTACAGATACAACAACAACCCAGCTTGTTCCTGGTTGTTATTGGTGATTTCAACCACGTTGTCTCAGAATAAAATGTTAGATTTGTTTTATACAAACGCCAGAGATACATTGCACACTTCTCTGCACAACCTGCTCTGGGTAAGGCAGATCATAATCTGGTTTGTCTCACCTCAACCTACAAACCCATCGTTCCAGAGGCAACCTGGGACCAAAACGTGAGGAAGTGGTCATAGGAAGATGAAGAAACTGCAGTGTTGTTTTGAGTCTTCAAACTGAGATGCACTCTATGAGCCACATGGAGATGACATCAATGTCATGACTGAATGTGTTACTGACTATATTAACTTCAGTGTGGACAACACCATCCCCACCAGAACAGTAAGTGCATCCCAAATAAAAAACCTTGGATCACCAGTGACCTGGAAGAGCTTCAAGAAACAAGAAAAAAAAACTTTCAGGGAGGTAGACAGGGAATTATTATTGAGGTCAGTACAAAAACAACTGAAAGTCAAGATTAGAGACAACAAGGAAGACAACAGGAGAAAGCTGGAGAACAAGCTCCAGCAGAACAACGTACGAGATGTGTGTATAACGCATATATGGAAATCTGGACAGAGCCACTGAACTGAACTCATTCTTCAACAGGTTCAGTTCAGAGACAAGCTCAGCATCCTCCTCTCCTCCCAGCAGCCAAACAGACCTCCCACCCCCCCTTGATCCACAACTTCCTTGTCACATCTCAGCTGTCTCATTTTCTGCCTCAGTCATGGATCTTGCTACAGCTCCATTGTTGTCTCCAACCACATCAGGAGATGCTGCAACCCCCCTCCACCTCCCCATCCCACCTGTCTGTCTCTAGCCATCAAGGCAAGGCAAGTTTATTTGTATAGCACATTTCAGCAACAAGGCAATTCAAAGTGCTTTACACGGCTTCAGGACATCAAATACAATGATAAGAGACAGCTGATAAAAGCAGGAAAGTTAAAAACAAAGATAAAGAATTGAAAACAAATATTTTAAAGTAAAAGCTATAGTGCAGATATGTAAAGTGAAACACAATAAAGACATTTTAAAAGGAAAATATAAAAAGTGATACAAACAGAACCTGACCTATACAGAGCTCAAATAGGGTTCCTGAGACTCCAACCCCTGTTCATTTCAGATCACCAAGGTCAAAGGCAGCAGTAAACAGGTGACTCTTTAACCTTGATTTAAAAGAACTCAGTCTGTCAGCAGACCTGATGTTTTCTGGGAATTTGTTCCAGATCTGCAGAGCATAGAAGCTAAAAGTTGACTCTCCATGTTTAGTTCTGATTCAGGGGAAACAGAGCAGGCCTGCACCAGAAGACCTGAGTGGTCTCGACGGTTCATACTGGACTAAAAGGTCTCTGTCTTCTCCCATTGACTATAGACCTGTAGCCCTAACATCTTGCATCGTTAAAGTCCTGGAGAGATTTTCATTGGCCCACCTGGATAAGCAAACGAGCATCTTACAGGGCCCACTGCAGTTTATTTATCATCATGGGGTTGGAGTTGAAGATGCTATCATACACCTGGTTTCAACAAACTGACAGTCACCTGGACAAAGCAGGCAGCACTGTGAGGATCATGTTCTTCAGTTTCTCAAGTGCATTTAACACCATCCAGCCTTGCATACTTACTTCATAAGAAACTCTTGAAGACACAGGTGGATGCCTCCACAATCACCAAGATTACTGACGACCTGACAAACAGTTTGTGAGACTGAATGAATGTGTGTCTGACCAGGTGGTCAGCAGCACAGGAGCACCACAGGGGACTGTACTCTCACCATTTCTCTTCACTACAGAAGAGAAATGGGGAGAGTTCCAGTCCCAGTTGGAGTCCTGTCATCTGCAGAAGTATTCGGATGACTCTGCAGTTATGGAGTGTATCGGTGGTGGACAAGAGACCAAGTACAGAGAACTGGTGGACTCTTTTGTGGCACGGTGTGGGAACCAAAATCTCATCTTAAATATGAACAAAACAAAGGAGATGATTATAGATTTTACGAGGACCAAGAATAAATAAAATAGTATTTCATCAACGGAGAAGAAGTTGAGGTGGTGGAGGAGTATAAATACCATCAGTGTTCACCTGGACAACAGGCTGGACTGCAGACACAACACTGATGCTGTCTTTAAGAAGGGACAGAGCAGACTTTACCTCTTAAGGAAGCTTAGATCATTCAGTGTTTGCAGTAAGATGTTACAAATCTTCTTTAAGTCTGTTGTGGAGAGTGCAATCCTATCTGCAGTCATCTGTTGGGGGAGCAGCATCAGAGCCAGTGACTTAAACAACCTGAGCAAACTGACAGAGAAGTTCTGGCTCTGTTCTGGGGACCATTCTGGAGCCTGCTCATTGTAGAATTACCCAAGTTAAGTTTTGTTTGTACTTTTTGATCTATTAAAGGACTTTTTAGTTGGACACTCCTGCCTCCCGCTCTCCTACATTTTGGGTCCTCATCCTAAACCGTAAACATTTTCAGACATCTGATTCTAATTTCTCTTACCTCTTATGTAGCTTTGCACCCAGCATGACTCCAAAAGCTTGTAGTTATGTCATAACAACAAAGACAGAGACTCACGATGAGAAGCTCTTCCTGAAAACAAGCAGCTTTGACTCAAGTGTTTCTTTATTGCTCAAATTCTTGGAGGCTTACCCATGGGCAGAGCTCATGCAACAAAGGTGTCAATGTGCGTAAATGTGGAAAGTGTGAAAAAAAAATGCAGATTCAGTCAGAAAATATCTCAAGCCAAGAAATAGAAAGGCTAACTGTTTGCAAAAAACAGGCATGCTGTTTTTACATTGAAGTAATTTTTTTTTCTTACAGAGTGTACATGTTTGAGAGTCTATGGTCACTACTTAAAACACAACGCAGATAGTTTTACTTACTTATCAGACTCAAACAGGAATTTTTGAAGTGGGTGACTGACAGATGCATGGCGCAACATACAGTGAATAGGTGGCATTTCCTAAATGAATGTACTGTATAGTCTGATTTATGATTTGCTATACTTCTGTGTCCCACTGTGAATTGAAACAGAATAGAGGACAGAGCAAAACTAAGTCCCACTGTCACCGCAGCCGTTAGAAACAAGGGATTAAAAAGCACTCTTGTGCCTTCCGCAACATGTTTTTCATTCATTTTATGATTCTGATGAAAAACTTTGGCTTGGGTCTCAGACACGAAGGGGCTTATAATTTGCATATCTTTATCCATTTTGGCATGGAGTGTGTGATCTGACCTTACTATTCCAGTTAATCTGAATTTCATAACCACTCCTCATTTTCAGGGTTTTTAAAAATGTTTTATATGTCAATAAATATATGTCCTTTTGTTGATTTGAAAATAAATTTGATGAATGGTACTCAAAAATACCATACCTGTTGTACATACACACACGCATTAACAACAGCCTTTCAGAACATACTCGTGGTTGTGTTCGTGTGACACTTCTCTCTGTCACTCTGATGTCCCCAAATCCTTATTCCCTGCTCCCTGTTAACCCCGTCACCTCACCCCTTCCGGCATTTTCTTGTATTTAAGCCAGCATTATCAGTGGGCTCATTAGGGCAGCATTAGTGTCAGAGATGGACAGGCAAGCTGGATCAGGAAAGCAAGAGAAAACTTCAAGCAATTTTCTTTTTTTTCCAAACTATCTTCGCTGCCTTTTCGTCTGTTCATGCTATTGTTTGGTGATGGCTCAGTTCTAACACTTAAGGTCAGAGGTCACTCATCCTCAGGAGCCATCCTGCTCCCTCTCCTCAGTACACTGTCACTATGATTCACCACTCACACGGGTTGCTGTCACTCGGCCCCGACACAGCTGCCACTCACATGCTTGTGAATATGCACACATGTGCTTGTGGGCACATGCATACTTGTGTCACCGGCAGCTCCACGCATGCACTCGTCCACTTAAAAATTACAGCACTTGAGATGTTTTTTTGCAGAAAACAAGCAAGACCGAGTAGTTACGATGATCATCACAATGTTGCCCTTCGAGTGTGAGTCGTCTCCTCTCGTTCATCGCCACCATCATAGCACACACAGGCAGCAAACAAAAACCCAGCAACTTGCCTTTGATGTTTTTTTTTTTCTTGATCCAGTTTGTTTTTTTTTCTTCTTGTTTTTTTTTGCCTTCCTCTTCTTTTATTCATTGGCAGTTGACAAACACTGAAAGTTTTGCACTACTGTCACTAAATGTTATGGAAGCGTAGTTTGCTACATCACTGAATCTTATAGGGGCTGTCACTGTGACTAACTCCATTACAGTCTGGACAATAACTCTGTATGATGAGTCATGATACAGCGCGCTACAGATGGTAGTCATAATGTCTGTGACTCACATCAAAGCTTAGTATTTGTATGAATGGATTTTCTTTTGAATGGTTCTGGAGATCACTGCTTTTCTCAACAGTATATGCAGGGATGTTAAAAAGTGGCACACACACTCTTGATGTTAAAGCATTGCCATTCCCTGTTTTCTTGAAAGGTGCAGTATAAATCATTTTCTGGCAGCAAGGTTTAATATTGTAGGGAATATGTAAGGTGTCAGAACAGGTAAATAAATAGAACAATCTTTCTGGCTTCACTGCATTATCTAGGACCATGGTTGCCTATGTGTGCTTCAGGTGCACCAAGAGTCAACAAAAAAACATAAAGCTATCTAGTATATGTTTATTCTCTCTAAGTAATAACTGTTAAATGAATTTTCTGAAAAGATTTTGGTATTTTTAGAGGATGAAAAACATTGCACTTTTGCACGAAACTGTTTTGTCAGATTCAACTGCAGTGCATCCCCCCACACGACTGAGTGACTGGTTCTACCTGTAATAGTTGTACAATTATCATGTGATATTAAGTTGAAGGGTGCTCACTGGGAAGGCTTGGAGTGTATTTTTTTGTGAAATCTAAATAAACCAGCACGACAGTGTTACATTAAGTTAACTTTTAAGTAGTGTAACTTAAAATTATGAAACCACATGGTCTTCAGTTTGAGTAATGACTCCAGTTATGAGCTTTGCCAGGTCCCTCAACATCATCTTCGATGTTCCTGAAAATGTGAAACGAGTTGAGCTCATGTGACAACTTAAAGTTATTTCCAAACAAGAGTATCCAGCAGTTTGCCCTGCAGTCGACTTAAACGTCAACATCCCAGTGTGTTTTGTTGCTCATTCGGTGTTAAAGCAGGGCATACACACCAGTCCTCGGTGTTTCATTTTTACAGGGAGGTCTGTGCTTGTAGCAGACAGAGAGGGAGATGATGATGAAGATGGTGGTAGTGGAGAGAGCAGTGAAAGTACGGAGAAGTCATTTTAGTTGTTTGAAGTGTGGTTATGTCAGTTGTGTGTTGTTTGCTTATACTGTGTTAGAGAGGCATGTGATGTTCTTTTTTTATTTTATGGTACCTAAAATTCCTGCTAATCAGCAATTCATTTACTTACAGTGTTGTTAATAGCTGTTATAAAAAGCTGATTTTTAGGTTCAGTGTGATTTTGAATGAGGCTGAGCTCAAAGTTATACAGTACTTATTGGTGTAGAAAAGTCCAGATTTCCATGTTACCATCTTTTCCATGTGGAGCAGGCGATAGCGTCACAGTCACAGATAGAAACTTAGCAACCTTGGCCCTGTGACCTAGATAGCACTACTTAGGAAACCACTGCCCGTATTCCCATCGCAAGCAAATGGCCCCCTCTCCTAATCATTAACACATAAATGGACCATGTTTGCGTCTGTTTGTGTGTGTTGAAATGTGTGTTCTTTGTCTCCTTTGCACTTTACAAAAAGCTCCAATACACATGAAGAGCTGAGACCCACTTAGAGCGTACAGGTTTAAAAATAGCAGCGTAAGATTCTTGCAATTATGCAAAAGGTTTTACCCCTGTTTCGCATATTCTCTCTCTCTCTGTGCATGTGCATGTGCATGTGTGTGTGTGGTTGTATGTGTGTCTAACATATCCGTGTGTACTTAAGAACATAAGAATATTTGAATGGGTATGTTTATCTGTTAAAAAAGAGACTATTTGAGAGATTATTTGCAAAGGTGCTGCAAGTTCTATGATGCAACAGGAAGTGTTTGATCTGTGTGTGCATGTGATTGTGTGTGTGTGTGAGTGTGCTTGTGATTCATCAAACTTAGCTCCCCTGTCTTCATGTTTATGTCCCATAAAAAACTATAATAACACAAAGGGATCTGTCAAAAGAGTCGCTTTGTTGCTTCTTTCCTCTCTGGACCCTGAAGGCTGTTCGTAACAGAAAGAGCAAGAGAAGACAGACATAAGGACACAATAACGAATAAAGAGCAGAAGACGGGATGAAAAGCAAGTGAAGGCCTGACTCAACGCTATCAGGTGTTCAGGTGTGCGTGCGCAGAGATCAGAGGTCAGAGGTTTGTAGGTGTGTGTGTGTTCATAGCTGTGAGTGTGTGTAAGGGGCTTCGGTGTTGTTGCACAGGTGATTGGCTTCACCTCTGTCAGGTGACAGACGCCCTTAGCAATGACCCACCTCTGGGGAAGGGAAGGGGGGGGAGAGGAGGGGTCTGATAGGCGGCTCAAGCCTGTAGGCGACAGGTGGAGGGGCCAAAGTTCAGAAAACAGTCGCCAGGGGTCTTATGTGGGGGAAAAGAAAGGATTCAACACACAGAAAGCATAAGAAAATCCCATAATATGTGTACACACACACACACACAGGAATGCTAAAGTGATCCTGTGGTTACTGGTGATATTTAAGACAATTCAACAATAAAATTAAAGCATCAGCCCCCTTTTTTTGACCATTGAAGTGGATATAATAAACTCTTTGAACCCCATACCATAACTATAACTTACAGATCCTATATCAAATCTGAAACTGAGTTTGCAGATGTGCATTAGCCTAAAGCTAACTCTAAGTACAATGTATCTAATGGAAATATATATATTTAAAAAATTCACATGATCCATTTTAAATATAACAAAAGAATATAAATAAACAAAAACTGCAACAGAGCATTAATCACGTGGCCTTCAATATATCTCATTTAATCAAAAATCTTATAGTCGTTTATGTCACTTCTCTTTTCATTGACTGCTAGATTTCTTTCTTCCACATTCCACAGAAAGGGAGAAGCTTGGAGCGGCACTATTGGCCCGATTGTGAGAATGAATAAATAACTTCATGCTGGTGTTTGAGGGAGCGGGTGTGTAAGTGTATTTGTTATCTAGCCTGGGTGTTTTTTTTTTTTTTTTTTTTTTTAAATCAGGATCAAACAAGAGCTTGGGCATTTGCTGCACAGAACTCTGCTCTTTTATCTGGCGAGGATAATAATTCTTTTCATGGAGAAAGCAGGAGCAGCTGAGGTAGATAGTTTAAGGAAAGACCGTTAAGGCAGGGGATTTGATGATGGGAATCCACCTTCTGAAGACTCATGCAAATCATCTTAAACAAACTGAGCTGTCTCCTTTGCCTGTTCAAAAGCAGTTTAGCACCCAATCACTGCCAGAGAAAAACTGTACGTCAAAGCTTTCCTTATACCAGACTTTGTTTTCCCAAAAGACTTGAATGTCCACAATTATCCTGAAGCAGTTTGTGTGTGTTTTTCCCCACATTAAAACAAAAAAACAAAACAAAACAAAACTTGTGTGCTTGACTTAATAAGTGCCCGATAAAAATGACAGGTGCTACCCAGGAGCTGTTTCATCATCTTATGCCATTTTATTGAGGTCTGTGTTGTTTCTGCCACACATTTTTTTTTTTATTTATTTAACAGAGTCAATACAAAATGATCAGCCAGTTCCTGAAGTTGTATGAGTGCATGCAGGCAGATTTTTGGAATACAGAGTATTACTTGTTTTCAGGGGACTTCCGCTCACAGATGAGGGTGGCCCTGCACTAGACCCAAGTTGTCTCAGTGATCATCCAGAGACAGACACAGAGCAGGTTTGGATTAACATAATCCACCTAAATCAACTCCCTGGATGACAGCCAGACGCTGAACGCTATGAGCAAACAGCACATATGCATACTTTCTTGCCCCCCCTTGCCCCGTCTCAGTTTATACAAGAAAATCTTAGACATGATAATTACACCAACTGCCTTCTCACTTACGAAGTGCATTGTAAATCATCTCTGCCGTCCTTTTAATACATGAACACACCTGCATGCGCTTGAACATCTCTCATCACCTTGGGCAAGGACAGTGTGCAGAAGCACACCCAGCAATTTAGTAATAATTCCCCAATTTAGGATTGAGTGCATAATGAGTGCATGGGAAGATGCACCCGCGGTTTATATTTTTATTGTCCTCTCATCCTGACAGTGTCTTTGAACTTCCAGATATATGGATTTCTTTGCCCAGCCCCCTCAATTTCAGCAGTGATACAGTACAGAATGGGCGGTGATGGGGGTGATGGTGAGGAACAGCTCTGTTGGCGTTTGATGTGTTCTTACCTGATCCAAAGTGAAATATCCTCCTGGCTTTGATGTGTTACCTTGAAACCCTTACCCTGTCTTGGTTTCCTTGTGGGAGGCTTTGGGTGATCATGTGTCCACACATGCTTGCTTTCTGGCAATGTACATGTCAAGGATGGGGAGAATGGTCTCTGTTTCCATGCATTGTGTTTGCCGTCACACGCATGTGTGAAGGTATGTGTGTACAAGCTGCAAATGAGGTTGCGTTGCTTTATTCTAGCTGCGGTACAATGGGGATCTGAAAGGCTTTGGAAGATTCAACCGCCCTGGGAGTATGAGTGAACTAGAGGAAATGCCCTTAACAAGCAGAGTCAAAGTGTGATTAGTGTCCATTTTTTCTCCCCATAAAGTCTGTTAGTTTATGTGCATGCCGGTGTGTTCTGGTGAGTCACATCCCTCAAGTAATGACACATTATCCCTCAACACACACAAAGTAAGCTCCCGCTACTTTATAGCTGTGATCAAAAGCAGTAATCTTATATGTGATTTCATCACTCTTAGCCACAAACAAAGGCCAGTCTTTGCTTTAATGAAAAGTTTCAAACTGAAAAGTTATTGCCTTTTAGTTGACCTGATGTTTTCCGTCAGGCTGAATCTCAAAATCTTGTTGTCACAGTCTATTCAAGAAACATACTCCATAAGAAATCACAACGTTAGGCCTGGTAGCTTTGTTTATGATGAACTCCTAACCTTAGCCAGTCGTGGAGGCCTAACGAAGGTCCTGCCAGTTTGTTTGGGCGTTAAAATGGCTCCCTCCAGCCCTCCCCAGTAAGACACTAACGAGACGCCGCACACTGACCTCTGCAGCAGCTCAAATTAGATGTAAATTGTGCCTGATTTTTACGGGGGTCCCTAACGCGATCCAGATTCCCTTGCCATCATGGCCAGCGGGTCAACGCCGTGAGAATGTCTCGTTCCCTAACGATATTTGGAGTGGTCGATGAGAGGGGTCATGGGTAATGGTGACCTCACTGGCCTACACTTCACTTCCTTCTAATTAGAGCGCTGGGCCAGATCAAAGGAGCCAACCGCATCGCAGCGGGAGGGCTACCGAAGAAGGAGGAGGGTAGTAAAGTCCAAAAGGAGGAGGAAGAAGACAAGGGAGCAGGAGGAGGGTGAGGTAGAAACCTTTTTTTTTTTCCACCAGTAATAGGGTGCAATGAGGATGGAGGAGAATGTGAGGGTTTTTTTTCATTAGTCCTTAAGGTCAGCAGGGCTCTCAACCTGTGTACAGAGGTATGGACACTCTTCTATAGGTAGCAGGAGTGCCTTAAAGAGTAGACACTAAAAGAAGTAGTGGGGGAGAAATGTATTTTGTGAGAAGTATACTGAGAGGGAGGAGAAAGGGGTTGAGAGGTTAAGCGCAGTGTAAACCATTATTACATAGCTTTTCAGGAGAGCCTTACACCCCATTGCTGTCGGCTGGCCTGCACTGTGTCTGGCCACAGCTGTGACGACGGACCCAGACAGGCAGGAAGAGGAGAATTTAGCACTTCCTCACCCATGGATGTGTGTGGCTAGAGCCCTCAATCAGCTCTGCCTGAACATATGGATTAATTTGAAAAAGGATGTATTCACAGAAAACGTGCACGCACTCACACACTCACCCTAACCCACCCACATACACACACGCACGCACACACACACACAGGCACCAAGTGGTATTAATCTCTTGTGGATGATAGGGGACACACAAGACGTTACACAATAGCAAGTGCCAGATTACATCTGTTTCCATGGTTACTAATGAGTGCACAGGCAGGCTGGATTAGAATATATAATTGAAGTATCCACTTGGGGATGTTTTGTTCCTGGCGTGTAAAAGTGTTAGATGTAAAACACTGGAAAGCAGACCATGTGGTTGTAAAGGTTATGGGAAATCTTGGTATTAAAGCTTTTAATTTAAATTCAAATTCAAATGGAATCACTGCCATGGCCATACTGGTTAAAAGTAAGCAGCGTAAGTATGGACCTTTTGAATGGAGCATTAAAATGTATTTTTATTAACTGAATTAAATGCATGTTTTGTTTTTAATTTTTGCGTGGGTTTGTTATCTGAGAATAGGCTTCTTTTTTCTCATGTATAGCATGTACATTTACCCCTGTCTTTAAGAGTGCATTCACTCTTGTAGTTTAGTCCTGTTGGTCCAGACCAGAGCAGGAAATAATACATTTAGCAACGTTCACCAGCAGAAAGTCCTGTTTGTCTGTCACTTTGGGTTTTCAATACAGGATGGACCAAAGACTCAACGGAACAAATGTGAAAAAGGTCACAACCTGGTTGAATAGAAAAAAAAATGGATGGATGGATGGATGTTTTGGTCCATTTGGCAGTGGTTTGGAAGTGGACTGAGACCAACCTTTCCAATGGTCTTTTTTTTTTTAGGTGCACCAAGGTTTGTGTGGCAGCCACACGTTTACGTGAACACACCACCAGAGTTGGCTTTAATTAAACCAAACATGCCATGGGTGAACGCACCCTAAGGTTGCCAGATTCACCCAGTAGTTTAAAGGAAAATTAGGTACTGTGAATATCTTATGCCATTTTCATGCTGTGAAAATGAAAAATGGAAATGATGATAAACAAAAGAAAAAAATGTGTGGAAACTTGAAAATGCTTGGCTGATTTCATGCCAGATAAAAAGCTTTTCTTGTTTATTTACAATCCTGTTCAATGAAAGCTGATTTCTGCCATTTAAACTCTGGTTTATCACTGAAAAGCAGTACAAATAGGACATGTTAAATAAAGAACAAGAGAATTTTTCTCTGTTTTGCAAAAATCTATTAAAAAAAATTGGATTTGAGGAGCAACTCATTGCAAGACAGCAGGTTACAGAACAACAAGGTCTGAACAGCGTAAACTATATTAAATCCTTTGTTTTCTTGTGAGCTGACTGACACCGGGGATATACTTTAAATGCAGAGCTGACCTTTATCTTTTTGTTCTCATAAGTGTAGTATGAGCGGGAATATTGTGAATTTCATATACTGGCAGCTTCAGCCTGGGAAATTCCCAAGGCCTTTGATGGAGCCAGAATTCCAGGAGCTTCTATTAATATTGGGATAAGGCTGTGTCATCCCTGTCACTCACCTGGATTTATCAGCAGGAAATCTGGAAATGAGACGGCATTCCTTCCCCCTTCAGGAACTCCGACAGGCTGAGAAACGGACAAAGAGGGCCACAGTCACAGATGAAATGTGATTTGACACTGTGCAGACTACTATCTTGCACTTTGTCAGAATGTATGTTTGAAGATATGTTCTGTATACCATCAAATGAGCCATAGAGAGACCTTTCTTGAGTTCTCACAGTTCATCATAGTGTTTAGCTTTTTTTTTTTTTTTTTTTTTTTTTTTTAACAAATGTCAGCCTTTATCTGCCAGCCCTGTATGCCCCTTAAGGTGAACCAGTGAACTATGCACAACCCGCTACTATTGATGTTGACATGCCCACTGACCTACTCTGTCAACAGACACACTTACACACATGCACACTTGTCTATCCCCTTCTCCCCTAACCTGTACTGATATCATTTGTGTTGTCTGATATGTTCTGATCTGTCCTCAGTATGTAACTGCTGCTCTCTGGTTGTAGATGTACCTTTTAAGAGCACAAGACCCCGAGTGGGCTCGCTGACCCTGAGATGGACTTCTCCCCAGGACCCTGAAGTGCTAGAAAGCACTTTTTTTTTCCATTCATGAGGGTGTATGACCAACTCAACTACATAATCATTGACATATAAACACTTACATGGCTAGTTTTTGCAGACACACACACACAAAAGACAAGGAACTTCATTCACAGAATTATATTGTTATTGATGAGCCCATGTGTTTCTTTAATTTGTAAATGACCACTGGAAATATTTAATATCAATAGGAGCCCAATAGTTTGCATCAAGTCTTCACTTGTTGCAATTCGCCAACCATGAGGGAACAGAGGAGAGGACAAAACAGGACTGGTCAACAGGACTAATAAACATCCAGCAGAACAGAACCAGGGAGGACAGACATATACATACAAGAAGAGTATACATGTCATCAAGGAAGCGATCCTTTAACTATAAGCCTTATCAGAAAGAAAAGTGTCAAGCCCAACTTTAAGGTGTCTCCTAGACAAGAGAGGAGCCTGATAACTGAAGGCTCTGCCTCCAGTTCTACTTTTGGAAACTCTAGGAACGACAATAAAGCCTACAGTTTAAGAGCTGAGTGTCCTATTGAAAAGATACAGGGGACAGGAGGAGGGAGATCGATCCTTAAGGGCTTAATATGAGAAGAATAATTTTAAATTCTATCCTGACTTTAATGGGGAACCAATGAAGGTCCATCCATCCATCCATCATCTTCCGCTTGGTTTGTAGTCGGGTCGCAGCGGGCAGTCACCTGAGCAAGGAAACCCAGACCTCCCTCCCCCCAGCAGCCTCCGAAAGAACACTGAGGCGCTCCCAGGCCAGCTGAGAGAGATAATCTCTCCAGCATGTCCCGGGCCTACCTCGTGGTCTTTTTCCAATTGGACATGTCCAAAACACCTCTCCAGGGAGGTGTCTGGGAGACATCCTAACTAGATGTCCGAACCACCTTAGCTGGCTCCTCTCGATGTGAAGGAGCAGCGGCTCTACTCTGAGTTTCTCCCGAATGACTGAACTTCTCACCCTTTCTCTCAGGGAGATGATGTCGTTCTTTCAGTCACTACCCACAGTTCATGACCATAGGTGAGGATTGGGATGAAGATTAACCGGTAAACAGAGAGCCTTGCCTCTTGGCTCAGCTCTCTCTTCCCCACAACGGACCAGTTCAGAATCCGCATCACAGCAGACGCTGCACCAATCTGTCTGTCAATCTCCTCCTCCCTTCCTCGATCACTCGTGAACAAGATTCCGAGATACTTAAACTCCTCCACTTGAGGCAGAACCTCACTAGCAATCCGGAGAAGATATTCGACCCTTTTCCGACTGAGAACCATAGTCTCAGACTTGAAGGTGCTGATTCTCATCCCTGCTGCTTCACATTCGGCTGTGAACCGCTCCAGTGAGAAATTAAGATCCTCACCTCGTGGCGCCAGCAGGAACACGTTGTCTGCAAAAAGGAGAGACGAAATCCTGACGCCACTGAAGTGGAACCCCTCCGCTCCTTGGCTGCTCCTAGAAATCCTGTCCATAAATGTTATGAACAGAATCAGTGACAAAGGGCAGCCCAGACGGAGTCAACTCTCACAGAGAATAAGTCAGACTTACAACCGGCAATGCGGACCAAACTCCCACTCTGTTTGACAGCCCGTAACAACGGGCCCAGCACCCCATACTCCTGGAGTTCCCCCCCCCCCCCCCCCCCCCCCCCCCCCCGAGGGACACGGTCAAATGCCTTCTCCAAGTCCACAAAACACATGTGGACTGGTTGGGGCAAATTCCCATGTTCCCTCAAGGACCCTGGTGAGGGTATAGAGCTGGTCCAGTGTTCCAGGACGGAACCCACATTGTTCCTACCTGGATCTGAGATTCGACGATCGGCCATACTCTCTTCTCCAGCACCCCTGCATAGACCTTACCAGGGAGGCTGAGGAGTATGATTCCCCTGTAATTGGAACACACCCTCTGGGCCCCCTTCTTAAAAAGGGGAACCACCAACCCGGTCTGCCAATCCAGAGGTACTGCCCCCGATTTCCACGCGATGTTGCAAAGACGTGTCAACCAAGACAGTCCTGCAACATCCAGAGCCTTAAGGAACTCAGGGCGGACCTCGTCCACCCCAGGAGCCCTGCCACTGCGTAGCTTCTTTACCACCTTGGTGACCCCAGCTCCAGTAATGGACGAACTCACCCCGGAATCCACAGGCTCAGCATCCTTCATGGAAGACGTGTTGGTAGGATTGAGAAGATCCTCACAGTATTCCTTCCACCGTCGAACAACATCTCCAGTCGAGGTCAGCAGCACCCCATCCCCACTATACAGTGTTGGTGAAGCACTGCTTTCTCCACCTGAGCCATATGAAGGTTTGCCAGAATGTCCGTGGAGCCTATCGAAAGTTTTTTTTCATGGCCTCATCAAACTCCTCCCACACCCAAGTTTTCGCCTCAGAGACCACCAAGGCTGCAGCCAGTATGGCCTGTTGATGCCTGCTTGCTGCTTCCAGAGTCCCACAAGCTAACCAAGCCCGAAAGACCTTCTGCCTGACAGCCTCTCTTACCTGGGGTGTCCACCACCAGGATCAAGGGTTGCTGCCACAGCCGACACCAACGACCTTACGCCCACGCCCATCAAGAGTGTCCTGATGCCATGTGCATTTATGGACATGCTTGTGTGTGAACATGGTGTTTGTTATGGACAAACCGTGACTAACACATAAGTACAACAACAAAACACCACTCTGGTTCAGATCAGAGAGGCTGTTCCTCCCAATCACGCCCCTCTAGGTACTACTGTCATTGCCAACGTGAGCATTGGTGTCCCCCGCAGAATAAGGGAGTCCCCATTAGGGGCACTTTCCAGCACCCCCGCCAAGGATTCTAAGAAGGGTACTCTGAACTGTCATCTGGGGCATGGGCACCGGATGACAGTCAGAGCCCGTTCCCTGAACCGAGGGTGCAGGAAAGCTACCCTCTCATCTACTGAGGAAAGCCCCAATGCACAGGGTTCAAGCTGGGGGCTATAGGCAGGCCCACACCAGCCCAGTCGCCTCTCACCCTGGGGAATGCCAGAGTGGAACAAGGTCCAGCCTCTCTTGAGAAGATTAGTTCCAGAGCCCAGGCTGTGCGTCGAGGTGAACTCGACTATATCTAGCCAGTACCTCTCAACCTCACGCACAAGACTGTGTGCTAATGGCAGAAGTTAAAATAAAGACAGGACTTTCTTAACACCAGACTGCACACACAGTTATTTGTAAATTGTAAATTGAAATTTGTAAATTTTAAATTAATCATTTAGGATCAGTTCATCCATTCTTCTTTATTCTAAATTTCATTTGCTGGATTCTTAAAAATAACACGGAGGCATCTTATATATTTTGTTTAAGCTGTTGAAGAACAGATACCTGGAAACATAACAGCATATTCACTGTGGTGCTGTGCTGCTGCTGTAAAATGCACACCTGTGATGTTTCACAAAGTCACTCAGGCATGACAATATGAATGCAAACACGCAGGCTAACATCCAGCCATCCACACCAGTTCATTATGGAAACAACTGCTGGGGTAATCAATTGGCTAAATTATAGACCAATAACTGAGGCCTTATTGTTTGAAAGGGAACACAGCAGCCTTCATCTCCTCTGTCCAGCCAGAGTGCATCATTCTGGGCTTGACCCCTTGCACCCACTGAGCTTCTCCTCTCTCTTCCCCACCCTTAATACCTTCCTGTTTCCATTAACAGGCTGTGGAGGTCACGCTGTGCAAAGGTCAGGGTTTAAGGGTCGCACTGACACTCGGGTAGGGGCCAAAAATAGGTGGCGTGTGATTTTAACCATGGAAGAGCTGGGAGCTATAGTCCAGCAGTGTGGTGAGTTATGTCTCCACATCATTAACCTTTGCAAAGAGTGAAGCATGCGCTCCAAAACACCCACGTGTATACTTTAGAGTATGTGCTACTGGTTATTGACTAAACAACTGTGTAGCTGCTCCTTGACCCAAATACCAACTTCATTGTTTAGAACACAAAAGGAAACTAACTTGCAGAAAACAGTTCTTTAAACTAGCCCACAGGAATCCAGTGATAATAGCTGGATGGAAAGGTGGCCAGGTTGTTAAAAGGCTGGTAAAATCCTTGAGGTTGGCTTTAGCTGGGTTCTGGCACTCCATACGAGGGCTTGTGACGGATGTTTGCTGGCACAGACGCAGACAGCAGCCACGGTACTAACACTGCAATGTAAATCAAAGCTGCTCTGTAAGCACTGCAGCATTAATCCATCACATCCACGCTAACACAGTCTGCAGGAGCTGAATGGACCTGCATCGTGTCTCGCATTCCCAAACAGTCTCTCACCTGCACTGCTGTGGCAACGTGGATGTTTTGGTATACCGGAAATCTTCGTGTTTCTCTGTCAGGATGGTGGCTTTGAGAGATGACTCATTCCAAGGAGCTGCAACATGAGAACACTTCTTAAGGTTCTGGTCCAAAGGACAAGGTGTTTTAACTCATTAACTGACACACAAAAGATAAATGGTGCGCCGTTTTGTAAGTGTGTGCAGGTATCTGCACTTGGAAGCTAAGTGGAGATAGTTTATGTAATGGTTATGCGTGCTTAACATCTACTGCATCTTCCCGGGGAGTATGTTTAGAAGTTCTTATCTGCATTTAAACAGAAAACCCTGTAGATAAAAGAGCATTCGTAAGAAAAAAGAGTGTGAAATACACAATCTTGATAATCTAGCAGACAGGGTTTTTTATTTTTGCTTTTTTTTGTATGATTCATAATTCTGTTAATGCATACATATACAACACAAGGCTTTTTTAATCATTCCTCTTGTTTTAGTCTCTCACACATTTGCTACCACAAGGTAGTGAGGGTAAAATGTGTTTGACATTTCTTTTAAAAGGAAGAAAAATGATCATAAATCACACCTGTGTGAGGCTGTCTTCCTCTTTCAGAGAATGTGTAGTTTTGGAGCTGCCCCTACCTATCTGCTGTCATAAAGATTTGAGCCTTCCTGACCCGGAAAGGGAGGCCTGTAATAAGAACCATCAAATCATGTGATTGATTACTCAGCTCCTCTAAGAGGAGAGAGTGCAACAGGCTGGATGGGCCAGTGCTTGCCATCGTCAGGGATGGTATGTGGGCGTGCGTGAGAAAAAAAAAAGTGAAGAAGAGATGGAGGGCGTGAAAGAGGTAGACAGACTTGTTTAATAAGGGGGAAGGGTAGGTGGGGGTGTGCACATTTTTTTTCTCAAGAGCAAGATTACTGATGGAAAGAGAGGCTTAGAGGAGAAAAAAAAAAAAAAAAAAAAAAAAGGAGAGTGAAGACGCTGAGGAAGAGAGGGTCGGACGAGTGGGAAATAAGAGGGATCAGCCCCAGAGGCCCCATTAACCTGCAGCCAGGTGTAAATCACACTGAGGGCTGCTAGCCTGCAGGAGGACCACGTTTGTTCCTCTGATCAACTGATTGCTGTGTTGTTACTCAACAGCTTTGTCTCAAGGGCTGTTAAATGTGAGCAAGGTGACATCAATGTGATGGATGCTCTGCAAGCACAATGAGCAGAGACGGGAAGGGAGTGGTGGAGCTGAGCCATTGTTCATCTTCCATTTTGCATACCTGATGTCATATTTAAGTCTTTACTGCTCAGTTTGTTAGCGTTTAAAGACTAGCCATGTCACATATATCTGTGAGTGGGTGTAAGCACATACTGTTGAGTGGACTAGACTTCCTTTTGTTTGTGTTTGAACAAGACTCTCTCTCTCTTTTTTTTTTTTTTAACTGAAAATGTACTACTTTCCTAAACTGCAAAGAATATCCTGGTGTTATAATCCCTTCTAACCCGATTAGTTTCATGCATAAACTCTGTCCTGTGGGTGTTGAGGGACGAGGAAACACATCACAAACTCTCTGCAAGACCTCATTGCACCTGGAGTTTCTTACTTCCATGCGTCACACTCGACTGATCGGAAGTCTGATCTCTGTGTGATAATGATCGTGCATCTCTGGGATCGGGGTTTAACAGGCGCAAGGACAGAGATACATATAGAGTGAACAGATGATAGAGCCTGATACTGTGAGAAAGCAGTTACGGTGGGTATGCATGTAGTTTTAGCCAGTGGGTAGTATGGAGGGCTTGTGCTTTGATGGGTAAGGTGACAGAAAGATGATGGGGGTGGATCAGAGACCAAAGCTGTTTTTTTTTTTCTTCTTTAGGTTAGAAGAGCTGATTGATTAACAGCTGGAAGGCTGCGGGGAAAAACCTGGTATGAATGTCCTGTAGTTTTCCCACGTGTTGCCTGAAACTAGATTATTTGATCTCTTTTGTCAGCCTGATTACAGGGTACATATCCTGGAATGTAATGTCGGCATTTCTATGCATTTTTCAGTTTTTTTTGAGTGACAATGCAAAGAACTGTTTTCAATAACCTTAAGTCTACAGTGTAGAAGTCAAACGTTCTTTGCAACTCACGTCAGCTGCTTTCTACCCTGAGGATAAGCATGCATCACAAAGGTGCATCGTAAAACTTTTTATGCATAAGAAAAAACCTAAAGGAACAATAGAGTTTTTGTGAACAACTTGCGAAGCAGCAGGGGTGAGAGGCGAAAAGGAGAAGGGGTGGATCGAGCAGAAGTTGTTGTGCAAGTTAAGATGGAATGCAAAGTGTTTGAAAAGACATTAGATAAAGCTGGCAGAACATTCTCTGTGCTTGGCTGTGAAGCGTTGCTGTGAACGCCAAGCCTCGTTCCTCCGGCAGGGCCCAGTACTACAACTGAACAGACCGTGCCATAACACACAGAGACACACATGCACGCACATTCCCCAAGGGGCTGTTAACAGGCTGCATAGCAAGATGGAGTCTGGGGAATTTAGTCACTGTGTGAAATTGGTTTCATTAGTTTGCGGGTAATGGATTATATAAAACAGTTGCACAAGGCTTGTGACAACTCAATTACTCATTTTTTATTCCATGTTATCAGAAATCTGTCAGATGAGAGAATATACCAGTTAATGTTAAGTATACACGTGTAAATCAAAAATTGAATATCAACAAGTATACAAGGCATTTTCTTTTTTTTTTAAGACAGGTAAATGTAAAGTTTGCAATTTGCATTCACACTGCAGATGACCAGACAACAGTACTGCTTGTCAACAGTATGATTTTGCTGGTGAAAGACATCTACTGTATCTGCCAACACATCCTCCCTCCCAGCCCATCAAACACTGCCACTTGTTCAGGTGCCTTTTGTGTCACATTTTAGATAGTTAAGAGTAGGTTTTCAACATAGTAACCTACATTTTCTTCTAGCTGGGTGGGGACTTGAAACTGACAGGCTCTCACAGAAACAGACGAAATGAGCTTTTGTCTAATGTCATAAACATTCGTGGAGTCATAATCTCTCACAAACGTTTTGCAGGGCTTCCAGGGTGACGAGTCCCAATTGATAGCACCGCTTCAGCGAAGGTGTTTGACGTGGTTAAAACGGCTTCCATCTTTCAAACTCTTAACTTTGTGTGTCATCATACTAACTCACATGAGTAACTCACATGAGTAATAGACGTGTGCTAGCCAAGCGTACAACAGATGCTAACAGCGTTAGTTTGGTAATATGTGAAAGACTATGCTGAGCACCGCTCAGTGAAAAACAACAATCCATTAAGTTTCGGCACATCAGCACTCAGGTTACAGATCCCTCATTGTCTATTATAAGTTGTACTTCACTGTAAGTGCTGTAATCTCCCTGTAGTCTGGGAATTAGTGCACAGTTTAGCTGTTAGTCTAGGAAGGAAGAGGAGAGCTGAAAACATTATAACTGTGTATAAACCAGGTCTTATTTACCATCCTGAGACACTGAACATGGTGTATAAGATTTAGATTTGTCATTATTTATATTAACTATATGAACTGTTAGATTAGTAGTTATTAGTTGGCATGAAAATAAACAGAAAAAGAACTAAATTATGTTTTATTTGAGTGTCAATTGTAATAAATCAGTATATAATGTTTATTTAAAAAAAAACCTCTTTAATTTGGAGAAACTATTAATTGAATAAAAATTATAAATAAGGACAAATTTGTCACAGGGTGATAAGATTAAACATTTGAATGACTTGACAGCTAACAGAACGCACTTATTGACAATCTTTAAAACATGTTCAAAGACATGAAGTAGTTCCATCTGCACCAAGTTTCATCCACATTTTCTCTGTTGCTGCAGTGATAAACCATGAGTGACAACACCAGCGGAGAACATTTTACTGCCGTCTCAGGGCATCTTTTTTTTCAGACGTCGAGGGGCCTCTATTGATGTCTACAGTATCAGACTGAAAAATGTCACTTAAATGAAAAGAGCAATGGAACGGAAAAAGTACTTTTCAGTGCACATTTTTGCAGCTGTGCGCTTTCAGATGGTTTACACTGATGTTATTAAACGTATGAATGAGGGGTAGGAAATCTAGCTTTAATACAGGCACAGCAGTGTGCGATGTAACTGTGACGGCAGTTGAACTGTGCACCTTATTTCACTTCTGTTTTTCAGCTAACAGAATTTCAAGTATTCAGAATTAAGTATTCAGGTCATAGCAATCTTTGCGACATCACATTAAAGAGAATGGCACAGTTAAGAGGTGGCAAGGTAAAAGAAATGACAGTCACGTAAAAATGATTTTGTATTTTGGTGACCCTCTGAGCAGACACACAGGGACCAGTGATGCATGTTAAACTCACCATCCACACATGGAGACTGGACCACAGAATGTCCCGACACAGCGTTTTTCATTTTCCATGCATTGGGGAGAGAAAGCACAGAGGCTGACAAGGGCAATCACAAACACACACACACACACACACACGCACACACACGCATACACAGTTGCACTTAGGCCCTGGAAATCTGCTGACATGTCTGCGTCGAGCAGGCGGCACTCAGTCTGTGGTGCTACCGAGCACTTCAGCTGGGACAATGACAGCAATGACACTCCTCACCCAAGGGTGAGCAGAGGACAGGACCAGACTTACAAGCAATAATTCATAGATGCAACGTGTAGGAAAATATAATTTCAATGTACTTTACAGAGCAGTGCTCTTAGGAGATAGCAATATCTACACATGGCTGCAAAGCACTTAGACATTTCGACCCAGCATATTGTCTGTCTGCATATGTTTCACTTTTTTATTCTCTTGCGGTATATTGCATATTTTAAAGTTTTCAGTTGCAGTATGCTTATATATTCTACATGGACTGTTCTTTTGCTGACACACCTTCAGACCTTCCAGACTGGAAGTCAGACGTTGGCTTTGTTGCAGTGGAATTGTTTGGTTTGAGAAGGGAAAAGTGGGTCAACATGAAACACCCTGGGGAAGCTGAGGATGGGCTACATGGGCACGTGTTTGTGCGCGGTAGAGTTGTTGCCGGGTTGGAAGGAGAGAGGAGATGTAAGTAGAGTAAAGACAAAAACTCATGCAGTCTGCCCACTCCAACTGTTTTTTTTTTTTAATTTTTTTTATGTAACTTGGGTGTTTTTTAAAGCCTGATTTTTGAGTATATACTTCTAAAATTAACATCCTTCATAGATGTAGTTTTACTGTATTTTATACCGTATTGTACTGTAACATACAATGGTCCTGAGATGCAAAGGGTTAGAGAGTGAACAATAAAATTCCAGAATGCTCACCAGCAAAATGTAAAATAAATAATCCATCCATCCATCCATCCATCCATCCATCCATCCATCCATTCAATATGGATATGAATTTCATATTGACAGTGAATGCCAGTTGTCCCTTCATAAAAGTTTTTGATATTCTTTACTTCAAATACAATTTGATATGTTATAAACAAGTGTACAAGTTCAGATTCTAAGCAGATGTGACAAAAAAACAAAACAAAACAAAACACTACTGCAAAGAAGACCAAAAAGGAAGTGAGGGTGAGAGGTGCAGACAGGAAGGCGTAATGAAATAGTAATGAGAGGAGATGGTGATGGGAAGGCCACTACTGAGCATCACCCTCTTTACTCTCCTCCTCCTCACCCCCTGCTGTGATAATGTCCCGCCCTGTCTGTTCTTATCCATCCTGTCTTCCTCTATCTGCCTGTCTCCACCCTCCTGTTCTCCGAGTTTGTCTCTGGTTTGGCTTCCTCTGTTTCTGTCATCGACAGCAGGAGAGAAGCAGCCAGGAGGGTGAGAGACACTGAGAGGAGTGTGTTATAGAAGGAACACTTTCTTCTACTTGCTCGTATAGAGCCATCAGTGTCCCCGTTAAGCCCTGCCATTCGCTCTGTCGTCTGTCCTCCTCACCCTCTGTCTAGTTATCTAAGTGTTTATTCATCCTGGCTTTGTTTCCTCTCTCCTCATTTTCAGTGAGAGACTCAAGGAGTGGAGTGTGTTTCGGTGCATTCACATGAGGACAGTGGGAGCGGCTGGAAATGAAAAGGCATTTCAGGGGTGGAGGGAAGGTGGGGGAGGCACCTCCTGCTTCATGCACACCAGTGGGAGGGCATGATGGCTTCCGTGCCAGTGAGAGGTGGCGCAGAAATGGAAAGAGGGGCCTCTATGGACTGTGCCCCTGCTGATTGAGATGTACCCCACGCAGGCAAACCCTGCGTCAGTGTGAATCTGCTGTGAAAATACCCTGCTTTAGTGTCCGTGGCGCGCCAGTCTGTGTCAAGAGCCTGCTGTGAGGCAGGGCATTGGGGGAGGACGTGGTGGGGGTGATCTTGACATGCGGCTGGAAAGAGTCTAAAGGATCCTGCGGATGGGGTGTGGGTCATAGTTGGTGAGAGAGGCGGGTACAGCATCGAGACGGGGTACCTCTCGGTGCCAGGGTTGTCTAGGTTACCAGCAAACAGAAGACTCGTGAACTTCTCTCGCTGGCCTTTTTTTTGTTTCCCCCCTAAAGTGTGTGTTGTTTTTCTGTGTGATGCTGTCTGCTTCATCCTCTAAGGGGATGCTTCCATCCCCGCCGCTCTGGTGTCTTCACTCACCCTTTGATGATTGACACTCATTTACACATTTTAAAACACACATGGAAACTTAAGTGAAATACAGATTTGGTCTTTGCACCACTTCTCTTTGATGCTTTAGGACACAGACACACAGATTACGCTCATAGATGAATTTACTCAGTAATATCTACCAAGTGGTTCTACTCAGTAGCTTTTATGATGTCCTAATCACAAGAGTTTGAGAAATTATGGCCAAGCGGACAGATTGATTGTATGTGCAGTGAGGTGCAGTGTGTGAGTGATTATGTGGGTCTGGTTTGTATTAGGTCTGTGTCAGGGGATATAAGGCACTTACTGTACTGTGAGCTACTGCAGTGTTCTGTTATCCATTTGGGTGAATCAGCACTGATGACTGAATCATACAGAGAGACGGGGGAAACCCTCTGATAACTGTTGCTCTTCCCTGATCAAACAAACCACCAGCAGCGACCTATGTCATGCCTTCTCTCAATCTATTATCTTACTTTTCTTCTGATCTCTTTTTTTTCCATCTCTTTTTCTGCCTCTCTGCTCTTATGTTCACCTCCCACAGCTTGTGGGTCCCCTGTCTTTCTCGTCTTTTCCCTTCCAGTTACTTCCTCACTCCTTATTTAATTGCCATCTGCCACTTGCAATCAGCGTTAGTTCAGATGCCTGCAATTTTCTGTATCATCTGCAGTGGAGAGGAGATGATGAGAGAGGACACGATCTGTGATTCATCAGGAGGTGAAGAGAAAGAGGAAGCATTTGATTCATTGTCTTTAAATGTAGTTGGAATGATTCAAGAGGGGTTTAAGGTGGAAATATTATACCTGTGCAAAGATCTAGAGAGACGCAAGGAGAGATGAGTGGGATCAAAGGAGGTCTGGAGGTAGAGGAGGGCAGACAATCATCCTAAAACAGATAATTGGCCAGTGTGGGGTTTGTAATGGACCTGTCAAAGGGCTCCCTTTTCACAGCACAAAGGCATTTGTGTAGGTTTGTGTGTGTGTGTGTGTGTGTGTGTGAACATGCTACAAGTATAAGGTTGACATCAAGGACTCTTGATGCCTGTGGAGCATATTAAGATAAAAACAGGCATATGAGAAGGGTTTCAGATGGACAGAAGAGCAAAGTTTGTAACTGATGCCTTGCACATCATCAACAATGTACAGTGTCTTCATAAATTGTGCTGCGTCTGTCATAAAGGCAGCAGAAAAAAATGTGACACAAGTGACAATAAACTCAACTCAGCTGAAAAATGCTTTGTATCACTGCAATGATTGTAGAAAAACAACTGTAGCTGCTCATCAGTCTTCTCAGTTTTGTGACCATTTCCAAACAGTTTGGTGACGTGCGGTTTGGTGGTTTTTCATTCTGTTGTCAAAAATCAAGGCTGTCTTAATGCAACAATCTGATTTTGATCACTTTTTAGTGTAAGTTTAAGAATTTTTTTTTGTGTGTGTAACTTCTTTAGTAGGTTTACTTACAATTTGTGGATCAGACTCACTCGTGTTGAATCAGCATTGACTTTCAGCTTCTGCATTTCTGCAAATCCAGTGGCATACTGGGCCTTATTCATAACCAAAGGACTACATCTGCCTTGCTAGTATGATCCAGACCAGGAAATGAGGAATGAGTTTTGATCAATCCCCATTCACTCCCATGTTAAAATGTCCAACTTTCAAGAAGAGATAAACATATTTAAATCAGTTTTGGTCTGCATAATTAGATTTGACATCCATGACAACTGCATGTGGGGTGATTTATCTTAACATGAGGTAAAATTATATAAAGCAACAAATAATTAAGGGGTGTTTTGATTAATGCTGGCTGCTTAGTTTAGCACTGTCTTGACCTCTGAGCTGTGCACGTAACAGTGTAAAGACATTCTTAAAGAGAATTTATTTTGACCGCTGCGACTTGATGTGGGTTGGCCAGGAATGGTCTGAGGACAAAGCAATGCAGAGGGCAACTTGTTAGCACAGTTAGCACAAGTTGCTAACTGTGCCTTGGCTAAACAATCACAGCTTGCAATCCTCCCAAGGCTTCATCAAAGCTGGGTCCTGGCTCCTCCAGCAAGTCACCCTTTCAGATTGATTAACTTTGCCTGGACCCTAGACCCAGCTGAGACAAAGCCATGCTGACTGTAAAGTGCTAATATGTACTTCTCTGTATCTGTTGATACGCAGACCTGCAGAGCCCTCTCCAACCACTCTCTTCCGGATGACAGAGACCTCCCCAATTTTTTAACTATCTGTTGAAAACAACAGAGACCGTACGGAGAGTTGCAGGCCTCTGATTGGTCCGCTAGCTACATAATACCCAGACTCACTATTCATGTTTCCTAACGTAACAACAAAACCACCATATTTAATGTTTAATATTTAATATCTGAAATGCATCTCTTCTCATCTGTTCCACCCATTCGTCTTTTCACTCGCAGACACTACTTGTTTAAAATGTTTTTTCGGATTGACAGATTTGCATCAGAATGAGAGTAAGATAACGTTAGTTTGCACCATAGGTTAGCATGAGCTTAGCCAAGCTAAAATAGCTAACCTGTGGTAACTGAACTAAAGTGGGCGTATTCTAGTCGGCATACTAACACTGATTAAAAAAAAAGTGCATGGTGCTTTAATTTAAAAGGACTCTGGAAACGTATAAAGTGTTAGCTTTAGCTCAGTAAGTTGAGGACAGTAGCAACAGGTTTGTTTCCTTTATGGATATTGTTGTTTTTTTTCTGCAAATTCTGGTCATGTACAGTATGAGCTAGTGGAGAAAATGATTTGAAAACAAACTGCCATTGAAAAAAAGCATTTACGTTTTCACCAATTTTGAATATTTTTATCCAGTGTAAAGAAGAAAAGTCACATCTGAAAAAAAAGTAGAAATGGAAAGAGTTGAACAAATGTTGGTGTGATGAAGTAACATTTTCATATGTTTAGCATTAGTGTTGAAATAATGACTCATGAATCTGAGTCAGTTTTAGCAGTTCAGAGGTACAATGGAGATTGAGGGAGACAAAAAGTGATGGAAAGGAGAAGGAGATTGACGGTCTTAATCCCTCCACGGTGGCCTGGCTTTCCTTCAACTCAACAGGTCCCATAATTACCCCCTCTCTCCTGGCAGCTCACACTCACAGCTCTAGCAGCAGGGAACTGGCTAATACTCTTCATCCTCATCACACACACATACGCTGATCTTGGATCTGTCTTGAGATGGCGACACGCAGCAAGAGGACAGACAAAGTTGACAGTGTTGTCCCTGTGACACTTGCCCAAAATCCATCAGAAAGTCATTCTGCTGGCAGAGTGTGTAATCCGGTCTCTGTCCGAGTGGCTGTCTCCTCCTGTCTGTCGATCACTCGCTGCCTCTGTGTGCAGCTCACCTAATTAACACAGCCACACAGCCAAGAGTGTGTTTGGCAGGAGACACATAACAGTTGTGCCACTTGTATGACAGATGCGTGTGCGAGAACAGTGTTTTAATAATGCATGCTTGCTTCCAACACCCAATAAATTCAGAATTATCTTACAGATGGTGTTACAGGTAGGTAACAAGCAGTTTAGCCCTTTTAGGATGTTATCAAACATGCCTCATTCTCAGGAGGCTGTCTGATACTTCCCAAATTAATACTGGAGTTTACCATAAACCTCAGATATGCCACATGGTTTTTAGAGACCCGTCTTCTTCAATAAGAGGAAGAATGAGTGCTGAAACACAGAGAGTGCATCTTACAATCAGCAAGTCCGTCTGTGATTACATTAAAAGGGAGAAACTCTCAGGTAACCTGATCCACAGATGAGGTGCGGCAACTTTTCAAAAAAGCTTTGAACGGAATGGTAGTGAGGAACCTAGAAAACATGTGTGTAGGTGTACCTGAAGGGCACGTTGGTCACGTGGCTCCCATCAAATACTAGCATATTTATCCTTTTACATTTTTTTTTATTTTAAAAACTAAATTCTTTTGCATCAGTGCATCAATTCTTAAGTAAATAGGCCGACTTAGTCGAAGTATGAATGACTTGTATTTGACTATTGACTATTGTTTTCTGATGTTTAACACTTTTTTCATGGATGGGAATCACAAGGAACAGCTTTAAATAAAGAATGAAACCCTTGATATTTACAGGCAGCCATGGACCATTCTGGGAAATCTTCCACAGGCCATACTTTGCTCATTATACTTTGATAACACCATAGATTTTTTTCTTTTTTTTTTTTTTTTTTTTTTTTTAAGTAGGTCAGACTAACAATTGCTACCAGTGTTGCTAGAAATCTAAATGAAAAAAACATTTGTCTGGTTGGAGTTTACTCCAACCAGACAAATGTTCCTTTAGCTCATCTTTTACAATGAAAAACTAACACCAAGCTATATAATTCATAACATATGTTTAAATTAAGTATTTTAATGTAATGATAGATATGTCATTACACTTAAAGTCAAGTTTAACTTCTCATTATGTCTGATTACAGTGATATAATACTTTTGAAGTACATTTAACACAAATGCCAAGCGATGGAATATTTCCTGAACTACACAGGGAGTTTTCATGTTCACTGAGCTGAACATAAAGAGTAAGTCTGGGCATTAATAATAGATTGCCATTGTCTGGGTCTTGATAGCTGGCACATAGCTTTTAAACAGTATGTGATGCTGAATCAATAAAGAACAGTGAGTACTTTGGCCTTGGTAGCCTCAGGAATGTAGATGTTTCAGAGGTCATAACTGAATTCCTGCACCACAGTCTTTATATTTTGTCTGTCTCAGACTGTGTTTATCTATTTTTGTACAGTTGCAGCATTAACCAAGTACACATTGTCTGTGATGCTGCATGTTTTTTACATTTGCACCTACGTACTACAGTATGTGTTCTGCTGTAGCCATCCTCCCACACACAGAATATGACAAATAAACTCAGAAATATCATTTAAAATCAGGAAAAAAGGGATGAAAATAAAACCCCAACTTTGAAAAAGTTGGGATGCTGTGTAAAATGTAAATAAAATCAGAATGCAATAATTGGCAAATCTAATAAATCTGTATTTCATTCCCAACAGAACATAAAGAACCTATCAGTGTGATGACATTTTACCATTTCATGTAAAATATTAGCTCATTATGACTTTGATGGCAGCAATAAAGTTACATTTGACTTCAAATGCAAAAATCAAAATAAGCATCATGTTAAACTGAGTCAACCTATTTTAATTGGAAAAGTCTCTGTTCTGGCTTCATTTCCAGCAGTCCAGTTGGCAACATAAACAGCTGTTCTTCGTTATTTAGGGAGGGCAAAAATTAAGCAAGAGTTGATGTTAGAAAAAAATAGTTTTTCAGTATAAACTCCAAAATGGAATTGATCTCATGTTCAGCTCTTATTGGTTCACAGAGGTCTGTCACAAAAACATTGACCTTTCAGCTCTATTTAGCCTTTGATAAGCTGTTTTGTCTTATTTTGACTAAGGTTTCTTAAAAATAAAACTGAATCATGGCTTTACCAATAACTATTTTGTGCTTCATTGGAACTGGGCTTGCATTTTCATCAGATCCAACAACTGTAGCTAAAATGGAGTCAATTCTTTCGAAGTCTGATAAAGTACAAATATGTGACATTATAGATAGATCCCAGACCTCCGCAGTACAATGAAAGCAGAGAAATACTTGATCATCCTGTCGCTCACAAAGGCAGTTAGAGAGAGAAAATGTTCTCTTTCACATCAGCTTTTTCAGATAATCAACTCTGATTTGGCTAGGATTTGTGTTCAGCTAAAGTTAAGTGGTGTTGTTAATTTAATTTTGATTAAGATGTGAATACTCAATATGCGTTCATTTCAAGCGAAGTATTTCAAAGGCAATTTGAAAGTCGCATATTCGTGTCTAAGTTTGGTTTTGACGTTGTTATGTAACATCTTATTTGCATATGAAGGCCAATAGCTGAGTCCTTTTGACGAGTGAAGCAAATGGTCAAATCATCTCTCAAATGAAGGCTGGGGAACAGTTAGGGGTTAAGTTGAGTGTGTTTATGCATACTTGAATGTATACCTATTTCAATTCAAAAATTCAATTTTGATATTTGACCTTATTGATTGTATTACATTCTGGGAAAATGCTGCTGATGTTGTAATCTCCCATGCTCATTTGTTTTTAATGTCAAACATGGTCATAAAAAAAGAAAAATTGTCACGATCCAGCGGAGCTTTCACATCCTCATCATAATTATTCTGTAACTTAGTTACTTCTGGATAAGATAACCATCCTTAGTTACGCAGCCAGCCTTCCCCTCCCTTGTCCCACCCACCTCAACCAACCATGACCCCCCCCATGAGGGTCATACAATGACTGTCATGCATATCATTATTGGTGAGGGCCCTCCTTCCCCTATGGGGGTCCGCTCATTGACCTTCTGACAAAAGGATGAAAGTGTCCCGTCCGGGGGAGGGGGCTGGCCGGACTGAGGTTGGGGTGAAGAACCCTGCGTCCTCGTCCGGGTCGGGATAAGACTCAGCAGGGCTTTCTTCACGCTAATAGGCACGACCCCTGAACCCCACACAAAGAGCATCACTTCAGGAGCCATGGGCACTCAGTGTGGGAGAGCAAGGAGGAACCAATAAGAGCAGGCTGGGGGCTGTAGGTGCTTTAGAGGGAGTAGAAATACTGACTTTACAGACGACAGAAACAAGACAGAGAAATGGAAGATAAGGGAAAGACTGTTTTTGTTTCGGGGGAAAGCCTTGTTGCAAAAGTTCAAAGGGGCTTCTCTTTTAGTGCAAGGGTCTTCTTTTTCTGCTTTTCTTCTCTCATTCTTCCTGCCTGTTGATGCGTGGAGGAAGTGTCTTTAGTTGGGTTGTTTTTATTCATGTGAATAAGAAAAAGACTTGACAATGCCAGTGTTTTAGGTATCAGAACATTAAAAAAAAGCAAACAAAACAAAACATGTGATATACACCATAACAGCAACACATGTTATAATACACAGTCTGATTATTTTTTTTTTTTGAACATTTTCCAAACTCTAAACTGGATCATTTGGACACCTTGATTTATTTTATTTTATTTTTTTTTCTTTTCAGCCATTCTCTGTTAGATCTGCTGAAGTACTTGGGATTGTGAGATGTCAGCAGTGAAATGTTATAACCCCATGTAAGGCAGTGGGTCTCTTAAAGGTGGGGTGGGTAGGAGGGGGTTATTCACCCCTTGCAAACATGTCAATAAACTGTTATGACTTTGGAAAGTACAAGTAAATCCATATCAATACAGACTGATATATTGACTCACTGTATCAGTTATTACAGCTGCTGTAGCAAAGCTAAGGTTAATTCAATCTCATTCTTTTCATCCATCCATTCATTATCTACCGCTTATCTGGATTCAGGTTATGGAGGCAGTAACCTAAGCATGGAAGAACACATCTCCTCCTCCCTAGCCACCTCGTCTAGCCCTTATATACTTGGAATACCGAGGCATTCCCAGGCCCGCTGAGAAATTATACGATCTCTGCAGTACGTCCTGGGTCTGCTGTGGGGCCTTGTCCCAGTTGGATACGTCAAAAACACTGTCCCAGAGAGGTGTCCCGGAGGCATCCTCACCAGGTGCCCAAACCACCTCACCTGGCTCTTTTTGATGTGGAGGAGAAGTGACTCTACTGTGAGTCTCTCCTAAACTAACAGATCTTCTTACCCCATTTCAGAGGGACTTCAGCTACCCTGTGGAGGAAACTTCACTTCTGCTGTTTGAACCCACAACGTCTTTCTTTCGGTCCCTACCACAGTTTGTGACCATAGGTGGGACAAAAATAAACAGGGAGCCTTGCCTACAAAGTTCTGCATTGCCGCAAATATCGCATCCGTTATTCCCTCACTCATTCCAAACTTTACCACGTCATTTGAAAAAAGCTGAGATGAAATCCTCAAAACACCAAACTAGACACTTTCTGCCACTTGGCTGCACCTCTAAATTCTTTCCATAAAAGTTTGGTTTACGTTCATTTCCACGTGAACACGTAAAGATGAAATACAGTACTGTGGATTGGTTAGCAGCAAGTTAATATGATTAAATAAAAACAATAGCAGCTGAATGGGTTACATTAAAATTAGGGCTGGGCAACGATTAAAATTTTTAATAGCGATTAATCGCATGATTTCCCTGATTAATCGCGATTAATCTCATTGTATACTTAAAATCAAATAATGAATTCAAAAGTAGTGTAAAATGCACTTTTATTGAAATGTTCTGCTACCATATGAACTAAAGTGTCATAACATTTGTTGTTCAAACACTTTTAACATCGGCACTTGTCAGTAACACATATTTAGTGTAAATCTCATCTTGAAAAATGTAAAATAAAATAAAGCTTATTGCCACTGCCAGGGCATTAATGTCATCCTGTTTTTATAAAAAAAAAAAAAAAAAAATTCAACAAACAAATCCAACAAAATGATTGTGGCTCAGCACAATCAGAACATTAAAACGGGCAATTTCTGAGGTAACAGCAGAAACCTTCAACGGGGAGTTCAACTTGGCAGTGGTTAAAAATAACCTTGTTTCTGTTGAATCCTCCGTCTAGGAGAACTTTCAAATGAAAAAAAATTAAAAAGTGACATTTTATTACGTTTTTTTTTTTTTAATCTACACACACAAAAAAAGAAAAATAAATGCCTGTTTTTTTTTTTTATATTTCAATTTTAGACTTGGATCAAAAATACGAAATTAAAAAACGGGCCACAGGACTGAATTTGTTTTATAATCGAGGACTAGACTTACTGTTGTCATTACATATCTGTGCCACTAGATGGAGCCGCACTGAAGTAACCAGCTAGAGAACAGCAGGACAGTGAACACATGGAGCAGATCTGACGTAACATGGAGGAATGACACGAAAGTTTTGTTGCAGTCCAGAATTTTATTTTTTTCAGACAGAATTGTTAATATTGCTACCTGAACTGTAAAGTACATGGATTTTTACCATTCTCTATGTCTGTTTTAGCTTTTCCTTGTTTACCTGCAAATTCTCTTCCGGTTCCGCAGCAGCTAGTAACAGACTTTTCAAAACAAAAGCATGTGAGCAACATGCGTTAACACGCAATAAAATAAATGTTGGCGTTAATAAATTAATGCTTTAACGCGATAATAACCCGTTAACTTGCCCAGCCCTAATAAAAATTAACATTTTAAATTAGTCATTACAGTTATGGTATATCCATGGGGCCTGTTGCATAGAAAATATTGCAAGCATTACCAGTAGAATCTGCAAGAACAAGCTGCAGTGTCCAGTGTTGACAGTGCAGTTAGGCCAAGAGGTTTATGGGTAATCAGTCTGTTGTGCAGTCTGGTGGTTTTAATCCAGATGCTGTGTAGCCTTCTGCCTCATGAGAGAGGGACAAGCAGGTGATGTGCAGGATGTGTGGCAACCCTCATGATGCACTATACTTATTTGATGTGGCTGCTGCTGTAAATGATACAGATGTTATCTGCCGATCATTCTCTGGGCATATTTAACCGCTCGTTGCAGAGCCTTCCTGTCTGTGTAGGAAATGTAGGAGGTCAGGATGCTTTTTACTGCACATCTGTAGAAGGTCAGGACAGGCGGGGCTAGTTCAGCCTGCTTTATCCTTCACAGAAAGCAAAGGAGTTGGTGTAGTTTTTTTTTGACGATGCTGGTGGTGTCATGGTTGCATGTGTTTATTGATCTCATTATAAGATAAATGTTGTATTACCAGTGTAACTATGGATGCTGATGTAATGTTAGCAATTCTCTAAACCATAGGCCCTAGTGCTCAAGTTAATTAACTGATAATTTATTTAGTGTTAATGTTGGCTAAAATCTCAATTATCAATTCCTTTCCTATAAATGATTGATACTTTTCAGGAGTCAATATACTGTACAACAAAGGAATTACGTTGCAGTTTTTGTCTGATCTATCACCTGTCACTGAACAGTTACATCACTGCAGAGCTCCTTTCTACAGTGTGGATCATGATGAAAACCCATGAAGGTACATATCCTTTAGGGAGCTCCCCAGTCCCCAAAAGCCCTGGTCCAAATGTACCTATTATGAACACAGAAAAAAAAGTCGCCATTACTGCTTTATGAATGAACTAATAGACTTTGTGTGTATATGTTTGTGTGGATGAGAGAGAGAAAAAAGAGAAGGAAGGTCCACTTTTGGTTCTGGTATAATCCATCCACAAAGCCTCTGCCTTTCTTCTCCCTTCCCCTCCCACTCCACCTTTAACCTTCAGTGAAACAGGTTCCCAACAAAGCTCTCAGCATCTTCACACACAAAAATCCCATCCCACACCGTCAGGTAAATATATAGGCTGGGAAGAATAAGGGAGGAGTGAAAGGAAAAAAAAGGGCACAGAGAAATGAAAAGTGAGGATTTCAAGTGAAAACAGGTCTTTTCACCTCTCCAAGGGAGACAAATGGGTTTTCTTCTGTTGAGATTGCTTTTGTTGACAGTGACTTGGGGCATCAAATATCGCCACCTGCTTCATGGGTCCCCTTTTGGAAAAGCAATAGTAGAAAATGACATTTTCTGATGGGATAAAATGATACCTCTGTCTCTGTCTGTCTGGATCCAAACATTTATAGACAGAAGGTGTCATATTTATTATTGCATACTATCAAATCATGCAAACCTGCACTGAAGCAGCACAAACTCACTCAAATTTCTTCATGCGCTCACAGACACCCCATAAATATAAATAAAATCAAAGTTTAACTTCTTTTTACCTCTCTTAGATTAATCATTTTTGGATCCCGGGGTAGCTCTATACCTACTGGATTATGACCTTTGGAGATAATCTTAATTATTCCTGTAACTAACGAAGCCTTGATGAAGGGTTTGAAACTCTTGCCTCACCCTGCAAGCTGCAGATAGAGACACTCGTTCTGCTTCTCAGCTCTTCCATATTTTCTAAGTAGGCTTTACATTTCAAAGATGTGCTGTGAGAGAACAGTTAAATATTAAGAGGTAGTTTCTGAACACTATAAGCTGATTAATATTCTTTTTTTCAACTGGGACAAGTCCTGTTTTAGTTCTCACAGTTAGGTCCATTAAAACTTTACATTATTAGAAAAAATGTAAGCTAGTTTGAGTTTTTTTTTTTTTTTGAATAAAACACAAATTAGTCATAATTAAGAGGGAGTTTTCCTTTAGCGTTCCTTTTGATCATGGTGACCCTAAAGTTTCCGAAGGAACACTTACATGAAATTCCACATTTTATATGCCAGTGCCTCTTGAGATACTAGACACTGCACACACACGTTTTCTCTCTTACACACACACACACACACCAACATGGCCTGGAAGAGTGTTATGTCAAGTACCTCCCATCATGCTTTGTTCCTGCGTAGTGAAGTGAGTGAAGCGAATGGCAATTTTTCATTCTCACCCTCCCCATCCAACCCTAACTTTCATCCTATCCAGCCTCCCTTCATTCTCATCCCATCCTCCCTCTCCCTACTGTGGACTTGCACTAATCCGTATTGAGGAAACCACCCCTCCCCAACCACCACCACCACCGCCAAAGTTTCCTCTCAGTTTCTTCAACCCCACCTTAACCGCCTCCCTGTTTTGGATTTTTTTTTTCTAAACCTCTGTCAGGTTTCGCTCTTGTACACTCCCACTATTCATCTCCTTTACACTGAATTTTCCTCCTTTTTAAAAAAAAAAAAAAATTCAGTCTGCAAATGGGGTCTTATCCTGTTCTCTTGCCGCACAAGAGTCAGGGATCGACTCAAAGCTTAGCACTGACATCCTCCAATCCTCCCCCTTCATCGCCATCCACTGTACCAATCAATCAATCTCAATTTCTTACATTCCATTTCTCCTCTCCAGCATCCTATCGTGCACCAGACACAAAGCAGGCTCCCTTTATCCTCCTTTTCGAACCCACCCACCTTCCCTTCAGCTTCCGACCAGGCTTGGCCGGTTAATCTTCCCGAAGCGTTCAGTGTCTAACCGACCCCCCTGATGCCAGCAGACAAAGAAAGGGCTTCCTAATTCTCCCTTTCTCTCCTTTACTCTCACCCCTCCAATGAAGACCACCCCCCCACCCCACCTACATTCTCCATCCACAGGGCCCCAGAACCAGCGGAAAGGCTTTGAAGAGGGTAACACCCCCTCCCAGTTTGTGCCTTCCATCCCTCTAGTACCCCCACACCCCTTAAAAACTGCTCCGCTAAGGCTGTCAGGGTGGCCCTTCCTTCTCTACCCTTTTGTGGGATCCTGTGTACCCCTCTTTACATATCCCAGAACTTTAGTTTCTACCCCCCCTCGACATCCAACTCATGAAAGACGGACCTGCTCAAGAATGTTGTTTTTAGTTCCTTCCTTTTCTCAGAGAGCTGGTGATTGGTGATGTGCCCAGTTTTGTTGCCCGTATCAATGGTGCCACTTCATGACAATTTGGCGGGCGAGACAGCCATTTTTAATCGGACATTAATTTATTGTGCTGCACCCTTGCTGGCGTGAATTTGCTTAAAGGAATGAGCAGGGTGTTATGTAGCTTTTGTTCCATGTTTTGTTGGGGAGTGTGGCTAACATTAATAGCATGTAGCCATAGTTCCTCCTTTATAGAGGTTCCAGCAGCAATATGCCTTCCCTCTAGTAGACGTATCTGCATTTTGTAAAAGACCTAAACATAGAAGAAGCTTGACACTCTTGGTTAAAATCACTTAAATCTCCAACTACAGTCATGTGAAAAGAAAGCACATCCTGTCTTTTGTGAGGTTTTACAAATTCGATGCACCCTTTCATTACAACATTACTTTAATTTACGGATGTTAGATTGTTCTGTACCCCCTTTGGATTTTTTTTTCTTTCAATCCACTTTATTGTTAATTAGCAGGTGCCATTGTTCTGTCTATGACCCACTTTTAGCTGTGTTTTAGCTGTTGGACATTTGACCCCAAAAATACTTTGGTACAGTATATAGAAGAGTCCGTAGATAACTGACGGACTGTAAGGTGCTTGATAGCCCATATGAAGTCTTTGTGCTGATATGCTGTGTTTGATTTTTTTTTTTTTTCACCAAATCTGACTGTAGATTATTGCCAAATTTGTCTCCTTTGGCATTGTCTGTCCAAAGGACTTTACCCAAGAGGTTATGAGTTGTTACAATGTAACTTTGTTAAAATATGGCCTACTGACATGTCTTTGAAATAAGAGGCTTTCCCCTGGCAACCTTTCCAAACAAACCATATTTGTGAATGTTTTTTCTAAATGTACTGTCATGGAGTTTAACATTTAACAGACTAGCTGAGGCCTGAAAATTCTGAGCTCTTGGGCTTAGGAGTTTCTCTGAGCATTGCACAGTCTGACCTTGGGGTAAACTTGCTGAGATGTCCACTCCTGGAAAAATCAGCAACTGTCTTGATATTTTTGTTGCAAAATCTACTAGATGACTCTGAAACTAAGTCTTACATTTAATCAGGATTGTCTAAATTTGTGTGTGAAGAAAGTTCACAAAAGGTTTACATCATTTTCATAAAAATAAAAATTATGTATTGATTTGAAATGATTGAACAGAAAGAAACAGCTGCAAAGACCAAGAAATGAGAAAATTACACTCACGTCTAGATATATGTAGAGTGGAACAAACACATTCTGGTACAAGGGCTTCAATAAACTGCCTTTTAGCTGTTAAAATAGTGTTTGAAAGCTCCTTAGCCTATGCCTCTCCAACATACAGGTCAAAAGATTTACACACCTGTCTGAAACTCATAATTTAATAAGGCTACCGTCTCTTGTGTCATTTCCACATGTTTACAAAGATAATAGGATGGATTGCAACTTTTCTAACAAGTCATCTTTCTATTATTTACAAAATTAATTTCAATTTTTGCGTATGCAAACGAGCATAATATATCTTTCTACCAGGGGGACATAGTCTGTATTTATATCCAGTTAATCCATGTTTGATTAGATTTTGAATCCTATTTCTTTGAATGATGGCCAACTTTCAAGGTTGCTGTTTTTAAATAGCGATAGTTTCCCCTCTAAAGAGGCTGGACTACTATTACTTTCTTATTTTGTTGTGTCTCAATCATTATTGAAGATCCACGACTTAAATTTTCTTGACTGATTCAGGTTAACAGTTTTCTTAAAGATCTGACCTACTGATGCTGATTGTGGCCAATTTTGGTTTCTCTGTCTTAGAACCATAATCAACTGCATACATTAACATAATCAAGACTGAAAGATAGCAGAGGCTGCAGGCTGTGTGCCTATACTAGCTTTATTTTTAGCCATTTAGGCATGAAAATCATACTTCCCAACATGCCTCCCAAACAACACGTTTCCCAGTGACTGTAGCATCATGTGCTGACTAGTGGATAAAGGGAGGCGAATTTCTCTGTTTTCACAATTTTTCATGTCTGTGCATATGACGTATGTACTGACTAAAAAAAAACAAAAATCTGCAATACTGATACTGAAAATAGTTGATGTACAAATAGAGTTGACCATCAAAAATTGTATTTAGAAGAACTTGATGAGCAATGGTGAGAAAAGAGCTTGAAAGAGAACTACAAATCCTAACTGTTGCTTTTCTGCAGTTCTTGCTTATCATCCACCCATTTATTACCCTTATCAAATATCATTATTTACCCATATTTACCCATTATTCATTCATTACCCATATCAAACTGTTTGCAGGGTTTTAAAGCTAACACTGGATTAGGGGCAGGGCACACCCTAGACATTATTTCCAGGACTATCACAGAGAACCGTGAACAGTTGGATGCAGCTATGTCTCTGGACTGTACACCACAGGCAGGCACAGGGAGAAAATGATAGACCTCAGCCTTTCCTGTCACAGTTGGTATTCCTGTAAGCTTTGTAAAACTCGGGTTTCAGTGAGACCTCTAGTGTGGATATAGAGGAATGGACAAAGACAAATAAAACTATTTTCAAATATCAGAATTTTGTGTACACGTGGGCTGCCACATGCAACCATCAGTTTGAAAAACAGGTGCGGCCTGAGGTGCAATTTGACCAACGGCCTTAATAATCTGAGCCTTTTTTTCAAAAAGCTCAAAGATTATTTCAGCTCTTTTCTGCTGATGTCTGAGACTACATCCACAAAGCTTTTTCATTTAACGCCTTTTCAAAACAAAACCAATCCGTGTTCAGGCTAGTGTTTCAACTCCATGTTGGAAAAGATGTCCATCCACACTACACCATTTTAAGGTTTTTTTTTTTTTTTTAATTATTGTTAAGACTCCTCTGTATCTGTTATCTTCTGAGAAGGACCATATGATACAAGCTTGATGTATCCGGGAAGGTGGCAGCAAAACAGTGGAGCTTAAAATTGATTTAAAGAAGTATAATAAATGAATGAATAAATAAATAAGACTGTCGTTTCTGGAAAAGGTTTCTGTACACAAAACTAAACTTGTGTCATGTAATAGGGCACACTGGATGTTAGACTGAGCTGGCCTGCCAAGGATAAATGCTGCCCTCACTATATTAATTCAACGCATTGCACTTGTTGTAAACCAGAAACTCAACTTGAAATCTGAGCTTGAAGCATGACCAAGAAATAACTGCTTTCTTTCTTTCTTTCTTTTTTTTTTTTTTTTAAACAATCTTCCATCAGCTTTCAGGTCTTTTTCTCTCTATCTTTGGTGTAATGCTTTTATTTGATGCGAGTGGCAAACTTTTCAAGCCCGGTCTTCAACCACATTCCAAAACCAATTACCAGGCGAAGTAGAAGGTGGGGAGAAAGCAGTGTTACTGTGTCTGTGGGTGGATACCTGTGTGAATGGCTTGTACACAGCTGGAAAAATGATCCTACTTCAAACAGCGGTATGAATCAGAGAGGTATCACTAACACCACCCACTCAAAAGCAATAAAACAAGTGCAAGGAATGTATTTCTTATGTATGCGTCTGTCTTACAAGAAATGAAAGGAAAGTGACAAGGAAGGCATTAACCATTAACAGAAAAAAACCGTAACCGTCTCTTTCCTGTTTTCATGAAAGAATGGGGGCTTTGTCTGAATTAAAAATTAAACTGAGCTCAACTGCTTCTCAGTTTTGTGTCTGATTGTGGTCGGCCTGCTCAACCCTGCGGCAGTTGTTCCAGTTATGTAATCAATGAGGATCTAACTGCAGCCGAGGTATGTATAGGGGATAGATTGGGGTGCATGCCCTGAGAAAATCAGGGCCCCCAGTCAAATAGGACAAAAAAAAAATAAAAGGAGGCAGGATATGAAGTCAGGACTTTGAAAATACCACCAATGTGAGTCATATGGGCCTGAGGCTTTCACTGGATTCACACAAGAGGTGAAGAACCCTTGACAGAAGATGGTCTAAAGTTGTGTGATAACCAAGATCTTCATCCAATATTTCCGGCCCCCCCTCCCAAAAAAAAAAAAAAGAAAAAAAAAAAAAAGCAGCAACAATACACAGTTTTTCAAAAGTATTTAATTGTGCCGGCTTTCTTTTGTTCATCTTCTATCTTATCTTTATGGGTCCAGTGGAGGAGTACAGGAAGCAGAAGTTTCACTTAGTTACTTTGTATGTAACTTTTACAGCGTATTATATACTTGACACTATGAAGAAAACAAAAGAAAAACAGCGGTTAAGAGTGTGTTCCCACGCTTGTTCATGTGTGATAAAGGGTGTTATAAAAGTGTTAAAACTTTTTGAGTTAATGAAAACAATCTGCACAACTCAAGAAGCACATTTGTGGATGTGTGTCATTGGAAATGAAATTCATGAGATGTCACATCATGGTTTAGTTTAAAAAAGGACAAAATATATTCCTTAAATAATTTGTCACTGTTCAAAGATAAGGCTTTATTTTGGTTATATTATATCAAGTACTATGAGTAGTATAAAGAAGCTATTAACACTTGTTTGCAAAAAGAGGTGACACACTGAATCATAACCCTCCACAATAAACTGCTTGGGGTTCGAGTGAAACCGCCACGTGGTCCTGTATGCTCAGAGCAGATTTCATCTGGCGCTGTACTAGCAGGGAAAGAGCACAGTTCCTCAGAACATCATTTCAAATCGGTACAACTCATCCTCAGGTTAAAATGTTTGTTCCATTTTATTCGTCTGATATTAGCTCCAGGTTCGGGGCCTTTAGAAGTCAGGTCTCTGTGGAGTCAAGTTCTTTAGAAGTCAAATCAGATATGACTTGGAAGGCTAAAGTTGTAAAAAATGGCTTTTTTTTTATGTTGTGCTGAAAACTAATCAGCCTTCTTGTTTGTTGTTTTGCATAGCAAAAGGGTTAGAGGGAAATGGTTCCTTCAGACTCTTGAAGAATGGCCACGCTGCACCTGCATCCTGGATAAGATTACATAATGCTTAAGATCATGTAATCTTTTAAATGTATTTTTTTTTTTTTTTTTTTTACTGTTTAGTTGCTGCAAAAGCAAGACAGTGTGGTAAATCGGTTATTAGCGCTATCTTTATTCATACTTGTGTGGGATTCCTGAAATTGCTCCGTTATATGATTGAAAATCAGGAAGAGCAAATGCACTGATAAGAACGAAAAGGTTTGTGTGTCTTTTGCCAGTTGAATGCTGGGAACAGCTTTTATCCTAAATGGGAAAAATATAAGGAAAAAGAAAAGAATAGATGTAGAAATAGCTGTACATTTTCAAATGTTTTGTGTAGTCAAGGTTAAACTTGTGAAACGTCACCTGAAACAACCTGTGTTTGGTTTTCCTGTAGAGTGTGACTGTTCCTCAAAGTGCCGTCCTGTACCAAAGCTTTAATCTGGCTTGTCAGAGCCCACTTTCCATATCTTTGGACCATGCAAATTAACTTTTTTCTTAGTCCAACTTGCCTGGAGGGGGCAGTGCCCAGTGATAAAAGACTTTTTCTAATTTCTCCACACCTTCATTCTCCGATTTCCCCATCAGTCTTTCATATTTATCTGCCATTCGTTACAGCCTATATCCCCGTGAGGCACATAGGATGCTCATGAAACAGAACTGCGGCTAATATAAACCTGTTATGTACATAAAACCAGCGTTTAATGGCTGCCCGCATCTGATCTGTAAAGTCTGCTTTGAAAAGGGGAATAATTTCAAGCTTTGAGGATGATAAAGAGTGATGGAGGCTGCTGTATGGAGAAGCATGCATGTGTTTCCCATATCAATCAAGCCCTATGGATGGCGAGGCTAGTTAACAGGTCGTGATTGTTTTGAGGCCCTTAGTCGGGGTTCTGTCCCTTTTGCTTGGCCCAGTGGGGGGCGAGGAGGTGCCCCCACGGCCTCGAATCCAGCCCATGTTCATGCGTCCGTTCGGATCTATCACTGCAGGGCGGAGTGGTGGGGCAAGGGCCGGCCTTTGTCCAGCATTACATTCTTTGGCCCTTTGTGAGCAGACCACAACCATTTAGGGATTTTAAAGACTCGTTTGCACAATTCCTTTTGTCAGCGACCCTCAGCACAGACAAGCAGGAAAGCAGCAGAGGGGAGGGAGGCACTGGTTTTTCAATGTAAAGGGAAAAAAATACATGGAAAAGAAAATGAGAAAAAGGGAAAAGGAATAAAAGAGCGGTGAAACGGGGCTTCTTGGTGATGTTCTTTTTTAATTACATGGTGTGGCAATATATTAAATAGGGCGCTTGCCACAGTATGCATTCACCCCTTTCATCGAAATTGTGTGTCCGCCACATCTTCAAGCCTTGACATTTTTTTCCATCAGCAACAGGCAAGCATAGTTTTCGTATGGCATCAAGGCACATGTCGTAATGGGAAAACAGATACCAGCTTCGACACATCACATGTTCTCAGAGAGCAAAACAAATGCAAAGCATAACAAGATACCACAAACCCCTCCGGAGTGCCTGTAAGAAAACAGCCTCTTATCAAAGAAGCATACTTTCCCCTTTCTCTACATTCCTGTGAACGGGGCAGAGTTGTGAGGGTCCTTGGTTGACTTGTTTTGACTGTGATAAATACAAGTTTGTGTGTGTGTGTGTGCACACATGTATTTGCGTGCACCTGCATCCTTCATGAATGCATGATTCCATCCAGTTAGAGATTTGTGACTTTGTAAATGGGCTGATATGGCTGATTCAAGGGAGAGCTGATTTATATTTATTTAGTCTAATATTCAGAAAAACTGCATAAATATGTATGAAGACACTTATGCCTATTCCAATGTGGGAAACCTTGCAATGATATGTTTCAGAAATCAACATTTATTTTAATTGAGCCATTACAATAAATGAAGCAATAGTTTTCATTCTAGGCTTCATGTTACATCTATTGAAATCAAAGCACCCCTTTTGAAATCATGAGCACCACAGTCACACCACAGATCAGAACATTTGTGTGAAGATATTTTTATTTACAAAGATACTCTGTACAGCACTTTAAATCATGGGTGAAGCGCAATTGCACTTTATTTCATACTTTGCACTTTAAAGTTCGCACATAAATTATGTCTTTGAACCACTTCATAATGCAAGTTGTTTTGTCTTTCAGATCCTGTAAAAGAGAAGCATTGGTGAAATTACGGGTTTCAATATGTTGGCAGGATGTGATTAAGGGAAAATCATTAGTACTCACCCAGCTAGTGTCCTCTCCTGGGGTGCTCAGGCAAATATTTCCCCAGAGATCAGGAGGCTATTTAAAGGTTCCGGGAGAGGCCATTGGATAGATGTGGGTGGGGTATGGAATTGATTGTCTTTTGGTTTAAGGTTGTTGGAAGATGAGTTACAGTAACTTCAAAACATTTCCTAATTCTATTGTAAGTTAGATTGTCTGTGTGTAAATATGTGTTGGTGAAGATTTTAGGATTTATTTGTGTACTGAGATTGAGAGGCACCTCTGGTCTTGGGAGTGGTTCAGGCCAATCAGGAGTAGACAATATAAATGAGGCCAATTGGCTCATTTGAGAGTGGCTGAGCTGCTCCACACTCAGAGGGTGTTTCTCTTGATCTGTTTTTATGTGTGAGAGGATAAAAGCATTTTCTATTGGATTCTCTCTGGTTGCGTCACTGTTTCTGGCCGCTCATACAGCAGCTATTCCCCACAACTCTCATCATTTCTCTTCCTCAGATGATATTCCATTCACAGTGTTACTGATTTACTATTTGAAAACCAGGGCTGAGTGTGCAAGTTATGCACACATACACAAATGCTACACATTACATTAACATATACAGTCATGGAAAAAATTATTAGATCACCATTTTTTCTTCACCTTCTTGTTCATTTTAATACCTGGTACCACTAAACGTCATCATGTGACTAAAACAGACAGAAAAAAAAAACACTGAATGCATAAAAGCAGTGTTTTTGGCAGTGCAACGCCATAGCTATTGATGTAAAAACTTAAGTGGTTTAGGTTATAATCAAGAAAACCATGGAAAATGGTAAGATATCAGCTCTTAAATAAAACTCTTATGAGCAATCTTTGTGGTTATCGTTATGTTTGTCCAAACAAATGTACCTTTAGTTGTACCAGGCATTAAAATGAACAAGAAACTGAAGAAAACAAGGATGCCGAATGGACCTGACTGACTGTATACATGACTGTATATATATATATATATATATGTATATATATATATATATATATATATATATATATATATATATATATATATATATATATATATATATATATATATATATATATATATATATATATATATATACACACCCTCGTACATACAGACTGTATTACGCACATCATTTCGGCTCAGTCCACAAGTTTTCTATAGGATTTCTATAGGATTGGCCACTCCATGCTCAGGGTCACTGTTCATTTGGAAAATGAACTTTGGAACTTCCTGGCTGATATCTTGAGATATTGCTTCAGTAGTTTCACATAATGTTCTTTTTCCTCCAAATGTAACGATGGTCATTATGGCCAGGCAGTTTAGTTTTAGTTTCATCAGACCACAGGACATGTCTCCAAAGTAATGTAATGGTAATGGCTTCTTCCTTCCTGAGTGGTATAGTGTCTAGACATTCCAATGGTGTTTATTCTTGTGTATCATTGTTTTAAAAGATGGAATGTGTCACCTTCAGGCATCTGGAAATTGTACCCAAGGATAAATAAGACCTAGGGAGGTCCACAACTTTCTTCCTGATATCCTGTTCGATTTTCCTTTGATTTTCTCATGATGAAGAACACAAGGAAACTGTGTTTGAGGTGTGCCTTTAAAATACATCTACAGGTGTGCCTACAGTTAATGCAAATGTATTCAGTTGACGTCATCACCTGGGCTTTTCCAATCTGTTTAAATTTATAGTAATCTTAGTGTATATTAACTTTTTATGTTGAAGAAAGTAATTAAAAGAAAGTCATTGTTCTGGCATTAAGCAAATAGAGATAATTTTGGTAATCCTAACTGAACTGTATATATCTATAGATAAACAGTGATCCCTCGCTATTCTGCAGTTCACCTTGCGCAGCTCCTGCTATATCGCAGATTTTTTTTCACTAATATATGCATTTTTCTATTGCTGAACAGTAGTTTATAGTGATTGTGTGTTATGGGTTTTTCAGCTTTTTACGCTGAAATAAGTATTTTTCTATGCTAAACTATTAATAGGCAATAGTTGAAGGTGTACTGTTGTGATCACATGATAGCAATGTGTCTCCAAAATATCCTGAAGTGAGTATTGTTGCTGACCGTTTCCATCCCTTTATGACACACAGAGTGTGTAATAAGAGTGTCATCATCCCTTGGTTAAGCTCTGTGTGTGTGTAGGTGTGTGTGTGTGTGTGTGTGTGTGTGTGCATGCTGAAAGAGAGGCGTATGGACGGGAGAGTCAGACCAGGTAGATGCTGCGCAGATGGGTGGATTTGTAAAAGCTATGAAAGTTTTAGAAAAGTGGTCGCTGGAGAGATTCATCTGTATGTACAGTATTGGTACAGAAAATAAAAGTTCTGCAGCCCCTCAAGATAGAAAAGTGTTCGGGTCTCCCTGGCCAGCTGCTGTGTTTGTTTGTGAGCAGGTTTTAACCAGGAGCACTGCTCCTCCTTTAGAAAAGTTCAGCTCCCCTGTGCTTACGACTATGGTCAGCAAGAGGTAAGCTGGATCGGTTAACGTGTGTTTAAATGTATTCAAAGTGTGTGGGAGGGGTATACGGAGGCTTAAACTATAAAATAAAATGTTTTCTACACTCACCGGCCACTTTATCAGGTACACTTCTCCAAATGCTTGTTAATTCACATTTCTAATCAGCCAATCACATGGCAGCAACTCAATGCATTTAGGCATGTAGACATGGTCAAGACGATCTGCTGCAGTTCAAACCATCAGAATGGGGAAGAAAGGTGACTCTGGTGACTTTGAACGTGGCACCAGATGGGCTGGTCTGAGTATTTCAGAAACTGCTGATCTACTGGGATTTATCACACACAACTATCTTCAGGGTTTACAGAGAATGGTTCGAAAAAGAGAAAATATCCAGTCAGCGGCAGTTCTGTGGGCACAAATGCCTTGTTGATGCCAGAGGTCAGAGGAGAATGGCCAGACTGGTTTGAGCTGATGGAAAGGTAACAGTAACTCAAATAACCACTCGTTACTACCGAGGTATGCAGAAGAGCATCTCTGAACGCACAACACGTCCAACCTTGAGGCGGATGGGCTACAGCAGCAGAAGACCACACCAGGTGCCACTGCTATCAGCTAAGAACAAGAAACTGAGTCTACAATTCACACAGGCTCACCACAATTGTAAAATAGAATATTAGGAAAACATTGCCTGGTCTGATGAGTCTCGATTTCTGCCACGACATTTGGATGGTAGGGTCAGAATTTGGCATCAACAACATGAAAGCATGGATCCATCCTGCCTTGTATCAGTGGTTCAGGCTGCTGGTGGGGTGTAATGGTGTGGGGGATATTTTCCTGGCAAACTTTGGGCCCATTAGTACCAACTGAGCATCGTGTCAATGCCACAGCCTCCCTGAGTATTGTTGTTGACCATGTCCATCCCTTTATGACCACAGTGGACCCATCTTCTGATGGCTACTTCCAGCAGGATAATGCACCATGTCATAAAGCGCAAATCATCTCAGACTGGTTTCTTGAACATGACAATGAGTTCACTGGACTCAAATGGCCTCCAGAGTCACCAGATCTCAATCCAATAGAGCACCTTTGGGATGTGGTGGAACAGGAGATTCACATCATGGATGTGCAGTCGATAAATCTGCAGCAGCTGTGTGATGCTATCGTGCCAATATGGACCAAACTCTCTGAGGAATGTTTCCAGTACCTTGTTGAAGGCAGTTCTGAAGGCAAAAGGGGTCCAACCCGGTACTAGCAAGGTGGACCTAATAAAGTGGCTGGTGAGTGTATATGGTGTCATATATATATATATATATATATATATATATATACATATATATATATAAAATATGCAAAAATATTGGCTAAAAATTAAATGTACATTTAAGTTGTATATTTAAACCAAGCTCAATATTTAAGGTTACAGTAATGATACAATAGTAGCTCCATCTAAATACTCATTTATCTTATTTCTTATTTCTGATCAACCGGGTTTATTAATGTGTTTAACATGCAAAAAATGTTTGTGTTCATGTATGTGTGCTTTTGTTTTTTAGAGTTAGCCTTACATTGCATATGAATAGGTCTCCACGGGGGGTGGGGGTGGGGGTAGATTGTAGCAGGCTAATCTGATACCACAGAGGATACTTAAAGACTTTCTTAGTCCTTTAAAGCGCATTGTTATCATCCTGATTGGGTTTATCACTCAAGCAGAAAGCAATGCATTCCTTCCTATTGTGTTTCATTCACCAGAAAAGGTGGAGAGAAACAAAAGGGGCTGAGCATCACAATCTGCCTATTGTTGCTCATACAGTGACCAGCAGAGTCTGTAAGAAAGTTTTATTGACTGACATAACACTTGACTGTGAGGAATTTCGGGAATCAATCACTGTTTATTTTTATTCAAGAGCCCTTTTTTTTCCAGGGAGGATTTCTGGATTCTGATCCTCTTCAGGAAAACCGGGGTGACAATGAGCGAGGGCGGTGACTTCTGGCTGATGAGGTCAAAGTTGAAATCACATGCAAGATAGTGACGAAGCAAGTAGAGAAATGAAGGGTTGCTATGGAACAAGCAAATGGTATTTAGGTTAAGGCCAAGCTTTTGAGAAAACTTGCAGGGTAGTCTCAACAGAAACTCGTGCTGGGTAATTTTGACAGAAGATTACTCAAGATGTTTGAAATTACAAGTTTGGACAGATGGTCGTGGATTTTTTCGTAATCTACAGGGATGTACGTTTTGTTCTTTGATCTGTCCTGTTTCTTCTACCACTTACACTGTTGACTTAACTTGACAAATGTGTAAACCTGTTCCGAGCTGCTTAGTTGCACAGGCGTGTTCTTGTGGGAGTCAAAGGGTTTTACGTGAGGAGCCAATTCCTTCAATATGTTGACTCATTTAGTCTTTGTGTTTAAATGTATACACGCACAAAACTAGAGATCAAATTGTTCAACTTGCAAAGTCATGAGTGAGGAGGTGAAACCTTTACTGAAGCATTCACACAGTTGTGCGTGCACAGTGCTGGTACCTATAAGGAGCAGAAGACATCCAGCTTCTGTTGACACACCATCTGACCCTGCTGCCACGAAATGCATACTGCTTCTCATCTGTTCCTCTCCTTGTTCTCCCTTTCTTTCTGTTTTTTATTATTGTATGGAGCTGCCCCTTCCAGCAGGAACCCACAGGAAGTCATTCACTTCCTAATTATCTGCACATCAAACAGTGGTCGTCACGGAGACGCAGACCATAAATTCACTCCCCCCCACCCTATGATATGGTGCGATAGCACTGCAACAGCTGCCTCTAATTGGGGCTGTAGGTTCAAACTGCTAACACATGACTTCCCTTACATTCAGTAACATGCTGTCTGCCAATGCCAAGGCCACAAGGCCACAGCACACAGACCAGGTCACCAACACGCAGAGGGATGAGGTTTCAGATCAAGAGAGACAGGTAGACTGGAAAAAGAGAGACCCCCCCCCCCCCCCCCCCCCCCCCCCCCCCCCCCCCCCGATGGCACGGGAAGCTTGGTGTGGTTTTGAGATGCGCTCTGAAGTGGTCCGGAGTTGCCCACCGCCACCACAGAGGGGTCAACAGGAGCTCGACAAAGAGAAAGAGAGGGATGAGGAGGGAAAGAGTGACAGGCTGTGATAACAAAGTTGACCGCAGTGTGGTTTCATGTCATCTCCCAGGGTGGAAACTGATGAGTTGTCAGATGGGGTTGTGCCACATGTTGCATCTCAGCAACTGAAAACGTCTTTATGGTAAAGTCCAACCATCCCTTACTGAAATGTGGAACACTCCACTCTATTCCTGAGTGAGAAATACTGCTTAACTCTTACCTTTCTCTAATGGTGTCTGAGATCTTGGTCCAAATCAGATTTTATTTTTTAAACATTATTTATGTGTCCAAGAGAAGATGAATGGACATATCAGTTTGAATTGATTTTCATGAGGTAAACAACGGAGACATAATGAGTTATTTCTAATGCAAGATGAAGGAAGAGGTGTCAAGAGAGGAGTTTATGCTCCAAAGGACTCAAGAGGCTTTAGTACCTGCCGCTGCCGTGTAAATTGGACCCTTAGAAAGTGAATGAGCCTGTCTATTGTCTCTAATGGCCTCTTGCTAAAAAAGCTGCCAACAGTGTGAATTTGAGTTTGTATGCCCGCTCCAGGGTATGTGCATATGCACTTCCTTGCTTCCCTTAAGTTTACTGCATTCAGCAGGAAACACAATTAGCCCAATCAAAGTGAAAAGAGGGGGTAGGGGGTGAAGGGGAGGAAAGAGCTACGTTTTATGAACATGGGTGGTGAAACAGCAGCATTGTGACGGCAGAGGATATTAGGTGCGGGGCGGCAGCTTTTTGATGTATAGAGGAGTCTTTAGTAGGCGTCTGACTCTTGTTAAAGTGGACCGACGTACAATTAAAGATATATGGCCTGGGACAGCCGTGTGATTTGGATACATTAGTGGATTAGATTTTAAAGGGAGTTGTTTAAAGGATGACCAGTAAATGCTATTCAGTACTAATGTGTGCTCTCGTGTAAGCAGTGAATCAGATATTGTTTAAAAGCCTCATTTTTTAAAAGCATGTTAATGGAAATCTCTTAAAAAGGGAATGTTAAGGGGGATTAATTACTGGCCCACAAACTGCTGAGTGTGCAGATTCTCATCAGAGAAATGAAATAATCTCAGATGCTACAAATCACATTTATTTTTCCTCCCCATCTTACACAGCTTTCTGTTAGATACTGACATATGCAGCCTTTTAGTATCTTTAAGAGCTTGTGCAGTGAAAGGACGATTGCAGCGTTGTAGCGTTGCATTGCAGCATTTCGCTTGGCCATTCGTGGTTTTATTGTGATATATATATATATATATATATATATATATATATATATATATATATATATATATATATATATATATATATATAGTTATTATTATTATATTACACATACTACACATTACACAAAGGTAAATGCATATAACTCAGCCATCCATATCCGCTGGGCATTAGCACACAAGTGAAAACAGGCTGACAAATCTCTGGGGCTTTTTGCTGCAGTTTACTCTGAAACTGACTTTGATCCCGCTCATGTCGACCGTTGTGAATTTATTAAATGCAGACTTTGACAGCGTACCAGGTGATACCAAGAACAACAAAGTCAGCAGGGCTTGTCACTCCATCTTCAAATTGTTGTTTACGCCGTCATTAAGATGCTTCTGTGTGTCACCAAATAGTGGGGCGCAACCCTTTGGGGGGGCGTGGTGAGATGCTGGGGGGGGCGGGAAACATGCTTTTTTTCTTGCTTTACTGGAACAAGGGGGGGGGGGGGGGGGGTGCAGGAGAATATAATTGAGAAGCATGGCAACATGCATAAAGAATCAAGTATGGATAAACAGTGACCCAAAAGAGCAAATCATGTGGTGTTCATGATTTAGAAATGACATCATCATTTCTAAATTTTTTCAGGTTTGTCTGTTCAGATTAGACTGCAATATTCCATTTTCAAGGGTCAAATTCATTGGAGTGTTGCGAAAACCAGGCATTACCGTTACAAATGTTTTATGTTCTAAAGTGGAAATGCACTGATGTTGAGTCGTGTTGAGTCACCTCTAAATGTGCATGTTGCCCATAAAAATGGTGCTGTGCAAAAGTCTGAGGCAAAAATAAGATATCAGGCCTCAAATGAACCACTGGACACATCACTACATCATTATTTTACCAAACAGCTACAAACTGTCATGTTATGCAAAGGTGAAACCTTCAGTTTCAACCTTCAGTTGACTTCACATCATGTTGCTTTTCCTGTACCTTGGAAGTAGGTAGAGCAAAGCTGTACCGCAGATTTAGAAAGAGGCGCATCTTAGAGAACAGGGGTTGAAGTGGAGCCGAGTGGCACGCTTCCCACATGAAACTGGCTGCCAGGAACGAGGACGGTGTTGAAACGGGTACTTCTGTCTTGTGACTCTGTGGTATTTTGACTTAAGTGTGTCAGTACTTTACTTAGACCTGAGGCTCTTGGAAGAAAAAAAAAAGTCTCCTTTAAAGAGGACAAATACTTCTTTGTAGAGCCATAATGTCATTTTGGATATCAATAAAAACAAGTTACATTCTATAATATATACAGTATATTTTTTTATAAAGTTAAATTTAATCTTTCATGCTGTACATTCCTGCAGGACCTCCCTTCATCCTCTGTCTGATATATTTTTGTCTTGCTCTGTTTTTCTTTAAACGAGCATTTAATTAACTGAGGACAATAACTATTAAACATGCTTTGGTTGATGAGGTAATATTGATGAGTTGAATTTCTTTTACATAGACCAAATTAATAACCTCCTGAGCAGTTGCTCACACTTGATGAAATGACTGTCTCACACAGAGAAATGATTAGGAATGCAGACAAAACAAGAAGAGATGTGCAGAAAACAAACACAATATTAGGCCATGGTTGTCAATTTGGTCATAGGCTGTGTGTTTATGTATGTTTGGTGCTTGGTGGGTCGGGGGCTGCTAGGCTTAAGCTGAGCCTCTGTTTCCACCCTCCTCATACCCCTGTGTGTCGACTCAAAAGTGGGCTCACTGGATGTCCCTTAGTCAGCACATGCAGGGGGTGCGGACAAAAGGTCCATTCTGCCAACAAAAGGGGACATTTAGACCGCCACATACCCTGGTGGCTCCAAGGGTGGGGATATTGGGGGTGGTAGGGAAGCAGGGTGAGAGTGGAGATAGGAGAGCTTGGAACTTCAATGGAAAATGCTATCTATAGAAAAGGGTCAGTGCTGTCCAAAAGCTAAGCTTACCTATGGGCTAGGGTCAAAGGTCTGGGACTAGATATACAGAGAGATCCCTGTGGTAACGCTGAGAGAAGCGGAGGTAATGAGGGGGTTGGGCTTAATGGCTGAGTGACAGACAGCATGAGTCTCAGACTGTGTAAAAAAATGCAGCCTCTTTATGTGTTTCAACGTGACCAATGCGCTGGCACCGCATGGAAAACAGCAAAAACAAATTACACAGTCACTTGGCTCATTTGGCAACACACTATTCTGGCTAATCAAATAAACCTGTGTAATGTAGCGTTTTGATAATTTCACCGTTTACCTCACAGGCATGAAGATGGAGGCAGCACAGCTGTGCTGACCTTCCAGATGTGCATTTAAACAGCTGTTTACAGTCATTTCCACGTATGGTATTATGAGAACTTTAAAATCTATAATTCAAAGAGAAACAGTATTTATGATTAAACTAACATTTTTGTACTCTGGGGGTGTCGGGGTGGCCAGTGGCTAAAATTCCGTCTAAAATCTTGAACCAGACAGGGACTTGTGTTATCACTTGTTCTCATATTTAATGTGTGCACATCCTGTCAATTAAAGCCCAAAAGGCCAACATCAAAATGTAAAAATATATTCATGGGCCTGGCATTCATCAAGCCTTCAGTTTGGTCCTGATTTGTGTTTCTCACCTCCATACACACCCCACAAATGCTGCTTAGTGTGGTTCGAAACAAAGCCCCGTTCTCATTGCATATGCAGGAAGAGCTGTTGTAGTGACACTTAAATAAAGGGCTTGCATAATATGTGTATGCAAATTTTGTGGCTTAACCTACAGTGGCTTCAAAGATCAACTACCCTTCGAATAAAGCACACACAAGTTCAAGGGAAAGTAAAGAAAAAAAAAAAACTTTCATCCTCATGTAATGGAGGACATTTTTCCCCTATTCTTGCACAGCTCCCAGGTGCCCCGTGTGCCCTCCCTTTCCTTTCTCTGATCCAAATCAAAGGCTGATACTCTAAACTCGATGAATGACATTGAGCTTAATCTTCGAGGAGTAAGGGTAATTTCGATGGGTGTGTGTGTGTAAGTGGAACAGAGAAAAGGTCAGGGGGTCTGTGGAGAGGGGGAAGATGATCTCTGTGCTCCAGCAGGGCACAAAGCGAGGGCGCGAGCTACATGAGCGCCCTCCCTTACAATGCGCCCCGAGGATCGTTAAGTGATTGTGTTACAGAGAACAGGTGAACTGCGTGTCTCCGCCTCGTCTTTTATATTTTCCTCTCTACTATGATTTACAGGGCTATTCTTCTCTCCTGCCAACCCACCATAACTTGTGCTGTTCTTTTGAAGGCAGCCTACTCACTACTATTGTACCTGGCCAGCTTTGAAGTGCCTAAGTCTTAAATGATGATGAGACAAGGATAGTGCTTTCCTTTAACAGCCAGGGTAAAGGAGGCTCTTGTTTCTGACAGGTGTCTTTTATAGAAGGGAGTGTGCTGGACTGGTGTTGTTGGGGATCAGGTTACACCCTTCCACATCAATTGCTAATTGAATAACATTAGCTTGCCATCTGTGGAGATTTACTGGAACTGACCTCAGTGTGGTGTTTAGATTACAGATTAGGCAAGAATATGAGAAAATGTGTCATGTAGATAAAGCCCATTGTTGTGGATCAAGTTGATAAAAAAAAAAAAACAAACAAACTTGGGGATGACAGATGACGATGCTAAATCATCATCTTAATAATCATCTTCATCTTCATAATCATCATCATCCAGCAGCAGAAGCTTTATGGAAAATGTGAAAGTGCTTTCAAGGGTTGACCTTAGAAATTAACGAGCATATTAACAAATACTTTTGTGTCCCTCTTACCTTGATTAACACCCTGTAAAGAGTTTTTGATTCATTGTACCTACTTTTGAGCAGAAGATGTGTAAACTGCTGCTGGTACTACTGAAACATGTAATATCAGAGTATTATCTAATTTCCAGTTAAATCAAAGTGCAAGATTTTTGCCAGATTTAAAATCTTTATATGATACTATGTGGTTATTGCAGGACATTTTTATTATTAATTTATTTCTCAGTTGTGTTTGTTGTTTCTTTATGAAATTGGTCTTGCTTTGAAGCAACTGATGATGCCATAGACAACCTTGACGTGGCCATTGTGTGTTTTTCTGATTTATTCACAGTCTTATTGTGACTAAAAAGCATCCTAGACATAACCAGAGCCGTTAAAAAAGAGAGAGAGAGAGAACAAGGTAATCATATGTCATAGATAAACATGTTGTAGTGTTCCTGTGTTCTTGTGCACAAAATACTTGGTTGCCAGGGTCATGTGAACATATCCTCCTAGTGAGTTTTTTCTAGCATCAGCTCTCTGTGGTGTCATAGAAGGTAGAATTTCCTTGTGTGGTCATATTCTCCAAATAGTGCATGTCCAGAAGAGCGACAGCTTCAGTGTTCTTTTAACTTTACATCTACACAACAACTACACAACAAGGATTCAGTGCATTATCCATCATGGTGGATCTACAAGTACTTCTTAGGCCCTTCTTTACAAGTTTTTTTTTCTTTTTTTTAAACTGGGAAACTGGGGGGAAAAGTCAGACATGCAGTAATGCTGTTCTTCTTCATCTTTTTCTTAGTAGGTGGGGTTTAGTGAATCACTTACTCCCACAGGTATCAATCAGCAGCACATTTGCTCTTTCCAAGTTGAAATCATGTTCCTGTTTTTGTTCATATAGTGCGGGAGAGTGAGATCTGATCACAAATTCCTACTTGAGATGCGTGTTAATCCCAGGTATGAACAGACATAGTTAGAGCTGCCCCACCTGTGATTGGATCACTTTTAGGACCAGGTGTATTTAGGACCTAACTAAGCATTTTGTATTTGTTTGTAAGATTTCCCCACAAAATGTGTTTTTATTTGTGACAGAAAATTGGACAATGCCGGCTCATTGGAATGCAGTTTGCTTTTCCAGCAATGGAGCAAATGTATTTGCAACGTTTCATGGAGGACTGTGATTCAAACTTCACTTGAGGACTGTTTTCTTGCAGGCCCAGTATGCTGCTAGGTTTGCAGAAAGACAAAACTGAAGTTATCATTAGGATGCTCTTGAGTCTGAACCACAAGAGAAGTGTCTGTGGTCTGTTGGTAGCTGGTGTGTGCTTTAATTTTAGTGCAAACCCCGTAGCTATAGTGGACAGGGTTGCCAGTTTAAAACCTTTCTCAGACTTGAGCTGAATCTCATTCTCAGGAAGAGCCTCTTGTTGTAATTTTCCATCTTTGTCATTCAAAAATTATTCCAGGATTTTGGATTTATCCTGAGTGCAAGGCTACTTCCCAAATGGACCAGAGGCTAAAGTAATATGGCAACTTTGAATGTGTTAAATATGTAATATGTGCACACACGATCACACAGACACACACACTCTCTCTCTCTCTCTATCTATCTATCTCTCTCTCTCTCTCTCTCTCTCTCTCTCTCTCTCTCTATATATATATATATATATATATATACAGTCATGGAAAAAAATATTAGACCACCATTTTTTCTTCACTTTCTTGTTCATTTTAATACCTGGTACCACTAAACGTCATCATGTGACTAAAACAGACAGAAAAGAAAACACTGAATGCATAAAAGCAGTGTTATCGTTATGTTTGTCCAAACAAATGTACTTTTAGTTGTACCAGGCATTAAAATGAACAAGAAACTGAAGAAAACAAGGGTGGTCTAATAATTTTTTCCATGACTATATATATATATATATATATATATATATATATATATATATATATATATATATATAAAGCCAGTACTATGCAGCATTTTCATAAATTCATCATAGTGAATCATCTTAGTTAAGGTAGTTTAAGGGTAGTGTGTCAACAAAAACCCCCCATCCACTGATGTCGGATGTACACTGAATGCAGTGTTTAAAATAGGGGAATGGAATTGAGCCCTAACAGACTCCATTCATGTGGAAACTAATCACATCAGCTGTTATCTCTTCATTAGCTCCAGTCTAAACAGTGCATCCTTGTGTGGTGCGTGCGTATTGATGCGTGTGTGTGAAAGAGACGCTGCAAAAGTGGGAGGATGCCTCGAAATTCATGCATAACCGTGCATGAAGGCATTCATCTTTGTCTGTTTGTGTGTGTTTCTGTGTGTGTGTAGCACAGCTTTGCATCACTGATTCCTATTCCACCCCTGCTGCAGATCTGGAGCCAGATAGTGGCAGATCGCAAGGCCGCTCCGGGCCATGACCATCTGGGCCTGGCTGCTGGGTGGGTTGGGTTTTTGTGCATCAGGGGGCTGCTGGGACAGTTGCTGGGGTAAGTGGTTTTAGGACACTATTACAGGATAGGTAGTGTGCAATCAGGAGGTAGATGAAAATAAATATACCCCCTCTCCCATCCATCCTTGCTTGCATGATGGAGAGAGGGGGCAGTGAACACACAGCTGTCCTCAGCCATTATCAGTGATGGATGAAGCCAGAGCAGAGTATCAATGGCATGTACAGTGCCCACTCGCTCAAATATGTCAGTGTATCAGGGTGTGTGTTTTATTTAACTTTGTGCAAGCGAAAGGCACATTAGAAGAATGAAGTGAGACAATAGGATGACATTTTTTGGAAATATCCCAGGGTTTCAAATTTATCATTTGGATTTTCAGGTAACAAAATGAGAAGAACAAAAGAGGAAATATGTGCCCAGTACTTTACCTGTGCTAGATTTCCTGTTCTCTGATTGGTTTTTGAATGGGTGAGGTCTTATCAGCACAACCGTTCAAACCGTCAGGCTGATTTAGCTTCCGCTGTCAGCTCTACCTGGATCACGGTGTTACAGTAACGCGTATGCTTTTCAGTAGAGTAGTGATACAAAAACAAGGAAAACTTCCTGGTGAGTCATTGAATTTCCGTGACCAGTTAATTATTTTTTTATTTGTTTGTTTTATTTGGAAGCACAGAATATGACCACAATGAACATACATGCAAATTTGTAACACTTTGCTGTGTGTATTTTGACATCCCTGAATATTGGCGCAGGTTCAAAGCCTGAATCTTTTGCCAGTTATTAGCTTTTTGTTTGACATTATTCACTCTTATTTAGCCTTTCCTTATCAGAGGTGTGACACAAGAGAGACTTAATTGGGACATTTTAGTCAATTGTCATAGAGACGGGCTGGCCGTGAGGGGCAAAGCACGGCAATATATCTAAAAACACAATCAAAGAAAACTGAAAAACCAGGTAATCAAAACCAGCAAGGTCTCAGAAAACGGCACACAAAAATGCAGGAAATGGAAAAACAGAGTGGCAAGAAACTGGAAACAACATAACTAGCTGGCTGTTGTGTTCCAGCCTGTTCACATGTTGGTAACCAGCATGTCTTTCAGCTCTGCCTTTTCTCTCAGGGAAATGCCTCATTTTGTTGCCAACCAGCTTATAAAATTCCTGACTCAAGTGTTTTTCTGGATTTGAATCAATGACCAGCAAGGACAAATTGGAGGACATTGGCAATGTCTGAGAGGAGCGGTGGCAAAATAAGACTTTTGATGTAAAAACCCCATCGTCAGACTTCAGACTGACGATGGATTGTGTCTGAAGTGTCTCCATGAGAAAGGGGAAGGTTCAAATCAAATCCAGTAACACTCTTCACACCCAATCCGCCAATTAAAGTAATCGATTCCACGCCTAAGTTACCTTGTGACCCTTTTCTTTAGGTTTTCATTTGCATAAGCTTGTGGCTAGTGACCACTATTACCTTACTCTTATGTGCAATAAAGCCATCATCCGCCTTAATCTAATTCTTCTATAATTAACCTAGTGTGTAATCCTGACAGCTTTCTGATGGCTGTCCAAAATGCTAACTCAATCCCCAGCCAAGGTTTCCCTGATTAGATTAGCATCCACTGACTCATTTTCGGACAATGCCATCGTCTGACTCAACAGCTGTCAAACATGGGAAGTGGCTTATAAGCCTCTTATTAAGTATGCAAATATATTTCATCCTCTTAGATAGGCGAATTATGCGGTTAAAGAGGATGGATTTGGGTGCTTTGTTCTAATTAAGCAAATTTTCTTCAGTAGTTTAACTTCATCAGTGTTAGACTGTCAACACAGCCCTTTTAAGAACAGTAATAACTGCGGGAGGAAGGAGTGTAGAAGTGTTTTAATCAGTCTGATGAGATGCAGTGGTTTGTGTCTGAGCTGAGTTTAAGTGTCAACTCTGGTTGTTGTTATTAAAATTGAGACTAGTGCTTCTGTCTTAAGTTCACCGATCCATCAGAAAGAGTTGACGGCCAAAGCAGACAGGCCTGTAATGGACTGGTCATGGACCAAAGACCCACCCGAGAATACACTCAAACAAAGGCACCCAGTGCTGCATACTGAGCAGTGAAAAAAAAAAAAAAAAAGGAATTAAAAAGTAAATATTCATCTGGTACTTAACGGTTAAGGTCACAGCTAATCTTATCCATGAATGCTCACAAAAAGAGAAAGAGCTGTCTTTCCCATTAAAAATTGACTGTGACACATAAGAGGCATTTTCTTTGTTTTACACACATCTGTGATGTATTGTCTGAAATCCTTTTCGCAGGTCCAGATATGCCACCTACTGACCTCCCTGTCTCTCCCTTCTCCCCTGGTTCTGCAGATGAGCGCTGGCCCAACTGATAATGATGGGCTTGGTATTGAAAGACGAGTAACCCTGCCGTTTCCCTCTCCATACGATTCATTAACCCAATTTCCTCTGAGCCCTGTCCCACATGTGTCAGGGAGGCGCCTGCTGAGGATTCTGCTGCCCTGCTTGGCTCTGTCCTCTGCCCTGTCGCACTCCAGCTCAACACCAAACCGACAGATAACTGTCGAAGACCAGTTCTCCCCAGTGATGTATTGAAAACATTTTCTCCAAAGCTCGCCTCGGCGCTCGGCCTGGTGTTTGATTGACTTGATTGACTTGATCCTCTGATCTCCAAGCTTTTAGACTTCAAATCAGGGATGGCATGTATTAATTGATTTTGACGGATTTCTTTCTTTCTTTTTTTTTTTTTTTAAGCAAAAGCTTTGGCGTAGCATCTTATTCATCTTTTCTCATATCATCTTAGGGGCTTGTTAGAGATGAGGTGGAGTGAACCATCTTGGTTTTTTTTTTTTTTTTATGTTCACATCTTACATTTTAAATTGCTTATAAATAATTGATTCATTGTTGTTTAATGCAATTTAAAGATGTTAGAATTAATTAATTAATTTTTTAATAGGTTTTATTGTATCTTCGGTGAGCTTTTGTTTATTGTTCAGAAAGAGAGCAAAGGATTAAGTAATGAGTCAATACAGCCATTTTTTTAGCAAAGTACAGTACCTCTGTTCTCAAAACTATTTGGAAAAAGTGACATAACTGTAAATATAACCATATGTTTTAATACCCGGATGAAAATCATTTGCAGTCAATGACTGCCTGAAGTCTGGAGCCCACAAACAGCTGGAGATGCTTTGCCATACCTCTACTGCAGCCATCTTCAGTTCCTGCTTGTTTGTGGGCTTTTCTGTCTCTGGCTTTGTCTTGAGTAATTGAAAAACATGTTCTTTTGAGTTGAGATCAGGTGAAATACTTGGTAATTTCTTTGTCTTTAAAAAGTTGCTTTGACAGTATGTTCAGGGTCATTATCTATCTGTAATGTGAAGCACCATCCGGTCAGTTTTTGAAGTATTTGTCTGAATACCCCTATACTCCTCAGAATTGATCTTGCTGCATGTGTCAGAGGTCACATGATCAGTAAACACCGGTGGGCCTGTGCCATTGACAGCATGTCTCTACACTGCCTCTACCATGTTTAAGACACCATGTGCAGTGGATTAAGAGCTGTTCATCATTTTAGTCTCCATACTTTCTCATCCCATCATTCTGATACTGGTTTGTCTTGGTTTCATTTGTCCAAAGAATCTGATTCCAATACTTGAGATTTTTTTTTAAAAATATATAATTTTGTTTTTTGTTTGTTTTCTTCTTATTTATAGACACAATCTCATCTGGCATTCCTGTTACTGAATGATTCCTGAGGTTTGTACCATGTTGTAAAACATGTGTATTTACATTCACAAGAGCGTCTCTTGATTGGAGGTTTCGACACTGAGAAGTCTACCTTCTCCAGAGTATTCTAGACTTCTTTTGATGTTGTGAAGGGGGTTTCTTCTCCGGAGAAAGGGTCCTGCGACTTTCTGTGGTCTAGATTTGCCTTCTGTGGTCTTCCAGGTCTTTTGATGTTGCTGAGCTCGCCAGCACTTTGTTTCTTTCTCAGAATGTATCGGACTGGAAGGGAGATTTTGTAGCACGCAACATTTTTATATCAGTTGGAAACATTTGTTGACTCTTGTGCCACATCAAGTCCAAGGTCTGCACCAGCTGTCAGGGGGCATTCCTGAAGTTTCAGCCTGAGTTTTTTTGAGGTCCTCTTTGGACCATCCTGTTGCAGGAGCTGTCAGCGTCTCAGTTTCGCTTTCCTGACTGCTTGACATTTGCATCAAGAATGTGCTGATCTTCAGTGGAATCTACTCGTCACTCTATCCATGCAGTATTTTCTGTTTTACTGGCTGCCACTCAGCCCCAAAGCAGATCAGGTCCTCCCCTATGCTGAACAGCTGGTCTCATCTTTTCATGTCAGCTTCTCCACGGCACTTGTTTACAAAATAAATGACTCAACCAGATGATGCTTTGCAGATGTCGATGGTGACACTTTGTGATGAGGTCATATGCAAGTTGTCCTTCTGGTGTCCTTTCCATGCAGTGAAATGGTGCACCATCACCCCTGTGTCAGCTAAATCTTCCTGCAGCCCTTCTGCAAACATGCAGGAATTTTGCTCTCGACCCAGCAGATTTCAATCTGTGGCTTTATCTTAAAATCATTTTTTTTTTCTTTTTGCTTTTCTTTTTGCAATGTCTTGATCTGCATTGCATTATTTTTTAACTAGAAAGCACTCAATACATCAGTTTTCCTTGAGGTGACCAGGCGTTTGCATCCAATTATATTGATCGCTAAAACAGAGGTGATCCTTGTCAAACACAAACTGATTGATTGGTACCATAAACCACCAGGGAGTCTGGGCAGTCCGCTTAGGCCCGAGGTGATACTGCCATCCCACAGTCCACGTGTCTCTCGCAGAGTTTCACCTCAGAATGAAGCAGCTTCCCAGTTGGCCATCCACTCAGCCTTGCGCTGCTGCATTCAGAGGATGGTTTAGTTTAGTGTAATTTGGGTTACAGGCAGACGGTGCTTATTGGAGCAGAAAACCATTTGTTATCTGTTTCCTCTGGAGGAACACTCATGAATCAATCTCACTACAAATATACAAACACAGAAGCGCCCCGATGATTACCCCAAATAAACACACGCTGAAAGGGATCACACATAGACAGGAGGCGGTTGAGAGAGAGCACACTCGTGTTTAAATACACCAAAACAAAACAAAAACTTGCCTCATGTAAATAGTCATCAATTAAATACAAATTGTAATTTGAGTTTGCGTCTCTCCTTTATATATTTACACGTTTTACAGTAGACCAGCTTGTTTATACTAAGCATAATATAAGCTTCACCTTGTGGCTCAACCAGATGTGAAAGGCCTCTGAATAGCAGTGATGAAATACTGCCAAGATAAACAAGAGTTACATACCTAAGGCTACAAGTGACTTACCTGTTCCTGTGTACATCTGACGTTTGACTGTGATATTAACATATATTTTGAAGTGATAACAACCACATGGTTTGTCATTCATCACAAATGACATCTTTCTGTGTGAATGGATTTTGCTTTATTTGCTCAGACACTTCACTCAGCGTTGCTCAGAGAGGTTTTGTTTGTGTTGGAAAAACAAAACCATTTTTAAAAGTGTTGTGTCGTTCCCGTAGTTCATAACTTTCCTCGTGACAAAACGAGGATCAATCTGCCTGACTGTGGCTTGTTTTATGTTGATACAGAAAATGTAAATGTCACTACTGAATGGTGTGAGAAGCACCAGCAAAATTCTGCAAATTTATGTTGCTTTTTATGGTTATAAACCCTTTGTAATTCTCTGGTTTACTTGGCCGTTTTCTTTCATTTATTAACTTTGTATTTTGTGGTTACTTCGACTGATCATATCTGAATCTTCTGCTACACCTCCGCTGTAAAGCACTTTACAGCTACTGTTTTGAGAAGTGCTTCACAAATTACTCACTGACAGACGAGTGTCTCTAAACTTATGCTGAGAGAGCCAGTCATTTGTGGGATTGTTGTTATTCAAACTTGATCCTAGAAACCAACAGACTAGTATTCTTTTATTACTGTCAGCAGAGCGGCAGCTGACAGCAAGTTCGGGCTGGCTTTGGGCATATTTGTGCATTCACAGTTAGATATCATGTTGTGTCATCATCAGAGGCTTGACTCATAACAATGAACTGAGCGTACAAATGAAGAGAGTGCCCGCATGATTAATGTCCCCCACAAGAGGGGCTTTCAAAGTCAGTATGGGCTGAAGATGCACAAAGGGAACAGATGAATGGAGGAAGTTGAAGTTACCACACAGTGGATGTGTTTCATGACTCCTGAAAGGAAAGTTGTACTGGATGAATTAGTTTTTATTAATTACTGCTGCAAGGAAACATTTCCTCCTTATTTCTTCTTGTCATCACCCTTCATTTTTAACTCATCTTCTTTCTCAACCTTTGACTTTTCTTACGTTTATCTTTTTATTTGTTTTATCTTTGTTCTTTTCTTTTGCTCTCATTTTTTTTTCTAGGTGCTATGTTCTGTTGCCAAGACCGTTTCTTCCCCAGACGATGCTCTTGAAAGGCTATTCATGGGTTTTCCAATGAAACCCTATTGCATCTGGGTGCAAGTGTGGGTGCGTGTGAGAGAGAGAAAGGGAAAGAGAGACTAAGAACGAAAAATAAAGAGAGGGAAAGGTATTACAGGGGGGCTGTGCTACAGTACCATCTGTATGCAAATCTCCTCAGACTTTGGTAAACTTTGATCAAATGCACAGGCCTCCTTTTCTCTCCCTGTACTCCCTCCCTTCCTACCCTTTTCTTGCTTCACTCTCCACTATGTGTTCTGCAATTACTGTAGCTGCACAGCTCTTTGTCACGGCTGCATATTACTCAGCTAGGGCAAAGGCTTCCCTCAAGGAACTGCCCCCATTTCATGCACACACACACTCACAAACACACATTCATGTTTTCTGCCCCAGTACCCCCTCTTGCTGCCCTCCGTGTTTAAGGCTCTGCTCCTCTACCTACCGTGATCCCAACACACACCATTTCTTAGCACCTGCGACAGCGCTAGACCCCAAAACAGATGGTGACACCCCCCCCCCCCCCCCCCCCCCCCCCATAGATTGCGGGGCTCTTGGCAAACAGGGCCCAGTGTGGCGCATGGGTGATGCCATTGTGCAGGGGTTGGGCAAAGACACACTTGTGTACGGACACACACACACACAGGAGGCACTGTTTTCCTCCATATGGGAAGGTCAACATGTTGAATGTAGATCGGGTGTCCGACGGGACAATAGCAACATTGTGGCAAGTGTTTGTCAATTAATGTCGGCCGGTAATGAAGATCTCTAAAGAGATGACACCAAGATGTTCAGAACACACAAACACTTTTTTTTTTTTTGTGTGTGTGTGTGTGTGTCTAGCTTTAATCTACATTCATCTGAGTCATGTTCATGTTTGTGGCTCCATCCAGCTAGACAGAAAAAGCATGTAATTAAGCACAGGCGAGGGCTACTTTGTGACACCAGCTCCCTTCTAAACCAATTAGCCTCAATTCAGAGAGACGATAGTTCGACAGACAGTGTGCGTGGACACGAGAGGTGTCACGATTTTGCCTTTGTTTAAAACAGTAGACTGGAAGTGTTGCTTTGTATTCATTTAAATTTAAAGCTAACACTACCATATGAAGAAAACTGCCTCTTCTGGTTGGCTGTGATGTAAGTTTTTCCCTCTTAAAGGTTCAGTTTCCTCCCTTAATGTTATTGTCCATAAACTTGTTTTCTTCTATAACTAAGCAGGATAAGTCATTGGACAGATGGCAAGAGGAAGCCCCAGGAGAGGATACGCATGCACACATGCGCAGATAAAGACACCAGGCTCCTGTCCTACACACACATGCACTGTAAGTGCGTACAAAGACACCAGACCCCTGTTATGTAATCCACCAGCTCCACTCCCCCACTGAGAGGCTCAGTCTTGGGCTGTCTCAACTCCAAAACAAAGTCATCAGTCTTCATATAGCACTGTCTCTTACATAGGGAACATACTTCTGGATTATTTTTGTCCTTCTAAGGATAAAGTCGGTCGAAAGTGGCTGAGTGTGAACTAAACATTGGAGTGTTTTATTCATACAGTAGTAATTTAGATAAAGCAAAATACTGTTTTTACACAAAGAGAAAGGATCTTTTTTATCTTCCAAGATAAAAAGGATTACTCGGTGTCATCAGCAATGTGTATTTTATGCCGTGTTAATTCCCTTCTCTCTATGTCTCTTTCTCCATCCCTCTGTGAACACACTGTTATGCTGAATGGCTCTGCAGACCATAGCAACAGATTTCTCTTTCAGCCATCTCCAGAGAATGCCTGGCCGGGCTCCTGAAAGGCACATATTTGGGCTGAGGCCCGGCACCGGAGTCACAGAGGGGCACGAGGAGAGGAGAGGTCAGAGGAGGTGGAGGGGAGGGAGAAGGGCAGAGCCATGTGGCTGATGTTGGTAAACAGTATTCAGCCTTGTCCTGGCGTCGGGGCAGGCGGCACACAACGCCAGAGATATCAGGCGCCCGGGCCACACACAGACCGCGACAAAAGGTAGACACACATACAGACATTTGCATTCATACACACACACACACACACACCGGCAGGAATACACAGACTACTAACAGACAAATAAAAGACTCAATCTCGTGTCTGCCACTCAGCAGCTGCTTCAGTTTCCATGGCAACAGCCTGAACAATGTAGCGGGAAGAGCTGCGTCGGTTCGAGAGGGAAATAGAGAAGCGTGCGTGTGAGTGTGTAGGTGTGTGTGTGTGGGTGGGTGTGAGAGGCTGCAGAGGCGGAGGTAGCCGCAGGGTGCTGAGGCAGAGAGGATTCAGAAGACACTCTCTTTCTTTGTCAGGATGGGTCTTTTAGAGGAAGCAAAACAAATACAGAAACGTGGAGGCAAATAAGACAATAAACACAGAGAGTGGGATATGAAAGGTTTGCTCACAGGGTTAATGATGTTATTTTACTTTGCTTTGTTTTCTTGTTTGTTTTCTTTTTTTTGTGCAACAAAGGCTTCACAGAGATGAGATTCGAGATTTTATTATGTCTATTTATTTTTCAAAATGAGGTATTTCAAAGTGCTATGAGTTGCAGCACTAAATGTACATTTTAAAAATGAAAGAAACATCATATATCAGTTTACCCAGTTCTATGCACCCAATAGTTACAAATATAAACAAAAGCAAAAAAGAAAAAAAAAAAAGTCCAGGTACATGAGAATAGAACACATTTGCTGTACAAAAGAATTATTTGAGATAGAAGAGAAAAATGACAAGATAAACTGATATCTACCAAGAACTCATTTTCATACGAAAATATAAGTATCAAATTTAGTATGTATCAGGTTCACACTAAAAGCATAAACGTGTGTAGAATTAGTAATATGATATAATACAAAGAAAAGAAGAAGAGAAAAACAATATGTTGTTATATTACAAAAATTTGTGACTCTCAGAAATTGAGGCCTTACAGTACTTTTAAAGGTATATAAACTTCCAGTCTAGTTATTGGCAGCTTCCTGACTTGAATATATATATATATTTATTAAAAAAAAGGACAAACTGTAATACAAAACAAGGCAGAGCTGAGTGTATTTTGTCTGTACACTGTTGTTATATACAAAAGTGTCGGCTAGCAAGGTGCACAGTTATACATCCACTGACTTAGTTTGAGCACCAGTGTGAGAGGAGTGAGAGAAAAGAGAACCTGTAGTGGCATTGTTTACGTGACCCATAACGCCTCAGTCATCATAAATCTTTTCAGTTTTGCAGTGGTGAAGGCAAAGTAAGCGTGCACTGCTTTCTTGTAGTGAACTCTCCAAGCAAAGTGCCCTCTAACACCCGTCCCTGTGTGGAATCACATGATCCCAGGCTGGTGTCACAGTGAGTACAAAAAAAAAAAAAAAAAAATTACAAATAGAAATTATATAAAAACCAGAGGAGGAGAAGACCAAAAAAGTGTCTCCTATCTTCTTCCTCAGTCTTTGCTCGCTTTAATCTTTCCTCAATGTGACTGGATTGAAAAAGTAAACCCTAAACATTCTTAACGTCAACAAATGTGCAAAAAAAGTGGCGGCAGTGAAAGTCCGAGCATGCCCTCCAGCAACAACCCCCCGCCCACCCACTTCTCTCCCCTCCTCCAGGTGTGTGTGTTGGCATCTGTAGAGGAACGTCCTCTGAGACTGCTTTTTTGGGTGTGCACATGTATTATAGATGTGGAGGCCTATGTGCCCGTGCTCAAATGTACAGGCCTGTGTGTGTGCATCTAATTGTGTTTCAGACTGAGTTGAGACAGGGGGAGTTGTGTGCAGGAGAGGGGGGGGTCATCCAGGGTTTATGTGAGTGTTTCTGTGTTGTAGCGGTTGTCTGTTAGCGAGTCCTAGCCTGCTCCAGCCTACGCATCAGCTGTTGCCTGCGAGCCTGGAGCCTGTCCTTCTCCTGCTGCAGCCTTATCTCCTCCGTCTCCAGCGAGCTCACGTACTCGGTGGCCTTCTTCAGGATCAGCACCTTTGCCGCCTTCTCGTTGTGCGCCAGCTCTGGCACGTGGTCGCGCAGCGTCAGGAAGCTGGAGCGCAGGTCGTTGCGGCGCTGGCGCTCCAGGATGTTGTGGTTGCGCCGGCGCTCGCTGTCCTCGGAGTCGGAGCTCCCGCGCGGGCTGCTGTCGCCGCTGGTGCTGCGCTTGCCGCGTCCTGCTGGACCGCAGGACGAGAAGGAAGAGGACGAGGACGAAGAAATGGTTCTGGTGGGAGGGCGTGGCGCGTCGGACATCTTCTGCTTCTTTGGAGGCGGGAGTGGATCGTCATCCGAGGCGTACGGCGAGGGCGCTGCGTAGTTGTGCTGCTGCTGGTGAACTGAACTCCTCTTCAGGATGATCTCTTGAGGAGCTCGCGTGACGAAACGGCTGACCACGCCGGACCCTGAGACCATTCCTCTTGCGTCTTGGCTCTTGGGATGTACAGAGATGGTGACCGTGCCCGAGGCCGTGGGTGATGCTTTGCTGATTGTGGAGCGCCTCTTCTCTACTGTAACAACATCGATCTCCTCTTCCTCCTCCTCCTCATCCTCATCATCATCATCATCATCTTCCTCCTCATCCTCGTCCTCTTCTTCTTCTTCCTCGTCGTCATCTTCATCTTCCTCTTCTGGGGAAAAGAATAAGAGAGTGGCTTAATTAGTCTGACACACCAAATATTCTCACGTCTGTGTACTAGCAGGTGACTGGTATTTATGTGAGTGAGAATGTGTGTGGGAGAGAATGTTGCTCAGCCCTGTTTGCACAAGCAGAAACCTCTTAATGCCGAGTGTCAGTCACTTCTTAACTAATCTGCTCTGCAGGCATTGGCATGTTCAGTCTCAGCGCTGAGCAGACAAGTTGGATTTCTGACTTTTATTCTAACTCCCTCCTTCCAGACCTCTCCTAATCTTCTCCGGTGAGATGAGACGGTTTTAGTCTGAAGCTTTCGGTCTGTCAGTGCAGAGCCAGTCAGACTGTCTTATAGAGTGCAGTATTGGCTTTAATTTGAACCTTTTTATGATTTTAAACTCAAAACCGAGCAGAGCAGCAGAGGCTTATCATGGACTGGTGTGGCTTTTGAAGGTGAGAGGAAGTGACAAATCACGAGACAAGAGAGTGCGAGGCCCAGTTAAAATGCCTTTGTGATAATAGCTCTCATTATCAGCTCTGGAGCATCTGAAGAGTGTGGCATTTTACAGCTTATGGTAACCCACCTCAGACACCCGCCGCACCGGGGACGGTGTCTCAGTGCGCATGTCGATCACACACACACTGTCTGGCTGCTGACATCAAAACAAAGCTGGGCACAGCTGGCTGGATGAAGGGGTGTGACTGACTTTGCCACATGTGAGGGTGGGATTTAGCTCTTTGGTGTTTCAGAATAGAGCAGCTCATATAAAAAGGAATTTGGAGGAAATTGCTTCAAGTGCTTCACCTCTGTCTTCCAGCTGTACAGCTGATTTTTATGTCGAGGGTTTTCGTTTTTATTTCGGGGGGCTGATCAAACTAAAGGGATAAACCTCCATTTCAGGTTTTTTAAGTCTGTGTCCCTTTCTTGTAAAAGTAAAAACAAAGTGTGGAACATAAATGGTTTGGTGGGGTGGGGGGGTGGTATTTAACGCTGCAAGCGGCGGAAGCGCATTGGAGGGTCACAGTGCACGGGATGGGGGCGACAGGCGATCGGATCGCCACAGTTTAAGCCTCAGAACTGGAGCTGCGCCAAGGAGACAGCTGTCACCCCCCCCCCCCCCCCCCCCCCCCCACCACCACCACCACCCACCCACCTCACACAGACACGCACAGGGAAGAAAAAGGCATTCAGGACTCTGCTCGGTTTTCTTGTGCCCTCTGTGCCAAGATTGATAAGGACTCGTGAGTGTTTGTTTAGGAAACTGATGAGTGGTAATAGTTTAGATGGGATTCAAGTCTTTGTTTTCGAAATACACACTGTAATTTCCAAATCCAAACACGCACAATAACCGCCTGCATTGCATCTCTAAAGAAAATAGGAAACGTCTTTGAGTCTGTTGTCTGTTCCGGCGTGGCCTTTCTTGTTCCATGCTTTTCTATTTTCCTACACTCTTCCCAAAGGTCCATACCGCTTATATAAGTTGAACTCGGGTCAGCCGTCTGAACAGACTGTCTAAAATAAGTGTCAGTGTCTCACCCACAGTGCGCATATTGTCCCTTAATCCATGCGTAATAACTGCGTTCACGGCGCCGTGAAACGGACGCTTTATCAGCTCAGCACATAATTGAAGACCTTTTCATCCCCTCCTACAACCTGGTCGGTGTGTGCGCGCGTGTGTGTGTGTGGCCGTGTTGTGTCTTTTTGTTTGGCTCATGCCAACCCCGGTTCAGTAAGGCACACAATTCCCTATTTTACTGCCATCTGCCGGATGAAGAGCCGCTGATTACATAAACTCAGTTCACTGTGTCACTACTCCACTTCATGTGTTTGTGCGTGCGTATGTGTCTAAGTATGTGTGTGTGTTTGTGTGTGTGTGTGTGTGTGGAAGGAGGTAATCCGATTCTGAGACAGTCATATGAACAAGCTCCAGTCATTCTGATTAGATGGGATGCAGAGCTTACAATTAAGAACAATAAGAACGTGGGAAATAAATTACATTAGCAGGCTCTGATATGATACATGTTTAAAGTTTTTTCTAAATATAAGATTTTTTCTCTAAAGTGTAGACTAACAAAGGGTTTTTGGGGGCTTCTTCAAATTCTTACCGGAGTCACTGTGTGTGCTCCCGCGAATTGTTGATGCCAAAGCGGTCTCAGATGCGTCCCTGCTGCTGTGTTTCTTGTTGACCGGGAAGGGGAACACTACCGCGGGGTCTACACACTCTGACACCGAGCTGCGGCTCACGACCTCCGGCGCCTTGACGTACACGTTCCTTCCGCCCGCCGTGGCCGTGGAAATAGCCTTGCCGAGTTTCTCAGTCACCACCCGTTCCAGTTTTTCTCTGGCAGAGAAGCCACTCCACATGCAGTCCTGTATAATGATGCTGTTGGGGTTCGTATCCAAAGCGGAACCAAACAGGTCCCCATCCTCGGATGCTCCCCATATATCGTCCTCAGGCAGGAACAGCAGTTCGGAAGCCCAGTCCAGTGGGTCCCCCAAGCCGAAGCCGAGGGGATCCGCCTCCGGAGAGGCAGTTGCCGGCTCTCCCGGTAGCGCGGCGCGGCTCGGGGAGAGGGGCGGAGTGGGCAGCAACTCGAATTTCTTCCAGATGTCCTCCCCCGGTGGCGCAGAGTCGGGACCACAGAAGTAGAAATCGTCCTCATCCGGGTAAAAACAAGGCTGTAGGGAGTCAAACTCCAAATCGGAGTTTTTACTCATGACTGCCGGCATTCTATCCAACAACTGGAAAGAAACCTACGAAGAGACAAAAGATATCTGCTTTAGTGTCCAGAGTAGAAGAGCGCTTCTCCTAATTCCCTCCTTCCTCTATCACACCTGAAAGCAGAGTCAAAGCCCACACACAGTCCAGCACACTAAATTCCATCCTGGGGTTTAAAAACCGCACAAATCTCACAGGAGAATGTGCGTAAATGTGACCGTGACGCTCAAACTATGCAAAAAAAAAAAAACGACTCACTGGCGCACTCCCCTTTCAGCCCATAAAACCAGATCAATACGCACAAAACAACAGTCTTACTGAAAAATAAATCTAATGACAACAATTAAGCAAAAGCGAGGATAAGTTTTCTCTGAAAAATGCGAGACAAAAATAAGATGATTTTCAGATTTAGATTAGATTTTAGAGGATGCTCACCACGTCCTGACTTGGGATGATGGTGATGTGTGAACCAATTTCCCTCTTATCTCGCAGTCAGTAACACAGACACCCGATTGGGAGCAGTCATCTACTTTGGGAGCACAGACAGTCCTCTGACACACATTGTTGCTGGCTGCCGAATGTTATCCACTGAGTTCTGCAGGATGAAAGTAGTCTCCTCCCACAGAGGCTGGCGGGGGAGGTACCTACAGTCGAGCTTTGGGACGAGACTGTAGGTGATGAGGCGCGAGAGACACGCAGGCTGGGAGCTTTTTTTTTTTTTTTTTTTTTTTTTTTTTTTCCTCAAGGTGAACGAAGAAAATAACCTTAGCAATGAAAGCGAGAAGGAAAGCGAGAAAAAAGTGTTACATAAAAGAATGCGATGGAAAGAAAAGAAACAATAGGATGAGGTCATGAAAAAGAATGAAATAAAGCATTATTGTTTTTTATATTCAATGTGATGTCAAAAATCACAATAAGCACTGAAGCAATCCGAGTATAAGCTGCTGCTGACATGATGTGCTTTCAGTCTTTTAGGAGCTGGGTCATTTAAATATATATAAAGGTCAATTACATATATATATATATATATATATATATATATATATATATATATATATATATATATATATATATATATATATATATATATATATGTGTGTGTGTGAAGTTGTAATTGTGTAAGTATAATTTGTTTTAAAAATGTATATGTTAAAAGATGTTACATTCATCAAACCCTTGAAGTCTTGTGTGTGCCTCTCCCGTAGAGCTCTAAATATTTCCTCTTTTGTCTGAGGACCACCAGCATCCCTGAATCGGAAGACAAAGTAGGGCACACACGTTGCGCCCTCTTGCGGACATATTGAAAACAGCAACCGAGGCGCGCACCATCAGCGACTGAAGCGTGAGCTGAGCCCGTAAAACAAAGACATGAAAACAGAGAAACAGAGGGATAGTCCCCCCCCACCCCCACCCTTCTCTTAAATGGAGGGGACTAAAGGATGTCACATGCGAGGAAAACAATAATAGACTTCTGCTGGGGCTGCGAGGAGCTGCGTTTCCTCTGAAAACAGGCTGCGCAGGACGGGAGAGCTTTCAGCTGCCTCCGGGATAAGACAAGATCCGAGAAGAGCATATTACGTAACCGCAAGCGGTGGTTGTAGCCTGGAGTAATTCCCATTCCCTTTTCTAATGAAAGCTTAGGAGGAGCTGCGCATCTGTAATTATGCACAGGCGTGCACACAGTCCTGATATTGACTTATTGGGGGAGGAGGAGGGGGGGGGGGGTATCAAAAATGGCTTTCAATTTAAACTCCAGCTGTAAGCAAAAATGAATAACAACTGCCAGCTTTTTTTTTTTAAAGGAAAAATTAAGGCGTTAAAAATAGTATTTGATATTTAGAGAAGCATTTGATTTTTACCACCGAAAAATGGCATTATGTGTGTTAAAACATAAATAAACATCAGCATTTGTAAATGATCTACTATTTTATACCAAGATGCCACATTTTTATGGTTAAACAACTATTTGTTTGCTTCTTTTAGCGATTTATTTGTTTATTGGGATTAGAAGTCAAACAACCAAAGCAGGTGAGGCGAGATTCTGCAGCTGCTGGATCCAGAGCAGGAATAGCAGGGAGTTTCCTGGGACTTTCTGAGGAGCCGGCTCCCAGGAGCGTAGAGGAGATGGCTCTGGAGTCAGAAACTCCCCACAGGCTCCTACATGTCCACTCCTCTTACAAACTGCTTCAGTTCGGACCCTCCAGCAGCAACGGCGGCTTCCTCAGCTGTGGGAGTGAGAACACAGGGAGATGTTCTTTCTCATTCTTGTTGTAGATCTGGTTAGCTCAGAAAATGGGACAGCCTGGTGGTCATCACCTTCTGGAGAAAATCAGAAGAAAAAAGTACCAACGGCTTTATTTAGTAGTGGATTTTATTGGCGGTGAATTATGTTTACAGGTTGAGATGAGTGTGCCTACTGCATATTTGCTGATTTCCTCTGAAATTACCCAGATGCTGGTACATTTTTTTGGCTGTTTGTTTGTATTTGCCTTCCAGTAGACATGTTCAAATTCACCTCTATACACACAAGTGAGCCAAGGAGAAAAGTACCACTTGTCCTGAAGTCAGCTTCAAGTCCACGTCATTCATTCTTTGGCCATGAAAGACATCCACCCTCAGTGTGACCGCCTTTGGCTGAATAAGGTCCATGGAGGTGTAGAGAGAAAGGCAGATTTTGTCAGAGGTGGAGCAATGTCGGCCTCTTTGCTTGTTGTTTTTATGACAACCATGGCATGTCCTCCCTCCCTCCATTCACCTCTGAACCGGGGCATGGATGGTTAAGCAATTAGGCCAGTTTTGATAAAAGATTCATAAGTCACCCCAGTGGATAGTGCAAACACAAGCGTGTTGTGAGTAAATTCTGCTGCGGTGTCATCAGTGTTAGGTCAGACGGCACGCACATCATCATATCTGAGCTGTGTGCTCTGCGTGAGTGTGATGCCGGGCGCCTTGCTGATGTTGTGTTTTTATTGTTTTGTTCTCTTTCAGGGTAAACAATCAGTGGCACAGAGGACTTAAATTATGCAGCAGGGTCTGAAGATGCAGTCATGACATCTTCAGTCACCTGTGATATTCGTAACCTCTCAGAAGGGCATTTGAAAACACATGAGCAGACAAGCATTGCTGACATCATAACTGAACACACCGTGGAGCTATTACTTGTCTGCTCCTGGTCGAACTAATTGTCCTATCTGAACAAGATCCACTTGTCTACATTGGTTTTTGATGTTGACTTTGAGGAAGCCCCAACTTTAAGAGAGACAAATTGCTGTATTTCCGTTTTATTGTTGGGCTCATTAGTGAATAATGTGATGCAATCTCTTCATACTTTGTGCTTTTACTGTAGGATGTGGATACTTCCTCCATTACTGAGTTATTCCTGCTGGATTATGACCAATAGAAGTTCCTCCATTTGATTCGTGTTCCTGTTTATTATATGTCATCGTCCACTCTCATTCAGTATTTCCAGTCACTGCATTTGTCTCCATACAGTCATTTACAGGAGACATTTATACCCATTTTTCTTTAGCAAACACACTTTCCTGATGTTGTAATGAAGCGTCCGTGATCTATTATACCTGCTTCCTTTTCAACCATGTATTTACTCCTCTGTTCTGAGCAGCTGGTTTTAGGGGGTGTAGTGAGACTCTGCAATATTCTGACCCATTTTATTGTGGGGTGTGCCTCTTTCTAAATCTGTGATACAGCTTTGTGCTGCCCAGTTCTGAGCTACAGCTGGGAAAGCTTTATAATAGGCGGCCACCGCAGAAAATGACAGACAGAGGGTCACTGCCCGTGTCTCTGTTGGTGTTGACCTTTTCCTTGCCAAAATGATGGGAACACAGCCTGGAAATTTTCTTGTGAGGTTCAGCTCATTCTTCCTCATTTTGTCCTCATCTTTACACAAAATCAGTACTTTCCAGATTAGTGGGGAGTTTCGTATTGCTGCATTCAAAACCGGAAGTTTTCATATCTTCCAAATGCCCCATATGCACCGGTAACAAACCAGTTATGACCAGTGCTGCCACCTAGAGGATACAATTTTCACAGCACTCAGGTAGCCCCATTATATTTCAAAGTGGCTTTCAATGAGGTGGCAGAAAACCAAATATGTACTCTCAAGCACCAGAAAATTATTATTTAGTGAGATGAAATATATGCTTCCTCATTATTAGAGTTCCATATTTTCTGAAACAATAACTAACACATAGAAAATCAATTTTCTTTAGGTAAAACGTGACTATTGGAATACATGTGTGTGGGATTCTATCCCCTTTAGTCACACAGTAACATCTTTTTTTGAACTTTGAAAATATGCTAAATGAGACTTTTAAACTTTCTGTAGATTAAGAGATATGTGGTCTTGAAATTGCAAGAGTCTGCACAAAATCTTGTTTTAACTTTTGAAAAAAATAAATAAGCTCAAAATTTAAATTTAGCAAAATACAAACAGTCAAACTTGTGACTACTTACTTTTTTTTTTTTTTTTTTTTTACAGATTTTCATTCCCTGAAAGCTGGAGCATTTCAAGAGAAGCCTTTCTGAACCCTTAATTTGCTCAATAAATTAGGCAAAAAAAAATTTAAATTAAACCCACATCAACTTCTGAAAAGGTTCTCCAATGGCTCTAAGATTTGGGATGTAGACTGAACTTGCATCTGAAAAAAGAGAACAGAAATGAACAATAAATCCGTCCAGACCAAATGTGTGTTTTTTTTTTTTTCACGAGATAAGTCCAGGGATCCATAACCATGGGGGAATGTTAAAGAAAACTATTTCTAAATTCTCAGATTTTATATATCAGGATGCCATTAAAAATCATCTGTTCTTTACACCCTTCAGATGAATAAGAACACATGACATTTTACAGTGTGATTATTTATTTAAAAAAAATCAGCCATAATGCAGAAGCAGCATGTGAAGAACTAAATCATATTCCACGATTCAAAAGCTTGTAGAACCACCTTTAGTTATTAACTCGGAGTAAATGTTCTCTGTATGATCAGTCTATCACTTGTTTAAAGAGGAATTTTGACCAACTTTCTTTACAACACTGGATTATTTTGGTATAATTTGTTTATGCACAGCTTTTTTAATGGCAAGCCACTGTATTTCAGTCAGGTTTAGATCTGGACTTCAGGTGATTGGATCATTGCGAACCTCAGTTCTTTTCTTTTTAGGCCATCCTGTTGTGAATTTGCTGGTTGTGATCGTCATTCCTGACACAATTTATCCCAGCTGTTAGCTGTAGGACAGACAGTCCCATCGTAATGTTTATCATCTCTCCTTAACATTTGGTCTTATATTTTTGTTCTGTGTTTGTTTTTTTCTGAATATGGCACAGTTAAATATGGCTAAAATCTCCACTTTGTTCGATCACAGAAATTAACATTTAACATGCTAATGTAATGTCTAATGGCAACCATGGCAACCAGATTCTGAAGACTGTGATATGACCCCCTCTCACATCTAAAGATGATAAGCCAGAGTTTTAGGTTGCAGACTAAAGATTTAGCAAAAAAAATCATGATTTTGTTTTGATTGTAGAAACTTGTTTGAAATTGCTTGTAAAATCGTTAAGTGTAAGTTTCAGTGCCAGATGTGGATGTTTTGGAGTTTCTCGGAGCGTTGCTGATTCTGGGGTGAACTTTCTGGAACGTCGACTCCTTGAAAGGTTGGCAGCTTGCCTCTTCTGATTAATCTTTCCCCAATGCAGATTGATGGACTTCAACACACTAGAATGTTCCAGACCAGCAAAATGCCAAAACTGTCGCTTCTATAGAAATGTTCACACCTGCTGATGATCAGTCGAAAATAAATCAACTGATCAGGACCAATTGATTAATTCTTTACAATCATGGCCTGATATGTAAATCCTTAGTATTGAAAGAGGGTGCACTTTCTTTCTCTCATGATTGCAAGAGTGTTTAAAGTCTGTGAGTGATTTTAAGTGTTTATTTGTCACTGCTGACAGTTTTCATTATACTTGTCTTAACAGCACTCTTCTCCAAAGGAGATAGAATGACTTCAACAGCACAACTAATTAAATTAAGCAAGCAAATGCTGGGGTGTAACTGAAGCCGCCCTGACACATTTCATTGTGCTGCTTGTCGTGTTCACGGATGGATGCCCACCCCAATGACTTTAAAGACACCAAAGCAACGAAAAAAAACAAGTTGCACAGATTAAACCCCTTGTTAGACATGACCACAACTTCTAATATTTCATTCTAAAAGGAAAAAAAAAAACCCAAAAAGTTATTTTCTTTTTGAGGTTTTAGAGGTAAGAGTCTGTGGCCTAACTTACAATGTCCCAACAGTTAGCTGGAAAATAAACCTTGTGTTTGCGTAGCACACGTTTGATCCTGAGGTAATAGCTCGTTTTTCTTTCTGGTATTTCAACATGTATTTTCACGTGTTGGAAATGTCAAGGTGTATTTAGTGGAGTCTGAATGTTTTACAGCATCAAAGTGCTGGAAAATCCTTATATAAATCCAGCAGTGTCTTGCATGGTCTGTACCTGCACAGCATTCAGTCTGTGTCAGGCATTAAGTCCCTTCTTCTTTAATCATGTCAAGTCAGAGTCCACAGTGGCATCTTCTCCTCAAACAAACCAGCTTGGCAATGTTTGACCATGATCCGCACCATTACATTTCCGCTCCACCGAAACCTTCCACCCCACAGACCACACCAACACACCCACCCTCCCCCACTCCCATCATCTATGTCTCACCTCAGACTGAGCAGCTCCTCACTTTTATCCCAAAAGCCGCTCATTATCCACCCAAATATGAGTTTCTGTCCCTCTTTAACATGTTGAACTTACCGTTTCCTTTTTTTGCTTGTTTCTTTGTTTAAGTTGTTAATGCTTTCATGATGCTTAACATGACTTTCAAAGTCCAGCTTTTGAACCGTTTCCCGAGAAAAGGTCCTCTCATAACGGCAACACTCTTTTAAAGAAGTGTTTATAATGTCAGACAGGATGCATGGATATCATTACCATGTTGCTCAGGAGCGCTGCTCTGTCAACATGGGAGCTGACCTGTGTGGAATCTAATCGTTCATGAGCCTCAGGTGATGATTCAGGGAAAAAGAAGCTCCTCACATGAATATTGTTGCCAGATCTGACTTCATCCAGATTTTGCAAGAGACATAGCTTTGTAAAGAAACGAAAGAAACGAGTTGCAACAAATCCCCAAGGAATTTCTATGAGCTCTCGAGCAAATTCTCACTGAACAAACCTGGCAAGAAAACATTTTTCAAGCCTCAAATTTTTTTCTTTTTTTTTTTTCCCTGAATATGAACAAATATTAGAAATGTGATTTTAATAGCCTACATTTGTTTTCCCATGTCTCTTTTTGGGTAATATTTTCCCATCAATTCTATTTTGGGATGAATAAACTTGTTCAGGAAGTATTCTGGCCTTTAGATATTGGACTTTTCTCACTGCCAAAAACATGCAAGGGACGTGGCTGCTTTCTTGTTAGATCTTGCCCTCAAACTGTTTCTGCCTACAGTTCCACCTGTACAATTAAAGAAGCACGTCAAATGATTAATGGAAGGCATAAACATCAGTTTTTCTGCTTCAGTAATGCCTCTGTATATTATTGCCAGAAACTCTAGGGAATTCATTCCACCTAAGTTCATACTTCCGATGTCTAAGAAGAAAATGTGTCTGAAGGAAGCCGAAAAAAAAAAGCCCTTTTTTTCTAACTTTATGTGAGTCAAGACCCAAGTTTGCCAGACTGGTTTCATTGAGGGTTGCTGTTAAGGAAGTACAAGCCACGTTAATTGTTAGGAGTGCAGTGACATAACAGTGAACCAAGTTGGGAATGTGTTAAGAGACGTCATGCAAATGATAATCAGGAATCTACACTGTGTGGGTGCTTTCTCAGAGATGGACGGTGATAAGCAGCTTTTCCTATAATTTCTCTGAAGTGAAAGTACATCATAAAGACAGATAATTGTACCGAGGGACAGAACATGCAGAGCGGTGCAGCATTAACTATGCATCAGGCATTCAAGCACATTTGTTTCATGGATTTCATTTACGTTTCACATATTCGTTTTTTCTGTTTATCTATTCATTATATCGATCGCTGGCATCCCTCAGCACTTCCCATCAGAGTAAAAAATGGAGGGTAATCGTGCGTCACTGTTGTTCTATAGATCGCATTACAAGTTATGGATCAAGCCATGACAATGAATCAATAAGTTTAGCCCCGAAGGTGAACATCATCAGGAGGCCTGACGATCAAACAGAAATCAATGTCAGTGATGGATTAACAGCATGCGATCCTGTATCTCTGATCTGAACGGCCGGTTTCACAGTGAAACAGGAAGCTCCTCTATCACTGATCCTCAGCTGGCTAGACACGATCACGCTGAAATATGCACCCACAGCGTCACTCCACCCAACTTTCTAAAACCTCTTGAGACTCACCCTGGGAGAAACGTTGGACGGTTTCAAGTGTAGCTCATAAATTCAGCCTTGCCTCGACAGCTTTATAGGTCCATTGTTGCTCTTTTTTTTTAAAAAAAGGGGGAGGCTTTGGCGAGTTTGTGGAGTTGTGAATGAAGGGAAGGAAGCCTTATTTAACGGATGCTGATGGGAGGTCAGTTATACAGATGGGACAACAGTGTTAAATAAACTCTCAGCTGATAAGACATCCTTCAATGAGTAGTTTCCTGATGCTTGTGCAGAGATGTCCTCTATCCCTGCAATCTATCTCTTTGCATCCCATTTTGAATTTAAAGGTCTTATATTAGTTTGTTGGAACATAAAACAAATAGGAAAAAAAACTCACTTATGTTACACTCACTTTGGATGGTTTCTCTCTTTGCCTTTTGAAAGATTAAGGGAAGACTGAAACCAAATTTAACAAAAAGAACATGACACAGCAAAATTTTTAGCTCATATAACTGATCTCATAAAGTGCCAACTGCTTCTGCTTCTTGAAAATAACAGTGGCCAATAGTAACTGATATAAAAGAGTAATTGTAACCACCTAATGAAGCAAATTCTCAAAGACCTCTCTCAATTTTTCACTCTTATATAGAAAGTACAACTGGCTTTTGTAATTTTTCGAAGTAACTGGTTAGTAACCAATACACAACTATAATTAACCCGGCAGACAAATACCTATGCTCACCTTCAAATTTTTACAGCAACCCACAGCCACATTCATTCAGTTCATATTAGAACCCAAATTCTGGAAAAGTTGGAACTTTTTTTTTTAAATTTGAAAAAAATTAAAACAAAAAGACTTCTAAAATCACATGAGCCAATATTTTATTCACAACAGAACATAGACAACATAACAAATGGTTTAAACTGAGAAATTTTACAATTTTATTTACGAAATGAGCTCATTTTAAATGTGATGCCCTGCTGCAGGTCTCTAAATAATTGGGACAGGGTCATGTTTAACGTACAGTTTGAAGACATCTCGGTTATGAGTTTCTGGAGTTTGGATATTGGAATTTCATCCCATTCTTGCCTCATATAGGTTTTCAGCTGCTGAAGAGTTTGTGGTCGTCTTTGACATATTTAATGACGCATCAAATGTTCTCTATAGGTGAAAGATCTCATCTGCAGGCAGGTCAGTTCAGCACCTGGACTCTTCTCAGATGAAGCCATGCTGTTGTAATAACTACAGTACATGGTTTTGCATTGTCCTGCTGAAATCCACAAGGTCTTCCCCTGAAATACACGTTGTCTGAAGGGGAGCATGCCATTTATAGAGCTCTCAGCATTCATAGTTCCTTCCAAAACATCCAAGCTGGCCCAAACTGTATGCACTTATGCACCCCCGTACCATCAGAGATGCTGGCTTTTGAACTGAATGCTGATAACTAGCTGGAAGGTCTCCCTCCTCTTTAGCCCGGAGGACACGGCGTCCATGTTAACCAACAAAAATATCAAATTTAGACTCGTCTGACCAGAGAATGCTTTCCCATTTTGAAACAGTCCATTTTAAATAAGTCTTGGACCATGTTCAAGTATGGCTTCCTTTGTGCATGATAGAGCTTTAGTTGGCATCTGCGGATGGAACAGCGGGCTGTGTTGACTGACAGTGGTTTCTGGAGGTATTCCTGGATGCATTTAGTAATGTCACTGACACAATCATGTAGATGAGTGATGCAGTGTTGTCTGAAGGCCTGAAGACCACGGGCATTCGATAAAGGTCTTTGGTCCTGTCCCTGATGCACAGAGATTTCTCCAGTTTCTCTGAATCTTTTGTTGTTGTTATGCACTGTAGATGATGAAATTGAGGAACAATGTTTTTAAAGTATTCCAGTATTGTTTTACGTACTCTTTCACCGATTGGAAAGCCTCTGTTCATCTTTACTTCTGAGGGACTTTGATAGCTGATCACCTGATATCAAGTTAACTACATTAGTTGCTAGATGTCCTCCCAGCTGAATCTTTTTAAAATCCCCTGCTTTTTCAGCCATTTGTTGCCCCCATTGTCCCAACTATTTTGAGACTTGTAGCAGGCATCAAATTTGAAATGAGCTCATTTAGTGGATGAAATTTCTCATTTTAAACACAATATTGGCTCATGTGATTTAAAGGTCTTTAAGTTCTCATTTTATGAAAATTAAATAAATATCCCAACTTTTCCAGAATTCAGCTTGTATCTAAAAAAATTTAGCTCAATTTGATTTCTTGTTGTGCCTAGATTTTAAAACTTTACTGCTTTTTTAAAAAGCCTAGCCAGGCCAGCCTATACCCAAGCAATTTATGAAAATTCCCTCTCGTGAAATGAGCCGAGTACCCCTTCCCATTTACAGCCATTTCCACTGGGACAGAGGTGGGCTTTATTCATACAGGAGTGTCCAAGACTTAATATTAAAAACAGCCAAGATGGCTGCAGAATTGTTAATAACACCTTGGATCAACAAGTTTTACTGCAAAAATCAACAGCAGTCATTCACCAGTGTTTCTCCTCCACAGCATGCACTTTTGTTGATATGGTTGAAACTAGTCTGGATTGTTGCTCTGCTAACATCTAATGCCTTTCCAATCCAATGTATAACATTGTGCACAATTATAGATTATGTACAACATTGCACTGCATGCATCAATTCCTTTATCTAGCCTATATTACATACAGGCATCTTTGTTTTACATAGAGCATTTTGTATAAAATACTTTTAACAATGTGTCAACATAAAGGTGTAAGTTATATTCAATTCAACTTTCTCTGGTATTGGATCTATTACAATACCAATTGTCTCCAGGTGCTTTTCAGAGACCCAGAGCATGACCCCCAAGCAAATATTATTAACTATAGCTACTGTTAATTTGATACATAGCAGGTATCAGTGGGCAAACGGTGAAGTGCTTAAAGACCTTATGAGTTTCTTTTTAAATTTTAGTCACTTTTAAGTCACTTAGAAAACCAACTGAGATTTACTCTGTTTTTGTCTTTTCTTCATTCACTCACTTTTCTCTTCCTCGGGTCCTCTCATTATTTTGTCTGCGTGTCTCTGTCATGTCCACTCCAGTTCTGTGAGTTAGCATTATCTTCTAACCATCATTGACCATCATTTCTAAACGTGTCACTCAGCCCCATAAAGCGGTTACGCAGGATGTGGTTGCGATCACGTGGTCTGCTGTGGTACAGAGATTGTTAATAAGGCTGTTCTTGCCACAAAGTGTGGTCATTAAAACATTGCTTTGGGTAGGTACTAGAAAAAAAACATAAGCATGCTTAAATCCCAAAGAAATAGAAACAATAGATGATAGTGCTTGCGTGAGGTAACGTAGAGTGACTTGGAAACAGTTAAAGACCCATGTGCCATTTAAGATAGTTTAATGTGAGCACATGTGTTTTCCTGTTGAAAACTGTGACTGCCTTCAAACGTGGGTCCTGGAGAGTCAGCTGCTCTCTTCTCTTAGTTTTTCCATCTAAGAATCATGTACTAAAACGTACTTCTGTGCCGTTGCAGCCCTGATTGCACCCCTGAATATACTCCTCAGTGTTGCCTTAAGCTAGATTTTAGAAAAACTGGCAAACGGCTTGAATGAGCTCCCATTCTCTTCAACTACAGCCGCCTGTAGCAGCTCCTGATTTCACTGCAGACTATCTGCAAGCGTGCAGGAATGTTGCGTCGGAAGGTCACAAAAATCTGCACTTGTGTTAAAAGTGACACATCCGTTTTATGACTGCAGGTGACCTCCCTTGTCTGGTGAGTGCAGCTGTTGGTTAGTTTTGATAGGGGGGGCTGATAACAGATGACGTGTAACACATGTTGTGTAATCATAGCATTACCAGCATGATCAGTGGCTTAAGATAAACACTTGATGTGGGCTTGGGGGGCCAGGAAGGAGTAAGATAGAGTATGCTAAGTGACTTGTTTAGTGATGAACACTGATGGAGACATTGATACCTGAAGTCCTTGTTTGGATTTGTCTTCACCTCACACCGTGTTTGACACAGCGATCCTCAGCAGCAACCCTCCAGTCTAAGAACAGGTATTTAATTCTTTCACTTCCTCTTCATATACAGATAACCCACTGAACCAAACAAGCCCCCGGCCCTGGTGAACCCTGCTTAGCCCTTGTGGAGTTCAATGAGCTCTTTTTTTTAGCATTCCCCTCCTCCTTCTCCTACCCATCTTTATCTCCCTGCATTTGTTTTGATCCTCAGGGGTCATTAGCCAGACTAAATGTTTGTCCGTGCACAAAGGGAGATGGTTAATATGTTTCAACGCATCCATTTGTCAACTCTCTTGTCTCTGGCTGCACAGTGTGTGAAAGGCGAGCTTAACGTCTCAGCTGGCATTTCAAGACTTACAAGCATTTCAACACCTCTGGCAGGAGAGGCCTTCTGTGTGTTTGTACGTGTGCATTTTTATGTGAATGTATGTGTGTGTCTAAATGCATTCCTCCTTGAGGGTTGGGTTCCCAGCCTACTGGTTGATATATCACCCCTGAGATCATCAATGTGCAGTTTGGAGGAGAAAGAAAATGGAACATTTAACTTCCTGCAAACATGCTCAGTCCTGTCAGTCTGCAGCAGTCAGATTAGGATGACTTACGAGAACTAGGAAGGAGTTGAGGAGAAAAAAGAAGAAGAAAGGAGAAGAAGAGAAGAATGATTATTTGCATGCAAAGCAAGAAGAAAGAAACCAATGTCATGAATTTTAGGTGAATGTTTATGCTGAAAGGAAGTTAAGTAGTTAGAACATTTTTAATGATGGCAGTGGTGATTTGTTGAGCTCTGACCTAAACAGGAAGTCAGCAGTCTAGAAAAATGGTTGTCCTAACAACGTTTAGCTATCAGTGGTCAAAGGAACCATTTGTCTCTGCGATGAGTGATTCTTTCCTCCTGTGCTGGACCCTCATGTGCTGTTTGGAGCTCATAGTTTAACCCTCACATCTGTCGGCCCAACATGCAAGTCTAACATTTTTTTGTTGCATAGTAGCAGCAGTTGTACAGGAATGGATTAGAATAAGTTATCTTCAACTTTTCCTCAGTGTTGAATACAATAGGAGCTACTAAAATTTCGTGGAATATGACATTTAAGGGGCCAGGACTCACACTTTTTTGGGGCTTTGCAGATCTGTGCCTTTCTGCACTATGGCTTTCTCCAGTTATTCCAGACAAAGCAGACAGTATCACCACTCCTGTCGCTCTCAGTGATGATCTTTTCCTTGTCGAATTGACAGAAACATAGCCTGGAATTTCTAGTGAGGTTCACCAGGTTGACATTCTTCTTGCCCTTACCATCACACCAAATCAGTGCCTTCTGAATCAGAGGGAGTTTTGAATGGTGGCTGTCAAAATTGGAAGTGTGCGTATTTTCCAAAAGCCCCAAATGCAGCAGTAACAACTGGTGCTGCCATCTAGTGGATGCAATTTTGGCAGTACTCAGGTTGCTCCTATTAAAGGCAGTTTAACTTCGATGGTTCTCACAATACAATCAACCTACAGGAAGAAACATCTATGCATCAGTGAGAGTTAGAAGAACTTTGTTTTCACCCCAAGGCATTACATATCGCTTTTTAAAAGCAAGTTAAAAGGGAATTCTTCTCCCCACTGTCACCAAGGCTTTCGTTCTGTCCATGTAAGTTGTTGTGAAAACTTTTTGTTGTGAATTTTATATGTATATAATAAAGAAAAGGTAAAATGAGTTTAAATAAAGTGAATAAGTACAGTTAAAATAAGTTAGGAAGGGTTACCAGGAGGTCTTTTCATTCTAAAAAGATCATGGAAGCACAGTTAAGCTTTGCATAACTGCATGTAAACCAACCACCAGACTACTTCAGCATTGACCGATATACAGATGAAACCAAAGTGAAGCTTTTGCAGCCAAAATACATTGTGACACACTGTTACAATACAGCATATCAGCACAAGCACCTCATACCAGCAAGCGAGCATGGTGGTGGAGGGGTGATAATATGGGATTGTTTTCCAGCAGTAGGACCTTAGGACTTTGGCATATTACAGTCACTGAGTTATCCATCCTCTCTCCTATTCAAATATGAGTCTATCTATCCAACATCTAGAACTTGGCTGAAATCAGGTCATGCAACAAAACAACGATCCCAAGCACACTACATATCTACACCAGAGTCGCCCAAAAAGAAAAGAATAAAGTGTTGAAATGGCCCAGTGAAGGTCCAAACTTCAATCTGAGAGAAGTGCTGTGGTAGGACATTCAATGAGTTCTGCACAGATGATTACGATCATGGAAGTGTTGTTGTGAAGAAGAGAGGGCTAAAAGTCATCCACAACAACGCAAGAGACAGTTAATATCACACAGAAAACAATTACTTTTAGTCATTGCTTCTAAAGCTGGTTTTACAAGCTGTTAGATCATGGAGTTTACTTCCCATTTTAAAATAATGTCTCCTCATTTCCATTTAGTTTTTGATAAATGAATAATTACATCTGAGGTTGTATTGCCAAATTTTAAGACCTTGTAAGGATACAGATCATCTTTAACTTTTTTTAAATGTAAACTTGAAGAGGGTTTACTTTCTTTTTTCGTATATAAGCAAATGTCAAGTAATAAAGATTAAATTTCTTTTGTTGCTGTTACCGTAAAGCCACTGCTAATGTAGGATGTTATGTGGACATTCAACGTATACTTTTTTTTAAAAAGCAAAACAACATTTGGATGATGACTGATAATAATGAGTTGCATCTAATGAAAAAAAAGAGCAGCAGCAGATATCTAAGCATAGTTGGGAAAATGTGGCATGTATGTTTTTGTATTCGTTGTTAAAAAGCAGTTTTGTCTTAATGAGATGTAAATGACTGCAGGAGGTGGTCTCTCACTCTCTCAGTGGGATGCCTCTCTACCTTTGAAGTGCTGAATTCAGGGTCTAGGGGTTGTCATAGTGATGCTCCCTCAGTCCCCCCTGACCATCTCTGGAGAAATGGCTGTGATTGGAGTATTGACAGGCATGTGGCAGCCTTCTTGCATTTCTTCTCTTCTCCTCCCTCCCTCCCCTCACTCCTTTGAGCTTTTCAGAAGAAAGCTCAATGAAACTGAACAGCCTGCCACATAAAACTGAAAAAAACTCATCTTCTCATAGACAAAAATCGAGCTGCAATGACATTAAACACATATATTAAAACATTTTGACAACTTATGTAAAATAATCTATATTTAGACACTGTGTCTGGATGAAGTGTTTTGATGTTTTTAGGGTCAAACTGAACGTCAGGGACACAAATCTGATTCAAAGGAGACGGGCAGAAGTGAGTTAGTATGTGGCTCACAGTTCCGTATCCATCTGTGACTTTGAATCTCCCCACAGAGGACGGCCATTGGTGTCAAACGGAGACGAGCAGTGGGCATCGGGTTCATTCTGGCCACCAACAAGGCAGTCTGACAGACGAGCCATGCTGCTCCATCTGTTCATCGGGCCTTTAAGTGTGAGTGCATGCAGCAATTAAAGTCGTGTCACCTGGCAGGATGTGACGCTCATGTCATCCATGGTGCTGCAAGACACATGGACAGCATGCGAAGAACTGCGTAAAATTCTGAGAAAGGAGGTGTCATAATAGGCTGTGAGGTAGATAAATTTAAGTGATAATGAACAAAAGAGAGAGGGGAAAAGAATGCTAAAAGCTGGAGGATATTATGTTCCTGCAATCGGCCTTAGGAGACCTTGTCTTGTCATGAGGCATCATCCTTAGCTGTCAGTTGGTGGAAATGTATTGGGTGGAATGTATTGGAAAGAAGTTTTTGTGGAGAAATTCCCAATAGGGCCTAGTAGTCTCTGACCTGCCATCTACAAGGGTAACACCCCCCCACCCCACCCTCTTAAAAAACATACAAAAAAAGCCCTTCTTTACCAGACCCCTCCCCCATCTTCAACCATCTTCTCTCAAGACCTCCATCATGTGGACCTCTAATCAATTAAACCACATCTTACATTCCTCTTGAGTGAGGTCATGCTCGCGTTTCCTCTGGGGATTTCTTTTTTTGAATAATTACTGCCTCATCCCGTATCCTCTATATGCCAGAATAGGGGGAGAAAAAAAAAGAAAACTATGTATTTGATCTTAAAGTTAACTGTACACGGCGAAAAAAAGAAATCAGTCAGAGAAGCAGCTGACCAAAGCCAAGGCTGACCTTAAGGCCAAAGTCACAGATCATTAAAACCATGCAAATCATTAAAAAAAAAAAAAAAAAATTTTGTTGGTTCAAAATGTCAGTTAGAAATCTTAATAGATATCTGCAGCTTATGCCATATTAAGTTAAAACATAGATAATGTCACACAAGCCAACTGTTTGAAAGTCATATTGGTTTGGAAAGTGTTACAAACAGAGGTATAATTTGAAGATATATAATATTTCATATAAAATATGAAAATGTGTTTGGTTGTGTTGCCACCAAAAGACATTATAATGGAACTATTTGAAGGAAAAAAAAAGTAAAAAAAAAACAACTGTCCTTGCGTGTTGGTGGAATCATCTTAATGGCAGGAATACTGTAGGTTAGCATTTTGACAGAACATGTACAGCACACTTCCTTTACATATACTGTCAGTGTAAGAGTGCATATCTGTAACATCCCATGTTACAGGCCAACATTGCTTAAAATATAATTTTTAAGGATGATGTATCCCTCTTGTAACACTGTTATATGAAAATTCTTTCTAAATTCTTAATACCAGCCCCATTGAAATATGGTGTAAATATGAATGTTACATTTTCAAATAGTGAGAAAAAAAATTACCACTCTAAACATCCTCCTTGTGGTAACCATGACTCAGTTTAGCAGGGTTTCATACATTTTAACTGGGGTGACAACTGGCCATCTTGGGTAGCTTTATATTTTGCCAGCATGAAGGTCACAGTTGAGTGACAGATGACCTGTTATTGTGTTCAGATGATTTGAAACCGTGATATTCCAGTTGTGATATCTGGCTCTTGATGTTTCAGGGGCCATCTGCAGAAAACCTGAAATTATTTATTTGACTATTATGACCTAACTATTAAGTCATTTTGATAAAATTGAAGTCTGTCACGTGTCACTATTTGTTCTATTCCATCAATTGTATATACTGCTGTGTTGCATTTTAGAGGGGTGACACCAAATGGTAGAATGACTTCTAGCTAGTGAGCAGTACTCTGCTGTGTGTGTTGTAACCCGTACCTGTACTTGTAACCTGTAGAACTTTCAGATGACACTGCAAAGACTAGTTCATTTGCTCAAGATCAGTTGACTCAACTTCCATAATGAAGACTTCAAATGCTTTATTACTGATAAAGCATTTGAGTTTTGGTGTCTAAACTCTGATCTAACCAATGCCCATGTATCAGGCACACATAAAGGTACTGGCGATGATGAACGTGACTTAATCCATAGAACCAGAGCCAACGCTTGGAATCTGGGATTTTAAGAGCAACAGGGATGAGTACCCCTTGCTCCTTAAATAGACCCACAAACAAGATGGAGGAGTTGAAATAAGTCATGCAGAGGGGTGAAGTGAGCATAAAATGCTTCTCTAGGTGCCTGCCTGACCTAGGACACCTGATGTTCATTTTCTGTTTCAACAACTCTCAGTTATTGTCACAGAGTCGATGTTGTGTGATGATATCTGAGATGCACTGGGATTGAATGTCCGGGAATAAAAAAAATCATATTGATATGAATGCTCTTGAATCGCTATTTCTTATTTGAAGGGCTTCTTTTTCAGGATTTTTCTGCTAATGCATTTTTCTGTTTTACAGATGAGCCGAAAGAGTGTTGAATATGAGTGTATCTGCTCAGGCTTGTGATTATGTGCAAATCAGCTTCTAGGTGGGAATGTTTGACTGAGTGTGCAGCAGGGTGTTACAGAAAAACAACCCGCATACTCAGCAGAATCTTGCCGGATAAGTATAACTTAATGAGACTCATTCCAACGCCTTTGTTTGCTGTTTTGTCTGTCAGGTCGCACCGTAAAATTAAACTCATTTAAGGAATGAGTTGCTTATCAGACGGCCATTAACAAAGAGACTCGATAGCGCTGTGTTTCAGTCACAATAATAATTTGTAGATCAGCTGCAGACATTTAGATGGACTGTCATGTTGCCATAGAAAGAGGTTTTACTTCAAAAAATCAAGAATATGTTTGATACTATAGTCATTTGAGAGAAAATATCAAATAAGAACTTCCTCAGGTAAACTATTTGAGCTTCAATATCCCTGAGAGCAAGTTAAAGTAAGCTACCAAATAATGTGTTCTTGCATCTTTGAATATTACCTTCCCATTTTCCCTCACCACATCAGCTAGCAGGACCTCTGTGTGTGTGGGTCCCATATGATTTACATAAGGCCCTAGAGGCCCATAATCTCACTGGGTAATCACTGTGCTAAATTTAACATGGGGGATAAGGAGGAAAATCAGGCCCAAATCAAAGGGTTTGTTATCTGCTTGGTGCTTATAATGTAGATTATGAAACAGCACGGTGATCTGATAAACATATGGGCAAAGAGAAAGGGACAAACATCTGGATGCCCGCTGGCCACACAGTAGCAGGGAAAACTTTATTCAACTGCCTTTGATGAAAAAGAGGAAGCTGGGCAAAAGAAAAAAGGGAAATGCAGGGACGAGTGCGTGCGTGTGTGTGATAGAGGGTTTCTAGTAAACCTCTTTCGCCATGATTTGCCTGGCAAAGCACTGAGGAAACTGTCTCAAAGTTACCTTAGGGAGCGATTGTGTTTGAGTGCAGGAAAGGAGGGAGGGAGAGGGTGTTTTGGGTAGATGGGTGGGTGGTGAAGACTTGGACTGAAGAGAACAGGAAGACAGATCGCCTATGGCAAGCAGGACTTCCTGTTAGATCCAGGTCACTAAGTTGCAGCATGACACTGAGGGGGGGAAATGGCCTCTAATCGGAATAATCAACGTGATTAGCTTGAGCGAGCGGCTGCGCCAGACCTCAGTCTGCCACCCAGGCTGCTGCTGGCCTGTGAGCACCCTCAGCATCACTGCATGGGAGCAATGGAGGTGACAACACAGAGGACTTTCTTTGTGACTCTAGCTGACTGAATGTTGAGCAAGACAGGCAGAAAGAAGAAGGGCTATAGCTAAAGAGATCAAGAAATCAATTATAGGCCACTAGTTCAAATTATGTGGCCTTATTTAGAATATATGATGAGAATTGTGGGAAAAAAAAGACTTCCTCTTTTGCAAGGTCAGAAAATGAACCAGTGCTGAATAGCAAACAAATAGCTCCCTCTGGGAAACAAACTCCAGACAGTGTAAAAACATTTTGCTTTTCACTGGATGTCACGGCCTCCCACTCTTTTTAAGCAAAAATAATGGGTCAACCGGATGAAATATTGATTTGCACAGGGTTTTTGAGGCAGGAGATATACATATATAGATATATATAATGTGGGTTTGGTGCCACCTCAGAAGAGGGCAAGTTGAACACCATCTTTTACCCAGAAATATCTCAAATCTCATCAGATGTCCATAAAAAGCAATGTTGGACACTCTAAAAACAGCTACAGGCCACAACATTTAAATTATCCAGAAGAAATTATGAAAGCATACAACAAGTAAAACTAAGGAACTTTTAATGGTGATTAAGGGAACAGGAAAATAGCCGTGTGCCCTGTTGCATCTCTTGAGCAAGTCATTTGTCAGTAATTCAGTGTTCTCAGAGTATCCATCTCTTTGTGTCTAAACAGGCTGTCAATCACAGCACTGGCGCTTCCTGTTTACCTGTCCCATTGACCTCCTCTTTGGAGAGCCACCGCTGCTGAGTGCTCCAGGCAGCCCCGAGGACAAGCACTCACACGGCCAGCTTCAAAGTTAAGGCAAAGTTTACCCTGTATTGAGCTTCCACAGGTTGCCCTTCTGTTCATTTAGCTTGTGTGTTCAGATAAAGGGGCTGCTCCCTCGCCCAAGCACACACACACACACACAAAGAGAAAATATAGGCAGAGAGAGAAAAAAGTGGAAGGGAGGTAAACAGCAAAGTGTTATCACAGGTATCTTTTGTTTGAAAAGTGACTCAGTGATTTAGAGAGTGTGGTTTGTGTGTGGATTAGTGTTGCTATTTGGTTGATATATACTATGCTATTCAAGCAAGTGAAGAGAAGCGAGAAGAAAAGAAGTATACGTCAAAAAGTTTATTTTATCGTCTAGTTTGCACAGGTTTGTCCACATAAATAGCAGTTTTATGACACTAAATGGGGTCTTCTTGCTGGTAAAGGGTTTAGTCCATTAAGGCCTGATGCAGCATCTACATGCTCCAGTGCTAATAGGATGTCTCAGGTTTTAATGGGTTACAATAACTGTGGTCCAGTTTTGATCCCAGAACCACTCTTTCTTTCCTGCTCCCTATACATCCTGTCATTTAATACTAGCTTAACCAGCAAAGGTAAAGCTCATTTTAAACAGGACAAAAATGAAAATGGGTTTACACTGACCAAATGGATGTGGAAAAGCTCTGTCCCTGTATGGACTTTCAGAGGGCCAAGCCAGCATCGCAGAATTAGAGGTTTGTAATGTGACATGACACTGATGTGTACTGTGGCACGTCCTTCCATGCCCATGTGATACCACATTCTGGCTCCGCTGCAGGATCCAGCCACCCTCATATAAATTTTGAGCTGTGTGGTTAAGGTTTTTAGTTAGAACTTGAATTAATTCTCCATTCTGTATCTGTACAGGATCCCCCCCCACCCCCACCCCCACCGTTGAAGAAGCTCTGACTGTTTAATGTTGACAGTTTTTACATCATATCAGAAGAAGAATTCATTCCCACCTACTCTCTACAAACCTCACAATTTTCCTTCGAAAGCTTTTGAAACATGAGGGAGCTTTTATTGTGAAGCAGGAAAACGAAATGTGTGGATAATCATGACACTAGTGTTTGACTCTGCCCAAAGAACTCAGACAGATCGTATTCCCATACAGCTTAAAGGAATGATAAAATTTATTTTTGAGTCTTTTTTAAGCCTTCATGAAGTATTCTTTATAGTTCAGTGTCTAACTATTATTAGATTTCATTTAGCTGTGACCACTTTGCGACCTCAGAACATAACAACTGTCCCTGCCATCTCTCAAGGTAATGGCACTGTAAACTAGAAGCCGAAAAAGCCCCTTGAGCCACAGTGCCTTGCTGCCTCGGTATTCTTACAACAAATTACAGAGGCAAACCTAAATCTTGGGTCGTCTGTCAACATGATGGGTGAAAGGAAAAAAGAGGCCATTTAAACCTAATGTATTTCAATTAGTGGTCAACTTTTAAAGGAAAAGCTTGCTTCCGCATGGAGAAAGTCTAAACATGGGTCATCAGTGAGGGGGTTTGGGTTTGGGGGGAGCTGTAATTATAAATAAGGCCTTTTGGCTATAAGCAAATGAGTAGTAATGTCTCCTGAATGATGGTGATAATGATGCAGTGGACAGAACATTGGATTTTGATTGGGCCTGCTCTGAGAATGGGCCCCAGTTCACGCAGGAAGTGCTTGTTTGTTCGGAATAGCACTGTTTCCTGCTGGGCCGGCTGTGTGGGTGAGTGTTTTCCACTGCGATAATCAGCACAGGCATGTGTGTGCGCGTGCGCCTCGCTCCTCCGTTCGCCTCTTACGGCTGCCGGTTCAAAGTGCTGCCTGCGCCAGGACGGAAGCGCCTTGCAAGCTTGGATGAGATCACTGTGCACCCAACAGGGGACTTCCTCCCCACACAGGAAGTAGAGGTGCAGCTGAGAGGGAAAGGGCTCTTCCTCTGCCACCCCCGCTCCCCTTGCTCCTGCTCTTCCCATGTCCTCCTTCATGATCCGTGTTTTGTCTCAGAAATGAGATAAAGCATTGCTCGTGCTCTCTCCCCCTCCTCTTTCACTGACCAAGCAGGAAGTGCAGCCTGCTTTGTTTACGTAACAGAGGTCCTGTCTCCCGCCACAGCCACCCAGTGGCCTCTGGGAAACGGGAATCCCCAGACTTCATATGTTCACATTTGTGAAGTGGACATCCATCACAGATTGAGTGTCTACGTGTTTATATGGCAGAGAAACATTTTAGCGGAAGCAGAGAACAGAAGAGCATCTGTGTCAATGTTGATGACCCTTTCCTGAGATGGTTTTCCGTCCACTTGAGCTGACCCTGCTGCAGATGTAGAGGGCCTGGACATGCTTTCCCATTCTGCCATTTGGCTGGGCACTTATCTATCTGCACATGATTCTAATAGTGAACATTTGCACCCGCTGTGGGCTTGAGGCTAGAAGATATGAATGCCACCGGTGATGGATATCACACTTTGTCTGTGTTTGCCTTGTTCCGGGGGGAGATGTGCATGCTCATGAGACTCATGTGACTGACTGAGGGTGCACAGAGAGAGGGTTTATCCATTGGAGGCCCCCGGAAGACTGCCCAATGGCCATTATGGAACGAATGAAGACTTGTGAGTGTGTGGAGGGGAAGTGGGTATTTAATCCACTGGAGCCAGGGCTGGGTGAATATGTGTCTGTGCATACATGTTTGTGCAACAAAAGAATACTTGTCATGATGGTGGGAACTGTAATTATTGAAAAAAAAAAAACATGATTTTTTTTTTTTTAAATAACTGAATATATCATTTAATTGTATGTAATTATGTTAACATGACCACAGCTTTAGGGAAAATTTTAATCTAAAATAATAAACTGCAATCTACAGCTAACAAATCATTACATATGTATTGTGAAAGTGCCTGAGTCTTCACATTCTGTCTGCTGCAGCTATGCCAAAACATTTTCAATTTTGGATGCCAAACTTTACATGTTTTTTTCCATGAGACTTGTTTTATGAGCCTTCGAAGTCTAATTAACTAAACTGTCTTGACTGCATAAACATGTCATAAATTGTTCATTTCACACTGATGAATACCACCTGTTCATGAAGAGTTGCATATTCCTGAACATCGACCAGTTTAGGCTACGTGAAGTTACATCTCTTTCTAAAGGAACGCATGAATGGTAACGGAGATATCTGACTTGAGAATATTACAGCTTGAAGCAGGTGTTGTTAAAATCTAAGCGACCTGCATAAAAATGCTGAGGCTGCTGTCAGCGTGACATAATATTCTTTGTGTTGTGACAACATACGTCAATGAACATGCTAAAAAATAATGTCCACATTTTGCATCTTGTGTTTGTTACTTTTTTAAATTCTTGCATTATATTCAAATGACACCTTCCATCCACTTGTTACAGCTGCTTTATTCTTCAGATGGTTGCAGGGGCTGGTGTAAGTACCACCACCAATGGGTCCGAGGCAAAAAGACAGACAACCATGGGTGCACCACAGATGCTTACACAATCACCAGTCAACACTAACATGTACATTTTTGACTGTAGGAGCAACCGAATACCTGGAAAAGAAGACCCTGCACTAACACAGTAAGAACATCCAAACTCCACTCAGAAAGAACCCCAACAGGAATCTCTTCTGGTTTGAATCAGTGCTAACCAACTGTGCTAATAAAATGTAACACAACCGCAAAGTCAACTCATTCATCACAATCATTATAAACATGGCAAGCAATGATCAGACATAGCATCTGCAGCCAGGTCTAAACGCATCTAGAATATATTAAAAAAGTGCTGAAATCCAGATAATGAGACCAGATCCTTGAGGTTCAGATAGGTTTCAGAGCTGAGTCCGAGTGTATGGAGCAGCCTATTTAAATGCCAGTTCAGACTTTAGGTGCAGACGAAAGAATGAAGTCTTGGGAGCAAAGACAGCAACTATCAGGGGTTTTTTTTTTTTATTCTTTTAAGAACGTAAATCTATAGGTAGGATAGGAGGACTCCAAGAATGGCTTTGTGGATGAATACATGCTATTGTCTGAGTCTACGGGAGGACAAAACAGACCATCCAATGCAAGTACGCTGGTATAATGGTGAGTAAAAAGCTTGAAGATTTGTTATGAGCCTCAGTGCTCCATGGTAGACAGTATCCAGCAGATGCAGACATTACAAGGAAGCAAGCATATAAATCACATCATCATAATCAAGTAATGACATAAAAGTAATCGAGACATATCTCTTTTCGGCTTTAAAAGAAAGACAAGACTGTATTCTAAAGAAAATGCCCAATTTCATCTCAAGATTTTGGTCAACTATTGAACATGTGGCACAAAAGAGCAAACATACCCAAGTATCTGTATGATGAAACTAAATCAGTCTCACAACCTTGAAAAGTAGTGACAGATGGAAGTGTCAGAGACTTTTCCTTCAAAAATATCATAAGTTTTGTTTTGTTGGCATTTAAGTGTAGTTTCAACATACATCTTCTTCCTGCATTTGATTGTTGACCATTTCCCTGAAGACTTAGAGTTGCTGCATGTTCTTTAGATTCCACACATCCATGGCTGTGTTTCTATACACATTTGTAGTTACTGTCATCCCAGCGTGCTGGATAGTTTGTTCCACTGCCTTAGCTCTTTTGCTCTGCAGTTCTGTTCATAAGAGTGAAGCGCTTGAGAGGCTGCCATAAGGACTTATGGCCTCAGGACCTATTGGTGGAGGTCAGAGAGTACAAGAGGCGACAGCTGTAGAAATGCTGGAAGCCCGGTGCTCCATGAATACTGCCGATTATAGCCAGCATCACACGCGCAACGAAACACATATACACACACTCAACACACACAGCGATCCGATCCTTATCTAAAGGATACATTGTTTAGAGGTCATTGCAGCCCCACCAAACAGGATATAGAAAGTGTGCATGTCCATGTGCAAGCTGTATGATTGTATAACACAGTCAGACGAAATATATTTCACAGTTGTGCTTTTTTGGATCTCTCCACCGTATGTCCAGGCAAATGCTTAAGTCAAGCTGGGTTTTGATTGCACTCTGCTATTTTGGCACGATGTTGATGCAGTTACGCAGTTTGTGAGAAGCTCATCTTCGCTTTTTTGAGGCAAGTTTGAGGCAATAAATTGGATGTACGAGCAGCAACACATAACGACTGCATGGAGTGGCCCAATGTCAACTTCCCTCAAGGATGTCAGAATTCAACTGGACTTAAAAATGTTACATAAAATATAGAAATACACTGATATCTTTTTTTGCACCAAAAGTAGCAAGTATCATTTTTTTTCAAAGGTAATGCCCTCGTTTAAACTAAAGGATTAAATGTTTTCCCATTGACAGTAATTGTGTCGTTACCCCTCAGTGCTCTGAACTCTCAATGCTACCACATAAGCTTATAAAAGGTCAAAATGTTTATTATATGTGGATCAGGCTGCTGTGTGAAGTCTTCACCAGTACATCCTGAAGGACTTGGTTTATAGTATAAAAATAGATTAAACGTGTTTTTAAATAATAACCAATTCAGAATCTTATGGACTTTATGCTGAGCAGTCCCGGGGTTAAAATGATTTCTCAAATGATATCTCTTTCACAACTTAAACCCAGTGAATTACTGGCATTGTCATCTCTGAATATCAACGCACCACCAGGGAAGAACTCTTTTGATAGACAATCCTAGTCTTTCACCACATTTTAAGTAGTCAGGTGACTTAATTTTTTGAGCAAATAGAGTTGCTGAACCTAAAACTGATCAACAGGTGCAACCCCAGCTCGTATCACTTCTGCCTCAGGCTTGGATGGTAGGCACAGGGCATGATGGGCGCACCACCGCTCCCATCATCATCATCAGAACACGTTCTATCGTACAACTCCAGTGTCTTTTAAATTGAAACCTTTTTTTGTGGAATGAGCCTCACTGATAGATAGTTTTCCTTAGGCAACAGAGCCATTTTAGATCCAACGCCTTGACTTAGAAATGTTCTTATTTTCACAGTGAAATATTGCTGAGTTCTCCCGTTGGCTTTCCTTGATTAGTTTCCATCAGACATTGAAGTGATCTCTGGTCACTTCCTTTCTCGAAAATGGTGGTTCACCACTATCTATCTGGCTGTCCTAACTGGGTTTTGGTAGTTTCAGCAATCACCTTAGTGGTTTTGTTTTCCAGATGCAGACCAAGAATTTGACCCTTCACAGAGGAACATCTTTTCCATGACCACAGGATGTATCTTTAACATGGTTGTTTAAAGGTTAAGAAGCTCTTCACTGCATTAGTTAGGGTTAAATAGCTTGTTGCGAGCTGAAATGCATTAATCACTTCAGTACTTTTCAAATGGGTGGCTTTAATCTACTTGCTTAGTTTGCTTGCTTAGTGATTATTACCTTTTTTCCCCAATACTGCTTTATTATTAAGGAATAAGCATCTAATCTAGGCTGCCATCGCTGAAATCTATTTTATGGTTTAAAAGCTTAAGAGCTCCACATCAATTCAATGGTATTATCACTTCTTAACTTCCAGGCAAAACCTTTTATCCTTGTCTTCAATAACATCGGTCAGATTATATTAAAGCTAAGTTGCAGCACATTTTCCACATTTTGGAACTGACAAGACAAATGCAGCATGAAAAGATGTTGTTACCAAAATGCAACTTGGTAATATATTTATTTAATGGCCTGTTTGGTTCCTTTCATGCAAGACCCTTTGCCCTTGGGAGGTGGTGAGGTTGCTGACCTGGATGCCCAGAGAGAGGTGTTGCAGCTGGGATTTTCCTCCAGAGGGATGATGCTGGTGCTGTTTCGAGCAGCTGTTGTGTGTTAGACTGTCAGCGCAGTAATGAAAGGGGACGAAGTAAATGGAGCACAAGGAGTTTTGTTCTCTGATTACATTTGTATTTGCTAAAGTAAGATAGTTTGGGGATGCGTATCTGTCTTATCAACTGAAGTGACTGCAGTGTTAAAAGCTGCCCTGCTATTCCTACCCCACTGAAGTAAAATCTAGTTAAAGTTGTAGTGATACTTTATATTGGAATAGTTTACATTCCAACAAAGTCCCCAGTCATGTGACAACAATAAAGTCCACTTCAAACCATTCGTCACCATCACCATCAGGGTGTTGGATCGCCAAACCTCCCATGTTCCCTTTCTCATGGGAACTTCATCTCTTTTCAGTGTGCTGCCTGGTTCACCTCTCAGCACTGACTGTTCTGGGGTTAACTCCAGAGGTGAAAGGTCACAGGATCACAGGCTCCACAATGCCTCAGACTGTTGACTGTTGATGCTGAGGCTGGTGCTGAGGGGTAGGGACAGGAGTGTGTGTGTGTGTGTATATATGTGTGTATATGTGTGTGAGAGTTTGTGTTTGCATTTGTTTGATTGTGTGGGTGTTTTTCTGTTTGTGCATGTGAGCTTATGCCTGAGTGCATGGAAGTAAGTAAGTTTTTGTGTGTGCATCATTTGTAAAAAAGGAGAACCTGATTGGCTGGACCACCGTGGCGGATGAAACTTGATGGACTGCAGGCTTTCTAAGCTCCTGTTGATGGGGATTTGGATGTCTGTCTTTGAGGGGGGAAATTCAATTTCCTCCCCCTGCTCGCCGGCACTGTTTGGATAGCTTGGCCTTGGATTGGAGAGGGTGTGTGACACACCAGATTACCCACACATGCTGGAAGTTGGCTGAGACGGTGGCGTCTGATCTGCAGCATGACGTGACTTGACACGGGAGGAATTTGGCATGACAGAGTCTGTCAACCTGTGAGTGCCAGTCATTTCCATGTCCACCTGATCTGCAGCATGTTCCAATGATTCATATTTGGACATGAATTCCTCAGTCTGAGGTTGATCTTTTTAGGGTAATCTGTATGCAAATTAAACATCTAGTGTTATCTGTTATTATTGGTTGAGCTTCGTCAATATTGATGCTTAACTCCTCATGCTCCTGATCACACTTTAACTTCTGCTATCCTGTAGCCATAGGGAGCCTTGCAGTGACTGATGCTAAACTGAGGTGCTGAATTAAAGAATTAAATATACATATAAACAAACATATTTACAGCTCTGTGGGGGGCTGTGTTCCACCTCATCAGGAATGTCAATTACCTAAGCATTGTTTGTCCTGTTGTGTGTTTGTTTGTTTGGCCTTGTGGAAAAAGCTGCGATAGGGATCAGGGAGGTGGTGTGGTGTGGATGACACTTGAGCTATTCGCCTCCTCATTACCTTCAGCCGTTCTCTCTTTCACCTAGCCGTAAAATGAAGGAATGTCTTTAAAGCCTCATCCAGTTTTACTGGTGCTCTGACCACTTCACCATACACAGATGTTGCCCTGTCTGTGCTGTGTGTGTGTGTGTGTGTGTGCTGTAGAAAGGCTGAAAGGCATGTATGCACTTCCTGGGTCACAGTATGTTATTGCTCTTGGGAAACTTCTTGTTGGATAAGTGTCTTGCCTGAAGTCTCATATTTACTGCCAGAACAAGAAAGAAAGAAATGTAGAAGAAAAGGACAATGAACAGGAAGAAAAAAAAAATAGATTAAGGGTTGTAATACAAAACAGTCCCTGACAGAATATAGCATTACAACAAGCAATGAAAAAGTACATATATGAATTTAAATAAGTCGGAATGGGTGAATTAAAATGAAGTTATAATAAAAACATAGAAACTGATTTTAGTAAGGAATGGCTTTAAGTCTTTAATGTGTTGCGTTTGTTTAGATGCGTGCAAACTGTGCAAAGCTGCACCAAAGGGACTAATTTCCTCCCAGAGAGGACAGCAGTCCTCAAATGTGTAACTTATCTTTTTGGAAGTCCAAGCTTTTTTTTCAGGTTTTTATCTGTTTATCCCATGTTTTTGAATTCACATCTGCATAACCTCAACACACCGTGAGCTGACTCGTCAGAGCAGGCGAGGCCTTTCTATATGAGGCCTTAAAAAGAGGACACAGGACAGACAAAAGGTAAAGTGCTGGAGGAAAGAACACCATAAAAAGCATGAAACCATATGAAATAACATTTAACATTGAACAGCCAAAATAAAATTATGAGTTTTTTAAAAGAAAAAAAACACACAAACACACACACACAAACTATATAGCCTATCTTAAACACACAAATGACTACAGGCTGTAATTAAATGGCATCAATGTTCAAACAGAATGAAGCCAAGACTGTTTATTTAGAAGGTACTTGAGAGCATCTTGAACATGACTCAGCCAGCCTGAGTCAAAGGCAAGAGCTAACATGACTGAGATCATTTCAGTGTTTAATGGAATGAAACTTCAGAGACAATGAGATACAATTGAGTTGTTTGTGTGTTTGCTGCTAAGTCATGGCGTGCACAGAACATTCATCTATGGAATGTTCATTAACTTAAAGGCTGAAATTAAGTTTAGCTTATTTGGAGAAAGAAAAAAATTGATTAAAAAATGGAACATCATCTGATACAACTGAAGGAAATCAATTATATTATGAATTAAAAACAAAGCAAAAATGTTTCATGTGCTCTCGTGTAATACACATTTTACATCCTTGCTGGCTTTTTAAATCAATAACATGAATTGTAAAAAAGTAACTTTTACATTGTAACACCCTTTTAGGGAGGTTTTCAATGTAGTTCCAATGCATTTTGAGCTTTTTGTGAACTTGATTACGAATAATGGTTGTTCAAGTTGTTGTATGGCAACTGCATTCATACGCGTAGCATAGTGGGTACCCACAGAAAAAGGAAGTTATTGTATGATGACTAAAAATCAAGTCTGCCCATACTACACTCACAGACAAGACATTAGAGCTAGCAGGTCACAGGTTAAGTGTTTTACTTAATTTACTTGTCTCTTACATAAAATAAAAAACAGTTTGGTTCGTGACAGGAACCAAACAAATTCTTTCTGCATATTTCTTTTCTTGGAAAAAGCCAAACACACTCCTTTTTGCACTGCAGATTCATAAGCCAGTAACCCCCCCCCAGCTTCTTTAGTATAAGGTTTTGTTAGTTTTCTCTAAATGATGAAGAGCTGGTTATTTATTGAGCCATAAAGTTGTCTATATAATCTCTTATCTTTGCCCCAGAGGAGTTTTATCTGATCTGGCCAGTTGTCTATCTTAAGCCCCATTCACACAGCCAGTTTGTTCCACCGCTGTATCCCCTTTATTCCAACCCCTCAGGGTTGTGTGAAACAGCAGAACGGCATAACATTTCATTCCACGGCTTCTAGGCCACTGTTTTGCCTTGGAGGTAGTAACAGAGGGGATAAAATAAGTGTTGTGTAAATTGGCAATATGTAAAAAATGTGTTACAGGAGCGCCAGGATGGCCGAAACTCCTTGTCTAGGATAAAATTAGTTTGCCTTGGGGATGGTGAGAAACACTGGTGGGCTGTGCGGCTTTCAGGGCCATTGTCAGAATGACCAAGCAATAAGCAACCTAACTGCCATCTCCTTTCTGAAAAAACTATTCCCATTTATTCTGCGACATGTTTAAACTCACAGAATGATATCTGCCACAGCCCCCATCTCAATACTGTCCATCCCTGTTTCCCCTTGCCTTTTCAACCACTGACATCCTGAACCCTCTCACTTGTCTGGTCATGCCTCAGCCACTCAGCTCTGCCTGGTATGGGGTATTCTCCAAATACAGATATGAATAGATTAAAAGCAGTTTTGGGCCCAAGGGAACAATGTGGTGAAAATTGTTTAAAAACGGATTTAAAGAGTTCTGTCAGATAATCATTCCAACGTATTATCCAGTGAAAGGGGATTTCCTAAACATTTTGTGGGTGTTGGCAATTGCAGATGCGGATAATCGTTTCAAATAAAGGACAAAAAAAATCAAGATTACACAGATGCAATTGAGATGCCTGCATGTAAAGCATTGATGAGTATCTCTCTTTGTCTTTTTCAACACTCTTCAGTGAGGGGAGATGAGTGGTCCTTTGAGTGGATGCCATAATCCCACAGTATTTAGATGATAGGAGATTAGCTCGACCTAGATAAGATGTGAATGAGGATAAGAGGCCTTCAGCTTTGTTTAAGGGTTGCCTCTTCTCACTTCTCTTTCATCTCATTTGTCTTCTGTTTCATTTCATCTGTATTCATCTGTTCACCTCCTGTAACTAATAGGGTGTAAAGCACAAGTCCAGGCAGAAACCGGATGCCACTGGTGTTTCAAATATCCCTCACACTTCATGATTTCTGCTTCTGAAAGAAAAAAAAGAGAGAGAGAGAGACAAAGAAAACCCAGATATGAAGGACTTAATGCGCTTCTTCAAGACTTATCTTCGCCTTTGATCTTGATTGGTTTATTTAGGTATATATCAATCGGGCCCCACCGGCCCCTCTCCTTCTCTTCCGGCCATGATTTCCTGCCTCAGATTAGTTTTCTATCCTGCCCACCTCAGTAGGTCCCGATGCAATGGCACTTCAGGATCACAGGTCACAGGTCAAGGGTCGAGCGAAGAACGTTGTAACGATGTCCAGACTTAGAGCAACTGACCAGGGCTTTAGACGAGAATACATGTGTGTGTGAGGTAGTTAAAGGCTTGAAAGGAAACTGTCCATCAATGGGAAATCTGAAAACAATTTGACTGCATTAAGGCTTTTAAAGCGTCTCCACTGATTTCCCCACTGGCCTCTTGTCAGTACCACACACACCCGCTGCTGTGTGCAAGCGGGACCGGGAGGAGCTTAGACAATTAATGCATTCACTCGTCTGTTGCTTCTTCATTTACACATTTGTTTATTCATTTTGTTAATTTGCCACCGACTTTGTTTCGATCCAGCTGTCATCTGCCTCATAACAGATGAACTGTTACTTTTTTTTTGCATGTGTAAGTGGATGTGTGCACTCTCTGTGCGCATGTCTGAAGTAAGAAAGTTGAGAATATACCAGGTTTCTTCATAACCGTAATCTTTTTTCACCTCTTATTTACTTGGCTGTCCACAACACATGATTGATAACCAGCTCATTTCTCTGTAATGTTAAATCTGTTTAAGATATAAAGCATGCTAATGAGAAGTCTGCATTTTATAAGTTATACCATTTATGAATTGTCAGACCGGTGGCGGAGCAGCATGCCTTTCGGTATGACTCAGACATCTGCCTATTTGCAAGGTATAAAATGTTTATGAAACCTGCCTTAATTACCCCGTTGTATATGAAAATATTCCTCTGTGTATGGTCCATGTTTATGCATCTCCACCCATGTTTAGCATAACCTCATGACTAAACCATTCTACCACTACCACTAGGACAGTTTGTCAGCCTCTGCGCTCCATAAACAAGGCCTTTCTACAAAACTCTCCAAACCCTTAGCGCTTGGCCCGCTGGAGCAATTCCCATAAAGGAGCCCGCCGATGCCTCCTTTAATTGCACCATGTAATCTGACTTAAACACAAGGCTGATAATAGTGCTGTCTATGAGGAGGTTAGGATTAGAAAGGCCCCTTGTTCCAACCAGCTCTCTTATTATCCCCTCAGTCCTGGCCGCAAGGAACCGAAGGGCCGACATGCTTGTTTCAAGCAGTGCCAGTTACCCTGTGACTCATCTAGGTTGAGAAACATTTGAGGAGAATGGAGCCCCTGTTTTGGTGTGTCAGCGTGCTGCTTGTGGCTCTCTGACAGATTGCCGTGAGATGTGAAGGCGAATCTCCCTCCATGCTGTGTGAGTATGGAATAAACAGATGCCTTCACCTCAAGTTATGCAGCTCGACCAAACTCTCAGGGAGCTGCTGTGACTGTCCAACGCAGGCTGCATATTTGAGGTAAGTGGAAGTAAAAAAGCATTACAGTGAGCCATTCTTAAAGGTGGAGATGACATTTTTACTGTCAGTGCAGGGTTCAGCTTCTCCCAAAGACATTAATATCCATCTCTTTTTCAAATGTAGAAAAATACAAGATGTGAGAGATAACATATTGCATCCTGTTATCGTTTGATATATTACAGGAAAAAAGCCAGACAGTTGCTGTTAAATATTACTTTTGCTTGGCTCTCGGCAGTGGGTGGGGGTTCCACAGCTAAATATAGCTTTTGAATATGATTTATACTGTGTGTAGGGCAAGTATTGACGGTGTAGGTCAGTAGTTAGTGTGATGTCCCCGTAGAAAACTGCACAGATTTCACTCTTCTTAAGGAAACTGTCCCACACAGATGTTTCCAATGATTTTAAATAGTGTTCCATTCTATTAGGTTTAAAAGAGCCAGGTATTTTCTGATTGATTCATGAAAATACTGGAGAATAAATACAGATGTCTTTTAACTTTAAAACAGCAAGGCTTTGGTGCATGTAAGACTTTTGCACAGTACTGTATCCCAGACTGTTGTCTGCCTTCTTTAACATTTTGTTGCAGAATTTATGACAATATTGACATCCTCCAAATCTTTCTTGAAGCCACTGGAACCTTATTGCACATGTTTAGTCTCTTTCTAAGAGTTCAAGCTGTTTTAATGTCTAAAAAAAAATCAGATTTAGCTTTCTCCAAAGGTTTACAAAGAGTTTTAGGTCAGCGGAGACTATGTTTTCTTTGTTGATCCCTTTGTGCTGTTGGATATGTACTTTGGGTTGTTGTCCTGTTTATAGAATAGTCTTAACCTCAAACCTACTCTGCAGTAAAACACTTTTGTAATCTACTGGCTTCATCATTCCTTTGATACATTCAGTATCTCCAGTCCCAAAAACAACATTTGAGCAGCATTCCCAATGAGTTCTACTTTGGCTTTCTACTTTGTCAATAAAACACTATCTGTGCTGTACGTTAAACTGTGTTGTTCTCATATTAAGGTTCTTCTTAGCGGTTTCATCTTGGAAGCATCTCAACAGTTCAATTAGGAAACTTCCAGGTGAGATCAAAACGGCGATAATAAGATCTTTGAATAAATCATATTAATATGAGGCTTTCTAGCATATCTAATGCACTCAATGCATTAATCCACCTTTGTTTTTGTTTGTTTGTTTTTTTTTGTGGTTTTGCATATTTTTTATTTCCCCTTTTCAAAGCCTTTGTCCACTGTAGTTTGATAACTTTGAGTAGTTTTTTTTTTTAATCCTTTGTGCTAATGTTTTATAATTTAGGAGTGCCAATAAATCAAGACAGAACATTGACTATAGCCATCTTCTGATTTATATTGTTGCTTTTTAAAGAATCAGCAACAGTAATCTTATCTAACTGTTTATGCTCTAATTTGTTAAACATGTTCTTGGGGCCTATTGATCAGTTTGCACCTGGGAATATTTAGCATAAACGCTCCTAATCAATAGTGTGTTAAATCAATCAATACATGTTTAATGCTAATCATCCACCACAGCTCCCCCTCTGTATTGACCAGTACCATAATTATGCCAGATTTAGTTTAAGTAGAGTGTGTGGATTCAAACATGTGCAGTCACATTTGTGATGATGACAGGAGAAGCCCTTGTATTTATTGATCCTTGCTCCTCTAAAGAAACGGTCATTGGGTCATCTGTCACAGAGCTGGAGGCGACATCAACATACACACACACACAGAGTTCAAACAGGCCTGATGGACCGTGGAATGGACAGACATAGTCAGTTAATGGGGGTCATGAGGGAGTTTAGGTTGTGGACAGGGCAGAGCAAACACTGTTAGGTTGAATTTGGTAGTGTTGGATGGGAGATCAGGGCGGTAACCAGAGATAAGGCAGCCTGTCCTGTGTCTGGTTACAAGGGATTTCCTCACCTTTACCCAATTATCAGACATAATAATCTAGTGTCAGCCCTACCACTGATGGGACCATGCATGTCACAAGTAACTAGGTTTGTCACCTTGTGCAATCAGTATCTGGTAATTTGGGATGAGTTATGCAAGTCTGCAGTCGTGTGAGCGCAGTGTGTGCAGGTTTGTGCATTGGGAAGAGATAATGGGAGGGTCTATTTTCACACAGTGTATCTCTGTACCCCTGTTATATCAGCATATCAGCTGGAGATCTGAAAGCGCACATGAGAGAGTGCTTCAATCGAGCCTGAAACTGAATGTGAAGCACGCCGCTGACACAGCCTGAGAAGTATTCCTGCTATGCTTTATTCTGTTTCCGCACCACTACATCCTCACTTTGACATTTGGCTGTGATAAGAGGAAAGCCTTGAATCCCACACATATCCACAGAGAATTCCAACCGCTGGATCCCGACTCCACTCCCACACTCCAGCATACAACAAGACTGCTGCGCAGTTCTTGGACAATGCTCGGATTCAGGCTGGATGCATGAGGCTTTTTCACACTTCCTATCACTAGCATCTGCAATGCTAATGACTGAGTGACAGTGTTTCTCTCTCTGGCAGGGAGAGGTTGCATTTTCTCTGTAGAGGCCTGTCCTTCCATGTTTTTGTCCTCTTTACAAATCTCTGTTTCTTTCCTTTTTTTTTTTCCAGCTTTGCATTTACAAAGGCGCTGCACTGAAGCTGCGTCAAAGCACCAGATGTCAAAAGAAGCTGTATGTTTCAGCTAAGTGCAGAATGTGGCACAGTCCTGATAGAGAATGTTATTTGAAAGAGCATTTACATTTTTTTATGGATCCGACATCAGGTGGGTATTATGCAGTAAAACACTTCTGTTTTCACTGAAGCTTTCACTTTCTTGGATGTGCTCAGCTTCCCTTCAGACTCAAATTTCAGTTCAGCATTAAACACCTCCTTGAAAATTCATAGCTCCACAGGTTCCAAGGAACTTCCCAGGATTTATTCCACCTGAAAAATGTTTTTAATCAATCTGGAAGACTTCCTCCCCTTCTTTATGCGTTCAACTCTCCCACTCTGTCTCTGTGCTCTCCCACAATTTGAACACACTAGGAGCTTTCTTGAGTCCGGAGATTTTGCTGTATCAGTGTCAGTTTTGACTTTCCTCCCTCTACCGGCTGCCCACCAGGCAGCGAGGAGGGTTGTTGGAGGCGCAGGGCCATGCCGGAGGTGACTTCCTGTTCAACAGCTGGGCCCTTGTTCGACCCGGGCCCAGGCTACACTGTGATAATCTCCCATGAGTCTTTCCACATGAGCAGAGAAGCCGATGTGTCGCACCACTGTTTTTCCTGCCTTCCAACAAAAAAGAAAAGGTGATTGTGTTAAGACCTCTCAGCCCCTGCTTGGGGTCCAAATGTGTCTCTGTAGCATGTGTGTGTGAGAGGGAGCAAGCTAGCTCATTTTGCTACCAAGATGAATGCATGAATCAGCCTTTTCAGTAAGTATGTGAAGCAGTGGCTGGCTGAGGTGTACAGATTTGGAGCGTTCAGCTGTCACCAGCCGACCTCACCACAGACACGCTTTGTGCAGCGAAGGAAACAGGGCTCCTCTTTATCCAACCCCCCTCTGGAGAACACTTACACCTCAGTTGGTTATCCTAAAAAATCTGGACTGCATTCGGTGTGCATGCTGGAAGGGGAAACCTCCATCTTTTTTTAAAATCTCTTTTCCCATCATTCCCTCTCTCCCCCCCCCCCCTTCCTTGCCATGACCTTTGGCTAGTTGTAAGCTGTGGAACGCCTCTGGGCACGGGAACTCATCCACACAGAGGTCACCTGAGGTCACCCGAGTCTGCCTGGGTCCTTGTGTGCACTGATAGGTCTTTGATGGCTTATTAGGGAATGTAACGGTAGGTAAAAAAGAGAGTCCCAGTTTCCGTCACCTGCTGGGAATTTGACCAGAACAGTCTGTTATCAGAGGGATTACCAAGAATGGGCAGGCCCAGATTTTTGTTTTTGATGGAAATTTAAAATAAAGAGGTATGCTTTTTATAGGCTGAACCTCATGTAGATTTGTTTGAAAGCTGGTCTTAGATTTTATTCAGTTGAATTCATAGATTTACTGCCCACATGTCCCTTATCCAAGTGAAACTTTAGATTTACTAAACACCATCCCTCCTGCATGCCCTATGACAAGGCACATGTAACCAAAATGACTTATGCCACTGGGTTTGCATAGTCCTATTCTGAACTTCATTTCCAACTGGGAGGCAGATGACACATGTGCAGCTATGACTGGAGGAGACAGCTGCTCCCAGGATGTACAAAGGGCTTTGATTGGCCTTGGCAGCTGCCCATGCCGAGCTTAGTTTTAGTGCTTGCTAAGTGTGTGTCTGCATTATCAGTGAGGTCACCATTTTACCATACCGTACTAATGCTTTTGAGCTGATGTTTATCCCACTAATCAAGTAAAGGCTTTGACCACTGAGGCCATCGCTAAAAGGAGCGTTGTTCAAAAAGCTGCATTGTGCGTTCTATTCGCAGCCTGATTTGGAGCGATTTTAAAATAGAGTTCTTGTGTACCTGGCAAAAAGTGCTTTAATGATCACAGGACTTCATGGAAATTTTTTTTCCACATCCTGCCGCATCTTGCAGAAATTTCTGCTTTATGTCAAAAGGTCAGAACATTTGTTCAAACTCCACCAGCCATCACAGCAGTCTTGCAGAAAAAGAGGGGTTGTGAAACACCCACTAACCAGTTGTCGAGAACAGTATATGCATAGCTGATCCCTAAAACACACAGGGAATGTGAGAACTCTGAACATACGAGACCTCCAGAATTCCGCACATGCATGCACACACAGAGTTATTCATGAAGTGCACCAAAAAGTCTACAGCACCCATATTCTCTACTTCTGTGGTTTGGTTTGAGCTCTGACGACAGCTGAAGCAATTACATAATCACACTCCTGCAGCAGATCGACCGTGCCACCACTGTTAGGGGAGGGAGGGAGGGGGAAACAGGGGTTGTGCCACCGTAGGCCCTGCCACAGATGGCAGTTGTGCCTTCCCACACCTGTGAATCATTTGGACCCAAATTGTTTATTTGGCTTTTCTTAAGTGCTACCAGTGTTTCCTCTGTGCGTTTGTGTCCCCTCTGACAAAGAAAGCACCCCACATCACCCCAAAACAGCACGTCCCTTTGGGCAATGCACAGTTTTAGCATGACCACCAACAAAACAGGGCCAAATTAACCTACGCACCCCCCCTCCCCCTGCCCCACCCCCACCCCACCTCCTCTTTTCCTCAGGCTGTCCACTTCCAGAAATGCACAGGCGCTTAACACAAATAAAGGCGTAATTCAAACAAGCTCTTCAGAAGGAAATATTGAGCTGTTGTTTGCTTGTGTTTGTTGTTTTTCATCCATTTGAAGGGAAAACCACTCTTCCAGCAAGTCTAAATTTATTTGTGTTTTTCTTGTTGCCAACACAGAAGAGGAGACTGCTATCTATTAAGTTAAACCATAAACAGCCGCATGCAGTGAGTGACTCAAGCTTGTGGTCAACATTTATGGCTGTGAGCTCCAGCTATAAGTTGGTCAGATGATATGCAGACACACCACTGGTTGGTGATATTGATGATGTTGGCGATAAAATCATTTCCCAGCACTCTCCCTCTCAGGCAGATTTTCTTAAAAGCAGAAATCCATCCAGAGTGTTTCAGTATAAAAACTGGAGCACTCGCGTATCTAAAAAGTTAATCTCATTAACAAATAGCAAACTGTTAAGCATCACCATCTTGCCAGAGCTCACAGGTGCTAACGAGGTTCATGCAATTTGCTAATGAGATAACAAGCAGGCTAATGAAAGGCCCTGAAAAAAGGTCATGATGTAATGGAATACGCAGCTCTAACCAACACGGCAATATGAGAGATGAACTCTACTGGGGAATTAAAGAGCTTAAAATGAATACGCAATAAAGAGGTCTATTAGAACTCATCCCTGTTGGGAATGTTTCTTAATAGGGGCTTTGATGGGAATTGTCAGGGAGAGCTCATATAATTAAATGAGAATAAACCAAGATAAAAGTAGAGACAAGAAGGGGCACTGTTTGTGTTTACAAGTTGTTCAACGATAATGAACGTGATTAGCACATCCACAAGATTTTAATTAAAAAGATTGACTAATTCATCACTTTTCATCAAGGATCTTTGATGTCTAAATTTCACCATTGTTCTTAAGGAACCAGGAATGAACTCTGTGTTCACGATAAGGAAACTAAGCTCCAAGCACTGCCTCCATGAACTCCCCTTGTTTCCTAAAACCAATGCATTAACAGGCTGAAGCAAATAAATTATATATCCATATGATCAGTGTATCTCTTTTCGCTACAGCTGTGTGAACAGTTTGTCCATGAATGCTTCTCTTTGCACATGAAAGTACACTGATGTACCATGCACATTTTTCTGTGATTACATGTGTGAGCCATGTTCCTTTACATGGCTTTTTTCTATAATTCAGTGGAAAATTCCTAAATTGCCTTTATGCTGGCTTAGAAAACAAAGAGGCTGCAACTAAAGCTCCGGCTGTTTCACTCATAATCCCTTGTGCCTCTCCTTGCAGTGATTCCCCATCAAAGGAACACTGATTACTTGAAACTCCTCTGGGAACTGGAGTGGGAGATGGGAAATGATTGTGGAAGACGTTGAGAAAACACACTTCTAGAAATCAGACTGTAACTCGTGATGTAGAGCTTAACAGAATGGTGTTTGAGTGACTCTTATTTAAGGCATAACAATGAGTTTTATTTCATTTTACCCCCCATTATTCATAAACCGCAAGAATAAGCTTCAATACCACTTCTGTGGCATGTTCATACCTTGGATCTCCCAAAAAAGCAGCGTCTAGCCAACAAAGGTGAATGGTCCTATCAATTCAGGGTCTAGGAAACAATGTCTATGCAAAGTCCTGTCGTCCACTATAAATGTCTATAAATCTAATTTACCCAAATAAAAACAGATTGAAAAGCATTTTTTTTGTTTTGTTTACATCTAACAAACTCAGTTTATCATAACATTACAAAAATTCTCGAGCTTTATTTTTGTTGGGTCAAGATAGGTCTGAAAACAGCAATGAGTAACAAGTGCAATTAGGTTTCAATAATGTGTAATAATAACCCATCTACAACGGGACAAATCTCCAGTCCCTGATGTGCTGCAAGTCTACAGTTAACAATTTTAAAGTTTCCAGTTTTTAAATTTGTTATGATTTTTACAATTGTCATAATTCTGCTGTGATTTTCTTGGATTGTTTTTGTTTGAAAAAATCCACACGCACACTAGGTTGGGAACCAAGAACCGGTTCCTGTAGAGAACCGGTTCCGTGTGTTTCAATTCCATTGAAATCGTTTGGCAGTTTATCTAGCGATTCTCTTATCGATTCCAACCAGCACAAATCTCACGTAATTTACGTAAGTTACGCACAGTCAATTCCAGAAATCACTTACGTGATTAAGTTACGTCGGTTTAGCACGCGCATTGCAGTTGTAAACAACAATGCCGCCAACCAGGTTCAAACGCTCCAAAGTTTGGCTTCATTTCATAAAGAAAGATGGCAACAAGGCAACTTGCAGTCATTGTAAAGTGGAGATAACAGTGTCGGGAGGGAACACGACTAACATGCAGAAACATTTGCGCACACAACATGCAATAACGAGTGTTGTGTTTTTGACGCTTCGGACTGATGGATCTTAACCCAGCGGCAGTAGCCAAGCTAAGATCACCCCTGGGCAACTCTAGTAAGTAGCTATGCCACTGCCTATGTGCTTCTTTGTAAAACACGCTATAACATTAATGCTATGCTATTAAACGAATGCCTTCTGCATTACATTTAGAAGATGACCGTGACGAGAGAGAGAGTCTCGCTGGCTCAGAGGCTGGCAGCACTCGCTACTGCTCACTACCTACTTTACTAGACATGCTTATTTTTCTGCAAAGGAATTGTTAATTCTTCATAGTATTTGTAGATTTGTACTATGCACTGTTCCGTTGTATTTGGTAGTATTTATCTTTCTTTATTATTATTTTTGTGTGCTTAGTGAGCTCATATATCCCTTTAAAAGGGAGATTTTTTTCATTTCAATTAGAAAAAATCAGTTAGTAAAATGTTACACATTCTTGTGTATTTGCACAGTTACATATTACAACAGTTAACACGTTATCCAGGCTTTGGGCCTCTTTTGACCTCGCTGTTGAGTTTGTAAGGTCGTGACTTCTAAGTAAAAAAAATTGATGCTAATAAAACTGTTAGTTGTCCTTTTCCCCCAAATTAGAATCGATAAGAAAATTGGAATTGGGAAAATCTTATCAATTCCCATCCCTAACACACACACAGTATATGTACAATTTTAAATATTAAATAATTTTAAATATTTGTGTACAGATATTCTTTTTTTTTAATCATTCTATTTACTTTTTATATTTTATAACCTTTGCTGGTACACTTACATTTCCCCACTTTTGGATCTATGAAGTCTTTTTTTAACCAAGACTCTAACCAACATATTTTGTGAAAGTGGCAGGAAACACAATAGTATACATATTAGACTGCACCTCTCATAACCATAAAAACAGGCTTGATTTTGTGATGACGTTTGAAGCAAAGTGAAAGGTATTCTAAACAAAGCAAGAGTAAAAACATCTGACCTAATGATAGGAGAGGCCCGGGAGCAAAGCATCCTCAGTGTGTCTGTGTGTGTGTGTGTGTGTGTATTCTTGTCTACATGTGTTTGCAAGTATATTTTCAGCTCCTGAAATAGATCAGGGAGTGTATCCGCTCATTCTCCTCTCATGTTTTTAAATCTTCCTGTCCATTTGTCCATCATGCAGTGGTGCAGCACTTCCTTTAAGTGTCGCCGTGATGATGACTGCACAGCCAATAAAAAGTCAAACAGGAAACTTAGTGGAAAACCCTCTGATTGTTCATGAGGTATCTGGACCAGAAGCCTTCGTTGTACATCCGTTTTTTTTTTTTTTTTTTAAATCTTTTTAATAACTCACGCACACTTACACAGGCGTGGCCAAGCACAGACAAACGTGTGTCACACACTGACACACAGAAGCTAAAACAGGGTAAGCAAGGGAGTAAAATTAACCAAAGACAAAGCGTTGAAACTCAAGGAGATAAAATGACTCATCTCCCTGTAGTGTACAAAAATGTAAACACACACAAACATGCTCTGAATGATTGTAAGAAGAGTGGAAGTGAAGAGAGGTGATAACACAGAGGCAGGAAGACAGAGCTGCTGGATATGTAATAGAAGTCCATGCCAAGAATGACTGAAATTCATTCATGTTTTGTTATTTCCTACACAACAGGGCAACAGGCAGACAGGGTGTGGTGTGACTCTTCAGCATCAGCTTGGAGTCTCCCCTTTAACAAATCCGCTCATCTTTTCTAATGTGATATCAGAAACATGTTTAAACAAAATGTGCAAAATGATCATTAACTAGATAGAAACATGCAGGAATAAAATGGTCTCACAATTATAGGAAGATGGCTGCATGCAGTAAGGTAAGGACGTCTCGCATCCCAGACAGGGTGTGAAAGGCTGGTGACCAGACAGGAGCCACCTGGGGAAAGGCCAAGTCCTGGGCTGTAACCCTGGAAGGAAGTGGGGGTCCTGTGGAGCATGTGAGGGGCCACAGGAGGATGTGCAGACAGAAGCTAGAAAGAGTCTCCCACTATCCATTTTTCTTCATACTTCATGATTATTGGCACCCCTGAATATTCAGCACATCATTCTAAATATCTAACAAAATAAAAATGTATCCACAGTAGGATGTTTAAGACACTGAAAGGATACAGACAATGATAGGCACATAAACTAGGTCTTTAAACTAAATAAAAATAAATGAGTCATAGTGAATTTAAAGAAATGAATCAGTGATGGTTTAACCTTATGAAAAGGGCAGATCATTTCCAATTTCTTTTTCACAACAGTGAAAAGAACAGTGTGGGAAAATCAGAACTCAGAATCATCAAAAACCAGAACATTATAAATTTCTCAAGGCGGTAGGAGTAAACTGAGAACCGCGAAACTGGTATTCACTGGGTGGGAGCACCCGTCGAACCCAGTCATTACCACCACATTTTGGGGTTATTGCCTGTCATGTAAACTTCCGGTTTATGAAATGACTTTGAAAACTCAGACTGATTCGGATTTAGTGCCAGGGTGAGGACAAAACAGGGAAGAATTTCAATATGCTGAACCTCTGAAGAAATTCCAGGCTGTGTTCCCGTCAGTTTGGCAAGGAACAGATCAACATTGACTGCAAGACGAATATTAATCCTGTCTACTTTTCCATGGAAGAGCTGGAGGAAGCCATAGCGGAGAGTCAGATGTGTCTGCAAAGCCCCGGATGAATGTGAGCTCTGCCCCTTTACATGTGATACTCCGCGGTAGTCGGGTTGCCCCTACAGATTTTGAAATCCTTCTTTTAAGGGTTAACAATTTTATCATGATACTTCACTGTCACAACAGTGACAAGTGAGTATGATGTGGTTTTGTTTAATGCCATGTTTTTGTGCATTTACTATGTCTGGCTGAAGCCTGTACATGCCAAGGTTAAGTTCATGGGTGTTTATGCAATTTCACTGACCATTACAGTTTCACCTTAGTGGAATTTCATCTACTGGAATTATTGGCAGCTATCCTACATGATTTCCACCTGACAGTTCATCCCCTCTTTAAAACCTTGGAACCCCACATTGTTTGGAAATAGACTTATAATATTTTAAAACTAATCTGTAGCTACAGTTGCTCCTCTGAGATCACTGCTGATGTCTTTGCTCCTTGGCATTGTATTAACACACCTTAAAGACGAAGAGCATATTTCATTATGAAAACGTTTTTCTTCCCAGTTAAGTCCTCAGCTGTTTTTAACTTGTACACACGTGTTTACTTGTACCTTACATGTTCTATGGGCATGTACAGATGTGTGGTATTTAGATCACGGCTGTGTAACACGGATAGAGATCTCTTCTGACACCAAGCTGAGATGCAGATCTGTTTTGTTTTTGAAAATTGCACGAATGTAGCCAGACTGACTAGAACTCTAAGGGCGACAACAAAAAAAAAAGAAAGAAAGAAAGAAATCAACATGAAGATATAATTGAAGTGATGTGCAAATCAGCGATAAAAGAAAATGTTCATGACTTCTTTATGCATGCTTGCATCGCCCCTGTCAAAATGCTGCCTTGGGTGGCTGTCCATGTTTCCCATACTTAAATCAGAACCTGAGGCCTGATGAATTAAACTAGACAGGTAGAAATAGATTTACCTTTTACTCGTTCTGCCTGGAAAGCTCCTTTCTCCTTTCTGAGCCCAGTCTCCGTGGCGATGAGAGCAGCATCTGCCAGTTCAGCGAGGACTGTCGGTATTCCCATCACTGTGGCCACTAAAACTGAACACTGATGGCACAGCGTCTGGCTTCAGGCTTCCTGATATTCAGAACAGTTAAAGTGGTCACTGCAGACTCTTTGTTCTGGTCCCACAGGTGGATCACGCTGTTCGAGAGCAGGGACCCAACAGCAGAGCAACTGGGGTTTGCTCAGAAGAAGACTGTGATAATAGACTGGTTTACTCCTGTCCTTTCTTTGGTAATATTTATTTGACCAACCAGAGGCAAATGACCATCCTTACTTTTGTTTTCTGGTTTTTTTTTTTTTGCCTTTTTTTTGATCCCTTCATCCAATAGCAACATCCAATGAAGCCACCTAAAAACAAAACAGGTCTTGCACAATGAGTGACGTCAGATTTCTGCTTCTCCAAAGATGGCCAACACATTGTGATGAAAATGTGAAATGCAACATCATTTTCCAACCGTTTTACTTGAATTTCAGGTTTAACTGTACAACTGTATCTGACCAACCATCAACTGCAGCTGAGAAACATTCACGTTATTCAGTCCTTCGCTCCAGCTTTAGTCTCCAGAACAGCAAACTTTAAATCCTTCTGCTTTTATAGTGGTGATCACAGCTGCCGATGATCAGTTTAACTACCAGCACCTGACTTTGAATTCATTTCTATGGAAGCATTAAAGGTGTAGTTAGTTTTTACATCACTGCTTTTGTATTTTTCCTTGAATAAATAATAGAAAATTATTGTAGTATTTACCTAATTTTAAGAACTGGTAATGACCAGACATTTTTCTGTTTTTTGTTTTTCTTTTTGTCCTAAAATGTAAAAAAAAAAAAAAAAAAGGAGATATATGTTTTTTGACATGGGTGTACAGACATTTAGAGAATAAACTAACAAGCTATGAAAGTATGAAGGAAAAAAAAGTGAACATGCTACTGAATGTTCTTCAGCAGGCACACTGTCAACATTTTCTGCCACGGCTGCTTCAGCCCTTTGACAGAAAACTAAAAGCCTGACTGTGTGAAAGCATCTTTTGTGTGTTTCTCACTCCCTCGTGCTGTTACTCCCTCTTTCACCCTTTCAGCGTGTTGTGGCTCCTGTAGCGCATTTCTCTGTGTTTTTTGCGCAACATGCAGCGTCACAACATGACCTTGTGCCAGTTTCATCCACATTTTGCCAGCCTCTCGATCGGCCCTGCCAAACCCCAGCCTACTGTGTGTCCATGCATCCTGTTCCTGAAGGCACAAACATGCACTTACTGGTGCAAGTGAACCGATTACTCCCACGTCATCTGGGATAAAAAGAGATAAACAAAAGCAATTATCTATTTCCACATTCTCGCATAATGTATTTTTTCAGTTATACTCCCAGACACACCTATACACATAAGCACACAATCTCTTTCGCGCACACAAACACACACCCTTCAGTGCGTCTTAATAAGCCAACAACAAGCCTCTGCAATATGTTTATGTAATAAGTGAGTTTATAGATTTGAGAGCATCATAAAAAGTGAGGGAATATGGGAGCTGCATGCCAGACCTCAGGCTCAATACAACCAGCTCAGTGTGCCTTAATTGAAAGTCTCACAGGCACACAACTTGTTTTCTCTGGGAATCAGCTGGGGAGAGGCTCTGGAGTGTTGCTGGCTCAGCAGCTGCATGCAGGAGCTTGCGCAAAACGCCACCAATTATGGAAAAATGGTTTAGATTTCACTTGGTTTTGATTCAAATTTTTTGCTGCGCTCTCAATGATTTCAAGCTGTAAAGTTCTTGAAACTGCAAGTAAAGTATGTCTAATGAAATAGGTCACCGCATGCAAACTGGCCCATCCACTGGCTTAATTTGCTGACTCATTCTTTACAAAATCATCAAACCTATATGTATATTCTGCTCTCTGTGATCTGACTAAACCACTGTGCTGACACAGTCACCCGTATGTAAATAAGCGGGGAATGATAATCTCTGACATGTAAACAGGCAGGTCTCACCCCGGCCCTTGATTCTGGAGCACATTCCCATGTTATCCATGGAAAGTCATGACCTGAGTTAATAAGTGAGTGGAGTTTTCTAATTTGGCTTGGATTCTGTCTGAGGCCAGGGAGCATCCCCTCTGTGGCTTTGAGTCCTTTCTTGGGGGTCAGTGGAGGTGAGGGAATATAGCCACAGGCAAGCACACACAAATGTAAAAACACATACATGAACCCAAACAATCTCACTCTATATCTGTCGATTTCCAGGAAAGTCAACGGAAGGCTTTTCAGTGCTTTCAAAAGGTTCAAATTCATATGTTCTTGTCTTTAGAGATCAATTCCAGGGTAAGTTGTATTTTTCTTGGTAGACACTACATGGCACTGTATGCCATTCGGGTCATTATATCTTCGAACAAGGATGAGCCAAGCAGATCAAAGCTGTTCCTTAGAGACCTTATACACTCTGGGCTTTTCATAACTGCTCACACAGAGAGTCATCCCCATTGGCCCTCTGACCCCATGAACTGTGCGTGTACAGAACCAAGGCGGAACTAAACGGGTGGCTCCGGCGGCATCATGAGAAGAGCTCGTCGTCATTTGTGCAGAATGTGTGTCAGGACATCGGCTAACTCTGACAAAGGCAAGAAAAGGCAGGCGGCACACACTACACACATTGTTGAAACAGGAGACATCTCACTTACACAAGACAAGTGTCTAGTGTGTGTTTTGGAGGGGGTTGTGCAGATGTCTGAAGTGGTGTCTGCAAGCGTGTGCTTTTCTGTTATATTTATGCACAATTAAGAAGATGTAACCCTATATAGATTTTCTTTTCTTCTCTTTTTTGGTGTGTGTAAACGGACAGAAAGCATCTCCATATGTGCAAGATTGTGTGTGTGGCTATGCCTCTGGTCAAACCCCCCCCCCCAAACCTAAACATATTTAGCTGAAGCAAATGACCCGTCATTACTCAATGTGCCACAATCATAGGTGATAGGTCACCCCTGCACTTGTGTGTGTCTGTGTGTGTGTGTATCTGCATGTGTGCATGAGCGTCGCTGCAATTATTGAGCAGCTTTTTGTTTCTGTGTTTGAACTGAGACTGTGGCCGTTTGTGTGTGCGTGCCCGAGCGTGTGAATCACTTATCATCTTAGCTTTGTTTTCTCTCCTCTCAGAGTGTTTGTGTTTACCTGTGGCACTTATCTGATTTGACCACACAGGAGGTCAAAGTCACAACAGGATTCTGTTAAGTCCGTCTGAAGGACGAACTGTGGAGGATCAGCTCCCCACTCCCATTAGCTGCTGATTATCACACAGAGGACAAAGCTGGGGAGCAAAAAATAAAATTGTCTAAAATATGTCACAGTGAGGTATACAGACACAGGTCCTGGCTTTGAGTGATTATTTGAAGAGATGTTCTGGTTTGGTGACTATAGGGATGGGCATGATGGATGCAGCTTCATCCATCCACAGGCTGCTTCTTTACTTGTTCGTCCAAATCCAAGTGTCACCCTGGAATTACTGTGGTGCAAAGACAGGGTGTCTATCAATGCTACTGAAGAGTACAGTTTTGCTTCCTTAAAATAGTTTGTTAAGACTTATTTGACTTTAGCTGCTATGTATGCATCACCTAAAAGATACAAAGTATTGTTGGTAATGATAATGGGCATATAAAGTGCAGGATTTTGTCAGCAGCGAGCAGGGTTTGCATCCTTAGTCTGGCTTTAATTAACAAAGGCACTTTGGTAAACGTTTGGGGAGCGATAGTTTGTTTGGTGCATCATCTCTTCTCCTTCAAGCCACTGTTGACTGATATCTATCCATTAAAGGGAGCTAGAGCTTTTACACATCACCCTGCATAAGTAAAAAAGTTGTGTAAAGCCATTCGTGAGTTTAGTTGGAGTGAAAAAGAAATCCGATAAACTGTCCCAGGTCATGTCATTTCTACCATTACAAGATTGACACTTGGGGGGGGGGGGACCCATGTGTTGGAAGTATTCGCGTTGCCACATTTCAATAATGAAAATTACTGTGTGGGATTTAAAAAACCTGCGCTTTAAAACATTCTATTGAAGTCTTACTGTTCGAGGACTGCAAAGTAAAACACTGAGAAAGAATCTTGTTGTGCTTTAGCACAGTTCATATCATAGGAAAACTAGTAAAAACACATGAACAGTGAATGTTTAGCAGATGTGTTCATTATCAATAGTTTTCTATCTTAGCATTTAGAGTCGAGCAGCTCTCTGCCTTTTCTTTATCGTCCCCTTGTTCTTTCTTTGTCTGTCACTAGACTATCTAGCGGCTCCTGTCTGGTAAAAGCTTTAGTAAATTTGGAATTGTGCCATGAGTTTTTTTTTTTTTCATCAGGTTTAACTGTACCTCAAGTGTTCAAGCATTTACATTATAATATGAGCAATATATTGATTGTAGCATAAAAATATGATTTTTGTAAATGGTTATTGTTCCTTTCTACGCTTTTATGCTGACACAACATTACCCCAGATGCATTATAGTTTCGTCAGAAGAAATTTAGTGCTGCCAAATACGATAATACACACTTTCATATCTAAGCACGCTTCATTTCTGCTTTCATATTGTTTAGTTGAAAAGTGTTCGCTGTTTGCATCATCATCATCATAGCCACCATCACCTTTAGCCATATCTGTTTCCTTTGTACCTCATAGTGCTAAAAGACAACAGTCCTCCAGACAGCACATGCAGCAAACCCCATTATGGGTTTCCTGAGTCACATTCCAGCCAAACGACCCAGCCGACTGATGGCCCGCTCAGGGCATGCATTCCCACTCTCACACTGATCCCCATACATGCTCCTTACATACCCATACTTAGAAAACATCCGGGACCCTATCGGAAGCTCTGCGGAACGCCGCCTGGCGACTCCTCATGTCTCTCAACCAGCTGGCTCACATAATCAGGAGCTTTGAGGAGGCACTCGGGAATAGCAGCATTCCCTTGGATATCATTCCCATTCTTGCCAATGTTGCTGTCAGCATGAGTAAAAGGGGCTCAGGTTCAACAGCAGCTACAGTAATGGGATGGACAGATGTTTAGACATGAAGGACCCCGTCATCCTTGGGGGCGCCCACAGCAGTAAAGCCTGACAGAAAGCAATCAGCTTGATGTGGAGGAACAGAATACGGTACTGTGCATTTACAGAAAGAGTTGCAATATGAGCCAGGAGAGAGGGATTTAGATACAGCGCTGGATAGAGACAGAAACTGGCTGAGGAAAGAGTAAAGGGTTGAGCCATATGGTGCAGGAAGAGCTGAACCAAAGACCAAAGAGATGAAATCCATTATGAAAAACAGGTAGCATAGACAGGAGCATTAAAGAGTTGAATTATGTCCCAAAACAAAAATGCATGGGTTGACATCTGAATGACAAAAACGAAACAAAAAGGAAAGGGGAGTTTGTGAGGTGCAGAAGGAAAAAAGAGTCATATTGGCAGATGAGAGGGGGGAAACAGCTGAGAGGTCTTTGAATAGCGTCTCTGGCTCTGATCGTGCTTTTATTTTGGCTGAAGTAAGCTGATACTTACGATATTTGCCTGCCGTCTCACCAACACACACTCACTCTCTTCTTCTCTCACCCTCTCCCCTCCTCCGGTCTGTCTCTGCCAAGTATTTTATCCTGGGAGGTGATGTGAGTGTTTCCACATGTGGTAGGCCAGTGCTACCAGTTTGGCTTGTAACACTGACTCGACACAAAGCCCCCTTATAGAAACACAAGAACAAACAGGAAAGAGGCCGCGATTACCTCATAGTGCTTCACTTTTAGCTTGAAGGCTTGGATTAAAAACTTAGAGGAGCAGTGGAAAAGGAGAGTACAAATGGATGTGTTGTCTAAGTGTTTTAATCACCGCCATTAATTGAATATATGCATATTTATGTCAGTATATACCACAGTAGTTTATATTTATGCAAAATATATCATTATGACAGTGAGCTATATATTTTTTTTCATGTATTGATTCATTCATTATTGCTCTATCCCACACTTCTTTTGTGAAACCTCTGGTAGCTCAGTGTGACAGTAAGTAAAATAGGTCAATGCAAAATACTACCTGTGACGTTAAGGATCATTGGTGTGAGTTTTAGAAACATTAATCTTGTTCTGGTGCTGCAGCTGGCAGCTGTAGTTCAGCGTGCACTCCATCCAGATGGACAGAGACAGGGAAAGATGCAACAGTGGTTTACTTTAATGTAGCAGAGAGAATGTTATGGTAAAGCTATGAGATTATTTTATATTTCATAGGGTGTATACTAAAAATTGGTACTGCAGATTTCCTGTGATATTGACTGGGAACTTAGTTTTGCAAAGCTCAGAATACATCATTTTGTTCTGATTGATATTATGGATTTTAAGATCTGATTGAACAAAAAAAAATGCAACATTTCTTTTTTCAAACAGAGAATAAAATACAAACATTTACATATTATCTGTTTTTCAGTTGTCCCCTTAATGTTTCCTGCGGGACGGGACTTTTCCAACAGAAACAAGTAACTTACCAACCAAAGCATGCATAAGAAAGTGGAGGCTGAATGGGTGGAGGTGGAATAAGTTACCACATATTTTTCTTACTAATGCAGAGGTTATACTCTCTATTGTTTCTAGAACTATAAAATAGCAAAAATTTACTTTGTCAATATGTATTTTTTTTCTATTACATTTTAATTTAGAGACAGCGGCAGCAGATTTGCATCATTTGACTGCAATTCCCAAATGCAACTTAACAGTCAAACGTTGCTGTTTTTATGCTACATGGTTGCAGTGTTGTTGGATTGGGAAAAGGAAGATATTTTTGAATCACTATCCATTCCATCAGTCAGCACAGTTTGCTTGGGCTACGGCGATAGATCGACTAGGCTGTTAATTTGGTCTCCTTTTTCTGTCCTCATTATGAATGCATGCAAAACAGGGCTGTAACAGATCACATCCCTCATGGTTCGGATCATGGTTTTTGAGCCATGGATTGGATCTGTACAGTTTAAAAAAAGTATAGGGGAGGCAAATATTGAGTTTTGTTTATGTTTTTTTTTTTTTTTTTTTTTTTTTGTCCAAGTGCTTACAAGTGCTTATCAGCAAGAGAGGTCGCATCTCTCCTGTGTTAGCCTTCCCGCCACTGGCTTCCTGTAAAGTTTTGATTTGTATTCAAAATTCTGTTACTTGCATATTAGATTAGATTAGATTAGATATACTTTATTCATACATCTATTCATACAATGAATACATCTAATCCACCATATTAGGACCCTTAATGGCCAAGCTCCTGGTTATCTACCAGAACTGATAACGCTTCATGCTCCTAATAGAGCTCTTTGCTCTCAGAGTGCAGGTTTACTTGTCGTTCCTAAAATATCCAAAAGTAAATTTGGAGGATGGGCCTTGTGCTATCAGACACCTTTACTATGGAACCAGCCACCAATTTGGGTTCAGGAGGCTGACACCACCTCCAAAAATCCTCAAAACTAATTTTAAAACATTTCTGTTTAGTTAAATCCTATAGTTAGTCTAAGCAATAGTGTGATAGGGCCAATAGCCATAGCTACAGTTATAGGAATGGCTGAAGACAAGACTAGAGCAGTCTGGTCTGAAACATAGCTGCGTCATAGCTACGCTGCTATAGGTCTATGCTGCAGGGAGACACTAACATGATCCACTGAGTAGTGTCCTCACCTTTTTTCCCACCCCTTTCCTCTTTTTTTTTCAGCTGTATCTATAGTTAATTAGGAGCACCTCCTAAATGTAACTGTGCTTCATTGTTCCTGTAGTCTTTTTTTTTTGTGCTGTCCCATGTCCCCCCTACGCCCCCTTTTTTCCTTTTTTTATAATGTATCCTGTATATGTTCCAGCTCCACCCTCTGACCCTCTGACCACCCCAGCATTTACCTCCACCTGTCTGCATACTGTAGATATTTCTGGGATATCAACTAACATGCTGACCTACTGTCTGATCCTCTGACCACCTCAGTGTTACTGCCTACATCTGTTTATATAGTCATCTCTGTAGTTCATGTACTTACAATGTACCACTCAGAATATAAGTACATGGAATTGTTCATATTCCAGCTAATGGATAGTTGCTGTTAATATAATTTTTTCCCATATAATATTGCCAAAATATATGTGCCTCTCCACTCTGTGTCCTTCCATCCTCTCTGTCCTATCTTCCGCCTCTTTTCTTTTTTTACCCAGTAGGCCTCCAGCAGGAAGGTCCGCCTCTAATGAGCCAGGTCCTGCTCAAGGTAACGTCCTCTTAAAAAGAGGTTTTTACCTTTCCACTGTTTAGCTTAAAGGTTCTTCTCCTGCTAGGGGAAGTTTTTTTTTTTTTTTACTTGCCATTGTTTGATTTAGGATTTAATAATATTACTTATAGATAATAATATTTGCTCAGGGGTCATGCTCTGGGTCTCTGAAAAGGGCCTAGAGACAATTTGTATTGTAATAGACGCTAAAAAAAAAAAATTTGAATTGAATTGAAATATTATTTTCCATTTATAACAAGATTCAACATGTCAATTTGTAATATATTTAGGTATAATCTTAAAACAAAACAATGCTATTTTAAAATAAATGTGTTATAGAGGATATCTGCTTAAATGTTGAACACTTTTACATCAAAAACATTAGTTTTTCTCTTAAATTAAATTATTTTAAATCAGTTCAAAGTCAAACGGAAAAAGAGATAAAACATATATCAAGGAAAATTGGATTCATTTTTTTGGGGGAATTTATAGTCGATGAAAAGTGAAAGCTTGACTGTATCGTCACAGTAACTCGAGTAAAGTGACCAAAGAAGAATGTTAGCCCTCGTCACTTCTGGTGAAGAGCACGGTGGCTCTTATACACTGAGACAGCACTTATTTGCACACTGGGCTTGTAAGTATACTGTGTATGTATTATGCTATAGAAAATTAAATAAAAAATCTAAATGTCTTTAGTCTGAAAGCTCAATATCTTGGTATTTATGTCCTTTGCATTTCAGAACAATAGAGAAATTTTACTGTTCCGTAGTCTGTTTCTTTAAAAAGATTGGTTATAATATAAACTGCTGTTTTATGACCAGTCGTTTCTCATAGTATCTCAGGAAGGACTTATGTCTGCATGGATCTAATGGTGCATGCAAAGTTAGTTTTAAGTCACTGAGGGTGTGTGCTGACTGTGATGGAAGCTGAGAGTGATAGAAATGTGGCGGCAGGCTGGGAGAAGGGTGGTGATGAAAGAAAGTGAGAAGATACACACACACACACACACACATACACTTTTTTTCTGTCATTTGTTAGTGCCTGCCACCATCACAGTGGGGGGGCCGTGGCCTCTTCATAGCCTGAGAATGCTAAAGGCTAATCCTACAGGAATGCCTGAGGAATGTGAAAGTTGAGTCAGGGATCGAAGAAGAGAAGTGGTTGGAGGATGGGGGCAGGAAAAAAAGGGGGGGGGGGGACTTATTGAAAAGGGTTGCATTCAGAAATACAGAAAAAATGAAAGAGAATGAAATAGAAAAGAGAGAGTTCTAGGGGAGTTCAAAAAGAGAGGTGAAGAGGAGGAGGAGAGGTTGAAAGAAAAGAAATCCAGAGAAAGGGAACAAAGCCAGAAACAGAGAACAAAGGAGAGACAGATTGGCTGGAAGGCTGATTGCAGAGTGTCTTGTAAAACAAACAGTGCAATGCTTTTTTTCTTTTTTCAAACTGCATTTAAGAAGTTGTTACGGAAACAAGGCCAAAACCTTGTTGAATTGTTTTTAAAAGAAACATCTCCTGTCCTGCAGGTAAATGGAGATCATTCAGATAGTTTCGCTGTGATACAGTGCAAGCTTGTCTTATCATGAAACAAGAATTGAACTTTGTGCAGGCTTTCGTAACAATGGCAGTTAGGCAGTTAGGCGTCCACTGTTGCAGCTTAGCTGTCAGGATGAGTTTGTACTTGTCCTTGCTTCCTTGTTCCTGTTGCACAGATGGTTGTCCCACCTTATAAATGTACTGTGACGTACATAGATCAGCACAGGGTGCGTTTTCTCATGGTGGTTGGCACACTTTTGGATCTTTATCAGTTATTGATTAAAACACACCGGTGACATCTTCCTTGAACACTTGAACTACTAACAAGATCTAAGGTTAGTCTGCTATTAAAAGTTAAACCAAAAGTTTAAAAGAATTATTCTCAAAATTTCCAAGACCCGCAGGAGATATGGGAGTGATGGCATTCTGCGATAACCTCTGTTACCTGAGGGGCAGGTGTGCCTGACTGACAGCTGTTGAGAACAAGCACACCCATTAGGAAAGAAGCTATCTACATTGAAGTTATGTTTTTGTCTTTCTCTATTTACTCTTGAGCAACGGTAATTACAGTTAGTGTTACAGTTAAGCTTGCTGACAAAACACAGCAGGCAGCACTTTGGAGATGCAGCTGCTCCATTATCTTTATGGATGTGTGTGGGTTTCTGAATGTGCACGCAACTGGCTGTGTGTTGGAAATAAATGAAAACACTCTTGATTTCACATTATATTCATGAATAATAAATGAACTGTAGGCAAACAGGTATTTTGCAAAACAAGTGAAGATTGAATGTGATGACTGGTTCACCTGCATCGTCTGGGAGTGTGAACATGATTTTTTTTTTTAATTAATATTTTGGCAAACCACAATGCACAATTTAAAAAAGGTTAATTTGATATTGATTTTATTAAAATATAAAAAGGGTAACTTTCCATCATCTGTCTTTATGCAAATAATAAGGATGTGGCAGGAAAACATGATTCATCGGGCAACTTGCCATCCATCATTTGTTATTTCATTTCATTATGCAAATCTAGAAGCACGCTGCAATTATCACAGATGGCAACAAAGGGGTTTTCAGAGATACAAGACTTTAAAACTTATTTTCTGAGGTTACTGATAAATAGTCAGTTTCTTTAACTTGAAAGTAATGTTGCCAAAAACACTGTTTTCTGTTCCTTTCTCAGGACAGCTGTCTTTGTTTGATTTGTGTGCATGTACAGTGTACCTGCCATTACAGTGCGTTCCATTTGCACCTGGAAGTCAGAATTTCCAAGTTCCTAGTCAGAAGTTTCAACTGAAACACCACCTGAATTTGTTGGGCCAACTTAGAGAAGCTTCACTCTTTAGACTTCCAGAGTCCAGTATGGCTTCTACTCACAGAGCATTCACAAAGTAAATGCTCAGCTAGCCTTACTGTTTATTGCAGTTCTGTCTTAGTTTATTAACATTAAGTCAAGCATACTCCTGGAACTGTTCACTTTGTGGCAGTGGACGTGTTGCTACGATGTTTTTATGAGCTAAATGCCTAATACAGCACTGTTATGAATTGTATATGCCTTTGTAACAATGGTTAGCAGCAACAATGGCTTGTCTGACTAGTCTGACAGCTATTTTTCGGGTTGGTTTGATGCAGACGCTAAAAATGCTAATCCTGCTTTTTTTTTATCAGCCTCCACTTGTAGCCTGTAAACTTTCTCTATATGGTCAACTGAAAGAAGCTCTTGTTTTTTAAAAGCTAAGCTAGTTACTGGTGTTGTTCTAGCTAGCGCTAGGATACATCGTCTCTGAAATCTACTGTACGAGTTGAAATGTTTCAGTGCAGACAAGACAAATATCTCTCTGAAAAACATCAGAAGGAAGGAGCTTCACACCTTTGTCGGAGATTACAGAGGTTTCCGTAGGAATGAATAGACTTCCAGAGTATCACGTGAGTGCACAGAAGAAAGTGGAAACAAGGTATTAAATTGATGAAGATATGCTCTTACCTTGCAGCGAATGTATGACTATTCCAAGGTGTGTGACAAGGTGTGTGCAGCACACGTGTCAAATTGATTAAGCTGTTCTTAATTTGCTTGTGTTTTGTCTATTTGGTAATGTTCTCTTCAGTTCCCATGTTTTGAATCTCCTTGACCACCAAAGATGATTTTTTTTAACCACAGCATGATTACCTAACAAGCTGAGAATCTAAATGATAAAATTGCTTTATGTAGTAAGAATTATCTTAAAAAAGAAAAAAAAAAAACCCAGCCCAGTGTAGAGTGTTTGTGTCTGTCAGGAAGTTAGCATTATTAGGCCGGCTGGCTTGGTGAGGATCTGCGGTCACCACATTCCCCCAGAGACAAACTCCCTCAGTTATTCAAGGACAGACATCAGACTTAAAACAATACCACGGAGAAAGAAGGAGACAGAAAGCATCAAGGATGGGAGGACTGGTGACAAATGGTAAATGTTTGAAGCCAGTGGAGGGTGAGTGGGAGAGGAAGAGAGCAGATGGAAACTGAGCGGTGGTGAGAGATTTTAAGAGGGAGGGATATGGGGAGAGACAATGGGACAGACAGGGAAGGGACACAGAGAGTCATACAGTTGGAGGAAGTCTCCTAATAAAAGCTTTCCTGACTCACTGAGTGTCCGTAGTGTCTGATGGCTTTTCACTGAGGCCTGCTTGACACCAATTAAACCTGCTCTGGGACTAAGTGAGGCCTCCCCCGCAGGACACGCCAGACAGACACACATGCACATAATGAGTGAGGGCTGCGGAAAAAGACTTCCTATGCAGACAAACAACATAAAGATGAACACACTGACAAATACAGACAGTTCTTGTGCAGGCCAAATATAAACTGGATTAAAATGATATGTCTGGACATCTAACGGTCAAAGAAATTGGCGCAGGTGTTTCTGTGGCAATGATTCACTGACATTTAAGGATTTGTGGAGTCTACCTTTAACAATCAACAGCATTTGTCTGTCTTTTTCTCTTTCCCCCCCTTCCTTTAAAAAAAAAAAAAAGATTTGACATTTGGAAGAACTAATGTTGTTGCACCAACGACAGTAAAACACAGCAAAATGAAAACTCAAGTTAGAACCTCATGCAAGTAACAGCTGACTATGTGTTGTTGAAATTAAAGATATGTTTTTAGATTAATATAGATAGATAGATAGATAGATGTATTTACAATACAGGTAAAACATTTGAATATGTCTAATTATTATAAATTAATATGCCCAAACGTTTAACTGGTACTGACTATTTTACCAGTTTCTCACCACAAAAAAAAAAAACAACTCCTGCCACACGTACTGTCAAAAGTGTCAAAAAGGCTCAGAACTAAATTCCACAGGACCTCTGAAGTTGTCCTTTGGTATCTGGTACCAAAACATTATCAGCGTGTCCTTTTGGTCCCATAATTTGTGACATGAGGGGCCTCCACATATAAGACATGGAATTGCAGCACACTGGATAAATGAACTTCACTTCCTTGCTTCTGTGACTTACTGTTTATTTTACTACATCAGCTCTATATCAGAACCATATGGTATAACACGGCATTTGTGCTTTTTTTTTTTTTTTCTTGAAAACCACAAAAAAACGTAAACAAAAGTTTTCAGTTACAGTGGGATTTAAGTATTTTGATCAATGGCTAATTTGAGATGGGGTGTTAAGCTCCTGGCCGTCACCTCTTTGGTCACTGAAGTTGTGGAGCAATAAACTAAATAAAAAAACTCTAGTTTTCTTTCTATCGAGTTTTCAGTTTCATATATATATAAGTTTGCTTGATTTTTGTCTAAAGATGTTTTGTCCTGTTGTAATGCTTCTTTGCTTCAGCCAATGCCGTATAATGTTGAAATGTTCTTTTTTTGAACATTTTTCTGGTAATTCATGAATTTGGGAGTCGTCAATTCCAAGGGAGCGCTGCAGAGAGAGGTGGCTGTCTTTGACTGTAGAGACCAAAAATAAACAGTCCTACCTATGAGTTTTCTGGCAGTTTGTGCTATGTGGGCTCCTCTGTCAGATCAGACCACACAGGCGAGAGTTCATATCCCATGAGCATCATTGAGCCCTGAGGTGCTCATGACCCTGTCACTGGAAAATTGGGTTTCCTTCTTTGGAGTACTTTTGGTTTATACCAACTGCAGGAGGTGCTCTCACTCAGTCATTTAGCCATCAGAACCTGGTCCTGGTCAAGGTTGTTCAGATCCTTACACTTCCTTTATTTTTCCTGCTTCCAAAAAAAAAAAGAGAGAAGAGAGAGAAACTAACTGTTCATGTGTTGCTTCATATATCCCAGCCTTTGACAAGTACCATAAAAAAAGAAATAAAAGTAAAAGTGGTCAATGTTGTTCACTTGACCTATAAGTACTTTTGATTTTCAGTGTATTTCATGAATAAAAAGGACTGACACTGACGTTTTAGGGCAAAAATTCACCCCACTCTTGTTTAACCCCCTTGCTTACATCATACGTAGCAAGTTCTGTTGGTGTGGCCCTTAAGATCCAGGAGGATCCAAGATGATGCAGCTCTGGATAAAGGAGCGGGACAGAGGATTACAGAAAGGGTGTAGGCTGGGTGGAGGCAGGGGTTAGACGAATTAGAAATTGGGCCCAAATCCCGGGCACAGCATGCCACGCTCCAGGCTTCATCCATGGCCGCTTCAAAGGGCCCTGAAATCTCTCCAGAGCCACTCAGACAAATTATAGTAATAAACACACACACACACAGCAAACACGCCTCCCAGGGGGAAAACTAACCGGCCAGGATCCCATCACCCTGGCGACTGAACCCCAGCGAGCCCTCCCCGCTGCTGACTGCATGTTTCGAACTTTGTTTGTTTGTTTACTCAAAGACACCAGAGACAGCAGCAGCAGGGAAGGTTATCTTCACAGAGCTCGGGCTGAAAGGAACTGGAAAAAAATAAAGAAAAAAAAACCTCCAATTACATGTTATTTTGTGGGGCTGTTGTGTTTGATTGGCAGAGATAAGGCGGACTGTGAGTGGGCTTTAATGACCGACTGACCTACGGGAAAGCTGGGTGTGTTATGTCCAACGGACTCTTTACTGTAAATCACGACTGTCTGTAAAACACATGATTGGATCCTCATTTTGCTCAGCTGGCACTGTGAGTGAGGAAACAGTTCGCTCTCTTTCATGTCTGTTTTCAAACAGATCCCAGAGAAAGTGGCGGTCAACGTTCTTTGCCTGGGTGAGGTGTGGCACTCAGAGAAGACATGTCAGATCCTCAAAGTTTAACCCCCAACCATTTACAGGTATTTGCCAGAAGCTCTGTTTTAGAAATCAAAGATTGCAATGTGCAGGTTTCAGTTTCCCACTAAGAGCCTATTATCTTGTCTTTTGATAGAGATGGAAGCTAAAATACATTTTAGATGTAAACATCCATCACATTCCTTCCACCTTTTCCTGTCACATTCAGTCCAAAGTGGCAGCAAATGCCCAAAATATATCAAAAGAAAAAGAAATGTATTACTTATATACTAAACAGGTAGAAGTCTTTACCTGCCCTCCAAAGGCAACTGCACTCAGAAAGTGTGGAATTTGACAAGGCAATAACTCACAAGTCTCTACTGTAGTTCACACGGAACTGTTAACAGAAAACCTTCGAAGACACGGGCGAAGAGTGGGCGATCAATCACAAATCTCTTCTTTTATCTGCTTTGGCTAAGAGGAAAGCCAGATAAACACTCTCTGGTGCGTTTTCTCCAAGGTTAATCCCTGTGTGACACTAAAGCCTCGTTGGATATCCACCAGACATTTAGGTGACAGAGGGGAAAACAAGATGCACAGATAGAGAAGAGAAGAAAGGGGCAGATAGACCGAAAGCTGCAGGGCCAAACATAAATGTTTAAGCTCGGGGCTGAGTGGGTGTGTACCTTCCAGAGCCTCTCCCTGGCTGATCAATCTCACTGATATCAGACAGTCATGGGAGGAATGTCAACAGTGCTCACCTCTAACCCTACGTGTGAAGGCATTACAGTGGAGCAGTGACCCCCCGATTCTCCTCCTGGTGACCTCCAGGCAGCCCCGCTCTAATGGAGATTTTATGGATGGTGTTTCACTTTATAGAGACCTTGGGCCTGACTGGACAGCTCTGGGAGCCAGATGTGTCATATGGGCAAGGTGGGTTAATTACTTGAGGATAAAGGAACACTGAGATACCTTCTTCAAAGTACAGGCACTAAATGTCAATTCAATTTTACAGAATACATGTACACTCATATTCCCCTTTAGTAGTTACACCATGCTGCTCGGTACGGTGCCGATGACATTTCATTTTGATCCATACTGACATAGTAGGATCATGAGGTTGGAGCAGGTTTGTGGAGTAAGAAGTCTGCGCAGAACTTCGTGGGGGTATTCTTCAACGAAAATGGGCATTCCACAAACATTGGATGTGGTTCGCTCCTAGCCCTCTCTTTGACCCTAATCTTAACCATGTGGAACCAGGTCCCAGGGTTAAGAAATGCTGGCTTGTTGCACATCATCAAGTCTTGTTTGTTTATATGATGTACACACAAAACCTAAGCTCTTCTCCTTAGTTTTTGATGCAACTTAGTAATTGGTACAGTAAGGTTTGTTTCCACTCATCAAAGAGGTGTATTCACACCAATAGCATTAGCTGAGTTAGCCCTAAGATAAAACTGAAAAGTTTAGTTAGTAGACTGTAATGGGGTCACTTTTTTATTTTCATTTTTAGATATGTTGAGATCTGCATATATATTAATGATTAGTACCATAATCTGGCAAAACCTTTTTTTTATTAAGTAGGATATACAATATATGCAATTTAATCTTTGAGCAGATGTTAGTTTTATTGTGTGTATGTGTGAGTAATAGTGAGTGTGTCCTACACCAGCCTTCTTTGACAGTTTAATCCAACATATTTTATTCACTCCCAAAACCCTGGTCTTGTCAGTGGTGGATGAAAGGAAATAATAAACAAAGACACAAGACAGGCAGTGATGGATGCAGTGTATGTAGTATGCAGTATGATGATGCACCAGAGCTACAGGTTGAGGTGGTGCTGGTGTGTTGGCCCAGTACCATGTAGCAGACCTCCCTGCAGGCCCAACAGGAATCGTCCACCACCAGCAATATGCGTAGCTAAGACAATGAACCCACCACACCCTAGAGCCAACAGAAAGTGGACCTGCTCAGTACTCAGGAAGTGCACGAGCCGGCACAACAAGAGCACACCAGTAGCGCTAAGGGTATGGCACAAGGATGGGGAAGTTCTAGTGAAAGGAACTCTGAATGCTTCAGCAGACCAAGACAATTTGGACAATTCCATGCTTCCAACTTTGTGGGAACAGTTTGGAGCTGGTCCCTTCCTCTTCCAACATGACTGTGCACCAGTGCACAAAGCAAGATCCATAAAGACATGGATGGAAGAGTCTGGTGTGGATGAACTTGACTGGTCTGCACAGAGTCCTGACCTCAACCTGATAGAAGACCTTTGAGATGAATTAGAGCAGAGACTGAGAGCCAGACCTTCTCAGCCAACATCAGTGTTTGACCTCACAAATGCAATTATGGAAGAATGATCAAAAATCTCCATAAACACACTCCTAAACCTTGTTGACAGCCTTCCCAGAAGAGTTGAAGCTGTTCTAGCTGCAAAGGGTGGAGCCACATCATATTGATTAGGAATGGGATGTTACTAAAGCTCATATGTGAGTTAAGGCAGGCTAATCCTTTATACATAGATTAATTTGCTTGTCCTACAAACAAGCTGTTGTTTGTTCAAATTGTCCTTAGGCTTAAATGTATCCATAATCAAGCTGGTATTTAGCTGCTATGAATGACAGCTAAGTGCTGTAGTCACAGTGGATGGGTACATTGCTGTACGCTCCTTTAGAAGTTAGAATTTTAATTTACAGGGAATTATGGGGGTTTTATTTGTTTGTTTGTTTTTTGTTTTTTTTTTCCATGATAATTGACACAGATTATGGCTTTTATGTAAAAAGAAAAATGGTGGAACTATTGTAAAAATGTACACTTCTATTAAAAAAAAGACAGCTGACACTGCCTGCAGACAGACCAGCAGACTGATTTAACATGATTTGTCATCCTATCCTTCCATGTCCAGTCGGGCTAAAAGATGAATCCCTTTTAAATAAAAATTGCCAATTTAACGGATGTGATTTTAACATCACAAAGGTTGCAATTAATGCAGCTCAAAACTGATTATTTTGTAGTATTTTGCTGTTCCCTGAGGCAACACAATGAACATGTGCAAACATCTGTCAAAGTGATGTAGGAAACAGTACAACGAATGTTTAGTAAAAAAGGAAGCACACAGAAGTAGTTCTGGTCTTGAAAAAGAAGTAATATTTACGAGTCATTTTTAAAAACATTATATAGCGAATTGAACTGAAGGTTGAAGAAATATATTTAGATAGTTTCCCCAAATCAATCAGTCCAGTGAATGACAGCAGGTCCACCATCAACACAGAAAAGTTCTGGACACTCTCCTACAAGTTTAGTGACAATCTCACATTTTTCAAGCTTTTTGTCTAAAGTGGTCTTTCCATTTTTTTTTTTTTATATACTCCACGATTCTTTCCACAGTTCTGCGCTACATATGATTTCATGGTGGCAACTTCTATGCAATGTCTGGTTCTGTGTAGGCCAAGCGAGAACTTTTCCAAGAAAACTAGTGAACAAAGTTGTTTTTCTCTTTCTTTCTGCTGCTCCCTCTCTCGGTCTGCAAGTGCTGCTTCAGTGCATATACAGATGCACTATTTTCCGCTCACCGGTGCTGAAAGTGTAAAGCACATCACGCTTTTAGCTGTTATGGCATGTTGCACCATGCTTTCGCAGTTAATTCCGAGAATCCATAAATTATTTAACTGTTAAGTTGTGTGGGGTCGTGTAAAAGTGACAGAGAAGAGGGACTGGTTACAGCCAAGGCCAAGGTCTGGTTTTGTATCGTTTTTCGTCAGACATTTTTTTTTTTCAAACTTCAAAGGACAAAAGCAAACAAATAAAGTGGAAAAAAAAGTTTGTTAAAGGACTAAGTGTTTGTGTAAGAATAAAGAAATTAATGAAATACAAATGACATCTCCAAAAGGTGATCGTTTTTATTAAAGTTCTTGTTGAATCAAACTATGGTTCAGTGTGGATGAATAATTTCATTTTTCACTTCATTTCTTTGTATATTCAATTCACAGGATTGTTGGAAGTGCTTCAAATCACAATGATGGAAATAATTATTAATTCAGAGTTGCTTTTTTACATTGTGTTCATGTATCTAAAGTAAAGAAAAACTACTCTTTGCTGTCATTCCCCTTTTGAGTTGGCAAACAACAAATTAAAGCTGCCAACATCTGGAGAACAGAAAACATTAATGGGTCATTCGTGTCTCAAAAAAATGCTGCAAACAGCTTTTATGATAAATCATTGATTCTTTTTATTTTATTTTATCTAAGATAATCATTGCTTCAGGCTGATGTGAGCAATTTCATGAAAATTGGTTCAATCTTGAGTTAAATGTGACAGACAGGCTTCTACACATATGAGGGGTCATATCATAATTTTCCAAGATTCTCATTGTCTTGTGTGTTTTAAAAGGCAGGCATCCTCTTGGGAGATAATGAAGAAGAAAAAAAAAAGAGAAGAGGCAGACAGCAAGTGTGAGACAGTGAAAGGAATGATGGAGAAAGATAGACACAGTGTTAGTGCAGAGAGAGAGAGAGATAAAAGGACAAGAAAGAAGCAGAGAGAGAGAAGAGAGATCAAGTGTCAGGTCCACTGTGGTCCATTTTGCCCGGAGACAGCTGCAGCCACAACTGACAAATCCAGAGGGGCCCCTTCCTCTATAGGCACCGGGAAAGCACCGGGAATTATCCAGTGTCTCAGCTCTCCACTCCTTGGGGAAGCACTCTCTCTGTCTTTCTGTAGCTAACAGGGAAGATGAGGAGAGAAGGGTCACGTCCTGTCCCACTTCCAGTGCCTCCACTTATACCCATGTTCCACTTTAGCCCAGCCCTCGCCCTTTCAATCCTGCAACAGGGTAAATCCTGAAGGCTCAGGGGGCACAATCCTCTCACACCCTCCCATGCTTCCTCTTCTACTTCCATATGTCCTCTCATAATGATTTGTATGTTAAAGCGTTGTGGAAGGAGAGGTGGGGGAAAGTGTGAACAGCTGTGATGAACTGTCGTCCAGGGCATGATAATATAGCCTTGCCATTAAGGCTCGCTAACATCTGTATGTGTGTTAAGGCAGGTTTTAAAACAAGCGAGTCACAGTTCAAAGGAGGCCACAGCTTGCTGCCAAATCCTAATACCTGCTGCGTCTGTAAAGCAAGGAGCATTAGGGGAAATGAATGCAACTTACTACCACAGAGAAAAAAAGAAAAAAGAAATGGGTAATGGTGTGGATATTAGTGTAAGAAATGAGCTATAAGGTAATCATGTGTGTTAGAAAGGGGGGGGGTACGGGGGCAGTAGCTTGAAGGGTGAGAAAGGTAGAAAAAGGTTTTGATGTTTGGGGAAGGAGTACAGCAGGGGACTGCATCGTAATGTATCTATTGAAGTTCAGGCCTCCGTGTGTTTGATACACTACATCTGTACCCCATTTTCCTCTTTTCCCCCAGCTGTGCACTCTCACGTGTACAGAAACAATAAGACCCTGGATCATAAATTTCCTCTCTCCCTCTCTTTGCATCCATCTCCCTTAGCAATGTTTTTTTTTTTAATTTAGTTTTTTTTTTAATCTCCTCTCAGTAATCCTTTTCCATTTGTCTTTCACACCCAAACAATGCCCCTCCTTTCCCCCCCTCCTCTCTTTTTGATATAATGTAATATTGCAGATGTTTGCTCTGACATCTGCCGCAAATTGCTGTCTTGGCCGCAGCCTCTCATCTCAGACACTGCGTCATAAAAAGTTTGAATTAATTGATTTCCTCTCAGTAAAGAGGGGTCATGTTTTCTGCTCTCGTTTCTGAGATCCTTTCCTCCCCATCTCCTCCCTCACCCCTCACTTTCAATGCACCGCTTACCCTAATTCCTCCACCCCCGCCATTGCTCTCACTGCAAGAGAATGGAAGTATCAGTTGGCCTCCATCGGGTCCACTGGGGTCTGGGTGCGCGGTAAATGAAATATGGTAGCTGTCGCATTAGGAAATCCATTGAAGTTAATGAGGGCCGGTGTTCTCTGCGGAGCCACATCTGCTGCTGGTTAGGCGCCAATAGCCCCCTATCCAGACACTACTATGGGGACCGCGGTGGAGATCAAGAAGGTGGTGGGTGGGGGGGGGGGGTGATACCGATAGGGGAAACTGGACCTGGGGTATTGAGTGGTGCTGGCCAGCAGTTGGCTGGAGAGATTGGTAAGAAAACTGAATGGCTGGAGGTCTTGACCTCAAGGTAATTGTAATGGTGGATGGATATAGCATCGAGTAATTGATACTGTGTTGTTATCAGAGTGATCAGCTGGCTAAGCTGTAGTGGAAACCACAGAAACTAGCTCTTCCACACCCACATGCTATAACAGTATATGAAATCAACCCACCAGCTGAGATTCTCTCAGGATGTGTGTTTCAGTCCCTTGGATTATATGCTGGCTGGTTTCATTGCAGGACCAGCAATGTCACCGATAAAACAATTAAAGTGTCTCATATTATTGCCTGGTAATGAGCTGTGCAGCGGATCTTTGCAATTGGGTACTGTGGGCTATTGCAGGGTAATGATGCATAGTTTTAAGATGGTAGTTCAGATAGACCAATCAGATGGTGCATGAGCCTGTAGCACACACTTTAAGATTTATTGTACACTTGTAAGCTGACCTGTGCCTTTAGGTGTGCGTGCTTCAGCGTAATCGTGATGACCAATTAATAAAGACAAGTAAGTTTAGTGTGACAGGGTTTATCATTACATCGACAGTAGTCAGAGAAGTCAGAGAGTCTTGTCAGAGTGCCGAACACATCAGGGTCAAAAGTTTAAAGATGGAGAATGAGCAGTGTATTATATAGACAAACGGCTCAGAGACGCCCTGAAAGGTCGGTCACAGCTCTTTAAAACAGACTTTGAGCTCTCAGGATGGATGTCTTAGTCCTGGTTCAGATGAGGTCCTGAGCCCCTGTGGAATTCACTCGCAGCAACAGGGTTTGTTTTTGCATCAGGCCTGGGTTACTCTCAGTTTTTTGTTTTTTTATTTTATTTTCTTTTTTCTTTTTTTTTTTTTTTGGGGGGGGGGGTGCCTACAGTTCCAGATGGTAATCGTTTTACTGCATTACAGCAGTTCAAAAAGTGTTAGCTGAGCTGTCAGTCTCAGAATTGACATCATATCTTTCTGTATTTAACCGCTCATCTCGTTCTCCAAAGAGTTGGATTTAAAATGAATAAAAAAATAAAGCAAAGTCTTTCACAATCCTCTGTTTTGCTGAGAGTGAGAATTTCTTACTTCACTTTTTAACTGTCCGAATTTAGACTGACTTTTAATTTCACTTGCAAGTTTTTACGTTAAACAGTTTCAGAAAATTTATTTCATTGCGTATTTCGTCATCAAATTCATTTTACCCTTATATAGAATGGTTGTGTTGTATGTGTTTCACTTCATAATGTTGGTCCAGATAAACCAAACTGCCTTGACTTAGAATAGATTCGTGCCCCAAAATACTAAGTGCATGAGAAAGAGTCCAGTTTATCTCCTGATCAAGCAGTCAGCCAAAGAAAAATGAAACAGTCTCTTAGCCTCTCGTCAGGTCACGAAATTACCCACCCATGGTCGGCCATAGCAGGGGGTCAGTACATGCTCTGAGGTGTCTGACCATTTGTCAACTACAGTTCAGTTCAGGGACCATCCTCGTCGTGTCATCCATCTTCACTGTGCATTCTAAGTATGTGTCAATGGAAAGTGTGTGTTTCACACCATTTGTCAGTAGTTCAGAGTGGATCTTCACTCATTCATCTTCAGCAAGCGCCCTCAGTGTGCATTCTTTGTGTCCATTTCAGGTCACTACTGGTCAGCATATATGATAGATGAGTCAGGTGGGTCACTACCAGGATAAATGGACGGGTCCCCTTGTCTGAGGCTGGCTGATTGTAAGACTTGCCATGTTTGTGTTAAAATTGTTTTGTTTTATTCTTTGCAGACACATTAAATAAGCTGCCTTGCAAGCAATGCAAATAAATGGTGGCAATTTAAGAAAACAATAATAGTTTTAACTTACATCTGCAAAATGAGAGGACGAGTGCCCATTTTGGTTACCACAATTCAATTTGTTCCCAGCATTTTATGTTTGAGATTTCCGTGTGCAGGCTGATACATGTTCAGAACTCAGAAGAGAAAACGTACAATAATGATGAATTTTGACTCACAACATTATCATCATTGTTATTTAAAAAATGTTGTGGGACTGTCACATGCTTCAATTCATACTCTGGTGTCATTACATCAAGTCTGAAAAGCAATTATAATCCAAAACTGTGCTGTGGAGAGTTGAAGATTCACTGACAGGTGTGACAGTGCCACCGTGTCCTTGAGTTCATGAGTGTTTGTCCGTGTGATGTAAATATGTTGGGTAGAAAGTCGTGTACCTACAGTCTTGATTCAAAAGCCTGGAATATCTCTCACTGTAAATGCCAGTCTATGGAGCATGTACAGAACATGACTGTCCACTGTGATAACACGTAAGTTATCATCAGGTATGTGGTGCCCAGTGTTCTGTCTTAAGCCAGTCTACATAGGCCTTTAATATAGTCTTTCAAAAATTTTGCATTCAAACACACTTTCATGCTCATAAAATTGGATTGGATAATTAGTTAATTCAGCTATCATCCGAGACTCGTCATCTTTATGTCCTCAGGCTTCACAGGATGGGATCTGTGTCTTGAGTCAGATAACCTCAGCAAACAGAGTTGTCAACATTACCTCACAGGACCTCATATGAATCACTTAGTTGTTTGTTAACCTTCTTGACCCCAGACATTGTAGTGTGGAGCTTGGCTGGGTTCCTTCTAAACCTTTTGGTTACCTCCCACGGTCAAAAGACAAGCATTTAAGCAGACTGTTGTCTGCACTTTACAGAAAGGTGAAAGTCTTAACCCGTATGTTGAGAGTAATCTATTTTGGCAATGCATAAAAAAAAAAAAATCAGAGGATCCAAATAACCAGACAATCCAAAGCAATGGAGTTTGGCCGGGAATCAAATGATTGTGTGCCTCAGCTCCTTCTATGAATATCAACTGTAATTTGCGTAAATTACCTCTCAGCTGCAGCTTGATATGAGTGAAAAAATGAACAGGCACTTAGATGAAGTTAGCGATACCCAGCCCTGTGAATGCCTTCTCTGCCTGCAGACTTGGCATTAGATCAAGGTGAATCTGGTATGAGAGTTGGAAAGTGTGTGTGTGTGTGTGTGCATGCATGCATTTGAAGCCCTCATTAGTAAACTCCAGTACTTCATTCACAGTATGAGCATACCACTCCTCCTCTTCCCTTCACTCTCTGCCTCTCAACTAAATGAGGTTAATAAACTCAAGAGTTTACTACCATCACTAACACCATCCCTCCTCCCCTGCTTTCTCCTTCATCTCTCCTTCCCCACCTCCACCTCTCTGCGCTCCTGAGCCAGCTCCTCCACCTCCCTTCTACTCCTAAGCCTCCCTCCTTCTTTCATCTCAGCTGAAATGCTTTCTTCCTCTTTTCCTCACCTCTTTTTTATTGTCATTGTTGCAAGGCGAAAGCTCTGGGATTTCCTCCCTCTTTTTCCCAGGACAGAGCTGCAATTACAGCTCAGGAGAGAAGAAGACCAGCTGTGCAGGGGCACTGAGAGCTGCTGACAAGGGCGGCAGGAAGACAAAGATGAGGGCGCCCCTCAGAGGCAGAAAAGCCTCAACTGCTAATTCTTCTACCTCACAAGCTCTTTCTCACTTCAAAGCAAAAGCATACTTTCAGACCACATGGTTGTTCAAGTACCTGGCAGAGTCATCATGACCAAACAGGAATACAACCCATCATAACAAATAATGTGCTGTGTTATGATCTGGCTCGTGTGTCCTGAACTCACACTGGCAGGAACAAGCAGCGATACCAATGAAATGTGAAGAATGCATCAGACAGCCTTGGGTGCTCATGCTTTAGACAGCATGTGGACAGAAACATCCTAAAATTAGAGAATAATCTACTTTAGTATGCACTACTGAAGGAAGCGCATAAACATTAAAAATTCAGTTGTTGCCCATCCATGTGCAGGAATGCTGTTAGTTAATACTGAATCGGTTTGTAAATGAATGCCTCTAATACACAGTCCTTTTCCTGCTCTTCTGAGAACAGGTTCTCCTTTCATCTCAATGCTCATATCCCCAAGCCATTAAATTGATGAAGAAAACCTTTTTGTGGCTGTATTAACAAGCTTACTCATTATACTATATGATTATCTTAAATCTAACAGGATTATCATCAAACAAAAGGTTTTAGTATGATTTTTGAGCTCTGCTCTGGTCACAGTGTTCCATTATCACATGACTGAGACTGACTTAAGTTCTGCAGTGTATCAAGGCAAAGTTGTAAGACCCTCTTCTGCTTTTATTGTTTGGGCCCAGACTAAATAATAGCGCAACAACAATGTTGCAAAGTCACATTAAATCAAACTGTCACTATGACTGCTGCTGAAGGATGCAGGCCCATATGTTCCAGGGATATCAAGTAACAGACTTAGAACCAGTTTAAGCTGCATACTACACTGCAAGTGAGTACTGTATGCAGGGTGCTGGAAACTGCAGAGTTTGCAGAATACCAAAAATATCCGGATTGTGTGCTACTTAGTAGGAAAATTTCCAGCGTGCAACTGGCCGGTCTGCCTTACATACTACTGTATGGTCCATAACATTATAGAGACTACATACAGCATGGTCATTTTTACGACATCATGCTGGATCACTGTGCAGAACATAATGCATACTACATAGTGCTACAGCTCCTGCTGAGTCACCAGGGAAGGAGACCTCCATAAAAGTAGACATCACGGTAGTTTGCTGGTCTGGAACCTTCAGGTCTGTATTGACACAATGCCAAGAAGTAAAGACATGGGCAACGGTTTTAGAGAAGCAATTGCTGCCTGTACTTCAATCTGGAATGGGTTATAAAAACAATTCCAAGCAATTTGGAGATCAAAATTCAACAATGACAGTTACGCATGAGTGGACCTCCCAGCAAATTTACCCAAAAGTCAGAACGTACAATATTTGTACAACTATGAAAAAACAAACAAAATCAAAACAAACAAACAAAAAAAGTCATCCCCAAAAAAAGCCTCAAAACGGCTTTTTCAGACCCTAAAGACGTCACTGAACATGTTAAATGTTAAATGAAGAAGTATGGTTTGTTGCTCAAGGGTTGCCAGGAGAAAGCCTGTTTTCCCTAAAAAGGCAATAAAAGTATGACTGAAACTCATAAAACTGCATCTGAAGTAATCACAAAACTTCCAAAACAAGATCATACACACAAATGAGAAAAGTGGTGTAAATGCTGAGTGCCACGTTTGGCAAAAACCAAGGCCCCGATCGTACACCTCCCGCTAGCGGCTAGCCGCTACCCGCACATTGCGGGTATAGGAACCTCCGCTAACTGCTAATGCAATCTTCCGCTCACTAAAGCCGCTACCTATCATGCCGACTCCCTTACTCACATTGTAGGTGTGACAATAGGCGTGTCTTTTGCCCTTTCCGCAAACTCGGTATCTTGCGATCGCGGGTTTAGGGTTGCGGGTAGCGGGTGGTCTGACCATCCGCAACCCGCATGTCGGTGCGTACAAGAGCACGCATCCAAGTGGCATCAATGTGCGTCCACCTGGTCACATATGGACGTGCACAAACGGCTCTACCTCTTGAATTAACTCTTGTATAAAAAGCGTGATTTGGCCTCAGTTGAACCGCTGAGAAAATGGCAGAGATCGTCTTAAACGGCTTGCTCGCCAGTTAAACCATAGACGACCAGAGCGTGTTTACTGGGACCGCACCGACTATCTGGGACTTTCAGGAAGCTGATAGGAATTGTCTGTGTAAAAATATTTTTATGTTCATATCAGTGCGGAGGAGGAGGAGGAAGGAAGAGGAGGAAGCTCTACAGCAGAGTCCCGGACGAGCTGCACATGAGAGCTGCTCTGATCTGGATGAAAAGACGCTCCATAGCGGTTTGCGGGTAGCGCAACCTGCTCTTAAAGGCAATGGCTACTGACGCGCTGATTGGTTTTATCAGGTGGAACGCCCTAACCACTTCCGTGCATAATGTAGCGGGTAGCGCAGGTGGGATAGCGGGTTTACCAAGGGTGGAAGATTGCATTCTTTCTGGGAGAATGCCCCTCCTGTTACCTGCTATCCCTTAATAGCGGCTTTAGGAGATCTGGCGGAAGATCGAGCCTTAAATGTAACATATTCCCACAAACTCCTTACATCAACTTTTAAGCATGATGGTGGAGGGACAATGATTTGGGCTTAGTATGGATATGAAGAACACCTTTAAGTCACTGAGTTTACATGAACTCCTCTTTATATTATAGTATTCTTGAAGCAAATGTGAGGCCATCTGTCCAAGAGCTGCAGTTTGGTTGAAAGTGGGTCATGCAACAGGACAATGATCTGAAGTACAACAGGAAATCAGAATGGCTGAAAAAATACAAGAATCAATAATTTGAAATGGTCTAGCTGAAGTCCAGACCTCACCCAAATTGAAATGCTTTTCATGGAACCAAAAGAGAGCTATACAGAAATGAATGAAAACAAAGAATGGACCAAGATTCCTCCACAATGATGTCAGACACTGTCAAAGTTGTACAGGAAACAGCTACTCCAAGTTATGGCTGTCAGAGGTGGATCTACAAGTTTCTGAACCATTACTGAACATACTTAGTATTGCCCAAGGGTGAAAAAGAAAGAAAAAAGAGGACTGAAATGACTATGTCCATGCTTTAGTGGTCTTTGCATGTGTTTAGGTAACAGTGTGACAGAAATAATTCATCATCTGGAGAGTGCATTAACATACACACAAAGTGTTATTCATTGCTATTCTTTTTTTTCTCACTTTCTTTAAGGTTTGACCATTTCTTTTGAACCCACAAAAAAAAAAAAAAAAATCAAGATACGTATTGGACTTCATTTTTTAACCAACAATTTTGTCTTCAGCATGCGTGCTGCTGGCCTTCATTCCTTTCTATAATTGCAATAAAGAATTTGTTTCCTGTCCTGCCCCATGACTATTCCTGACTAAACCATCATCTGTGTTTGCATTAAAATGAAGGGAAAATAGCAACGTTTGTGCTATTAGTTTAAAGAGGCCAGATAGTGCTTTTTCTTTCCCTTTTTCTTTCTTTTTTTTTTTTTTAAAAAGCTCCCTTCAGTGCTTTATTTAGGATGCTGTGTATGTAGAAGTCCTACAAAGGCAGCGCTCTCATCGTCACACCAAATAAAAATACTCTCTCCCACATAAGACACTTCTCCCAAACCACCTGAAACACCTCATTTGCAGACTTTTCTTCCTGGACTTGACATCATCATCATAAAATACATCTGCGCAAGGAGCGGATAAACTGAGTTAAAGCGCTCTGTGGCTCAGCTCCATCACATATCCGTTGTCATCAAGGGGATGTTTGACTTCGTATATGCTCAGTGATATGTGGTTTAACACTTCTCTTGGGCTTAAAAGCATGCAAAGACACAATTTTCCATGATTGCTTGGAAACACAGCACTCTAAACATGGCTCCTCCTACCCAACTTTGAGCCTTTTAAGTTTTGAGGCTCATAGCACAAGTTACAAAATAAAAAAAACAATCCATAAGATAATGCAATTTTTTTTTTTTTAATCTTGTTGATTCCCAGCAATTAAGGTTTTAAAACACATAAGAACACATCTACACCCCAATACAGCCTGGCTTTTAAGAGGCAGGTCCTAAAATGGAGCATTTCTAATTGGAAAGAAACCAAAGGTGCTTTAAAGAATCTACTTTTTTTTCTGGCTACATATTCAATACTCAATACTTGAGTTATAATGCTAAGTCTGGCGCTAGCCCAACTTGACATTGGCCTGGTTTAATCTAAAGGATGCTCGGAACAACTCATTAGCATCTTTTGTTCGGTTTATGTTCTATATTCTTCGGTTTTCCAGTTTTCATCACTAGACAGTCTGATCAGAAGATCTGTAGAAGCTTACTTTTCTTGCTACAAGGTCACCCTTGCTTTGATTGCATGAATCTTAATGTCAAACCAAAGTTAAATTTCTGGCATTTGATGAACACTTTAATCTAAACATTTCTAGGATGCTTGGCTCAAACTCAATATTACACCAGTGCCATTGGACATATGCCACACATGTCCCCCCTTCATAGAAACTATTGTGATGAGTGCTTGTTCAAATTCTGATATCAGCTGCTTGCAATGTAATGTTTTCTAACAGCTGTCTCACTGTCAGGCTGCCTGTGTGTGAGTAACAAAGAGAGAGTGATGGCAGCAGGAGCCGCTGTCAGGCCCAGGGGACAGTCGGAGAAGAGCAGACAGTTGTGTCGTTTCTCTGGAAACATATGGTGAAACTCAAGTGTGTAATTTACCTAGGTCTACGGGTGGCCCTGAGCTGCACATACACACATGAACACATACACATACACAATGACAGGGTGTAATTTACCTGGGGCCTATGGGTGGCCCAATATCCCGTTGCTCTTGTCATACATGCAGACAGCTCAAACAGAGTTCATACTAACACTGACACAGACAGAGAGAGTGAAACTAATTTCCCCAGGCCTGCAGACAGGAGAGTAAGAAATCCCACGGTGACACTGACGTTAGAGATGAATGCTCTGAAAGATAGACACACTCAGGTGAAGACATTACCCCCAAAACCTCAACTTGTGGGAGTTGCTTCACACCCTGTATCACATCCTCTTCGATTCATCAACCTGGCTCTGTTTCAAAGACTGAGCTGGCCCCCCTGAGAGAGGGGAAGAGATGAAGGTCTATGGGAGTGCCAGCGAAAGGGAGGAAGACAGATTTGAAGAGCATGCCCCTCCCTGCATTCCTGCACTGACCTTCATAGTGGTGTGGCACTGGGAGCTATCATCAGCCCTCCATGCTTTGCAGTTGGGTGTTATCGAGTGGTGGGATTATAATTGTCTGAAACCTGCATGCTCCACAATGACTCCGCAGCAACCGTGAACGGCGCATATCTAGTTTCACTTGCATATTGACATACAGGTTGGCCCACACATTTACAGTTGGAACTGTTTGAGGTGTCTGGCTGTGGCTGATATGATAGTCTGTCTACAAGACTCCTAATGTGTGTGTACTGTGTGTGTATGTGGTGTTTGATCTCCTTTCCCAGCCAAGCGGCTTTAACTTCACTCCAGGTGCAGAAAAGTCAACCCGAGGGCATGGGAGGCACATTCAAATGAGATGACAACTCTGAAGCGCGCACACGCACATATACACACAGTGGCAGGAAGTTTCAGACTGAGTAACCTTGTGGTTTAACTGGTTTACCAGTCCAGTGGCGTTACCGTGGAATGCCTCTGAAGACTCTATAAAGTGCCGTAGGATAAACATTTCTGTTACTGCCTCCACATGAGAGCATCAATCAGTCTCAAACAGGAATACTGAGAGTGAGAAATGAAAAGGTGAAAGGGCCAGCTGGTTCAGTGGGTAGGGTAATGACAATGTGCAGGACAGCCACTTACAAAGCAGATGGAGGTGGTTTTCTTTGCTGCATGTCAGGTCTGATTTAGCAGGGAGTAAATTAGTTAATCAAACACTCTGTACACACTGTAGTGAGGTGCAAACCTTTATGTCTGACAGGTGCAGAAGACTCGATTATCAGCCTAAAAAGAAAAAAAAAAGACTCTCAAAACTATCAACTTTTACAAAAAGTCCATTAGATGCTGTTAGACTTTCAACTGCACGACCCTAAACGCAGCACAAGTAAACTCTCCCGTTATTCCTCTGTCTCCCTACACAGGGTATCTGTGTGGTCCATAATGAGCTCAGCAAACATCTGCTACACTTGTATTAGAGACCATTTTCTCCACGTCTCATCCTGTAATACAGAGAAATTAGAGTGCAGAGACTCATTCAGCTTGTTTATACACACACACACATTTACAGAAAGCAGACATAACATAAGGAGTCCAAGTGTTTTTATACTACCCCAACTGACGCTCCAACATACCATCTTAACACCACAATTTTCCATCCACAACAGTAAAACACTACCGGGTGCCTTTGGTGTATGCTCTCTGAATACCAGGGGTTTTTAAAGAGCAAAGTACTGAAGCCTACTCCACTGGGCAGATTTAATGAGTTAAACCAAGAAGTCTCGGGACAATGAACTAGTGGATTTTTTAATTTAAATTTAATTTATTTATATATTTACCCCCCTTCCCCCTCAGAATTTAAACCAAAGAGCTGAGTTGTTCCACTATGCCCTTTTGAAAGGAATCTGTAATAATTTGTTTAAATAATTATATCATTGTTAATTTTAGCATGTCAGTGCTGACTCTGACCAAAATAAAGTACAATAAAGTTATGCAATCAATGATGTGTGCAGCATTAATAAAGAAACGGTGCCACCTAGTGACAACTCTTTGTAAAACACACTAAAAGCTCTTCTCATTTCTGTGGTTTCTGTCGGTTGTCTGCCAACTTGTAACGCTGAAATCAATCTCAAATTTCTACAATGCATCTGGATGAGAGAGAAGCAAATGCTTAGGGTTTCCAGAAGAGCCAGAAGTTGTGTTATGCATGTGCCGCATTGGCTGAAGTCTTTTCAGCACCCATCATGTATACAAAGAGGTATGGTACATCTTACTCATCATTAAAATGAATTAAAAGAAAATCTGTACACTGTCACAGAGTTCTAACTCCTATCTGACGAAGATAATTGAAACTCATCTGAATTTAAAATTAAGACTGTTAAGACAAGATGCTTAATTTTGTTAAATGGCTCTTACTTTGACTTTTCTGTCCTCATCTCTTCTTTGACTCACATTACGATTAGGAAGGACTAAGATGCTAGGAGAGGAACCAACAATGGAGAATGAAGACACAAATAAGAATAGAGAGAAAACTGTTAAGAGACATACAAGACAATGAAAAGAAATTTAAAGCTTGGACAAATAAACTGCTTGTAACATGTTAACCCTTTAATTTCTGTACAGTGCTGATATCAGCGCAAAGGTCAATGACACTGAAAGAGTTAATATAGCAAACTGATGAATTAAACACATACAGATGACTTGACAGTCCAAAGTAGAAAACCAATATCCTTTTTCTATAAAGTCATGTGGCTTTAGCAAACCACTGAACTTTAAAAGGGTTCACAAAGACGTCGTCCACATCCACGCAAGCTTAATTTTCCAGTCCTCTCTCATTGCTGGAAAAGTCTCTGCTGATCGTTAAACTGCAGTTTTGGAGGATGTTCCTCACTTGCTCATCTCCTGCTGGACTTCAGCGAGGATCTGTTCCTCCAGTTTGGATGTGTCATACTCCTTCAGCATGTCGTACTCCAGCCATGGCTGTGCAAACTTCTGGACAAACTCCATCTGTTTAGGTGTCATGCAGAGGTCGAACTGGATGCCCTGGATGTTAAATTTGGGCCGTTCCCAGTGCTTGGACCACGGCTTGGGGCGCATTCTCACTTTGATCTGGTGAAAGGATGAAAACTCTTTATCGTTTCCACGCAAGCCCTTATTTGAGTCAATCTGTCAGTTTGAAATTTCAATATTCTGCAGTTTTAGTGGATTCCTCTGTTATTCACACTTAAACACTGTCACGGCCTGCACTGAAGCCCTACTCTTGAGTATAACTGCAGGCTTTAATTATTAGAAAAATAAATCATTTGGGTAAAATCCCTCACGGAGGACAATTTTTAATCATCGTCACAACAAGTGACATCTTCAAAAACAGAGTTTGTTCATGAGAAAGCTCTCACCTTGTTGACTGGCACCTCTTCAGTAGGAGAGAAGGGCACAGGTTTCATTTCTGGGTCCACAGTGCTGTACTCAGACAGAGCATCTCTCAGATACATCAGGTTGTCATCCAGTCTTTTCTCCAGCTTCAGCACTTCAATCTTATGTATACGTGGGCTGTATAGCTCGTAGCAGATCTCCACACCTAGGCCACACACACAAGCAGTCAAATTAATTGGGCAGATTAATTGTAATGCTGGTATAACTGATATAATTTAATCATGTCCAATAAACAAAGAGAGATATAACAGACAGACCTGTCACATGAGTGAATCAAAATTAATAGAATTATTTGGAAATATTCTTGAGGTTATAGGGATTACATGTCCACACCCTCCCACCAATAAGCTAACTGTTAAACAAACTATGAAACTTATCCATCCAAGCATGTTGCACTGACAAGTTCACTTTTTTTTTGGTGCAGGACAGATTTAGCAGTGTGTTTTCAGGTTACAGACAGACTTCAAACTGACAGATTAACTCAAATAACAGCTGGTGCTGAGTCAATACACTCTCTGAGAGCCTTTTATCAAATCTAATAGGTGTTTTATACCTTCCATTTGAATATTACAATGATTACTGAAATCAGCCCCATTTATTTAGCAGCCCTCACAATACAGTCATGTTTTCTTCAGTTTCTTGTTCATTTTAATGCCTGGTACAACTAAAGGTACATTTGTTTGGACAAACATAACGATAACCACAAAGATTGCTCATAAGAGTTTTATTTAAGAGCTGATATCTTACCATTTTCCATGGTTTTCTTGATTATAACCTAAATCACTTAAGTTTTTACATCAATAGCTATGGCATTGTACTGCCAAAAACACTGCTTTTATGCATTCAGTGTTTTCTTTTCTGTCTGTTTTAGTCACATGATGACGTTTAGTGGTACCAGGTATTAAAATGAACAAGAAAGTGAAGAAAAAATGGTGGTCTAATAATTTTTTCCATGACTGTAGATTGAGTGAGTGAAAATACAGAAACTCCTAGTTCTTTATGGTCTGAGTAGATTAAATTCAGATGTTTGCATGAAAACAAGTGTATTATCTAACATTTCCTTAAAATATGTTAAAAGATCTTAATATTTGCATTGATTTTATGTTTAGGATTTTTAGGAACACTGTAAAGCAGTCCAGATGAGTCAGATGAGTCAACCTTGCTATCAAGCCATATATCTGATCAGGAGCTGCCTTGTTCTGCCTGTAGATGCCAGAATGTTTAGAACTTGGGGAGACAACTAAAACCGCAGATGAAGAATGAGGATGAGATGTAGTACAGAAGCTACACTTCAGTTTAGAGAATCAAATTTATTTTCAGCAGAGTGAATGGCCAAGTTAATCGACTTGTACAACAGTTGTTGCAACCAACTTTGTGCATGTGTGTGTGTATATTAGAGGTCTTCGGAACAACGCGACAACCTGAAAGCCCGAGGTTCTGACCCGACCCGAATCGGGTCTCGGGTCCATTCAAAAGACGTGACTCCAGGTTCGGGTTGGAATTGGTACAGCTAGTCTCTGGTCCGGTCGGTGCTCTCTGACAGACTACCTCTCTCTCATGTAAATGCGGAGCCAAAGATATCGGCGATGGCAGCCAATGTCAGGACTCGGGGCAGTTAAATGATTATTAATTAATGTGGCATGTTTGTCATAAAACAATCGTGTTGCCGTAGCGTGTTATTACCGGTTTGCCCGGCAGCTGTAAAGCACAACGGATGGCCAACATGACAACGCTGCATGAGAGAACATATTCACGACCACATCCTGACCGGTGTAGGCTATCAGTGTTAGCAGATAGCATCTGTATCCGCAAAGAAAATAACGACGTGGATTTATTGTTGTTTCCATCACGTAGCCTATGCAGCAACTGAGCCGGGTAGAGGAAGACAACTTTAGGTAAGAAAATCAAGTTTTATTCAACGCTAGACAACTTTTAACATGAGCAACTATGGGCTGTATTGTCTCGGTTCTATTCAGTTACTCGGTTGGTTCGTGGTCAGAAACTAAAGACTCGGTCGGGTCGGTTCGGGTCCAAATTTGCTGGTCCATTCGGGTCGGACCCCCGACTTATATTGGGTCAGGTCGGTTTTGGGTTGAATTTTCACGGGTCATTCGGGTCGGGTCATGAAAGTGGACCCATTAAGACCTCTATATATATATATATATATATATATATATATATATATATATATATATATATATATATATATATATATATATATATATATATATATATATATTTTTTTTTTTTTTTTAATCATGATTAATCAAAAAATTTTCATAGTTAACTCGCAGTTAATCGCATTTTTTTTTATGTTGTTTATCCATCCATGATCTATACCCATTTTGTCCTATACAGGGTCACGGGGATCTGCTTTATTTTTTTTTTTAAGCCTTTAGTTTGAAAACCGGAAGTCCACCAATGCTGCCTTACTTTTTGGGGGCTGAATTCATCAGCTTCTTAGTGTATTTTGTCAGGGCTGCTGCTTGACCGCAGTAATTTGCTGACGGTCCCTAAACTCCACGGCAGCAGCGAGGTACTCAGAGGGAAAACTAACTTTACCGCTCCCTGCGGTGGTAACTCAATTCACAGCGACAGTATATACAAATAACCTGTCTCTTCTCAACAGACCCATCTGGCAGCACCTTAAAGCTAAACTTGCCGTTCATAAGAACCTTTTCTGTTGCCATGTCTGTCCCACAAGTTGACTGTAAATACACTTATTGTCCGAGGGTCATACTTACAGAAACGTGTGTGCGTTAAAAAAATTTGTGGCGTTAAACAGAATTTGCGTTAACGAGTTATTAATGCGTAAACTTATAGTCACTGCAAGTGTGGTTGCTTTGAAGATTAATGTGTGCCGAAAATTGGGGAAAACACTTGCCTCATTTTAAACCTTGCATTTTAACAAAAAATGTCACCAGAGCGAGCTGACATGAATTGCTTACTGATGTCAAATTGGTCCACCAGCGTGTGACATGAACAAAGACCAAAGGTACATTGTTCTTAGGACATATGGATGTATACAATGGAATGTAAGTTGGACAATTTAATAATGTAATCTGTAGTCCCCCCCCCCCCCCTTTTTTTTAAATTTATTTCACAAGTAATCAAATACGTGATCTCTAAGCAGAGTTAGCAACTTTTAGATTTCTTCAGAACCTTTTAGCAACTTTTTTTTAAAGCCCCTCACAAAATATATAGCAACCTTTCAGGCAAACTGTAATTACTTTCTGAACAAGACAGTCCCTCATGCTGCTTCTCCCTGCTTCATCCAATGACAGACAAATCCCGTGTCTGTGCACAGCCATTATATGAGATCTGCTGAGCAGCTGGAAGATTACAAGACCTGAGAGAAGGAAATTAAGGTATTTTCTGGGTTTCTAATGTATTGTAAGTTAAAATAAGTGAAAATATTAACAAGGGTAAAGGGTAAGCGTGTATAACCATATAAATATTGTAAAAAATGAAATCAAATATTTAATTCTCTCATTCCTGTTGCATAACACTGAGCACTGTCATTTCAGTAGATGTGTTGGAAAACAAATTTACCCTGGTTATCAATGATGTTCCTCAAAACAAATGTGGCCCCCAGTCCTTTTCCACCCCTCTGGATACAGATACCAGCAAAGCGATTTGTTTTCCCACTGGCATTGGGATCAGCCATGGTCACGGCGAGGATACTCCCTGAAGGGAACAAAAACACAAGCGTTGATGCTTGGACAGAAAACAGATTAACAAAAGAGCTCGCACATCTCTTCTTTTAACATGACTCTGGAAATTCTTGGAGACTGGGATATTAGCCTGTCTCAATTATCACATCAACACAATTTTTAGAGATAATCATCTTTAAATGACTGATTCCATATTAGGTTCTAATTAAATGTGTATAGAGTGGTTTCTTTTATTTTGCTTTTTGCTGTTGCAGTTTAGAGGAAGCCGAGAGGGGAATTAACACGGTGTTTCCAAATGCTTATCTAAAGGTGTTTAACTTCTTTTTTCCCCTTTAAAAAAAAAAATTAAAAAAAAAAATACAAACTACATTTAAAACTGTCAAAATGAAAATATTTGTCTCAAAACAGTCAAAAGTCTGTAAAATGTATCATATTCAAATTTTACACACAATTCCAGCATTTTTTTTAAGGAATGAACTGGTTTTGCAGTAAATCAAATCTATTGAAAAAAAATGTAACTACTGTCATTTAAGCTACTATGAAAAAATAGATGTAGCAATCTCACTAAATAAGTTAATGAAAGATAAAGATACACAGCAATTCCATTGAATCTCTGAGGGAAGTGGTTTTAGAAAGCGAGTTGTTTTTTTTTTATTTAAAACTGCCCACGTTGCTGTAGGAATAAACCAAATCTAGAGTTTCTTACCAACGTAGAACTCTGGAATGTTGAGCACTTTCCTCCTGCGAACCATGTCTTTCCTCTCCATGGAAAACTTTAAAGGGTTTATCCTCTGTCTGGGAGGGATGAACTCTGGGCTCAGAGACCTGAGAGGAAAAGATAAACAGGTGGCACTTTAACTTCAATCTTATTTATGTAGCACCTTTCGAACACAAGCGAAACTCAACGTGCTTTACAGAGTAAAACAAAACATAAAACAGCAAAGGTTGAAAAATACAATTAAATAAGAGAAACTGAATACAATGATAAAATACATTCAGAAATAAAAGTATAGTACAAACAATTGAGTTTAATAAAAGTGGCTTCAGTTGGTAAAGCTTCTTTCAAAAGGAAGGTTTCGGGCAGAGTCAGCATTTCATTCCCAACTGGTTCCACAGGAGAGGAGCTGGAAAACGAAAAGCTCTGCCTCTCATTCTGGACACGGACAGTCTGGAAACTGTAATAAACCAGCAGACTAAGAGAAACGTGCTTAAGTAGCTTGATATGGAACAATGAGATCTTTAAAACAAGATGGGGCCAGGCCATTTAGGGCTTTGTATGTCATAAGGAAAATCTTGACATGTCTTCTAAAGTATCAGGTAACCAGCGCAGAGAGGCTAAAACAGTTGGGATCTCCCTTGGACGTACTGATCTGGACTCTGGCAGCAGCATTCTGGATCAGCTGAGACATTTTAACAGAATTATTTGGACGTCCAGCTAAAGTAGCACTGCAGTAGTCCAGCCTTGATGAAACAGGTGCATGGATCCGTTTTTTCTGCGTAAGATTGGGAAAAGATTCTCCCAATGCTTCAAATATAACATTGGAAAACTACTCGGGAGACCTGTTTGATATGTGATTCAAATGACAGATCCCCATGAAGCTTAATCTACATGCAAAATCGAAATGATCGAGAATCCTTACAAAACTGAAAGGTCTTACGTTCTCAGGGATGCCGCAGCTTTGCTCTTATCTATGATGACAGGTTTCGAAGGAGGAACGAATTTGGGCGGCCCACTGTCAGCACGACGACACAGCGATGTGGAAAGAAACCCTGGAAATGCGAAAAAGAGTAATATATTATTTTCAATCACCGTCTCTTTACAAAATAAGGCGGGGTGGTTACTGCAGGAGTTATCGTCGCTGTCCTGACATTCCCCTGTTAGCTTCGTTAGCTAATGTTGCATGTACATTACAAACATTTACAAAAACTTGCCAGCGGCCTGGCACCAGATTATAACATGCTTTTGTGAAGTTTAAAAGATTTAATTGCACTTACGTTCATTTTGAAACGCCAAGATTCGAGATAATTTAAGCGAAATGATAAATCTATCGAGCCCTTTAGCGCAGGCTGCCATGACTGACCTTCTGTTGTCACATTGTATGGAAGCCGCACAGGACAAACGTGTTCGAAACGCGATTTCACGGCCTTGTAGTTTGGAAATCTTGCCACAGGATGGCGCAATTGGCCAGTTTATTTTACACGATCGGTTTGGGGGTTTTCAAGTGCATTATACCAGTGAAAATTTGCTACGGCAAAACAAAAATATTTTTTATTGAGATGGATTAAATCGAATCAAACATAAACGTGCTGCATTTATTTTATTGTTTAGAATAGGACGATATATTAAGTTATTGACAGCATTTGTCACGCACATAGGAGTGACTTTCCTGATATTTTGTATTTCTCGGCAATAAATACTAACAAAATAGATTAGGTTTAGCAATTTTTCAAATGCGTTTATTTCAAAAAATGTAAATGGATTTAAAAAATAACTGCTAAAATAAGAGGCCGGTTCAAAATAAAAACGTTGCATGCATTAGTGAACTGAATTCAAAGGGCAAATATATTTGCAAAACGTGGTTATGGTGGCTCTATTTCAAGTTTGTTTCAAATCTCAGCAAAATATATGTATAAGTGTATTATGGTCTTAATTTGGCAAGTAATTGTCAGATAAACGAGTAAAAAGTACTGTGTGTGTGCAACAACAGAACATGAAAACGAAAGATTAAACTGAAAACCGATGCAACAGCATTTGATTTATGAGTTTTTAAAAATCTGGCCACGTGTTACATTGTAGTTTACTTCAGCTCAGACTTTACAGGAGCTGCTAACCTTCAGTTTGGTGTTTGGGAGCACGCAGGGAGCGTCGCGCCTGCAGGTGGACTGCCTCCCCAACGCAGCACGCAGTTGGAAATGCTCTCTGAGCTCGGCTCCAGGGGGAACCTCGATGCCAGTCTCACAGCGCCGCGGAGGGAGGATGAGGGAAGGCTAGGGACATGGGACCGCACATCTCCCCGATCTAAAACCCGATGCTGCGGCCGCTGTGGGACTTTCTAATGATTTGGAGAAAACCAAAAACTTCGACGCTTCAAGGATGTTCTTCCCATGCGGGACAATCTCAGCCGTCAGTTTTGCGCTCCTGTTGGGAATAACTTGTCTCACCGTCCTCTGCGATCTCACCAAGGGCTCTTCAGAATTTTCAGGTTGGGAATTTATGGTGTTTGTACTGTTAAAAAAGAAAGATTGGGTCGTTGTCTCAACTTTTAAAAAGGAGACCAACATTTTATTCTGCGTATGTGCACTTGGCTTTCACTCATTTTAAAGTTACTTGTAGCTTTCACATTAAGAGATGATGACTGACCATCTTCGACAAATCTTTACGCGCGGTTTCTGTTTTTTCCAGTTTTCTCCCTGTTGTGCGTGACTCTGAACAATCGTAAACAGTGATTTGAGCGTTGCGTCGCATCAAGCTCTCCTCTCAGGAAGACCCGTGCCTCTGGCATGCTGCAGCATGCACACTCAAACGCTTGGCTCATAAACCAACTGGCACAGACCACGAGCACGGGTAAAAGACTCATATAGCGCTTATCTTTTGGCCCACTTTGACACGGTTTACGAGGAATGACCCACATAGGGGACCTCAGACAACAGGTTCCTCCTCACTGTGGCCGTCAGAGTATGAGTTGGATTAATAGCAGAGCATAAGATCTGCAACTGCAAACTACTGCGTAGGCTTCCTCTGATGATGCAGCTGAGGTAAATACAGTAATGTAGTTAATATTGTCACTGCTGTCTGGACCAAATGCTGCCCCTTCACTAAAAAAAAAAAAAAAAAAAAAAAAAACTACTTTTAGGATTTCTCTGAGCCTTTATTTTGAAAGGGAACACATTAAAAATCATTCACATCAAGGCCTGAGACCCAATGTGAATTACTCCAGGTTAGGTAACAGGCTGGGATTTTGTGTCGACTACAAATAAGCACATTACCAAACCAAGTAGTTTTGTGTTGCATGAGCTGTGCTGAGCCCAAGGCAAGCCTGCAGGTTTTGTTTACGGTGCTATAAAACAGGAAGGGAGCTTTGTGTCAGTGTTAATTGGCCTCTAATGGGTTTAATGGTTGGACGCAGCAGACCAGCACTATGGTGAAAGGTGCTAAAGAGCAGATGTATGTAATATACCCCCCCGTGTATGATTTTGTCTACATGTGTCCTTGATGCTGCTTAATGAGCTGCTAAACACTATCGGTTGTTAAGCCTTCATAGATGTAATTGCCACACATCTGTGAGTGGGTGTTTTTTTTTCTTTTTTTTTTTTTAATTACAAATAGTACAACTGAGAGGATTACATGGTGGTTAATTAGCAAGCTAGGAAAACTGTAAAACCGTATAATTTCTGCTGCTTGAACTAAGCTTTCACACAATGGAGCAAATATGAGATTCTTAAAACTCCGGGTCACATTGTCTTGTTTTGAACTGATGACATTTGGGGATCTGCTTTGTGGGTACCACATATCCGTAACAGCGGTGTTGACCTCCGACTGGTAATTTTGTTTTCTTGCCACCCACTTTTTGTGCAACATGCATTTACAGAGTTGTTAGTCAAGCATTCTCGTGAATGAAGTAAGAAAGACGCTCTGACAGAATACCCCAGGGACAAAGATGTCCTTCAGTCCTCACATTCTTGACCAGCTGGCGTCTCCTGGGAGACTGCAAGCAGCTCTTTGATTGACAGGTGCTGCCAGTTTGCAGGGTGACAGAAATGGTGGGTTTAGATCCAACATCTGCCAGCTGGACCGCAGTTGGTTCAGGAATAAGAAGCTGCCTGCTCACATCAGTGAACCTCATTACTGAGGGGAAATATTGAGCGTCTGTGCCAGTAAAAGTTGCTTTAACGTCATCACATGTTGTCTGCATGCATTTGCACCTTTTGAAACGGAAGGAACAGCAGTATGTTGATGGGTGATTTCACTCTGCTTCTGCCCCGTTATCATCTGCTATTACAGTATACAGCTGCCGGCACACATAATTAGAGGTGCAGAGTGAGCTGTGCAACACTTAAGAGCCCCTATACTAACAGCGCTATCAGCTAATTAATACTTTGTTGAATAAATTCATAGATCTCACTCTTGTACTCAATGCTCCAAAGAACACCTTAATACCCATTCATTACAGGACAAAAAAACAACAATCCCCCTTATGGAAAAAACAACTTTTATGAGAGCATCACAAGATCACAGTTATTTATCCTTTTCTTCTTCTTACTGGAGCAACAAATAGTCATCAAGCTAAAGGAAAGTGGTGAACGCTGGTGCTGCTTGGAAAAAGGTTCCAACAATGACAGGAACACGCTTTGGCTGCAGCTGGCCTTTTGGACTGAGACAGTATATGCGAGCGACCAAAACATGTTGTTGCTTCGTGTAACTGCAGAAGGTTTTAGAACCGGTACATTGTTAATCAGATGTTGCCAGACGAATCCGTGTCACCAAAGGGTTACAGCGAGGCCACTTTCGTTCTGTTTCTCCGTCATAAAACCCTGCAGGCAAAACCCTATTTAATCTCAGTCAATGGGATGAGAGGCTGTTGAGGGGCCAAAGGGTCAACTGAGGTCAAACCATAGTAACTGTGAGTGTGTGGCTAGGGGGAGTTATCATCCATCTTGCTCTTTGTTCCCCGCTGTCGACCCTCATCAGACATGTTTTTCACAGAGGAGAAAGGTTGAGGGAGAGTCAACCCATGCACCATTTTTTTTTTTTTTTACAGTCGGGAATCTCAATTAAGTTCAAAAGAGTAATGATTCTGATTTTGACTATGATTTATTCAATAAAAATGTTGTATTTTGTAACTCGTAATTTATTTTGATGTACAAATCTGAACCTTTGAAACAACTTGAAAGTGGCATATGATATATTTTTTTTCACTTTCATTCATTAAGCAATTTTTTTTAATGGCATTACAGCATAGAAAATACACGAGTCACATGGCAGCATTCATGCATTACCGCACTGAATAGAGGCTACCTGAGTACAGTGGAACATGATGTGTGTGTGGGGGGGCGTCCCACTCATCCTGGGCCCCATCCTGGGCTTTGCAGATCTGTGCCTTTCCAGTGGCTTCCTCTGGTTATTTCAGGCAAAGCAGACAGGATCGTGTAGCTTGTAGTGCTGATCTTATTCTTGTCAAAATGGCAGGAGCATAGCTTGGAATTTCTTGCGGAGGATCAGCAGCATGTCAACATTTTTCCTGATTTTCGTCCTTCCTCTACCCTGAATCCATTGCCTTCCATCTTCTCTGTGCAGAGAGATCTTTCAGCCACTTTACCCCTGTCAGGTCAGCCATGAAGGGATAGATGTGTAGCTTCTTTGCTTTAGAGTTATGCAATCCACAGCATCACAGGAGAACATCATGGTTGTTTGAAGGTTGAAAACGACATAAAATTAATTGATCTATGTGACTTTTTTTTCGGGTTGTTGCCTTCTGTACCGGAAGTAATCGTGTCTACAAAAAGCCCCAAATGGAATGCATTACTGCCACCTAGTGGATAAAAATAGCACCATTTCATATTACTGGTGTGGTCTTTAACACCACAGATTAAATACGTATTTTTGCAGCCAGGAACTGTCATCACGTCACTGAACTGGATGTTGCCGTCCTTGTTCTCATAAAGTGTCTTCAGTGGTCTGTGTCTTGCGTATAAACTGATCCGTGCATGTGATGGAGCGAAGCACAGGGTAGAAATTGAACTGAATTTGCAGATCTGATTGTTTTAATCAGGATTGTGCAGAAGGGTGTTACAGTTGTAACACACTGTGGCTCTCTCTGTCGCTGTCTATGTTTGTCTGAACGAAGTTTGCAGAATCCTTAATTTTTATTTAACCTATGTCTGAATGCATGAATGGTTCATGAGGCCATCAGTGGGTCAATCAGCATATCCAGAATTTGTTTGTTGGTCCTTTGCAGCTAAATGTAAAGTCTCTTGATCTTAATCCATCCCAGTTAACAGAATAGCTGAATTTCTCTCTATTGCCAAGTGCTCTAAGTTGCTTGAAACTGCAGCACACACACATTAGACACACAAATCCACCTCCTCTGTTACCCCATGGACAAGTACTGGATTATGCTACTCCTAAATCCTACTCTACCTACCCCCACACACACTACACATCCGTCCACCGATAACTGAACACCACTCATGCCCCCTAAATCTTAATCCACTTTGATTTTTGAATAGCTGTGGATATGGGTAACATATTGAACCCTGTTCTCTCCTCTCTTAACCCCATCCCTTCCCCCCCTCATCATTTTGCCTCCCTTCTTTCTCCACCAACACCACCACTCTCCTCCTCCACACCTTTTTTTTGCTACCTCCTACTCCTCCCTTGGGCTTGCCTGATCACTGTTTCTGTGTCTGCGTGTGTGCCAGGTGAGCTCTGTCTAAACAAATCCTGCCTCCCACTTGTTTTGTCTACTGAGGTGCGGGCAGGCGGCTTGGCGGACAGCGAGGGCCTGGCATAATGCTGCTTTTTTTCCAACTGAATACAGCGTGGTTCTCTTAAAAGAATGGCTTCTGTGACCGGTTCTCTCAAGGGAGTTGATGCAGGAGGGAGATTTAAACAGTAAAGTTTTGGTTTAAAGTAAAATCCTTTCTAGGTTTTGTTTTTCTAATCCACCTAAATGCGCAGAGCAGACAGATTGCAGAAGGGAAAGGCTGAATTTATAGCATTTCACGTACTTTAAATGTTGTTTCCAATCCGCTTATGGACTCCAAATCATTTCAAATCCCCCGAGGCTTTGTTTTCACAACATACATTTCAGCAACAAAAAGTTGTAGATAAATTAACACTGCGCATGGCTCTCTTGAAACACTAAATGAATCCATGAGAAATATATATATATATATATATATTTTTGTGGAAGATGAATTCATTTAGGAATTGGAAATTATTTTAAATAAAGTTAAGTGCACGAGAAAGGAGCCAGTTTAATGTTGATGTAGAATAATTTATAACTGAGGCTGCTGATATATTTAAATATCCCAACCTGCTGGTCTGTCATAGTTAGTTAGTTTAAAATGGACATATCATGAAAATGAATAGATACAGAAACACCTTTTTTTTCTGTGCTTGAGGACATTTTTTGGGGGGAGTGTTTGGTGTCACCACCAACTCAAAAGTCTGAGATAACATTTAGCTTATAGCCTGTTTCCACCAAGCAGTTCAGTTTGGTAAAGGACAGTACACAAGTATTTGTGTTTCCATCATCTGAAGTTGCGAACCATACAAAAAAAAAAAGCACACCATACTTGTTTTTGGCACCTTCTATTGGAGTAGAAAAACCAGTGGTGCAGTACAGTTAAGGTGGTGCTAAAACACACCAGTCATTTGACTGGTTGACAGAGGATCGTCCTAGACACAAACGCACCATTCTGAAGCATTTTCTCAAACAAAGCTTAGCTTCGTCTCAAACCAAAGAGAATGAATAAAATGTACCAAATGACCTCTACTGGTGTCTTTTCTTTACTGAACTGTGTTCTTCTTCCTTGATTTTACTGACTGGAGAAACTGTGTGATGTCAGTATGACGTCGCACTGTCACATATCAGAGGTAGCTACAGCCATCTGGCCAACAAATTTGACAAATGCTGCACCACACCAAATGTAACCGAGCTGCTCAGTGGAAAATGTGGCTTTTGTTTCGGTCGGCCTGAGTCTGAAAAATTCTCGCTCATTGAGCCATTTAGATTTGCAGGATACAGAGACCTCACAGAGCCAGATTGGAGTAGAAGATTAGAGCATCATACTGCTTTTTATCTACTTCAAAAGTGGGTGGAACAAAGCTTTGACCGCAGTTTCGAAAGAGGCATATGCTGACGAAGAAGTGAGTGCAGTGGAGTGGCTGACTCCATCCCTTAAAATCAGCTGCTATGAACAGAACAGTAAAGACATGGTTGAAAAAGGAACATTTGTACTCAACCTCAGTGACATTTTAACCGAAGCATGTCACAAATGACTCTTTGGAAACAAAGGACACAAGGCTCTTTGATAGTGTAAAATTATGCAAAACTGTAATCCAACATAGTAGTTAAGTGTAAACCAGTAATAACATGTACAACAATGTAAAATCTTAAAAGATTGGTTGCAAAAACGCTGGGGAAGATGGCAAACTAAAAGCCTTGCGGTGCAGACAGCTTAGGGATGTAATAGATAATTTCTGCCCTCGTAAGGCAGAGCGTGGGAGGTGTGTGTGTAATTTAAGGTGGAAGTCTGGCCTGGCCCAACATGATAGTGATGAATGACGTGTAAGTTCCTCCCCCAGGTTACAATAAGCACATAAACAAACATAGGTATAAAGCAGAGCTTGACATCATGCTGGGGAACAACAAAGCAGTGGCAGTGATGAGAGATGGCTGTTTACAACAGGAAGCAACACTCATTTTGAGTTTGGCTTGAGGAAATTAAGTTAGCCCCCATCACACAGCTATAGACAGACATGATGGAGGCAATTTGGCTTCACAGTGTTTCAAAAGTGATCGGTATGTGTGGTGTAAGATTGATTTTTCACTTGAAAGCATTTCTCTTGAAATAAATCAGGTATTCTTTCAGCTCTTTTTTTCTCACAAAGCCAGAATGGGCTGGATGAACTTGACAAAGGACAAAGAACAAACGCATATAAGTGTGCTACATCAGCATGTCTTGGCCCCACCTAAAACAGCCACACACTTATTATCACAAAGCCTTTTTTTTTCCCCTCCAGTGAAATTTCCATCTGAGTATATTCTCTGGTCTTACTGTAAGGGGAAAAATGTGTGATGCCCTGCTGAAGTTTCACTGTAGAAGGTGCAAAAGAAAATTTCTCTGTGAGCTGCGGTTGATGTTTATTATTCAAATGTCAAAAAAAAAAACAAAAAAACAACTAACTACCAGAAGTTGATTATTTAGGACGTTTTCACATCCGAGCTGTCATTGCATTCTATGAGGCAACTACTTATCTCACTTATTTTTGCGATTACGGTCTTGATTATCTTAATTTGATAATTTTATGCCACCATTAGTCTTAGATTAGTCGTATTAGTGACTTTGACCACCAGCCTTTTTGCTGCAAATCCGACAAATCGGCTCCTCCGGGTTACTGAAATGCAGCTGGTTGAATGTGAGAAGTTAAGCACCTTGAGATGACTGGCTGACGCCATTAAAACACAGCAGTAGAAGGTTGCACAAAAGGCAGAAAGTAATGTGGGAAGAGTGCCATAGACATCACCTGTCAGTCAGTTTCATCTGGCTTTTTCATGCAGTTCAACAGAAAATGTTCCTCTTATCCCCGTCAGCTCAAATGTTCACCATTATTTAATAGATGTCACAGGCCTTTTTCATATCCAACTATTTTAACATAACTGTTTTGTTTAGTTCACGTGGACTCTGGTCCATGTGCTTGTTTAAGTTTTGCTCATCTTGACTGGTTTAAATAGCTGTCAGCTGATGTCAACCAAACGCCTGGTACGCGACCATATAAATCTGGGTCCTTGAGAAAGTGAAAAGCTGTTAAAGCGGAAATGTGCGTTGTGCTTGTGACCTTCTCTGACTAATGAGTTCCCACATCAGCACCTTCATATTACAATACAAGACATCTTGTTTTCATCCTTTTCCTTCGCTAGTTTGTTATTATTCGTCCGTGGTGTCACTGGAGTCTATTCCTTTTTTTTGATTTCCTCCGACGTTGCAGGAAAGTTTCCACCAATTGTTTAAAAATGCTTTTTCATGGACTAAATTGCTGGAGCCAAACTGGTTATCCACTCAGCAGTACACAGAACTGTAATGGACTGTTGTCACAGTGTTGAACTGATGAGCTTACATTGGCTGCTGTAGAAAAAAAGACTTTTTTTTAATGTTTAATGCCCGTCTCATGCCTGAGTTTAGAGTGAAACGTCAAATATAAATCCAAGACTATATCTTAAATGACTAACGTAGGCTGAGAGGAAGGTCTAACTATCAACTGAGGTGCACTAGATTCTAAATCATGGCTTATTATCATCAGAAAACTGCTCAGGCAGATAGCCCTTAATGTGATAATCATTATTTTGCTTATAGATAAAACCACCCAAATTACCCAGTCAGGTGTTTTCTGTGGATATTTTCTTTCCTTCTTTCTTTTTTTTCTGTTATTCAGAAAAGATGACAGGAAAATCCAACGCTTATACCATATGCCTGTAAAGATGCATATACATACATTGCAGGTGTGTGTTTGCACTTGCCCCCTCTTGCATGACGAGAGTCAGACGCCCCAAAGAAAACACTGGAGTTGCTTGAAGAAGATTCTTGAGCAGCATACCGGCATCGCTGCATACAGCTGCATTGAGAGGCTATCTTCACATCTCTGCTGTTTCTGTTTAGGCAACAACTGAGCGAGTCGCGGAGAATGCACGCTCATTTGTCATGTTTTGAACAAAGATTTTATTCATCTTCACTCTGTGAGAAGCCCAATCAGAGGAAATTGTGACGGCTGCTGCCGCGAGTATAGAGGGCTGCAGCTGTCAAGTCTTGGGAGGAAACTGAGCTGTGAATAAACAGAAATAAGTGTTGAGAAAGAGGCTGGTGGGTGGGTGGGTGCGCTGGCAGTGATCCGTTCACGTCCGTCTCACTCATGTGCTGGCTGTTGAATTGAATTGTCGCTAGGCCTCAAAGCATGTGCAAATGCTCATGCACACACACGTGCACATGTAAAAACCGGTGCCCACACCTTTTTCTGCTACTTGGAGAATGTCAGCCATGCTTTGATGCCCCTCCTCTTTCCCATTTTTCTTTCACTCTGCTTCCTGGGAGCTGATTTATGTTTGGTTTAGAAGTCTTCATGTCGGCATTATTCAGGCTTCCTTTTAAACATTTTCTCCATCCCTTGATCCTTTCCGCCTGCTTCACCTTAAACTCTCTTTGGTATAGGAGACCTAAAAAAAAAAAAAAAAAAACATTGTTGGGTTTTATGGTTTGATTAAACCCCTTGAGGCAAAGAGAGAGACAGCAAAAGAGAGGTGGGGCGCAGAAGGGCCAGTCTGAACAAGGAGGCATTGTGTTGCCCCCCAACTGTGTCGGACTGACAGTCTGCATTACAGCACGCTACAGCAGCCTGCTCTCCACAGCACTGCTAATCTGTTGCTCTCTGGTCAGCTCAGGTAAGGGGCTAGAGAGCAAATCAGAGGAGGGCCCTTAATTTCCCCTTTTTAAACCAATATCATTTTTGCATCACAAACCCAGATTTTGCTCATTTTTTCAGCATAATGTCATTAGGACATGAAGCAAAAACTGCATGCAACATGGTGCCATGAAGGATTCATGCAGTTAAATGTCATTTGTCTTACATTTAATCTGCAAACTGATTGGCTGGATCAAGAGTTGGATGCTAATGTGTTCATTGAAAATTCTGTTGCAATGAAATGTTTATTAAGCAGTTAATTCCTCTTCCCTCACTTAGTCAAAGTCACATACACAATATATTGAAATAAAAATTGAGTCTTGGATTTCGTAGAGCGCAAGGAGAGTAGGAGAACAGATTAATTAAAGATGACAATCTTCTATATAGCAGAATTCAAATACTCTGTCTACATTTTGATACATTTTGAAAGATTAGCTGTAACTAAATTGCTACGATGCCAGGAAGAAACATGCTTCCAATAATATGCCATCATAGTGAGATAAGAAATAACTTATTTTGTCAAAGGAGAGTAAGATGTCTACCGTTAATTATTAAACATGAAATGTTATTTTTTTCTGTAAGACTTTTGTAGTTTGCTTAAAACAGCCAGTGTATGTAGGTGTATGTATGGTGTATGTAGGACAGAAGCAGCTGATCAAATGAAAACTGGTTTTAACTGGTTTTAACTAAGTTACAAATTTAAAAAAAAAACAACAGTAAATAAAACAGCAGCAGATTTATGTAGTTAGAATCCACTGTGGCGTCTCAATGAGGACAAACTGAGAAACGGTGGTGATAAATGCTAAAGCCAGCATTATAACAATTCACTTGTCCATAAATCCTGTTTTATTTTTTGAATTTCTGTCAGCCTGTGGCAGTCTTAGTCCAGGCCAAGTTTATTGAAATTCTTTGTGAAAAATAAGGCATGGTGTTAGACATTTTCAATTTCAGTATTGACAGTATTGCGATAATTGTGATTCTGAGCTCTGAGAATGAGACCGCGTGGTTGTACTCACCCTCAGGTCACGTTGTCACCTGACATTAACATGCATCTTGGATGATCTAATCCAGTACAAATGTGATTGCACCAGGGACACATTGAAATGTCATTGGGATTTGGTCCCAAGCAGAGAGATTTACGAACTGTTGGAAAGACCACGCCTTAGGTTTCACTTTTGGTTTTGGTTGGGTTTGTTTTGGTCTGTGTGCCTGCTGCTCAAACATGGTCCACAGTAGTTTCTGAAAACTCTGTTGTCCCTCAAAGGAACACATTTTTAATTGTCTTTGCTTTCCATCAAACAGAACACATTTGGTCTTTATGAGGATCAGATAACAGATCAAGTCTGACTGACAGTTATGGATAACAGGTTTGTTTGTTGGACCTGAGCAGAACTCTGATTCAATCACAAATCTTCGCTTGAGCTAAAGGGAAAAAAAAGAAGATATTTTAGGAGGATTAGATAAGTGAAAATTCAGATGGATGGAACTGGATACAAACTTTGGAATGGGGTTAATTGGGGCTTTTGGTTATTGATCAGACAGAGAAGAAATGTGAATATACCACATAAAGACTCATGGAAGTAGTGTTTGATTTAAACAAAAACAAAAACATCTCCCCAAGGAGACCCAGTTACTTGGTTTCTGGAAAAACAATAATTTAGTCTGGTTTTCCTGCAGTTTTATTTTTAATGGAATTGGCTAAGTCCCACTGGATAGGCAACAGAGCATTTTTTATGCCCTCAGATCCTCTGGAGTTGTTTGTTTTCACAGAGCAGCCCCAGAGATAAGCCTGTTATTTCTCCCCAAAACTCAGCCTCTTAGTTTCCACAAACTGTGCTTTTGGGAAATGCATCTTTTTTCTTTAATGCACATGACATGCCTGAACCTTGCTAAAGGCATGCTGTCTAGCTGTTAATGCATTAAAGTTGACTCTCTGTGGGGGTGGTGTGTGTGTGCGGGTGTGTGTGGGTTCAAGGGGATTTAAACAAAAGTGGACATGGGCAGAAAGAAATGGAGCTGCTGGAAGATTAAAATTAGGAATAAGGAAATAATGTAAGCTAAATAATTCTAATTAATATTATTGCAAATGTCTGTGTGGGACGGTGCCTTTGAATATTTGTTGAATATTATTATTAAAAACCGGCCAGTAATTGGACAACTGAATTTGAATGAAATGACGTTTTTTTTCTGTTTGTATTTTAATAAAGAGACTGAAAAATAAATATGAATGGCCATTTAAATGTAAATAAAATAACAAGACTAGGTCTGCCTAAAATCTTCGTATCGATAATGAAGATCAGGAAATTTGATGACACAATCATGTAGACTGACCTTTTTCTTTCTTTCTTTTTTTTTTTTTTAAACCACCAGGGCTTAATTCTCTGTTCCTGAGTGCAGCAACAGGTTCTTTAGGATTCATCAGAATTAAAATCATGAAACTGCTGGCCATCATAAAGACTTCCTTTGCTGCTGAATTATTATGAAGATTGCTGCTTTTCAGCATCCAGTAATGTCAGTTAACCCATGATGGGATTGATGATGATCAGAGAACAGTATTACATCCACTGTCACGCTCTCCCAACATGTATGTCTATATAGGTTTGCTGATAAGATTAGTTCATCAGTATATTTACTACAAACATTGTCTCCACCACCCCGACCTCCTCTTTACCCACTTTCTGTTTGCCTTTATTAGTTCAACTAAAATTGAACGTTGATGTGATTTTTAGGTGGGATTTTTATAACTGTTGCCTCTCAGCCAGTGAGGTTAATTTGAATCCCTGCAGGGGCCTTTCTGTGTGAAGTTTGCATGAGCTCCTGTGCTGGTGTGTGTTTTCTCAGGATACTCCGTCTTCCTCCCACAGTCGAGAAACACTTATGTCAGGTTAACTGGTGATCCTAAATTGCCTGTAGGAGTGAGTATGAGTATGTGTGGTTGTCCGTCTGTATATGGCCCTGTGATGAACTATTGAGCTGTCCAGAGTGAACCCCTGCCTTTCACATGAAGAGAGCTGCAGACTTCTGCAGATCCCCGTGACCCTGAATAGAAATAAGCAGGTATAGATGATGAATTAGCTTTACATGTGGGTTTTTTTTTTTTAGCTGCTGTGAGTCTTTAGCAGTTTTCTCAAAGGAGACTATCGTATTTAAGTATTTAAATATTTTTGTTTAAAAAATATTATACATTTGTGACTCGACTATACAAAAGAGGAGAAAATGAGTGACAAGTCATTATATAATCTGATGGCCTTTCTATTAAAAGCGGCGCTTCTCAAGACTCAGATTGCAAGCTGTCACTTAAAGTAAAAGTCATTAAATCAGTTTTTTTTGTCATATTTTCTGAACCTGTCATCATATCCTGATAATTTTACCTGAGACAGAATAGATTCTGATCAAATGTGAATTTTCAGAATCTGCTTTGCTTGAATAGAAAAAAAAAAACATCTTCCCTTTAAATAAATCCACTATTCCATATGTTTTTGCTGTGAAAAATATTACAAATGTCACTATAAAATCTCCTTAGTTATTTCCATATTCCTAAGCTTATCCAAAAGCAAAAGCAAAAAAAAAACAAAAACAAGACCTAAATGTGTATTTTGCATATTTTTTCTACTGGCATGAGAAAAGATGAGATATGGAAGTAAAATCCAAAATTTTAAAAGTTAAAACAAGGTTTTCCTTTCATAAATGGCTTAAAAGTGTAAGTAAGTTACTTGTACATTATTTAGAAAATCCAAACCTAGCTAAAGATGATGTAAGACATGTAATACACAAATGCTGAAGATCTATAATAGGAAGCATTTCCTTCTTATGCAGGAGGTTCATTAGTGCTGCATTTTTGGGACAGATTCTTCTCACTCTGGCTTAAAGGGTTATCTTCAATCCGTTGTGATGAGAACGACTGAAGACGACTACATCTGCCGTTCACTTTGCAACAGTAAACCAACACACTGGTGCGTCTGTGTGCTGTGTGGTGGATTGTGGGTAGTGATGGACAGTCTGGATGCCACCCAGCTCTTCCGGGCCATAAAGAGTGACCATTAAAATGACAGATGTGTCCTCCTCTGACTTTTACTCTCCATCTATGTGTCTCTGCGTCTGCGTTGGTGTCTGAGAGCGTCTGGACATGCACACAGACGCTATCAGCAGGGGTGTTCCCGGAACCTCTGTGCCCCCCACTCCTTCACCCTTCAACCCCATATACCATCCTACCACTGATGAAAAAAAGAAAAAAGTCAAAAAAAAAAAAAAAAACACATGCTCAGAAAATTAGAGTAAAAGTGTCCTCTTGCCTCGCGCCCTTTGGCCCGCAAGGGTCACCAGGAAAAGTACGTGCTAACAGAGGTCGTGGGAGGGCTCGGGTGGGACCAGCGACTGGGTTTGGAACTCCCTTGGGGAGTCTTAGCTGCCACTGTCAAACTGTGAGGACATGTCTAAGCTGGCAGATGTTTTATACTCATTCACCTCCTCAGGACAAGTTTGGACAACAGCCCCACAGGTGGACATACTCTCATTGTCTGCGGGGGTCACCTAATGACGATAGCCTTAAGTATCAAGCCTGTATTGTGACTGAGTTAGCCTTTGAGTGTCAGTTTAAGCTTCTCCTGTGGTTTCATTTAGGCCTGGCCAGTTAGTGTGGCTTTTGTTTTCTCTTGTATGTGTGTGTGTGTGTGTGTGAAGAAGGAAGAAGAGCAGTCCTGTTCATATAGCTCTCCACAGCATGACCTCCTTGTACCACCTGATATGTACCTGACTTAGCATGTGACCATTCTCCAGGTTTTCTCTTTTTTTAAAGTCTTTTTCTATTGCTAGAAACAACTAAATATACTTTATTTATTTTTCACGATCTGCATATCTCGCAGCCTGAATCAGCTCCGTTTTCCAGTTCTGCCATGGGAGCTTTGCTATACTTTCCATCCTTTTAAAACCTTCAGGCCATAACACATGCAGCCCAAAACAAGCTTGGGAGACTGCAGCTCTTGATTACATGTATCATGAAAAAATAAATCAGTTGTGTTCAGGAAAGCAGGGGGCAGAGGTGCTTCTAGAAGTTTATTATTCATGTCCAGCGGCTTGATGTTTCTTTGCTTCTGCATGGCCCCGTTGATTTATGTGTGTGTTTGTACCTGCATGTGTGTTGGCATAGGAGGGAGGAAAGGACCAGGCAAGAGGATTGTTTGTGTTTTTGTCTCAAGTTTTAATGACTTCAGCTGCTCAGGCTCCAGTCTTTTTGCAGTCAGTTGAGGGGACGATTGGAGGGGGGGGGCTCTGCCATTCAAGTCAAGGTGACCATTGCCTGAGAATATTTATACACCTCTTTAGGAATGCCGAATGTAGTCATTCTGCTGCTTCTGGATTCCAAAACACAAACTTTCATTGCATCAGTGAACCAAATATGAATAGAAATTTCTAGCTGCCTTTGCTGATGACAAGCCAAAAGAAGTTCTGGATAAAAACAGAGCTGTAAAGCTATATGCACCTGTATGAAACATGTGCACAGGTTTGATTTCGACAGTTGATCTCCATAATGTTGCATTGTAATTCACATGTTAGTTTTATGGCTGTGGTAGCAGAAACAGATCCAGATGTCTCAATGTATTTAATTTCCAGATCTTTTCTTTTCTTTCTTTTTCTCTGTTCATTCTGCCTCATGCATCTTTTTCTTCTTCTTCTCCATCCAATTGCTGTGTTTGTCAAGTCTAAAGTTTAACAACAAGGTTTGAGAAATGCTGTTTTAAACTCTCTAGCGTTAACTTAATCCTGGGGTTTAAGTCTAATGGACCAACTTAATGTGAATAAGCCCCCTCAGCTCACATGCACCACCTATTTCCTAGCTTTTTGTGCTTTGTGTGTCAGATGAACACAGTCAGACAAAACGCACTTTGGTTATGTGGAAAAAAAAGCCAAAAAACAAAAAAACTAATCAGTGCTCCAGAAATTTTGTACCTCATGCAATTCAGCAACACTCACATGTGAAACACTACTGGTGCCAATTTTATGAGTAATCAGTCAGTTGAAACACTGACAGCACTGCACACTGAACACTAAGGACAGAGAGAAAGTAATGCAAATCCATTTTCAATATTGAAAAAGTAGTGGAAAAGTGATGCTATTCTGCCCACTCTTAATGATTGGAATTAAGAGTTCAACTCACAGTCCACTAAACCTTTCTACTACAACGTTGCCCATGAAGTTGGAATAATTTTTTCAGACAAGCTATCTATCAAGAGTAAATCACATTGTCATAATTGTTTAATGAGAAGATGTGTATTTTTTTCATTCCACATTACCATTTAAGCCATGCTCTGAGTCTGATGGGCTGAGTTGAACATGTTTTGACTCTGACAGTCTACAAATGCCATAAATATGCTGCTTAGCTTTACTGCGACCTTTGACTGAAAGTAGAATGTAGGAAACGATAGTCTAACTCGTGTTGAATAAACCTGTCTGGACCAGCCAAACTTTAAATGAAACATTAACTAAGATTGTTCTTTTCCCAACTGAATTGATTCGCAGCTCTGCCAGCCCACCTGTCCAGTGTTATCTTGCTGGTTTGTTACTGGATTAAGCTGTGGAGACATTTGAAGAGGAACAAAATCAGAGGCGACTGTTCAGTGTAGTATTTTGTAGCACTGTTTTGTGGACTTTACACTTTTAACGTACGTTCTTTCCACCCAACTCTAACCTGTTCTCAATGTGTTCCAAATAATTGAATCATTTAGACTGCTGCGGCTGGTCGTTGACCAAATGATTACCGATCATTTTTATTGTCATGTAAATCTACTGAAAAAATGACATTTTTGCCAATAGATCCCCCAAAATGCTGCACACTGCAGTTTAAATCCTAGAAGTCAGGTGGTGCACAAAAGCAGGAACTTTCCATTCAAATTATAGTTTATCTTTCAGAAAGAAGGACCACCCACCAGACATACATCTTTTCAAGTTTGTTCTGCTAATTTGAAAATGTGAACAGGCTCCACTTACTGTGCATCAAATATTTGAAAAGTACCAAAATGGAAAGCTGCTGCAGATTTCTTCAGACTGATGGGCCAAATCTGACACTGTTTCACTTAACACGCGCCACGGGTCGCAAAAAAATGAACTACTTCTTTACAGTGGTTATAATACTGAGAAACATTTACAGTGAAATTTAACCTCATTAGTGTTTTGCAAAAGGCCTCCATCGTCGTGTGCCTGATAGTGTGATTATCTAGAAAGTAGGTTAATCCAAGACGTGACTATAATAGAAAGACCAATGAATTCTAAGCGAAGGAATGCAGTGAATTTCAGGAATGCATCTTTTTTACTCAAATCTGAATGGCTCAACGGTGAGGACTGAACTTGGCATATGTACAGAAGCAGTTATTGCTTTCCTTTGACATCATGTCCATTGTGCTGCTGCGTGTCCTATTGTGCGGCATGTGTGTGAACTTTGCTAAACGGAGATATTCTTGAGGTCTAATTTCATACCAGCACACCGCATGATCCTGCCTTGTTGATCACAATAAAAGCCTCACCTCGGGTCTGAAGAGGTGAAAGCTGAGATTTGACCACATATGATTTACGACCAACGGTCGTTTTAGACAACCATTGCAAAGGCCCTGCTTCAGGCCTTTGCACAGCCTCTGTGGTTTGAGAGAAAAACTAATTACTACAAGGCCTAAAGCCACCAGCTCTGGCCTTTAGACCTTGCTGCCACATCCTGAAAGCAGTGGCTTTGCTTTTAAAAAAAGATTTGCCCTCATCTTACCAACTGCTAATTTTTTTCTCTCCTCTCTTGTCCTTCTTAAAATGAGCACCATCTCAACATCTTATTTTAAGGAATAATTAAGTTGATTGTCTAGCAGCCTCTTGCATGTCTGTATCAGCCATTCTGCTTCATCATGCATCTTATTCTTGGTTTTTCATAGTCCCCCTCCCCTTCTCCCTTACCGATGCCAGATTGCGGCCTGAGTCTTTGAGGGAAACCTCAACTCTTCTCAGAAATTACCACTTAAAGGGAATTCCTTCTTCTGCATCAGGCCTGCAGCTCTGCGTCTTTGAGCATTTGATGGCTTGATAGCTATAATTTGCTTAAAATAATACCAATAAAGTTATGAGGCTGTAAATGCCTAAATACTTAATGTGCCAAGATGAAACGCAATATAGCCTTTGGTTTTGTAGCGCTCAAAAATGCTGGGATTTGTTTTTTTTCTTTTTCTTTTTTTTTTTAGTTTTGATGGAATGAACTTTGAGGTGTTGATATACTTTGATTGTAGCCGCATGATCTTGCAGTTTATAGCAACTGCCTGTTGATTATCCCTAAACTACCATGTAAATAGGCACTTTTGTGGCATTAACCTAAGCTATAATCATATAATATTCGGCAATATTATACATCTTGCCCAGTTCAAGAGGCTTTACAAACATTACTTTCAAGCACAGTTGAAGGAGTAAGCAATTGAATAAGAAGCAGCACTAAGTCAACACCGTAATAACCTGCCAGTTATACTTAGTGCTGCAGTGCATTGTTAATGCCAAAGGCTCGGCCAATAGGAACGGGTTGCATCTTTCAAAAGGAAGGGAAGCATGAAGGAAGCAGAGTATCTCCTCCTGAACTGTAAGTGTTGTGAAACCCCTTTCTTTCTCTGCCCTCATGTCATAAGCACCTGCCATATTCATACTATGTCATATTATGAACAGATAGTGAACATCTCTGTGTAGTGAACTATGAAATGGATTAGTTACAGCACGGCTGATGTGAAAGGAGTGGTCGGTAAGATTGCAGCAGAGGCTCCAAGCTGGGGAACAGCGCTATTTGCTACACAGAGTCAATAAATAATTTTGAGCATATTTACACACGCCACTGCATTGGTGTATAATATCCATGAGTTTATAACTGATGAGTGGTTCCCCTTTCTCTGCCATGTTGACACAACACGGCACCCATTGCTAATCTCCGCCATTCCTGACCTTCCTCTCACTGGGTCAGAGTTTAAGGTCGTCACATGACCACGGATGAGGAGCTTACAATTACCAGGGCCACAGATTTTTTAGATTTATGATTTGTGGGGATTACTCACGAGTGGCAGGTTAAATTGCATCATATGACAAGATCCCATCGGCGTTGGAGCATAAATACAGATGGCAGGTGCAGCTGCCCGTGTCTATGTCCACAGCAGATCCCTGAGCTGTTTGTACGAAGATTAAAAATGGGTCTTTTCTATGCAATTCACAACAACAGTGAATTGTTTATAAAAGAGCTGCAACCGCAACCTCCTGTCCTTTAATGACTGAACAAACCAGCAGAGAAAACAGTGCAGTTCTTTTTTGTCAAGGGAAAGGGCAGAGAGCTGGTTAAAAGAAGTAGTTTGGCCCCACATGAAAAGAAAATGGGTTGGGGGGAGAGGAAAGGGAGGAAGAGAGACGCCTGGGTGTTCCTCCAGCATTGTTCAGTCTTCTGCCTTTGAGGGACACCTGTCATTGGCTGGGCGGTCTACACAGGTGCCTTAGCACTGCCTGATTTGTTGGCCTTGAAAGGAGGCCTCAGTCAACAGGTAGCATGAAGGGAACAATAGTGATGATCCTGAAGAAGAAAGAGCGAGAGAGTGGGAGGAGGGAGGGATGTTGGAAAAGAAGAAATAGATTCTTTAGAAAGCACCTGAGGGTTTATGTGAGATAATCTGTTTGCCTTTTACTTGCAGCCCCCCTTTGTAGGGTGGAGTAAGGAGTGTCGGAGTGTTCATGGTGCTCAGATTGTTGCAAAAGGACAACTCTCTTAAGAAATGCCCAAGTGAGAAATTCTCTCATCTTTCTTGAGCCCTCTCTCTTTCACCCTCTTAGTAACCTTGTCCGTTTCCATGGTCACCTTACCCGAGGCCTTGCTAAGCGGACAACTCGAGGTTTCTCATGACAGCTGGTTTTGCCAAGAACCGGCTTCAGATAATGTGATATACAATGTGATTACACCATCACCACACACCCTGGCTTCGAGAGCCAAACAGGCTTGTCCCAACCACACTGTTTGTGTTGATGTTTTGTGTGTGCATGTGTGTGTGGTCCTGCTGCCAGGGGGAATGCCAAGTTCTCACTCCTCTTGTGTTGGAATGTGACAGGCAAAGCAGACAGGGGTGTGTGTTTGCAGGAGATTACTGTGGAGAGGGAGAATCTACTTAACACCACACAATTAAAGAATCTAAACTGCATTAATGATGCCTTAATGCTGTTTCTAAGCCAGACAAGAGCTGCTCAAATAGTCTCTAAGTTGTACACTGATAAAATATTAATGCCAAACACCTACATGTGTATGCGGAACACTATTTCAAGGATGGATTTCGATTATTTTCAATGGCGTTCAGCCATTTGAGAGGTTGCAAATGAACGTGCAACAAATACAAATGTGGTAGAAATGCTGAACTGTATATTTTACCATTTTAAATCCAAGCCCCGAGAAAAGCTGGTGCTGCGTTCCTTAAAAGTTTGGCTCATGGTAATAAGGTAAGTGGTATTCAAAGGACCTCTAAATAAAGTCGGACTGCTTATACACCTGTTTTCCCTGTTGGTGTGAGAAATAGCGGTTTATTTACCATCTCTATTCAGAGTAAAACCGACTTTTCAAAGCCTGAGAAAGTCTTGGTTCCCTTCCTCCTTTTATCTGTGACCATGGTGATAAGGGGGACAATGTGCATGTTTTGTGTGTGTTTTATGGATGCTACAGAAAACAGTTTCTGTGTTATTTCCTATTCCAACCAGAAGCCAAACAGGTAGGGGTAATTGAATCACCGTGTTTCCATTTTGTGACTTTGTCTGTTAGAAAACACTTTTCTCACTTTGGACATTTTTAGATGCTGAGACGCAGGTGTATAACTAACTTTGCCACGATACTGTGGACTGAAAAGAATATCTGTTTCTGCTTTCATATATGAAAAACCTTTTGAAATAAAACAAAAGAGAAAAATCATCGTATTCATTTGGAATATAACAATCCCAGCAAATCTTGGAAATTTGAGGCGGTTTAGAATGAAACCATTTCTTCTCCTCTGCAGCAGTTGGCTCGTAAGTAAACCAGATGAGTCCAGAAAGACACTTTATGACTCTGTCTGAGGGATCAGTTCTCTTTTATCTGTTTCATTCTCCCAGACTGGAATGTTAATGGAGGCTTTGTGATGGGTTCAGATCTTATGAGCGGCTGACGGGCTGGACGGCAACTCGCTAAGCAATTTTTAGCTGCACAGTCAAGTTAATGGAGAAATTTTCTTTTTCTTCTCCTTTTTAAAGAAAAGCCTCATATCCTTATAGGACTGGAACATCATAAAATGTTATATAAAAGCTTTCACTAAGTTTGATATCTTTTACAAAATTTTTCCATTTAGTCTTGAAACCACGTTGTGCAATGCAAGTAAGTGTGGTTAAAGAGCGAGCAAACAGCACGGCAAAAGAAAAATGGGTCTGAGGAGGAGCACATTCAAGGATTCAATGAGCTCAAAGAGCCATGGAAGCCCTCCATTATGCAAATAAGATCCTACTGGATTGCATGGAGTCCCAGTGCTGGTTTGGTGCCAGTGCCTAATCTCGACTCACTTATTTAGGGTCCGTCAGCTCAGTAGTAGCTGTTGGTAATGAAAACTGGTATCTGTGCACAATCCTTTGCTGGTTTGCAACTCAGGACTGTTTGTCAGGGGCTGAGGATGGGACATCGTCACCAACAAAGTCAACTAAAACTAATTAGCTGTTAACTGCTCCTCCATTTGTTTTTTTTTTTTTTCTATGCCAATTACTTCTTCATGTTCTATTGGAAACAAAATATGGAATTATGAGATTTTTAAATCATTGCATACTGGTTTTGTTTATCTTTTACACAGGATCCCAACATTTTTGGGTTGTAATATGAAATGGAAAATGACACAAACACTATGACCTGTGGAGGAGACAAGCTTCTTGCTCTTTTGTCCATTACAGATGTCCTGGCTTAAGTTGGGGAAAAAAAAAAAAGAAAAGAAACTGGCACTGGCGCAAACAAAAAAGAAAAAAAAAAAGGAAATTAGAAGATATCCAAGCTGAGTTAACACAGATGTAGCATAGAATCTGTTGATGCTATAAAAAAAGACTATGGTGTCCAATGTGAAGAGAAATTGTGAGAGTATGTTGGCTGTGATCTGATCTGACACCTACTGTAAAAGTCCTGGTGGTGAGCATGTTAAGCATTTTATGTTGAGGAATAGCAGTGTAATATCAAGAGTCTGCAATCTTTCATGCATTCAGTGATGGTGCTTTTTTTTTTTTTTTTTTTGCCACATTAAAGGATACCTCTCCAAAGTGTTAAGAAACTACACTGAACAGGCCTGTGACGGAGACTTCCTGTCTGTTCGCTGTCCACCCCGCACCACCATCACCATCCAATCAGCATTCTACGGAAGAAGAGGCTCCTCTGATCCCCAGCAGTGCCCTCAGACTTACCAGGCCCTCCTGAGCTCGTACCACAATCAGGAGGATGACCAGTATTGTTCTATGTCCACTGCACTACAGGTAAATAACCAGGCTAACATCTTCGTTATGACAGCAAATTGTCTCTTCTCACAATTCAGTTGTTTGTAATAGCTTAAGTTTTCTTAAATCTGTACAAAAGTCTATCAGATTCTATTATAGCAACAGCAATATATTCCAGACCAGGATCTCATCTTTCCTTTGGCAGTCCTTGCTTTTTTACTCCACTTTGTATGCAGAAATGAGCCTATCTTTCTGAGCTGTAAGTCCTGTCCTGTAAAATGCTTAAATTGGTCAAAGATAGATTTTGGAGGACCACTGATTATATAACGCTTTGTGGGGATGTTTTCTGGCAAATTACACACCCTAAAGACAAAGCAATCTTGTAGGAAGCAAAAACACTAAACAATATCAGAGGCATTTTGCTTTAGCATCCTCTCCTGAATGGGGTCTTGTCTACAAGCCCCTTTTTGCAGCGCCATTGCAAACACATCCTGCCCTGCATTTAATTGGTTGTTGGCCTCCCTGCCTTTTAGAGACTAACATCCATTTCTATAATAGTCAGGACAGCCTTGAATGCACAGATGGGAGGGTGCATTGTGCTGAAGTGAAAGACCCACATGAATACAAACTGGAAGGATCCCATTATGCCACCTGTTCATGTCTCTTGGTGTGTTAACAAAGCACCAAGCTTTTTGAATAAAATGCTAGTTTACCCAAAAATGTTCTCACTCCCTGTTTGTCTTTTTTTTTTTTATATATCTTGTGCATCTGATTAAATATAAATGGATACATTTGTTTCATTAACCATTAACAAGAGAAATGGTTTTCCTCTTAAAGTGCTTTATAACTATTTATAATAGGTGCTGCAGATTTGTTTTTGGCTTGGCAGCCTTTTAGTAAATTGAGTAGTTGCTTAATTTGAAACATTAAAGATCTGGTTATAGTATTCAGCTTTTGAATTTCAGTACTTGTTACATATTCCTAGTGTGTTACCTACTGAATGTGTACATATATTTCACATAACTGTAAGTATTTCATCTTACCATGTAAATATCAACAAAAACAGAATATTTCATTTCATTTTATTGATTCATTCCAGACATGTCAAAACAATCTTTTAAAGCATAGACAATTCTAACACTATCATGAATCTATGTATCTGAAAATAAATATAATATATTTATAAAATAAAATATATAATAATGCATAAATCAATATACACCTACACATGTGCATAACCATAAATTAGAACATATAGAACCTCTTGTAAATAAATCTAAATATTAAATGGACATATTCTCCCCAAAAAAGAAGAAAAAAAAAAATAAACAAAATTTATACCCAATGTATACACACCGATCTATATACATACACATACATACCAATATGCAAAACACATATCTGGTTTAACATGTCTGAAAAGGGGTAGGAAGAAGTAAAACTTATTTAATCCTACCCCTTCTTCAATGTTCCATGATTACCCTTAAAATTTATCTGGTTTTTGAATCCTTTTAGTTGTAATTTCACATCCAGATAGACAATGACATCTAACTACATACATACATACATACATACATACATACTGATACACACACATTCACACTACAGTACATACTACAATACATACTCTAGTATGTACATACTACATACATATACATATACATGTAGTATATACTACAGTATATACTACATATACTTCACCCTGCACAGTCACACACACTGTGCACCCCGAGAACACCCAGATATCTCCCCCATCCCACCATGCTGCACTCCGACACCAAACCGAGCCCAGTCCCCCCCACCAGCCCCCCACAATGATGGCGCAAGAGCAGAACCAAGAGGATCCCAGATCCGGTTGGCCCGCATAAGACACCACATCAACACAAGCACCCAGACCCCCGACAGCAACACCCATGAGCCCACCCAGGCACCCCCCTCCCCCCTCCACCCCCTAAGACCCCCCCACCCCACAGCGGAAGCCCCCCTGCTGGGGCAGGTTGGGTTATTTGTAAATCATTTGGGGTCAATGTTTAATCATAATTATTGCAAAGAGATCATTATTAACAGCAAAAAAGATTATTATTATTGAATTGATAGATTTCTTTTTTACTCTGTTTCCCAGTGCACTTAATAATTTTAATAGGTGACATATCTGGACTGCAGGCAAGAATCTTTTGCTCCCTGATATTTTAAAAACCCTTCAGCCTTAATTTGTGTCCTATATAGTCATATTCTTCTGGACCTTTTAACAGAGTTTGCAGGGTTCAACGGGTTAACTACTGAGTTATTGTAATAAGTGGCATTGTCTTGCTTAAATAAAAAAACTCTTCTGGAGAAACTGTGACAGCGGTAGTGGCATACATAGGGCAGGAGGAGATAGAAAGTTTAGAACCTCAGTAGACCCAGACTGGAGAGACATGCTTGATAAGTGGTATTTGGTGTGTTCGACAGATCGTGTGAAGTGGTTACATCACCCCATCTGTGGCAGGAACACAATGTGTTCATGAACAGTAGTTTTCAGAAGGGTTTCAGAGCGCTGCCTGGGGCCTCAAAGGTCACATCCATGTTAACCTTTTGTCCTTTGAATACAAAGATTTCTCTAAATTGTATGAAGCTTTCACTAAGACATGATAAAATCCCCCAAAGTATGCTTTAAAGTCCCAAACATGTTGCTGACCTTTTGCTAGTTAAATTATTTAGTTTTCAGATAAGATCTTCCAGGTCCATTTTCTTCAATCAATAATTATAGTTCTATATAATTTAGCAGGTCATCTTTCACATTTTATACAGCATGTATTATTGTTAATAGAATATGCAGGTAAAACAATATTTGTTGGGGGAGCTATCCAATGCATATTTTCTTAGTTTAGCCCCGCATTTCTTCCTGAACTCTTGTACCTTAAAGTTTAATTCTTGTAAGACTCTGAGCAGAATCCCACCAATCACTCCTCCAGCACCCAGGAATTCAGACTTGGATGTTGTGTGTTGGAATGTTCTCACCTGGGTTACAGTAGGCTAAAAGACGATGAAACTAAAGACGCAGGAAATGAGAAGAGTGAAGCTTTCCAGAGACTTTACTTACCTTCGGCTTCCCCTGGATATAAGCAGCCTCTTTGAAGTGGTTCTGTGTTTGTTCTCTCTCTAAACTTGCCTTTGGTCGCTCTGTGTCACTCTTTCCTTTTTTAGAAAATGCTGGACGAGTGTCAAGACAGAAGGAGCTGTCAAGTCCTTGTCAACAGCCGCGTGTTTGGGATGGATCAGTGTCCCGGTAGCAGCAAATACCTCATCGTCTGGTATAAATGCAGGCCGAGTAAGTCCCTCATTACCCTGTATTCTGCAACCGACACACACTGTCTTCCTTTCTACTCAGCACCTGCACATTCGGTCGGAAATGCTCAAAGCTGTTGTTGGTTTGCCTGCGCTGAGGGAAATTTCAACATTAGCAACATGCGTCCTCCTTCACTGTTTTAATGTGCACCACTTGGTGACACAAATGTAATAAAAACATTCCTCTGCATCTGTAATTTTTTTTTTAGATGGCTTTAGTAGTAAATTGCTATCCAAATAAAGTGGATTAAATTTAATTTAATAAGAAGTTAGGACATTCAGTGGTTTCGTCGAACCAAGGAGAAAAAAAAGTGGACCAAGTTTGTTGCTGCTTGTTGTGATTTTGCGGCCTTTTCCATTGGCTCGATTAAACGCGCACACATTGCAGCATGTCTCGTTCCATCAAAACAACACTTTAGGGCATTCGCTACTTGTTTCTGTTGCCCTCAGTGTGTGTGTCTACAACTGAGAATTAGCATTAGCATTTCTCATGAGTATTTCTGGAATGAGATGCACTTCAAAACTACAGAATTGATGTCTGTCAGCTTGAAGAAACATCAATTCTTCACTGAGTGGTACATTACGTGAGTATCTTGAGTTTTTGTACTTTAAGGAAAAAAGAAAAAAGGAAAGTCTTTGCGTGCTGCTCTCTTGCCTCCTGGCCTTCTTTCTCCCCATGAACCAGGAAGCTCAGAGTTCTCTCTGGACTTGAGCCACACCAGTGCAGTAATCCCACCCAGATTCTAGCATCTATTTGAGGTTCAGGGCTGTGTTGAGCCAAGACGCACTCAGCTGTGTAAAACTTTTCACTAGAGTGACCACAAGTGAGCGTTAATCCACTGATCCCCCCCCCAACCCCCTGCCCTCCCCAATTTTTCTTTCTCCACTGGACCTCGGGGCCAATCAACAGTTCTTTGTTCAATGTCACTTAACCAATGATTTCTCTGGGGAGAAAGAAAGGCAGCATGGGTTGTTAGTGAGGTGCAACGGGCAGGTGTCACTGCCTCTGAAAGGAGAACTGCATGGAGGATAGAGGAGGTGAAGGAAAACTGTGATTGTGTGAGGGAGAACGTGAGTGAATCCATCACCAGAAATATCCTGCCCATTTTCTCCGCTCTCCCTTTAGACTGCATTCCTGTTCAACTCCCCACATGGATGGAGAAATGGCCACTGTTGTGTTTTTATTTGCAAGCCACTGACGCTCCGCCTCGCTGTCACAGGTCTCTTTGGCTGGATGTGTGTGAGGAATGCCGGTGCATGGCTCCACATGTCTACCAAGAAACTATCCCCCTGTCATTGATTGTTTACCCTGGATGAAACCAAACTTACCTGCAAACGTTCTTGATATGTTTAATATCATAATATTACCTTAAAGAAAGATTTCACCATTATGTTTTTTGAGACATATGAGAAAACCATATTTGATTAATAATAACATAGTTATTTTATTTATTGGCAACATATTTGCTTCTTCTTTATCCACAGATGAGTATAAGAGCAAAGGTGGTCTGTGAGGAGGAGAGGATGAGGCTGAGCTGCAAAAGAGGGATGCAGATTGCCGTTTACTCCGCCATGTTTGGCCGAACTCAGCAGGGCACGCTGGAGTGCCCCCCCCACCACAGGAGGGCCCCATCAGTAGGTGAGACACCTTCTGTCCGTCACACTGAGATCACAGCTTGCAAGATCATCGAGTATGTAAAGAAGCTTAAAGTCTGCCGTTTAGAATAAAAACTGTTATTTTAACACATTACTTGCATCTGTTGTTGCATAGCATGTGATGCTACACTGACTTCTTGTTGTCAAAGCTGCTTTAACTTCAAAGACCTTTATACTTTACAGACATCTGTTATTACAAAGGGGGTTTGAGAAGTTTTAATAGTGCTGTCTTGTTTACTTAGTTCAAGTTCGGCTCACGGCGTGCATTTTCTGTTTTGCCTTTAGCAATGTTGCTTTAAAAATACTGCAATATTTTTCGGGAGACTAAATGATGCAAACGAAACAAGTGGGACAGAAATGACAACGGAAATCATGATAAAAGCTGATAGCAAACTGATGTGTGGTGGGAACAAAGCGGTAGGGTTATCAGCTGAACTCAAACTAAGTGTGAACGCAGAAAGCAAAACTAATGGAACTGTACGGAGGCAAAACAAGAAGAGAAAAGTACAACTGACTCGAATGAGAGAACACAGATCTTCAAAATAAAACACAATCCAAACAAAAACACTGCAAAACCACAAATCCTGGGAACAGATTCACTGTAATGATGCACTTGGTCCAAACTCTGTTCAGTATAAAAGAATTACTGTCTGCATTTACTATCCAGGTGCAGGAAGTTAGTGCCTGTAAGGTCATGAACACAGCGGCCTCTGGACCTGGTTCCTTATGTTTTTATAAGAGTTTAATTTTCAAAGTAAAACATAAAAGCTGAGAGCAGTCTAAAGGAATCAGAAGAGAGTGATTTTTGTGCCATGCAGTTCACTACAGATTGTGCCATTACTGACCGCCGTGTCCTGTCTGACACGGAGGTGCGTGGAGGAGCTACAGGTGAAATGCAGCACCAGCGGAGGAAAGTGTTTGCAGGAAGAGATCCTGCATTCATGTAAATGTATTTGGAATGTCATTCTGACTAACAATCTGTATTATTATTAATGAATAGGGTTAGGTCAGGATGAGAGCTTGTTTTTCCTTAATACTATATGCAAAGAAAGAATTTGATATATAATCGACATATATTGATATTTGCTCCATATCACACCAGCATCACTGAGAGCTGAAGAATATAATGTTAACAGGTAGGAAAAAAAAAAATTAAGTGACCCACCACCACATTCCTTCACATCCCGTAATTTTCTGAAATAGCTGTTTATGGGGGAGGACAGTAGGCTGATGTGAGAGCTGCCTGTCAGGTAAATTAAACGTTATTACAGTATCATTTGGACAAATGTTAGGTTTTAATAACTGTCACGTGTGTCTGATCCTAAACCACAAAAAAAGTAAAATTAAAATAAAAAACTAGTAGTCTTAAATAGTCTTATTTGATCTGAGCCAAAGATCAGGGCCCTCATATACTAAGACTTACATGGATTTTAATTCTAAAAATTTTTTTTGTGGACATTTTCATAGTTTTCAAGTTTAAACAGGCATGGGCAACCAGCTCACCCAAACAAAGAAAATGGCAAAAACAAGCAGAAAAAAGAGAAATTTGACCATGTTGAACTCAGCCATTCCCTTCTGAAGTTGAGGTCAGAAAAAAATATTTTATTTGGCACTTTGTCTTCTGGCAGAAAAAGTAAAATAAAAAAAAAGGACTGGGAGCATGTGGTGGAATCTCTCAGTGTGGTGGGTTCAGAAAAATGCAATGTTAATGACAAAAAAAAAAGTCAGACAGAAAGGTGGAGGTGAAGCAGAGAGCCACTTCACACTGGCAAACAGGTAACAGGTAATGGATCTGAGGGCGATGATCTCACACCAGTTGTGGCACATTGTGTTGGCGCAATCTGGTTCTCCTCATCAGGGTGATACAGGATCATTCCCCCTGGTTCTGTCAAGGCAGCGCCACCAACTTTTCAACTGGCTAATCTCTTACTCTACAACTGCCCCAGAACGGTAATGGGCATAATTGTATCTGCACTCTCGGGCAGTCTGTGGGTTAGTGAGGGGGATTAACTGCCATGTCTTCAGAGGATAAACCGCTGTTGGGCAACTGAACAGTTTATACATCTATTGAACTTTCAAAGGTGGATTTGGCAATGACTTCAATTTTAAACATCACTCATCAGAAGCCACCCATCCTGCACCCTACCAGCTTGGAGCCTCAACCCCACCATGCTGTGAAGGATGTTTGAGTCGTGGGTTGATCCAGGCCACCTTGAACCAACATTACCCAGGCACATTTGTGCATCACATATTATTTGCATTTTTATGGAATGGAAATTCTTTCAATTAACATACACAAATTCATGTTCAGATGGCGCCTTTATAGCAATCTGAGCTGCTGATCACCCAGAAAACCCAGTGTTGTCAGTACTTGTAAAGGAATGGGTACTGTTCAGCTTCTCCCAGTCTCTCTCTCCAAAGTCAGTTTACAGATTTTACAGATTGTGAGTTTTTCCTTCTCTGATTCAGAGCTTTCGCTCTGATATTTTAGATTTTGATTCACAATATATATATGTTGGCGTGGTGGGATACAAATACTAGAGGAAATGATTCCTAATGTTTGCAACTTCTCTGCATCGCCTCAGACAGGCAAAACCCGAAAAAAAGTCCATACACCAGCTATGAATGTGTTTGGAGCACCGCACATTCTTGCGTTCATTTCACTTTTATTACTCCCTAACCTGAGCGTGGAAATAACTTGAGGATTTCTTTTTTACGTATGCAAGGTTAATACACGAGGCGGCAGATCTTAGATATTTTGAGCTAACATTTAATCAGGTTCATGCTTATATGTCTTCTGTTGGAACAAGAAACAAGCTGCAGTTGTGTGTTTAAAGAAATACAGGCTCCTTTTTATCTGCAGGACTGCTTGTTTATTCATTTGTGAGACTATGCTATGGCCATTTGTGACATGAGCTGGTGGCACCTGTGTTTTTAAATCAGTTCAATTTTGAAATCCCACCTGCATAACTGGATACTTCCGTGAGCTTTATTTATGATTTGTAACCTCACACTAATTTGCCTGTGATAGTAAATCTGCCTCCGAGTCAGGTTTTGGTTAGGCTATACTATTGTGGCTGTTTTGATTTAGTGCAGAAATTCTCTTTGGGTAATATGTGGGTTCTTGAATAGTTCACAGACAGCAAGAACCAGATTAAAGTCTTTCCTGGACATTCATTTGATTATTTTTTTTTTTTTTTTTTTTAAACGAGTATTTCATTTATGATCATTGGTCAAAATAGCAGGTGGAAGTGGAAGGGGGTTTTGGGGCAAAGTGAAACTCAAAGTCAGGCTTGGCTTGGATTTTTTTATTTCATTTTTTTTTGCCCACACTTGTGTGAGTGGAGCATAGCACACATCATTACATCAAGCAGATGAAAAATGCAACAATTGCATTAATGAGCTGAACACGTCAGGACTCGAACACCTCTTAGCCACAAAATGAACAACAATTGCTGCCAGGCTCATAACACCTGCCTTAATATTCTTTCCGTGAACTTTCATTGACTTGTGAGATATAACCTGTTGACTCCATCGTTTACCCAATCACCACTTAGCGTTACTTTGCTTTGCCCTTAAAAGCATATTGAGATGTATAATTGTTGAATTTTCCTTCTGGGATAAATAAAGTATTTTTCATTTCATTTCATTTCATAAAACCAACCCTCAGTGTATTAAAGGGCGGAGACAGCACGTTGATACTGCTTCTTTTTGTTTGTTGTTGTTTGTTTGTTTTTTTTTGTTTTTTTTTTACAGCATGAAAGGAAATGGGAACTGAGCTCTATGCTTCTGAATAAGTCGTCTATACTTTGGTAGGTTAACTGGATGTGAGTGTGTTTTTTAACATTTTTATTTTTCTGTGGGTTTGAAAAGGTAGGGGCCCACTACACTTGTGGGGACCAAAAAAACTGGACCACATGAGTTTCAAAGGCACAACATTAGAATGAAGGCCACCATGCAGGAAAAAAAGACAAAAAACTTAAATAAGGAGATTAAAGTTGTAATTTTCTTATAATAATGTTTTTTTACATTACAAGAATAAAGTCAAACACAACACCCTGAAATGTACAATAATAAAGTTGTAATTTTATAAGATAAAAGACTTAACATAAATCACATTTCATTTAGCACATCACAGCTGGACAAACATTTAAAGATCCTGATTCTCATGCTCCACAACCCACATTTAAAAAAAAAAAAAATAAAACCCAGTTCTCATAATGTCTACAACCTTAATCTTTTAATATTACACATTTTTGTCAAACAAAAAGTTTCAAACAAAACTGACTCATAATATTATCATAATATTGTGATTTGTTTTGCCATTATTCTGGAGGTTCAACAAAGTGTTTTTGCCCTCAAGGTTGCCATAGCATTTTGTTGTTTGAAGGCTCTTTCAATGTTACATTTAGGCAGAGAACTGTTATGGTTGTAGGTAGTTCAAGAAGCTTGATAATGTGTTGTATCGATAGCAGGATCCAAGAAGTGTGTGTGTGTGCATAAATGTGACCAAGAAAAACATGAATGATTGTGAGTGTGTGCATGTTTGTGCGTGAGTAAGACCCTATTCATGTCGGAGGTGTCAGGGCACCGTTGAAAGGCTGATACAGGCGTCAGCCACGGTGTAATCAGAGACAAATATAAAGAACAGCTTTGTGTATACGTCTCTCTGTGTCATCTTACTCTACATGAGCATTGAGGGCTACTTTGAAGCAGACTCCTCCTCATACTGGTGGATCAGGAATGTGCAACAGGTAGATGGAGCAGGTGAGACTGGGATAGCCTGATATCTGGTTTCAGAGTCAGGATTAAGTACAGTAGCTCCCAGCACTGATGGACTCAGATTAGAGCAGGAGGGAAGCAGAGTTCATTGTGAGAACGACAGCTTTGTGTGGGTTTATCTCAACTGTACAACAGTCGCACACAAATGTCATGTTGTTCCTGTTTAGCTATTATAGAGTAATGACTTTCTGGATTTGTGTGGTGTGTTTGTGCACTCCAGTCACCCACAATCACGTCCTCAGACTGTTCCAGACGGGCTTGTGGTGCTCTACTGGGATTTCCCCTGTGAGCTCTCACTTTGATGTGGCTCCCATGTCACCAGGAGCAGGATGTGAGGGTGTCTTGAGTGACAGCTTAGACGCACAGTGTTAATTACTTTTAAAAGCTTTTGCCCTCCCAAGGTGGTGCGGTGCTTCATGTATTTGTGAGTTTGCAGCCATGCATGTCTGAATAATCTTGCAGTGCCATTATGCATGTGCTTCTTTTTGACCCATCATGGAATTGTATGTGTAAATGTTGTGAGTGTGCCGACAAGATATGGTGTGGTAATCTCCTAAACCACACCTACTTGGCAAGCTCTTTGCCGCCTAAGGTGTAAGCTCAGACTCTGGCTGCACCTGCCCAGGTGACCTGTGCATAGCGTTCTGGTGACAGCTTTACAGCGTGAGGTGGTTTCTGGTTGTATCGTTGAAAGACACATGACTGTATTTTAACACCAGCCACCTTTACCTTAACCATGAATCAGGAGAAGCTAGCCAAAAAGACTCAAACAATCTTGAAAGAAATACCTTCAAAAACAAGCTTGAACACAGGCATGCACTCACAAAAGGAAGTCCTCTTTGATCTTGTCTCTTCCTTGGGTTAGTGATAGGAGCAGTGGAACTGGGCAGCTCTTGGCGGTAATAGAGAATCCTCAAAGTAAAGAGGCCTTCCTCAGCCCTCCTCTCTCATCTGCCCCATTACCATCACACACACCTCTTGACATCTAAATAGCCCCCCTACGCTAGGCATGCAGGATCTCACTGTTGTATTTCTTTCTCTCTTTTTTTTTTTTATTTGTGCCTTCACTTTTGAGCGTATGCTTCAAAGAAGGTATTTCAAACTTTGGACACAGGCTGGTTCGTCTCTCAGATGTTCACGGTAGCTTACTGGAAACTAAAAATGCACAGCTGCAGTTCAAATTTAGCACTTTGCTTGGGTGTCAGCTGCTTCTCTGTGACAGTCTGTATTTATCACTGACATTGATATGCACAGTGCAGATAAATGAGATGCCAGTACTGGTTTTGATTGATGGGACCAATGTGAATTTCTGAGAGTTAAAATGGGTGCTTGAACTATTGTCTTTACTCTGAAATGAGTTCACCTACTTAATCGTCGTTGACCAAATCAAGTAAACTTTCCTACAGCACATTGCATGCCAGTTTTTTTTTCTTTATAGCATCCTCATGCAGGGTTTTCTTGGATAACACACGTGCATGGGATTGCATGTTTTCATACCAAATGTCTCTGATTCTGTGGAATGATTGTGGGATAAAACTTGGTATCAACTAACAAACACAGCTGAGGAAAAACATCTTTGCATGTATGTTCATATGTTTAATTATGTAACTGGTGTTTGTGTGTGTTTGGTCAGGCTTTACTGTAAATGTGTGCGGAATGTGTGTGGAATGGTTTCAAATTCCTTTATGGTTTCCACAGAACTCATTTGGCATTTTCTTTTTGTATCATGACATATGAGCGTCATTTATCTGTGACTAAGATTTAAAGACCTAAAATTTCATTGAATGCATACTGTATGTCAGATTAGTCAGAGTGAAAGCGGAGATGGGAGCTTGCGAGAAGGCTGTCCTGCTATTGTGCTGGAATTCCAGGAAAGGTGTGTGGGTGGAAAACCAGGAGTCTTTAGGAGGTTACTGTGGATCGGTACTCTGTGTGCTCAGAGGTGTGTTTACTGAGTGGAAAACACAGAAAGATTTGTCCAACAGCCATCCCGTTCTGAGACTAAGCCAGCATTTACATCACCCACGATACACTCAGTCCGCTTGTATTCCTAACATCAGGGCTCTGTGACAAGTGAAACTCAACCGTAGACATCAGCACGCATGAGATTCCATTTGATTTGTTATTATTATGCTGGAAGCATTTTAAAACACTTCTGTGAAGGTGAACAAACCTGTAGAATCCAGCATTGATACTAGTAACACCCAGGCAGGAAGTTAGGTGTTTATGACGGTTGGCTGATGTGACAAAAGCTGTGAGCTGTGATGATGATGCTGCTGGTACAGGGTAGCGTATCAACACACATCAGAAGCATGAGAAACAAACAGCTGGAACTCAACCGAGAAGTGCCCTTTTACTCAGCAGATCAACCTTATGTTTTTAAGAAGAAGTTGGTGGTCAGCTACTCATTCGAGAACAGTGGATCTTAGTGTGTGACCTGGCTCTGTGTTTCCTGCTGCAGTGAGTCATTGCTGAGAATAGGTGAGCGTGTGTGTGGGTGTATGTATTTGTGTTTGGCTAGGAAACCCCTCCCCTTCCTCAGAGGCTGCTTCTCTTGACTACAGACCTTGTTGTGTGAACTATAGGCCTATCTTTGTCAGGAGTGTGGAGGACAGAGGGGCGGTTGCACAGGCTTGTAAAAAGGTTTGACGTTTAAAGGTTGCAGGTAACAGGGCTTATGCATGAGACTGTGGACTGTTTCATGTTTGTCTTTCATTGTTAAAAACCACTAATGAGAGCCAGAGGAGGCAAATGTTGGTGGTGGTGGTGGGGGGCTGAACGTCCGAACAAAAGTTGCATGTGAGCCTTCGCCCTTTTGTATCACAAAGTTTTTGAACCCCTCAGCACCACCAGTGTTCTGGAAACCCTGTGATCAAATAATCACAACCCACCAGGGAATCAAAGCTATTGCTAATGGGTAGCTGTTTCTAAGTGGATCTGTCAGGTAGGATGTTTTCAGTGGCTCAAATAAGCCTACTGGGAGGGAAGGGGGGGGGGGGGGGGGTCCATCACAAAGAGCAGGAGGTCATTGCAATGCAGTGTCAGTACACATGAACAGCTTCACACAGGAATCTGCACAGAAGTCATGAATTATACGTTAATGGTAGAAGGTTTCGAGTTTCATCATTACACAACTGACTGCTTTTGAAAAAAAACACACTGCCTGGGATTTTAATGTATATTAGTTAGACATATTTAAAACAACTAGCAAAGAATAACAGTTTAACTAAAATGTCAGATGCTTCCTGGTTTCCTCACACACTGGATGCCTTTGTTTGTTGTGTGCAATTAATTATTTTTCTGTGTTGTAAATCACTGCTTTTTCAATATGGGGTCTAGATACTGACACTTTATCCGTTTGTTCAGTGTGTTTGACAAGTACAGAGGATTATCAGCTGATAGAGATAATAACCTCTTATTTTCAATGTTTAGGTTGTGTAATGGTTCTATTTCTGTCCTGTCCTCAGGGTGCTGCTCAACTTGTGATGCCAGGCATTTGTCACATGCTGCAAAGACACTCTGTACTCTTTAAATTTTAAGATTTTAAAAATCTCTAAAAGTGTGGAAAAAATTAACTCCAGCACAAAAGTATACGATGCCTTGTGAAAGTATTTAGCCCCCTTGAACTTTTCAACTTTTTGCCACATTTCACACTTCAAACACAAAGTTAGAAAATTAAAATTTTTTGTCAGGAATCAACAAGTGGGACACAATCATGAAGTGGAATGAAATTTATTGGATATTTTAAACTTTTTTAATAAAAAACTGAAAAGTGGGGCGTGTGATATTATTGGGCCCCTTTACTTTCAGTGCAGCAAACTGACTCCAGAAGTTCAGTGAGGATCTCTGAATGATCCAATGTTGTCCTGAATGACTGATGATGATCAATAGAATCCACCTGTGTGTAATCAAGTCTCCGTATAAATGCACCTGCTCTGTGATCGTCTCAGGGTTCTGTTTAAAGCTCAGAGAGCATCATGAAGACCAAGGAACACACCAGGCAGGTTCCAGATACTGTTGTGGAGAAGTTTAAAGCCGGATGTGGATACAAAAAGATTTCCCAAGCTTTAAACATCTCAAGGAGCACCGAGCAAGCAATCATATTGAAATGGAAGGAGTATCAGACCACTGCAAATCTACCAAGACCCGGCCGTCCCTCTAAACTTTCATCTGGAACAAGGAGAAGACTGATCAGAGATGCAGCCAAGAGGCCCATGATCACTCTGGATGGACTGCAGAGATCTACAGCTGAGGTGGGAGAGACTGTCCAGAGGACAACAATCAGTCGTACACTGCACTAATCTAGCTTTTATGGAAGAGTGGTAAGAAGAAAGCCATTTCTCAAAGATATCCATAAAAAGTCTTGTTTAAAGTTTGCCACAAGCCACCTGGGAGACACACCAAACATGTGGAAGAAGGAGCTCTGGTCAGATGAAACCAAAATCAAACTTTTTGGCCACAATGCAAAATGATATGTTTGGAGTAAAAGCAACACAGCTCATCACCCTGAACACACCATCCCCACCGTCAAACATGGTGGTGGCAGCATCATGGTCTGGGGCTGCTTTTCTTCAGCAGGGACAGGGAAGATGGTTAAAACTGATGGGAAGATGGATGGAGCCAAATACAGGACCATTCTGGAAGAAAACCTGTTGAGTCTCCAAAAGACCTGAGACTGGGACGGAGATTTATCTTCCAACAGGACAATGATCCAAAACATGAAGACAAATCTACAATGGAACGGTTCACAAATAAACGTATCCAGGTGTTAGAACGACTAAGTCAAAGTCCAGACCTGAATCCAATCGGGAATCTGTGGAAAGAACTGAAGACTGATGTTCACAAACACTCTCCATCCAACCTCACTGAGCTCCAGCTGTTTTTCAGGAAGAATGGGCAAGAATTTCAGTCTCTGGATGTGTTAAACTGATAGAGACAAACCCCAAGAGACTTACAGCTGTAATTACAGCAAAAGGTGGCGCTACAAAGTATTAATGCAAGGGGGCTGGATAATATTGCACGCCCCACTTTTCAGTTTTTTATTTGTTAAAAAAGTTTAAAATATCCACAAAATTTTGTTCCACTTCACGATTGTGTCCCACTTGTTGTTGATTCTTAACAAAAAATTAAAATTTTATATCTTTATGTTTGAAGCCTAAAATGTGGCAAAAAGTTTTAAAAGTTCAAGGGGGCCGAATACTTTCACAAGGCACTGTATACTCACAGTTCTGTGTTTCATGGTTCTATGATGGTTATTTTATTTTTGTAACGTGACCTTGAGTGTTTTGAAAGGCACTGATAGATAAAATGTATTATTATTATTATTATTATTATTATTATTATTATTATTATTATTAAAAATTTGCTGATTGCTCATGAGGTCTATCATTGTCAGACGTTGTACCAAGATTCATTTTTTTTGGATAATTTTGGCTTTCTCAAATGTCAGTTGTCAGTTTGTAGAGCTAGTCAGATAGTTGATTCTTTTGATAAACAAAGTGTTGTTTTTGGCAAATATTCAAGCAAAGATGATGATTAGTAAACTAAAAATCTTAATATGTTTCGGATTTATGGCTGCTGATGAGGAGGATAAAGGGGATTTTCAACAATTTTCTGACCAGATACATATGTACATGCTAATTGAGAGTGGTTGTCATCGAAACTGATTCTCAGGTCTCTTGAGACTGATTTCAAATTTCATATGACATGACTCCATGTGTTTGAAGTGACAGTGGGAACTGTGTAACCTTTGAGGCATGTTGCTCGTTCTCGAGTTTCACTCCCTGGTTCCCACATTCCTCCACCCCTCTAGATCCTGGTTGGGAATTCCAGTGTGTCAGCTCCAGCTGAGGAGCATCCGGGTGCCCATATGAGCCATGTCCAAAGAGCATGTTCAAAGAGACAGACACTGGTGCATTCTCACATCACTCACAAGTCAAATTTAGTGCCTGTGTTAAGAGAATCAGAGAAGATTTTAGCACCAATTTTCTTACAGAAGTGGACTTAAGTGTGCTGTTGTCTTAATTCTAAAGAGGTGTTGCACAGTTAGGGGTCATTGACAGAATTCCCAGTGCTGACACTATGCATGACCACTAAATTACCCTCATACCTCTTCTGACTGTGACATTTAACCTTTGATCTGTGCCATAATTTGTTGCAGCGTGTTGACGTGTGAGTCAGGTCTTAACCAGCCTTTGCTCTTCATCCTTTTTCTGACTTTTCGCTCTCTGAGGCCCACCAGGGGAGACAGTGTGACAGATCAGTGTCCACTTTCAAAGGCTCGTTTCCGTGTGTTGTTTTTAAGGGTTTCGATGGACCGTGGAGGCCTGATAGGAGTCTATGCAAAACCAAGGCCCATCCACGTTCCCACGAGACTCAGCAGGGGCTTCATTCATGCTGCTCACACCTTCATGTGTTGCATCAATAACGTTCAGATTGAGAAACACAGAATGCAAAGTACACTAGCTTTCCACCATAGAGTGTTTTCAAGTTTTATCTGTATATTTTTTATATGTTCTTTAGTATTTACTTCAGTTTGCACTCTGACCTGTCATTGACCTAAATGTCACCACATCACCTTCTTTAGTCCTACAGACCTCATTTCTGCATCCACGCTCCCAAGATGATGCAAACTGCAGATGAGAGGTTCTTAAAGAGCTGACAGGTGTTTAGTGATGATGTATGAGAGGCCCATCCATCACTCTGTCTGGCCTCCATACTCAAACACACACACACACACACACACAAACCCACAAGGGTTGGATCAGGTATCCTTTAGACAATGTCAGGCACCAGGAAGGTTTCTCTTGTTGTGGACAGGGAAGGGAAGGAAACTTAGAGTATAGAGTGATTAACTCCTCCCTGTTTAAGTAGGAGTGATTATTTACTTTGTTGCTGGGAGATGATTCTTTTACAACCATATATAAATTAGATTAGATTAGATTCAACAGTGTTGTCACTGTGCAGAGTACAAGTACCAAGACAATGAAAACAGTAGATATATGCATTTGAGTTGAGCAGTAACTCTGGAGAACCTGATCAAGATACAATGTTGTCTTTCAAAAGGATGTTTGTCCATTGAAAAATATTTTCTCTTTTTGTCAGAGTGCCAATCGTCTGTGGCCTTGCATGAGCTCACGACCCGCTGTCAGGGAAAGAAGAGCTGCCTGGTGAAAGCCTCCACCAGAGACTTTGGAGATCCATGTTACGCTGGTACCAGGAAGTACCTCAGTGTCATCTACACTTGTGGTGAGTCTCAATTCAAGTCTTCTGTGGGCTTCACTCTCCTGCCACCAGGGGGCAATGTTCACTAACTCAAGAGCTCTATCGCTTTATGTTTTAGCGCTGTGTTTTGGCATTAGAGGCAAGTGAACATTTTTTTGTTACGCTGAAGAAAATATCATCATCATCACCCTCATTGTAGTTTTTTACTCTACAAAATTACTTTTTAAAAAATGTGCTGTTTTGATGGTTTTGGCAGTTTTTTTTTCTCTCTGACAGAAGTAGGGATGCACTCTACCAGATTCATAGTTTATTCCTTACTCCCAACTTTTTGTTGGTTGTATTTTTTGCTGTTTTGACATTTTATCTGTGGATGAGGGAGGCTGCTGGACTTCCTCCTTTATCTGTTCCCCACCCCCAGGTTAATCCTGGACCACAAGCTCAAACACATGCTCAAAGGTTCTCACACAAATATGTGTTATCCAGATGCCTTATCCACCAGGAATCAATCAGTCAGTACTTTATTGTGGACTTAAATCTGCCAAAACCGAGCACCCTGAGACCCAGAATCAGACAAAGACTGTAGTAAAGCTTGGCATGTCAGAGGGGAATTTGCCCTCACTTACAGTTTTGCACCACTTAGACACGGATATTCATCTGTGTGGATCGCATTTCCTGCTTTTCCTACACAGCTCTTTTCAGTTCATGGTTTATTGTTTAATATCCTGGTGTTCTGATTAGGGTTTGTGACTTGTTTAGCATCAAGTTTTCAAGATGTACCTTCCTTGCATCGTTAACCCCTACGATCAGATAGTTTTCTAAAAATCAGTCCATCCTTTATCTCAGTGACAAGCAGCCATTGCAGACAATAATAGACAGAACAGACTGTTCAGCTGTGTTTATACAGTCATTTGACCTGAATCTCTGTCTGGCCCCCCTTATCTGTTACTGATAACAAAACGGACTATCCTAACAGCTCTGGTGCTGAGTTGGTTGGAAGATGCGGCAGTGTTTGTGGGGTCTGAGAGATAAAAGAGGAAGCGTGTGAGATGGTAACATATGAAGAGGGCTATGCTGTGAAGGAGATGTTGCTGGAGTTTAAGAGTTTTGATGTGAGTGAATCATTGCAGTTGCTGGAGAAATAAAATCACTGGTTGCTTTAGGCTCAACCAAAGTGGTAATTGCAAGGGATCTCTTTTAATGGTGGTTGAGTTTGTCAGAGTAGGTAATGGTGGATGTCTGCCCACACATTGGTTGGTATAATATGTGAATGTAAGTGTTTTCTCAGAGCACATCTTCCGTCAAGAGCTTTTTCAATCCAGGCCAGTACAAAGCTGCACTGGATTTTTGGAAGTCTCAAAGGTAGCAAAGTCCCTGCAGTATCCACTTTGTGTCTCAAAACGGAAAATAATTATATGCATCGAAGGATTCTTAACCATGCAGATTCTTCTTTTACATAAACACCGGGCTTCTCGATGACACGTGTGTATCAGGACATGCAATTACTCACTTGAATATATCTTTCAAGCTTTCATTTTCAAAAACAGTGTCTGGGATTCAATCATTTATCAGCATGTTTTATAACAAATGTGTTGATAACATCGACTTGGACCAAGTTAACAATATTCTCTTTGCCAGGTACTGTCCCAGACTAAAATATCTGTTATTTATTTCTGTGTAGTATATTTGCAGTAGGTGTAGTTTCTGAGTTCAGTTGAGGTTTAATCCCTTGGATGTGTAAGGTTTGTTAGCAGAAACCTGTCTTGAATGGTAAATCTACTGCACGGGACAAACTGTGCTAAAGATTTGGTGTCCCACTGTAAATCTGCTCCATAACAAAGTGTGCGTAGTTTTAAAGATTTTTTACTGCCTGCTATCAGCTTAATAATTAAAGGAAGGGTGTTTTATGAGCTGAGATGTGTGTTACTATTTGGCACAAGTACTTGCTTGATTCACAGCACAGACTTGTTGTCAGCCTCAACTTGCCCATGATGTGAAAGTCACCAGCTGCCGAGCTCCAGCTTCTTCCTCACACAGCCCCAGGGATGGACTTACTTTTTAGGAATAACAGAGGGGCAAATGACCTGGAACCTGCCATTAGTCACCCGACAGATTACACACACTCCACACAGACAGGCTTCATTTACATCTCCTCCCCCAGGAAGAAGATAGAAGAGGAGGTATATCTAGTTATTATGATGTTTTAAATGATAAAGGCCAAATGATGAGCTTGTGATATTCATGATGTTTCCTTGAAACACATTTGGATCTTTTTTTCTTCATTTGGCAAAATCCCTCCATTTCTGAGTGAGTAGAGTGGATGCATCTGTATGCATGTGGTGCTAAAATACCCAGCAACAAAACATGATTTATGGGCATCATTGCTACCCTGATTATATCCCAAAAAAAAGCCCAAAAAACTTTCCCTCCTTGATCTCTTCCTCCATGTCAGCCCCAGACTCAAGCCTTACTGCCCATGAGCTCAGTTCCTTTTCCTCCCCAGAGAGGTATTAAAATCTCTGACTTTGAGTCAAGATGAGGGGCCTCTCTTCCAAACTCCCCTCCCAGGATTTACATGTAGCGTGTTCATTGTTGCATAATGGATCATTCCGAACTAACAACACGGCTCTATTGAACCACACAGCCCAGACTGTACAGTTCATACCTAATTAAGAGAAGACAGGGCGGGGGGGTGTCATGGAAAGACTAATGAACTGCTGTAATTCCTGAGCAGGAAACTGATTAATTTTGGCATTTAGCTGGTAACCGTCCGACCTCGGAGCATAGATGGGGACTTTTTGAGATGCACTATTCAGGCACTTTGAACCCTGAGGGCTAAGACAGGCCTGATAAATTTGTTTTCAGAAAAAGATGTACTGCAGGTACCTCAGAGAGAACCCTACATCATAACTACAAAACCTTCACTACATAATGGACAGAAAAGAATTACCTTACAGTTTAGTGATCTTTGTGGACCATTTATTCACATGACACAGTTTCCATCTGCTGTTTCACATCACTGTTTGAGTTCAGTTTCAAAGCAAATTTTTATTTGCATGATTTTCAACACACCTTTCCAGAATTCTGGTTTGTGTTTCATTTATTTATTTATTTTGAAATTGGAATATATCAGAGCTTTACATTTACCTCTTCAAATACATTATGCTTGAGATATTGGACCATATATGTAAAGGACAGACAAGCCTCTCGATCTGAATAGTGAAGCCAATACGAAAACATCCTAAACTTATGTTTTAATAATAATAATGAATAATTTAATAATTATTACATTTTTAATTTCCTTATTATTATTTAACTTATTTTAATTAATAAAAAGATAGCAGGGACAGCTGCTTCAGTTGCTAAAAGGTGTCTGATTGTGTTGAAATTTGTAGGAATATCATTCTACGCAGATGTTAACAGCTTAGTAATAACAAGTGAGGCACATTCCTTTTTTTGTACGTCTACTAGACATCTGGACAACATTAATTTGTGCATTAAAAAAAGTTTCATTGAAATGTGCAGAATATGAATAACAAAAAAGCTTTGGCACTTTAGCTGTTAATATTCATAATTTTTTTCTAATTCTTGTTCTCTCTTCAGACGTAAAGCCAGTAAATAAAACGAAATAAGTTAAATGGAAAATAAAGTTACTACTTTTTTCTTTATGAATGAAATCAGATATTTTAACTTCTTGCACACACATCTAGAAAAGCCTGAAAGGCCTCCTCTTTTCTTTAGGACTGAAGAGACCAGGAAAAGCCTTTTAGGGTCCGCTTGGCCTGGACGACTGAGAATCTACACCAACACATACACACTCTGCAGGGATTATCAAAAATAACTTTCATTTTTTTGCTTAACTGTTCCTTTATCTTCTTTTTTGCATTGCATGCAATTTAGTGTTATTCAGAGAGGGAATTGCAGGCTTGTGGTCACTGGGTTACACTGCTGCTGTTTTTAAAGGACATGGCACCAGAAATGGAGGCTGTGATTGTCTACATATGGCTCAGCAGAACTGATTTATATGTAACAAGGGAAAGAGGGGAAGATAAAGATGTAATTCAGAAGCTTGAGGGTTGGAATTGTCCCCACTGGTTAAACAAACGCACGAACATAGTTCATGTATATCTCCATCTGCAATACTCGCACACATTTGTGTCAGAGGAGCAGACTGGGGGAAGAGTGTTTGTTTTGGCTGGTTTGTGTGGAGCTGCTGTCCAGCCAGGCAGGTGCTAGCTGCTGCTGAGACCCATCATTCCAACTTCTAGTTGACTATATAATGGTGGACATATATTCTACAGTACTTTAAATTCACTGGGGCAAATGCCTTTTCTGATGCATACAGTTTGTGATGCACACATAATTGGACACGCAGGTGTCACACAGTTCTTTGTTAGAAGAGAACTTTCAGTTCTTAATCTCTAAAACCACAGTCAAGTTAGTTGTGTAGTCAGTTTAGGTCTTTGTTGGGAATAAAGCTGGACATTCACCACACATGTCAAAACTGCCATTCACAATTAAACAAGCTCACTTTGAATCTCCACTCGGCCTCAAATTTTTCATCGTTCAATCTGTGAAAATTCTTTGTCTTGAGCAGTTTTCAACCTGAAACGGTTGAGTCCTCTTTCTTCCTAGTCAAGGAAATGAATTAATTTTTTTTTCAAAAGTGATTATCAAGAAGTATTTTAAAAAGATGTTATAAGTTGGTGCCAATTCCAAACACAAGATGATCCATATGAATAAGATGCGTTATATTCCAACCTTTACTACAAACCAACAAAGATCTATTGTGATGGGAACTATAATGTTTTAATATCCCCGTTTTTTTTTTTTTTTTTATTTGTAAGAATGACGGTGGTTTAGATCTTCATCAGATGGGAGAGGACACACACAGGTGTTCAACTACATGAGATGCTAGGACAAGTGAGGCCTGTACTAGTTTCCTTCTCTCTTATTGGAGACTAGGTTCCACTTTCTCCTTATGGGTTTTTCTTGTATTTCTTTTTTCAAGGACTTGTTTATGTTGTTTCAAATATTTACATGATCTTCATTTCACTGTTATCAGCACTGGTTGTACATAAACTTGCATTATCAGTTTATCAGTCACGAGAGAACACTGAACAACGACAAATATTTAGCTCATTTTACCCTGCTACCATAACTATGACACTTTATAATGTTTCAGTGCTGTACTTAACTCTAACCAGCAACATTTACTTGTATCCAGTAGAGTGTCAACAGTCCTAACTGCCCTTAAAATACCTACTGTACACACATTTGTCAAACAAAAAATAAAGATGAAGAAATGTGTTTCTTTTTAAAAAAAGAGTCTTTCATCCATTTCTGCGTTTGGTGAGTGGACAGGTGAGTAGAAAGAGTCAAGAGACCATTCTCAACTCTTTTTTAGCCTCTTCACACAAACCTGACTCTGCAGAAGGGCTGTGATAACAGCTGACACTCTCAGGAATACTCCTGCGAGAAAAATAAAGCACATGACCCAGGCTGACCTGTGTGGGTGTGAGTTGGTCTCTTTCCTTCATGGTGGTTGTTGCGGGTTGAGCCAGTGCCCATAAAAGGCATTGATTCTGACTGGTATAACATCATCTTTGCTTGGCCACCTTGTCTTTTCAACACACCTCCCCACGCGTCTACAAAAGTTCAGTGAAGTAAGTGATGACTTTAAAAGATAATGAGGAAAAGCATGAGTAACAAGCCGGGCGCTTCGTGATTTGCTGATTTGTGTGAGTTGTGCTTTGCCAGCATGTTCAGTCAGCTGATGTCTGCAGCACACCATGTCTCATCTACTTAGACTCTCTGAAATCTGCTGGCTCTGAGGAGCAAACAAGAAACACGCATTACTCACACGCTTTCAACAAAATTAAATGCAGGTGTAACCATACCTAATTTAGTAGTTCCTCCTTGTTTACATGCATACACACTAAGTAATATAGCTTCTGGCTTATTGGGTGACCAGTCTCGCTCTCTCTCCATAAGCTACAAAACATACTTTTCTACAGAAATGTGTTCATCAGATTAAATATGTATTTTGCCTGCTTGACTATGTCAATGTTTTGCAATGAGACTGGCTTGGTGTATTGCATTGGCTTTTTTAAATAGTACAGCATAACATTTTATCTGAGAAGAGTTCATTGATGTTCATCTTATTTCTGAAGGGAATTGGTTATATTTTATAACTTTTGTGTATTTTAAATATCTTGCTGACTCTTACTAGTTTTTCTAGCAGCCCCAACATAACCTGAAAACACATTCAAACAGAAAATTGACATCAAATGTTTGATGGGTTGGTCATTGGTCAGCTAAACTTATTGTCCGTTATTCATGTAAAATGGTGTTGGTGTCTTTCAGTGTGCATGCTGCAAATGCTGCACATCTAAAAGATACAGACACACACACTTAACAAGTAGACATATTTAGAAGTAATCTGGGATACCTATGGTTGAGTAATGGCACTTGGTAGTTACATGGGCCAGACATATCCCAAAGGTCATGAACTGGGCCAGACCTGGGTTTTGGCACGTGTTGTGTAGGGTAGATATGGCCCAAATTTCACAACTAGTTTTCGAAATGGATTACGGTTTGTGTTATGAGGACCAAGCGTGGCCCAAAGGTCCAAAGAAAATGAAGATTTGTGGTTGAGTTTAGACTGCCACACTCACCCTAAATCAACACCATCCGTCAAGCCAAATGTGGGCCAGAGAAACCTGCAGATGTGGGCCAAGTTTGGGCCAAACATGCTTTGGTGTCTGGAGAACCACACTGCAGACCTTTTCCTTTCATTTTTAGTCACAGTACATAGGCCCTGATCGTACACCTTCCGCTACCCTAAAGCCGCTATCCGCTTTGCCGACTCCCTTATTCACATTGTAGGTTTGGCAATGGCCGTGTCTTTTGCGCTTTCCGCAAACTCGGTATCATGCGATCGCAGGGTAGCGGGTGGTCAGACCACATGTCTGTGCGTAAAAGAGCGTGTCCAGATGGCATAAATGTGTGTCAACCTGGTCACATGCGGACGTGCACAAACGGCTCTACCTCTCGATTACGCATCACTGTATTACTTGCATACGTTTTTATTCTCTTGAGGTCAGAGGATGTCTGGTCAGCAGTTGTGGTGGATGTTTGGAATAGTCACGGACAGACACGTCAGTCTGTACAGCTGTGGCATGATCTCATTCAGATGTCTGCTGTGGAGGAAACGAGGAGATCACAGAACACTGTTGTGGAGTTTCTTGTACTGTGCACAAGATAACTCAAAAAGTTATGGATGGATTTTGATGAAATTTTCAGGAGTTGTCAGAAACATGAAAAGAAAGAACTGATTTCATTTTGGGCGTGATCCGAGAGAAATCCTGGATCCTGGATCACTTTCAAATTTTCGAAAACATTGCGGTCAGTGGGGCCGGAAATTTTGTTTCTTAATATCTCCATTAATTATTGCCCAAAACTCATGAAATTTGACTCAGGGATTGACAATGGAAATCTCTATCAAATTCAAAGGCTGATCCGGATCTGATCCAGAACGCGGATTTTATCGCAATCTGTAAATCGCTATATGGGAGAACTGTTGTGCTTGGCGGAGGTCTGCGTTCTCCGAGTGCTTTTCTAGTTAAGAAATGCTTTCCTGGAAGCTCACTGGCTCTTTTTTTTCTGAGCAGTTTGTTGAAACTTCTTGGAGTACAAAAAAATGATTAAATCATTTGCTCCACATTAGTTAGAGCTAGTTATGTATATATCAATGAGGAGGAGGAGGAAGGAAGAGGAGGAAGCTCTACAGCAGAGTCCCAGACCAGCTGCCCATGAGAGCTGCTCTGATCTGGATGAAAAGGCGCTCCATAGCGGTTTGCGGTTTGCGGGTAGCGCAACCTGCTCTTAAAGGCAATGGCTACTGACGCACTGATTGGTTTAACAGGTGGAACGCCCTAACCACTCCCATGCATAAATATAGCGGTTAGCACAGGTAAGATCGTGGGTTTAGGGAGGTGGAAGATTGCATTCTTTGCGGGGGAACGCCCCTCCCGCTATCCCTTAATAGCGGCTTCAGGAGGTTTGGCGGAAGATCGGGCCCATACTTTCCGGTTTGATATAATGAGATACAATAAATAAATAAAAAAATAAAGAAGCCATATTACCTAATATTAATGTGGCAATGTATTAATTATTAAAAAAGAAGAAAATAGCAAAGCACAAACTGGACTCAGTCAGCCAGCCATTTTAATTCCTCTACTTACAGACACCTTAGTAAACACAGAGGGGAAGAAACAACAAGATTCAGACTGATTACGCAGGTGACCTGATGAGCATGATAGGATTAAGGTCCAGCGCAGCGTAAACTCAGTGTGACCGACTCAATCATAACCTTTGAGCTAATCGAATGGCTTGTCACCTCTGGTTGGCAAAGAAGCACTTTTCTCATTTGAACACAAGATAAATCCACGTGGCAATAAAACAGTACAGCTTATATTGTCTTCACATTTAGATTCATGTAAAATAAATTAAGTTAGTTAAATAACATCCAGCTTTAGTGCTACATACATGTGAGATAATTATAATGATGATTATAGCAGACAAGCTTTTGTACTGAAAGCGATTAGTGATTTACTAATTATGCATTTATTTGTTTGTTCTACCTTTCAACATTTTTCAGTGAATAATTGTTGCTTTTAATATTTATTTTTGCTACTTCAGGATTGAAATAATTCATCCACTCTTGATAAAGAGACTTCTACTTATTCAGTATTGTACTATAGTATACAGTACTTAAATCTACAGAAATGATTCATTTGTGGTTACATATCTGTCTTGCTTTAGCCACCCTTTTTTAATCTTCATCATGCAGGCAGTCCCATGACTTTGTGGATAATCAGTGTCCATCTTTCCTCGTATTTGTCCTGCTAACTCACTAGTAGTTAATTTCTTTGATACCTGCCATCTTTCCGCTGCTTTTAATGAGGGTACATGCCATGTTCAACAATTGTGTGCGTGGGAACTGGTGTCCAAGAGCCCCTCCGAATGAGCTTTTTATGGTCTGTTTTTCTGCAGCTGCTGGTCACAGCTTATGTCCGTGTAAGCTCTTTGCAGAATGAAGGAATGTTCCGCATTCAGCCTGTTTGTCGTCTTTAGAAATGTAGGATAGCAGAAGCGTGCTGTCAAGTTAACTTTTGTGTAGCATACAAAATGAGAGCACAAACATTGTGCATACATGAACACACAAACATCTCCCCCATCCTGTGGTTTTTGCTGGGACTGTTTTCCCAAACGACTAGCTGCTTCTTTGTTGATCTGAAAACAGAAAATAAGCAGAGCTCTGGACAAGAACTTGTTGCCAGACTTTGTCTGTACACTACTGTTTTTTTGTTTTGTTTCGCTTTTCACTCTGTGCTCACATTGAAAACTATTCTCTGCGCTCTCTGTCAGTGATCCATCGTCCTTGTTTTCGTTTGTACGTCGAGAGTGTTGAATCAGATGGAGAAGGCAGACTAATGCTTTCCAGTCTGTGGCTGGTTTCAGTTTTCTTTCTGTGGTGGATGAAGACAGAGGGGGGAGAGATTATGAGGGAGTGGGCAGAATTTGTACGTGTGTGTGTGGGTGTGTGTGTGCGTGTGGAGGGGTACTCTGGGGGGGTGGATGGGCGGGGGAGTTGGTAGGGTTAGAGAATCTCAAACTGGAATTATGCCGTGCTTCTGCAAGGGTATACAAAGCATCTCTGTGGATCTAAATTCTTAAAGACCCCCTGCAATGACAATCCAGTTTAACCTTTATGTTCCAAGACATAAAAACAGTCAAGTCCACAGCTGAGCATTTCATTCTAAACCACGGCACTCTCTAAGTTGATGATAAAAAGTCATAAAACATAAGAAAGTAATTTGTTCTCACAATATAAACAATTTTTCTTCTTTTTTTTTAACAATAATAATGTATTCTTTGACTAACATTTGAAGTACAGAAAATGAATGTGCAAAGGCATGAATATGGTGTTTGACCTTTAGCAGAATTATGAAAAATATTTTTGCAAGTGGGTGCACATGGTGATAGACACAAATGATGATTTTGCTAATGGCCTTACACAGTGCTGTCAGAGTTAACAACTCACAAACAGAATCTCACTTTATTGAAGTTAAAACGTTAAAGGTGGGGTAAGCGATTTCTGGATGACATCACATCTGTTGGTATTTGAACAAAACATCAACACACTACAAAAAGCTAGCTCCCCCTCTCTCCTGCAATGTGCATTTCCAAAATGAAGCCAACTGGATACAGCTGAGCTTACACAGACGATGGCAGACTCAGCAACTCCTGGCCCTTGGTCATTTATTTTGCTACTACAGAATTACTGGTGGTAGTAGGCTAACGAACCCTCCCTTCGTCAGTGATTGGCTGGAGCAATGTTTGCAATGGTTTTGGTTTATGGTTCTGTCTCCACTCTATTTCCAGTCTACAGAACCAGGGCTGTGTACGATGACACCGTACTCTCAAGATGGGTTGATGGCAAAGAGATATTCCACTGACTGTGACAAAAGGTGTTCTCTTTACTTATTCATTTGCTTATTCATTTATTTACTGAGCTGGAAATGCAAATCAGGAAAAATAAATTGCTGTCTTTACTCTTTATGTCTGTGAGTTTACTTGCAGTTGGTAATATCACAAGTAAAACTAACACAACAATGCAGCAGCAGCTACAAGCAGCTGCTGCTGCCCTGGGGAGGTGTTATCGTTCATCTGCTATCACTCCTGTCATAATGTGTAACATAATCTGCACTTTGGGGCCACAAACAACAGTGCATCGACCTCTAGCGAATTAACAGTGGGGTTCGAGCTACCAGATCATGTTAAGTATTACTGAAGTTGACCTCATAACTGTAGTGTGCCTTCTCTAGCTTATAGCTTTTAAATCTAGAGTGAGTAGAGACAAAGAGACAACATCATAATGTTCCATCAACTGGGTTGTTTTTTCTAATTATGAGACACTGAACAGTAAACCCAGGCATTTCGGGATAGTTAATTGTTAGTTTTGTTTCATTTAAGAGCTTTGGTATGGATCTGTGATGTAACAATGACCAGGAAATTTGAGCAGCTTACTGAATGACGTGTTTTTAAACTCTGGTGGCCCCAATCAATTACTCCAACAATTTTTCACCAAAGACGTGGAGGAGAAACATTGATTGAACACAGATTTTGCTTGTGAGTTTTTTGTTTTTTTTTAATAATGAAATGTTTTTAACATAGTTTAGACCTCAAGGATAAATCTAATGCATTTATGGATATAATGGATGTAAATCAACTTTGTTAAAGCTTTAATATAAGTTACTTTGGCTGATGACATCCTTCTGCATCTGTCCCTCTTATTGTCCAAAGCTTCTCCCACTAGATAAGAATAGATACATAGTTACATTACATGCATTTTAGTCATACAATTTAAAAGAAAAAAAAAAAGCTCACTTGCTCAGGTGCAAAGACTTTTGGTTTTCATACTTCCTCAACTGACCAAAGTCTGCTTCTATTTGAGGCAAAGAGGAGGTTTAGCAGTCAAGTCTCCTCTCAAACATGTGTTACAATAAAAAATCTGCATTTGCCCCATAAATGCCTAAACCTTACTTTCCACCTACCTTTAAAGTGACAGGTTTTTGTTGAAGAGTTATGAATGAGTGCAGGAAAATGAATGTAAACACTTCAGTATTAAACAGTAAAGCTCCTTTCAAGCAGACAGAACAGAAGTTGAAAAGTAAATGTCATATTACTCTGATACCATGTCATGATCAGAGCAGACACATCTCTGACTGCTGATAAGTGCATGTTGTATCATGAAATGTATGGTCTTAGTATCCAGCTCTAGTGTGTCAGAAAGCACATGCAGCCTGGAGCAGCATCCTCCAGCTCTTTCACATCTTTCCTTGATGTCAGGATCGAGCTGAATGAAATCTCAGGAGCTACGCTCTGACATTTCTCATTGTTTTCTACCTCTTTCAGTTTCATAGTCGTTCTTACTCACTCGTGCTCACATCCCCCTCCTCTTCGTCCTCTTCTTGCTTGCTCTTTCCCTCCCCTTTGTACTTCTCTTTGACTGCTCACTCACACAGCAGTGGAGGTGGACACCGCACATGTCCCACTTCTCTCTCTGTCCCTCCCTCACCGCCTCATTCTCTCTCGCGCTCTCTCTCTCTCTCTCTCGCTGTCACATTCCAGTTGCCTAAAGCCGGGTTTAACTTTCACTCTCAATGAGAGTTGGAAGGACGGCAAAGCTAAAAAGAGAAGAACCCTTATTCTCTGAGAAGAAGAAGGAAAGAAAGAAAAGGAAATTCTCTCAATGCCCCATTTGGCTTAAAAAGGGGGAGTCACCTTAAAGGAGCATACCTTCTTAAAGGGTCTATTCTCTTTTGATCCCCCCTCCTTCCTTGTGTTCTTTTTTTTTTTTTTTTTTGGGAGGGGGGAGGCCACGCACGTCCACGCCAGTCAGACCCACGGTGGGCTGTTCACGTGAGTGCTTATTTTTACAGCAAAAGCTAGTTCCGGCTCTCCTGGCGGGTCAGAGAAGAGGAGGAGGAGTAAGATCAGACGGGTTAGTGTTTGACAAGGCAGGCAGCCACACACGCACACTCAAGGAGAAGGTTAAATCTTGGACCCTGGAGGATTTCTGTTCAGCAATGTGCGTGTAAGTGTCTTCTCGTCTTCTGTCTGAACACGCTGGTGAATTTCTCCTCTATGCTGCTTCTCCCAGTTTCTATAGAAGTGGGACCTCTCTGATTTTCTTCAAACTTAAAAACTTTAATCAAATATGTAGAAGTGTTTGTTTGTGTGTGTGTGTGTGTGTGTGCCTGTCCTATGAAATGAGATGTTGATTTCAACTTTTGCTCATTGTAGTGTTTAAATCACTCAATCTTGTGTCATCTTCAGGAATGTTAACTGAGATATGACGGCATCTTGGAGGATGAATGGTTAAAATGAGTGTGTATGTGTTAATTACTTGGATGTGTGTTTGCAACTCACTATTTCTGTGAAGCAAAGTGTTTAGGAGCTGAGAGGAAGACTTGCGAGGCTTGACTCAACAGCAGGGAGCTGCTGGTCTCTCATGCTGGCAGAGAAGGGAAACTTAGAAATAACCATGCAAGGTCACTTAGACACGGGACACAGAGCAAGCACATACATGAACATGACTAATGTGATTCCCGGCGGTGCCTCGGTCAGTTCTAGCACCTTTAAACAGCAGCTGTAAACTCTTTTGTGTCTGTTTTGCTACATGTTGACCGTACGTGGTCAGCGGTTTTTCCTAATGAACAGGCTCTTTTTGCAGGAGCTGGACTCTACTGTAATCAACCGCAGGGTGTATAATACAGTAAAAGCAACAGAGGCGGTGAGCTGGTCACGCACAGCAAACAGTAACTGCTGAGTCAGAGCGGTGAGCTCCCTGAAAATGTGCCACTTTAACTCCAAAAACTGTGCAACCCTACTTCCATTTAAAAGTAAGACAGTTGAAGAGTTCCAGCCAACTTTTTTTTTTTGTTTTTCCACTGGTTAACAAATCTGATCAGATCTGATCATTTATTCATTTATTTATCCATATATCAATCATTTAGTTTACAAAAATGGCAAATAAAGCATGACAAGTTGCCAGCTGCAGTTCCCTAGTCTCAGGAGATTTAATTAAATCTGCTGGTTTCACTGGCAAACTGCCTGAAATTCTGCCTGATAGAAAACTAACAGCGAGAACCGGCAGATCTTAACATTTGTAAAGCTGATACCAATAAAGCCCAGATTCCAGAGTTGCTGCTTGGAGAGATTTGATCCATTTTCTGCTGCTCATTAACCGCTCAAGTGGAGAGTTCTCTGAATCCTGTTTAAGACGATAAGGTGTTATTTATTATTCATGTCAGCGTACATAATCGCCTCTCTGATGATATATTCACCATTCATCATAAACATTGGTGGCATATTGTCAGGTTTATTTATATTTGTTTGGATTATCTGAAGATTTGGCACCTCAGACCTTGACATTCAGCTGATTAGTCGACTGTAGAGCTGAATAAATAAAAGAGATAAATTGTTCTGACAGTTTTGAGTCATATTTCTCAGAGCAAATTGGCAAAAACTTCACAGTCCAGATCCTTTGTTAAATTTACTCTTTTTTGTATGTGTGTCTTGTAAACTGAATATCTTTTGTTTGTGACATGTTATCAGACAAAATTAGCAGTTTACAGTATGTGGCCTACATCTGTGAGAATTCAGCACATCAGCTGATGATAATGCTGCCCTCACTGCTTGAACTTCAGCGTTGCAGCTAATTTCCTGCTGTCACACATCATCCATCACATGCGAAGCATTCATGATCAAAAAAAAAAAATCTTCTTTTAACCTGCCAGCTGTTTTTTGTTTTTTTTTGTTTTTTTTCCACACTGCACCTTTCCTCTAACTCAGCTCGTGTTTTACAGCAGAAACCTCCCTTGGACACAAATGCCGCCGTTACTTCCAGCATTGCAAACCTCCTAGACAGACTTGAGATTACTCCGTGTGTTGAGGACAGACAATAGTGCAGTCAGATCCAAAACGCCAGAATGGTCTAGATGGCCTCCAAATGGTGTGTGTGTGTGTTTGGCTGTAGCTCAGGCAGAACCGTGCTTGATCTATCAGTATGCAGCCTGACAGAATATGCAACTCTTTCAGTGCGTGCACGCATCTACACCTACCTCTCCGCCGGCCAGGTTCCCGTCTAATTGACGCGCCGCCTTTTCCCCCTTAACGCGAGTCTGCAGTCCAGGCCCTGTCCCTCCTGAGCCACAAGGGACTCTTTGTTTGTAATTTATGAATTAGTGTGTGGTTTGTGTTAGGAGAAGAGGGGGGCTGGTCAGAGCTTGACAGCACAGGAACAGGATTTAGCAGCTCACGTTTTGAAGTTGCCTCTGTTTGTTATTCCAGATTAGTACTCTCGATATCATTTGTAGAGGAAGAGAATGAGATGAGAGTAGAAATGATTAACAGGTGAAATGAATGGACCTCTCTGTCTTTCTGGTTTTCTTTGTCTGCCTTTTGCACTTATTTTTCCCCCCCCTGAGATCACGTTTAATGATACTTTGATAATCTGTGTAAATCTGTGTCCGGCCCTTAGATAAGGCTGATGGCTCAAGGAAAAAGAAAAAGGGAAAAAAAAAAGAGGCTTTCTCTTCCTCTCAAGAGCGTCATACTGCTTCACAGCCCTCCTTGCTCGGTGTGCCCCTTCCTCCACCCATTTGCTTCCTTTCGCTCTTTTTCATCAAGTGGTTTCATTTACTTTGTCTAGTCTGAGTGGAACCTGGCACTGTACTAAGCTTTGGCCCGGTTCGCTCACAAAAAAGCAAAGCTCCCCTCTTTCTTCCCTGCCCTTGATTTGATTTTTATCCTTCTCTTCTGTTTTCTCTGTTTTTGAAACTCAGCATGCATTCCTAATGGCTTCAGCTCTCCTATAGAGGTGTTTTCTTTTTCCTTCCTTCCTGGAATGACTGACCTTTCTTCCACACTTCACTCCTCATTTCCAGAATAAGTCTTTCTTTAAGAGTAAGTAGTCCGAGAGCCAAAGTTAGATGTATAACCCCAAGAAAGAATGAAAAAACACCTACATGCAGCTGCCTATGTGGCGTGCAGGGGTTCTTGTTGTCCCCCATATCGAAGCTACACCCATTTTGTTCCTTTCTTATGGTTTTATCTGTATAGCTTTGGCCCACTTTTCCTCCTCATCATAATTATATTTGCCCACTCTACTCCTCAAGCATAGCTGTAGGAAACCTCACTCCCAGTTTCATACATTGCATCCATCCATCCATTATCTATGGCCACTTAATCCTCTGCAGGGTCATGGGGATCTGCTGGAGCCTATCCCAGCTCTCTTCGGGTGAAAGGCAGGGGTACATCCTGGACAGGTCTCCAGTCGCAGGGCCACATAGAAACAATGCTGGAAGATGACTTTTCTTTTCATTCATTAGATTAGACTGTCTTAAGACTTGATTTTAAGGCTTTGCTGTGCGGAATGATGGATTAGCATTGTTTAGGTCCAAAAAAGAAGTTTACTCATTCAACAAAAGTTTCTTTTTGTTCAGCCACACATAATGATAACTTTCCATTTATAACAAGCACATCAAGTACACAGATAGCGGAAAAATGGCCCTGGTCCAGGAAATATGTGTGTCCTGTTTGTGCTTGGGCCCTGAAAATTTTTACATGTGACACTTTATTTTTATTTCTACATACGCCAGAGGATCTCTTGAAAAGCTTTATTCAGCAAGGCTTGTTAAGGACACAGCACTTATGAGAGAGTGTGAGTGTGTTGGCCGTGCAAGACTCCTCACTGTGGTCCAGTTAATTAATCTAGAGCATTGCATCATGCGGGAAGCAGAAACAGACAGTGTTGAGGTGTGTACTGCTAAAGGTGTGCATGTTTGCTCACTTTCCTGTCTAGCCGGGTTTGTGTTTTCCTGGACACCCATCAGCTGGTGTCTGCCAATAACTGTGAATGTTTCATCCTGCCCACAGTAAAAGATGAATGCTGTTTCATGCCACAGTATGGTGACTGTTGGGACTCATTATGACTCCGTCAGTTTATAAGCTCAAAACTCCCCACCAGTCAAACTAAGCCGATGATGCTTTCTGGATGGAAGGTGAAACGTCTTCAAGAACCAAGAAAATTGAAGCCCAGTTGCCGTTGATTCAAGCCTTTAAGGGCTCCAGAAACACCAATGAGGTGTCAGGTGCTGAATCAAACATCTTGCAGTCCTGAATGCTGAGCTCAACATCATTGGGTGAAGTCTCCATTACATATAGTTTTGATGAACCCCAGCCCACTGTCGATCCATTCCTCTATGTTTTCTTATTGTTTGTAGGGGATTATGAAAAACATCTTCTTATGTCGAGAATGTTTAACTGACCTTTGCAAGTTTGCTTTTTTTTCTACAGCAGATTTTGGTGCTGAGCTGCTAATGCATACATTGATAAAACATAAAACAAAGTACTGGTTTGATAAATTTTCTCCTAATTGAAGTTAACTGTGTAGCTGCTGATGAAAAGGTACTGTTAGAAGAAAAGGTAAAAAGCAAATAAGTTGATACTTCCTATTTCTGAAGAGACAGTAAATGCAGTATGATGTGAATTTGGAATGAGATCAAGACTGGGAGGATGGATGATGATACTCTGAGCTGTACTCTGAAATAGTACAGTATATGTATACTGATAGATTTATGCTCTCCAGCACTGATTTTTTTTTTCTTTTTTCATAATACAGTATACCACACTTAAATATGCAAATTGTTGGTATGTTGATGACAACATCCTGAGACTTAGAATACTTTTTATGAGCCAAATGCAGAGCAAAGGCAAAAAACATAAACCAGAGTCATGAAGACAGGAGCCGAGACTGAGCGCCGTTTTCAACAACAGAACAACAGCTCAACAAAGTTTTTACATCTTAACTTGGCTGACTCCTTATTTGAAGTCTGGAGACTTTCAAAAAGTACAAACACTCATCAGCAATCCACTGAGACATTCAGTAAAGGTTGAAATGTTTTGCGGCTGAATTATATGGAGCCGATTTAATGAACATTTCAATGAAGGGGCTTTGAGAAGAGGTTTCGCTTTCAACATGTGTTTCAAGTCAGGCCACATTACGCAGGTTTCAACACACAGTAAACATGTGTTTTGGGTTGTGTTGCCTTAGTAGTTTTATCACTGCTGTATTTCAGGTTTGAGAAATTAGCAGACATGCTTAATGATGTCTGTAGCTTTTACAGTCCAGAGTGTTTTGAATGAAGCATTAAATGACTATCTGCATATGTGCAGCAGGTTTTCAGATGGTTGAACAGGAGAACATCTGCTGCAATATAGGTTTTTGGAAATCATTTATTGTCAGGCCAAATCAAGAAACAGATTTATGATATTGCTATCTTACTTTCAGATGTTTAGGAAATATGTTAAATATCAACCATTTTCCTGCTTTAACAGCGAGCTTAGATCACAATCATTAACTTTGAGCCTGGTTGCATTATGTGCTCATGTAGATGAACTTGATGTCTGCTGATGGTTACTTGTTGAAAACCGTTTAAGACTGTCTGAGCATCATATCATCTGACATGGTCTTGGCCTGAGAGTTTCACGGTGATAAAGATCTGTGAATGGTCATTTGTGGAAGCTGGGGGGGGGGGGGAGCAGGATGCGAAGCTGAAATCAACATGTGATGGATCATGACCTCCAGCAGCCCCGGTCAGTCCACTTATCAGCATGTCCTCTGTGGAGAGTGGCTCTACTCAAGACAATATTGATCTTTAATTGTTGTTTCCAGGGTCAGAGGTTATCTGTGATCAGCAGCGTACGGGTCATTCTTGTGTTCCAGGCAAAGGTCACAAGGCTGAGATGGAGGAAGTCACATGGTACAGCAAGTGTTCTTGTGTTTATCATCAGTTTATTCTCGTCAGTGACAGGAGATGTCTGCAACTTTTTTTTCTGACCTTTTTTGAGAAGTATATTTGTATAAAACTCTCTGCAAGAAAGCAGTTTTTTTGTTTTTTTTTTTAAAGTGAAATTATTCAAAATTATTAATTGTATTGCTTTTTAGGAAGTTACAACAGACCAGATTGGTCTCACATATACTGTATTTACCTTCCGCCAAGGAGGTTATGTTTTTGCTGGTGTTTATGTCTGTGTTCAAACTCAAAAAGTTACAGATGGATTTTGATGAAATTTTCAGGAGTTGTCAGAAATGTGAAAAGAAAGAACTGATTTAATTTTTGGGTGTGATCCGGAAGTAATCCTGGATTCTGGATCACTTTCAAATTTTCTATAGCATTGTGGTCAATGGAGCCGAAAACTTTGTTTTTCAATATCTCCGTTAATTATTGCCGAAAACTCATGAAATTTGAGTCAGGGATTGACATGGAAACCTCTATCAAATTTCAAAGGCTGATCCAGAACGCGGATTTTATCGCAATCTGTAAATCGCTATATGGGAGAACTGCTGTGCTTGGCGGAGGTCTGCACTCTCCGAGTGCTTTTCTAGTTTAGTATTGAATTTGTATTTTGAATCTCTAAACCATCACTTAAGAGTGGTATTATTCCATGTAGGCTCTAAATACATTGTTGGGTTTGTCCCAACGTGTGTCTTAAATAGCCTGCTGGCCCAGAGTGGCTCAGAGCTCCAGTCTGGTCCAGTACAGTAGAGCCATGCTGGATCATTATTTAAAAATCCCCTAGAAAACTCCATCACTCTGATCTTGAGCCAGAGCCCACTGATCTGTGCTCCAAGTACCAGCACGGCCATACTCTACCTTCTCCCTCCAACCGAGGAGGAAGGGATGATGGAAGACGGGATGGCGGGAGCAAAAAGGGAGGAAAGCATTCTCGATGGCCCTATTTGGCATACTTTTTTCAGCTTTTTTTTTTTCTTTTCTCCCCCGGCAGGCCATCTGTTTCCTGCCTGCAACATGACACCAGTGCCAGATTGGGTTCTGCTACTTTGAGGTGTGTGTGTGTGCTATTGTGGGATTTATGATTAGCTGCTATACTAATACACCCAGTCATTTATGTTGGTACGAAGTTGCCCATGTGGTTGCATGTGATTTAAGTGTGATATAATGAGACATGCTTCACCTAAAAGGGTGTGAGGACCACTAACTCCTGCATTACTACTTCATACTGAGTGTGTTTGGTGACAGAGGTGATTCAGCAATGTAATATTTTCTGTCTCATCGATGTAGTAATGGAGACATGTAACTAAAATAATTTCACAAATAATTATTTGCTTTAAGGCTCCAGCAGATCCCCGTGACCCTGCAGAGGATTAAGCGGGTATAGATAACGGATGGATGGATTATTTGCTTTAATTGAGTAAAAGCAAGCAAACAAACCGATACTTCAAATGTTATATCTAGCACTGTAAACGGCATGGTTTTAATATACCTGTAGCTGTAGCTGGAACTTGGACGTCACACCCATCAGCCAAAGCAAAGGCAGACTTTTCTGATTCAACTAGAAGATGGTTTCAGTTAAATGCCTAACTTTTTCTGAAAAGCACGTGTCACACTTAGAGGTTGCACTGCAAACCTAACTTTTTCTAGACATCAGCTCGTGGAACGAAATGTCAGTCTAGAAATGTCAACTAGAAAAGCCCTCGGGAGAGAGCAGACCTCCGCCAAGCACAACTGATTGTGCTCTAGATGAGCAACTTCTTAGCTTGAAACCTTTGTGATGCCCAGCTGATCCCAATGAGAACAGAGCAGGTAATTATCTTGACACAACAAGCAGGTGGTCATCACGTCCTGCCCCTGGCACATTCTACCTATGGGCATTGCCCCTTCAATAGGCAAAACAGTGCTTCCAGAAGTGCAGATGCAAATGACATGTTGCATGTGAGAAAGGGCAAATTAGGACAACGTCTTGGCTCAATTTTCCCCCGATGTTGTCCATAGTTTATATGTGAAATTACCATAGTTGGTATTTTGTACTGTTAATACCATCCATTTTGGCAAAACTAACAAAGCCGTTTCAGTCTAACCGATCAGTCCGGTTGTATTCGTAAAGGAAAGATGGCAGCTGGCTCGTCACAATGATGTCATATCCTTGGAAAGTACAAAAAAATGTAACGATGTTTTTGAATATTTTTATGACTCAATGGGATGCTGTTGAGGAAGGTTCCTGGTTTGAACCTCAGCAGGGGTCTTTCTGTGTGGAGTTTGCATGTTCTCCCCGGCTTCCTCCCACAGTACAAAGACATGCATGTCAGGTTAATTAGTAGTTCTAAAATTGCCCGTTGGAGTGATTGTGAGTGTGCAGGGTTATTTGTCTACATGTGGCCCTGCGATGGATTAGCAGCCTCTGCCTTTTGCCTGAAGAGAGCTGGGAAAGGCTCCAGCAGATCCCCGTGACCCTAGATAGGACTAGATAGGGTATGGATAATGGATGGATGGATGAATGCTGTTGAGAGCTTTCTGAGGCTGTAAAGAAAGCATTGTTAGCATCATGCATACTTTCTTCACCGTCTATTATGCTATCTCTGTTTCTTGCAGTGCTACTGTCACCACCATCTTATTTGTTACAGCCAGTGTACATACAGTGTGAGTGCAAAAATGAGAGTTTCACCGTTATGTGATATGTTATTGTCCTGGCGGTTGCTTCCCTGCCAAATCAGCCAGTCAAGAAACAAAAGATACAAAAAATATTCCTCAAAATGTCAAAGCATATCTTTAATATCCTACCTGCATCTACTCTTACCCCCCGTCTCCATCTGACTCAAGCTTGATTGTTGGTGCTAGAGACATGTTCTGTGTAATGTGTCTGTGAGTTACAGTGTCAAGCGCTGACCCATGTGTCAGTGTTTACATATATGAGCCTGCTTAATGTCAGATCTGCAGAGAGTATAGGAGGAACAGAAACATTACATATCAAATACCATTTTTCTAAAGCTGTATACCAGAGCTGGCCCCTTGTCAGAAGGTTTCCTCAGATATTTGAAACCAGAAAGACTTACGGCCTGAACTGGGCTGAGAAATGAATTTAAACATTTTCTTACATATGACCAGGGTTTGATTGTGTTTTTTTTTTTTTTTTTTTTTTTTATTACAGGCACTTTGTCTTATGTTGCTAAAATGACAAGGATAGGTAGAAAAACTATGCCTGGGCACATTTTTATTATCCTCAATTTGTCTGCCCCATAAGAGCTTGCATTTATTTCAAAATATGGAGATGTATTGTGCCTATTATTGTAACTAATAACTATCATATCATAACTAATTTCAAATACAGAACCAGCCAACTGATTAATGATACCATGCAGTGGCATTTTTACGGTCTCCACTGTGGAGAATAGAACATAGTTTAATGTTTCTTCTACTGTCATACAAATTCAAAGAGATGTTGCAATCAAGCACAATAGGTCATTTCATCACAACAATCAGAGCCAATAACAACAACAACAACAACAACAACATGCTTATATAGCAGCTTTCTAGTCCAGGCACTAGACGACTAGACGATTTATTTATCAGGCTGAAATTATCCCTATAATTACTCCTATTGTTCCTCTAATTATTTCTATGATCAAATTAAATTATGGTTAATGTATACTAAGCCAGGGCAGGATTTAGTGTTACCAATTTGCCTAAACAAAATGTTTTTGGGGTGGGTGGAAACGGGAGTTCCCCGGGGAAAATCCACGCAGACACAGGGAGAACATGCAAACTCCACAAACTCCACAGAGAAAGACCCAGCTGAAGCAAGATCCAAATAAATCTTCTTCCTGTGAAGTGTTGATACACTAACCACCACACTACTGTGCTGCCCGTCATAAGGAACACAGGAGAAGGAACCGAGCAGCAGCTGCAGTAGGAACCATCAACACCATGGAGGGACCTGCAATCACTGACTTTTTAGACTCAAAAAACTTCAAGTTGCTGAAGAGTGGAGGGCAAATCAAGGTCCTGGGAATATGAACCTGCAGACTACATGGCCCTTTTGACTTTTCTTCACAGCATTCTGCCTTTGTTGTACTCTTGCCCTTTTCTTATGGATGCCTAATGAAAAACAGCGGCGCAAACAAAATGAAGATCTCACTGCTGCTTGTGAATGCGACAGGTGGCATGTGCAGTCACCCTCCTGCGCCGCCATGAATGCACATGTGAGTCGAGTGTTAAAATATAAAGTAAAGAGACAATGACTTGGTAAACAGTTTGCGAGCTCAGTTCCTAATCACATATGTATGGCTACGCCTCAGGAGCTCTGATGTCTGCTGGGCACTCCCGTCACAACAGCAGGTGTTTATTTTAAAGACTGTTGTAAAATTGTCTGAAGCCTCCTCTGTGTCTCGCACTCATCTCTCAGCTGGTCTCTTGTGGCTCTGTCTCTCTCGGCTCTTAACCCCGAGGACATGCTTCTGCATCTGCTGCAGCTCAAGCTGTTTTAAGACCGTGGCTCAGTTGACAGGGGCAGGACTCAGGACACATGTTAGATGTTTCAGGAAGTATAGAAAGCAGCAGGGATGTGGAACCAGCTATACCCAGAAAGCCTTCAGCGCTAGGGTTGGAAATAGTCTTTTGTCTTCGACTATGGCCCCAAAAAGCAATCTTGAGTGTGCAAATCAACAGCACATGTGAATATGTTTAAGAAACGCACTTGGACATGCTCTGCCAAAAAAACCTAAATGAGATAGGAAATGTTTATAAAGGTTCTTCCCTTCTCTTTTCCTGTCTCATCTGTCCTCCCCTTCTCTTGATCACAAACAGCTGCTGAGTGTATGCTGTGGTAGCACCTGCCTACTACAGCAAAGTCTAATTTTGGAGCTGTTTCTAGTTAAAGTTGAATAGTGGAATATCTTTATAACTGCTCTTGATGCGACAGGATCAGTCTGATGTGTGGGCTGCTTATCAAGTCTCAATGTTTTTGGTGCCATCGAACAAACGGGTCACAAATTACTTAAATGAAATGTTTGCTCAGATTCTTGTACTTGTCTATCCTCAGGCTTTTGGTAAAAATTGAAAGTGTAATAGCTTTACAGGATCCAGACCGTAAAGTGCCTTTATTTTGGCACAATTCACAGCTGTCTTTATGTGGTTGGTTTGACAAAATGCAACATTTGAGGCCTTTGTCTTCATTTGTTTTATGACAAACAGGGCCAGAGAAACATGTTAAGTTTTGAAGTAACATTTAGAAAATAAAAATTATTCAGAAAGTTATGTACTGTTTCTGACAGGCTGACATCAACAGTGTCGACCAATAGGAAGCTCAAGTCCAGTGCTTTAGGGGCAAACTAAACAAAAGGTGTCCCGTTTTGCCCGCTTGTGTGTGTCTTGTATATTTGATGTGATAAGACCGATGAGAGACTCAGGCCGACCCAGACCTCACTGTTATTATCTCTCTCCAGGCCTGACCGCTATTATGGCCCAGCACTCTGTCAACACTTGGAGAAAAAATTATGCCTTCAGTCTTATACACAGGAGAGCGAGCTGACTCCCACCCTGCATTTGGAGCATGATGATGCTTAAGCTATCATTGGTTCTCTGTCTGTGGAGTACAATAAGATATTGCTTAGTCTGAAAGCCTTTGGTTGTAATTCACTCTCACTTATGGTATGTGTAATTATCTGACAATGACAGAGTACGGGAGTGTCTATGATGGACAAGTTATATGCGAGGCAGGTGGAAGTGTTTTACCAGAATGATAAATAACAGAGTGAGATGGCCTGCATCAGATCATAGAGCACACTATGATTGCTGATGCTGAAACAAAATGCTGGGTATCCCTGTTATGGATGTATCCTCTGTTTTTGGAGCAGCAGCTTATAATCTAATTCAATTATTTCTGGTGTTTACTGAAAAGCGATGGTGTCATTGAGAGGGCCTTAAACACGGCATGTGACTGTGGTCATATTGTCACAATGGACTAACTATCCTCTCTCGCTGCAATCACACTTCCACTTACAGCTTTAACGTACAACTGAAGTCATTGTAATATGACCTCTTGTTGGATTTTACATAGATTTTACTTCCATGAGTCTGCAGCTGAGTCCATCCATCTGTCCATTCATCCATTAGCACGACATCCCTGTTCTAATAGGTCCTTTGATAGAGTTAGCTGTATCAAAGAGATCTATTCAGCAGGTTGGTCTCTGTGAGCCCTTGATGATTCTTTGTTGTTTTGTGCAATAAAACAGAGCCCGTCTTAGTTCACTTTTAGCCACATGATGGCACAAAGCTGATTTATCATCAGGGCTTAATTATCAGGGCCATAGCAAGCTTTCCAAAACTGTGGGATATGTCTTATTTTTTTTTGTTTTGTTGATTGACTACAGATTGAGACTCTTAATGTTATATGTCATTATATGTTTTCATTTGAACTAATTTACATCAACTCATTGAGTTTGAAGAGTGCTAGAGAGTTTCGTGAGTTTGGTTACAGTTCCACAAAAAGGTTGATGAATGTGACATTAAACAAAGAAACTGACCATTACTTCATCGCTCACCCGTGAACCTTCCTGCACTGTCTTAAAATCGATGCTTCCAACAACTGCCTATCTGAGACAAACAGGATTTGGTAGTGAAATATAGGCTCAAAATTAAGCACCTACAATTAATGTCCACCTACAGAACGTGAATAAATTTTTCACAACTATAGCACAAGTTGACCTTCAGTCAATACTGAAAAGTAATACCATGAAATAAATGTAAATAATATCAAATTGAAATACTCAGTAATGCTTAGTTTTCAACTTCACTCTCAGAATTTTTCTTGAAAAAGGTGTCAGTCTTCTCCTGCCTTTTTCTTTTGCTGCATCTTAATGATACTGCGTGGCAAAAACAGAGTGGAAAAGCTTGATGGCAGCATGGGTCTGACACTCTCAGACTGCTAAAATTTGCAAACTTGCGCTAGCATGTCCGCAAAATGACTCGGGAGGGTGTACTTTGAGGTACACAAGTTCAGACTTTGGCTTACTTGGAATTGAGAAACGGCAGACGGTTTTCACTGACGTCACGCATCCGGATATTTTGACTCAATGTATGTTGCGTGTCGAGCTTTATGGTACAACATCCTCTCTTCATTCGTCCTGATGCAGTTGTGTGTTCACAAATTATAACGACTGTTAGTTGTCAGAAATGGATAAAAAAAATCATCAGATCGCGACACCCAAACTGCTGAAAAAGGAAAAATGTTTCCCAACACAGACAAGAAGTGCAAGCATACAGTACAAGCCATGCGCTCAAAAAGAAAAGCTCAAACTAGACAGCAGGATGTTTGTACAAGCAACCATGTACAGTACTAGTAGGCAGAGATACAGTTTAGAGATGAGGAAGCAGAGCACGCAGGCAGCAACAATATATCAGAGCTGTGATATATTTGAGCATGAAAACACGGAAGATACTCTCAGTTTGAAAGATTCTGTATTATAAGTAAGGAAGAAATTCAGGTCAATAAATGATTTTATGAGCTGCCTTAGGCATAGATCCACCCTCTGCTGTACACCACCATCAAGATGTAACACAAGCTCTAATAGCACTTTTTTCTTGCCACAGAGAAATTGAGAGCTGTAAAATCCTAATATTTAACCATATAAAGCACACACACACATGATGAATGATATAAGGATTAACATGTCTTATTGTTTTTAAGACGTCATCAGTCACTGGTGGCCTAAAGACTAATTACCAGCCTTTTGATGTATTTATATGTGGAAGAGATTGAGAGATACTCAAAGCATGTGAACGACCAAAATTTAATCTCAAGTAACTGCCACACATTAACAATAAAAGTTGAATAGACCCAGTTGTATTTAGGTATTATTAAAAAAATCTGTTTATCATATTTACTACTTCACCAATACATCATGCATTCCTCAGGTCCCTGCAGACTATCATGTTGCCAAGTGCTGATTTTACTAACTGCCTCATGTAGCCAGCTGTTGCCTTCAGCTAAAGATAGCACCATTGTTTAGACCAGCCTGGACATATGTCAAAACATGCTTGTTGAATGTCACTGCTTTTATGTGCAGTTGTGCCGAGACAAGTCCACCATGTCCAGTTCTCTCTCTGTCTGCTCTGTCAGTGACAATGAAGACATGAACATACAGTCATTTGACGACCTCAGCAGCTCTGTGTCCCGATGAAATCACAGCATCCCGTTACCTCATAACTCTGTTATGAAGGAGTGAGTTTTGACTGGTGGCTTGGTTTGATGATTCAGCATTGGTCACATCCTTGTTGTCCCAGTGGAACATCAGATAGTGATGAGACTGTGCTGATTTCAGCAGTTGACCGGCCTCTCCCACATTCAGCTGTTGGAAGTACTGGTATTAAAGCTCTTTGGCCCTTCCAGTCTGACAGCAGTGATTCAACTTGAAGCACACCACCGTATAGCGGAGAATATGTCATATCAGAGGACACCAGATGAGCTGCCCCAACTACTTCACAAATTTTGCTTTTATGTTCAGCACATGTTGCTTCCTTAAACTGGGTTTGAGCTTGTGGATTTTATCAGTGTCAGAAGAGTTCAAATCAGGGATATGTTTCTATCTGTGGTCGCACCACAACTGAGTGGTTTTCTCACTGATGATTATGACATCCTGTCAACAGGACCTCTGTTTCTGTCGCTGCATTCATGTTAATGATGCCAGCTATGTGTGCATGGACGTGTTATGTGTGCATGGACAGGTTATGAATGAGGAGTGTTAAAATAGACAAAACAGCTGTGATATTTTTACTTTAACCAATGGTTGTAGTGAGGAGAGAGTGATCTCCTTCTGAGCCTGAGGAGTCTCTGTGTGTGTGTGCATACATTTGCATTTGTGGGTGTCTCAGGGCAGAGGGATGTGTGTTATCCATTAAAGTAGAACATGGGGGAAAAAGAAAAAAGTCCATGCTTTGCAGCTGAATGTAGGGCTGGGGACTGATTGAGGGAGGATTGGGGTTTGAGCTGTTCCATAAGCTCCCTCTCTATGTTGGAATGTATTCCCAACCCACCGTGACTGAATACTTTTGGATCCTGCAACTATGTTTTTGGTCACAAATTGCTGCATAACAGTACCATGTCAAAGGACAAAGCTACAGTACAAGTTTCTTCGGCACAGAGACCTTTTCTGTCTTGGTTTCAGCAAAGTCATCAAGATTCTTCAAGATTTGACGCTTGGTTCACTTGGACGTTTTCTAAAGGCTTTCTGGACTTTGCCAGCTTTTTATTTAGTAAGCTAAAATTCATGGCCAGGATATATATTATCTACTGTAGACATTTTCTGGCAACATGAGGAACCTTGTTATGTCTGCATAGCTCTCCTTTTAAATTATAAGTAAAGCAAAACTACATGCTGCATCTTCCCATACATCTATTCCAGTACATAGTTGAAGCAGTATAGGTGTCATAGTGAGTCACTGAAACACACAAATGTGTGTGGTTGCGACATGGAAAATTTAAGTGTGTAATTCAGTGGACTGGGGCTTTTTTTCTTTAAGGCTCCTCTGCAGTACCATTAGAAATCCATAGCGTAGACCACAAGTCCCTTGGTAGAGTTCACATTTCTGATGATAAACCCGATCCACTTTGTATACGCAAGGGAAGAATTGGTGCATTAATTATGCTTCTTGAGAAACACTCTCTCAGTCACAGAAGCACTTATAAATTTAGACAGGTAGAAAAGCCATTAATTCACACAGTTTGAGGCGGAGGCAGTCTCCTCATTCTGTGGCAGATACAAAACCACAACTGTTTCTACTTCTCACATAGTTGATACACAATGTTGTCTGTTCCTCATAGACAGGTCAGAATGGCTTGCATAAACCCCAGCGCAATGGGCTGCTGTTGGAGTGTTTCTCTGAGGGAGGGAGAGAAGACAAGCGTTCTCAACACCTCCAGCCTCTGCCCTATTCACCTTGCATGTTATTCTGCAGGAATGCCATTAGCTAAGTGAAAAACGACTGTGTCTGCATGTGCGGGTTTGTGGATGGCTTCATGATGTCTGCCTGGCTGCATGTGTGGCATCTTGGTGGGAAGCAGAACACAGACAAGCAAGAGAATAGAAAGTATTTTCTAACTCTTATGTGTCCAGGAACATGGGCACATAGAGGTGTTGCCCTTTCGTATGTATCAAATGAATGCTGAGCTTTAACCAGCCCTTTAATGTTGTAGATTAAGTCGGCACTGGCTGTGTGCTGATTGAAACCAGATGCTTTTGTTCAGACTTCCTACATTGTGCTAGCACGCTGTTTGAATTATTCCTCTTCCAAAATGCACTATTCCCATTTAAGGGATACATTTTTCCTAAGGTGTTAAACATTCTGTCACCTAACCATGCGTGCTTTCTACTTAGTAACACATATAAAAATCTGCTGAATGATAAAGATTTCTTGTATTTCTCTCAAATGTGTCTGTCCACACCGTTTTGCAGTTTCTCACAGCTCTCTGCCTTTTCTCAGCAGTTTTATTACAGCCCACCGCAATCTGACTTCAGTCATGTTGCAGATCATTTTTGACTTTTGGCCCCAACCAAAATTGAGTGTAATTAAGATTAGGACATCTTAGATAGTACATTAAAGACATGTCAATGTAGTTTAAGCCACCCATTTTCAGAGCCAAACTTCAGAGAGGTAAAGCGGGCTTAGCATTAAAGCATGCCCTGAAATAATACCCAAAATATTTAGTACCCTGCAGCCCTGTGTGTGTACTCTTAAAAAAAAAAAGAAAGCTAAAGATAAAAGCTAAAGTATGTTCAAATTATTGGCAGGGGTTTGATCTCATCTCAGATACAGCGTGGTTTAATATTTCATTATATCCCCTCTGGCTTACAGGGTTTTGTCTCAACTTGGTTCTGCAGTGGTCAGCACATGGCCCACAAGCGCAGTAACACATGCACACATGCACGCACACTCTGGTCTACAGAGCCTAGTGAAAACAAAGCTGGGCTCTGCCAGTGTAAACAGGGGCCATTGTTATGGGCACTCTTTGCCGCCTTGTATCTTTGCTCCCCGTGGTGATCCAGGCCTCCGAGAGGTGCAGCTCTGGCGAAGGTCCTGTTTAGTGGAGTTATATTAAGAAGTAGGAGGAATCATTTGCCCTACATTTATGTGACCATGTCATTATAAAGCAAGCTGTAGGGTGTGATTTATGTGCTCGGTTTCGCTCCCTTGCACTCCTTTTTCTCTTTTATACTGGTTCAGTTTAACTGCTTGGCTTCTTAAGTGTGGTTTCCCTCTATTTCATTCGAGGAGTTTTAGCATTCTGATTGTTATTTTTAGAGGAGCAGGAGTCAATATACCATATTCCACTGACTTTTCCAAACAAAGAAACCCTATAGAAAAATATGAGAGGCCGTTGTTTGGACGGTTATAAAGCAAGTGTGTGTTACTGCGTGTTTATGTATCAGGTACTGCATCCATTTGTCTGGCAGGGCATGTGTTTTTGATTGCAACACTTTGTCAATTAGATGTCCTGTAATTAACAAAAAAAAAAGTGTTTGCATGTCACATTATGGCTTTTTTCAGCTGTGACCCTGGGCTACATGTGCAGCCAATTAGGACCAATCAGAAAGCTGTAATCAGGGCGTGGCATGGGCACGGTGGCGGCGTGGTAGTGGGGGAGTTTTAAGACCCATGATTAGTGTGTCAGAACGAGGAGGAAGAACAGGGGCAGCTGCCAGACCAAATCCCGTTTCTGAGTTTTGCTGCCTTTTTTTATATCCATATGTAGGGGGCTGTGTTTGTTTAGTTTGATCCAAGCAGCCATGGGGAAAATGAGGTTTCAAATTTGTATTTTTAACATATTTAGCTGACAGATTGCTGCGGTTTGCCACATGACCTGATGCAATTGCACAGAGGTATTTAAATGTATGAATATACATTTTTACAAGTGGAAACATACCTGACACTAAATGCTTTTGAGTGAACAGCAGATTGAAAGAAAGCACTATAACACATTTACTCATTGTGTTCAATTCAGGTTGGAGATTAACCACCTTCCCTTCAAGGCATGTAGAGTATAAAAGCAAAGGCAGGAACAGGAGTTGTTGGAGCTTTAACCAGTTTTGTAGACTGTCTGTTGGTAAAATAGCATCAAAGATATTCTGCACACGTGTGCATTTCTCCTTAAATCTTTCAATGGAGTTGACAAAGGAAAAAAACTTTCATACTTATCAAATATTACTCGTGTGCTGTTTCTTCCATGAATTAAACCTGTGCACATCCAGTGTGCAACATATGCATGTTTTTTTTCCTTTTAAGTCTAACACAATCCTTACACTTTTATTTGAGCAAAATATTGATAAGCGTGAGGACGACACTAACAAATTAATGAAAATGAAATGAAAAATACTTTATTTATCCCATATAGGAAATTCAATTTAAAATTCAATTACGATAAATGCATAAAGTTTAAAGCAGCACAAAGAAACTTTTTGCGATTTTCAGCTCAGTGGGTCCCCCTGTTGGCGTGGAGGCTAAATCCCTTTTATGACACTGTCTAAGATTCACATCAGACTAATCTCACAAGGAAAATTTCAAATGGTTTCCTATTGCTAAAACACTTGAGTTTTGGCGCAAGGCTTTGATCTGATACATCTCTACTTTTAAGCCATACATAAAGATACTGGGAGTAATATAAATAACCTAATCCCCCTGTAGAATCAGAGGAGGTAGGAATTTTCAAGGGTGGCAGCAAGCTGTGGGCCAGAGACATCAAAAGGCATGTCAGAGGCTAGTACCTTGTACTCTTTAAATAGACCTATAAGTGGGAAGTTAAGTGGAATAAACCAATAAACCTATATGCCTGAAGTTGCCCTTTGCAGATGCCTTACTTATGTTTGGCCTCTTGGTTTGTCACTTTTTTATTTTCTATTCTGAAATTACTTTCTTGAGTCTTAGTCGCGTGCCTTAGCTCTGTGAGCTAGCTTTATCGTTGACGATGTAAAAACAGTACGCAGTTGTCCAAAGAGACAACCAGGACAGTAGACCAAAGTTTTTATGACTGTTTTTTGCTGATTGTACGGACAGAAGGCCACAAGAAGCTAGATAACACTGCCTCCATCCATTTATCCATCCATTATCTATACCCGTTTAGTCCTATACAGGATCACTGGGATCTACTGGAGCCTATCCCAGCTCTCTTCAGGCGAAAGCCAGGGGTTCACCCTGGACAGGTCACCAGTCCATCGCAGGGCCACATGTAGATGAACAACCACACACACTCGTAATCACTGCTACAGCCAATTTACAACCACCAATTAACCTAACATGCATGTCTTTGGACTGTGGGAGGAAGTACCGCAGTACCCGGAGGAAACCCACGTAAGCACAGGGAGAACATGCAAACTCCACACAGGAAGGCCCCTGCTGAGGTTAAAACCAGGAACCTTCTTGCTCTGAGGCAACAGTATGTAATATTGCATACCATCTTCATATCTGAAAAATCTTTTTTTCCAGAATTCTGTCAGGTTAGGCTTTTTCAAACAAAGGCTTAGTTCTAAATGAGTTAATCAGTCACTTTTCTCATTGGTGACACCACTGTGAAAGAATGATGTGGGTGATGGGTGGATGATATGAGAGCATTTCTCCACTTTTTTCAACCCAGCAAAGCAAATGGAAGAGTCAGATCTCTCAAGTACAATTCCAGTTGGCAGTATCTCAGTTAAATCAAACATTTCTTCTTCTATGACCCTCAAGCATGCACTTGTTGAAATGCTGCAGTCCCAAAGGGAGATTACAGTCTTTGCAGTTTTACTTCACCAAAATGGATTTTATAATTTGAGGACATACAGTGAAGATATTGGAAAGTCTCTGAAATATCAACAGCAGCGATGTTAATTTTTCATTACATCCATTTATCCATTTATCCATTACATCAGTTCTGCTACATGCACTCCATATGCTAATAATTTATTCAGCATTAGTAATTAGTCCTTTTTAAGCGGTAACTCATATTGAACTCTTGCTCAGGTCCTGATAAAGTGGTCCTCCTCCAGCTGGAAGGTCAGTAGTCAACCTCCATGTGTCCAAGTGTCCTTGGCGAGACCCCACATTGCAGCTGATTTACTCATCAGTGTGTGATTGTCGAGAAAAAGGTTTTGCATGTATATAAGCTGAGTAACTTTACAACATTGAGGAGATGTTCTTTTCTGCTTACCTAACTTTTAACCAACATCTGTTCCCACTCGACTTCAGTTTACCAGGCACTGGTGGGACATTTTTGATTTCACCCAGGAGGATAGTAGATGGTTCAAAACAGTGAAAGTTGTTTCCCCTGTTCCAAAAATGTTACAGCGCTGCAACTGGACCATTCTCCAACACTGACACAGCACTGTGGAGATAAGTGCAAAAATAGGCCAGGGAGAATCCCACCAATAGTGAAAGCTGTAAATACCAGTTGTAAAATATGTGCCTGTCCAGGTTTTCATCATTGCTTACAATTGGAAAAGTCTTGTAATGCGTCCACAGGCATGGAAGGAGGGAGTGTGGTCTGTTCGCTCTTTCTCCGCTTTGATTGGCCCCTGGCTCACTGCCAAAATACGGTTCTGGAAATTTGATCAGTATGTTTATTCATTTCTTTTTTAACAAATGGTGCCTTTTTACCCTAAATCACATGTCAGAATGTCACCATTCGAACCACTGATGTCAGCAAAACTGGACAGCAGAGTTTTCTTCATGGCCTGTTTGTTTGTCCATAGTGACGAACATGCGAGAACAACACATAGCTGGACAGACAGTCATCTGTTGAGCCACGAACTGCTGCCAATCTCACAGAGCAGCCAAACACAGTGACCGGAGCGTGGCCTGGACTCCAAAACCACATGTGAGGACAGGAATGTATAGCTCACTGCATTGTGGGTTTGTGTCTGCTGGAAAGAGGGCAGACTCCCTGACTCACAGGATGCTGTTAGGCTGGGGGTTGAAAGTGGGGGTATCTTAACTTATGAGAATCAATGTGTAACATCAGGAGGAGTGTGAATCATGTCTCAGGACTCTTTATCTCATACAGTAGCTTCTAATGTACCATAGCTTTCTTTTTAGACTAAATGAAATGCATTAAAAGCAACAGTTTTCATTAGAAACATCTATTACTATCATTTGCTTAGAAAATATAAATCACAAAATGTTTCGCAGGTCTTAAGTTTTTGAGTTGAGGTTATATTGGTTTGAAAAGATTCTGGACTTAAGATGTCTAAAATCTGAAGTGTCATGGATGTTGCTTAATATTCTCCTTAATGAAAGTTTAGGTCGCAAAAGGGCTGATTAATAGACTCATGAATTAGTCAGATAATAAGAATTAAATTTGAAAAGATGTTGATAAGTGAAAAAGCAAAAAATTAGAAAGAAGAGGACAGGAGTTAGTCAAGGCCAAAAATGGAGCCAAGAGAGGCTGAACATTCAAATTACATTCCAAATATTTCTATATGTGTTGGATATTTAAGCCTCAAAGCCATGCAAAAGATTTCTATGTACGTATCAACTTTTTAAAAAAAGTATGTCTCAGCATAGGCTGTACATAAATGACATCACGATGGCATCACCCCTTTTTCTGTAGACTGCTTTTTTCAAGTTTTCACAATCCTTCAAGTTTCGAGTTTAAGTGTCGTGTTATGGCGGATTCAGTCATTTAAATTCAGTTTTTCTCCACAGCATTCTCCACAATTACAAGTCAACAACAGGTTTTTGAAATGTTTATGCTCCTACTCACAGCTCAATTGAAATTCACCTTTTTACATTCCTTTTTCAGTAACGGGAAAGAAACGGATCCATTTGCATCTGGTCTGTGGCAGTGAAGCCATTAAATTGAATCCCTTATTTGTGATTATATTGTGCCATGAAGTGCCCAAATGCAATCCATCAATCCAAAATGGAAGAAGCTTGGAATCACGGGCAGATTTACAAAATTAAGCTAACCCTAGCCAAATTGAGTAATTGGGACTGAAAGGCATTGGTTTGGCGGGTAACCAACAAGACAATGGTCAGTATAAATGAGAGCTGAAGTTCCTTAACAGAGATTGTAGAACCTTATAAAGGACAATGTGGTACTCCACCACTCAGGCCTTGATAGTATAGTGGTCATAAGGAAACCATTTCCCACGAAAAGGGCCCCAGACTGACCATGAGACCCTATGAAGAAAAATTCTGCATTACAAAACAAAGATTTAAGTATTTGTTCACAATTCTACAGTTTATAAAGGAAATGTGTCACCTATAAATGCCAGCCCAATAGGCAAACATGGCAATGATAGTATCATCTCTAGAGATGCTCTTTTTCAGCATTCTCCATCCAGTCTGGAAGGACTTGCATGATTCTGCCTGAAGAAGTGGTTGACAGTTTCCTAGTAAAGCAGACACATCATTGCCATGAAGACTTGAGGCCACCACTGCTGCTTTATCTACTTTAAACAGTTACTGCGTTTATTTGACATACAAAGTTATATATGTAAGATTTGTATTTTAAGATATATAAAAAAAACAAATAAACACAAGTAACATAAGTAAACAAAACAAAAAAAAAACATATTATATTAAGCATAGATCTGCTGTATCATGAAAGAGTAACTGAAAATACTGCTAGTGGGGAAAATAATAATGCTTTCGAGTGTGGATCGTCCAATAAGCCTTATTATATCACTTTGTCCCACAAGAGGTGCAGTTCAATGTTTTACACCTGGCCTGACAGTATCCGGCTGTTGGCTCATGCTATGCTGCCCCCATTTGGTCTGGATTAGTATTGTCATGTAGTACGGCGCAATGCTTTCTCTTAAATAAATACATAAAACGCGCCTAAATTTAATTGTGCTAACTGAGTCTAAGATATATATTTATATATATATAGATGCAGTGCTTCTGGAGTTGCATTGTAAAATCTACTGGCCATTGGAAGAGGTGGAGTTTTTGTTATACATTGGACTAATTTTTCAGTCTCTGTGTTTTCTTTATTAGCACCTAATTTATTGCAGCATACATTTTTCCAACTTTAATTTAAAAAAAGGGGGGGAGGGGTCAATAACCAGTATTGCCTAATACTGGTTTGGCTTTCTGCAGAACTGTGACATAAATTACTGCTATATGTTTCCTTTTCAGAAAGCAGATTGTCTAATTGTATTGTGATTTCCCTTTCATTTCCCCCTCCCTGACCCTCCCTCCTTCATCCACTTCTGCTCCTCTTTGAAGTTCCAAAGCGATTGCTCCAGGAGCCGGGTCCCAGAACACCAGCGTACCACCCCCCACCCAGCACCCATGACCCCAACATAGTGGGAGACAGCCCTCCAGAGGGGAGCCCAGTCGGAGGCCCTGACCCTGTTCCAGGTAAGCAAAATGAAAAGTTTGTGCATTCTCACACATGGAGACTCAAACTGTCAGCAAGTGAGCAGTTATTTATGTATGCCAGTTAAAAGTCACAAGTTCAGGTGTTTTCCATATGTGTCCAAGCACAAGCATTGGTTAAGACTACATATGAGCGCTGGTGTAAAAAATTCTGCTTTCCAAGAACTAGTGATTAGGCTGTTTGTAACCACAGGGACCAGAGCAAGGAAGAAAACTCAAAGATTTATTCTTGAGGGACACTGGCCTGCATCCAACACACTAATTACTGTGCTCAGGAACCGGCACTGCATTCACTGAGAGGATACTTGAATGAATGAAGGAGGTAAGAGAGGTAGAGGACAGGGGACAAAGGATGTGTGCTGCAGTGCTGACAGCCCCTAACGGATGAATGCTTTCACTTCCTTGCCCTGGCTTTTAGCACTCCACTTACTGTTCTGGAAAAACCTGTTTCCATCTTTCCCTGGAATTGTATGACAGTAGTTGAAGCATGCGAAGATGGGACACTGAGCAGGAATTTAAAGCGGAGCAAGATGGGTTTTTCTATAAATAAGCAAAATTTGTCATTTCTTTTTGGTCACTTGTAACTGAACAATGGCATCGAAACTGATTTGATGATTCTGCTGGAACAAACTGTTGTCACCAATTCAATTCAATTCAATTTTATTTTTATAGCATCTGTTACAATGACAACTGTCTCTAGGTGCTTTACAGAGACCCAGAGCATGACCCCCGAGCAAATATCATTAACTAAAATTATAATATTAAATCTAATCAATGAGCAAACAGGAACTTGCTAAGCAATAAGGTCACCAGGAAGAAACTGTAACCACCAGAGGCACAACATGACTCCTCTTTTAATACATTAAACAAACATGGTATAATGTGATAAGTGGGCTGATGCTGATTTAAAAGGGCGGGGCTTGTTTGCTGTGAGAGCAGTATCCTTCAGGCAGTGCAGACATATATTTAAACAAATGCGGTATTTAAAAGCTTTAAATTTGCACATTTAAGACAGCTTTCTTGAAGACTGTGCAGATAAGTATCAATGGTATTCAAAAATGTCTTGTTAGAACAGTACAATAAAAAAATGTGAAAGGTACCAAACATACCAATATTTTTTTAGCATCACAATTATGTCAAATTGAATTTTGACTTTTTGTTGGACCCAGTACAAATGTTACCGACATTTTATGTTTTAATTGTCTCCATCTTTGGCTCCATGTCCTTGTGGTCAAGATATTTCTGGATCACAATTCCCTTTTTTATTTTGTTTGTTTTTTGTTTTTTCCCTTTGACCTTTCGGGCATAATTATAAACTATAAGCCTAAACGGCTCAGGTTTTCTTTTGAGGAGAAGTACGGCGCTGTTTCTGACACTGAAGTGAAGTTGCCTGTATTTCTCTGAATGAAGCAAAGTCTTAACACAGATACAATTTCATTAGTGGTGTTATTGTTTAACGTTCTATTCATTTAAATGACACAAAGTCTCCTGGTATACCAGCTAACTATATTTTAATCTTCTTTTGACATTTTTTGTCTGTTTTTGTGTGTGTTGGAGACAGATTGTGCCTGACTGTTAGCTGATGTGTGCACCACAGCAGTGGGTCCAGCTGCAAACATTTCCCTCCTCAGTGAGCAATTGCAGTCTAAACTGCACTGTTCAGATAAAGAGCCTGACACACCTTTGAGACTCTCCAAATGAAGATCATGAGTGTGTGTGACAGTTCACCAAAGCTGACTTACATTCGCTGACAAAAAAAAGAAAAAGAGGGAAAGAAAAATCAAGCTTGTAAACATCCACACACAGGAACATCTGTGGATGTCAGGCCACTTAACTGAATGCTGCTATTTATTTAGACTCAGAATATTTATTTTGACTCCCTAAGCTGTTTTTACAGTGGGGCCATTGCTCATTCATGGAGCTACAGTTAGAGGATTAATTATAGGAGACCATGCTGAGAAATTAGTAGGAATCGTTGTCTCTTGCGTACACAACACAAGCCAGCTCTGAAAGAAGCCTCAAGTTGATGAAAACGGAGCAAGCAGTTGTTTCTTCTATGAATAGAATCTCCTCTGAGATTTTGGGGAGCTTTTTGAAATGTCGCCAGAGCACAAACTTTTTCCATCTGTGTGCTGTCTTAATGACCTGAGTCAGAATGAATTTGACAGAAGCGGATGTTGTGTTTTCTTCTGAATCACACATTTCCCCGTGTACATACGTGCATCTTAGAAAAGGAGTAAAAAGATCTGTTGGGAAGCTTTAGATGACTCAGTTTTTTCACTGATGTTGTCGCAATGCACTCTCGTTTTACTGTAAGTTACCCAAATAGTCATGAATTGAGATGCCTTCTGAATGTTGTGGCCACAGATTCCAGCGTCATAGGCCTCTCTCCATTTGACACTGAAACGTTCCTTTCAGACGGTAGTCGGGCTTGTGCCGTTAAACTCAACTTTCCTGTTTCTGTTATCTTTTTACCAGATAAGAAAAAGGTTACTGAGACAAACCCCCGTGAAGAGAAGCCATCAGAAACTGACGGAGGAGGAGAGGAGAGTTCACTGAAACCACCAGGCATGAATCCCGTCAGCAACTCCACCTCTCGGACCAACATGGCCCTCTTCAGCAACGCACTCGCAGCCTACACTTACATATCAGGTACTGGGACATTTGTGAACTCTGATGTGGCATCGCATCAAATAAAAACTAAATGCTTTGAGGGTGTGTTGACTTAACAAATGTCTGAGCATTGTCAATGCTAACAGTGAGCGATGAAGCTTTTCATTTGGACTCAATTTTGGACGTATTTGAAATGAACTGTATTATGAATTGAACTGAATTGAAATATAATTTGGATTTAACTGGACTATATTTAACTTTGTAACCTTTAAGTGCTTTCTGGCTAAAACGTTTTGAGACAACTTTGTTGTGAATTGGTGCTCGACAAGTAAAGAGAATTGAATTAAACTGAACTGAAATAGATTGAACTTGTGGTTCTTGGCCCCTGAAATCGGTGTTCCTGAGATTTGAATACACGGTTTCATGTGTGCTACACGTGTGTGGCAGACTTGTTTGGATAAAATCCCCTGTTTCCTCTTTTTCCTGCGACTGGAAGGTGGGTAAATGTGGGCCCGAGGAATGCAGATGTAAAGTAGAGATAATGGCTGCACACTGCTGGTCACCTGCACTGAGCAGCTGCTGCAACAGACAGTGGAAGAGGCTTTTCTGTTTTATTACCTCCCACTTTGTTACTCAAATAAACCGTTTATACAGAGTGAACTGCATTGCTCATACAGTCAAATAAACGTGAGAGGTATATACGTTGTACATTGGCTGAGATGGTAACTGAGATTAGCCATAGTTTATCATCCAGGCATGTTGACAGGATTTGTCATAGACAGGAATGTAAAACAGCAAGAAAACCAACCCAAACCAGTTAAAAACATACATTCATGTTTTGCTTACTTTCTCATTTGGAGCTTTATGATTGTCAGACGGTCTAATGGCACAAATGGAAACCAGTATCTTGAGCTGGTTATCCGCTGTTGCTGAATGATCTTGTGAACTCGTGGAGGTTGCTGCAGCTGAGTTTAATGTAAACAGCCACTGAGAGCCAAACCACTGGGATGATTGTAACGTGGGAATCCTGCTTGAAGACAAGCAAGACCACCAGAATGCGACTCAGCTGTAAGCATATGCGCATGCATCCAAAAGATGCAAGAAAACCGTGAAGTCAAAAGAAAGCTGAATCTGATCTGAGAAAATCAACGGGATGGGGCTGTAATTTCAAAGCAGCCTTTAGATGTAATAAGTACATGTCATGTTGTTTTGTTTTGTTTTGTTTTGTCGATGGTGAAAGAAAGATCCTCATATGTTTAGGAAAGGAGCGAGGCATTCAAATTAAGTTTTAAGTGATACTTCTGAGAAGAGGAGGAAGATAGATTAGAATATAGCTGAGCTTACAGAACATATGAGACATTGTTATCGCGGCAGTAAATAAAGAGATCAAGCCAGGGAAGTGAGTCATCTCAGCTGCAGCCGGTGTTCAGCACAGTGAGTGAGCTGTCATGAGGAATATAACTTGCCAAACAAGTCAAGAAAAGATAAAGGAACTATTCACCAGTCAGAAAGATCCAATTTAATGTTTGACAAGTTTTCTGTAAGGAGTCAAATGAATGTAACAATTTTCTCCCTGATCTCGGTGCTCTTTTTCCTCTGCAACAGACCACCCAGAGAGGGCCGCGCTCTTCTTCGTCTGTGGCGTGTGCTTGGGCCTCTTCCTCACCCTCTTCGCTCTGGTGGTCCAGATCTCCTGTCGCACCGACTGCCAGCCCCGCCGACGGCCTCCCGCCAAGAAACGAGCGCGTCCTGCCGACTCGTCGTCCGACTCCAGCGACTCAGACTCAGACTGGGACACCACCTCGGACCTGTCGGCGCGGAGACACAGACGCTTCGAGCGTACGCTTAACATGAACGTGTTCACATCAGCTGAAGAGCTGGAAAGAGCTCAGCGGCTGGAGGAGAGAGAGCGAATCATCCGTGAGATTTGGATGAACGGTCAACCAGACATCCCAGGGACACGGAGCCTCAATCGGTATTACTGAGGACTGCTTTGGGACTTTTGATGGAGGTCTTTCTGACTTGAACAAGATCTAGGATGCGCTTGGATTGGAGGGGGAAAAAGACAAGGCCCATATGGAGCTTTATAAGCAAGCACTCTTGATTCTGATGATAACAGAGGGAAGTTTTGCAGGCTTTGGAAGAAAGTCACCCCCCCTCTCTGCTGTTTTCCATGTTCCTCTGGGTATCATAAGCTTCTACCCCCTTAAGTCGAACAATAAGCTCCTACATTGTAAGCTTGCCTCTTAGCTGGTTCTTACTTACGGAAGTGAGAGGTGAAAAACTACACTGACTTGCTGGTGACCTCAGTAGGCCTTTTTGAAGTGGGGATTTATGGGTTAGCTGCCTTAGACATACACAGGCCTGCAGAGACTGCACGGTGACTGAAGGACCAAGTCACATCTGAGGCCTTGATCCTTCAGTCAGTGTGCAGAGACGACACGGTGACTGAAGGATCAAGGCCACAGATGGGACTGTGTTATACACAATATGGAGCAGCTGGAAGACACTGTGTCACTTGGAGCATTATGCTTCCTACCCTCCAGTATTCAAGTGTGGACTTTAGCAGGGGGGCATTTTAAAGAAAGTGTGCTTGACAATGGGAAAATGTAAGACAATCTTTCCACAATGAATAACTGTGCTGCCTGTTGAGCTTTATAAAACCAAAAGTTGTTTTTTTTTTTTTTTTTTTTTTTTATTGGGAGTTGATGGTTATCTCAACCCATATGCAATATATTTTATAATATTTAATAGTTTTATGATGTTGTGTTTTTTTTTCTCAAGTATGGTTTATTATGAAATATTTTTATACTTGGCGAAGGTTGTCTGGCACCTCAGGGATGCAATCCTAGTGTTTCTGTGTTTGGCTGATGTATTCACTTCTTAAGAAAGACATCAGCCCATTTAAACTAACTTTGTCAGCATTTAAAGACAATAATTAGGAATATGATGTAAAGAGCCTCAAAGAGGTTTTTAGTCATTTAACCTTATTTTTGATACAGTAATTCACAGTACAGTGCTTTTTTCCCAGTAATTAAGTCGTCCTTGTCAAGATGGGAGCAGGTATGTTCCAGTAACAGGTCTGTTTATTTATTAATTGGAAATCTTAAAACTATCCGAACACATTTGTTCCTTTTAGATACTGATGCAAATGCTGAAGTGGAGCATGTGTAAAATATGAATGTTTGTGTTGACTATTGCACTTGCTGCCAACTTTGCTGTAAATGTAAATTACCACAATATGCCAGTTTTGTACCCTTTTTTCCCCATCCTCATTCATGAAGACTTGTGAACGTCAGGCCTTTTGCCAACCATGCCCTTATTTTCCCTATCTTTTCTAAACAGTAGTTTGTGGTAATCATTGTTCATTACCTTCTGAAGAAAGAGCTGACACAGCAAGAAAAAAAGTACAGAGTAGAAAGGTAAACTGCTCCTCTTAAATAACATTGCCATTTTCATAATATAAGCTATTGTCAGCCCAGTTCTGTGTGTCCTTCCTTGGATTCAAGCAGAAAAATAATTACCGTTTTCATAAAAAGCTTTGTTTTGTTTCTGTACTGAGAGTTTCATTAAAAGAGTATGCAAGACATACTAGGATTTTTCTCATAAAGATCACATTTCTACATAGTTTCTTGTGCTTCAATTTGAATGGAATTGAAATGTGCCATTAACGGTAACGTGAAACCAAAATATGATTCCTGTGCTTTGAATAAACTGTGTTCAAAAATAAGTTATCATATTTTCCTTTGGGGGGCAAAAAAGCCTTGCAGCTTCACTTTCAAATGTGCAAGTCTCCCTTATTCGTTCAGAATATGCCATACCAAGACAATGAAGTTTCTTTTGCCTGTCTTTAGTTCTTCAAATATGAAAAATAAAAGTAAGCACTACTGGTCATGAGTTACAAAAGCACTTGTGAAAAAGGGTGATAGTTACTGGCTTTTCTCGCCCCCTGGCGGTGATATTACGGACGTACAGTTTGTTTAAACGCATAAAATATATATAGATATATATGCTGCAATTACAAGAAAGTTCGGCTATTTTGTCTGTATAAGATTAAATTTTCTATGCAGTTACATAAACCTTTTGAAACATTCGCGTTAATGAATAAGAGAAAAATCTATTTGGAAGATAACTTTTTGAGAGAAACGTTACTTCCCGAACGTGTGAGTTGCAGTTCTTCCGTGTCCATGGAAACCAAAAAACTCAGCCACGGCGAGGCTGTCGTAAACAAAAGATTAACTGAATCCTTTGAAAAATAGGAAAATTTGAATTTTCAGCCTTTTACAAGCAAATATTCAGACCAAAAAAGAAACGGACAGGAAATGTCTTCTTGGCGAAACAACCACGGATTACCATTTTTACCAGGATATTCATTTCGGGATGTGACGGTGAGAAAATGTCTCTAGCTACAATTGTAGTCGTTTAAACCTAGAACTTCCTTCAAATGTTTACCATTTAAAACATTACAGTCTGGTTGACATCAGCTTTTATCTTTTAATCAACGAACATTTAACTGTTTTCTCTCTGTAAGTAACTGGTACCAATTCAGGGCCAATCAAATGTGCTAATTAGTCGAGAGGATCAGAAACTGCCACGATTCTTCCGTTTAAGAAAATGTTTCTGAATTTACAAAAGGTAGGGGCAACAAGACTGAGAGGGAAGCGCCCATTTAAATTAATTAGCGGTTTAATTAACAACAGCTGGCTGTAAAATGAGCATCACAGATGATTTAGAGAGATTTGATAACAACTTTAATCAAAGAGTTCCTTCATCTTTGACAGTGATTAGAAACCTCCAGAGGGGTCGCGAGGTAATTTGTGTAAATTAAAATTGAATAAGATTTAAAAAGAAATGTATACTAACGTATTTTATACTGAACCGTGTTTCATACATTATCAGTTGCACAAAAATAGGTTTTATTAAGTGTCTTTGTGAACATAGATTTGCCTGCAAGTCTCTGATTGGGGGTGGGTCATGATCAGCTAATTTAAAAGTAAATGAGATGAAACAGAAAACTATTGGTCTGACAAATCTAAATTTAGATTTTCTTTTTAAACACGGATACATCTTCTGGTCTAATGAGGACTGCAATCGTTGATCTTCTTAGTTACAAAACACTCATAACATGTTATTAACAGAAGAGAAGCTGTAGCACAATAACTTGCTCTTATCTCAGTGTTTTTTGAAAAGGGTTGCTGGTATGCAATTCAAAATGAACATTCATTAAGAAAAAATAAAAAGTAAACATTTGTGATTCCACACTTAATTTTTCTGTGCTGTTTTTCATTTATATATGGGCTTGCTCCATATTTTGTGGATTATAACACTGCATCTCAATTTATTTGGAGACAAGGTTGTATCTTACACATTTTTAGAACAATGTCATATAGATCTTTTAACACAGAAAGTGTCTCACTGTCAAGTATGTCATTTGCTTGAACTTACTTTTTTGCTGTGCTTAACATATAGCTAACAATAGGGCTGTAGCGATACACTAATCTCACGATACAATACAGTACACGATATTTGGCTCACGATACTATATATATATCGATATTCATCTTACAATACATTTATCATTTTCTGAAAGATTTTAAAGGGACAAAGTGATTTTGGTGACATCTTGTGAGTGTTCCAATGACTTTGTTTGAATTAATTGAACTGAAAGCATCAATTACACATTATGTGGCTGACAGGCAGCTTGCAAATGCTGGACAAAATCAATAAAAGATGTGTTGAGAAAAATAGTTTCATTTATTTAAACAGTGAAAATTGTTGCTTGCAAGCTTTGTAAAGGTGGGACACGGGGGTTTTGGAAGAAGCTTAGAATATTGATACCCGCGGCTGAAAAATCAATACTCTCTGGGGAAATAAAATATCAATATATATCACAGAACCGATAAAATCTCTCAGCTCTAGCTAACAGGTTCCCTCTTTCATGATTTGTGTCTTCAGAAGTCAGCCTTCCATCGGCCCCAGACACTGGACTATAGTAATGGTTACGCTCTGCCTCGTCGCCCTTCAGCTGGCATTGGTCAGGATCCTCCTTTATCAGAGGACCTAACTCATCAGGAGATCACCAAGTTGACCTCTGAGGCATTAAGTATTTTATCTGGCCCCTGTGACCAGACTGTTGATGCAACCTTCATCCCAGCTTATGTTGCACTTGACAAAAAGGTGTGGTAGCCCCACAAAAATCAAAACTGATAAAGATGGCCATTTATTTTTCATACAATTCCTTGTTTGTTTGGTTGTTTTTTGATTGGTTGTTTTTTGTCCACCATCTGGTTGTATTGTAGGTGCTTCGCTTCTCTGCATACTTTATGGAGGATATCTTATTTTCACCTGAGGAGGTACATCGTGTACGGCCTGTGGTCGTTTACTACTACCTGGAGGACGACACCATGTGTGTTATTGAGCCTGAAGTGGAAAACTCTGGGATACCGCAGGGGAAGCGGATCAAACGGCACCGTCTGCCAAAGAATGAATGTGGAGAGTATTACCAGTGGAAAGACCTAAACCTCGGTATGGATCTGGAGGTGTATGGGGTCAAGTACCACATCACACAGTGTGATGCTTTCACAAAGGTAGGACACTCACCTGATGAAAGCTCTTCCTATCTCCTTTAGTTATCTTCTCTGAACTTCTGGGACAAAAAGAAGGCATGTTAGAGTTTTGCTGATGTAAACATATATCCTGTCTTTGTCTGTCTCTCTTTCACTGCATAGGAATTCATGGAAAGTGAAGGCATCATTCTGGGTGACCCAGAGACAATGCCAGAAGATCCTTATAGCAAAAGTCGTAAAATTCCACAAACTCATTTCACTGCCCCTGCCAAGTATGACAACATGCACCAGTTTCTCACCATGGACCGCAAGGTAAGTTAAGTGTTCTCTGTTTCAGACTCACTAGGTAATCATTATAAATGCAAGTCTCGACACCGAAAATAGATGGAGGATTACAGTAGCATCAACTGTGCAATTTTTTTGGCAAATAAAAATCGCACATGCCCGTCTACAGTCCAGTCTCAGTATTTTTTTTAAGTACATTTAGATAAAAATGAATCACTTTTTGAACCAAGCTTAATGCAGCGCTTTGCAACAAACTCTTCACATGATTTAGCTAAGTCCATACTTTCTTATTTAGTGTCAACTTTAGTTTCAGTAACCATAGAGGAAACATGTCTTTAATGTAAGAAACATTTGAAACCTTTAGCTCAACATCTCACTCCCTACCAAAAAAAAAGAAAAAGAATAAAATATTAGTTGTTTAACAAAATGCTACATTTTCAGGCTTATGTATTCATCTGAGTAAAAAGCGGGAGTAATACTGAAAATGTGCAAAACATCTTGAGAATGATTTTCTCAGTCTTATGCCTTTATAGCATATTTCATTAGAAAACTAGGAAAGCACTCGGAGAGCACAGACCTCCGCCAAGCGCAACGATTATCGACAATTTAAAAGTGATCCAGAATCCAGGATTTCTTCCGGATCCCACCCAAAATGATATCAGTTCTTCCTTTTCACATTTCCGACAAGTCCTGAAAATTTCATCAAAATCCATCCATAATTTTTTGAGTTATCTTGAACACAGACAAACAGACAAAAACATAACCTCCTTGGCGGAGGTAAAAACTTCCATATACATTATAACTTTATTCTCCATGTCATATCTAATGAAGCACAGGTTTAAGCTCCAAATTGACTATTATCCTGTAATCATAGGTACCTCAAAAATAACTATTAATGTCATCAATAATCTTTTTTTAAGTTAATGATAATGATAATGTCCTTAACAAATGTTTGTAGGCTGAAATGTATGTGGGAATACGAGTTCTGCTTTCAGGTTGTCTGTTTTTGGACAGGTATTATGTTTCTTTGCCCTGTGCAACAACGCTGACTGCCTGAAGATAGCTGGCCTGTGATCATCCACTATTACCTGGTGGATGACACAGTGGAGATCAGAGAGGTTCATCAACGCAACAGTGGTCGGCTACCTTTTCCTATTCTGTTGCGCCGACAGAGGATACCAAAGAAAATCAAGTCAGGTATGATGCAATGCTTTCTCACATTGATCTATGTTGTTCATTTCTTTGATTCTAATCAGTGCAGAAAATCATTGCTTTTATGAGTTGTGTTACATTACAGAAAGTGTAGACCTTTGGCGTTCATATTTCAAAACTGATGTATTATAGAAAATTTCTAAGTGTTTATGCTTTTAAGGAAATATATCGAATGAATTACTGCACAACTGTACTTTGCATTCTTGCCAGAGCCATTCCCTATATGTGTGATGGAAATCTCCAAGAATGAAGTTGATGAGTACTACGCCCCCAAAGACTTCCAGCTTGGCCAAACAATTAAGCTGCAGGGTCGTTTCTTTCTGTTATATGACTGTGATGGTTTCACAAAAGATTATTATCAGAAGAACCACCCAGACATGGAAGTGAAATCCATAGAGATACCAAATAAGACTGATCTACTTCAGAAACATAAAGTGAGAAACAAAAAAAAAAATCTATGCAATCTCCATTACCAATTGAAAGCAAGGTTTTGTATAATTGTACATATTTATATTGCCCATATTTACAGGAGATTCCACCCTACAACGGATTTGGATCTATTGAAGATTCGCTCCAGAATTGTTTGTCTCTGTTTCCTGAGGCTCCCAGAAAGAATGTGTTCAAGGTGTTGGGAAATCAAGGCAAAGTGTTGCGGTACAGTGCCCGACTGGTGAGACAGCATTTACAGTTTATTTGTGCTAGCCATCACTAGAACCTATGACTGCGAATGACTGCATGCTTTTCTTTTAGTTGCAACAGGTCCTAAATCTCTGATACCAAGGTTAAATAACTCAACAGCAGCTATTTACAAATGAGAAAAATTTAAATCTAGGTCTCTCCTTGCTTACTCTGTCCTTTTTCGGATACCAGGACTCCCTATATCCTGAAGACGAAGGCCGCCGTTTCATCCTATCTTACTTTTTATCAGATGAAATGATCAGTATTTTTGAAAAACCCACTCGCAACTCTGGCATCATCGGAGGGAAATTTCTGAAAAAGACAAGAATTCCCAAGCCAGGCTCTACAGTGGAAAATCCTGAGTACTACTCACCTGCAGACTTTGCTATTGGAGCCACCGTGGAGGGTAACATTTTCTTTTTGATATATCATTGTGCATTGGCCTCAAAAGAAGGAATCAGTTAAACATTGCATCTTTTCACCAAAAAAGCAGTGTGTAATTCATGTAATTACAGACCCATAGTTGATAAATGCACAGTTGCTTCTAACGGCATAAAGCTTCAGCTTACTAAATCTACCTTTAGTTTTCAGCCACCGCTTTGTGCTGACCGATGCTGACCAATATGTGCTCACCTACCTGGAGTCCATCTCAAGCCAGGTCCCTTCACTGACACTGGATTCTTTACGAGAGAAGTTCTGTGTGAGGGTGGAAAATAATCAGCCTGCTGACCAAAATGATGAACATCAAATCAACCACTTGCCAGAACACTTGAATCAGTAACACCTTCCTTACAGTAGGTGTCACTCTTTACAAAGGGAAAGGGAATTACAACTGATCCAGAATGATTCTTTCCTTTTTTCAGGCAAATTATTGTCATGACAGTCCTTGACTCTTACTGCTCCAGGTCTTGATTCTACTGCAGTAATTAAAACATAAGTGAAAACATTTGCAAACTGTCTCTGAACATGACTGAAAAATATGCAATTCATTATTTAGAGATATACTAGTACTTGGAAAATACTAAATCTCTTGCTGCAGAGATTGTATGGTTGATCCCAAAATGCCCTTTAATTATAAATTAGCTAGGTCATCCGTGAACTGCTTCACCTCTAATGCAAACAAGAGAAATAGAGGAAAAAAGATGTTCCTAATTGCGTCTTTATTAGCATTAGCTGGCAATAGTGCTACCATTTATTTTCTCTGCCTGATTCCATCCTGACTTAAAAGACTCTGTTCTCTACACTAGAACCTCTCAGGAATGGTAACACTACTCATGTTTCCTACAAACACCATGAACACTCATTTCCAATAAAGGACATACCTTGAATTACACCAGATAGTTTCATGACTTGTTTCAGAACATTGTCATTATTTAATAAAGTAATCAACAAAAGGGAAAAAACAGAAAACACATGGAATGGCATGCAGTAATATCCAACATACATACTTAAATGCAAATCTGCTAAGTGACCACTGACAAATGTACAATTTTAGCCAGATAGCTCATATCACACCATATAATCAACACTTTTCTGCTCCCGTGTACCAGAAAGGAAAAACAAGCAAAGCCGGCTCAATAGTGAGAGCTGCAACACTACAACCAGTACAGTACTTGACATCTGAGGATATGCATCAGCATGGACACATATGTTAACATGTGCTGCACTCCATGATCAATTTACATTTTAAATCACTCTGCAGACAGTGGTGTGCCTTAGGGTGGGACTGCATGCTGTGTGAATAAAGAAAAAAAATACTGATACAATAAGAAGAATAAATGTCTGTTGGGCTCAAAATAATTTCCTTGGATTTTATTTTCCAGCATTCAAGCCTAGGTCTGTTGCGACTGAGTCCCTGTAACATCGCAGGACATCGTCCGCCAGAAGCTTGGTGGCCAGTGGCTGCCAGCTTCACTGTTGTGCTGATGAGAAACCTTAGCCAGGGCTAAGGCCACTTTTCACACTAGACAGCTTGCCATCTTAAGGGGATTTGAGTTTCTTCGTCCGAGGAGAGACTCCATTCTCAGCTTTAAGTACTCCATTTTCATGGTGACCAACTAGACAGGAGAGGGAGTGAGAGGTCAAAATATGGTCTTATGTAGCGGTCGTCACTAAAAAGAAAGGAGCAGATTCCATCAGTGACAAATGAATCCTCCAAGTAGGTGTTTAAACTCACGTGAGTCTCTCTTTAGTGGCCGTAAGGGTTGTTTTGTGGCAGCCTTCTTGCGAACAGCCTGTTCATGTCTGAACTCCCTCCAGCGTCTCAGTTGGAAGCGGATAAACTTCCAGAGCAGCCAAGACTGAGTTAAACACACCAGCAGTAGAACAGTCATCCTGAAAGGGCCCAAGGCAAGAAGATAAGTACAACTGTTTGTTTTGGAAAATGGGCCCGACGTGTTTCAAATTAATGAAATCCATTTATGACCTTGTTTGTTTGAAGTATTCCTCAAGGACACTATGACCATTTTAACAGTTTATTTTGCTCTGATTCTGACTGTGATGCAACTAAGTTTGCTGTTTGTAAAATATATGCCATTTCTAATTGCCTATTTCCACAGTCAATGAGCAGTTGTCACAAATAAAACATTTGAATTAAGAATGCATATGGTAAATATAAATTAAAAAAAAAGATAAGTTGTATTGACCAGTATGACTTATTTAAACATGGCAACTATTTTTTTCTTTATTTAAGTCTAACTTAATTATCATTCAGAAATGTCATATTATCGTTGTCAGTTTGAAGGTCAGTTAAACTGTTTTGAGTGCTTTTATTTTGATATGTATCCTTTCTTTTGAAACTGGTTTCAAAATTAAATCCTGGCTGGATCCACTGTAAATGAACATTGTATCATGGTAAAACATGCAATAAGGAGTCATTACAATATTTCTAAACCGTAAAGGAAGCACTAAAATACAGATATTAGACGTTGCTCTGATTTTTCTCAGCAGTGAATGACTGGGCCAGGCCTCACCTTATCAGTACAGTGTTGAAGTTTCCCATCTCCAAGTCCAGCCCCTGATTCTCAGCACGAGCCAAACCAAACCCCACAGAGAGGAACATAAGGGTCAGCGTAGCCATCCGTGTAAACACAAAGCTAACCGCCCACAGATCAAACCTGACACAGAACAGCAGCATAACATGTCATCTCAGGACTCTCATCTCATAAGCCTACAATATAACAGATTCATAATTTATATGACTGGTGTTATTCTGGAAATAAATAATGCATTTAACTTTTTAGAGATTAACTTAAAGCATATTTATGGGGGAAACTACTCACATTTTCTGATGGCTCTCATCAGTGAAGTACAAGAGTCTGGCGATGTGGAAGCCAAGCTCCGACACATACTGGAGGAAGAGGAGTACCAGACCCACACGACTCAAACTACATGAGAGAAGAGGAGATGATGTGACGGAATAGGTAGCAAAAGAAAATCAACAGCTACAATACTGGATGTAACAGGAGAGTGCAGTGAAGTAAAGGAACGATCTGCTGCTGCATAAAATCTCAAGACTGAACAGAATCAGATTGTCTTATCTTTTCAATTTCTCTTATCACTAGCCATGCTTATTTCTTCACAGTCCATTAAATTTATGAGCAGGTTATCAGAAGGCCCTTCATCTAGATGCTTACTTTAACAAATACGCTGCAGAGATGTGCAGCATATAAAGGCAGATGTACTGGAGCTGCCGAGGAATCTCTTCCTGAAAAACAAATAGCTTTTGTTTGGAAAAGTACCACATACTCAAATTGTGAAAACTGTTCTTTCCCAGTCTACCAAATGCAAATGCAGAACTTGTACAAGACCCCTGAAGACAGAAATAAAAACAGAGCTTATCTGCGCCTCAACTCCTCCAGTTCCCAGGGCCTCCTTACTGACCTTGCGTACTTTCTGGAAGTAGAGCTCCGGCAAGGCATGGAGCCAGTAGGCCAGCTGCGTGAGGTAGAAAAACTTCACCTGAAACCTGGAACACACATCCACAGACAGGTATGAAGCTACAACAAACAAGTTAATGACACGTGCGTAATGCAACAGAGAGATTTTTCCTTCTTGCTTCTGGGCATGTTTTTTTTTTTTTTTTTTTTTTTTTTTTTAAAGGAAACCCGTTGGTTTAGCAACATTATCTGGCTGCTAAAGCAAAGTGTTAATCTGTGTTGCATAATTTTCTCTGCTCAAAGAGGGAACTTGAAGGGTCACCTAATTTACATATACATTTCTTTATCAAGTATAATCGGAGTCTAAGAACTGAAAATAACTTTTAGAGAACCAGGTAAAGGTTCAGGTTGTGTATTTACTAGTAGACAGGTTTCAAGAAGTCAAATGAGATTTCACCAACGACTGTCTACATGTGGCTGAAAGGGTCAAAGGGGGAACTTTTACCCTGGATATATATGAAAACAAACAACAACGAGATATCGACTTATTATCCACTCATTTTAAGCTTTCAGCCACAGTTTGGTTTAAGCAACAAAGCTTTTAGTTAGGTGCAGGAAAGGGTTATGGTTTGAGGGTTTTTGTCCATCTGCCATCTACCAAAGGCAGGTAAATTGATAAAACCCATCAGGTGGGAAAAAAAAAAAAATTATATTATGCTATTATACTTTTTTTGTTACTAAAAGTTAATAAGCTCACGTTGTTAGTATCCCAACTCAATTTCAGAGATAATAAAATATGCAAACCTGACATTTTCTCTTACCAAGATAGCAGAAAAAGAAAAAAAAATCCCCATCAGTGAATAAACCTCTGTCTTTGCCTTAAAAAAAAGAAAAAGTAAAGTAGTGCACTGTGAAGTAATAAATGCCAAAAAGGAGCAAGTTGCAACCAAAAATGCAACTCCACTGGATCACTGGAGATTCCACCACATGTTCAGAAAGCTTTTTGGCATCTCAGTCCTGACTGAAAATAGCATCTGTCTTTGATTAACTGTACAACGGTTTGATCACCCACTTGAGAACAACCTGAACCGAGTTCAGATAGTGAGGTAAACAGAATAATAGGATTTTTTCTTTCTTTTTTAATTCATTTTAGCTCAATGGCAGCAGTTCAAGAGGTCTGTCAGACATCATGGCTATATGATATTAAAAAAAAGAAAATATATACTCTACACATGATAGTGTTTTTGAGATTTGAAGTTCTGCTTATATAACCCCTAAAAACTTAACTGATTCTTGTACTTCTAACATTTTCTTTCCATTAAAACAATCCCTTCACGCTGCTTTGATGAAACCCTGCACCTTTTCCTCATTTAGTGTGCTTGAATGTGTGAATATGCTAATTTGTCCTGCCTCTTCCCTGCTGCTTGCCTGCAGCTGCTCAAACACAGCGAAACCAGTCAGTGCTTTACTTTGTGCGACATTAGATATCAGAATAGTAACAGGATGAATAAACCTTCACAGCTAAAAATATGCTGCAAACAACAGATTACCCTTGTTACCAAATTCCAACTCTAAAATGCCAAACTCAAAGATTTATCAATTTGGTCTGTTAAAGAAGTTCTCTCCATGGTTGTTTTTTTTTTTTTTTTTTGGCATTTGTTGACAACACTGCAATTTCAAGATAGAAGGACATTTGGCTGCCCTTTTTTTTTGTATGTGTGTCTTTTTGCAAAGAGAGTAAAAGTTTTTCTTAGCGCATCTTTGTTTGTATAAATCAGCATATACCTGAGATGGACATGAGGATAGTTCTCCCAAAGGCTGCTGGGATGCAGAAGATATCCTTCCTGTGTGAACAAATTAGAAAAAGACAACATTTCAAAGTTTTAATGCTGTGGCTGCTCCAAGTGTGCGCACCAGATTTTAAAAAATATAAGTGGCACTTCCTCAACAAGGAAGCGGTCACTTGAACACGGTAAAATCTCACTCACTGTAATGAGAATGTAGAAAGTCCAAATGCTTGACACCAAGTGAAAAACACACAGCTGACCCGACTCATTAAACTTGGTATTCTTGCTCTTGGAAAGATGAAGACGTCGGTTCACTTTCTGTAATAGGAACAATAAAGCAGGTCACGTGAGAGCTGTTAGATTCTTGTCATATTAGGTGACATGGGAACTGTGTCATTGTCGCTCACAAGGAAGTGTCACTGTAATACAAATAAGTGGGACAAGAACAGACAGCGGATACTATTTATGGTTGCTGCTGAAATCCCTCTAAAGACATATTCCTTTCAAGACACTTAGCATGATGGTGGTGCTAAAATAAAACCTTCCTGGTTACTGGCCTATTTCTAAACAATGACACATGGGCTGGCACTTAAAGATAGATGAAACTTTACACTCTCTCACGAGCAACATCTGCATGTTTTCAAAATTGGACTTTTAAACTTTTTCTTTTTCCTTTTATGGAGTATAATTCAAAGCATTCCAGCCAGTGGATTCGAATGCAAAGTCCATGAAGTGAAATAGTTCACATCCTGGTTTCAGTGCACAGACTGTGGTTTCTTCACAACTTCAATAGCATACTTACAATTAGTACTAAATCCACATTTGCTGAATTACTCTTACTTCCTAGAAACCTTCCTATCAAATTGCACGCCAATCAAAAAGCATCTAACTCTAACAGTACCTTTCATTCTGTGTGTTAAAAATAAACGACATCGGTATAAACAGCATATCACTCCGAGACCTGCAACCTAACGTGACATGCCTAGTCTTGTGATTTACTAACGCACGGCGCCAGAGAGATGAGGTGATGAGGTGCTTACATCGAGAAGATACTCCTGCACCACTGCATGGAGGATGATGGCGATGAAGAAATAGAAGAGGATGGTGGCGCAGTCCTTCCATCCATAATGATATGTCGTCACCTCTCCCTCTAAGCGCACATAGGAAGGGGTGAAACACAAAGTACCAACTCTGATCAGGTGTGTTAAACATCCTGGAGCAACATGGACTGTTTTATACTCCTGCGACAGTAATGCAATAATCAAATGTGCAGTGACAACAACAGCAGAAGTGAAACTGGGTCAACTGAAAGCTTCAAAAATGAATGTGTGAACAGCTGTGAAATAACAGGGGAAACATGATGTATCATTTGGTTCCTCATACCTGGTGATAATGTGGTGACGTTGTACTGAGGCTGAATGAACAGTATGGCTGTCTTTGCTGTTGCCTGAAAATGAAATGAGGAAAACCACAAGTCAGTGAATCCATCTAACGTCAAAAAGCCAGTCCTCAAAGATTTATTACACAATTACTGTAAAAGAGTGAGTTCTAAACTTCAGCAGGGGGATAGAAAGAACTTAAATATCTAAAAATATGCTGCACATACAAAAACAGACACACATACACTATAACTTATATAAGGAAGCTGTAACGGAAGTTTCACATCTTTCCATTTTAGAAGACGTGCACTTCCCCACCATTTCATAACCTTTTCTGACTTATAAGTGCGTCTAAATAAAGAAGTGTCAACCCAAATATATGACTTGATGTCAGCCATAGGGTGCACTTTTTTCTTTTTTAAGTATAATGGAAAATTAACTAATTATGATTTATACCACTTTGTTTAACTCATTTCCATCTGAAAAAGAAAGCATACCCTGGCTCCGCTGAAATGTGTTATGTTTAAAAACAGCATCATATCAACAAGAACACATGACAATGTGTCATTATTTGACAAAAACTAAGCCCAAATGTAGACACAGTGTGTTAAACCAAAGCTTTGTTGCCATGTTCTTTTTAGAAAGAACTGACAGCATAATCTTTTCCTGCAACAAGAGCTACTTTGCTATGTTGCTATCTTTCCTCCTCAACATTGTATTAACACAGAACTCAAAGTTCCACGCCAGCAAACTGGCTAAACCTCTGCTTTTATAGAGGAGCTCTCATTTAATGATGATCAGTTAACAACATGCATTTAATTAGCAGCACCTGGATACTACTTACCTTCTTCAATAATTAGTATGGATGTATTTAGTTTTTCCACACACTACTTCCGCATTTTGGCCCACTTTTTTTTTTAAACCACACAAAGACAAACGTGTCTTCTTTTGTTCATCTGAAGTTGAATCTAGGGGTGTGAAAAAAATCGATTTGGCAATATTTTGCGATTTTTGGCCATCCAATATAATATCGATTTTTTTTTTTTAGCTCCTAATATCGATTTTTTAGGAAAAAATTCATTCACTTATATGTGCAAAACACTAATAATAAACAATAAATTTTGAAGCAAATAGTTTTGACTCAATTTGTCCTCTGAATGATCAATATCATCTGACGAACATATACAGCAACTTGATTTTTCATCTCTACTTTTTAATTTTGATATTAACTGGGTAGAATATCGAATACATCGCGATATTGTGATAATATTGTATTGTGAGGTCCTTGCCAATACTCACCCCTAGCTGTATCTACCTAAACTGAAGAACAGATTACTTTTTAATACAAGTCTAAAGAGGTACATCATGGAAGCATGTAATCGATCATCTGTCCTGACCAGCTACTCAAAAGCTCAAAGTTACTCAGTGTCTAACAATCATGGATGGATCACTGAGCAGTGATCACTGAACTCTGTCTCTATGGGTCTCCTCCTGTAGGCCAAGATCACAAGAGTAAGAACCTGCTAGAGATGCAAAATTGCTTACAAAAGATGCAAAGAGGAACACAAAGGGGCACAAAAAATGCACACAAAGACAGAAAAACATGCCAAGTGAAAGATGCAATGAAAAAAGCCATTAAATCTACCACAAATCTAAACATGACACAAAAAATGAGCAGCAGACACAAAAGATAATCATGAGATGATGCAGAGCACTAAAAAAGTGTAAAAACGGAAGAAGAAAAATCAGAATAGTTGCAGGACAAAAACATTGTCATGTGCAAGAGGAATCGAAAAAAATTGCAAAACTGTAGTGAAAAAAGGCAAGAGCAAAAGACAAAAAAAAAAAAAAAAAAAAAAAAAAAAAAAAAAAAAAATCAGGAAGATGCCAGAAACAACCTCAAAAAACTCACAGCACATCAGCTGTGTTTGAAGTCATTTTGCATCTTCTTTGGTCTGTCTGTTGGTTATGTTAGTGCTAGTAGGAGGCTTTTTACAAATCAGCGCCCAGGAATGTCTTTTTTTTTTTTATGGTCTAGTGACAATATGATGTGAAAACCAACAAAACCTTACATTTGAGTGGATGAAACAGAAACATTCAAATTTCTTTCAGTTAGCCAAAGTATGAGAAGATACTTTATTTCAAGCCACCCCAGCTGCATGTGATGGTACAGATAATGAAAATAATAATCCCAATACCCCATAGGAAACCTGTTGGTCCCCTGATACCAGTTTGGGCACCGCAATGCAACCAGTCAACAGTGCTGCTTTTGTGCACTGAGGCAGAGACCTGTCACTACAATCTAGAATTCAAGTTTTATATCTAAAGCACTCGTGTTCCCTTTTTTTGAAACCAAAAAAAAAAAAAAAAGTTAAGGAAATCCCCTTTTTATATTCACCACACCAGCTGTGTAATTACAGCCAGGGTTCTAGACTGAAACGTTAAATGTCTAGGCAGGCAGTAAGTAGCCCAATAGAGTTTTACCACATATTAGAGAAATAATTTGTTCATGAAACTTGTTATTAACCTAGTCTATGGATGTCACCCCTGAAATCCCTTCAGGTCAAAGCGGTCGTTAAGATCAGCTGAACCCAGAGTGCCCAGAAGCAGCGGCTCAAAGATTGAGACGTGGCAGTTAACTAATGGCGTCAAGTTAACGAGGAAAGAGGTCGATCAGCTTCCGTTTTGCGTTTTCAAAATAAAAGCCTCTACTCTGAACGTGTGTTATAAACGCATTTAAACAGTGGTGCCATTAATTTGAAGGCAGAAAACGTCGTTCTTCCTACATAACTTTGTCTCTATGCAGTTTTTGACGAACTTTAGAATTAAAACGTATTAGCAGACTTTTCGCTGGAAAGTTAACGTAAAAAAGTTACAATGTAAATCCTTGAGAAAACCAAAAAAGTTCAACCAAGTATATTTCAGATGCCTACGCTTTCATGTGAACAGAAAAATGTCTCATAGTATATATATATGAAGAAATTAATACATTTTTTGTGCAAGGCGCCAAATATTTTAACATGTAAAGTATCACACGTGTAAACGTTGGTATATGACTTGTTGTTATAAGCTTTATCGGTCTACAGTCTCTTAAATCGATCTATCTACTTTTTGAGCAGATGTACAATCACTGTTCACAAAAACTTGCAAAAGAAACAGCAGCAAGAAGCCAACATATCATCGGAGCTGCTTACGGTAAAACGTCTCCGATACAGTCAAACATGCAAACATTTTTAATCACCAGAGATCGATTGAACCGTATAGGATTTCAAGTTAAGTCAGTGGTGCACGAGCAGCAGATATGCACTCTTAAAACAGCTGAGTGAGACGATGGAAGAAAAGAATCAGAGTTCATCTCACCTCAAACATCAATCCAATCAAAATAAAAATCACCAACGTGAAGACAATGTCGGCATGGTTTTGAATTAAGAACTCCTGGCTAAAGAAAGGGTAACTCTTGTTTCTTCGGCGAAATGCCATGTCAACTCACTGGAGTTTTCACTGTGATTTTATAAATCTGAAAATTTCTTGTCTGCGAAGTTCAGGAGTTAACTTTCCCGGTGATTTGCGCATGCGCGTTTTCTTAAAGGGCGAGTGCCATAAATACCTTCTTTGATGGCATTTACAAAATGCGATAGACTCAGTCCACCGTGACATAACAAGTACAGGAGGGCAAGTACGCACTTTAACACAAGTTCTGCTTAAGATACTTACCATTTCGCCTGGATATGTCCAATTGCTATGTCGTCATTTTAGTCCACCATTTTTGTTATAATTTTCAAAATAAAGCTACAAAGAAAAACTTGCAAAAACAAAAATTATGAAACATTTTATGAAATACTCGTTGCCATATATTGCATTAAGAAATGGAAAAGAAGTGCCTACTTGATAGAACTGGTGTTTTTGGACGATAGTGAATGCTACCGATTTTATTGTTAAATACTATCGATTTAAAGCTGCAAGTGTTAGTGATAATTTAAAGGTTAGTCTCGTTGGTCAGACAAAACGGCACTTCTCTCAGACCGTTTGTCTGATTCATTTGTTATTTTTATTTTCTTTGAAGTAAACAATCAATTATTTAGATAATTGATTAGCCAATGAATCCAAAAGGAAATATTCATTAGTTGTAGCTCCAGCCTCTTATCTTATCGGGGTGTAACGATCCATTGATCTGCATCTATACATTGATTTATTGATGAATGACACAATCACATCGATACAAAATGAAAATATCCTTCAGACATCAGCACATGCAATCAAGTGGTCTTTTGTTGTCTACTTTTTTAAATTAAAGGAACAGGTTGTTTTTCATTTAACTGTTTAGCTGAATTTAGAAATCAAAATGTAAAATGATATTTTAGTTTCTTACTGTGATTTGATATGAAGGGAAGTGATTTTGTTCAGTCAACATCTCATTGTATCTGATTTCGATCGCTAAACTCTGAAATAAATCGAATCAAAATGGTATCATGACAGACTTTGAATTGTCATCTAGTTAAATTAATGTCATATCGTATCGTGATGAGACTTGTGACTTACAGCCCTCATATCTTACTGCTAAGCTACAATTCCCATAAGTTATAACAATGACACACTGCCTCTATTAATGCATCAGTAGTGTTAATATACTGAAAATACAAGATCATTTTTCTGCACTCACTTTGAGTACTACTGGTAGTGCTTTAAATTGTGTTTTCTATCAATCCATCCATCCATCATCTATACCCATTTATTCCTCTTTGGGGTCACGGAGGTCTGCTGGAGCCTTTTTTCTATTTCTCTTTGAAATGAAAGGCTGGTGGTTACACCCTGGACAGATCACCAGTCCATCACAGTAATGTCTTCTAATAATACTTAAATACTTTGAATTAAGCAGAACTTTCAGCGCTTTAAGCAGCATGACTTTTACTTGTAGTGGAACAGCATTACACTCAGACCTCAAATCTAAAAAAGTTGGGATGAAAAGGTAAATGTCAGTGAAGGGGGAAATTTTTGACTTTTTTTTTTTTTTACCTTGAAGAAAGCATGAATCCAAGAAAATTCATGTTTCTTCTTGTCTACTTCATTTCCAAGTCATTACAATACCTTTTCTTTTCTTTTCTTTTCTTTTGGCATTTCAGACCTGAAATACATTCCAAAAACGTTGGTACTGGGGCAATTCACAATTGCCCCAGTACCAATTCAATTTTAAAATTATTTGCAATCATTTGTTTGAATTATTTAAAAATGCTTAAAAGCAATGTTCCTAAAAGTAAGATTGGGTAGGCATTTACATATTTCTTCTTACAGTGCATAATATGACAGACTTCAAAAAATTTGGAACAATTTCATCAATGTAACAATCTGTGCAAGGGATTACCTTGGGAAACCATTGTTAAATACTACAAAAGTGAGTTATATTAAAACTATAATGTGCAGAAAAGGAGCATTTAGTTAACTTTGTCCAGAGGTGATGCTGGATTCCGTCGGCTCAGAGGAATCTGGGATGGACCATCACACAGTGCACACATGTGCTGTGGTCAGATGAATTTATATTCCAAATCTTGTTTTGGACGAGCTGGGCCACATTTGCTCTGGACCAAAGACAAAAGGATCATCCAGACTGTTATCAGCAACTAACAAGTCCAAAACCCAGGGTGTGTGATAGTATGGGGGTCTCCTTGGAAAGAGCATTTATATGTCTGTGATGGCAGCATTAATGCAGATAAGTACCGAGGACTTTAAGAGCAACCACTGTCTGCAAGATGACATCTTTTCCAGGGACATCCACGATTCTTCAACAAGACAATGCAAAACCACATTCTGTACACACTACAGAGGCACGTCTGGGTAAAAATAGGTTACAAGTAATGGACTAGCATGTCTGGAGCTTCTGGCCTGTCATCAACAGAAAATGTGTGGAGAATTTTAAAACTAAAAATGCAGCAGTGATCTTGTACTGTTGCTGACCTTCAGACCAGTTTGCAGACAGAACGGAACAAGATGACTGAAATACCCCATAGCGTGGCGTCCTGAATGCCAGAGCATGTTTTAAATGTTGTCAGAATGAAATGTCAGTGTTACTAAGTGGTAAATGCTTTACTGCCACAGTGTTTTTTAATCTGTTGCAGACTTGTCCACAAACATGGATCCATATTAACAAATGAAGCTGATGAAGAAAGATGTCAGTTATCATGGGTTCATGCTGTTTTGCATTTTCCATATTATCTAATTTTTTTCTGATTTGCCACAAGTACAAGACACAGTGTAAAACTACTTTAACCTAAAGGATGACAGAGAAGTTTGAAATCTTTAGAGGCATCAGCTTTTAATTAAAAAATGCCTTCAGCTTACATGAAAAAAAGCCCCAAACTCTCATAAAGACACGTAACTGAAGTTATCTCAACTTGTAGGCTGTTTATTGCTTATTTAAAGCCACCAGCGGCCTTTCACTTCACAGTTCAAATTGTCATATACAGTAGACAGTCAACTGGCCGCAAGAGAATACCCAGCATTATTTCACTGTTTTGTAAGTGATTTCATCCCTGTTTCAGAACAGTGGTGATCAAGTTTTGTCCCTTGAAAGTTGCAATCAGGAGCACTTAAAGAAAAAAGAAAAAAAAAATCACAGCAAATATCTCAAAAGCATATTTTCATGTTGACTTTTGAATCTTTCTGAAGTCACTGCCTGAGAAATCTTTTTTTTTTGTCTTTTCCAACATAATGTTAATTTCAAAAGTACTTCGTCAATTACATGGTCAACATGTAAATAAAGTTAAACCCTCAAACACAGTTTCTCCAGAATTACACTAGCTCTTCTCAAAGCCATGCCACTTAAAAACATACAAAAAAATACAGCTTATAAATATCAGAAAAGAGCAGGGATATGTTTTTTTTTCTTTTCTTAAATGAGAATAACAAACTTAAATAAATAAAAAAAATCACAGCATCACAACAATAGACATATGATACAGAAGATACTTGTGCTTTTAAAAAGCCAAAAAGCTCCAGCTTACGTTGAGTTGTTTAAGATACAGAGATTAGAAATCTTAGTCACTGTTAGATGTAGGAATAAGTTCTCGATTTTTATATAGTTGTAATTACTACAGTCAAACAAATAACCAGCTGCTTCAGCAAGTATTAAAGAGACTATCAGCTGTTTGAGATCATGAAGCAGCTGCATATATCTAATGAAGTTTATCAGTACAAATATTACTCTCTTTATATGTGACTAGTCTGGTAGAACCGGAGCTAATTTTGTTGCACAGTATAAACCTTCAGGTATTTGCCAAAATATGGCAAATATCTTTCTTAAACACAGGTAGTGGGTGTATCTGAGTTATAGAAATTGGCCTTGTGGCCAATTTAGCTCTTGAATTCCCTGTTTAATGTCCAGTGGCAACACTGTGTGTCAGAAATTTGAGTAATGCGATACATTTAGAAAACTATTCATGGTTTCTGAAGAGTGCATGTTGTTGTAGGATTCCTAAGTTGTTGCACTGACTTTGCCACATAGTGTGCTTAATACATATTGGCATAAAGAGGTAAACGTATGCCACTACTTAGGCGTTCTCATGCCACTACATTGAGCAGATGATAAAGCTGGTGTGCTTCATTAGTGTTGGTTAAACTGCTGCTTATGTGTTTCCCTGATTCTGTCATGAGAAGGCTAGAAATGATCATCTTCATCTCTGCGGGACATTATAAGCTGCCTCCTTGGACCTGTCAGATGAGGGACACTGGAGCCAGAGTCCAACACTCCAGAGTCCAGTTTAGGAGTGGATGTGCAGCGTGGTCCAACCCGGCCCATGAGTCCACGCACATCTCTGTGAAGGGCTGGATCGCTAGGGATAGAGCAGAGGCGACCCCCCTGCATCAGACCGCCAATGTCCCGGTCCAAACGGGGGTTACTGGCACTGCTGGGAGACTGGGGATCAGCACTGAAGTATAAAGTTGAGCTTGACTCTGTAGGACAGAAATATGTTTCTGGACTGTCCCCAAACATAGATTTTACCCTCTGGTGAGCTGCGTTTGAAATCTGATGTGGGTGACTCCATTGGGCTCTCCATCTCTAGACTCTCATCTTCTTCTTCTTCTTCTTCTTCTTCAGGCTGTTCGGTTGAAGTGGGCTCAGTAATGCTTTGAAACTCTTCTTTGCAGTCCGAGAGGGGAGCCAGGCCCTTCCCCTGCGACTCAGAGGTAGAGATGCCCTCACAGCTGCCTCCAGCTGTAATGGTGATGCCCTCATTACTTTTAAACTCCTGGTTGTACTCCTCCATGTCGAGTACTGCAGCTGCTCCCCCAGCCCCATATGCCCTGTTGATTTTACTGAGATCTCCAGTTTTCAGAGCCAGGCGGATCAAGAGCCAGTGGTGGTGGTAGCAAGGGCAAGAGCTGTTCGGCCGGCCTCCACAGTTTCGCGGGTGCTCCAGCAGAGAACCAGCCACACCTGAGAGGGAGAAGCTGCCATGGTTTTGAATGGAAGTGGCTGGCAGACTCTTATCCCCAAGAGAAAAGGAGGACTCCCCTTGTTCTATGCACGTGCTGCCCACGTGATGATGGCTTGTACCCTGGCAGATCTCTGTAGACTTGGGATGGAGGAAGCGATAATACAGGATAAGAGAGGTGGCACCTGGGAAGCACAGGGAGAGGGGAACATTTATTTTAGTGCATGGAAAATGTTTGCTTTCCTCTTTCTTTCCACTTGTAATAATCAGAAAACATGCAATCAAATCATAGCAAACGGCTATGATTTGATAACGATAACCTCCCTGGGGAGGTTTTTTGGGGCGTGTGCAACTTGAAGGAAGCCCCACAGAAGACCCAGGACATGCTGGAGAGATGATATATCTCAGCTGGCCTTGAAACACTTTAATGTCCCCATAACAGGGGAATACCCAGGAGGTGACAGGGTAGAGGGAAGGCTGGGCCTCTCCACTTAGTATGCTGCGCATTCATATTGTTCTACTGAGAATTCATTCTGCTTTTTGAGAATCCCCACTGGGGGTCATATTAATCAAATGCCACTGAAAAATAACACTGTTTCACAGTATTTAAATTATTTTCATAATCAGACAAGTTTCTGCTTCAGTGCACATACTGTTAACACAGTGACTCACCAAGAAGAAAGCTACACAACACAGTGGTGGGAAGGGTCATGTTGTCCCACGATGCTTCGCTCAGGAAGTCGGAGGCGGCCAGCAGCAGAGTGGCGTTCTCGACTAGCATGAACTGAAGGAGGAGAGAAGGTCACATCATCAGTCATCTGGAGACAGCCTGACGTCACAGTAAGCCGAGGACACAGAGGTGAGGATGACGGTGCAAACTGTTTGTGTATATATATATATATATATATATATATATGTGTGTGTGTGTGTGTGTCTGTTGAGCTCTGTGTGGGATGATGAGATAGAGCTGTGAGTGGAATGTAAAATAATCATCTGAAAACAAAAATAAATTTACAAACAACAGCATTTTTTTTTTTTAAAGAAATATCTTACTGCATAGAAACTAGCCATGCGAAAGCGCGAGGGTCCATCTTTGACATTGAGGAAGAGGAAGACGTGGACGAGTCCCAGGATGCCATTAAATGCACGCCAACACCAGGGTCCAGTGCAGATGTCTGGTTGCTGTGATACCAGCCAGAAGGAGGCCGTGAGCCAGTGAAAACCTGGAGGTCAATACAAAAATAGACTACAAGGTGCAATAGAGGATCCATATACACTGCATCAAGCAGAGGAGAAACTAAAAGCTGGATCAGGAGCACACAATGCAGCACTCTGAGAACAATTACATAACTAATTCATTCACTTATACACCAAAACTAAGATTAAAAAAAAAAACCTAAACTTTATCATAAGGAAAATTAAAAACTCTGTCTCTTGCTCCTTTATTTTAATTTGGATATTTTGTTGCTATTCTGCTACAACTTGTGACCTTTTTTGATTGCACTGCATCAAAGTACCAAAGACCTTGCCTTTAGTGCTTACCTGCTACTCCACAGACCCACCAGTTGAAGACCCTGGCAAAGAACATGAGGCAAGTCACCCTGGCTCCCAGCATTCCCTGTCCTCCATACCAGCTGGCACAGCAGGGCCGCTGGAGGCATGGCTAAATGGCCCGGTCGTATCAGACAGCATGCCCTGCTGTACAGCACCAGGGCCCAGGAAATCGACAGCACACACAAGCCACAGCAATAGGCCACTGAGAATTAAACAGAGGCAAAGCATTTGAAAATAAACTTCATATCCTGTTAAAATTTTGTTTACAATCAACTAACACGTCTCTAATATCACATGGTGCCAAAAAATCACATTTACCCGGAGACATGATGCCCACATCAGTTGACACCACGACATATGCTTGCAGCAGGCTCTGAGGCAGCGTAAGGACAAGGGCTTCTAATAGCCAAAGGGCAGCAACATCTGCCTGCTGCATGACAGCGGCTCCCAGTTCAGCTACTGATCCCTGCATACGGAGCACAGACCTCATGCAGTCCCACAACCTGCCAGCAGAGGGAGACAGAGGCAACCAGAGCAGAAATAACCTTCTCAGTGAGGTTACAATGACAGAATGACGTGAAGACATTTTTTTTTACTCTAACAGATTAAAAGTAACACCAGATGTGACAGCCATGTTCTTACCTTTTAAAGATGCCCAAAGTGTAGTATATGTATGACAGAGAGGTAGCATCGCCTGTCATCACCATCATCATAGTACCATTTCACACTCAGGAGTTGGACCGCTGTCCCCGGAAGAAAGAGACCGAGTGTGAGGCCTGCCCACTGCGTCTCCTCATTCCAGAGATAAAACCCTATACAGTAGATCACTGACATGCACACAAACAACAGACATGCAGATGCAATTGGCAGAAGAATTCAGATCCAGAGTTCAGATGTCAAACAGGCAAAAGCATGTCAGAACGGCCTGGATTATGATGCACAAGTCATTGCAGCCAGTGTACGTGCGAGGATACAATGACAACAGTAAAGGACATCAGAGTGTCTGAAAAATCCAAAAGCACACACGTCCTCCTTAAGTCAATATCATTTTGATTTAATTGTCCTAACACAACCTTCAAATATCTGATAGTTACATAAGTCTGAAACGATGCGCCACTCAAATTTCTATGTTGTCAAGGATCCAAAAAGCCTGGAGTCCAGACGGCAGCAGAGTGTTTTTATCTTCAGGGAATGGTATATCTGCTGAAGACAAAGTCATACTTTCTCCACATCCAGTCATGTGTCTGACATCCTGACCTTGTCCCACAGATCCGCTTATTCAGGGAGAGATAACACTGTTTAGCAGTTTTATGAACACAGACTCCAGATGTGCAATAATTTAAATACTCCAGTTCCACTGATAACAACATCAGTGATAATAACACTCCAGTACTGACTTTAGTTATGTTTTAATGTAGTGTGATTGTGTGTTAAGCATCATATATACAGTAGGTATAAAGGACAGCCTACTGATATTTATTAACAGTTAGTTATTGTATAAATGCTTGGCTTTGTGGCCCTGACTGATGACCCCTTTAGGTCCAGGGGAGCTAGTTTTGTCAGTCCAGAGGAAACCAGTATCCATGTTGCACTGCTCTGCTTTTACAAAAGAGTTCATTAGTAATGGCTGTATAATAGCAGCCCCGTTTTAATTGTGTTTTTTTACCTGACCCATGGCTGCTGCCGACAGAGCATCCAGCGCGAAGCATCATGACTGAGCATGGCAGGTTTTTACAGGTGAAATTCAATTATTTTAATCAAGCTCTTCCGAAATTCAGTTGTCGTGCAGCAGCAAGCTAGCATCCCGCTAGCGCGGGTAGTCGTTTGCCCACTTACGAGCGCTCCGTTCGGCCACGATAACCAGCGCCGACACGCCGAGCAGGACCGCCTGGCACCACGCGACCCAGCACGCGCTCCGGCGGGCCGCCGACGGCATCCTGCGGGCGACCGCCCCAGCAGCAGCGTTCATCATGCTGCAGAGATGTAGCAGCGACTGTACACCGGTGACATTATCCCTGGCATCTTCCACCCAGTCCGCTCCCTTCTTCTTCTTCTTCTTCTCCCGCTGCCTGCCCCTCTGTCAAAATATATGACGTCATTACACGCGTTTAAAGGGCCATCAACTACTGACGGTCCTCTCGGCTCCTCCTATTATATCGTAATTAAGGAGGAAATTAATTTCCTCAAACCCAAACCCGATCTTATTGTTTTTTGTTTGCTTTTGTTTTTTGTTTTGTTTTGTTTTGCTGGAGAGTAGCTGGTTGGGTTGCTTTATAGTGTGTGGTAGTCGCTCTGTGACCTGATCCTCATTGTGTGATCAGCACTGAGAGGGCATGTTCTGTAGGTGTCAACGGATGCACACTTTGAACCTTTTGCCACCTGACACCCTTTTAAGTTGAAATGAGAGAATCACAGGATACTGCATGGAAAGTCACAGTGCACGTCTGTCTTTCTGTCACAATGAGTTGTGGTATACACAGTATTAGTATTTTATTCAACCACGTCAATTTAAAATTGCACCACTGTGTAAAATGCTCAGACAAAACAATACACAATGTCACAAATCATTTGTCATTGAATATATATATATATATACTGTATAGGTATTTTTCAGTCCTGTCAACACTTTTATCCCCCTGCACACATGCAGTGTTCAGTGTCCTGCCCAACATGTGACAAAGCTGGGGTATCACCACGACTTTCCAGTTGCAGCACAATTAACTCTACCCACTGATCTAAGTCTGTCCCAGAATGTAGTTTGATGTTGTCTAGCTCAAATAACCAAGAGGCAAGTATTACATGGTTATACAAGTTGCCCGTGCCATGTGCAGTACTGTACCCCCATATCACAGACCATAGGACAGTTTTTCATTTTACATCAAGCTCTTCTGTACTGACTCTTTTTTTTTTCCTTTTTTTTGCATCCTGGATGGTAAATGAGGGAATCTCCAAATTTTGTGCAGAGAGATATTTTTCTTGGTTTGCTGATTTAGTTACCCACTCCATTTTTCAGGGTGGTGAAAGCGTCAACCTCTTGGCGATGCACTTTTTTTAAACCTTGTCATGCTGATTAATCTAGAGTCTTCTCATGTGGGTGAAATGTATACGATCTGATTGATACTGAAACTGTTAGGCATGGATTCATGTGTAAAATTATCAGCAGGATCTTAATGATGGTGACCTTTGTTTTTCAAGGTGAGGTATTGATATTTATGGTGATGAATATCCCAAGACTCAAAACAGGATGTTTATTTGAATCACCATCTCCCTTACTTTAGCAGAGTACACACAGACAAGGCAAGTACATATGCCAAGCACTAACAAGTGAGGTTTCCTGTGTCGTCATTCCCGCTCTCAGCCCACTTCAACTATACATAGTCATGATTCTACAGTCGCTGTCACTTTAATCAGACAAAATAAATACGCACACATACATAAACAGGAACATTCAGTCTCACACACTGAAACCACAAATATAGGTTAATCTATTATGCATAATCACATGTTTAGTTGTTCTTTTTTTTCATTAGGATGTTTCAGAGACATGAAACAAATAGTAGAAAATATCACAGTTCTGTGCTTTTGTGTATGACATATTAAAATTAGCAACTGAATAAATTAGCAAAGATGTAGAAATGAAATCAATCAAGTCACGTTTCTGACCCATGCATACACAGTCTTGACTCATCACAAGTTGAGGTCCCTGTAGAGCGTAGGCTAAGCAATCCATGATGGATATAAGGCTTTACTTCAAATAGGGCAGTGACAGACAGCTGTTAAATTGACCTGTAAGGATTATTTGGTTGGATTAGCAGGACTGTTTTAAGACTCTGAAATGCAGCCTGACTCCAGTTTGATGCTTGTTTGATTCTGGAGTGTGGGACTGCTGTGATGCAGTTGAGCACCAGAGCTCTCCTTTGCTGACCTATAGAAGCTCAGGTCAGTTTCCCCTCTGGCAGCGTCCCGGACGGCTGAGATATGAGTCTCAATCTGCTGCATCAGGTCAATAACAGTCCCCTTATCCACTTCAACCTCTGCAGCCATGGCTTCAAGCTGTTCCGCGGCCTCGCTCATGTCAAATTTCTCTATCTCAGAGTTGACCCGATGTAGTTCCTCTGCTGAGTGTCCGTGTGAGGCTGAGGTTGAGCGAGGGCAGAAGCCTTGGAGGTGCACCTGCAGGCTGCAGTAGTGGAGATAAGCACAGGGGCAGTGAGGACAGCGGTGGGGTCGATCCCCATTGTGCAGGCGTTTGTGGAGCTTGAGGTGGATGAACTGAGTAAATCGGGCCGGGCAGAGCTTGCACTGGTAAGGCCTCTCACCTGAGTGTAGCCGCTGGTGGGTCTTCAAGTTGCTTGTACTGCTGAATCGCTTATGGCACACCTGTTTTAAAACAGAACAGAAATGACACTTAGGAACATCTTTTCTTCTTGTATATGTTGGTTTTTAGGTATTTTGTAGCTGTTTCATTACTTGTTACTATTTTCTTCTTTTGATCTTTTAAAATAAGGGTTAAAACTACTGCTGTAGTTTCTACTATTCATATTAAGCTAAACTTGGGGCAGGAATCTTAAGGAACTACCAAATTGAAAAGAAAAAAAAAAACTAAGTTAAATACTGTAGATTTACCTTGCACTCATGGGGCTTCTCTCCTGTGTGGACCAGGTAGTGTTTTTGCAGGTGTGCTAGCTGAGTGAAGTTCTTGTTGCAGGTCTGACACCTGAAAGGACGCTCACCACTATGCACACGCAGATGAACCTGAGAAGAGTATATTGGAAGCCAGTGTTAATATTTTTCTATTAGCAAATCTCAGAAAATCACTGTACGTCACTGTACAAAGCCGCTGTCTGGCATGTCCTTCCACTGTGCTTTATTTTGATGATGAGGAACTAACCTTGAGGTTAGACAGCTGCCCGAAGATCTTCCCACAGATGTTGCACTCATACCGGATCTTTCCGTTCTGCCTGGTGAGAGGGTAGGACAGCGTTTTGTAGCCAATGATCTGCGCACCTCGCTTTGTCCTCCCGAGGTCCATTGCATCCATTGTGTCGCTCTGGGAGGTGGAGGTAGGAAGACAGTTTGAGGAGGCAGCCATGCCCACTGGTGGCGAGCATTCTCCATGTAAGGGCTGTGCTCCGCGATGGTCAGTGTTGATGGGTGAGGCACTGGCCTTGGCAGGTATAGGGAGGTCTGTGTCGGCGCTTCTGTGAGCAGAGTTTTTGAAATCTCTGAGGTCATTTGAGGGATTTCTGAGGTAGTTTGTCCTTTGGGATATGAGGTCCTTGTCGTCTTTGTGCTCACCGGTAGGTGAAAGAACGAGGTCTTGCTTGGAATTGCAGGGCACATGTGTCAAGTCTTTGCAGCTGCTTGCTATAGGGCGCAAGAGGTGGGCATAGTTGTCAAAAGGCAGGAAATTGGTAAACTGAGGTTTGAGTCGATCACTGAAGAATGAGTATGAGTGAGGTAGAGGGCCTAGTGAGTACTGAGGCAGTAGATAGGGACTGTGCCTGAGTGCTGAGTGAACATGATCAGGCAGAGTGGGCTCTTGGTAAGTTTTGGCTTTGGTAGGGCTTTGGGTGTGCTGGAAAGTGAAGTGCAAACTAGTAGGGATAGGATTCCTTAGTGCTGGCCTTTTGGTAGCAGGAGGGCTGCAGGATGGCAGGGAAGGCAGAGGTACATATCCATGGCAACGGATAGATTCTGAGATGGGCTGGATTGGGTAGTGGACACGGGGACATAGAGGTAAAACAGCTGAGACATAGGAACGAGATGAGAGGCTGTCTAGAAGTCTTGGACAGAGAGACAGAGGTTTGGAGGGCTCTTCTCGAAGAATCTCAGACACACTGTGTCCTAGTTTTCGTGCTGTCTCCTCATGGGCCCGACTCTGTTCTGTTGGATAAATAGAAAATGGAGAGATGACATCAGAGACCGGTTCCTTTTTTCTTGGTACGCAGTTCTGTAGAAGTAACAGTATTACCATTCCACGGAAAGACACACAAAACTCTGACACCGACATGATCACGTATGTGTTCCTCGTTTTATTCAATCTTTTCCTTCAAAGTGCTCTTGTCCAACCTGTATTTTTATCAGGTGTCCCCATCTCTGCCCCTCAGACCCTTGAACTTCCCCAGAAGTGAAACAATAAGGGTTTAATCAGAATACAGATTGCAGAATGTCAACGAACACAGCATCTTATCTGCATTAAAGGGCCGGTCGGTTGGAAGTATATTTTCTGAGTAGTTGAGCAACATCCACTGAAAACTGGATACAAGAAACACATTTTAATCTTAAAGTAACTGATTTCAGATTCTGGTGAAAGAGACTGGTTGAAGGAGAGGTAATGTTTAACAGTCACAATTTATCATCTAACTAAAAGATGCAAATTCTACACACAACTTTAGCTTAACCTCAGGCTCCAAATCTTTTGCATTTGTCTTTAGGAGGCATTCTGCTTTTCTGGTTTACCCCAGGCTAGACAAAGGACTGAAACTGACAAGCAGACAGAGACAAAATACAAAGGTATGCATTTGTGTTTTACCTCTTGGACACAGTTAACATCAACCCACATACAACAAAGTAAGCCTTATCTTTTTTTTCCACTCCCTTGTTACCCTGCCCCCTTGTCTCCAGAGGGCCCTGTTCTCAGCAAATAAACAACTACACTCAGTGAGACATCAATCTGTCAGTGGGTTACCTTGTCAGGAAGTTCAAGTAGTCACTGCTGCTCTTCCTACCTCTCTTCCTCTTTAAGAGCTAAATAAATAAAGGGAGTCGTGCCAGAGTGCCGTCAGCACCTCCAGCAGCTTCCAGCGTGTGAGCAAGCGTGCATGTGCGAGTGTCTGTGCTTGCAAATGAGACTGTAGCTGTGTGCATGTGCTCTCTCTGCTAGCACTCCTTGTGTTTGGGAGTGAAGGCCAAATGTTTTGTGCATGGATGAGCAGTTGGCAATGTCCAAAAAAAGGGAAACTGAAACATTGCCTAAATTCATGAAACTAGTCTCACCTTACTCTGCTACTGTGGCACCACCTGTATACACCTCTATGCTTTCAGGCATTTACTATCATCTTTTGTGCTCTTGTTTTTAACAAAGGGACTATGGGTGTGACTGAGTAACTTTTTAAACACCCACACAAAGCATGGGTTAGTCGGTCAGTCCCTCTGACAGGAAATCTTCAGTAACTGTCCAAACCAGATAGGCCTATGTCTTAAAGTGTGGTCACAGGGGTAGTTTCTATTAACTTCAGTGACAGCCATCCTAAATGGACACACTTACCATTTTTGTCAACAATCAGTTGGCCCAGTGGAGGGTAGTTACAACGCTGGGCAAATTCAGAGCAGTACCACACCAGAAGCTCCTCGCCTGGCTGAAGTGGTTTGATAGTGTAGAAGAAGATTTCCAGGCCGTTTTGACATGCAACCAGGTTCTGTTCCTCCGCCGTGCATGCTGGGTTGACATAACGCATCCAGTTGCTCCGCTCCTCATTCAAACCGTCCAAGATGTGGTGCAAGTGTCTCTCCAAGAAGACCTAATGCACGAGAAAACCATTAAGAATCGAAAGATGTTAAAGTGATGACGATGATGTGGTGACATGCTGATCTACGGAATCCATGATATCATAGTTTCCTGGTGCCTTTATGGTAAATACTTCATATTCTTTGAGCTGAGACAGGTGCTGGTATTTGTGGTATGCACGTAATCTGCAATTACGAAAGCAACACTAAACGAGAATTTCATTGTATGACTGGACAGCAATATTGATGTCTCGCCCACTAACACTCTCAGCTTTCACATATCTCACGTCCGTATGAAGCATGGACGAGATGCCGCTGCCTGAGTCGTGACTAACAGAACGTCTGAATTGCAAGGTTTCGTTGAAGTTGCACAATTTCAAGGGTGCTTACTCTAAACTGAAGAATTTGACAGGAGCAAGTGGGTAATGGAAAAATTCAGCTGATATGTAACATCACAGTTCTCAGGCTTAAAGCCACTTCCTTGCTTAGTCAGTGTGAAAGTTTGTGAGCCTGGAGAAGTGCGGACATGTGTACGGTGTGTTTACTGGCAGTGACACCACTGCTGAGAGAAGCGGAGAGAGAGGAGAGCTGCTACGCCACTGAAACCAGCTGTGTGTGCGTCTGTGTGTGACCTCAGACAGCAGCGAAGAGCTGGCAAATACATTTACATACGTAGCACGGCACATGCACAGTCAAACTTATCCAGTCAAAAAACGGTGATACCCAAGCATTAGCATGTAGGTTCTGCTTCAAGAGGATGTCAGTCACCGACCACAGCTGCTAAGCTGTGCCACGCCACAGCGACATCTCCAGATGGAGATGCAGGAAGTGAACAATTTTGAAACATGCGTTCTTACATTTCCAGTACAGGTTCATAGATGAAGAGGCTCACATGCATTTCACTTACCCTCCAAAAATATTTCCTGTTTGCGTCTTTCGGCAGATTTTCATCTGTGTAGCGCTCCCCAGCAAAGGGGCCAAAACGTGTTCCCTTTGGAATCAGCTCTTTACTGGTCACCCCCAGCACCTGTTTGGCAACAAAGACACAGAAACATCAAACAACAGGCCAGTTCACAAACTGGGAGCCTGAAAAAGCTCGATCATGTAATTAGATAAGGAGAATCTTGGGAATACAGTCAACTTTATCAGACCCTCCATTCTCCAGCCTGCCTGTTTGTAATTAAGTAAAGTAATAACGACAATTCCCTGGAAAATTGTCAAGAAGGAGAAAAGAAAATAAGCAATTGGGATTAAGATGTTTATATACACACACACACACACACACACATATATATATATATATATAAACACACATTGTTGTTTTGTTTTAACACATTTACTGATGTGATGAGTCTTTCACAGAAAGAAAACAAATATATATATATATTTTTTTTTTTTTGGAGTCTATGACAAAATACATTCCATCCTTCACATGCTGAATATTTCATACATCAGTGGCCAAGGTTATCTTAGGTTTCGTTGCCATATTAAAATTTCACGACCACTCTTGTTCTGTTACCGCAAGGTGTGAAACTCACTCCCCTTTCTCAAGCCTTCAGGCCAAGGAAGAGAGGATAAGGTGTCACGGTCACACCCCGAGCAGTTTACTGCACCCATAGCTCTGTGTTAAAGAAGAAGCCCTGCAGCAGCAGTAAAGTATTCAGACTTTTATCCTGGAGTGACACTGCCACAGAGTGTGAGGCTGGATCAGCTGCTAAATGCTTAGCTAAATAGTTTAGCTCCTGTGTATCTAGCTAGTTTTGTCCTTCCTTCCAATGGCTTTGTCTGATGGCTTAATCTGAGTTGCTTCTTTTCTTACTGATTACTGTAACAAATCACGTTTCTTAGTGTTTGCCGGAGAGCAGACTAGTCTTAGTCTAGGTCAAAGTGGTGATGTAGTTAATTAGCCACAGGGTCCTTCATCTGATTACATCTACTGGCTCAAGTTTAATCTTTTGTTCCCCTTTCATCAGTTTCCCTATCAGGTTAATCTTCTATCATATATTTACTGAAAAATATGTGATTTCCTGGTCCTTGTCCCTCAACTTACCCCCAAGCCATCTCCATTCAAGTATCATTGATCATTGATGATGTTATCCATATTATGTGCCATCATGCCTCAGTTTTACTCTGTGGTGTAATGTTCTGCTTGAACGACACAGTGGGAATTTAAGATAGCTGCTAATCATTGCGTCCTCAGGCTGAGCGCCGGGGGAGCACGGCTATTGTCTCTGCCTTTGCCTCAATGCACACTTAGTAGAAAGGAAAGGCTCAAATTAGACAACAACATGTCAAGTGCTTCCCGCCTGAGGATGGATGGAAGGATGTTGGAGTGACGCAAGAAGCTTTCTGTCTCAAAAAACATAAACAGCTGCAGCAGATGTGTTTCATAAATTTCAAATATCTTACAAATATGGAGTGAAATCTTGTTTACCTCTGTTGAATCGTGGCAGCGTTTCAGGGCAAGGTTTCTGGGTAAGGACCTCTCAGCTCGTGTCCTGCCTTGGTTTTCAGACTCTTCTTCCAGAGGTTGGTCCTTCACGATGTAAGTGCACTTCTCCTCAAAGTCGGCCTCACTCCAACATGCCATCTCTATATCCTGTGTGGGGGCTCCTATGCTCTGCGGGGACCTCTCTGAGGTTAGCATGGCTGTGGTACATTCAGAGGAGGCCTACAGAAAAGAGAAAAATATATGTATCCTGTGTAATATTAACCATTTCATGCCACGTACCCTTAAAAGTGTCCCAGCAGTGGAGTGGCATAGCTCAAGCTGGTAAATAATACAGCTTTTCTTTTTGTTTACAAAGTTAAAGCAGAAGTTCTAAAAACTGACACACTTTGTCTTAGCTACACAGACGTCCTCAACCTAAGATATTAGTTAAGCAGCAGCATTAGTTTCTTAAACAGTTTTTCAAAAACAATTTAAATTCAATTCAATTCAATTTTATTTGTATAGCGTCTGTTACAATGTCAATTGTCTCTAGACGCTTTACAGAGACCCAGAGGATGACCCCCGAGCAATATATCATTAACTAAAAATATAATATTGAATCCTAAACAAGGATAATGGCAGGTAAAAAACTCCCACAGAGGGAGAAAAAAACCTTCCAGCCAAACAGTGGCAAGGAAAAATTCCACTTTAAGAGACAAGTCTAATTATTACCATTTTTATTCACATTTTTTTTCATGCCATAGTTGCCCCTTCAACAAACAACGTGTCAATACAAACAACAGGGAATTCGGGCTTTCAGTGGACCCAAAATCAGACCCAAACATTGAAGTGGTTGTAGAGATTACTGTAGGGGAGACGGTGAAAAGTCGGGTGCGTAAAGGAGGAAGAATCTAACTTTCCCATCAGCTGCTACTACCGGACAAACAAACTTCAAAGTGCAACCTCCATCCCGACTGCCCCATTGGCCCCATTGGCCCCACTGTCCCGTACATCCTGTGACTCTCCAAGTCAAGCCTGAAGCCATAAGGAAGGTTCCTTTGCGTGTTAGCCCTCAAGCGGGACCACTTTCACAAGGAAACAAGCACTCCCAGTGAATCAACCAGACTTCCTCTGAACTGACTGAGGCTTGGCTCCTGGCCAAGTCCCAACTCTCTTTCTCTTTCTGTCTGATCCTTGCTGTCTCTCTCTTCCTTCTCATTGAGATTGTTGTCAGGTAGCCCAGCACACACAAAAGCAGAGTCCCCCGGCTGATGTGATGGAACAGAGAAGGGTGAAAAGGAGATGGAAAACTTCGGATTAAAGGACAATACGCAGAGCTTCTTTTCTATTTGACTCATCAGCTTGCCACTGAGTTAGTGGCTGATAAACTCTTATCTTGCTAATATTTGGTAAGCGCTCATGTGACTTATGCTCCTTCCTGACAAGAGATTAAACTTCAACTCAAAATTTAAGCCAAACTAAAGAATGAAAGAATAGTTATGAGGCAATGAATTAGACAAATACCACACAATCATGTGTACATAAATAACCAATAACTAAATAATTTATAAATAACCATAAAACTTCTCAAACTCAAACAACAATCTGGCATATCTTTACAAAAGTAGTACATAAGCACCAATAACAAATTACGGCCATGAAATGCAAGTAAAAGTTCAGCGAGATCAGATTTATGGACTACGTTTTTTATCTCTAAAGTATGCCGCTACAGCTGACTTGGAATGACTGTCACAAGTGTGACAGCTCACTCTGAAACCAGTGAAACAAGTGACACAGCAGAAAATATATTCTGAAAATCAAGACATGAGTCAGAAGCACACAGCTGTGCCTCAGAGCACAACATGTAACAGTTTGACTCTAGAAAGCACACTTTTCCTCATCCTAGGACAGCCTCGAAACATACAGGTAAGAAATTGATAAATAAGACAAAGAGTCTGCACATTCTGTCATTCCCTACACCCCAGACTTATATACACATTCTTTTTGATATGTTTTTTTCTTTCTTTTTGGTATCAATTAATCAGAGATGGATGTTGCACACTTACTTTGAAGCCCTGAGAGGAGCCACACATAGGGCTGGCTGTCTGTGCTCTCCTTGAGTTTGAGGGTCTGTGAGCAACCAGTGGCCGTCCTGCGTCTCTTCTCTTCTGTCTCTCACCCAGTCTCAGTATCTTGTGTACATACGTGTGACTGACTGCGCAACTGAACACTTGAGTGTGGAGGAGGGAAGGTGTGTGTCTGAGTGTGTGCGAGAAAGATACACTCCCTTTTCCTCTCGTGCTCCCTCTCCCCTCCTCCCCCCCCCTTTTTTTTGCCCCATGACTCCTCCTTGGAGAGGTTTTTTTTTTTTGTGTGTAAGTCTCTTGCCTCGAGGCGTGAGGCTTTCTCTGAGATGGGGGCTTGGAGGGGGGGGTGGCTGCTGGCTGTCACATAGCTATGTCCGGATCACACAGATGCATCTTCATTTTCTGTCAGTCGCCCTCTCTATCTCTGAGTGAGAAGAAGACATACCTGTGTTGGGGCCAGACGTCGAGGCCTCGGTGGTGAAATCATTTAGTGTCAAGTAAGATCGAGAAACAGTTATGAGAGTTATGAGCTGAGAATACTTGACATTTTGCAAAAATGAATAATCGTTCCTGTGGGCCCGACCCATTCATTGCTTAATTAAATGGAGAATAAGTAAAATAAAACTTCTTGAATATGAATTCATTTCATATCCAAATCCAAGTCTTCACTAGCAGCTGAAATATTTTGCTGATTTCAGTTTGACTGTTGGTTGTTTGACCCACATAGTTGCTGACTGTGACTGTAGTAAGATGAACGATAACATATAATTACATTTTTAAAAAAAAACTGGCAAAAATCCTTGTTATACTCTTTCCAGTCATTGGGATACTCATAATGTTAACCTGACAAATCTGCTGTAGGACAAAAACATGGAAATGAAGCAGATTATATATGTTTTGGGTCAAAGGATCGTTAGAGAACAATACATCTGTGTTTTAATCGACATTCAGAATACAGCAAAAGGATGCTTGTTCGACTTTTGTCAAGAAGACATATCAACAGCTGAAGGCTCTTTGGAAATAAATAATCGTCTGTTGTTGTGCGCTTGTGCTGTTTTTTTCCTGGTTCCAGAGTTTGGGCCAATTTCACCCTTAGTAAAATAACTGACCATTGACCTCTTGAGTAATTGTGCTCATCCCTACATATTGAAAATGAAACTTAAAAATGTATGCTGGCGGGTGTAAAACGCTGCAACATTATCCACGCTGACACGGATAAACGTGAGTGTGTTGTGATCCAAGTAACCAGTGGAACTGAGGTTCAGAGTGGGTTGATAGTTGGGTCCAGTCAGTATGTAGTCTGGCTTTCAGTCCCCGTCTTCTTTTCTCCTCGAGCAGCATTTGACTTGGCAGGCTGCCAGCTATTTCAGGAACAACCTGAATGTTCAGACTCGTCATCCACGTGTTCGACACACGCCGGGCTGTGATAAGCTCGTCATCTCTGTGTTAATTTCCACTCACGTTCACTTTTATAATGTTTATTATTCTTATTTAATTTTTCCACCTCAGGGGGACCTTGGAACTGGGTTCTGTTACAACACTGACTTTCCTTCAGTTTCATGGTGTTTTGTCCTTCCTTTTTTTTGCTTCCTGTCCCTCTCACCACACCTGACCAAGCTACTAATTACGACTGCTGACACTGAGCCACCATGTAATTTAAAATCCACTTCTCTCTTGCTGTTTCATTCTTTCTCTTTGCCTTCAGTCATTTCATTCATTACCTTCTATTCAACTCTTCTGTCCTACACCCCCTCCCGGACCTTTGCCTCACTCTATACATTACTCAGAGGTGCAGTGTGACTAATTCACATAATGAGAACGTGGACTTTTAGTCTGAATTGTTTAGTGTCTATGAGCTGAGATTGCTCTTTGGTCATGTGTGGGTGGATGTTTTCAGGGTAAGGTATATATATACCTGCCTGGTAAATTAGAAATTGGTTTAGATTTTGTGATATCTGAAATGGCATTCTTAGAATAAAAAGATGATGAAGCAGAATCACAGAGACATGAAAATGTACTAAAAAGTGCGAGGAAATGAAATTTGCATGCATGAAAGTCAACAATAATGACCTGGTGAACTGACTTCCACATTTTGTTCTCTCTTGTGATGTTCAACATGACGTCCTCATGGAAGTGTCATGGAGTGTGTCATGTTCACAAAGCTGAGGGCCATTTATGGCTCCAACAGACATCTACTAACAGAGTTAACTTCTCTCACAAATTACTGTCAGTTTCTTGTTTTTTCCTAAAAGACTTCAGCTGGGCTCATTTCCACTGATCAGTTTGCCCATGATTCATTGTTAGCGGCGCATACACTTTTGTCCAATCACCTTTCAAGTCTCACTTTCCAGACATGCCTTTTTCTTCAATCAAAGTCATGTTAAAAAAAAAGAAAGACTCAGATAACAACGTCCTAATATTGTCCGCGAGGCTTCAAAATGGCTGTTGTCACAGGCTGATGTAACAGTGACTTTGATCATGTTTTACAGTCTACGCATGTAACCCTGATGATGGACATGATGTGTCCACCTAAGTATGACATCCAGACTTTGCTAAACAGCATCTGCCATGGAAATTTAAGTATGACTACAAAGACTGAAAAGATGTATAGTAAACAATACGTGTATTATTGGATGTGTTTTTAATAAACAGGGGGAACCATTTTCACAATCCTTTTTAGAGAAAGGGAAACTTGCATTTTACGAGAACCAAGAAAGATGACTGGACAGTTAGTCACTAGTGAATGTAGACAACTGGAACACAGAGACCTGCATGCACTCAGGATGAGAGTGCCTTCGGGGGCCTCTTTCAATGGCATAGGTAGCTTTAGCTCTGTAATTTCCATGCTTGCATCTGTACTTGCCTCAGGTCATTTCTCGCAGGAGAACTAAAGGTGATCACTCCTTCCTTTCAACTTCTCCCATGGATGAGGACAATGATCTTCAACAATGAGGTGGCTATGATGAGATGTGTTTTATAACCCATTACAACTCCAGTGTTTGACACAGCCTCCACCTCCGTCTTCCCTAATTTCCTATGGCTGAGTGTAGCCCTAATGTTTTCCTCTGGTAACAGTGTTGTACTGTTATCTGCCTGTCAGCTACGACAGTCTTGCCATCCATTTCATGATTCTAAGTGATTTCTTTGACTTTCCATTCTTGGCATTCTGTCTGGCTTGTATCTAAGAGATCACACATTTACACTTGCATTTCTTCCTGTCGTTGACAGCTTGATTGAGGTTGGATAAGCTTTACTGACACAACAGGAGCAACTTGAACTTATTGAATGTGATGTGCCAAGTCTTAATCCATCTTTTTTTTAAATGTTTTCTTATCCATTTCAGGTGTGAATGTGAATAAATGTCAGCGCTGTACCACAGCCACCACCCACTGAGTCCACCAACCATCTCCCCTCAATTGCTGGATGATCCCGTGTTGACAAGCCAAGTTATTATCATGGTTTCGGGGCTAAGAGGAATGCTGTTGTGCTTCACAACAGATGTCTTTTTTTTTTTTTTTAAATCCTGACAAACCACCCACAGAGATGAGGAGAAAAGAAGTATCACTACACTCCTCTGACCCACAAATGGATGCTTGTAACCAAATGACACCTGATGCCCAGTACTGACAACAGAACACAGGTACATGATAGCTTGTAGACATGCACGGCTGTATAAAAACAACACCCGCTCTCTTACATTCAGGCTTAATGTTTATCTGTATAGATAGTAGTAGATCATTACATTATGCATACATTAATGTAGGATAATTATAAATATGCAGGGTCTCAAGTGTACAACATTTTCAAATCTACATTTGATTGCTTGAATTTGACTTCGCCTGAACTCTTTTATTAATTAAAATCAAAATTTATTCCTCATTATTAAGCCTATTTGTAGTGCATACCACAAGCTTTGCATTTGAGTCTGAGGACGCTGCAGTGAAAATGAAACATGTTGTCTGGAACACGGATTGGTTAAGTCGAGGGAAGGTGGCTTTGAAAATGTGACAGACTAATGTACCTTAATACATCTGTTTACTTTTCTAACAACCGCGTTAAGTAACAGTCCAGAGTTAAAACAACCCCAGGTCGGTTGTAAGGTAAGCAGTGTAAATGCTCGATAGGGACCAAAACAACATGAATTAAAGCACTGTTGAGTGAGAATGACATGTGTTTGCAGCAAAATAGCAGCTTATGTTAGCCCTGGGGGCAATAGACCTTTCATCAAAACAAATTGCTGTTTTAAGCCTCTGACAAGATTCAAAAATGTCATTCCACTTAAGTGATAGTGTGGACCCCTACAGTCAGAGTGAGGTGATTTTAACTGTAAGTGTACTGAAAGTGTATAAAAAGGTAGCTCCATCTGGTCACTGTCACCTTGTTATAAGTGCATACAAGTTGATAACTGATGTTGCGCAACTGTCATTGAGATGTAAAAAGGAAGAAAGTTCATGGCACTTGCTTATTTTCTCAGAAATATGTATATGCAGTTCAGTTCTGTGAAAGTAGAGGCTGTTAACTCTCCTCTTTTGCATCTACTGGCATCAGTAGTTGACTTGTCCAATCTCACAAAAAGATGGCAGTGACCAAACGGAGGTGACTGAACAAAGAGTCATTTTTAAGCACATTTTGTACACATACAAAATTAAAATGATCTCAGTTTGTCTGTAAGGACCCTATCAACACTGTGTGATAGTGAAAATACATTTTTGAGTCTCGTCAGAGGCTTAGAGTAGTGAGTTATTTCAAGATATCTCTGTTACCCTCAGTTTCTTTAAAGTATATTTTAAGTGATCTCAAAAATGCTTTGATTTATGTCATTTTAGTCCCTAGTGTCCCTGAGATTACATTGTTTACCATCTAATAATAGCCCTAGGGTTGTTTTGGATGAGTTATGCTCCTTTAAAATCTGCCCAATTCATTAATAAAACCTGGAAGAACAGTGGTGAACCATTATCTCTGAAGAAGAAAAGTGGTTGGAAAAAAAAAATTGAGGTCAGAGATCACCAACACATTAGGAAAGATGGAAATAAAACAATCGGAACATTTGTTCTGAATTATTTTTCACTGTAAGCTCCCCGTAAAGGGCTGTGGGTAATCTAAAAGCTGCTACATCCCCAACAGGGACTATTCTTTTTTTATGTCATCGTGGCAGGAACCGCAGACAACGGTTTTTCACAGAAATGCTTTCATACAGTCATTCTTCTTAGTAGAAGCTTTCTTAGCATAGGAGGACTCATCTCTCATGCAACTGTAACGGTGACTGGTGGAGATGATGTCACTGTACACTGATTGTTCCAGACGAAGCAAGTGATTGGCAGAATTTACGAGCTGAACATCACACACGCAAAAATAAATAAACAGATAAAAAAAAAATTCCAGGAAATACTTCCTTTAGTCAAAATGCAACAACTTGTGCCTCTATTCTGACTACTATGATGACTGTAACTTCACTTAGGAAGATGTTTCATCAGATCTGAGCGGTTTTTGATCCACTTCCTTTTTCACCCGTTTCAACCTCTGGTGAAAGCATATTTGATAGCAATATTGTTCACTTGATGTTACAAATAGATTTGACAAATGGAGCAGCACAGTCGTGTGGTGGTAAACACTGTATGTATATTGAGTTTGTATGTTCTAATCTTGGTTATATGTTTTTTTTTTTTCTCAGGGTTTTCCCTCCAACAGGCCAGAATCCATTAAGTTGATTAGTGATTCTGAATAATGCATGCCCATATGAGCCCCATTTGGATTAAAAGTGGGCTACTGGGGTACAGAGTGGACTTGGGCTCAAAATGGCCACATGGTATGGGTCCCTTATCGCTTTAGTGTTACGGGCCCAAATTAAAAGCCTATGTGGGTCATATATACGGGACCCATGCGGGATAGAAGTAAACTAAATGGGCGAGGGATAAGAGAAGGGCAAATTGTGTGGGTCCTATGTAATTTTAGTAACTTCTATTCAGCTTGGTCAAAAAAAGTGCCATTAGAGAATCTTACTGTGAATTCATGGTTTAACATTTGAACCACAGTCCTGTCTTGAGAACACTGCTCACTGTGGTTGACCCTTGATTTCATCATACTTTTAAGAAAACAAACCAAAACAAAAAAAACCCAAAACATCCTTTTGAGTATTTGGCTCAACTGAAATACTTCCTCTTTCCCACAGTTCTATCTGGCCCATTTCTCGGGCCAAATATAACTAATTTGGATAGCAATTTGGATTATGAATATTGATGCAAAGTTGTTTTTTTTTTTCCCTTTTTTTTTTTTGCTCTTGTTTTTTTGACTGTCAAGGTTCTTCTTTTGACAAACCGTAAACGAATTCTGCAGAGGCTCTGTACAGTGTATAGACCTTTTTTGATGAAATGAATGTAAGTTGTTGCACTGAATTTAATTCAACTTGAAGAATTATGTAAAACAAAACTAAAGGTTTACTTCCTGAATCTTTTGGGTGCAACAGAGGAAGTGTCAGACCCCCGACACCTGACTGCATAAAATGCTCCTTACATTGTTTTGTCTTCCTCTTGATTGCTTACCCAGACTGTAATAATGACCAACGGAGGGATGTGTCATCCAGGAAGGATACACAGAAATTTGTTCACAAACTCACTCATGGAATAACAATCTGTATTACGTGTCCTATGAAGCATAAATGGTTCATCTGATGTCAAGCCCCCCTCCACCCCATCCCCCACCCCCCAAAAAAACACTTGCGTACATTTATAAGATCAGCGTATCTTTTTTTTTAATGTTTAAGCATTTGCATGCAGCATCTGGTTGTTTTTGTACATCTATCTGTCTCTCTTGAGCAGTTAGCCAGTTAGCCAGTACATCACAGTTGTCTTCACTGCTCTCAGATTCCTGCCATATTTCTGGATGGCCACTGAACAAACAGTTGAACATGATCCACGCTGTCGCACTCTGGCACCCGGTAAAGTTTCCCCTCACTCTCCCTCTCTTACACACGTAGCTTCCTTCCCAATATCCCAAATAAAGACAGATAGGAAGGCAGACAGTGCCCCCCTGACCCATGAGCTGATGTAATATACTTGGGTGTATGTATACATACACATCCCTTTACCATGTGTACGTGCATCTTGTGTAAGTGGCACCAATTCCTTACACTGCAGTAACCGATAGTGGCATAGATCTCACCTTGAAAGTTATTTAATTATTAACAGCCAACAGGACACATGATGTGATTTTTTAAAAATTTTCTCTGTTAATAGATCTGCAGTATATTTACTGTAAAGTGTTATCCTATATTTAGATTAAACATGTTTAGGCTAAGCAAGCGTACATTATAGTAAAAGAATGGTAAATGAAGCTCATCTATTGAATGATTTTACGGCTCTCTTGGCCTCAAAAAGCATTTTTACAGTCACATTCATACAGTACTTCTTAGCCTACACAGTAGTTTTTTCTTTAGTCTACACTTTTTCCTTTTATATGCTCACACACCACTGGAAGCTGTGGGAGGAAAACCCGGGGACAGCATCTTCCTATGGACACTGCGGTGTGTGCACTTTGGAGGCCAGGGATGACATGCTGATTTGGTTTCTTGATGAGTTTCTGGGTTGAGTTTACTGTGGAAGTAAGAAAAATAGCAATTCCTGAAATAACAACTAGGTCCTGTTGAAATGTCCAGCTTTGCATCACAAATAAACATATTTATAGATCAATCCAAAAAATGGTTTTGGTCTCCACGACGTGTGTGCGGGGTTCATTTTCATGTACCACATTAGGCAAAACTATATAAACACACAGATTTGCAGGCGTAGGCCGGTTGTTGGGTGACTGTGAGCATCGAGCCAAGCGATGATGGGTCCCAGTGGAGTTGCATTTGAAATGAGGATGTTTGGGCCAGATTTGAACAGAATGGATGTAAAGTAATATTAGTTTGGGTAAACTAACCGAGCCAAGCTAAAACTAACTTGCTGTGACTGAACTAAGGCGGGGCTGTTCCAACTGGCCACTAGGCCCGTTCGCTCTGCCCATTTGCAGCATGATGCTGCAGAGGCAGTAACCTGAAAACGAGGCTTCAAAGCCACTCTTCAGAATAGCTATGGGTGACTGCACAGGGTGTGTGTCCAGTTCTTTTCATATAGTCTACAGTGAGTGAACCATAAATTCATGATTGATCATTATCTTAGCTTAGATAAGTTAAACTTAACTTTGCCTAAAAACTGAAAAAAAAAGAGGAAACACTTTCCAAGCCTGGACCTGCATTCGTGACCCGTATGCTGATGAATAATCTAGAGAAATATTGTAATTTCCTGTATGAGAGCATAGGGATAGTTGTCCCTTATAAAAGGAGAATTTACCACTCATTGACAACATGAGTGACATCACCAGGTGCCACAGTGTCTGTCTACACACCTCAGTATGTGTCATAAACTAATGCACGAGCACACACACAAACACTCTCTCTCTCCCTCTTTGGGACCAGTCAGACAGCCCTGTCCTCCACCTGTCTCCAGTGTTACCTGCCCCAGTCATTAACAGGGTCCCACAGCCCCATTGTAAGTGCACATGTCAACTACAAAATTACAGGGCACACGCGCACACACATATTTGTTTTGCATTTTAAGAGGGTAATATCTGTCTGCACGCAAACTAAATGTTCATTTTCTTCACTGCTCCCTCCTCCGCTTCTTTCTTTGACAATCCCTGAAAACAAAGCATGTGAGGTTCAAAGACAGAGGAATGATGGACATGCACGGCTGGTGTGGGTTTGTGTAATGACAAAGGGAAACATTATTTCAAGCCTGTTTCTCTGGCCTGTGTGGACTTAAGCTCAGTGATTATAAGGCATTTCTCCAAATAAAGTCAGTGTTGTTGGAGCTCCTCTTTGTTCTCCCACTTAGCTCGGTCTTGCAAAGCTAATTAAGGCAAGATAGTAAAATCTCTGGATGAAAATGCGACTTGGGGAAGGCTTGGTAATTCAGTGTAAAGAGGCAAGTTTGATAAGGACGAAACAAAGTGCATTCTGCTTTGACTGAAAGATAAAGACCTATTTTCAGACAGTGACGTCAGCCTTTGGTTTCACTTGCATTACTTGTGGCAGCGTGAATATGACATAGTGCTTACACAAGTAATCAAAGACAGCTGACACCATAAGGTTTTTTTTTTTCTTTGTCTTTTAAATTGTCCTTTTGTCCCCGGCTCTTTCAACATGTTGGCTTTGGGTAACCTAAACACTCTCTTTCCCTTTTCAACATGATCATCACAAACATCTTTTCCCCTCAGGGTGACTGACTTGTCTTATTGTGTCTTTTATTTATGTTTTTAAGCCGAATGAAATCAGGCCTATGTGTCTGAATAGATACTGACAGAACCTTATTAAACGTGGCATCACTGTCATGAAGTGAAGTGACGCTACCTGCAGACAAAGCTGGACTTGTTTCTTTCACCTCAAATATATAATGGTTGTTTTCTGAATGATCAACCGGGTATCACTCTCAGTAGTTTGCCTTAAGTTGGGCTAGACTGAAACTGGCGCGTCCAAAAGGATTTAGCGTTTCCTATCATTTGTGCATCCATCTTCCGTGTGCTGTAATTTCCCCACCTGGATCTCCAATAACATCCTGTTGTCTGAGGACATCTGAGGGGACAGATTGAAGTGACCCCCACCATCCTTCCCCCCCTACACACACACACATCCAGGCCTGGGCTAATGACAGTCAGGCAGGAAGCTGTCCCCTGTGATCTCTGTATTTAAAAGCATCCTTATTATTGCTTGTGCATTGTTTTGTCGTGTTGGTTTCCCTTGGACTACTATCATTAGGTTGAGCGACTGTGACTCAGTTGTAACACAATACTGAACACGACATCCTGTGTTTTTGATAATGACATTTGAGACAGCTATGATGAGAAATAAATGCTAATCAACACAATCTGTTGGATACTTAGAATGTCCCCTCAAGAAAAAGCCGAGGAAATTCTCCTTGATGCTAAGGTATGAACATTCAGCTTGGACATACGTTTCAATTATAACAGTATTCCTGCTAAGTCTTCAGGACTGCTGAGCAGCTGGGTCAAGGTAGTTACATCAAATATGTAGAAAATGTGAAATCAGTAATAATTTGTGTTGGGGGCCTTGATGTGAAACAGTTCAGAAATGTGAGTACTGTGTTGTGTGGGAGCTTTTTATGTTGATACTAGCATCATGTCTGTCAAAGAGTCTCAACCAGTTTCCATGGAGCAAATAGTTAAAGCACAAGATGAGAGTGCAAAAATAAGAGCTCAAATATAAACTGAAGACTATCTGCATTGTGGAAACAGAAGCTGGCTCACATGCCTTTAAAAAGTTCAAAGGGACGCACTACTTAATACAAGTTAAGTTTATTCATGTAGAGCCCATTTATTTGACTGTTTACACACGACACCATCCATTCAATTGCCAGACCTAAGTTTGGCATTTAGTTTTCACCTAAAAACTAAATACTAAACTTTCAGGGTAAGTTTAAATACTAAAAACTCTGAATCAGAGTAGAAAATGCTTTATTCATTCGCAGAGGATTTTTATCATCTTCACAGGTGGACCCATCAGGAGCCTAATGGCTCTCTTTGGCTGGAAGGCAGGGGTACACCTTTGACAGGTCTCCAGTCCACCACAGGGTCAAAAAATAGACAAACAACTGCGCATGCTCACACTCACTCCTATGGACAACTTAGAAACACCAGTTGGTCTAACATGCATGTTTTTGAACCGTGCGAAGAAAACCAGAGTACCCAGGTTCACACAAGCACGATAAGGACATGCAAATTCCACACAGAAAGGCCCCGGCTGGCAGAAACCGTTTAGCTGTGAGGCAACAGTGCTAACGACCAAGCCACCATGCTGCCCCCAGTCAGAAATAGAGATGTGAATGTAACATCCCTAATATAAGAGGAACACTATGATAGACAGGAAATATACCTGCAATAACACTCTACGAATATAACACATCTAGTGTAGAAAAACTCTCCAGAAATTATAGTAGCAATATTGAATTCAATAAGATACATAAAAATTAGGCTAAAATAAGATCTGGACATTATGTAACTTAACAAAAAATATAAAATATATAAACTTGTCTGAGTTTGTACATAGTGCAGTAAAATTACGTGAAATAATTTGAACAGTGGTGCAAGAGTTGGAGGGATATGTGAAGTTTACTGAATCACATCGTCAGTTTGATGGCCACAAACAGGAAAGATTTAATGGCACAATATCCTGAGGTCTTAATGAAATGGGTTACATTGCAACTGCTTGGTTTTCAGCTATAGTTCTTCTCACGCAGTGGTCAAGCCATTGGTGCAAAAAAATACAACATCCTCTTTAAACTGCTTCTGTTCCCCTTTGGTAATTCACACAGACCGAATGCAGGTGGCACACCGCTGTATCAGCATGTGATTACATACAGCATGCCAGCATCGCGGAATCATCTAAACGACAGGAGCATCATTGGTCAAATCTGGATGTTCGCAATGCTGGCTCGATCTTTACAGAGAGTTCATGTCCCTTCTTTTTCACCTTTTGTGCAACCTCACAATGCAGAACAGCAGTGGAACGAAGGTGTCCTATTCTGCACGTCTGAGTCATTCACAAACAAGAACTTTCACATGGCACTGGTGGCCTTTATTTACAGCACAGAGGGACAGCAAAGGGTTGCAGGCAGGGCGTCGAACCTGCAACCGCTGCAGGAGGAGCGCAGCCTCTTTACCTGGGTCGCCTGCTTAAACCACTGAGCTATGCTACAGTCCCACACAGAAACTTTAGGGCTCATATGTCCCACGTTGAAAGGTCTGCTTGCAAGGGGCTCATGTGTTTACATTTCTGACAGGTCAACCAGTTTTAAGTGGTGGAATGAACCACTCCTCTCCACCCACTATTCACACAAGGTGTGCCTCTTTTGAAATTGACATTACAGCTTTGCACAACCCCACATCTCAGTAATAATGAAGGGAGCATAATGTGTGACTGCGTGGAAGGCAAAGATGCGGAGGCTGGATTTAGTCACTGGTGGGCTATGTAACCAGTGAGCTACAGAAGGGCAAGCCAAGTTTGAACAGCTATCCATTTACATAGATGGTCAAAACTAAACAACATATGAAACTGATATTTTGTGGAATTCTGAGGTTTTGCTCGGCTTTATTCTTCGCCGAAGTTACTGTCTTGCAGAAGCATTTGAGACAACTGTTTGAGTTTGGAGAACACAAGCAAATATCGTTGCATATTTTAGCCTATTTTATCTGACCTTAGTTCATCTTATCCATCCTGGTCTTCTAAATATGTACGCATTTATGTGTAATATATTTTCAGTCATTAGCTGTGTATGCAGATGGCTAGTTGTGTCGGTATTATGGTCTAAAACAGGGGACCAAGTTGGCTCACATAGCTGTCAGCAAATGTGGGAAAAAAGAAACTCAAATGGAATAACTGATTTATAAATGATCTCAGATAAACATACAATCATTCCACAGAGAGTGATGGCAGCAATGTAGGCCATGTTGGAAAATGCAATGTCAAGATTAACTAAATATTACAGAATTGCAACTTCTACATGACTCTAGATGATCGAGTAACATTTACATCAAATCTACATGAAAAGCAACATTTGAGAACTTTAAGAGGAAACCAATATCTAAAGTCATGGTGCTGCTTGGTCTGAAAACAGTGAGGGAGTCTGAAAACAACACAAAGCTGAATGCTCAGAAGCTTCGAGAAAACAGCAGATCCCATGGGAGTCAGAGAGAGGGGTAGGGTTTGAGCATTTTCTGGGCAAAAAAGAGAATATGTTTAGTTGAGTCAATTGCAGTTTGTTGGTGTTGTGAAATGTGTAACCAAAAAAAGAAGCATCTGTGACACTAAAGTTTGATTCTGAATAAGTTGTCACTTACTCGTTTTTAAAATGGGCTTTTAAATAAGTAGCTCACACCAGCTCACGTCAGTGCATTAAGCTGCTTTATTGAATGATGTGATTTTAAAGTTTGTCAACTTGTGCCCATTGATGGGAAGAACAGCAGCTTCCTTTCTGTGTCACTGTTTAATCAGGTGTGAAAAAAACAAGGACTTAACACATCCAACAAAACATGCTGCTTCATAGGAGCCAGTCAGTGTGAGGCCACTGAGATTTTTGAATGAGATAACCTTGTAGTAACCCATGCAGTGTAACGCCACAGGTGGTCGTCCTTTTTTGCCTTTTGCAACGGAGACAGGTGCTTCCGACTATGGGGACAGATCACCGCTGACTCTGGACAATGGAGGAAAACAAAGGGAAAAGGAGGTGCGATTCATGCACGGACACAGCCAGTGCATTCCAGATCTGTGTCAAATAGACGAGTGCATGAACGGGGCAGCTCAATGAGCAGTCAGGAAAAAGTCCACATTGCAATGCAAACACAAACTCACTCATTCAAACAGTCGGTTTTCTTTTCTCTCCTCAGTTTGTGAAGAAAAACAGAGGTTATCGGAGGACAATGGGTCTTTTGCCTACACTGAAGCAAGTAAGCAAACAGGAAGGGATTCCCTCTGCATGTGGAAGTGTACTCCTGAAGCTGAGGGGGAAGGGTAAGCATAGACAACATTTTGACGGAAAAAACATCCAACGATAAACATTCCCAGTTCCAATGAGAGATCTCACCTCTTAGTAGAGCAACAGTGTATGTACATGAGATCAGCAGTGACACGAGCTGTGACACATCCCACTAAAAATATTTTCTTAACAACTAAGAATGCAGCACAGGTGACACACATCTTGTTTTTCTTCTATCTGCATCATCTTCTCTCTTTCTTTACTTTCATTGTTCATTCACCTATAAAGAGATGACACCACCTAAGTTTTGCTTGTCTTTCTCTGAAGCATGCACGTAGTTCAGGGGCGTGACAGCTCTGACACGCTTCAAGCTGCCTCCGAAAGTAACAACACTGTGGAATTCCCTTGAAGATGTCTGACTATCTGATCTACAACGGTTATCCAAACAATGAGACTCCTTTTTAACAAAAACCCTGACATGTAATTAAACCTGTCTAAAGAATCTTATCAGCATTTCCGCCAAATGAGATACTGTAGAAAAACATGGCGTCACAGAAGAATAAAACAACAAGGAGCAAGATAGCTACAATAATGTAGGCCCAACCACTGGTAAATAAATATTACTGCCAGGAATGCTTACATCTACATTTGTGCATGCCGATCAAATAAAGCTATAGTCAAAAATCCAATAATCTAACTTCTGTTAATGATAATCACCAATGGATCCACTCACTTCCTCAAAGCTATGTGCTACCTCAGTGAGCCTTACCCTGTGCTATTTGTCTTTGTGTAAGAGTAGCTGCCAGAGATAATGATGTTTAAATCAGCTCTGATTGATTAAGTAAGAAGCGGAAGAAGGAAGGGAGGGGAGGATGATGAATAGAAAGAAAGAAGAATGAGGAGCTGACCTGTGTCTTGCAGACGGATAAGAGTAGTGATGGAGATCCTCTGTGGTCTCAGGTGACCTTTAACAGGAGATAAACAGCAGTGTTTACGACTTTACATTTGACATGATAAAACTTTCTTTTGTCATAAATAAGATGTACAATATTTTAATGAGTAAAATTCACTTGTTAAATGTGTTGAGTGTTCTCTATAATGTCCACTATGATGTGTCAAAATAAAAATAAAAATACATTTTGAATGTGGTCCTCCTTCAGATGGCTTTTCATTTGATTTTCAAGCGTTTTACCGCTCTTCGGCAACAGAGGGCGCTGTAGAATTTGAGACGACCGCACGGTGAACGCCGCACTTCTCCCTGAGTGCTTGTTGACTGCAGGCAGCGCATCTCTTCCCGAGCTCTCCTGACAAAAGTCTCTCAGCGCCTCAAGTTGATGATTTTGAGGGTCTACAGAGTTGTTTCAAAACCACTCCTGCAATCCCTACGTCAGCTTTGCTTTTTACGTCATTCCCGAAAACTGAACTCTAAAATGGCATTTCAGTATCCCCAGGCTTACCGTGACGAGGCGGTTGTAAGTAAATGTGACTTTAGCCGTGATGCTTCATCATCGCGCGTTTCATTGAAACCAGCCTCTGCTTTGTTAGCATGCTAGTTAGCCTAGCCCGGCATTGCAAGCCCGAATGTCACATTTGACAACCACATGCACTTTTAACCCGTAATGTTTTTAATATACCCATTTTATTATTATTTTGTTTACAAGCCACCATTCACCCATATGTCCATTTAGGCTGGCGAAATAAGCTGCACTAGCCAACTGTTTTCTTTTAGCCACACCTCACACTGAACAGCTGTCAATACTGTGTCACTTCCTCAGATGGACAACTACCATGGCAACAACTTACCGGATCCATACAGCTGGCTGGAGGACCCTGACAGTGAAAAGACACAGGTAAACTCTCACCTGCATTAAAATCACTGTTAAATTCTGTATTTTTTCTGCATTGTTTTATTGAGACTATCTTGAATCTGATGATACATATTTGAAACACGAGTTGTATTCAGTCTGGTTATAGAACCCTAATTCCAAAAACGCTGGGATGCTGTGATGATTTGCGAATCTTATAAACCCACATTTTATTCCCAATAAAACATTAGAAACATATCAGATGTTGAAACAAATGTTTTACAATTTCATGTAAAGTATTAGCTCATTTTGACTTTGACAGAAACACATTTCAAAATAGTTGGAACAGGAGAAAAGTAATTGGCACAAATTATAAACAAGTGGTGGAGCATTTGAGAACTAATTGGGTTCATTGGGAGCAGGTCAGTAGCATGACTGGGTATAAAAGGAGCATTTCAGAGAGATGGAGAAAAGAAAAGAAGAAAGAGATTGGTGGAGGTTCACCAAGCTCCGATACACTGCATCTAAGATTTTGGAACAACTTCAAAGAAATGTCCCTCAATGTAAAACTGCAAAGACTTTGAAGATCCCACCATCTACAATACACAATATCAGAAGATTCAGGCAGTAAGGAGGAGTGTCTGTGCACAAGGAACAAGGCTGAAGGTCAAATCTAAATGCACATAATTTTTGGGCCCTCAGGTGGCACTGCATTAAAATTGGTTATGATTTTCTCCTGGACATGACTGCATGGGCTCAGGAACACTTCTAGAAATCATTGGCTATGAACACAGTTTGCCGTGTGACCCAGAAATGCAAGTTAAAGCAGTAAAGCAAAGAAGAAGCCATATGTGAGCACAGTCCAGAAACACTGCTGTCTTCTTCAGGCCAAAGTTCATCTAAAAAGGTCTGAGGCAAAATAGAAAAACTGTTGTGTGGTCAAATGAATCGAAATTGGAAATTCTTCTTGGAAACCATGGATGCTGTGTCCTGCAGACTGAAGAGGAGAGGGACTATCCAGCTTATTATCCGCAGACAGTTCAAAAGCCTGCATCTCTGATGCGATGGTGTTCCATTAGAGCCAATGTCATGTGCAGCTCACACATCTGGAAAGGTACCATTAATGCTGTAGAATACATGGAGGTTTTAGAGCAACATATGCTCCCATTCAGACAACGTCTCTTTTAGGGAAGGCCTTACATATTTCAGCAAGACAATGCTAAATGACATACTGCATCCATCACAGCAGCGTGGCTTCACAGGAGAAGAGTCCAGGTGCTGAACTGGTCTGCCTGCAGTCCAGACCTTTCACCAATAAAAAAAAATAATAATAATTGGCACATCATAAAACAAAAAATCCAGCAACAAAGGCCCAAGAATGTTGAGCAGCTAGAATCCTGCATTAAATTAGAAAGAGACAACATTTGTCTTCTAAAACTCCAGGAACTGGTCTCCTTCACATCCCAGACATTTACAGACAGTTGTTAAAAGAAGAGGAGAGGCTACACAAAACATCACCCTGTTCTAGCTTTTTGTGAGCTGTGTTGCTGCTATCAAAGTCAAAATGAGCTAATATTTTACATAAAATGTTAAAATGTCTCAGTTTTCACATCTGATAAGTTCCTGAAATGCAAACCATTGCATTTTTATTTATGTTTTACAGGGTCCTTGATTTTTTTTGGAACTGGGATCGTGAAATATGTCTGCAACTAAAAAACACTGGTTCTTGTTTTATATAACAAAAGAGCATGGGAAGCATGTGAAAAAATGCTTCTGCTTTTTGGAAATGATGAAAGAGTTGATGATTCAGTGATGAATAAAATCTCTTTTTGTTGGTGTTCTTTTATCAGGCTTTTGTCAACGCTCAGAACCAGCTGACGTTGCCGTTTTTAGAGGGCTGTGAGGTGCGAGACCTGTTCAAGGAGCGCATGACTGAACTGTACGACTATCCCAAGTATAGCTGTCCCTTCAGGCGAGGAAACAGGTGAGGCAAGCAGCAACATAATCTTTAATAACATTTATCATGTTGGGGTTGCAGTATGGTCCAGTGATTAGAACTGTGGCTCCACAGAAGCACCTGGTGGCCAGCTGGGCCCTGTCTCTGTTTAGCTGGCTGTGCTGCATCTGGCTGTCTGGGTTTTCTCTCCTGGTAACTTATAACACATCAGGCCAATGTCACAGAAGTGTTGGTGTATTGGTGACCTGTCTAACGACTGGCTGTTACCCAAAAGCAGATGGAAAAAGCAGTTATTACTTTACTGCTACTACTATATATGGACATTATTGGATATTTTCATTCTGACCACAGTGTTGCGCCCGGTGTATGCTGGTTTACCCAAACGTATCTCAAGCATTTTTGCCAATATGATACTTTTTTAAAAAAAAGTGCATTTAATTCACAACAATTGGGAGTTCTGGGAGCTGTGCTGAATGGGTTTTTTCTTAACATGAGTGAGAATTAGAGTAATTTTGCTGTCATGCTGGATTATGGCAGTTCTGTTCATTTTATCTTGTTTTTTCCTTTCCAATACTGGTAAATTCATATTATTGGAAAGGGAAAAATGTATTCAAGAAAGCTTTTGCTTTATTGTGCTTTTATTTTACTGCATCAGTGGCATAAAATTAGTGCCACTGGGGATGCATAAGATTTTGATTGTTTGGAATCTATATTTTTTTTCTGGTACATCAAGACTATTTTCATTCAGTGATGGACTACTTGTAGATGCAGACAGGAAATACCTTTGCTTTTGAAATGCACTGAATCAATTGGAAAAATTAGGAAAACTACTTTAACTTGCATATGGAATATGTCAAATGGATTCTTGTTAAACATTTTCACACAGAATTTAATTACTTGCACTTGAAAAGGTTTTATAATTAGGGATGCAACTGACAAGTATTTTGGCAGTTGACTTATGTTTCAATTATTTTTTTTCTACTCTGCGATTAGTCAGTGATTATTTCTGTCATGCGGTTGCAAATTAACATTTAAAACTAAATTGGACATGCCAGAGATTGTCTGATATTTCTGTGGCTTTATATGAGGCACACATTGGGACCCTGCAATTAATCAAATTTTAATCGTGATTTCAGTTTTGCTCCCAATGATTACAAAATAATGTAATTGGAAGAAAAAGAAGAAACGGTTATTTTGCCACATTTTCTGTCTCATGTTGTAAATGGCACGCGACCTTCAGGCACAGGCTCCTCTTGGCCATGGGTGAGTGATTCCCAGGTAATATGGAGGGCATGCTGGTATTTCTGGCCTAAAACATTCAAGAGATTCTTGAATGTGCTTGAGGAGCATTTGATCTGTTTTCCTCTATCATTTTTAAGTTTACAGTGGAAATTTCCACATTTTTTTGTTAAGTTCAATAAATGCATCATATGATGCATCAGTGGATAATCATTTGAAATAATTGTGTTTTTAATAATTGAGCAGCCCCAGTATAGATGCTGAAAAGTCTGCATCTGTGTAATCAGTTGTGTCAACCCATTGCGATCTTAGTGATGATCCTCTCCCACAGATAGTTATATGACTAACCACAACTAAAGCAAATTTGATTTCATCTGCCTTTTATAATTAATTTTGGGCTGATGATGCTATTCAGTTTAAACTTTTTAGTAGGTGAATGCTATTATTATGCACCCCTTATGAGATGGAGTATAACATACCATGTGACTGTACCTGAGCGTGCCTCAGGGCTTTATAGGTTAAAAATGATATGTGTGGTTATATTATTGAAGCAGAAGAAGTTATTGCAACGGCCTACTCTCAACAATCATAATTTTGAAATGCAATGGCAAAGTTGTTTAATCTGATATCACAATCATGGCTTTGACCTTATTGGACACAGCATAAGTTCTGCCTAGTTTTATTTTATTTTATTTTTTAATGAAATGGCACATAGTTGTGATCCTGTGGAACTTAACCTAAATATTTCTCCTTATTTGCAGGTATTTTCACTTCTACAACACAGGCCTCCAGAACCAGAGTGTGATGTACGTGCAAGAGAGTCTAGATGCTGAGCCCACAGTCTTCTTAGATCCAAACACATTTTCTGACGATGGGACTGTTGCCCTGCGAGGTATTTTGTTCCTTATTTCACTTAATTAATCTGGGTATCACATTGCTTTTCCCATATTCACTTGGACAGAATAGTAACTTGATATAGTAATAATGGCAAAATGTAATAACTGGCCATTCACAGCGTCCACTCTGACAGCTAAATAAAGGATAAAGTTCTCAAATCATCTTTATTAATATTCTGTTTACCTTCGCTTATTCCTAGGCTATGCATTCTCTGAGGATGGGGAATACCTGGCGTATGGCACCAGTGCCAGTGGGTCTGACTGGGTGGAAATTCACTTCTTGCGAGTTGAGGGTGCTGTGCCTCTTGAGGACCGCCTGGAACGGGTAAAGTTCAGTTGTATGTCCTGGACTCATGATGGGAAAGGCCTTTTCTACAACTCATACCCTGACCAGGAGGGAAAAAGTGATGGTAAGAAAAAAATCTTCTCAAGACACAATGAGTATATAAATCTTACCAACCCTACCAGCGATAAAGATAAAACAATCATTAGAAGACAATTAGTAAAACTCACTTTTTAATAGGGATTGTAGTAAGAAAGTAAGAAGTACTTGAAACAAACTGTTTTCCACAGTCTCTTTTTAGATGGTTTTTACCGTGATAGTCTTGTACACTGTTTCTCACAATCCAAACTTACCCACTCCCAAGCTCTTCACCCTCCTTATCTTCCATATTAATATTTTTAATACCGCTGAAATGTGATGCATCTGTCAGGAACTGAGACCTCAACCAATTTGCATCAGAAGCTGTACTTTCATGTACTGGGGACTCCACAGTCTGAGGATGTGCTTTGTGCTGAGTTTCCTGACCACCCCAAATGGATGAGTGGGGCAGAGGTATGACTCCATTTTTGTTGTCTTGCTTCAGTGCTAAATGAATTACAAAGACCGCTTGCATTAATCAGTTTCATCAAGGTGTGGCTTAGTGAGAGTGATATTTATTGCAGGTATCAGATGATGGGCGCTATGTTCTGCTGTCAATCAGAGAGGGTTGTGATCCTGTCAACAGATTGTGGTATTGTGACCTTAAAACAACTCCTCAGGGTATTACAGGTATGTCACATTTTCTTTTTTTTTTTTCTTTTTAAATTTACTGCTTGCTGTCATTTTTTTCAGTCTACATTTTAGATTATGATTTTACATTATTTAGAAGGTCTTTTTGACTATCAGGAAAAATGTTCTCTTTAAAGTTCTATTGAACTGTAGTGTGTTTGCACCAGGACTATCACTGAGAAGCTTACAGAAAATGGGCTCAGTTTCTTAAAGAAAAGTTGAAAAGAGGCTCAACTTTTTGCACAACACAATCACATCTGTATTTGTTTTTTTTTTTTTTTGTGGTCTCTGACTTTGTTTCTAATTGTGCATATTAAACACCTAAAGTAAATCTTGTGTGTCTAGGACTTTTGCCATGGGTGAAGTTAATTGACAACTTTGACGCTGAATATGAATATGTGACCAATGAGGGCACGTTGTTCACTTTCAAGACCAACTTAGACGCCCCACGTTACAGACTCATCAACATTGACTTTGCGTCTCCTGATCAGAGCAAGTGGGAGGAGCTCATCCCTCAGCATGACAAGGATGTTATTGGTGAGCTCTTGGGATACTCGTGAACTGCAATACTGAACTAATAGCACTCTCCTCATGGTTCCAGATGCATTTTTTTCTTTTAATTCTTCTTGCTCTATATCTTATGCTGTGTCTTTCCTACAGTGTTTGCCACCTGTGCATACTCCAGCTTTCTGTTTGTGTGTTTCCTCCATGATGTGAAGAATGTGTTGAAGATGTACCGGCTGAGCACTGGTGAAGAGCTGAAGACCTTCCCTCTTGATGTTGGCTCCATTGTGGGCTTCACAGGACGAAAGAGGGACTCTGAGATCTTCTATTATTTCACCTCTTTTCTATCTCCAGGTACCAAATTGCTAGAAAATTGTATTATCAAAGAAAAAAAGTAATTGGTTTGGTTGTAGATGCTAGTTGACTTTGACTGTTCTCTTAGGAAAAAAGAGTTTAGATGTAAAGGGACACTTTTTTAATAGAAGGAAATTGGTGTGATGTCAAAATGTCAAAACCTGTGGTTTTCAGGCATTTTACTAAAATTTTCACTGATATTTAAATAAACAAAAAGTCAGTCAGTTAATCTCATTCATAAAAAGAGGGCTTCACAAACATGGAGACGTTAATCAAAAATGGTTAACTTGCTTCCAGCACAGCTGCTAGTTGTCATTGTACAGACATAATGTACTTTACGTACTGCTTGTACAGTTGTTAAAAGTGTATGAGCTGCATTGCTTGACGATAATCAAAAAATAAGTTAATCTCGTCTTTAAATTAACTCTTATGGCATTTCTCCTAAGACTCATCTTTATTGTAAATACATTCAAATCTTGTTTTTCAAACATCAGGACCATGGACAGTGGATAAGTGTGAGGTGATTATTAAGCCGGTAAAGGTTAACATTTTAAAAAACAAAGATTAATGTGGCTGATAGTCAGCCATAATTCCTTCCTCCTTTACACCCCCAATTTTCTGTAAGAAAAGGCTTTTCCACAAAAATGAAAGTGTGGTACTGCAAATCTGACTGAGCCTGGAGCCACTGCTTAACTGCTGACCTTCTACTGGCCAAGACTAGTGAAAATGTGGATTGTGACCAAATATTTGTGTCTTGTTTTCATTAGTTCAGAGGATATTACTTCTCAAAACCTGACAGCTATTGAGATGTCTTATCTAAAACTCACATGGCTGTCATGTGCTTCTTTATGATGAAGGACTTCTGTTTAACTACTATTTGAAAGCACTGTAAAGAACTGTTCTTGGCAGTTGACTGAACAATTAACATTTTCAGAAAACCGCTGTGAAATTTATCACAAATCCTCAAAAGCCTGTCAGATTAAGATCACTGCTTTTTTTTTCCCTCCCTCCTTTCTTGGTTGAATGAAATGGACTCAAAATTTTATTGTGACCTTTCAAAGAGTTGAGAAAACAGTGTATAAACACTTTTGTAACATCTTGTTAAAGCAATTTAGAAGCATTTAAATGCTGCTTTTTTTTTCTCCTGTCCAGCCATCATTTACCACTGTGACCTCACTAAGGAGCCACTGGCACCACACATTTTCAGAGAGGTCACCGTCAAAGGCTTCAACCCCTCCGACTACCAGACCACCCAGGTAACTACATTTGAAGATGAGATTACTGCTGTTGGATATTTGTTTTTATCTATTCTCACAATTTCTTCCATAAATCATTTTTTAAGACACTGTTAAATGGAGATCTGCAAGAATGCCCAAACATGACCTGTTTATCAAGTAATGACCAAACATAAATAAGCAAGTTGTCACAGAAAAAGGAGTGGAGATGTTTGCTGGATTATTTCATATCATCTTGACTTTGCTCCTGTTGACTGGCATCTGATAAAGTTTTGTCATCTACTGTCTTTTCATATTTTTGGCTCAAAGTTGAAGCATTTTTCAAATTTCTCAAAGCTTTGCACTGAGTGGTTCGTTACATTTGCACTTCCAATTTGCAACATAAGTTGTTTTGTCCTATTGTAGGTCGTTTTTATCCCTCACTTCTCGTTCGTTCTGCCTTTCAGTTAACAGATGGTGATTAAATACTTGGCCACTAAATTTATTTGGTCAAATAGCGGGCACTAAATTTGGACTTCTCCCACTATGTGATCATTTTGATAATACACAGATAAGAGGTCTCCCTCTCTGTTCTTGATGCAGAGTAGCAGGAAAAAATGAATATATGTGGGTTGCTTAATATATTTGAGTGTTTGTGTGTATGCCTGGGTGTCCTGCCCAAGTATCAACATTTTATGGGAATCTTTACTTTTTTTTAATTTCTTTTAACAACTGAAGCTATTGACATTGCACCATTTCTTTTTTTTTTTTTTTTTACTTATTTCTGAAATGTTGGCTGCTACACTTCCAGGGTAAAACAGCTCAACTTACAAAAACGTGATGATCTGTAGTAATTTGATATTGTAGTTTAGAGTTGCGAATTCTGATGAATTTGTGGTTATTCCAATGAGGATTATGGGTAGTTACACTGAAATGGCAAGCCATGTGTCAAATGCATCACATCATATCTCATTGCAAAAGCAGGAGATGTTTTTTTTTTTTATATACCAATTTGAAATAAAAAAAAAAACATTCTGCTGTAGAAAAAGGTACAATATCCCCTAACCCTAATTTTGCCCAGGCGTGTTACCTCTCTTGTGACCATCTAAATTTTACACAGTAGATTAAACAGTTTTGTCATCATGTGTTATAATTTGATTTCGTACTGAAGGCATTTGAAACATCTCTAGTATAATTTGATCATATATTTCTTTTTCCCATCGTACTACAACACTCTGCTGCAAGTTCTTAGTCTGTTGCTGCTCTCTGAGAGGAAAATTAGATTTTAGTCGACTCGGGAGCACTGCCTCTGAAGGGGTAGTGTCTCAGAATCAGATTTATTGTTGTATTTCTGCTAAAGTAAATGTAACCTGTAATAACATTGAGGATGTGATTTTTATGAGCGTTCTTATTTCATCTCTTGTCTTCTGACTCCAATACAAAAGTGGATAAAGATGATATAAGCTTTATTGTACACAACCAATTCATTATTCTTTTTTTTTTTTTTCTGAACATTGTTTTTTGAAACAGTCTGTCTTTTTGTTTTGCCAGATCTTCTATCCCTCCAAGGATGGCACTCAGATACCCATGTTTATTGTTCACAAGAAGGGAATCAAATTGGACGGCTCCCACCCAGGATTTCTATATGGCTACGGGGGCTTTAATATCTCCATCACACCAAGTTATAGTGTCTCCCGACTCATATTTGTCAGACATCTGGGAGGAGTTCTGGCAGTTGCTAACATCAGAGGCGGAGGAGAGTATGGGGAGACCTGGCACAAAGGTGGGAAACTTCATGCATTTGTGAGCCTAACCATGCAGTCAAACCTCCATCTAGAGCTGGGCGGCAAATCAGATTTATCATTTAATTTGGATTTTTGTCAATTTTTTAAAAGATTAAAGTCAGTTTCATTTTATTATGCGTAATTATGGTACGGCAGCGCCAGCATGAGATTCCGTAGCTCTACAACATCTTCACCTGACAGTTGTCTTTAGAGACACAGACAATGAGACGACATGGCTTTGTGTGCTATTAAAGTAAATAGTTTTCTCAAAAAAAAAAAAAATTTCCAAAAGAGGTTCAGTATCTTTAGTTGCTTGGAAGTGGTTCATGTTGCAACGTCCACCATTGTGCTCATCTGTCTGCTGTAAAGTTTGTAGCAGGAGATGTGCAGCTGAGTGGAAAAAGTGTACGTATCGTACAAACTGCTTTGTAGTTTACGCTACAGTTTTGGTGGTGTTTAATATCACCAGTAAATACAGAGCATATTTACAGTAAAAGACCCTGGATTCATCCTCACGCTGAATAAATCAACCCAGACACAATAGTGCTTCTGTATAATTACTTTAGAATAAATCAAGTATTAAAGTTAAGGTTGCACTATATATATACCAATATTCAAATTCATCTTTGGTTGATCTTTTTTTTTTTTCTTCAAGTTAATAAAGCTTAACAACCAGCTCTACATTCATCACAAGGACATTTCCACTTTTCCCTGTTATGTATTTTTGTAAATTATGAGAAGTGAATTATGGAAAACTATGATGAAATTTTGCAATAGCAGTTTTTCTTAGTCGTTTTCAATGTGACATTTGGCAGTCTTTATGTAAGATTTATTAGCTAGTAGTAGAAGGAAGAAGGTTTGTTCTCTTGTCAAATCATTCTTGTTCAGTTCTTCTTGGTAAAGTTTCTTGTTTTTAGTTGTTTGGATGTTTTGCCTGCATTGCAGGTTTATACATATGAGGTGGAGTTCTCATTTAGTTTAGATGGTGGCCAATCACTTAAACATTTACTTTATCAAAAATTAAAACCTGGACTGCACATAATTTGTGAATTATACAACGGTTTAGATTATAGTTCTGACTGATTAATAACAATGTTTTTCTTGTTATGTTAAACTATGCATTGATCTATTTAAAGAGGCTGAACGATAAAAGATGTGGAAAACTTCTCTGAAAATATTCAGCCAGCACTGGAAATATTTTTTCAGTCACACAAGCAGTATAGATAGTAGTAATGGACAAATGAAGTCTCGTAAAGCATTGAGACTTTCCTTTCATTTTTGTACCGAATGTTTTGAAGCTTTTGGGGCGTTACCATGAGGACCAACAGTGACATCTGGTGGCAGACTGGATTTACAGCAGCTGCTTCATAATCTGACTATCGGAAAACATTAGTTACAATCCCGGTTGTGTACAGTAAAATTAGAGATGTTCCGATACCATTTTTTCCCTCCCGATACTGATTCCTAATTTTTGAGCTGTGGGTATCGGCCGATACCAACTACCAATCTGAGCATGATATTAAAAAATTTGCACCATGCCTGACTGTAATATAATTATCATTGTTGTAAAACATGAATAAATACAGCAAATCCAAGTCATTTATGCCTATATTTATTTTAAAATAGAACAGTATAAAAGAGTATTGTAAAATTTAAAAAAATATATTTTTTTGCTAGTAGTTTAACGGAAGTAACCAGTAAATAAATGAATGAATATAAATTACTTGGTATCGGTGCCGATACTGTCAACCAGTATCGGTTGGTGCCGATACTGGCATTTTTGGCAGTATCTGAGTAATTTCCGATACTGGTATCGGCATCATAACAACACTAAGTAAAACTCTTTGATCACCTGCATGTTCATAAATGGACTTTTAAGTTACTAAAGGGGAATTCTTTGAAGCGGTAGCTGTTGTTATTTACGTCCTTCCAGTGATTCATTATAGAATGTTATTGCTGTGTTCAAGAAAGATCTCCTGTAGCGGTCTGAGTTTAGCGGATCTGGAGAAAGCCTCTGACTGAAAACACTAGTTGTTGAATCACCGCCTTGTGAAGAGGATGTTTAGGGTTGTCCTTGATGTTTTTCATTTTGTGAAGTATCTATTTTTGTACAATCAGCTCTAGAGGCTCAGGAACAAAGCCAAGCCTTCTTTATCGGTTTGTTAAGTTTCTTTACGTCACTGGCTCTGATAGTGTTCTTAATAAAAGCAAATATTGGACAAATATATGAAGTTGCATGCTCATGGCTGGATCCAATCTGTCACCCAAAGTGAGAAAAAAATTATAATCCCTAGTTGTTACTTGTACAACACATCTTTGAAAGTCAAATAATGTTTTATTCTAGTTTTCAGTAAATACATACAGTATAAATTATATTTTTTTCATTTTTTTCCATGTTAATGAAGTATGATCTGATAAAAGTGTCAGTAGTTGAAATTGTGAACATGATCATTGTCAAAAGTAGCAGTGGTTTGTGCATAGGAAATCGCCAAACCATTGACAAGTCATTGAAACGTTCAGAGCCGATGAAAAACTGAAATATTTTGAAGCAATGAAGCGGCAAGTGAAGCAGCGGTGGCGCTCGAAGCTTCAGACATTCATCAGCCACATCACGTAGGTGTTTTGAATCAGTGATGCAAGCTCCAAAGCCTCAGTCATTTGCACATCACTAATAGATGGTTATTTTAGGAATTTCTAACAAGTAATTGGACTTATTGATAATAATGAAAAATATTTCTTCCATAGCACATTACGGATGCCTGTTCATCCACAGTTATTATTCACAACAAAATGTCAGCACAAAGCATTCATGCAAATACTTTGTTTTTCTCATAAGGCAAATAAAGGACTGGAGTTCACTGATTACTTTTTGCAGCCTTTAATACTGCCTTTGTTTTTCTTTTCAGCTGGCATGCTGGCAAACAAACAGAACTGCTTCACAGACTTCCAGTGTGCAGCTGAATATCTCGTCAAGGAGGGTTACACATCTCCTTCCAAACTGACTATAAATGGAGGCTCCAACGGTGGCCTACTTGTAGGTATGTTTGGGGCTGAATCTTGACATGGAGGGGTAAAGGCCTGAAATGATAACACAACAGTAACTGAAAGGACATTCTGTGTGTTTCCTCTGCCAGCGGCCTGTGTGAATCAGCGGCCTGAGCTCTTTGGCTGTGCTGTAGCTCAGGTAGGCGTCATGGACATGCTGAAATTCCACAAGTTCACAATCGGACATGCATGGACCACAGACTTTGGCTGTGCAGACAACAAAGAACAGTTTGAGTGGCTCATCAAGTAAGTGTTTACTGATCAGAGTATGTATTTGTTATGCACAATATACATCATATGAATGGTAAATTCACATAAACAGAATTTTTTTTTCATTATTTGTTACATTCAATTATCGGACCTTTGAAGCACAGTTTTTCATCATATTTGAAAAAAATAAAAAGAAGATATTAATTTTCATTTGAACTAGTGCCTCCAGAAGAAGGTGGTGCACTTAAACAACTCAAAAGGCCTCACATGTTCTGAAACCCACTTGGTTCTGATGTGGAGTTCATATTGGAATCAGTCACTACAACCTGCTTATTCCCAGTAATTCAGAAGAGAAGAAACCCCAAAACCATTTCAGTTATTTTTCACAGCCGGTATAAAGCTCTTTTCTTGAACAAAGATGTATTTCATCTAGATTTTTATGGTACAGTATATAAACAGTAAACCATTTTCACACATCATCAGGAGCATGTTGAAGAGAACATCTAAGAGCACTCAGCACGCTGTTCAATAGAGTGGATGCAAAAAACTAAAATTAAAAAAAAATGGCAAGCTGCCTTTTTTAGGCCGTTGTCCAAACACATCAGACTGAGACAGTTCCCACTAAGGGAAAAGAATAGGAACACAAACACATCAAGAAAGCACTTCAAGTGTGCAGATATATGAACTGAGCCTTTGACAGTTCAGCCAAGAAGTCTGGAAAAAACACCACTGCATCAAACACGGAGGAAAAGGAAAAGCAGGCACAAAAATATTGTCATTCCATATGTGGCAGGAGTGTCTGAGAAATTTGGAAGGATGTTCTCCAAAGACAACATCCCAGTGCATTTCAAACTGAGCAACTTCCTGACACTGAAGTCTGGTTCAGCCTAAGGACAAAACAGCCAAACAGAAACTGAGCGCTACTGTACGTGCAACTCAAGTGCAGTGCAGAGTTGACAAACCCTCACATAGGACACTAAAGAACTGCACAAACATATGGCACGACAAGGTAGAACCAGCTCCTCAGGTGAAGACTTAATAGTCCACATGCAGCTCAAAGATAAGATTACCCTTTTAAACCCAGTAATGTACATATTCTGGTACAAAGAAGACAGATACTTTGACAGAAGGGTGAAAGAAGCTATCTATAACTGTTTTATGTGCCTAAAACATCTTACATACTGACCAGGTAAAGGACTTACGCTCAACAAAAGACCCCAATCACTCACAAGACGGGTGAGCAGGTCACTGATGTACATGTGACTTGAGTGACCCAATAGCTCCTGATCTTGAAAGTCAAAGGAGAAGTCCAGTTGCCTTCTGTTCAAGATTTTTAGGGATTACCATGATCTGGAAGCCTTAGAAGTCTACATCAAGCATGTTACCTATAATTTCTGCTGTTGGCAAAGCATCTTGCAGACAGACTTGACAATTTGTACAAAGAGATGTTTATTAATGTCAAATACTATAACTTTCTCTCAGAGGCAGTTGAGAGCAATAATTAATTTGAATAATTTTAATTTAGCTTCAGCTGTTTATCTGACCAACTTTTCAATTTCACAACTTTGTAAATAGTATGTTCACACTAGTAACATAACTCACAGGCTTCAAGCTATATATACGTGTCTCTAATCCAAAGGGACGCCCCCCCCCCTTCAAAAAAAACAAAACAAAACAAAAAATCACTGAACTGCAGTTTGAACACATATAACTACTAAGTGCTTTGACCACCCTAGACTTGATTTAAATGCTACAATTACACCCAATGGAATTCTTTTAAAAGTGAGTTACAATCTAAAAAATGTGTCAAACAGGAAACATATTTTTAATTATATGTCTACTTCTAAATTGTTCACTTTGGGTTTTTGCATTTGTATAGTTTCAGTTGTATTTAGACAATACGATACTAGTGCACAGGCTGTCCTCTGTCACTGTGGCCAACAGTTTTGAGTTCATCTGTCCAGATGTGTCCCCATATTCACTAACAAACAGGTGCAGCCTGATTACCGCAAATTATCACATGTAAGGGAGCAAAAGTCACACTTAACAGGGGCTTGGCCATGGTCTTTCTCTCCTGATTCCAAGCAAAGTAAGCAGTTGTTGATCTATTCTTCGCTGAATTGAGGGGAACATGGTCTGGAATTTCTTAAAAGGTTCAGTAGTCGATATTCTTTGTCATTGTCATTGTCAGTGGGAGTTCAAAGCTGCTTCAAAACTCGGATGTTTACATGACATGCAAAAGCCTCAAGTGCAGCGGTAACAACCGATTATTGACCGGTGCTGCCACCTAGTGGATGCAATTTTCACGATACTTGGGTTTCTATTTTCATTCACTTGTTCCTGGTCACTCAGGCTGATCTCATATGTTTTTGCTTAGGTTCAAGCTTGCTCTTGTAGGTTCTGTGTTGACATTTTATGGTTATGAAGACTTTTTTTGATATTGTAAAAAAAAGTGTCGACTTATTTTCAAATCAAATTGATCTGCTCTTGAGGTGAATTTCCAGGGGCAGCGCGTTTTGGCACTTGATTGAAATGTACATTACGTGTAAACTGGTTTTCTTTCCCTCAGTTATACTTAACCTTTTCACATTTGTGGTATCGTTGACCAGGAGGATGATGAAAATTTAAAGATTGCCAAGAAAATAACATTTACTTGTATTCTATATTCAGAAACGGTTTTTATTGAGGCAGTTCACCTATCTGTAACTAAATTGACAAGACAAAACCAGTCCATTCTTTTTAAAACTCATTTCAATGATCAGATAATTTTCTGACTTTATTTGGCTAAACTGGTTGCCTTATTTGGTTTTATAATTTAAAAAAAATGTTAAGCCCAGTAGTTTTTAATTGTTGGTTAGATTTAAAGATGTTAAAGAAGTCAACTTAGCCTTGGAGAAATAATTGCTATCTTCATTTTCTCTGACGATTGAAACTGCAAAATAATCTATGTCAAAAACAGTATTTATTTGCAGCTTTACTATAGAGATAATTTCTCATTTCTATCTGCTCCTCTCTTCCAGATACTCCCCACTTGCATAACATCTGTGTCCCAGAAGGCAATGGGGTCCAGTACCCTGCAGTACTGCTGCTGACAGGGGACCACGATGACCGGGTAGTGCCTCTCCACTCCCTCAAATATATTGCCACCTTGCAGTACATTGTGGGCCGTAGCTCTAAGCAGACAAATCCCCTGTTCATCCTTGTCGACACTAAGTCCGGTCACGGTGCCGGCAAGCCCACCAGCAAAGTCATCCAGGAGGTGGCCGACACTTACGCATTCATTGCCCGCTGTCTCAAGATCTCTTGGGTCAAATAGCCTGCTTCCCCCAGTTTTAATTTGCATTTTCCTTTTACTCAGACCCACTTCAGAAGACTTTTCATCCCAACTGTTGACATGTTCTTTGTTGACACCTACACCTAAACCCATGTTTACCCAGCCACCATTACATGATTTTTTTTCTTTTTTTTTTTTTTTTGGCTTATTTTGTTCTTTCCTCTTCTCTTAGCGTGAGCCAGTCAGGGTCTCACCTGCACACCGCTGATGTATTGTAGACTCTATTTGTAGTTTTTTGAAAAGTTAGGTGACTACCTTCATGATTGCAGTAATACGCCAATCAGCTGTTACAGTCATGAAATACTAACTGGCAAAAAGGTTTATTTGAGGATTGTCGCGTGCATCCTGTGGGAACTCTGTGATGCAAATTATTTATTGGTTGTTTGTGCACATTACGGTGCCTGTTTTCTGAATTATGTCATCAATGTACAATGCAGACAGAAGTTGTAAAGTCACAAGTGTACAACACAAGTGCTGTTGCTGTAGGTGTGGCAACCTGCAAAGGAAAAAAAAACAGTTTAGTATGTATGTGAAGGTGTTTGTGTGTGTGTGTGCGTATTTCAGTGTCAGTTCCCAGACTAATTTCAGATTGATTTCTACCTCTTGACTTGTGCTGATTGTTTACCTTTTTAAAGGAGACAAAGCCACAACTACAATAAACAACTTTTTAAACAGCAATTATCTATTTTTCTTTAATCAGCATTTGATGACCTTCATCACACTTGTGATGACATGGTGAAGAGGTGTTGTTTAGTTTTATTTTTCTCTTTTTTGGCTGTCCAGATGCTGTCATAGAGGCTGAAAAACAAAACTAATGTATGGCTTGAAATGGCAAGTTGGAGTCCTAAACAAATGGAGATACTTTTTTTTTTTTAACATATTTTTTGATTTTCTTTATGTTTATCTTATAGCAATCTTTTTTTATTTAATATCTCACAAAATGAGTTTTAAATTACTTTTGCTTGCATTTTATTTGATTCACATAAAGACCTTCAGTTGACAGTTGACAGTCATAAATGGGTGATGAGAGCAGCTGCAGCGGCTGCTGCAACTGTGTGGTCTTCCAGCAGGGGGCAGTCACTCTGCAAGCAACTAGCACCTGAAGCAGTGGCAGAAAAGAGGGGGTGGTCTGATACAGGGTCCCGTTTGGATTTCTAAGTATACATGTGTCATGTTCGGGAACATCTGTCCCACTCTCTGTGATGAAAATATTTGGCACAATAGAATAACTTTTAAATGTTTCTTTTAAAATGGCAAACTGGTTTGGTTATGTGTATAAATCTACAGAGCAGAAACTAAATTAACAAAAAAATGGAACGTGAAACATTTATCAAATGCTCTCAAGGATGTTGGATTATTATTATTATTATTTTTGTAATTCATAACTCCTAGTTTGATTCAGCCCCTCAAAAAAGTTTAAATAAAAGGTTCTAACTTAACACACTTTTGACATCTAATGAAAAATAACTTTAGTAAACTGCAAAGTATAATAATGTATTCCCTAGTAACATTTTTGTTAATCTATTCCCCTTATTTTAAATAATAATACCACTCTAAGTGAAACATTTTAATCACTGAGGGCCGGCTAAGAAACTCACATGAGCCTAAATGGCAGAAGCAGCAGATGACAACTCTCCAGATTTGATTAAAATTAATTCTTTTCAGAGTTTGGTTTATGTGTTAACACATTTGTACATGCTTATGAAAGCATATATAAATTCCAACTATTAACATACTCCATGTCTTTTTTTTTTTTATTATAAGCTTTGACATTGCGTAAAATTGCAGACGACCTTAAAAACTGATGAAATGGACAATTTAAATGGACATAAATGTTTGAGCAGTTTTTAGGAAAATTGCAGTCAAAAGGCTGAAAGTTTGAAAGCTCAACTTCATTTTATGTAAAAGATTAAAGAGACATGAAACATTAATGGAGAAAAATCCTTTTAATGACAGTGCAGAAGCTGAGATTTTTGAGGTCTTAAAACTAAAAGAATTTAGAATTTAAAGTAAACAAACAGCAACTTGTTTTTTTAACCAAAAAATGGTTAAAAAAAAACAACAAAACAAGTACAAGAGATAAGTGCTTTTAATACACTTCTAAATCAGAAAGCAGCATTTTATTTTAACTTCTCAAAGTCCTAAAACTGAAGTCATGTGCAGGATGTAAAACATAGATAATTCATTTACAGATAAATACTTTCTGACACAGCAGTGCACTTTAAATTTTGATTTACTTTGAGTCTTTAAAAATAAATGTCCTGCTGAAAATCCACATGAGCAGCAACTCAAGTCTTTGGCTGAAACAGAAATTACTGTGTTAAATTTCAATAATGGTTAACTTACAAATAAAACCAAAGCAGTTTAACAAAGTCTCCCTGTAAGTTAAAGAAACTAACTTTGGTGCCAACAAGAGAGCAAATTTCAGCAAATATAAACTCGATAAAATTTAATTTTTAAAAAAAGTACCATAACATATTTTCTGTAAAATAAAGGGATTATATGAGGGGAGGGGTAATCAGACAAACTTTAGAGAAAAGACCCTCCCCTCTCCCTTAGTTTGAGTTTGGGCTGTTGCTTACGTCATTAAAAAAATAATTATCAGTTCCTGAACGCTTTCATGATCATGCTGATTAAGTTAGGCACTCATTTATTTAGACTACGCTACAAATCGGGTCTAAGATATTTATAACTTTCTGATATTGGAAAATTAAAGAACAAAAAAAAAAAAAAAAAAAAAAAAAGAAGAAGAAGAAGAAAGAGAGGACTGCTCCAAGACCAGCTGTGTCGCTGAACCATCATTCAAACCACAATTATCTGTGCTAATGTAACATCCTGCTACAGGTTAGTAGCTACTTCACTTCCGTCCTCTGAATGTCCCGAGAGAGCATCACACCCACTCTGAGAAGCTCTGTTGGAGTCGAAATTTGACCCAGAAACACTGCTGACTTCAGCCGCGAGAGAAAAAAAAAAAAAAAAGGAAAACAAAACTGACATTTGCTGCTGCCCTGTACATGCGCGCGAGCACGTCCGCGCAGGTGTGTTGGTGTGAAGCCAGCAGATGGCGCTGGACAGGTGAAACCCTGCTGTCGGTCCAAGTGCTAATAAACAACTTATATTAGTCCAAAACTTCGCAACAGTAAAGTGACGTTGGATATACCATTCGAGTCAGACGGTAATCTGACGCAGCTGAGTCTTAAATTGGAGGTTTGGGCCATAATCTCTGATTGGCCGCCATGTTTAAAGAGGTTATAAACGCCCAGTTTCCCTATGAAGACTATGTGAAATGCGACAATTGGAAATCACAGGGATTACTCGGCTACTGTTAAGGAACTATATTACATGGCGGAAGGCTAATTGTTATGTAATTCCTTACTTATTTCGTTAATTGCAGTGTTTGTGATCTTTTTTTAAAGCATTTTTTTTTACCATTTGCAAAAGTACAACTTTTAACTCTATCTATCTATCTATCTATCTATCTATCTATCTATCTATCTATCTATCTAGTCTAGGGACCTGTTGTGGTTCTGAAAGTGAAGGTGATTTCTATTTATAGAACCGATGGGTGGCGCTATTTGTAGACTGGTAGTTCCAGCCCAGTTACTTACTCTGATCAGGCTCCAATCACTGATCTGGAACCAGTTGACTTGTGCTGCTCAGCGAGGATATACGGTTGAGTGAGACAAGAGCAGATGTCAGATCAGTGCGTAAAGTTTGGCGTTTTTGTTGAAAGAGTGGACAAACTATGTTTGGTTATATTACATGTGTTAGGTGAAATATGTCCACTATGCCCGCTTTTCGTGATTTTGGAGCAAAGTAGGCTACTTGAGGTGAAAATATATTTTATAAAGGGTTTGAGTAGGTGCATCCAGCTTGGACAGACCGGGTGGGGGATGTGAAGTATGGATCTTTATCAACAAGGGAGAAAGAGAGGTGGAGAAGACTGAGAACATGTTGGAGTAGGCCAAAGATTCTGGGTGGTATAAAAGCTCAGAAGATCCACCAATGGATCCATCATCATTTTTAATAATGGGAAACTTAAATGAGTTTACTTTGGTCCTGAAATGCTTTTTTCCTGCCTTGCTCCTCATTGTTTCAGACAACACTGAACGGCAATGCCTCTGAGCTTGGAGCAACCCCTTTGTGAGAAGTTCGGAACTGAAATGAAAAGATGCGTCTCTTCCACGCGGAACATTTTGGAGATGATTTTTTCAGATCTGTGCAGGAGCCTCCAGAAATCTGTTGGTCCATTGTAATCCGCCTATCCCTCGCGCTGCTGCGGCTTCTGTTACAGTCACTATGAAATATTCATCCATGGAAAATCTCTTTGATTCCAGTCGGTCATTTGACATCATGCGCCTCGCAGGTTAAATGAAGTCATTCTGAACATGCAACTCAAACTGGAGCGTCGGTAAAGCTGAAGTACAACTGGACCGGTGATCTCTCTGCATTTGGGACACATTCAAGGAAAACGTGCGCTCTCATTCATTCACAAAGAAAAAAAAAACAAGATGTCCACTCCTTCTCCTGCCTCGCACACAGGTGAGTCCACAGAAATAGTTTTGGTTAAATTGCAAGCATTTAGTCATACTCCTCCTCCCGCCTCTTCATAAAAAAGAATAAAAAAAATAAATAAAGCACCTAATGTATGTTGTGATGTAGCCACCAGTCCAGGAGCTGCGTTCATTGACCTGGGATGACCGATGTTTAATGGTTTTTTATTTATTTAGTCATCACGTTAAAGGTGAGCGCACATAGAAAACAGCAAAAACAAAGACGGTCGCTTCCTGGAAAAGGACTTAAAAACTAAAAAGCGACTCTTTGTAAGGAAATGCCTAAAATGAAAGACTGAAAAATTATCGATCACAACATGATCAATGGACCACGTGGGAAATCCTTTTAAGAAGCGTTTATAAAATGATTATTGAGGTGATCTTTCGTTAAGGAAATCCATCGATCACCTTTTTTTTTGTAGCTGGACTCTCAAACGTGACATTTATGCGATGAAAAACTTCTAAATATGTGATGAATCTATTAGCAAGAGAAAGCAAGGTGGCCGGTTCAACTCCAGCCGAGAAATACAACGAAATAATACAGAGGTGAATTGGAATGATACAACGGGATGTCTGGTCCTTCTGTGCGCATTATTATTTTTCTTGAATTTATTTTTGGCTCACCGGGTTGTTGAAGCGCTTCTACTCCATCCGCCCCCCTTTCTGTGACGTCACCGACATTTCATTCAGATATTTGCAGGCGTTCTGCATGCTGCTGGGGGGACACTTGATTTATGACTGAAAAATAGTAACCAACACGTCATGTAATCCATTAAAAAAAGTTTGTTTCGTGTTATTTTTTATTTATTTACTTCATTTTATCATTCAGTTACCCACCGAGGCTTAAATCCATCTCTTTTCTTCCAGTGTAAGATTGGTTATTTGTGCATATTTATCATTGGTGTGGCTGTGAACACGTAGTTTTTTTTTATCAATATGTTTCGGAATGAACGCTATCTTAAAGCATCTACGCGAAAAAAGAAATTTCAACGTGTAATTTCACTTTACTGGAGTGAACTGAAGCCACACAAGGTGAATATAACGTTCTTCTAATTATTGAGATGCTTTTGAGGTGAAATATAAAACCACATTACACACGTGTTCTTTTGTGAGACGTATGTATTCGTTTTTTTCCGTTGAGTCTAAATATTTGTTAACGAAATCTGTACATTTAACAGAAGAATAAAAAAGAATAACACATAAAAACAATTGATCCCTGTACTTTCCAGAAAAAGCCAGACACATCCAAGGCTGTGAAGCAGAACTCAACACACTAAATAATACACGTGATTTGCGTTAGAAATTGATAAAAGAATTAAGAAAATGACCCCCTTTTATGCTGAAAGCACTTTGCAGGGAAATAATCAGTGAGTTGCTAAGGAAAAAAAAAAAACCATCACAGCAGATGACCTGCTTGGGTGCTGTTTACTCTTACTTGTAAGAGGTATGGAAAAGTGAGGTATTGGTAGCTGGAATGCATGAAGTAAATGACAAAAAACAACCCCCTCAAAAGAAAGGGAAAAAAGGAGAAAAGAGACACGGACTCAATGAACCCTTTGAACTACATTGACAGCAGAGCAGGGTAAAGGCAAATTTCCTCTGGGAGCCTACAGGGTGAGGAGTGGGGGATGGGTGGGGTTAGTTGGGGTGATGGAATGCAAAGTCTGCTCAGAAAGTTGGTATTCAAACCAGTCAGGAGTCTGGTTTTGTTCATCAGGTGCTCATAAATGCACATTTTTATTGAAGATCCAAGTGGCTTCAGTTTGCACTGCAGTGATCCTCTCCTGATGGCTTTACACGCCTTGTTTAAATAAATAAACAAATATTCCAGTGGCAGCTTTTTAAAACCCATTCAAGTTATAAGAGAAGAAATAAAAATGTTTATTAGTTCAGTAATATCTCTGACATCAGTTGATATTAACTGACCCATGCCTCAAATCTCTCTGCACTTTATTTTGTTTCTCTTTTTTGTGTTTTCAGCAGAAAACTCTTTAAAATATAGATATTTATTTTTGAATTATTAAATCACATAGTGCTGGGCGATATGGAAAAAATCATATATCACGATATGGACTATTTTATATCACGATAACGATATATATCACGATATACCATAATAAAGTATGTTTTCAGTTATTCTCTGAAAAGTTTGACAAAAATTTCATTGCTTACTTTTCAACTTTATTTTGAAAGGACATTTAGCTGAACTGTCACAAACATACATTTTAGTGCAGCAAAAACAGGTAGGTACAGAGGTACAGTAGCTTTCACATTTTTTTTAAAGTGCACAACAGTTTCTGAGAGGAAAAACAACATTTTTGCACTGAAGTTCAGCTATAAAAAATAAACAAAAATTATTTTTTAACTTTCTGAAATCTGTAACCTTGTAGTGCAAAGTTTGCAAACCAATATAAAGTGTCTAAAGTAAACATCATGGTTGAAGAGAACTCTGTTTAAGGCATTAACCATGAATAAAAGTGCAAACATAAAAGGCTACTTTGAAGAAGTAGATATGATTCTATCAAATTTATCGTTGCAGGTTATTTAATTACATATTTGCTGTGATAATTGATTAAATTAGGTTAGAAACGATAGAAACGATAGAAGAGAAATGGCACGATATACACTTTTATATTGTCCCCACGATATATATCGTCATATTGCCCAGCACTAAAATCACATATGTTATATCTTTCTGGTTTTTCTCCACATGGTTTATTGAGCGTTTGATAATGAAAACACCAAGAAAGGCATTAAAATAAATCCATGTCCACATCAAAGCTTGCTTTGTTATGTTTTATCACAATGTAAGAATGTTATCAGTAAACTAAAATAAAAGGTCGCTCTATATTAGCACAAATGGACTGGAAAATCTGGACTAATGCGTGTATTTATTTCTTTCATCCAGAACTTTAAATATCCACCTACTTACATTTGTTCAAACTGTAAACGAAACATTTCCTCAAACGTTCACCAAAGTTAGTTGGCACACAACAGCTTAAGGTAATTGTCATATCTTAAAAAGGGCCAGTCATGGTTTTACAAGGTCAACACGAGCTGTTACAAAGTGTTTTGATTAAATTTTGTTTCATGAACCTTGAAGAAGCACATAAGAGTGAGACAGCCATGAAGAGAGAGAATATTGTGAAGAAGAACATGATGACAAAACTAGTTTATAAAACAGCGTACTGGCAGGTAAACGACAAAAAACTAGTGGGTGTTAAAACAACTAAAACACATTTAAAAAGTTCCATGGAGAGCTACCGTTACAATCAGACAGTTATTCAGAATTTGTGTCAGGACAGTTTTTGTCTTTAATATTTGGTAAAACTGCATGGAAAAAAAAAAAAGTTCTTTGACGTTTGAAAAATATCCCTAAAACAAAGATAGACAAAAGGTAAAAATGTGATGCACTGAAGAAAACAAAGAATAATCAAAACAAAAAAGGAAGTTGTGATTTCAGATCAGTTTGTCAACCCTTTATATCATCTCACTTGATATGAATATTTTTTTCTACATGCCTTCTCAAAGGTACAAACTAACTGAGCCTGATCTTAAAGCATGTTTTACAAGAAAGAACAAGCCTGACTTATGTCTTGTGTTGGTTATAAAAGTTTCAAGAGATGTTAATGTGCATCCTCTAAAACCTGAAAAGTTGAGAAAAATCTTCCTTCACTGAACAAAGCAATCTAAAGGTAAAAGGGTTATAAAAAGAAAACAACGACTGACAAATAGTCTTACAATATTGTCAAAATGAAAATGAAAACTTGAAAGTGATAGTTTAACACAGGTGTTCATGGTGGAGGAAGTTATATTCCAAGTAACCTGATGTTTTGCAAAATCTCACAAGAAAATCTGATTTTTGTTTGTTCGCTTGATTAACTATTTTTTTTCTTTAAAAAGCAGCAACGTTTCGGATGTTTGAAACAATCCTCAACATAAAGGCATCAAATAAAACAGAAAAATTATCCACTTTCAAAGCAATTCTCCATAGGGAGAAAAGTGCAAAGAAATAATGGATAAATCAGTTAAAACTAGCCTGAAAAGCACGATGGCAAATGATTATAAGCTGCAGCGCAGCTTTGGAAAGGGAAGCTTTTCCTTGATGTTTCATTTAAAGTTCACAAACAAAATACATTTTTTTAGAAACTTTAAATAAGCCTCGCTGTTGAATATTGAAATGAGGTGTCTTCAAATCTCCAGAAATCTCTGCTTTACCATTAAAGTAAATTCTCGTGACTTAAACAGGAACACCCAAGCCTGAGTCATCTGAATGATCCCATCCTTCTGCTGCACACACACCAGTGAGCTGCACTGCGCTGATTTCCTCTGACTGGTCCTAATCAGAAAGCTCCTGTCAGGATATGAGTGAGTGGATAACATCTGACACTGGTATCCAATCCTGTGACCCAAACCCTAATTCTGTGGCGACTGCAGAGGCCTCCACTACAAGCATCTTCAAAAACAGGCCTTTGCGCGGGGGCTGGGATGGACTGGAATGGGGGTAGGGGCAAAGCCAGTGAATTCCGGAGGGTGGGCTCTCAGGGGCTGGTGGGTGGAGATAGGCTTGTTGTTGTTTCATTCCTCCAATGTGTTTTTCCTCTTTCCTCACAACCAGGAATAGGCTGCTTGAGAATCGTCCCGCCAGCGTTAGGCGTGAGATAAGACGGGGAGTCTCTCAATGAACAAGCTATTTTTCAGGCTTGTTGTTGTGGAGCTGCTCCGTGGCCTTGAGGAACCGCAGGAACTCTTCCCTGCAATGTTCTGTTTTTTTGAGGACAGAAAAAAAAAGCAGGAAAACCCACTGCGCTGCGTTAAACCTGATGGCTGGAAAACAAGCTTAAAAAACTGCAAGAAGGTTAAATAAACACTTTCTCCTTTTTTGATACAAAAGAAAAAAAACAAAATACTGTGGCTGATGCTCAGGCACCAAACTTGATCCAACACGTTGCTCACATCTTTGCTGGAATGTCTAAAGAACCCACCAGATTAAGTGACTCGTACCGAAGAGCCGATGCTCTAATGTCCTGTGTGAATCACAACTGACAGTTTTCAGGTTTGTTTTCCTGAGTTTTTCCACTCACATTCCAAAGCTGTGAGTTCAGCTCTCCTCTGGTGCCCAGTAAGATGCTGGGAGGTTGCTGGTCGTGTGTTAAGAACATGAGCTTCAAGACGTATGCGTGCTTTGTTTTACATTATTCATAGGTTCTAGTTTTAGCTTCAGTTTAGTTTTCTTAACATGAGTGGTTGTTATTAAACTCAGATTTAAACTAGACTTTAAAAAAGGTTTGGAGCTGGACAAAAACAACATGTTTTACTATGATTATAACACACAAACTTAACTGTTTTATCCAGGAAACGATTAATGTTTGGATTCATGATTATAAAAAAGAACATTTCAGGTGGCTGGAACTCTACAAACTCAATGAAACGTTTCACTGGAGCAAATGAATTTAGGAACATGTGACCGTGAGGTTTGATGCATATTACAATATACATTCATAAATTCAGAGTGCTTATAGAACACAAAACTCAGCAGCCCACGCAAAGCACGTACTGCATGTCCACAAGGCAGGGGGGGGGGGGGGGGGGGGGGGGGGGGGGGTCCTTTTTCCAACAAAAAAAATAAAAATAAAACAAACCAAAAACATCCGTGGGTCAATCACTGCTGTGACTTTAGGTGTTTATCGTCGTCATCTGCTTTCGTTTCTAATCGCTTGATTCATTGTTTCTGTGTTTTCCCCTGTTGCCATGGCCACCCCAATTATCCCACAGGATTCATTAAAACGTAATTTAATCCCACCTAATCATCTGATCTAATCTCGGCGCATAATAGCCTTATGTAGACACGCCAGCCCCCTCATCGTGCTCGACCTCCACAGAGAGAGGGGAGCTCGCGCCGCCGTTCAAAAAGCAGCTCATCTGTTCCCGCTCGGACCCTTTCACTTCAGGTGACTATTCCTGCCACTTTTTTAAATTTTTTTTTTTTTTTCTGGCGATCAAACTGGCGGATGTCGCCGAACGCTGGTGCGAGTTCGTCTCTCCTCTTCCCTCCTGCAGAAATTAGCAGCGAGGAAAGCATGTAATTGACAAAGTCACGTGTTCCCACTACGGGAACGGGCACAGCCAGCACGAGAGCGAATGAGAGCGAAGGAGGGAGCGAGGAAGAGGAGGAGGAGGAGGAGGAGGGGGGACGAGCAGTACAGAGGTGGTGCGAGTGAGGAAGGGATTGGAGAGAAGAGAGAGAAAAGACATGACAAAAATATCAAAAGGCAGAACGCACGCCGGACCATGCGAGCGGAACTGGTGAGCGGCGGGATCCAGGATGTCGGATTAATGGTGACTACCGCAGAGGACGCTTTTCTAGTGCAACTCGGGCGCAGAGGGTCCGCGGGGAAACATGGCCGAAGGTTATTCTGAAATTATTTTCTATTTTCCCCCTTTTTTTTTTTTGCTTAGTTTTTCTCCTTTACTGCTCACGCGAGAAGGAAGGAAGGGAGGGAGGGAGGAGGGGGAGGAGGGGGGCGGCAAGGTGCAACGTGATTATTGTTCAAATTCTCAAGGATAAAAACAAACAAACAAATAATAATAATAAAAAAAGCACACACACTGAACCGCCTCTTTCCGAACCAGCGTGTCTGAGCGCGTTTGGCTGCGTTCAGGTCCAGTCATTGTTCCGGCGCTGCTGGATGGATGAGCCCAGAACCATGTGTACACCTGCCCGCCTCCTACAGCGGGAGACGGGCCTGCAGATGCACGGACCGAGCACGCCTGTGCGCGAACTGGGGGACACTTATCTGTCACGGAGTGACAACTTTTTCTTTTTTTTTTTTTTTTTTTTTTTGGGGGGGGGGGTGCCTCAGCACCACGCGCCCCTGGCCGTTTATGTGATGTCGAAAATAGTAGCAGGCTACAGGAAATTTCTACCGGCCGTGAACTTCTCACTGCCAAGTGGAGGGGATTCCCCCCCCCCCCACACACGGTTGTGTTTAAATGCAGCAGAGCCCGTTAAAGTTCGGATCGGCCCGGTCTCTAAGCTGCCGCTTGTGTTTCAGGAGGGCCCGGTAAAGAAGACCCCGCCAGGTCCCCCGGGCGGGAGGACAGGACTCGACCCCAGGTCCTGTCGGGATCGGGCTTCTGCAAGTGGTTCAACGTCCGGATGGGCTTCGGATTCATCTCGATGACCAACAGCGAGGGGAGCCCCGTGGACCCCCCCCTGGATGTGTTCGTCCACCAAGTAAGTTGAATAAAGGCTATAAACATCTGCTTGGTGACCGGATCTGCCTTTTCAGAAGCGCGGAGAGGCGACAAGTGATCGATCGCTTTTCAATTTCCTCTGTCAAAAAAAAAAAATTCAAAAGTGTTACTACGGATCCCATCCTGATTTTTTTTTTTTTTTTTTTTTTTTTTTTTTTTTTTTTTTTTTTTTGTGGTTTTCAGACCGTCGGTCGGTTGTTACATTGTATCATCCGGATGTTTTGCATTGCCCAACATGTTACTGTGCAATCACACGTTGTCCACGGGTTCAGGAGGAGAAAAAAAAAAAAAAAAAAATCAGTTTCCTCTTTGGGCCCGCATGCGACCAGCTCTCCCCTCCCCTGCTTCCCTCTGCACTGCACAGAGAAGGGAAGAAATGTGTCTCTGGCGTGGTTGCTTTTGCACTTTCAGGATAACCATGCAGCTAACATGTCGCCAGGTCTCAACTTTTGACGCTTTATTCCGGGAAGCTGCTGAACTGTAGGTTTACTTTTCATTTCTGAGGCCTTGTTTTCCAGCAAACAATAAGCAGCGAGGTCCCCTCTCTGCCCTGTTGAACCGTCCCCCCCTTTTTACGCTCCCATAAAGTGGCTTTAAAAATCCTGCACCAGGAGAGAGAGAAGATGGGGGGGGGGGGGGCACTTTCGCCATTTCATTTGACACCCTCTGCTGTCTTTATTTGTGGGCTTTGGGGATGTTGTGCTGCACTGGTGGGGAATGGGTGTGTGTGGTAGGGGTGACATGTTGGCAGGGATGGTCGTCACTACCTGACATGTTAATAGTTTATTTATTTTATTTTATTTATTTTTTTCAAGTTGGATGTCAGTCTAAAAATAGGAAGTGGTCTGGTCTTGTTTCTTTTTTCTTTTTCCCCTCTGCCTGTTCAGTGTCTGTGTTCTCAACCACTGGGACAGCTAGTGATGAAATTGGGCCTTCAAATGCTCCTTAAATAAAAAGAAAAATAAAGAAAACAGATCTATAACAGAATTCATTGTATGGATCTTTTACTTAAGTCATATTTCAAACTGTCCCCAACATGTGATTATATTATGTTATCTGTTAATCCATTCATGTTTTTGGTGCAGAGATTTAAAAAATTAAAAAGGTTTTAAAAAATACTTAATTTAAATTATCTTGTAAACTTGTACATAAAACATTCATGTTGTGTATGAACAGTGTTAAAGGTTTGCGCTGATCCTTGGTCACATGGTCAGAGATGACAGGTACATTAAATACACACCAGAACAGGCTCTGTCAGTGTTGCTGTTATACTGTTGGAACATTATCGATATTATACCGACGTAAACAGCCTCTAATGTTAGAGCTGACTGAGGTGTGACTGATTTTACCTATTTTATATGCTGCCGGGCACATTAATTTATTGTTCAGCTATTCGTTGTGTTTCTGAAGTCATAATATACTTCAGGCTGATGAAAGTAGCAGCTGCAATTCTTAGATAATTAGTGGAATAAAATCTAAGTATTATCCACTCCTTAAATGCTGCAGGATGGCTTCTTGTGAGCATTTGTGTGTGAATTCCAGTTTTCACACGCTGCTGAGGCGTACCTGCAGACAGGTGCGTCACTGCAGTTTTTAATTGATACTTTTACATTGCGCTTCCATCGACTGGCTGCACTGCATCCATCCACATGCAGCCGGCTCCTGTCTCTCCTGGTATCCAGAAATGTTTCAGGAAGAGTGAAGACAGGTCTGGGAAACGACCTTAAGAGCTGAGGAAGAGACAAATAAACACTGTTTGTATCAGCATCTTGTAACCAGTAGAACGGCGAAGGCTGCTGTGATGCTGCTCCTTTCAGAGTTAAATGAATGCGCCGTATTCACGGTAATGTGATGGTTGAAAATTGAATTGCGTATTGACAAAACGATGCAAAGAGATTTAAAATATCTTTTTGTTTTTGTTTGTTTTTTTTTTTTTTGTTTGTGGGTGCATGCAGCTTCTCTTTTCCTTCCGTTCTTGACTACGTGCATCTCATGAAAAAAATGTTTCAATTACATTAAAGCATTTGTTTAACCAATAATACCATGCGGTCGTTCTTATAAAGGTCATGCATAAATAGTAATAAAAGTTACGTACTGCAGAACTGGTATTTTCTGAGATTGTCTTGGTGCAGTCCCTAGTTGCTATGTGATAATTTATTTATTTATTATTTTCAATCCACAATGCTTTAAGAGGTTAAGTCTTCATGTTTTGATAAGAATTGTGGAGGGAAGTTGTTGCAGGTGGTGTCACATCTGCTCAGAAATCATTCAAAATGCAGCTCGTTACATTTTTGCATGTCTTTAGGAAATGCTAATTTTCTTTGAATTCAACAGGCATACAATGAGTCGCATGTTTACGCTTGTGTATTTTAATCCCAGTGTGTCCGGGTGTGTGTTTACATGAATACAGCTGTCATTTAGCACAAAGAGAAGACGATATGCATTCAGAAGCAAATCCTCATATTGAATGTAAGACGGCCCATTTCTTTGCGAGGATTCACATTCGTTCTCATTAAGTCATTCTCTCATTTTCTCTGGCTGCTCCTCCCTCTCTGTGTCTTCTGCCAGCAGCCCAAAGCTATTTAGATGATATTTCCAGGTGCAGAGGAAATGTTCAGATTTGGGCAAATTGAATTATAACCTGTCAGTTAATGTTCTGTGCTACTAAAGCATCTGAAATTTATATTTAGGAAAAATCTGGGGGTAGGAATGTTTTTGTTTGGATAGAAATAATGTCATGCTAACAAGGAGGTGACTCACAAAGCAGCTTGTATAAAGAGATATATTAACTTGACACAAAGGCCGTGCGGTATCTGCAGCATTTGTAGTTCAAGGTTTGCTCTCAGTGAATGTTTAAAGGAAAAAAGAAGCCGTGGAAGAATTTCACATTTATTCCTTCAAAACACTGAGCCTATATGCACAAGAGAAAAAGGGGTGAAAACGACAGGGAGGGGAGGAGGGAGCGTGAAGACAGGGGGACGGGGGGAGAGAGAGAGAGGAGGAGTTTCCTCAGGAGAGGGAAAGAGGAGGGATGTGGGAAAAATGCGTGCGGGTGAGGGGTGGTGGGTGCCGGGTTGGGGAGGGAGAGGGTGCTAGCGGTGGTCGAGGAGGAAAAACATGAGTGAGAGATTGGAAAAAGGCGAGTGAGTGGAGGAGCAGGAGGCAAGAAAGGGAGGGCGAGTGTCTGTATGTATGTGTGTGATAGGGTCCCCGCCCGACCACGAGTTCTCTTCCTGGGAGGCCCTCCTCATCACTGCTCCCATCTGATCACTTCCTTTTCAAAGATCAGAGATTAATCCAGCATCTTCACTCCTTCATGCCTCTTTGGTTTTTGATTCTACACACATTATGTCTTTTAGCCCCCTCCCCATTTTTTTTATTCCCCTCCCCTGCATTCAGTTTGTCTGTGTTTTAGTTCCTGCTGTCACAGGGGTGTGTGTGGAAGGAGATGTCCTCTTGGCTATTACCAAAAAAAAAAAAAAAAAGAGGTGTGTGGCAGTGACGTGGGGGGGCTGCTTGCCCTTTGTCAGTAATCAATTTGAAATGTTTAACATTTTACTGCTGTTATTCTCCGGCAACCCTGAGAGTGTGCTCAATTTATGGAGCCCCTGTGAGTGTGAGTGTGTGTTTTCTTACTTTCTGCTCTTTACCACTACGTTGTTGATGTCTACATGTGAACTGCTGTAAGATGGTTTAGGTTTCAAGTGTGTGTGCATGCGTGCACAGCCGAGAGAGAGTGTGCGTTTTGTGTAGTGAGGTTAAAGTGGGCCCCTAGTGAGATTAACCTCTGGTCCGTGTCACCGTTTGGCATGCAGACCCCACCCAACCCTGCCTCCAGATAGCCAGTATCAGGCTTTGTGCCTCCTGCAGACACACTACTCCACACACACACACACACACACATGCATATCAGCGCCAAACCACCCTTCTCTTGTGTACATCAAAAAGAGCAAAAGAAGAAGAAAGACTGGTCATGTGACTGCCTTTCGAGGCGCTGGCCACATACAGCGGAGATGATTGGTAATGGTAATGGAGGCAGAGGAAAAAACAGGGCAGGGCTACAAACAAGCTCCGGTTCAAATCACGACACAATGAAAGCAGTTCTGGTCATATGGGTAGAAGGTCGTTCGGTTCTGTTTAAACACCTCACATTTACCGATCTAATGTAAATAATAATAAATACTTAAACGGACTGAAACTTTCAGCATAATTTATTTTCTTTTATCTGATATAATTTGCGTGTTTTATCAGGTTTAAGAGCTTCCTGATTTTTTTTTTCTTTAAAAAAAAAAATCCTTTTGAGACAAATTAGAGGGAAAAAATGAATAGAATTGCAGATTATTTTTAATGAACAGTTGGAATGTTTTCATTTTCATTTAGTCTTTAGAATATTGAAAAGGGGTTAAAACTGCACACGGAGTACGTCTTCTGATTACATGTTATCATCACTTATCGGATGTTATGTTTGACAAAGAAATCCTAAACATTCAGAAGTAGAATTTTGCTTCACAAGTAGTTCAATCAATCAAAAATAAGTTAAGTAAATAAGTCCAATTGTTTAATCTCACAAAAGTGAATGGAGAATTTTTTCTTTCAAATTTTAAGTTTGCATAGCTTAATAGGAAATCAAAGCATTTAATTTTTTTTCCAGTTTGACAAAGGTTAAATATATATATATTTTTCAGTCAAAACACCATTACCAAAAACACTCAAATAAAATGATAAAACTAAAGATTAGCTGTGCTGTTTTGAGGATTATATCTAAACTTACTTTATTCACTTTGGGTCGTATTTAGTTCAAGTTTATCTTGGCTAATAAGTAATTTTTGTAATGTTTATTTAAAAAAAACTGCAGATGCTCCTTTTTATGCCTCTGTATGCATGTTGAACTGGGACAGTTAAATAATCAGCTTAATTCACAACATGAGCAGTAATTGCACAATAAAAACAGCCTGTTGTTTTAAAAGATTTAATCCTATCACATCTTAAAATATCTTAAAATAAAACGTGACACATGCCTAAAAACCTTATTTGAGCAAATGTTTTTTTTCTTCTTATTTTTAAGTTGATAAACAGTTTTTTATCTTCCAGAAAAGCTGCTCAGGAACAGTGAGTTGCGTGTCTGTTTCGTGTGTCGTGTTGTGGCCGTGGGTTTTATCACCAGCCACCTCACTGAGGTTCATTTCCCCTCTCGTGCTGATAAATGTAGCAAGATGATCTAGTGCTTCCTCCCCCCGATCAAATATTTGTCCCGGTCATAATCAGGGTGGTTGGATGTTGTTAATTTGAGGCAGGGGAAACATGAAGGCTTTTAAGTGTTTGATGGGGGTTGGGCAGGGTTCAAGGGTCAGGGCCACTAATGACAGCGTGTTGGAGAGAGCTGGGGTGTCAGCATCATGAGAATGGCGCTGTTGGTGGTTTTCACTGCTGTGTGTGTGTTTTTTCTTCCCTTCATCCACCTTTCTCTCCTTTCCCATCCTCTTTCCACTTTTATGTTGTGCTATGTCCATCCCAGCAGATCTTGCCCATCTTTGTCCACTTAGCTTTTTACACACAGGAAATGCTATTTAATGGCTTTAAACCGCATGCTGAACACCATCTTTCACTCTCACCTCTACAAAGTCCCTATCCTCCTAATTCAGTGCGCAGTACCTCCCGAGCCACCTCTGATTAAAAGCATCCCATAATTAGCCTTTCCATAGCTGGTGGTCGCCTCGGAGAGAGGCTGTTATTGGATGGTGGGTCTCCTCTTTCTGATTCCCCGTACAGCTTCCTGTATTGATTGCTGGGGCTGGTGATGACGAGGGCCGCCTGATGAAAAGGAGGGCTATTTCTATCCAGGATGTCAGAGTCCATATTGATCACTGTCTCCTTCCTACACGCACACATGCATCCAGTCATATGCATATTAAACTGCAGAAATATATTTATTCCTGGTCTGGAAGCTTGTAAGGATAATCCACACTGACTCGACGCTTGCTGGTGTTGTTTATTAAAAGCATTATTATTATTATTATTATGATAGTAGCAGCCGATGGCTGGTGTTTGTGCTAGTTGTTTAGAAATGCTGGTGTGGTCTTCCAGTAAGGCAGTGGGGAGTGCTGGGATGGTTGTAACGCCAATCCCTGGATTTCTCCCTCAGATGGAGATTTTGGTCCTGGTCTCTCCGCCTGTCTACTCCCTACGCTCAGTCGGTCCCACATTTTGTGTTCTGCCTCACACTCTTGTCTCTCATGTTCTCCTTGGCGTTCCCTCTCCCCAGCCATGCCCTTTCCTGACCTCTTTGCGTAAACTGAAACCGGTCAGAACACCCGCCAGGTTACTCAAGAGGAGGGGACTCGGGTTACAAGTTCTGAGTTGTGATTTGGTTTTTTGTTTTTTTTTTGTCTTTCGGGCCCACACAGTCACACGCGTTAGTAAATCTTCCTACTGCGCTTCTTGGAATAATTGTTGAGCTTGAGCTTTTGCAAGTGCAGGCTTCACAACTCATTTGAGACATGAGCAGGGTATGATGCCACTTCCTATATAGAGGAGATTTCTGTGTGTCTGCGTTTTCCTGCATTACGGCAGAACAAAAGGGGTTGTGTGGTTTTCTTACTGGTGCATTGTGGGAATTGAGGGGTTTTGGAGAGGGGGTAGAGTGCTGAGACAAGCCACTCAACTTTGACCTGGAGAGACGAGCTGTTTGTGGAATGAAGACAGGAGAGGAAAGGGAAATACTCGGCCACAGTCCAGAAAACAGTGGATGATTGTTCATCATTATTCAAATTGCGTGGAGTTTTGTCGGGGATATACACTATTATTTGTTTGCTTACTCCTAATTTCTGATGGATAAATGCCTTTCAGCTGTTTTTGATGGTCTGTTAAAGGTAATAATTAAATAAATGACATTTTAATAAATTAACTAAGGCTCAGAGTGCTTTTAGTTGGTTATTAAAAATGACATAAAGTCAGTTTGGTGTCTGCATGTCTGAGCAAGTTGATGACTAGTGGACCTTAGAACTTGATGGGTTTTTTTGTTCTGTGTTGTATTTTTATTTATTTTCTCCATAGCGCAGCCACTGGAGATCAATTGTTATTGGTTGCATAAAGCTACAGGCTCAGTTTGTGACTCACTTCGTCCTCCCTTCTGTTTCAATCTGTGGTGCAAAATCATTCCTCTCACTCATTTCCATTCCCTGATCTTCTTCCATTCCTTTGAGCCAAATCCAATGTCCAAATAGCCAAAATGGATGAGTCCTCCACCAGCAATCAGCCAGACACAAAGTGGCCCTGACTGCAACTGCAGGGTGAGAATCAAACGGTGTATTAGCAGGAGATTGAAAGACCGATCAGAATTACTAATATTGAACATTTAACATTGAATCAAATTTCTTATTAATTATGGAAATGTCGGCATGTCGGGGAAACAAAGGAAGAAGACGCGCAGTTGCTCTGTATACAGGTATCAGCAGGGAATAAGCTGTAAATTAATCTTTTTAATCTTATTGAAAAAGAAAATGGAGCAACCCCCCCACCCCCACCCTCTCACCCCCGTTATTTCTTGAAGTGTGTGTGAAATCTTTGGAATGCCTTTTTAAATTTGAAAAAAAAAAAGACACCGGGTTAGACCAGCATTCACTATTTGGCTTAGCCATTTGTAAAACAAGCTCAGAGAAAATGAAATATTGTCATTGATTAAAATGAACAAATGCAAGATATTTAAGTCTTGTATTTTGCCATTTATGGAATCCTTCTCTCTCTTATGCATATTTCATGGCCTTTTTAAGTATTTTTTTTTAAATGTGTGTGGATAGATGGATAGATGTGTGTACGTAATATATATATGTTATTTTAGATTTTTTTTTAATGGACTGTACAGAATTATCCATTTAAAACTGCTACAAATTAAAATCTTGATCGATATGCATTTTTTTTCATTTATTGTACAAAAATATTTTTTTGCATGATTTAAAACCATGACTTGTGTTGACATGTTATTTCATCAACACCATTACATTTGATTTTAAAAGAATATTCAGTAATGTATCACTTAGACTTTATTGCCAACCAGTGTGTCAGATGAATTAAAAAAAAAAAAAGGTGTAGAAGTAAATCAAGTTTTGTGTATTTTTGTTAATGAGATGTTGTTATTTTTTAATATACTGAATTAGGTTTATAAGATTTCCTCATGAAACATTATATTTTGGCTTATTGTTAACAAACTTGTTTACCAGAAGCCTAAGGTAAAGGTCATTGCACTGTGGTTGTCATCTAGATTTCCATTAGAGTGCAGAGAGTTCAAACACTATTCTTAGTTTGTAATTAATACTCTGTGTCTCTTCTCAGTGTTGTATACATTCCTTCTCTCGACTCTTACATATATTGATGTCTGCAAAGCTCCTATAGAGCCCCTTTAGCTTCCTGTAAGTGCAGTAGATGGGACCAACCTGCTGCTGAGCACATTTAGTCTCCTTCCTCTATGGTTTAACATTTGATCTGCTCATATCACTTTTTCTTTTCTCGTTTTGTCTCCTACACATCTGTCTCCACAGCAGGCTTTGCTTTTACAGGGAGCCCGTGCTTTATTTAAAGATCTTGACATATAGCAGGTTGTAGGTTTGCACTGCACGCCGCATGCTTGTGTAGGTGTGTTTTACCTCTGCAAAGATCTGCAGAGTTCGCCATGATTCTCGAAGGTCATGGCTATCAGCCTCCATTCTGTTGCATCATCAAGACATAAATCGTTCTCCGCTAACAAAATCTATAAATCTGATCAGGTACATCAGTTTCTTTGAATCGTTTTCAACCATTGTCCTTAAGATTAGTCCTTCCCTCTTCCTCTTTCCACCAAAATTCATGTCCAACTCTATACTCATGCGCATGCAGATTTTGACTCTCATAGACATATTTAAGGCAAATTGCATCACTCATACAGTGGAAGTGATTTATATGTCGTTCAAGTCCAAAATATGCTATTTTATTATTTCCTTTTTATAATTGTATTATTTGAATATTTTATTTATTTTCTCCAAAACCATCTGGCAATCCCATCCCCCTTCCCTAGACATTCACTCAGGACCCCCGTGGGGGTCCCGATCCCCAGGTTGAGAATCATTGATTTAGATAAGATGGACGGTGGGTGTGTTGAAGGAAAATAATTGCATGGCGGGTAACACTCCTTTCTTTTTGCCCTGCAGAGGGAATAGGAAGTGGTGTCTCTGCAGACGTAGATAAAGGGGGTATACCAAGGACACTGGCTGTGATAAGTTCCTCTGTGAACAAACTGTCATGGCAGTTTGTTAAAACCACATCCAGTCAATCCACCGCCTTTAAAATGAAGTCGTTGTTTTCTGATTTGCATTGTGTTGTATGAATGTTGTGTTTTCTGCATGCAAGGCCCTGTAGTAAATTTTTTTTTGTTCCATGAAAGTTGCCCGGGTCTGAAAAGTGTTGATTGGGGAGCTGTTTGTTCACAGATCTCTCTGTGATAGCTGCTCAATACCTCGTGTGTTAAATTAACCCCAACAGGCAAGGACTCGCTCCACACGAATGCTACGAGTTTTATGTTTTTGGGCAAAAAAAAAAAAAGGGGGGGGGTATTTTTTTTCACTTCTTCGTCAAAAAGCGTAATGGTTTTGCAGATCCCTCTTGACTTTTCCAAAATAATTCTAGGATATGTTGCCATTTGAGAGGATCAAAACTCGCTCACTTTTAGATTTTCCCACTTATTTTGCTTTATACAAAATGTTACAACTTGCTACAACTTGCACATATGTATCCTTACAGGAATAATGTTGTAAAGCAGGTGACACTTTATGCTTGGACACTGAATTAGAGCCTATTTTAGTTAAAACGATGCCCAACTTCAGTCATTTTTGGTTGGTGTATAACAAATTAGCATGACCACGCTAAAACACCAAACCTTGCGTGTTGCAGTGTGTTATAAACATCTGCCCCTTTTTAAATGGATAATGGCTTATTTTCCCCCCTCCTCTCTCCCAATAGAGTAAACTGGTGATGGAAGGTTTCCGCAGCTTAAAGGAGGGTGAGCAGGTGGAGTTCACCTATAAGAAGTCCTCGAAGGGCCTGGAATCTCTGCGGGTGACAGGACCCGGTGGAGGACCCTGTGCGGGCAGTGAGAGGAGACCGAAAGGGAAGGTCCCGTTCCAGAAACGTAAACCAAAGGGAGACCGGTGAGTGTTTGGTGGTGGTGGTTGGAGGGGGGGGGACAAAACATGCACTGCCAAAATAATAGAACTGTCAGAAGCAGTCAGACATACATCTTGTTCGGAGATAAAGGCTGTACTGTAGTAAAGGAAAGGCGTCGTATCTATACCTAACAGCACTGAGCTATTTCTGAGTGGGCTGAGATTATAGATTAAATCTTTTCAATCTGCCTGAGTATATGCCTGTTGCCATGGTTATTGTGCACCATAATATGAAAGTGAATAGGGCACTTTGCCTGCCTTTGCCGCTTTTTAAAATCAATTTGCCAGGTTTTGCATTAAAGGCCGTATTAGCACGGGGGTAGGTTGGACTTATATGCATCTCAATGCCGCAGCAGCTCAATCAATTGTTTTGTCCTCAGTGAAACCCTGAAGGGTGCTTTGCAAAAATCTGTCAGAGGCAGCCATATGGAGCTCCTTGAAAACACCTGGTGGTTACAGCAGAGAAAGCTGTGTTCTCTGCCCTGAAAGAGAATGCCTTCATTAGACGTGCATCAAACACAACCAGGTACAGCTGTGCGAATGCTGTTGTAAGAGTGCATCACATTATACATTTACATGAGAAAGTCCAGCTCTGGCACTCTTTGTCTGTGCAGCACAGCTGCTTAAATGGAGCAGTGCTGTGCCAACCGCAGCACTGCATTTTCTTTTTCTTTTTAAGTGTGAAAACAAAAGGTTTTGTTGGAAAGGATGAAACCGAATCTGCTTCCGCATTGTTTTACACAGCTGAATAATTCAGTTATGTTTGGGATAATGGACCCAGTGTTGGGTCAAGTGTCTAACTTCTACCAAGGTGGCAGCGAGGTGGTATTACATTCAGAGGTGGTAGGTAGAGGCCTGTGACGCCATGTGTCTTTTTGTGAGTGTGCTCTGCCTTTAGTCTCTCAGGCAGTTATGCTGCAGTGACCCCTGCTGGTGAAAGTTGTCCACACAAAAATCAGAACATTGTAATATCTTTCAGAAATGCAAATAAACACAAATGGTTTTGGAAGAGAGTTAAGGTACTTCTTGATTAATCAAGTTATTAGGTTTATTTTTTTTATTTCTATGTGTCTAAAGACAATATTAAGAAATGTGTTTTAAGCACATATAATATTTTAATATAATTGTTAAAATAGTGATAAATGTGACAATTTGCAGTACAAAGCTTGAAAGCAAAATTACATGAAGTCTATGTTAATCTTTTTAGTGGTTATTAGCTTAGTAAATTTAGATTGATTTCCTGACTTTTCTAGAAACATTTTAATCTTTTTTCTATTAAATAAGTTGTTTTTAATGCAGTATACAAATCTGAAATATAGATAAGAAACAAATACAATGATAAATAAATGGTTCTTTAAGTAAGTTAAGATTTTACAAGGTCATAGATGCAGGCTGGGAGGATCCTAATAACCTGTCAAACACTGCCTGTAGTTATTTTTTTCCCTGAAATTAATTTGACACTTTCTGCTAATTTAGCTCTTTTGGCAACATATATAAAAAAAATTCTACATTTGAGAAAATGCATATTTTTGATACATAAGAACTTGAAATATAGCACTTTAAATGTAGTTATGCATTCGTTAAGTTTAGCTAATTATTATGGGTTTAAAAGATGAATGTTGCTTGGAGATACTTTGGCCCATTTTAAGAGACAGTAACATTAAACTCTCACTTTCTTATTCAGTACTCGTAAATTTCATCAGCAGCATTGATGGATGATTGTTTGATTTTTATCATTACATGGCTGATAAATCATGGTGATTGGCTTTTCCTTTTCACTTATATTCTCAGTTCTCATTATATACTTATTAAATAAATACTTGGATTTCAAATATTTATTAATCAGGAAATTGTAGTTGCATAAAAATGGTTTTGGAGAGAGTCACACAATCAAGTAAATGATTTGTCCACTCCTGACTAGACTGCATAAGACACACACACACAAAAATTAGGCCTTGGGCTTTTATTGTTGTGTGTGTGTGTGTTTTTTTTTTTTTTTGAAGGTTAATTCTTGAACAGTGAGTGTGCAGCATCTAGCCTTACAAAAGGATCTGTGAAAAGCAGGAGAGGGAAAAAAGTGTTTCAGAAGCAACAGTGGCATTGTAGCAGACTGCAACTTGCTCTTTCAGCACTTGAGCTTTCTGTCAAACATAATAATGCAGTGTGGTGAACTGTAGTTGGAACAGGCATGCTAACTCTACTTTAAAATAATATTTAGCTCCAGATTGTTGTCTTCTTCATAATGCCATTATCTGAAAACGGAGATGAAGGTCTATACTCTTTGGCTGTTTTCATCATCACCTCCATTCTTAATTCTGTCTTTGTCTCCTCTGACTTCTGCAGCTGTTATAACTGTGGAGGTCTGGATCACCATGCTAAGGAGTGTGGCCTGCCCCCCCAGCCAAAGAAATGCCACTACTGCCAGAGCATCACGCACATGGTGGCCCAGTGTCCCCACAAGGCACTGGCACCTGCCACAGGCTCTCAGGACCAACATGCGTCTACCTCGGCCTCCAGCCCAGGGACCGGGCCCTACCTCTGCCTCCCAGAAGAGGAGGAGCGCTCCAGCTCATCTCCCCTGGAGGGCTCCTCCTCTTCCCCCGAGGAGCCCCACCTACAGCGCGGCTCCCGGACCCAGAGATGGAGGAAATCCTGAAAATAGTCCAGAGAGGTGACCCTTTCACCGCTTAACCTCTGACACTTGTGTCTCCCCCTCAATCAAGGTTACCTGAAGCCCCTCCTAATCTACCTCACACCTGTGGAAAAAAAAAAAAAAATGGGAGGTCTTTATTTCTTTACTTTGATTTTATTTTTCTAACCAGCGCAGCTATGGCAACGATCAGCGGGGTACGGACGTGCGTGAATGTCTGTGACTGGCTCGCAGTCATCTGGTGCAGCTATGGCAACCGCCGCTGGAATGGTGACTGCAGGGACTATAACTGCTTCTTGTTTCTGTGCAGCTGGAGGGTGAAACAACATGCTATGAGGCAAGGTTTGATGACTGTTTTTTTTTTTTTTGTTTTGTTTGTTTGTTCCCCATGAACTCAAGCGGTGGCCACTCTGACTGCCTTTTCCCTAATAATGTTGCAGTTTTAAAGCTGCAAATTTACATCCGGTAGACCTAATCATTCCGAAAAAAAATCATGATTGGATATTCGTACCACACACTCATTTTAAGAAGGATTAGAGGAAGACTCTTAAGGGCTTGAGACCCTCTAAGTGATAATCCAGACCCACAGGACTGTTAACTTGGCTTCTAAAGATCTTTAGGGAAACCTAATGAATTCCAAAGGGATTTTTTTAAAAAGCCAAGGAGCTGCTAGAGTATGTTCTCTATAATTTTTCAACACTCAGTACATACCTCTTAGATGACATAGACTGGACCAACTGATTGTCGAAGAGCAAGCAAAGTGTGTGACTTCAAGAAAAAGAGAATGTGGGTGTTATGGATGCTCCAAATAAAATCAAAGCTGTCAGACCTGAGCACCTCTTCTTCAGATGCGAGTAACTGCTATTAACTCCTCTGTCTCCTATTGTCATAGATAGACATATCTTATATAAGATGCCATATAATCCATCTAGCTCATATCGTAGTTTCAAAGCAATGAACTGATAATTAGAATTACATTTTGGTTGTTGCATAGTTTAAAATAGACATTAATATATATGCATATATATGTAAATTTGCAAGATATAATTGAAATTCTATTAACTTTAAGTAGTGTATGTGTGTGTGTGTATATATATATATATATATATATATATATATATATATATATATATATATATATATATATATATATATATATATATATATATATATATATATATATATATATATATATATATATTATGCACACACACAATGTATGGAATTAGCTCTGACATAGGTGCATAACCTTGTTTATTTGCATGGGATATTTTATTGGTGGGTGGAAATTCTCCCTCTCTAACTGGTTCCATTCAAGACAAATCACTTCACTTTATGGAAGAAACAAAAAAAAAAAAAAGTGCTCCATGACTTCTCATATAAGTTAGTTTGAATACTCAGACAGCACAAAAGCTCACCTCATGGGTTGAGTATCAGTGAGTATCGGATCATAACAATATCATCATAGCTGCTTTACTTTTGTAATACCTCACTACTACTTCCTTTGGGAAATGAATGTCAGGCTGTTTGCATTCCTCGCCGTGTTTTAGTACAATTGAACCACACGTTTCTCTTCCATCTGTGCCTCCCATTTCAGTCAGCTCCAAATAGGTAATGCTCTCTCTCTCTTCTGTTTGGGAGGAGGTGATATTGCTGCTGCTTCAGACTCAATGAAAAAGGAGAGAGGGAAAGATGAGTATATGGAGTGTGTTGCTTTTCGTATAACTTGAATCCCAAGCATGGCTTTAGTGGCACTTATTTGTGACCTAACAACTCTTCTCTGACCATACTGAATGTGAAAAGAGCTTATCCGAAGTCGACTCCTCACAAAGTTCACTTTGGGTAGTTTTGGAGTATCTTAATGTTCTGACAAATCAAATAACTTTATATGATTATATGAAACTATCTTGTATTTTCTCCTGTTTTTTCTTTAAAAAAAAAAGCTCTAAGGATACGACCAACATTCTTTGGTATGTTAAGATACCAAAGATTTTGGCTTTTTTTTCCTGAAAGCATATAAAGTTTAATCTTGCTGAAGTGCTTGCTATCTTTGCTCTTTCAGAATAAGAGGCACTTATTGCTGAGAGTGCAATAAACCCCCCCCCCCAATAATTTGCAGCCTTTTGAATGTGTGTGTGCGCGGGTGCGTAAAATATCAAATCTCAACAATGCAGCATGACAGGAAAAAAAAAAAAAAAAAAAAAAAAAACCACAGAAGGAGCACTACCCATGCTCAAATCTCTATGGAAACATCTTTTGTATAATGTATTTTTTACATTTTTACATACAATTCCTCTCAGGATGATTAACTATTCTCAGGGAATTAACCAAAAAAGTGTATATTATTCTTTTGGGAATCATCCACTTACTGACTCAACAAACTCTGTTAAGCAATGGTGTAGAGCTGTATGTTACCGATTTATGGACTGATATTAGCAACTACCTCTTGAGTTATACATAGTTTTGTGTATCTGTGTTTTTCTTTTGTTTTTTCTTTCAATGTGCTGTATTAACTTTAGGTCTGTATTATACTGAGGTATTTGTGAGATGTTCTCTAGTGTTGCCACATAATTCCTGGTCTTCCTTCTCAGATTTATCCAGATGTAATGAGTTGCTTTTCTTTTTTTTTTCATTTAAGTTTACAGCAAAAGCCTACCTCATGCATGCAATTCCTTAACCTCCTCCCCCGCGTGTGGTCCATGCAGTTGTTCATTTATGAAATTGCTTGTCACTTGTCAAGAAAGTGTCACAAACCAGTTTCAACACAATCAGCAGCAGCTTGTCTTGTTTATTACAATCAAAATTTTGTTGTTTGGTTTTTACACAACCCCTCCAACCCCCCAGATCTCATATCCGAAGTGAATCTTTTTCTGCCAGCTGTACACAGATTGTAAACACGTATTTACTTTCTTGCACACAGCCAGTGAGTTTACCTCAGTTTGTTGGGCTAGCTATAGACTTGTTAGCTATTAAATATTTAATGGTCATGTTAAAACATTTTGAACATACACTGACTGTTGTTTTGACTTTGTAAGTATTTTATCATAATCATTTTTGTAACCACTTGATATGATTTGCCTAAGGTGAAGAAGAAAAGGTTTGCACTCAATGGAGGTGTGTCTATCTCTTGTTATCTGACTGAGCTGTTACCAAACAGATATTATATATTCTTTTTGGGCTGCAAGGCAGTGGCCTTTTCAGTCATTTTTACAGCTCAAGATCAGAAGTTGATGCCCCTTCTTGGTGCAAACTGCATTTGTAGTTTAGAGACATTAAGAGCTACAATGAAAATCAGCATATTTTGTACAAATGATGATATTGCATAGCTGACATAAAAAAGCAAAGTTTATGAAGAATAGTTTTTATTATCTGTACTCTTAAAAAAACTAAAAAAAATAAAAAAAAACTAACTCCTGAGATACAAGATGAATTTTGCATATGACTGCAGTATTACACTTCACACTTGAATGAGAGGATGACTATATACAGGTGCATAATGAACATAAAGTTTATTAATGTCAAATACACAACCATGAAAATAATTAGCCTTATTTCTTCCAATCATTATACTTTAGAAATAAATATTATGTATCCTTCAATATATGAAACTGCCAAGACACCCTTTTATACATAAAATGTCCCTAAATATGTATCAAGGCAGAGTATAGCTAGACAAATTGGTTGATTTTAAATCATGCAAAAATGAGGGAAAACAGCGAAAAGATGATTTTGATGAGATTTTACTAATCTTGAACATACCAATTGTTTTCTAAGCAGAAGGTAAAATTAACCTCAGTATTAGGGAGCAAATACAACACTTAGAAAAAAAGACATACTTCACAAACCTTTTAAAATAATTTGCCATATGTTCGAGAGCTAAAACGAGTGCATATGTCTCCTAGTGAGCCCTTTAGTGGTCTAAATCAAGAAGTAAGAGCTCATAAAAAGGAGACGTTTACCTTCAGTGTGGCTTAATATAAAATAGAGAACTATGACTTAAATTATTCCATACTTAATGGAAATCTTCATGCTTATTCGGTATTAATCATAATCTTTAATCCATAAAAATCCATAAAAGTTCAAGTTTATGCTGCCTGGTTCCTTTTTTTTTTTTTTTTTCTCCACCTCAGGTCAAAAAGCTCAGAAACTTAGAAAATTCAGCCGTTTAACTGTGGAAACTGTATCTCTGAATGTCCTTGGTGGAGAGTTTATATAGTATTTTGGATGTAAACGGATTAGCTCTCTGATTTAGGAACTTGACTAGCTAACTGGATGAGAAGATCAGTACTAAATATGTATTCGCAAATAAATGTTAGAAGACAGCCAGGAACAGGCTGGCTTAATACTGCCGAAAACAATAGTTCCTCAAAAGCTTCATAATTGACGAGACATTGCCACACTTTTCTCAATATGTTACATTTTTGCAGAGATGGAGTCAGCTAGACTTTTTAGCTTAGCTTCTTAGTTTAGCTAATCATCTGCTGCCAGAAGGGAAGCCACAGTCGCACACCACAGCGAATGTATAGGATGCAGAAGGCTTTGGATTAGATTTAGCAGCTGTTATTTTTTTTTTCATAATAATAATATTAATAATAATTAATCAAAAACAGGTAACCAGTGATTCTGTAGGTATTCAAAAAGGTTGTGTGGTGAGTCAAACTTCTCAATAGAGTCTCTAGTGAAAGGCCCAATGATTTTTAGCAGGCGGTTTTGGGAATATTTTCAAATTTTCCACACATTGGCATGGATATTTTTTTTTTTTTAATTAAAAAAAAAATGGTTTCCTGGTTGACTTAACTTTAAGTTAAAGACAAGATGATTTTGTGCAGAAATTAAAAAAAAAAATCCATGCCTTGAAAGAAGTGGAGCAAAAGGAGAGACATTCTCGATAATTGTCTGCGTTGGATTTTCACACATTTAAGGGTCATTCTTGGCATATTAGCATATTTCCCTAAATGTTTACCTTCAGCTTCTGGCATTGACAAATTGTATTTGTATGTTAATCTAGTTGAATTTTAAAGAAGATTCTGAGCCTTTTGACTGGGCCTGTAGACTTATTACATAAACAGAATATAGAAATGTTGAAGAACAGATATGTTTGCATTTTCCCGACAATAAAACGAAACCATAATCACCTGAGTAAAAGAGGAATTCAAAAATGTGAATTACTTGAGTATTGCATTCAAAAAAGAGAGAACAAAAGCTTAATTATCCGTAACAACTCAGTCGCCTTTGGAGACGGAAGGAATGTACTCCGCCATGATCATAGACGAGGAAACCTCAGCAGTCAGTCTTACTGCTTCTTATGTTGCTGTTTAGGGGATGAAGGCAGAAAGAATAAAGCTCACATACCTCAACTGCTGTCTCTGACAGCTTTTCTGTGCTTTGCCTTGACTGAAGAAATGATGTTGCTGTAGGGGACCATCATTTATGGTGTTTATTCTTTTTTATAACTGAGCTGTGTCATTTCAGATTCTGAAGAGTTTATGTACATTAACATGTACCAGAACATTGAACCTCTTGGGACCTATAATTCCAACCAAGTGCAGATGCTTCTTTTTTTTGTCATTAAAAACCTCACATTTTTTCATGTTTTTACTCTGTGGCCTGAGAGTTTTCTGTTTTTCTTTTTTCTTTTATTTTGAGTACACACAGAGCCACGCACTGATTGCTTTTGAATGGGAAATGTTCTTCTTTGTGCATATCACTTTTAGCTTCAATATAAATGTACTGCCTTTTTTATTTTTTATTTCTGTGAACCTGAAATTGATTTTTAGATATGTCCTTAATATTTCACTTGATTGGAAAATAAACATTATATTGGCATTAAAGTATGTTTAATTACTGCTGGATACTGAAATGATTTCATTCGTGGGTTAAGATGTACATTTCAGAAATGGGAGGTTTTCTCAAATGTAGCAATGAAATATTCATTGTTTGAAAAGACTGTGTGCAATTGTGAAATTGCTGTTGCGCTCCTACCAGAAACGATTATAGCTGCTGCTTTACCCGAGTAACCGTCATGTTACTGCCTAGATTTGACTTTTCATCTGCCATAAATTGCAAAAAAAAATGAACCAAATTTTCTTTGTCATGTGTCTAATATCTCCTTTAATAAGATTTTTTAAAGTTGTTGGTGCCAAAGATGGATTATTGTCCTCTTTTTGACCAAAAACATGACAAACTGGTATCCTACCACTGCTGCTACATTGGCTAGATAGCAGCCACTGAGGGTCCTGTTGTGGGTTCTCCAAACAGGTACTTGCAGTGTACCGCGTGATGACAGAATAGTCATCAAATAAACTTTTACACTCAAAACAGTAAACCTAACTGCGCACTTTGGAAGATGGCTTTCCAAATAAGGATTAGTTGTGGCCTGCCTGCAGTCCAGTGGAGTATATTATGAAGCAAGCTAAGCAGGACAGCAAGGCATGGTGAGTCAAAAGACGGTTTCTTGTCTCTTGAAGGTGGCTGTTTTAATCTGGCTAGATCACCATGGTAATTTACACTGAACTCATAATCTGCTCTCAAACAGGTTGTCTAGAGTTTGAGATTAAAATGTCTGTAAAATCCTTCTCTGATTCTTTTTAATAATCGTACTCTCGATCAAATCATACTAAAATGGCATTTACTTAAAATAGGCAAAAGTAGTGAATGTTGGTATCTCATATGCCCACCCTGGACAGGTCACCAGTCTAAAACAGGATGCCAAATATTCAAATTTACCAAACTGTATGATATGCTTCCAAAAAGATTTGTAGTTGGATTTAACTAAACTGTAGGGTATGTAGAGTATATCCTGTTAAACCAGGAATCAGAAGCAGAGTAGAATATGTTTAATATCCTTTCTCCTGATTTATTGATAAATCCATTTTAAACTACTGACATCCACCAAATAATGTAATACAGATGAAAAATTAATAGTTACATAGGAGAATGAGTTTTCTTCCTTTCATTTATTTTCCACGTGTGCTTTAATCCCATTGAGGGTCACAGAGGGACTGGAACCATTCCCAGCTGTTCCTGGGCAGACGTTCAGCCCAGACTGGTAGCCAGTGCATGACTGTACTGGAGAATACTCGGTGCATTAAAATCCAAACAATTAATGTAACTGTTTTCTGGGACAGTTTTCGATGAAAGTTTAAGAGCTCTCTGTGCAGCTGTATCCAGTTCATCGTTTTACTCTAAATCAACCATAGAAACGCACTACTTTTTCACAATACTGCATCGCTACAGTCTTTGGAGCCTGGCCGTCTCAGGACCCTGTTTTTTTTTTTTTTTTTTGATTGCGCTACATGTTGATTGGATGATCGTACAACAGTCCACCCTGTGATGAAAAGATTGAAAAATGCATCCTCATCAGTGTTTTTAGTATTCCTCTGAAAAAAACTACTTCCACTCCAAATACTTATAGTTACAAATATCAATTACTTTCAGTTTAATAATATAATAAATAAGCCAATTTACTCTTTGTTTAGTATGGCTAATGCCTCATAAATCTGAGATACTGACAGATAGAGCTGAAATGATGATTAGTTGTGTGATACACTGATAAGTTTTAAATCTACATTTGAAATATATCACTGCAAACCATGTGACCATAACAAGGACATGATATGATAGTTTACACAATCAAGTGAAATCATTTCAATTCGAAACAAGGCTGTGAAATTTAGAAACTATTAGTGGAATATATTACCACTATGCTACTAATGACATGGACACCAATGTAATATTATAATCAACTTGTCTTTTTAGAGCCAGCTGCCAAAAAACCCCCCCAAAAAGTAATGAGTTTCTCCAGTTCTTACAGTCTGTGTGTTATTTGCATTGCACAACTAATGTTCCTCTGTTGTTTTAATTGCAGCAGCATTGTTATTTTTAAAAAATAATATTCATATTCTTGTCACTTCTGTTATGAGATTGGTGAATGCTTTGCAGTCGAAGGGTCAAACCACCATACCGTATCCCTTTTTATGTGGGTGTGTGCACACTTACTTTTTTTTCACAATTTTTTTTCTTTGTGGTAAAGGAAAATTTTGCTGATCTTTACACATCACGTCAATTAATGAACCATTTGAATTAGACCTTATTTTTACTCTCTAGCGAAACTTAACGGGCCGCAAATGTGAACTTTACTAAATGTAAAGCCAAAGAGAGATGAGGGAAAAAGAAGTTGCACATATCTAGTGGCTACCAAATACTCCATTTACTTTTGTCATTATTTTTCAAATGAAAATGCAAATGTTTTCAATAAAAGATTACCTATGGCAGAGAAAATTAGTCATGACATAACAGCAATAAAATCATCCACTCCGATGGATCATATGAAATTAAATGACTTGTCCAGCTTTTCATTTTCAAGGCAATTTATTTCCATCCATTTTTCCAACAAAATGCCTCTAGGTCGGGAAGATTCTTGGACTGTCTCATATGTACTGCTCTTTTTAAGTTAAGCCACAAATGTCTGATTCTTTTTTTTTTGGTGAGAGCACTGTGAAGGCTATGGTGAATCTTGAGCTAAAACCTTAAGAGCGTGGTGGAGTGATGTTTGCACTCTGATACCTAATTTTGTGTCATGCCACAAAAAAGATTTTCTTCTGATAGCTTTTCCATGATTTTTTTATATTTCTACAAGATTACTATTTGCTGTAAATTTACTTTGGATGTACTTAAGTATTTTCTACATCCCCAAATTACTATCAGAAAAAAACAAAACAACAAAAAAAACCCTAGTTTTTCTTACACTTTGACTTGTTTTTCCATGCATACATTATGAACCCAGAATAACTTGTTTTATTCTCATCAGTGTCATTAGTTAAACATTATTTTCCATCATTCTGAAAATGTTTGAACAAGGAGATTTCAGTGCTTCTATGGACGTGAAAGAGGTATGATGTCATTTAAAATGTGCCATTAACTGGCCATCGTGATGGTAATGATTTAGACACAGTATCCATGAAAGGCTTTGATGAGCAAAGACGGGCAGAGGAGCTTTACTTTGTCAACAGGCTATGTGAGAAAATAAATACAAGTTTTTGAAAACAAATTGCCTCAAAGAAAGATTTGAAGGAATTTGCATATGTCTCGTATTATTAAAGGAATTTAACAGGGTAAGTTACCATGAAGTGCCACTAATCATCAACCCTTGGTGAGTTGATCATCAGCAGGTGTGAAGTCTTCTATGAAAGCAGATGTTTATCATTTTTGTGGTCTGGAATATTTGTGTGTGTTAATAAAATGCAAAGAGGGAAGGACATAAGCAGTGCATTTGGAGAATCAATTATTGCTACAGATAAAAACATTTGCAAACAATTTGGAGTTCAATGTTCGATAGTGAGAAAGATTATTCAACATGGAAAGCATCCAAACAGTCACTTTGTGATCCACCCCAAGAACACGTGTTCTCATTCAAGAACACGTATTGCGTTAGAGTAACACAAATAAGAGTAAAATCATCACCATCTGTCTAACCTTTTCCCTTTCATGAACACATCAGATGCAATGTGGGATTCAGTTTCTTTAGTTTTTCAACTATTGAACTACCAATGTTCCAGTGAGTGTCTATTACAATAAAATTTGTCTCTAGATGATTTTCAGACACCCAGAGTATGACCCCCGAGCAAAAATGAATGGTAAGAAGCAGTGGCAAGTAAAAACTCTCCTACTGGGGGAAAAACCTTTCAGCTAAACAGATGACAGTGACAGGATTCAAGAGGTTTAAATTGTGTGAGTCATTCAAGGCTCATTCAAAAAAAAAAAAAAGCCTGGACTTTAACTCTTCAGATAATCTCTGACTGGGATATGTTGGAGAGGACTTCTCACTGGGGTCTGTCTCTCATCATCAGTGCAAGGTTTTTACAAAAAAAAAAAAAAAAAAGAATGCAACTCTGGACCGAAATAAACATGACATCACATAAGATAATAGAAATGCTGTGATAAAATGGTCCTACAAAAATGTAGACTTTCATTAATTAATTTATTCATTGAGCCAGGCATTGTATTTGCATAAATATCTAATTTGTGTCTGCATTGTTTCCTTTCTATTCGTATGAAAAACAAAACAAAACAAAGCAAAACTTATCATGGTGGTTAACTGGTTCTCTACTAACAACAAATAACATGTGGAGCAACTATTTAAAACCCAGTTTATTTGTCATTAAGAACATTCTTCTCATGCACATTCCTACAGTGTATCTCACCCACAGTATCCAGCCATTGAATGGGAGTGTGATGACAAGTTCAAAGTGTTTCTTTCATGTGTCGGTTTTTCTATTTGTCCACAAGGGGGCAAGCTGGTGCTGCTAAATCATCATTCCCCCCCAGGCCTGTGAAGGACAGCCAAAACAGATTAATCACCTCAACACATCTGACTCACCAAGACACTGGTGTTTCTTCACAGCCCTCCCTCTATTCTCCTGCTCCTCTTTAATGGCCTAGCGCCCTGTGTTTTATAACCAGCTGTCTCTCTCACTGTCTCTCGCCTAAGCACATCCAGGCTTTAGGGGTTCCATTAAATGAACACACTGTTTACAGTTTCTCTTAGTTGCCCACCATCATTTTCATACACAGCCTACTCTTTTTCCACATGCAGTCTATTGGAGATGGCCTTGACAAGGTCACCTATTTTTATGGTATCAAAGGAAGGTGATGATAAGAAAAAGATAGGGGAGCAAAGATAGAGAGAACCAAGGGATAAATACAGCTGTGCCTTTACTGCAGACACAAGTGAGTGGTTTCAGGATGTCAGAAGGCAGCAAGCAGGCCAAACAGAGGAGAGGACTACATATCTTCCCTATCCTATTCTTTATTCCTCATTTCTTAAACTGTATGTTGACCTTTGTAGCTCTGCCTTCAGGCTGTATGCTTTAACCTTTCCAGTGAGATAGAAGGCTCCTGCATTGCGAATAGACAATAAATCACAACTGCTGCCTGTTAATGCAACAGACAAGAATACACACTGGTATGCAAGAAATGTTTAAACGCTTGTCCTTTCTCACAAAATCCTTGTCTTCTCTCATAGGCACACACACACACACAGACACACATATATATGCAGATGGCCTCCATAAAGATGTTCTTAGCATCAGCGCTCTGGACTATTATATCTACAAGCGCACCCTGAATTATTCATCCATCATTAAAATGCACTATGAGTAATGATAGCTGATAGAGTGTGTTGTGGGGTATTCTTTTTTTTCTGAGTAAAACACAGGGGTCATTAGGAGTCATTTCTGGTCAATTTTATATGATCAACCATGCTCCAGAGAAGGACAGAAAAAAAAATCCCATTTACTTTCTGCGCATAGGGAATTCATGTTGAAAGAGATCAAAGGGGACAGACAAAGAGATGAGGGAATCGACATCTTCTCGTCTCCATTTGGCTTCCTGTGAGAGGAGGAAAATTACTTTTAAGCTGATGCCTTGATGAAAGAAAAAGGCGTTATGCCTGATGTATTCCTCCAGAGGTGGAATCAACAGTATGAATGACTCAAAGGCAGATGGAGGAGGGAGAAACAGAGCATTTGTTTGAGAGAACCTAATGGGGGATTTTGGAGAGGAATGATGGTACTATTTGACAGCAGTGAACAAAACATGATTCCCCTGTCAGGAGATGTGGCTCGTTCCACACTCCAGCCTGTTATTTCCAGTGCGTGTACAAGTTCGTAGCAGATGTCATCAGATAGCAAGCTAATTTGCAATATCAGTCTGGGGATTTTATCAGACTGAGCACCATCTACATGTCTATCTTAAAATGCAATTTGGAGCCATTTTCAGCCACAGTCTTACTTTTTCTGCAGGATCGGTCATGAAAAGGAAATAACCTCCAAAACGAAGAGACCTGCACTGTCATTTTCCTGACAGAGCTGTCAAAACATCTAGCCCACCATGCTAGTTACACATGAAGCAAATAGAAATGAAAACACTGTCAGAGAAAAGACTCCTGGGGTAACAGAGATGCCAGGAGCAGAGAGAATCACTTAGCAATCTGTGCTCTTCCATTCTGCAGCTGCCACCCACCACAACACATCTGCCACTGGGAAAAAAGAAAAACACATCCAAACGAATTGCTACATGACACAAAAGATCACTTATTCAAATTGAAATTTATTTTCAGTCAAAATGGGGTTTGTCCCCCTGGGAACACACGTGTGACTTCAGAAACCCTCACACAGGTGGCAAGAACTTGCATGCAGAAATGTATCTTAGTTTGGGTGAGACCACTGGATTTCTTTGTGTCAGGCTAACTGTTCTTACAATGTGCCCCCATGTGCTATCTCTGGTGGGACACATGCTCCTGCTGGGCAAGATCCTAATGCATACCAAATCAACACTTTCCAAACAACAACAGCTGCCCAGCTTGGCCAGCTTCTGCAATTCTGCTTTTATTGTATTTCCCCAGGATTTCATATTATACATGCTGAACTCCACAGAAAGCAGTCAAAGCTCATTTCTTCACCAACAAAATGTCTGCAAATCTACTGCAGGCAGAGTATTTCACCCAGATTTGCAATGCTAACAAATGCATGGCCACAAATCATTGCTCATTCACAGACCATACAAGAGGGGCATGAACAAAAAAAATAAAAAATAAAAAAATAACATTACAGGCAACATTATTTAATATTAAAGGTGAATTTTGCAGATGCACAATATTTAGTGTAAGAGCTATGATGATGTGTATGTTCATTATTAAAGGCACCCTGAAGTTCACAATGTCAAGCCTTCACATCTCTTCTGTAGAACATGAGATGATGTGTATCAAGCTACACTGAAAAGCTGTGCATGGCTGACTTGGTAACCTGATGTTGGAGCTGTGAATCCCATTACATCTGGGACAATTTTGTTCCAGTACTATACAGTGCCTTTCCTGATTTATTCTTTTTTGTATGTTTGTCACACTTCAATGTTTCAGATAATCAAACAGACCAGTGGTAATTTTAGGTATGAAGGGGAAAAAAACGATCTAAACCTCTGTGGGCCCTGTGTGAAAAAGTAATTGCCCCCCTTGTTAAATCATGAAGTAACTGTTGTAAAGCACATTTTTTTAGAAAGCTGAGTTCAGTTTCACAGAACGCACCCAGGCTTGATTACTGCCAGACCTGTCAAATCAAGAAATCACTTAAATAGAACCTGTCTGACAAAGGCCAGAAGATCCCAAAAAGCAAGACATCATTCCACGATCCAAAGAAATTCAGGAGCAGATGAGAAACAAAGTAATTGGCATTTTTCAGTTTGGAAAAGGTCACAAAGCTCTGGGACTCCAGTTAACCAAAGTGAGGGCCGTTATCCAGAAAGAGAGAAAACAGGGAACAGTGGTGAACCTTCCCAGCAGTGCCTGGCCTCAAAAATTACCCCAAGAGCACAGCAACGACTCATCCATGAGGTCACAAAACAACCCACAACAACATCTAAAGAACTGTAGGCCTCATTTGTCTCAGTTAAGGTTCATGATTCAATCATAAGAAAGGGACGAAGCAAAAATGGCATGATGGCAGAGTTCCAAGGGGGAAAGCCATTGATGACCAAAAAGAACATAAAGGCTTGTCTCATTTAAAAAAAAAAACAAAAAAAAACAAAAACCATCTTGATGAAAGCCAAGACTTTTTGGAAAATATTCTGTGGACTCACCAAACAAAAGTTGAACTCTTTAGAAGGTGCATGTCCTGTTACATCTGGTGTAAAAGTGACAGCATTTCAGTAAAAGAACATCATACCAGCAGTCATTTATGGCAGCGGTAGTGTGATGGTCTGGGACTACTTTGCTGCTTCAGGACCTGGACAACTTGATTAATGGAACCAGTTAATTAATAATGCGCTCAGCCAAGAAATCCTGAAGGATAATGTCCGGCCATCAGTTTGTGACCTCAAGCTGAAGAACCTGGATTCTGCAGCAGGACAGTGAACCGAAACACACTTGCAATCGACCTCTGAATGGCTTAAAAAAAAAAAAAAAAAAAAAAAAAAAACTAAAGGTTTTAGAGTGGCTTTGTCAAAGTCCAGACTTGAATCCAATTGAGATGCTGTGGCATGACCTTAAAAAGGTAGTTTGTGCTTGGAATCCCTCCAATGTGGCTGAATTGAAGCAATTTTGCCAAGAAGTCAGCCAAAATTCCTCCACAATGATGTTAAAGACTCATTGCCACTTATTGCAAAAGCTTGATTGCAGTTGTTTCTGCTAAGGGAGGTACAACCAGTTATTAGCTTTTGGGGCAATTACTTTTTCACATAGGGGCATCTAGATTTGGAGAGTTTTCATCCTTAATAAAAAATATCACCACTTACAAACTGCATTTTGTGTTTACTTGGGTAATCTTTGTCCAATATGTAAGTCTGATGATCTGAAACATTTAAGTAAACAAGCAAAAAGAAAAATAAAAAGAAATCAGGAAGGGGGCAAATGCTTTTTCACGGCACTGTAAGTACATCAGCAGGGTTTAATTACTGACCAGACACTATAATTTGATGCTAACAGTACATTTTGCTCCTAGTTGCAATGAAATAACATGTACTGCACATTCACATACTGTAGGAGTTTGATATTGCTGCTTTTAAGAACTGCTGTCATCTCTTTTTATGTGCAGCTGGGACAGTCTTAGAGAATAGAGTTGTTGAAGTCAGACTCTCTGAATTAAAAATTTACCTTGAGGTGATTCCAGTTGAATTTTTATGGTCAGCTTGAGTATTCCCACTGAATTTCCTGTCAAAAACATTTTCCTCGCTCAAATACATCATCATGCACAGCAGTGCTATGAGTCAAACATTACCGTGCTTTACATTTTACTGCCGTTTTACGCTTGTCACCCTGGAGACAGATCCCAGTTGAATTTCATACGGTGAACCTGAGCATTCATGTTGAATTTCCTATCACAAACCCTTCCCTTGCTCAAATGGATTACAGTACACCATCAGGCATAGCAGTGTTACCGGCCAAATGCTAACACCATCATGCTAATATGTTTGTTGCAATTTAACACTTGGTGATTTACACTCATGTTAAAGTTTCTGAATCAAAAATCTACTCTAGGATTCAAACTGAATTTCCTATCACCTGCGTTTTTCTTGCTGAAATGGAATAAAGCACTAGGCACAGCAGTGCCATGAGTCAAATGCTAACATTATTATGCCAACTTGTTTATAGTCACTTTGACACTTGCTGAGAAACTTGCTTATAGGTCAGAAGCACAGGTGGGCATATATGTAGATTTGCTAGTGTTTAGTACCCCAAAACTCCAAATGTGAATCTCGTGGTGGCAGAAGACAAATGTTGTATATTCATGTGGAACTGGGAGTATCATTTTCAGAGTTTTCAGTTTGAAATGTTCACTTGAGATCTGCTCACTTGTAATTCTGTTGTGGAACGTACTGGAAGTGTCTTCAACTCTGACGTCAAAGTCCAAGATGGCTGCAGCTCATGTAAAAATCTGGTGATGTGGCATTTACTAGAACTTCATTTCTTCTTGTCAAACAAAATCAATCACACACTGAGTGTGTTCCCATTTTCTTGTGTGGACATGCTGCCATTGCATTTCTTACATCTAAATGCAATTTAATGCATTCATGGCAACTTAAGATGACTAATAAGCAAATCTTGCATGATTTCCTGCTTGTTGTAGTGGAATACTATAATCATGTACACAAACATCCCTCTCTTTGACATCAATTTCAAGAAAAAAAAATAATGTAAAATTCTCCAGTCATTAAGTTTTATCAGCTGGGAACAAGCACCAACATCCTCACCCCTGGGTTTAAGCCAAACCAGTGGAAACTGAGATTGCAATTCCTCAACTGGCTACTACTTGCTGGCTCCAAAACAGAGCAAATCCCCATTGACCCCATGCTAAAATGCCCAGCTTTTCAGCAGAAATAAACATCCTCGCAGTCTGGTACAAAAAACTGTTTCAGTCTCTACAGTTAGATTTTAAATCTGTAGTAACTGTATCAAGAGTATTTTTTTTTTGTACCATATAAGGCAAAAATTTTATAAAGCAGTAAGATGTACAACATCAACCAATCAAATAGCTGGACACAATTTGATTGACAGCCAGCCATTGCCTATTCCATTGGCTATGCCAGCTTTCATCTTTTCAGCTTCTTAGTGCCTAACAGCCTGCTGTGACTGGCTATGGTTGGCCCAGAGGGTCTGAGGATGAAGCATAGCTAAGCAGTTGCGCTAATTGAGCTTCAGCTCAAGCTGCCGTCATTTCTGGAGTTGCCACCAAAACGACATTTCAAATGGGAAGTCCCGCTGTGGATGTCTGCTGGCAGCTGCGTAGTTCCTCTAGTGCGGCTTGGCTGAAAGGGCCTAGAGCCACAGCGGATCATTTCAGGACCCTTCTATGCGAAAGTACTGCAGTCAATCAGTCAATACTGCAGTCAATGCGAAAGTACCTGCAGTCAATCATCCCGTGATCCCGTGGGCCGATGGCGGTAGGTTTGCCCTGACTGCAGTGTGTGTGGGGGGGATAGACCTCGACCAAGAAGTCCCAGCAGAGCTCTGAAAGTTCTCGTTTTAGCTCTGGCAGCGCTCGTTTCGGATGTCGTTCTGGTAGCGACAATTGAAATAAAGATGTTTGGACAGATTCAATCAAAATTAATGTAAAGTAATATGAATTATATACATGGGTTAACACAAGCTAAGCCTGCCAAGCTAAGATCCCTAACTGTCACTGGTGGGTGTGCGTTCCAGGTGGTTTCTCAATGCTGCTGGTTCCATCCTTTTCCAACATAGCGGTGCGAAGTACGAGGAAAAAGATCATTCAAAAGTACTCTGTAGAAAAGATATGTGTGACGTCACGGATTATTCAGTTTATAATTTTAGAGTCATCAGCTGTGGATCATATATCTCTGAAAATTTTCAGAACCACCTGCTGAATAGGTCTTTGGCTACTTATTTAGCCTTTTATTCTCCTAGAACTAGAACTTTCCTGAAGAAGAGATTTTATGTTTTATTAGGATCTTCTTAACTTGATCCAGGGCAAATACGATACTTCATCAAATGGTTGCTAACTGGTCTTTACAAACTGCATGGAAAAAAAAAATTATGACAGTTAACGGATTTATAAATCCTTCTGTCTTTCATGCATTTTGTACATAATGACTTTACTATAGTCAATAACTACAAATTCTATAGAAGTACATCTACTGCTAGCGGTTCAAAGGAAAAAATAATCTAAGTGGATTTAACTAATTTTTAATCTGGGATCATGAATTATTAAAATCACATGGAAATGTGCAGAGGTTTACATTTCCTCCTTCACAAAACCTTTCTTGACAGGCTTTATTAGCTTATGATATCCGTGTGACAAACCAAAGTCACATTCAGAAAGCAATATTCTGTCCACAGTGCAATCTCAGCCATTAATTCACTAATGAACAAGATGTTATCCAAGGATACCTTTCCAATGACAACTTGGGAAAAGGAGGAATAGGATTTAATATGATGGAAATAAGTGTGACAGACTAAACGATCCCCACTGAATGCACTGACGCATGCTTTGACCTTCCCTGTCAGTGTGGAGGGCAAATAGCATGGCCATTTGTATTGTGCCGGTGAGCTCAGGCTGCAGACAGTTTTCATCGTTACTCCCGGAGAACCTTGTCTAAAACCCTGAGCTGGCGCTGACTCTCTGCAGCTGGCTGTCGTAGGCACATGAAAATAAAAAAACACAGAGCGAGATGTGGAACATCACTGGGCCGTTTTGTCAGGTCATGGTGTGTCATGTGTGAGATCATGAAGTCTGTATGCTCACGGTTATCTGGTTTCATGTGGATGTCAAAGCAATGTGATAGAAACTATACGGTCAGAAAGAAGGATACAGTCAGGCGGAAAGATGCACAAACAACCAGTGAGCAATTTATCCAAACAGCTGGCCAAACATGCCTTAAATTCTAATGTGGTTAAAAATGTAACAGTTACCTAATGTTTTTTTTTATTTTTACTAATAGATATGATGGCATTTACTATTCTTGAAACATATCCTGTTGTCTCTCCATGTGTTAGAAAAATATCATGAAAAGGTTGTGTGAAAAGTATGAGACAAATCCACAATTATGACATTTTTAATGACATTTTGTTTTTTGTAAAACCTTGCATCGATGTCACTTTCCATGAGCTCACATTTGTTTTTGACAGCCAAGCCTTTGGATATGTTTCTGATGAATGTTTCCAGGTATTCAATAGCCTTAGCTCGCACCACAAGATTTAGCTATATGGAAAATGACAAGCAACACTGGTAGAACAACAGAAAGTTAAAGGATCTTGTCTTCCCTGTCAGTTTTCATAAAGTCATTAATTAGATTAATTGATACAGTAGAGATCTCTCCATCAGTGTCGACCGTGCGAAGGGGTTTTAGCTTTGTAAAACCCTGGAATAGCACTTTTAACTGGGTTAAGACAGGGGCAGTGTATGTAGCAACTTTTAATTCTGCTTGTCATTTCACAAAAGCATGGAACATGGAGTTAACAGACAGAAAGAACTGTGGTACCAAATGTGTTTGTGCCATTTAGCAAAGAAAATACACATCTGGAGACAATTAGCGGATAAATGACTTTCTCAGCCCACAAGCTGTCATCAACATCACGCCCTGAAGCTGATCCAGCCCACTCGAGTGGGCGACATGAGTGAAGCACAAACTGGCTCCCAGGCTAAGGTGCGACATTTACTTTTCAAAATACAAACACTTCAAAGGTCCTAATTAATCCAACATCAGATGTACTGCAGCTGCACTGTTTCATACATTCATAGGCTGCCCATCATTAAGGTTTGCCTTTGAGGTCAGTTTACTTAGTTATTGAGTCCTAAAAGCAATATTTTTCAAACTAAGTGGATAATATCCACCAGTGCATTGAGATTCTTTTCACCTTGTTTCGAGATGCAAATCGCCACTGGCAAGTTGGCTTTTTGTCCTTTCTCTGTAGGAGGACTATGCATTACTATATTACACATATGCACTCTGACAAAGACTGGTAAAACAAAATTCCTGGAACAAACTCATTTGCATTGAAAATGTGGCTTTAATGATACCCATAGTGCACTGATGCTAATATTTTGTGGATCTAGACCAATAAATCATATGGGCCAATTTAATGGTTGATAGCCTACAGCAGATTTATCGGTTTGGATGCATCCAGTACATGTCAGCTGAAAAGAGCAGAACTGCCAAATTGTGTTAATATACGATACTGTTTGTCCACCTGAAAAGTAGGTTTTTAAACTGTAATATTACATAGGAACATTTAAAATATCTGTGGCAACCTTTTTTTTTTTTCTAATTCTTATAAATAATCTATATACACTATATTTTATTTTTAACTTCCCTATATACATATGTGTAGTGGCCCATTCAGCAAATATTTCTGTTTAAAAGAAAAATATAACTCTTAGGACTTGATGCTTATACAAAAAACAAAAAACAGAAAAATCTCAATGTAGCATAACAGGGCTACATGACTGCAGTTTCCTTTGTATTCCACACAAGCAACATTTGCATGTTTTACTGTGTCTTTCATGGTGACTCATCCCAGCTACCGTTAGTTTCCCCACACTTGTTGTCAGAAAGACTTTGCTGATAGTAGTACAGTTGCTTTTTCCAGAATGAGTCACTGCCTTGCTTACTTCAAGCACCACTTCATTTACAATTCCATTGCTCCAACCCACCAAAGTCCACTAGATTGTCCCCAGACAGTATGTACAAGCTGGCCCCGTGAGACTGGCGGACAAAAGACTCAATGTGTGATTGATGAAAAAGGTGAACTCTACAAAGCAGAGCCTGAAGCCCGTTGTCAGAGTTTGAGGGCTGAATTGGTATCTGCTACATATTTTGTCCACAGGAGGGGCTACCATGATACAAAGTACTACAAAACTTCTTGTTCGTGTACAAAAACAAACACTTTTGTAGAAATCCTGCATCTTAAACAACAACTGATACAGACCGAAAACTGCAGACAGTGTGTAAGGATGGACATGATTAAGAGCTCTGACAGTATACATTGCTTGTAGAGGCTTTGAACATAATAGGCATGGTAGAAAGTTCTTCACAATGGCAGAACTTTGGCATGAGGAAGGCGATACAGAAGAAAATGATGAGCATTTGACCGATGTCAGCATAAATGATTGCAACCTAAATATCACTTTTATACATCAGTTTATAATAAACTATATGGCACTGACTACTGTTCCCTTTGTCCATGTAAGATTGTTTTTTTTGTTCAAATTGTCTGAGGGAAACTCAAGCCACTGGAAGGGAGGGTCTGATTGGGTCACACACATGGAGGTAAGACAAAAGAGCATTGACATCAACAGAAAAACTACAACTGGCGTTACTGTCACAACAGAGTTTCCCCTTCTGCACATGTGTTAAGTGTTTGAAATAAGAATGTGAGAGTGTGTATACATTTGTTTGTGTGTGAGAGTTTATATCCACATCTGGTGTGGACCAGAAAAAAATGTTATCATCACAAAGCAGCTTTGATCTGCTTTCAATATACATATGTGACCTACACAAACCAGAGAATCCTTCATTTTCAGCTCCCTTCGAAAAGTGAATGTCACAGTGAGGTGACACGGCTCAGGCATCTATATTTCCACAGGAAACATCTGTCTACTTAAGCAACTGGGTTCAAAAGGAATCCTGTTTTCACTGCTAACCTCAGTGTGTATAAGTCAGTGTTTGCCCCCCCTGTCTCCCCTCTATGGTTTTTATTGAGGGGTATGCTCAGGGTCTGGCCATCGTTCATGCCATGGTTTCCTTTCCTGGGAGTCTTCTGTCGTTGAACGTGTGCATGTTAATGACCTCTTCTGTCTTGACGATGACGGGCGGCTGAGGCTTTTGTTTGAGACGTCGTTGGCACTTTAGAGACACACGCAGCTCGTCCATCATGGCACTGCAGAAGGATCGCTGTAGGAAGAAACAAAGGACAGGGAACAGTTACTGCAGGTGCCACTTTATATGCATCACTCAAACCTATACAAACTCACTGAGCTGAGTGTGTCCAATGGTAGAGTGTCACCGCAAGCAAGACGTGTACATGAAATGGCTTTTATGAACGTATATGTATGTATATTGATTCATAATACTACTATACAAAGGTTAGTCCCACAGTGTTGATCTTACCACTAGGTGGCAACAGCAACAGGAGTACAATATAGTAATAAATAATGAAGCTACAGAGAGGAAGTATATCCATGAATCATGGTGCAGTAGTTAGTGAGACAATCATGCTTATCATTTTCATTACGAGTGGTTCATTAACAGCGCAAAACTAGTAAAGACTCATTTATTGCTAATTAATTAAAGTGCACATATTGCACTCATTTACAGGCTTTATTTTATTTATTTATTTTTTTTTTGGGGGAAGTCGTCTACTAGAATAGATATTACATGCATTTAATGTGACAAACTAGATCATTTCTAACACAGTATATATTTGTTGCACTGCCTCGTCACCATCTAGATGAAAGCTTTCAGTTTAAGTCCTATCTCTTCAAAGCACCCCGTCCAAAAGGCCTGTAGTGTGAACATAGCGTTAGCTACTATGTCTCTTATTTGCTTCCTGGTAACTACTCAAAATGTTACTGCAAAGTGTTACTCTTCTTGGCTTTAATGCTGCTAGAATCAGATATAATGAGTTTTACATTAAATCAGTCTCACAGTTTTCCTAAGCAAATCCTCTTACTTCTGGATGAAGACAAATGTAGGAAATTAGTGTTTGTTTTTCCTGAGGCCTGGTAATGTGGACTGGGACCGCTTCATGTGTGCAGGTGCTGAAGGTTTGGGGAGAAAGATTAAATGTGTTTTATTGGGACTTAAACAGGATTTTGTGATTCGGTGTGGTGTAATAATTTCCCCACCAATTCTGCTTCTGCTCCAAGTTAATTTGACCCCCGTTGAAGAGGAAAAGACATAATACTTTAAGGATATTTGGAGCCAGGTAAGGCCAGGTAATATGGAAGAAGTACGTTCTCTGAAATAATTCCATCAGTTCATAAAACCAGCTTTTTTCTTTTTCTTTTTTCTCATGCTGCTTTGCTTGAGCTGGTTCTAAAATGGCTTTTGTGTTTTTCCATATCATTTATTGAACCTCTCATGTGCTGTAGTTTCAAAATCTTAATCATAAAAGTCAGTACACTGCATTTTTTTTATTTCTTAAAAAAATTGATTTCTTTTTTCATATTATTTGAACCTGAACAAACAGAATATATTAGAATCCAATATTCAGTTTTCACTTCTTTCCCCTGGACAGGGAGGTAACCTGCGGGGAGAACTCATTGTAAACTCACCTCATCCTTGCATGTAATGCGGTGAGCCTGAAGGGTGGTGGTCACCTCAATCATGTTGTAGATTTGTTGCAGTGCAGGTTGCAATGTTGGATGAAAATAGGGTGTGAACATGCAGTGATTCCTGTTGAGGATTGAAATAGCGTCTCGTGGCAGTAAGTGTGCCGGCTGTGGTACCTGCTAGCACCTCACAGATTTCTGTTTCATCTTGTAGCTGGTTTTTATTTAAGGTATTCCATCGTTTTAGATTAAAAAAATATAATAATCCAATAATTTTTTGTGTGTATTTTATGTTAAACAATTATATTATTTTATTGTTTAATTAAGAACTGAATATCCACCTTTGCCTTTTTGTGTCAAGACAAAAGAGTTCAGCTTTTGTCAACATGTCTATCTATTCATTTATTAATTTATATTATTTATATTATTATAATAATATTATATTGTAATATTATTATATTATGGTGAATTGGTGGCAGTACAAATGTTTTTCTCATTTTAACCTCTAATGTACTTCAGCACCACATTTAACCTATTTAATCTCTGTTCTATTATCTATATATGTCGTAAGGTCATTTAAACTGCCAATAAGTCTAAACTGAAAAAAACAAAAACAAAAAATAAAAATGAAGCAGGAGTTAAAACAAACAGGCAAGAATTCTGTAAGGCAGCGATTCCCAAAGTGTGGGCCGCGGCCCCCCGGTGGGCCGTCGCGGTACTGCAGGTGGGCCGTGAGAGGTCATTAAAATTAAACAAATATGTTTTAAATCCTCGAACTTTTTAAAATATGTTTTTAATTACAGTAAAATATTAATGGCATAATGAAAAAAAACATTAAGAAGTAACAAAACAAACCAGTTAAGTGTTATTCTACTGTCATCTTAACTTAATATGACAAGTGTCACCTTATTTGTGGACCCCTTACATTAATGTCAGAACATAGCTTCTAGTCCTGTATGTTAATCACAGTTGTGATTAAAGGTTTCAGTGGGCCGCAAAGATTTTTCACATTTCAAATTGAATCTTGGTATTCTAATGTTTGGGAATGGCTGCTGTAAGGGATTTAAAATGAAGAGTGCAAACATACCTTTTCCTTTAACTCCTAAACAGTAACCTGGACAAACAATTATTCACTTCCAAACCATACAGGTCAATTTTCCAAATTTCTCTCTGTCATTTTCAGTGTCACACATTGGACTGAATGCTATTTCACAGCCTTTTGCTGCTGCCAAGAGCTAAATCCAGAGAGAACCATGCTAGAAAATGCAATAACGCTGCTTAGAAGACAAAATATCCACTTAAACAGATTAAATCCCAAAATATCGGTAACCCATTTAAAACATCACAGTCTTATGTAACTTCAATAATATGAGTCTCAGTTGTCCCTGCATAATGTATGTGCTGTAAAATCCTATAAAATGTCAACATGCCTTTGCACCAACTTTGCCAAGTCCTATTCCCAAGCATTTCATTCACATTTATGCAAAATGTAATTTAAATTCAAAGGGTGTAGGAGGGGAAAAGATAAAAAAATAGGAGGGAGAGCATTAAACTATGAAGCTATTATTTTTTGTTTGTGTATGTGTGTGGGTGTTTGAGATGATATCTGTAGGTGGCTTAGGAACCAGGTATTTTCGTTTTTCTCCATTTTTACACATATTTGTCTGGATTAGGAAAGAGATTTTTTTTCCCTTTTTTTGCATATTCTGAAAGATGAGTGATTAAGAAAGTAGAGAGATGCAGGAAGGGAGAGTGAAAAATGAAAAAAAAAAACAAAACAAAGAGGAGGGAGGTGAAATCTGTTGATGCTCGGATGGAGGAGGCTGGCTGGGAGTAAAGGGGGGTCTTGTTGTCTCTATGCAAATTGCTAGCACCTTGGCAGCCTAGACATCGTGGCATTTGCAAATCACTTGAATGTTGTAATCCTGGTCCTGCAGCTCTTGATTAATGATAGCTGAAATGTGCTCTGAAACATATGCAGTCCCTTAACAAAAATTTGTGAAACTAATTACTGTTGTAATAAAGTAACACTCTGCAGCACAATGCTGATTCTCTAGATGTAAATAATTAAAGTATACTATCAAAGAGACTTTGAAAATTAAGTAAAAATAGTAGTATTAATATTAAATTGCACTAAAATACACAGTGTGCCGTATGTGATTAATCATGTGCACACGCGTGTACTAAAATGGAGCACAGATAGATCAGTGAGGAATACAGTCTTTTTCCAGAAACATATACGATGGCGGCAGACAGATGCTGCAAATACGTGCTCTGTATACAGATGGGAAGGAACTTTGACACGTAATGATAATAACAACAGTAATAGTAATGATATTCATGGCGTCAGAGTGATTGAGTTGCTTCAAGTGCTTTATACAATCATACAGAAAAATTGAGATTCCAGTCTGATTGTGGTTTTAGAGATGCGTCAACAAAATCCACGCACTTCCTGCCCATATACAGGTACTTTATCAACATGACAGTCCATTATAAAAGTCCACCTTTTCATTAACCTGAGGCACTACATGGTTTATTACATGGAACCACCGGAAACATTCTCTGTAGAAACTATCTGAAACCCCTTTGAAAGATACTCAATAATTGGGTGAAACATTTTTTGATCCCCTTTGTGAAGGAACTTCAACTGACCAATCAGCGTAGCTACAGGCGGTGAGACTTGTCACACCTAAAATCTGACTGTAGCCTCTAAAATCAGAAATCAGATTCAAAATGATCCGAACTGTCTCTGCTAAGCATTTAAGAGAAAATTGACAGCCTCTGAAAACTGGTGCTGTGACTTGATGGACCCTCCATAGGTGTATGTGGTTCCAAGGCAACTAAAACACCTTCTCATTCTCTCTCTGACTTCTGTTATTTTTGTTTAATTTAATTCCCCAAATATGCAGTTCAGTTCTCCTTAAGAAAGTACAATGAGACACGACGAGGAACGCTTTGATGATCTTCAACCCAAATCATAGAAAAAATGATAAAAAGTAATAAAATGAAGGTTAAGAACAACAGTTTTTTACACGTGAACATGCCGCAGTATACGTTTTAAAGCATCCACTGAGAGGTCCACAAGTTTTTATCAAGACTTTCTTGGCCGTGAGACTGTAACAATAAGCCATATCTGAAGCGTTCCTAGTGTGACATATGACCACCATTTTGGAGCCATGACCAATGACATTGCCAGTATTCTCTAATGTTGGTCATCTTTCATCTGAGACAGCCCAATTTCATCCAGTGTGTGCCTGGCCTTAATTCCCAAAATGCCTCACAAAAAAAAACTCCTGTACCTTTTCCAGCTGGGCGTTCTGCTTAGACTTGTAAAGCACCTCCCCTACAGCAACAAACACTGACAGCACCAGTCCTGCAGCCAGCACGATGAAGATCCCCCCGATGTTCTGCACTCCCAGAGCGCTGGCCTCTTTGCTCTCCTCCTCGGGACAGCCATTGCCCCTCCACCACTTCTCCTTCATCATGTGCAGCTTTCCTTCTTCTTGCAGCTGCAGAATGGCTATTGTGATCTTGTCTCTGTATGGAGAGCCTGTGGATGCAAAAACCCAACGTGAGACTGGTGAACATGGACAACATCCAAGTATGAAAAAAAAAAAGGAACTGATTGTGTTTAGTGATGGTGGGTGTATGAAACACACTGAAGGCTTGCATGTGATCGTAAAACCTGTCATATTATTGCTGGCTTCTTAGAGGGAGTTTTTTTGTAAGTCCCTCTTCAAATCCCACTAATCCTTATTTTCACAGAGTGATTCCAAAATTCTCACTCTTCTCTGCAGTGTGCGAATTATAATGAAGAGGGAGTTGGCAACAATGGCCTGGCTTTGTGTAGCAGAGCTGCTGTTGATTTTGACGAATTAGGTGCTGTTTGCACCCGCTTTCATTCCACATAAATAGTGCCTATAAACAGATGAGCCTAGTGGGGTGAACATTACATGCTTGCATATGCGTTTGGGAGGGTATGTGGGTACTGCAGATATGCTTTCTCCATTATTGTGTTTTTATGCTTGTTGATGTTGAGTATAAATGAACCCAAATCCACAGAAAGGAAGTGCCAGAATTAGCGACAGGGCATTAAAGCGCTGCGCGTGCTGGCATGATCAAAGCAGGACTAATCATCACAGAGTAGCCAAGCGGGGGCGTGTTCCTCTTCCATCCACAATATGTATGACTCAACATACGACCCAATTGAGGTGCAGAGCGCACACTTTACCAGGCCAGGAAATACTGACAAGCATTGACAGCTCTGCCGTTTCCTGTTTTCACTGCTTTAAAAGCTTGTGAGTTCATTTATCATTACAAACTAATCAATAATGAAGCCTGTTAAGGCACTGTTTGAGCAGATAAACTAGTATCATGATGAAACCTTATCCTATGTGCTCTCAGAGTGTGAGAGTCATATTAGTAATTCATATGAGCTATGACAGCTATGTATTGTGGAAGAGAATATGTATTTATGCATGAAAATGAAAGTGCAGCACAGATCCCTTGGAAACAGTGGTCTAAATTCAAACTGAGGGCTATTTAAGAAACCGATAGGACCTGACTGCTTGTCTGGAGGATCTTGTAGGGACTTGACCAAACAGAGTAGCCTGGCACCATTAAAAAGGGCCAATGAGAACCGTAGGGGGCGGAGCATTGCCAAGAGTAAAAGCAAGGTTTTCTCTTATTAAAAAAAAAAAAAAAAAAATTGGCAGCTTTATCTTCAGGTCTTAGTGTATAAAAAGGGGGGCTGAACATCTTTGAATCTGGTATTGATCTATAACAGAAGTGGGTTTCTGTCTTCTCTGAGGATTAAATTCTGTGGCACAGAAGTCCATCTATCTCCAGTTCTGGTTTTGGGAAATTTCCGAGACTTCAATTTTGCCTTTCAAGATACCTAAAAGAACTTGAATCTATCACCTGGAAAAGGTTATGTAAAAGGCATGAAACAATTTTACAAACATAGGAACAAAGTGTGTGAAAAGTCTGGGAGAAATGAGCTGAATCTGGCCCCAGGTGGCAGATAGCATCACTTAGTTTGAGGCTCTCGTACCGTTTTGCTTGCCAGCCCTTTTGCTGATTCTGCCTGCGTCTCATCTATCATTTAGCCATCGCCATTCATCATCCTTTCATCTTCAAGTCTCTATGTATTTACATTGACATTACTACAAAATATAAAATTATACAGGGGGCCATTGTTTTCATTCTTTTTAGAAGCTTATTCTTTTTTCCCCCTCCAAGTCCTGTGTTTACTTATAAATGGAATGCTTTTAATGCATATCTGTGCTCTGCTTATGACACATTGAGATCATAACATATACTTGAACACATTTGGGAATGTTCAGAAGATATACGGAAAGTTCTTGAAATATATTCCTGTATATGCATGGGATTGCACATGTAAGGAGCATATGCCCCCTTCATTTTAAGATGAGAGATCTTTCAAGTGCTCGCGTCCCCTGGTTCTTGCTTCCCTCATATTTCAAATGATTAATGATGGCCTAACAAAGCAGGCCTTGGATAAATGCTAATAGGATGGGTCCTTAGAGAGGAGGAGATGGGGAGCGGGATCTGAGCAAATGGAAAATCGCTGTGCTTGACACACCATGCATATACAACTACCTGACAGATATTCAACGACAGAGGACATCCATCATTCTTATACTGTCTGGCCTCTAGTGTTAATGTGATCACTGTTTAAGTCAATAGCTGTAAATGACATATTTGTGTTTTGGGAAAAAGATGTTTGATAGCTGACAAGCACTAAAAGGTTAGATCTTATCACATGACTCACTTTGATTTAATGCGAAAGGCTTTGTAGGGAATGGGTTGCTAAACAGCATTCAGACGGGCCAGGATGACATGCAGCAGACTGACGTAATGTTTGGGACAAAAACATTCAGACAAAAGTTATCATCTGAACAAAATAAAATGCTCTTATTCTCTTCAATCTCTTTTGGCAAGAAAACAGGACTCACAAAACTAATAAAGTAATGAACTGTTTTAACATCCCTTCTGTCAACGAGGACAAATTCTGAAGCCTATAATTTGCCTATTGGGCAATGAATATTAGGATCAGAGTCAGAAATGTGCTAGTGGGCAATAATAGCTTTCAGAGTGGACATTCTCATTATTAACTTTCATGCATTTACATACTTAACCGCTTATCACAAAATTAAAGTGATTTGATATAGATTTGCCATGCACTGACACGCCATGCATTTATAAACTTTGTTATCACATAATTGAAAAGAGAATAGATCCATGTTCATTTTAACGGTATCACTGTAAGGGCTTCTGCACTTATGGGGTTACGGTGGGACAATACGTAAAAACGTTGCATCAAATTTGTTAAAGGCAGTTACTGCATGCACGTTGATTTATGACTGCCCCGTTTAGATCAGGCCCAGACGCAGATGGCCAGATACGGTCCTCCATATTTTGATGGTCATCATATAACTGATGATGGACGCCACCCTCACAGCTGGTAGCGTTCTCTGCGGCCTTGTCATGACCATTACGAGCTATGTGACACTGGTCTTGGAATCGTTGACAGCTTCTAGCCAGCAAACACAGAATGCCATGGCATTAAGCTTTGCACTATATTATTATGCTTTTAAAACCATTATTGCAAGGTAGAAGATGCTGGAAACATTAAGATTCTCTACTACATCCCAGGATTGTGATGGTGTTTTTTTTTTTTTTCACGTGCACCAAGACAATTAAGCAGCCTTAAAACAGGTGCAAGTGCTCATTCAATTCTCTCTGAAGTGCTTTTTAGTTCTGATTTAATGATCAAACACAACTCAGTCTCAACTAAGTCAAATGGAATTACTCTGCTTTAACTTTCAAGTTGCTTTCTGTGTTGTGCAGCCAATCTTGACTCGCTTGACCCCGAACTAGAACACAACAAACCATAAAAAGACCAAGCTTTGATTCTTCCCTCCATGAAAAAATCATTACGGCTACAGACAAAAACAACACACTTGTTAAGGCAGTTAGCTGCAGGCACATTTTAACCTCATCCTTAAATTCAACCTTTCCAGCCGTTTGCTTTTCATCAATTCAAACACTTTCCAAGCAATGCTGTCAAGCCACTATGACCTACACCCACTGCTGCCAAGCAATTATAACCACGACCTCATCAATAAAGATTAACCTTCACATTGTCAAAGCTTATCCATCACCCGCATTACCTTTATCTCTCGCATCGTATCTGCTTGATCTGTTTTAATGCAACGCTAAGATAAACAGAGCTTTCAGGCGATTTACCCATAGGTGTTCCCACTCCATAGGCTTTGGAGTCTATGAGGCCTCCAATCTGTGTGAGGTTGCAGTTGCGCTGTGTGACAAACTCAATGGTGGTGGACTCCATCAGGAAGGCATAGTCGGAGGTCAAGACGCGTTGGATGCCGTCTTCCACGTTCTTGACCATGACGGATTGCCTCCTGCTGTTCATAAACTCCCACATCTTGTCATAGGTAGAGATTTTTGTCTTCTGCAAGGAACCGAAGGGAAAAGGTTGGAGAGGAAATATATAATGAAGGAAAAACTTTTAATTCTGCTGTTGTGAAACTTATTACAAATATATGTCAATGAAAAACACAGGGGCATACCATATTTAAGATTTTCATGTGCCATATATATTTTTTTCAAATCAGTTTTTTTTCAAATAATTTTTTAGTGCTATTCATAGTTTCTATTTAACAGCAATCGCTACCTCATATATTTACCTTGTGTTATGATGTATTACCTCTACAGGTATTGTTTTATTTTTTTTAATCTCCCATTTATGTTTAATTCATTGTTACCTAAACATTTCTTAATGCTGCAGCCTCAAAATGTTCAGTTGGTGAAACCAGCTAGGAAAAGCTGAATATTATGCACTAACTGCATATGCAAACTGAAAATGCATTTGAAAAAAAAGTGTTTTTTTCACCTTCTTCTTCTTCTTTTTTTTTTTAAATCAATTTTAAATTTTGGGACAAAAAAATGAAGTCCCAGTGTGATGCTGTACTACTTAAACTCTTCAGGAGCATAGATTGTATATTAAAATTCAGCATTTAGAAATTCTTATAATTTAGAAAGTAGAAATTACGAGTGAGATCGATGGAAACTATGCATTCTCAATTAGCTACAAAGTAGCCTCACCCTGGTGCATAATATACATCATCATCTGTTTTTCTCTAAATAAGATCATGATTCACAAAATGGAAGTCATGCTTAATTAAATAAGAAACAAGTAATCAAGACATTATTGAGGTTACAAGTCAAGTGGAAATGTCCTCGTACTGTAGAGTTTTATGTAAACAGAGTTAGGACCGTTTCTGAAACTGCATCCTGTTTATTGGACATACAAGAGGCAGGTTTACATTAGCAGGAGCCTGGAGTAAAACCTAGGCAGCTGGAGCTGTAACAGGGCCAACCTCCCCTCACAGTCATGGTGTCTCCTTTTGACCATAGCATTGCATTTCATTGTGTTGGATCTGGCAGGATCCACTGACCTAGCAGACTAAGGTCGTTTACACATATGTTGGTGAACACCCTGCTCCGGCCTCAGTGCACACCAAATTACATTCTATCAATTTTCATTTACTTTGGTTTGTGTTCACATAATGCTGTTTTCGCTCCAGACCAAACACTGCACCGCAAGTCACGTGACACTGGTCGGTGCTTTAATTGGACAATATAGCAGAGTGAGAGCATCATGTTTCCATGACAACTGGCCTGAAGCGAAGAGCTGAAAAACATTGCAACACAACAACTACGTGTAGGTGAGCCAGAGTTGATGTCCACCTTTTCATCCATGCTCAGGAGAACCATTATTGCGCCTTACTGCTGCTTAGAAAGCCATCCATGCTGCCATGTCGATTTAGATGTTTGTTTTTCTGTCTTGTTTTATGAAATAGACACAAATAAATTTGGCTTCCTTTAAACAGATACATTTGATTCATTCTATGCATATAACAAACCAGCTTCGCAAGTAGGATTTGCTGTAAATTCATCATAAAGCTCACAAATTAAGCAGGACTGAAATTTTAAAGATTACAACTTTGATTAGTGATAAAGTATAACACATTTAAAAACCACCCTGTTAACACCATGGCAGAACCAGCTACCTTAAAGAAAGTCATTGTTGCACCATCCTCCACCACTCCATATGGGATTTTAGTTTGTTTGGCCAGGTCATCCGCAGAGTCTATTGGTGACTCCATCCTCTCCACAGTGAGGAAGGCAGCCAAGTTGGCTGTATATGAGGAAATGATGATGAGGGTGAAGAACCACCAGATGCCTCCCACTATTCGAGTTGACAGAGCCTTAGGCATGAGCTCCGAGCCTGAAGTGAGAGACGTGTTAGGAGAGAACATTACACTGCAAAATGTATTCTCGATAAACCCCGACTATGTTCTGTTCTTCTGACTAATCTTGTCATTTTAACATGCAAAAACATTATAATACTATTTGAGAGACCACTACCAGCAAAATGATTCTGAAGAAATAAAATGACGTTGTCTCAGTCAAAGTGAATGCTTTCACTAATGCAGGAGACACCAGAGTGCTCCCTAAAATGTCTTTAGGGAACACAGCTTTGCATAAATAAATTCTTTCAAGTCAAGTAAGGATTGTTCAGAAGTGTGTGGAGAAGAGACAGGCTGTTTGGGCCAGAGAGTCATGTACTCAAGGTAACCTCACATCCTGACTCGGCACCCTACTAATCTCAAGATGCTGATAAACCAATGGCAAGAGAAGAGGACCCTACACTCTGGTTCTGATATAACCATTAGGTCTAATTTCTAAACAGTATTGGGTTTCAAACTGTTGTTGCAAACCTCAGACTTATTTAAGATTTCCTGAGAGCTTCGCAACTATCCTCACCCACAACACAAAACAATCAATAAACCTTTGGAAATAAGAGAGAGGAGAGTACATTCACTCAATTAAGCTCATCTATTGCATCATGCTGACAAGTACACGATAGCACAGGTTATCACTGGCATGTTTATTCATTTATCTAATCCAAAACAGGGATAGGAAAACAGAAATTCTTAGGAAAGCATTTAATCAATGCATTTTGTTTTGATTTCAGTTTGTTATGTTTTAATTAAAAAGAGGCAATGTCATACTGGAGGCTTGCTCAACTGAAAATGTTCTGTTGGTGGACAGAAAATATGTTGTCAGATTTGGTTACACAACAGCAATGTACTTCTTTTATGATGTAAATGAAACCTTCATATTTCTGAGACACTTTGTACCAGATGACAGAATTGCACTGTGAAATAGAGATTTATCAGATGCTGATCTAAATGCAGATGATGCAATTCATTCTGAAATTTTTACTCTGTGGAATCGTTAACTTCAGAATAATTAAAATCAAGCAAAATACATGCCAATCACCACTCTAAGTGTACTTTCACACTTTTTCATATTTCTTATAGCTATTGGAGGAAGGACACTCTCTGTATGTCTGTCCTGCATCATGATTATAGGTCTTAAAGCTTATTTTTTTTTAAGGCCTTTACTTTAGCTCCTATTTCAGGGTAGGTACTTCTCTTGCACAAGAGGAACAAACAATAAGTGTGATTGGTCCCAGACAGTGCAAGTTAATGATAACAGTTCATGATAGCAGAGCTCCTACAATCATTAAAGTTACTTTATGTAGTTATACCACTTCTGACCACATGAGGACATGTAGATCTGATGTGTTGCCAAAAGAGCCACAGACGATACGGTGTTAAAGAATGGGGACGTTGCCGCACATCTTGCAATATCACTTTTCAACCACTGGAGGTGCACATTGTCTTGTCTTACACCAATGGCTAATAAATGAACGCTCTTGTGATATGCTTCCCCCGTGTGGTCAGAAGTGATTTTTCTTCATAGAATAAACTTTGACTAATGTGTGTGGAAAACTGGTAATGCAAAGAACGGGTCTTAGTGGTCACCTTGAAAAACTGAAAAAAGCAAAGTAATTGAGATTGAGCCCCTGCCTTCCTGAAGCCTATATGAAATATCACAAACACTATGGAATTATGACTTGTATGCCAGTTGTGGCATGGCTGTTGTGTTATTTCAGTGTTCCCACTGGCAATGTAAACAGAAAAGGGAGCCTTTGAAAGCATGCTGCTCTTGGCTGGGCTCCACAGTGGAGTACCCTCTGGGACCTCTCTCAACTCTTTGGTCCAATAGTGCCTGAAGTTAATTTGATTTTACCAAAGTGTTATCAGGGGTATAAACAGCTGTTAAAGGCCTTCATATTCACATTTCTTATGCACAGATTTAAGGTTTAGTATGTGTTCTCCGTGAGCTGAGTTGATTAAAAAACAAGTCAACAGAGGAAAAACAAAATGCAAATGTATTTCTGCCTGGACTCTTTTTCCCTTTCTTTTGCCACTGGTTTGGTTAGAGAAAAAAAAAAAAACAAAAACCTCCGCCCTCAAGGACAGTAGGGTGTAGAGAGCTTCAGCTCCACAGAGCAACTGCAGCTACAGGCTGAGGCAACTACCTTGCTGCATGAGAGCCCCAACTCCAAACCAGAAACTATTGAGGAGTGTAAAATTGTTTTCCACTACATCCGAATCTGGGTTGCAGGGATGTGGGTTGTACCACTCATAAGGGCTAAACCTAGAAGGGAAAGAGCAGAAACACACACAGGTCAGTGCCAAGTGCAAAATAATCGGCTGGTAACACACATAAATTAAAAACAAAATTGGAATAAAAAGGAAATATGAAAAAAAAACAGTTTGTGGCCTTGGGATCAGGGCTGGTGCAGAAACTGCAGCAAATCATTCATGCTTTTGCTGAGATTAACTTATTGGCATATTCAAATGCCATCAGTTTATTGTAAGAGCAGATCAATAGAGTGGAATAACACTGTCACTGGTGATATTGTTCTAGTGCATGATGATCTTTGGAGCTCATTTCCATTCGCTTACTGTGGAGCTTTTACGTTTCCTCTTGTAGCTGCAATCACAGCTACTCTGCAGACACCACATCCTCCTGACAACATTTTGTTCTTCTTCCATTTTATTCCTCTTTTCTCACCCTGTCTTCTGTACTATTTCCTCCAGAATATTATTTTACCCTCAGAGCTTTGCTTCCCCTAGAACCCCCCCAACCCCCATCCATCTGCTCTCTGCATTGGCTGATTGTCAGTGTCTTTGGGTCAGTTGTGGACATTTCTCATTTATTATCCTAAGTAAAAGTGGCATGGCATTAGAGCAAGGTGATTGGGTTAGTGTTAAGCTTAGGGAACTGATTGAGTTTGTGCTGAAGCGCTTGATAGAGGTAACATTGCTTATGCAGAGTTGAGGACCACGTCAGGTAATGCTATTGAAGGGCTTTCCTTCAACTTAGTGCATCCTAATAAGCCTATGGGCAGAGTCTTAAAGGCTTAGATTGTGCAGAAATGTGATACTGCCACACATTTTTAGCTTAAATGGCTTTCTTTGTGAGGATATTCTACTGACATAATGCAACGGCAAATGCCTCATGTTAACTTCAAACAGGGCGGTACTAAATGCTAAATATAGAGAAGGGTGGCGAACTAACTAAACTGTCTGAAATTTAGATCTATGGGGAAGACAGTAATGAATAAGGTCAGAAACCGTGATGCTCATTGATTAGTGCGATGTATAAGGTAAACCAGAAGGGCAACTCTTGCTGAGGTGACTGAGAATACTAATGTAGGACGTGACCAGACTGTGTCAGCAAGAGCAGTGCAATGACGATTACATAGTGAAGGATATTATAGTGGGGTCGCAGTGCATAAACCTCTCATTACACAGATGAATGCACATTTAAGACTTCAGTGGTGCAAAAACCGCAGGTATTGGTCTACAGAGATGTAGAAAAAAAAAGTGATTTTTTTTCCTGATGAGTCATCAATTAGCAGGGGATGAACAGGCCTGAAAGCCTGAAGTTGTGGGAGCACATTGTTGGCAAGATTTGGATCCATTCGTCCCCTCAGAGGGATGGATTACTTCAAGTCAATATAAATTTGTTCAATGTGGCCCCATTTAATGATTTGTTATTGCTGCATTTATTCAGTTTTCTTGCTCTATACAGATGCCTCTTTATATTTCCACTTATTTTAGAAATCTTTATAAATTCTACCTTTCTATCTGCACAGTCTAAAGACTGTTTTAGTTTGCTGCAGGTTATGACAAATAAATCTTGATGTCAACAAAGAAATTATACTTATTTATTGCATGATTGACATGGATATAATCACAAATTTGTTCTTTGATCTCTCTTAGTAGTGGCATACTTAATGATCTTATTTTGCATGCATTGTGAATGTAGCAACATTTTTTGTCATATTGTTCCTCCTTTATAGCTTGTTGCTATGCTGTCCCCCTCAAGAATCATCTATGTGGACATGGCCGTGATGACACACTATAATTCTTCTTGTCAACACCATCAGGAGGCCTGATTTACTGGAATGTCAATGAGCTCTGTCTCCTTGGAACCACAGGCAACTGTAATGGCACAATGGCCTTGTGGAGCTGTGTGGAATGCAATGTGTGTGCTTATGTGTTTTTGTACGTGTGCCTCTTTTTCTGCCGGTGTATATAAACTCAGTGGTGCATGAATGTTTCTACAAATGGTTTTGACTGTGTGTGTGTGTGTGTGTGTTTGTAGTAGAAACTGTATCAATCCTTTTCAAAGTCAAACATTTTCTGTGGTTGTTCACAGTCATTACATATAATGTGCAGCAGCAGCCTGAGGCAGATTGAGGGTGACATGAGATGTATGCAGAAGGCAAGGTTGTGGGAGTAGATCTATACAATGCACCCTTGATTGGATTGTGTGTGTTCCTCTCAGTGTCTACATGTGTATTCTGCAAGCAACAGGCCCGATGACTCCTCTGTATGACCTTTGCTTGTTGCTGGTCTGTATTCCTGCAATCCGTGTTCTGCACACCGATCATTGGAAGAAAGGAAAGCGAAACATGCGGACGTAGGGTCACCTCATCACAACGGGCTCAGGGGACATTGTCGAATTGCACTCTGAATTCTAAAATTCTTTCTCCCGCAATTCTGTTTGTTTGTTTTTTTTATCCCCTTTTCCTTTCCCAGCAACAATAATTAAAAAAAAAAAAGCGCTCCCCTCATTAGCTGTCAGTTCGATTCATTTACTCAGCTTGTGTTTATAGAGCTGTCACCTTTCTCCTCTCAGGCCAAGTGAAGAGCTGCGTTGGTGGTGGTGGTGATGTGGGTGTCTTAAACATTACAGGCGACAAGAACTTGCACTACAAAACCACAAAAGCCTGCAAGTCATGTAAACATGGATTTGCACACTTTGAATAATGCAGTCGTTGAGACAGGTGGGCATTCTCTACCCTGGAAATGTTTTGTGATCCAAGAGAATGCCATTTGTTTTGCTGATAACGAGAGAAATCAATTCAACCACAAACAGAGCTGGAAGAAACCACTGAGTGAAATGTATTTCTCTGGAGCCCAAAATGAGATAGCATAGACAAGAAAAGAAAGCACATGCAGTGCATGTGTGGGAAGTGACTCAAAGATGAGAATCCCTGGTGAGTTTGATTCGCTTAGTGTTTCTTTGTGCAAATCTGGGACTTCATAAACTTACTTGACTAATTCTATTTGCACGCGATTAAAGAAAATAATATACCCTGCATTTTGGGAGATTGACTAAACCATTGGTGACTGTGCAATCAATGCTGCAATTATGAGAGAGCCAGCTCAGCAAACTGTAGACAACACTGCGCTGTACATTTAAACCTGACTGCATATTTATGATAACCAGAACACCTGCCTGCAGACAAGCAAGTGTGCTATGATTTAATAAATACTCAGTTTATTAGAAACAGCAGAATTTCACCATAATTTTATGCTAATTACTTACCCTGACCAACCGTGGAAATTGAGGGCTGTTCATATAATTTGCATATTCTGAACTAACTTAGGTGACAGTTGCTGCTTTGCTTTTGTGTGATCATTTTGCCGGTAACATTGGCTGAAATGTGAATTAAACCCAAACCTCTCAGGATGAAAGAAGAGGCTGAGCCCTGGGGTTAATACACAGGACGCCATGCATCAGGGATTCAAAGGGAATAGGGTTCATTAAGATGCAATAACTGCACATTTCTTACAGCTGATTAAGCGATATAACTGGCAGCGGGCCTTACAGCTGCTGAGGCAAATATGCTTGGCAGACTGTTGGCTATTAAAGACCACACAAGTGTTTTTCCTTGGCCTTTCAATATTTTGAGATCAAAGTGAAACTTGCTTTACTCTTATTCATCTCAGTTATAAAACCGAAGACAGAACAATGATCTGTTTTGAAATATGTAAAACCACTGGTATGGTTCTTCATGGTTACGCATTTACTGCAAACTTTGATTGTTTTTCTTTCTTTTTTTTTTCAAACTTTAAATAGTTTCACGATGACAGACGTTACTCAAGAATAAAGAGGCCTGCTGCGTACCAGGATGAAGCAACAGCTGCATGATATCATGAAAGCGGGCAGGCTGGGAGGGGAGAGGAAAGTACTGGGCACAGTAAACTGGTGAGGGTTGACATGTTACCTGGCTATGACAAATAGCACACAACTGACACCCAAGCAAGCCAGCAGAATATACATCCAGATATCGGGCGAGAGGGGGTTGAGGAAGGAAAAGACCCCAGGATTGGTGCCGTTGGGCTTGCGGTACAGGATACTTATCCCCAGAGTCATGAAGGGCTTTGAAAAGTCGATGACCTTTTCTCTGACGTACGTGATGGCCAAAGGAGCAACTGCAAGGTCTGCTTTCTGCAATGAGATAACATTGTGCAATATGTAAGGGAGGAGAGTTTTATTCCTCAAATTAAAAAAAGGAAAAAATAATTATAGATGATTTCAGAGTTCTGTCAACAGCTGATCTTGTCAATATGTTCAGGAGGAAGAGAAAGATGGCATCAAGGAGAAAATTTCCTGTGCCATTACTTCAGCTGGAACAGTAGGTAGGAGGTTAAGATTTTCTGCAAATTGCAGGTTATACGCCTGATCCTTCTTATGTGGAGCCAAAGGTGAATCATTCGGGCAACAATCTCGGGATTAGATTAATCTGTAACGAATTAACCCCGTGTCCCCTCTGAACATAACATTAGCCTTCTGTGCTGCTAAGAACTTGCTCTGGAGTATTTTTGCATAATCCTTCAAAGATGTATCTTTATCTTCTACAGCGCCAGCATTTTTTTACTCTCCCTTTTTCTGCTCATGTTTTTTTTTTTTTTTTTGGTTAAAAGTTATTTCTATTGGTGGCACTTATTCCCTGCTGCTATCATTGCTCCAGTAAGATAAATTAAGTACACCACTTGGATTACGGTGGCTTTCAAAGTCACACATTTTAGGGGGGTTAGAGTCCTGTGCAATGTTATGCTGTAGTCCAGAGTTATCCACTTTACAGCAATGGAAGAATGATAAAGAAAAAAATGTTGTTATCCACCACTGATGAGTGTTGGAATCTAATTTTCTGATATGAGCCAACGTTTGTAACCATAAAGAGCAGCTGACCAAAACTTCCACCAGCAAAACCTCAAGGTTCAAGGTGGTTTTATATTCATCTCATTTATAAATCATTAAAGGTTTATTCTTCGAGATTAATGATAGGAATTGTTAATTTCTCTAATTAGAACAGTATAAGAAGATGGTCGCAATGAGACAAAATTGGTTAAGAGAACTGCCAGTAAAAACAGAAATGGAAAACAATTCTTGAGTAAATCCTACACGATGAAAATCCTGGAAACAGAAAGCACTGAAGAAAATCAAAATTGAGATTTCATAAAAAAAATAGCATTACAGCTATTTCCTCTTGGAGGAGCTCTGCTAACAGCTTTGACTGCTTGACTTGCTGAATCTGTTTCCACAGAAGGTTTTTGAATATTCAGTGTTCAGTCCAGCTGTTTAATGCACAGACTGAAAACGCACATAAAAGCAGTTGGAACGAGAGCGCATCCCTCACATATGCCAGAGTGGTAAGAATATTCAAGACTGGCTCCAGTCCTTTGAGAATTCTGGAGATGAGCTCTGGCTTGAGACAAGAGAAACAGAGAAGGTTCTTGTACTTCACTGAAAAAAGGAAAATAAATTCCGCATATATTTTCCCCAGACTCAGTGATTGTTGACTCACATGGTCCATGAGCTCCCGCACCATGCCGTTCCACTGGCCTGTGCTCTCATCCAGTGCTCCGTACTTCCCATCTTCCACTAATCGCACCTCGTAGCGAAAACCCAGGATGCCAGACAGTTCCCTCAGCAGGTCGATGCAGTAGCCCTCAAACCGGTCGTTCCCATACAGAGGCTTGTCAGACTTCTTAAACATCACATATGGCTCCTCCTGTAGAGGGAAAATAAGCTGGTGTAGAAGTGCAGAAATCTGTGTGCTTTGTATCTGAGATTATTCTGTGGGTATTTGTTGGCTGTGAGCATGCTGTGCTTGTGTGCTCTAATTCGGCTGTGTCTACCAGTATGGTGGATACACGCAGGGATTTGTTAGCCAGAGAGTCAGTGATGTTGGATGTCTTGCTTTTGTGAGTCTCTGTCATATTCAGTCCACTGGGAGGATCCCACGTTCCAATCTGTTGAAACAATTGAAAGTCAAGTTGGTATCATCTGTCATGTCCAAAGGGAGCAAATTAAACACTTCAAAGCAGTGCCACCAACAATTTTTATCTTTTCTTTTTTTGTTTTCTTTTTAAACTTTAAGACTCAGAAGTCACAGAACAACAGCTGTACCAATGACACACCTTTTCCAGCCCTTCCTCCTTCAGACTGATGACATCCAGATCAAAATCTGTCCTCAATCCATTAGTTTTGTTGAAGAGAACACGTCCTGTCAAACCATCCCAGTGAGCCTACAGACAAAAATATGCACCCTGATGAATCTAAACCAAAAGCTGTGATTTTAAGACATTGTCTCCATCATCGATCCATCGACATCAATCCAAATGTCATAAAGTATTATTTTTGTTTTCCCAGTTATTAATTCCACCTGGCTTTCCATCTATCTTAGCAACATATCAAGGAACAATAAAGCAGTGTGAACAGAAGCAGGTCTGACAGGTAAGAGTTCATTATGCATGTGGTTCATTGGGCTTGAAGTTTCACATCAAAGCCACCGGAGGAACAGACGGGCGTGGAGAGCGATAGCAGACAGAGGGGGGGAGGAAGCATCGGCTACAACAATGGCTCATTCCGAAAATTACCAGCAATGATACCATCCACAGAATGAAAGAGCTTTGGAGAACAAAGCAAATGACTGACCCTGACTGGAGTTAAGGAGGCACACAGAGGCTTTGATATAACACAGGAGGAGATAAGCACAGAGAAAACGTGGAGGGAAAGAAAATGAAACATCCCAAAAATAAATGTAGTTTACTATAGATAGTACAATGTTGTTTTAGAGCAGGGGTGTCAGACTCATTTTCAGTGAGGGCTACATCAGCATCATGGTGGCTGTCGAAGGGCCAGATTGACAGCAAGAATGTAACAAAATGCAATGTAAATCAAAATAAATTAAACTGCACCTTATTATATTGTTAAATAACGGTTTCTGTATTTATTATGTATTAAAGGGTTCAAATATTTAACTCATTATTAGATTAAGTTCAGGGTTTATGGTCGTAAACCTACTCTCGCACAGGTGATGTTTACGGAGTCCGTTGTCATGGTAACGGACTCTGTAAACATCACTCAGAGTATATATTACCTTGGTTTCAGAAGCGGAAGCGATTCTTTGTTTTTCTTGTAGGCTAAATTTAACTTACTTACCTCCGTGTTTGTTGTCAAAAAGCCGATGTAGATTATACTCTTTCACAACTGACACCGCCTCATAATACAAAACAGATACTGTTTTTTTTCACCTTGAGGTACAAACTTGTATTCATTTTCCGTCGTTCATGAAACTGCCTTCCTAATTTCTCTTTTCTTGGACATATTGGGGTTAGTTTGTAGAGGTTTTTCTTAAGTCCATCAGTTCTCAAAATCGTTTTGATGTCTTGCTCATGGTAAGATACTGTTATTGTAGTAGGGGTCACGATGAAATGCATTGTGGGAGATGTAGTTTATTGACAATATGCGCTTTAGAGCGGTGTAAGCTTAATTTAAGTCTTAAACTATTGGTTTCAAATTTAAGCCAAGAATGGACAAGCTCTCGGGGGCCACATAAAATGACGTGGCAGGCCACATTTGGCCCGCGGGCCTTGTGTTTGACACATGCGTTTTAGAGAATGATCGCTGCAAGAGACAGTGATGAAGAAATTGGGCTGTGAAAAACGTGAAAAAAATTTTGAGATAAAGTTCAACAAAAGAATAACCATGATGTACAAAAGAAATACTTGTATACCCATGATTTCACTGAGCCATGCAGAGCAACAACAGAGCGAGAGTTCAGCAGTTTCCACAGGTCAGAGATCAAGACAAGATGGACGCTGACTGCAGTGAAGGCCTCGTACCTCTTTGATAAGGTTGATGAAACGGCCTCCAAAGCGCCACGGCTTGTGGCGGTTACACTGCAGAGAGCTGACGGTGATCTGCTGTGACTGCTGCACTGCCACCGCCACCACATGCACGGCATCATACATCAGCGCTGCGTCCGTCTGCAAACAAGGAGGTCATATTAGACTCTTTAAGATTTTTCAAAATATGATAAAACATGTGCTTTTCCCCCTACCTTTTTTTCTTTTATAAATACCTGAAAATGAACATAAGCAACTGTAGTCTCATGTGTCTTGATTTTCTCTTACAGAATGTGAATTATGTGTATTGCCAGCAGTGAATGCTCTGAACAAATGGTTCAGCGTCTGAGGCTGTTAGTAAAAATATCCGACCAGCGTCTGAAGCAATCGGAAAGCTTTGCCAGGGAGAGTCTTTCAGTGGAAGGCTGGCCTGTCAGTATGAAGACTAATGGTTCCTGATGGCTGTGCCTGTTCTCTAGCGAGAGGAAGTGCAAAACAGGCACCAGCGGAGACAAGGCAACTCTGACTGGCTCACTCAACGAGCCAGTACAGAGCACAAAGAGTGGTTGAGATTCACAGTGAAGCACATTAAAAATCACCCATGATAGCCGACCATGTAACCCCTGAAACAAGTCATCAAAGGGAGGAAGTGCCAAAGCTCAAATTTCTTCCGTTGTCATGCTAAGATTTATCTCCTCTGGCGGGCACACATGAATTATTTTTTATGCTTTCTGTCCGCACAGTTTGAAACGCTCTGCATTTACCAAGGTCAACACATTACAGCTCAGCTCAGATCCTCTTTCCATGGCTCCATATGGACTGATATACTTTGCAGCAGTCTTATTTGACATGTCCTGGAAGACCAACCTGCAAGGGAGTGTAAAAAATGACTTTGAGACCGCCAAAGCATCCAGAGCTCAAGTATAGGGATCTTTGTGGGTGTGCTCGCTGCTCGGCTCATGCTGGTTTCCTGCGTTCTCTCAATAGGTGCACTGAGGCATCCATTTCACACATGAGGCCGAAAAGGAGTGTAAAATGGGTCTGGGAGCGGCAAAAGAGTGCTCTATGTGCAATTTATTTATGCCTTATTAGCGAAGACAGACCAGCTACAGAAATAAATCTTATATGTAACAGTGAAGAATGAGTAAAGTGAGGATAGAGAGGAAAGAATGGAGGATAAGTGTAGTTGCACCGGTGGAAAGAATCTTTTATTGGCTTCCCCCCTTAAAAAAAAAATAAAATAAACTGCTACATTTGGAGTGGGAGACTCCTGATATTAAGAGGCTATAGTAGATCACAGAATGGAGGAAAAGTATACACTTTTTTATTTCCTCTACTTTACTGAGAAAGAGAACTGCAGGGGTCATATCTGCTTCTGTTCTCCCACGGCCAGCAGCTTGTCATTGTGTCCAGTATTAATACTGATGAAGAGGCTTTCATTGCAATAATCTATTTCTTAGACAGAAAGCAATTTTATACAGTTCAGTATGAAAAACACATTGATTTCAAAGAGTGGGAAGGTTTAAATTTCAACTTTATATTTTCCATAAAGCAGTGTAATCTGAAATAATATTCATATTCCATCTCAACAGTAAATGATAGATTTTAAATTCATTTACACAACACTATAATTATTTTATTTATTGACTTCGGCTGTGACACCAAAGAATTCATGAATATTCAAATAAAATCTCCCCTTGTGATCTTATTTTTATTCTCGTCATAAACACTTTTCATTTCAGTTTTGCTCGTGACATCTCAGCGTTCCTCTGCCAGCCTTGACTTTTTCCTTTCAAAATAAATCAATATCACATTCTGATTCTTTCATCAACTAACTGCCGCATGCACCAAGGTTTCACTTAATCAGTATAGCTCTAAATATAGTCCGCAAAAAACACTTCTGGGAATGAGAGTCTGACAACTTGTTTACTAAAAACAGCTACGGTCAGAAAGTTCAGCTATGAAGTTTTATTTTTAGTTCACTTTTGATATTGAAATATGCCTGAAATCTTGCTTGATTGTTTTTAGCATTGCCCTGATATATGACAGCATGGTGACAATTCATTTTATGATATGAATAAATAAATTCCAATGTCCTTTGCAACTCAATACAGCTAAACTAGGTGAGATAGTTTCAAAAAATATATACTGAATTGAGCACTGAGAACAGACGAAATTATTTCTGTCTGCGGCAGATATTTCTTTTTGTGTGTGTGTGTGTGTTTTTAAACACCACAGGAGGTCCCATTGCCCCAAATGGTCCAAGTTTAGACCTAAACCACATTCGGCAGGTGGTTTTAATGTCTCTGCTGATCAGTGTTGCATGAATAATGAAATTGATATTACAAACCTTGCAGGAAATAGTTTCTACTTTCTACAGTCTAGGACTTATGAAGCAGTATCACTTGAATATATTGTACACTGATTAGCTTTTTTTTTTTTTTTTCAGAAAACTGCTGCCTGCTACAGACACAAATGATGCAATGGGAGGAGTCAGACTGAACCAAATTAGAGCTGTTGCTTGAAACCGGTTGCAGAGCTTTCTCTAGCTAAGTGGAGCTGCAGATTACCATGTGTGCATCTTCCCCCGCCACAAAGCATTATCACATTATCATAAAACATCAGTTGCATTAAACAAATTGGTAAAATAAACATTTCAGCGTTCATTTACTTGCAGAGGAACCGCACAAGTGCTGAAATAAAGTAGTCCAGGTTCGTGGTGTGAATAACAGGCTGCTTTAAAGTGACTCATATGTTCGTATCCTGTTTTAGAGTGCTTTTCAAAAGCCTTTTAACATGCTACAATGACAGTTTGTTGGCGGCAGTGTAAAAAAGGTTTTATCTAGGAAACGTTCGACGCAGGACTTTGTTTATGGTCACATAAAGATTGATCAGATGCATCCGTTTATTTGAGAGCAGGATATTGGATGCGGCTTGGTATAAACACAGATCAGCAAGGTGCTTTGTTTGCACTCTGATGAAATAGAATAATCCACTGATTGCTCCATAAGCCTCTTCGTTTGACTGGTATATATCATTCTGTTAGATTTTCTTCCGACTTAAATAATAATATATAGAAAAGGTATTTATTCTTTTTTAAAAAAAATATTTTCACTTTACATGGCTCTTATATATCAAATGTATGTTTTTCAAATGATTTATGAAGGGAAGATCTTTTTCCTACTTTGTAGCAGAAAAATCACACAGAACACAGAATCACTGTATGTTAGAAATGAAGAGAGGCTGGCAAGTGGAAAAAAAGATGGGGTGGGAGGGTGGGGTGGGGGATTTGAAATAATGGCTCACGACGCTGGCAGATTGCATTCAATTTAAAAACAATCCAAGAGTGATCTTGATATTTATTACAAAGACAACCAAAGGTCCTGTGGGGTGTTTTAAAAGCTTTAAGTAAAATTAATTTTGCACCTTTGGGACACGGAGACAGGATGGGGGGAGGGGGGGAGGGGGATCATACAGTCCCCGCTTCTGTTCAGAAACTATTTTCCCTCTCACTCACATTTTTCCTTGCCATGATGTCTTTGCTCATCTGTGCATTTGCTTCCGCTCTTAAACGTGCTACGTGAGGAGTATGCAAATATTGCAACTCATGCAGAAACCAATTAGCAGGAAGTGTGCGCAGCACACATTAAAAATGCGATCACACTCATTCTCAGTGGCAAACCTTTGCTCGCCAGCTTCCTACAGGCAAGCCTTACTTGTCACCAGTGCATGCAGTTCCCTCATTTAAAACACTTTTCTGAGGCAAGATGCTTTTTTTCTCTGTGTGTTTAAACTAATTTATTCATTTTTGCTGCCTAAGTATTCACACCAACTCACCACCTGTGCAAAATTCTATATGATGCATAAAAACGACAGCTCTCTTTCCTCCTCTCACCTCCTCCCAGACATCTGTCTGGCTTTTTTTTTTTTTTTTTTTTAAACAAAACATACACAAACAGAAATAACTATCCAACCAGAGATGGATATGCATCATGTCTGCTTATGTGCAGAAACTCCACTGTTTATACATATCATACACATATGATTAATCCTAATGAGATTAACATGGGCCCGTTATTCAGCATGCATCACTGGGATTTAGCTTCAAGGCCCAGAGCAACACAACAGACACACCACCACTCTGAGATGTGCACTCCTACAAAAACACATCCCAGCAGCGTCGCCACCAGCATCAGAGTCACAGTGTCAGCAGGAGAGAGCGAAGCTCTTTGTTTTCTCGGAGCCGAAGTCACTCTGCCCCCAGATCACAGACGCTCCCGTGGGGTTTGATGATTTGATTGAAGAGAAAGGTAATTATTAATTTCATTCCTTACTTTGTATGGATTTGTTTTGCTTCACTGAGCAGTCAGTGCAAGAATTATACTCACAAATTTTGCTGTTGCATTTAAGAAAAAAAAAAAACAAAACAAAACATTATTTTGATCTTCACATAGTCAAGTAAATCTTCCCAAGTTGAGCATAAAAGAATTTCAGTGGGAAAATATATTTATTTTATTGGCCAATATGAGATTCTGATGGTCAGGTGTGGACACTTGTGGGAAATGACTGCGCATAATTACGGGAAATAAAACTCTGTTCTAACAGAGAATGGGAGATGACAGAGAGCTAACTGCATAAATAACAATAGTCTCACTTTTGGATGAGGATGAATAATACTTCCAGTCATATTACCGCTTGTGAGTAACAAATTCCGACAATTTAGATAAATATATTTACCAGCACGACCCTTATTTGCTCTGTGAAAGCTTTTGAAGATCATGTCGATCTGTTCAGTGAATGAATGATCTTTTGTTGTTATTATACAACCATACAATGAAACTCTGTGTGGCTACTCTCTGGTCATTCAAAAAAAATAGTAAAATACAAAAACAAGATAAACACCGGGTGAAGCAAAGAAAATGGGAGCAGCATCAGAGAAAGCAGCATCAATACAAAATTGGAGCCAGCTGTTATGTTATTATCTGCAATAACGAGGGAGAAATTGAAATGCCATCAGTGTCTGATTGGTCCCATATTCATTCAGCGCAATGACACAAAACTTACAGCCGGAGTCATAAATAACTGCATTATCTTCAGCTGCAGGATGAGCAAGGAGTCCGGAACCAGATGGTACAGGTCCCACAGAGCCCTGATCTCAACATCCTTGAGTCAGTCTGAGATGATAAAAACGCAGAGGAAACCGAAACAGGCCACAGAATGTATTAAAGAAATGGATATAGATAGGGAGTCTTAAAAAAGAGAAGCCAGTATCGCCAAGGTTCCAAAAGACTCCCATTTAACATGGTCAACTTCTCTCCTTTTTCACAGGTTGTTTTTGACTCAGATAAGTTCCCTTCATTTGATACATTTCCAACACCAATTCAAAACATTTTTTCTGAGCATATAGCATAGGAAGAAAGCTAACAATTCCCTTTGAACAAGCCTTTAGTGATGGACAGAGCGAGCGAGAGAGAGATCTCTGGCATCATTAAGCAAACATTAGACCTGAAAGAGGGATGTTAGTCATACTGGCGGCATGACTGACATGAATGACACACTGGGAATGATTGACAAGCCATTTGGAGGACACAGAGGAGGCTGTTTTGCCGGTGAACTCCAGTCATGTTCACATAACTTTTTGTCACTTGTCAGTAGAATAGTCAATACATTTCCTTCAGTCTTCAAACAGTCCTGGTTCACTGAAAAGCTTTACATTTCCTCAGTTAAGTGGACGAACCCAACTGCAGGACATTCTATATTCATATATATCCACTTATTTTGTGTCTTTTTTGCTTTTGTTTCCTTTTTGTTAAAGACACACCTTGCATGTAATGTCATTTGCTTTCAGAAGAATGTGTAAAACTCAAATAAAAAATATTGCATTGTTGCTGGAGTGTTGAAGGGCAATTGTTGTCTTAAGTAGACAATTCATGACATTTTTTTTCCCCAGAGGCTGACACAGTTTCCTGAGGTGTTAATGTAATGTCTGTGACATTCTTTGATTTAAATACCACAGAGGTACAGTTCAAAAGATTCTTCTTTTCAAATATGACTCAACAGCTTTGTGCCTTTTTGTCTTTACCTTGAATTTAATTTCATTTGATGATATTTAACTTTATCTATGGATGCAACTATGAGCCGTACTTGCCGGCTAAAGTAAAGTTACCTGATGTCTTAGCACTTCTGCTCAAATGGGGTGTGTTTGAGTTGCTCACTCACACACTCAGTCACCATATGGTGTTTGCCACACAGAAGACTCACGAAGGGATGAGGGCAGACATGTTATTCCTCTTTGGTAAACAAACAACACCTTATACTGGGGCCATGGACACAACAAGACTGCCATTTTTGAATCAGTGCATTGCATATTTTGATAAATCACTCCACAACATTAGAATATGATTAATGTTACCAATATATGTCTGTGGAAGTTAAAATACTTTAGCTGTACTGTATCCACCTTGGTACAGTAGCTGTATTATACAATTGTTCAATATATTGTCATGTAACACACACAAAATCTTGACACAATAAAAAAAAAAAAACATTATTTCTTTGCGCAGCAGCCACCCCATTGTTGTTATGGCTTCCATAAGCAAGAGACTTACTGGGTTTAACAACATTTAAAGAGTGTTGTATTTACAGTTTAGACAATTACAAATTTACAATAAAGTCATGGAAGTCTTTTGTGCAAGGATTTGTTTTTTTTTTTTTTTTTTTGAGTGTAACCTTTGAGTGTCACTTTGCCTTTGATGTCTACATGAATAGACCTGTACTTCTGACACTGATGTGTTACACGAGACCGGTGCCGGTGAAACCGAATCCCTACAGTGACAGTTGGGCAAATGTTCATCCGTCGCAGGACAATGAAAAGATGAGAGTTGCAAAACACTGAAATGTGACATATGTGATTTATGGGGTATATTATGGCTGTTTCAGGTCTCCTAGCGGAAAAAGAAGAGCAGGCAGTGTCAGATTAGTTTGGTGAAAAGGGGGGAAAAAAAAGGCCCTCAAGTGACTGCTGTTCAGTGTACTGCATCTCTCTCTTTGCCCATGACTTTTCCACTCTGTCTATCTTTGCCTGTTTCCTTCTGACTGAATACGTTCTGCCAGGGTCCCTCCTCCTTTCACCCCCATTTCTTCCTCCCTTTCATCTCTTTTGTCGACCCACTGGCTTCCCCAGCTGTTCTCTACAGTATTTCACTGAACTGCGTGTGAGCTTTGCTCTGAGTGTGAAAATACAGTATGGCAGGCTTTGCTGGTGCTGTCACTGTTACTTCCCCACTTTTTCCTTTGTGCATTTGAGGTTTAATCCCTTTCTCACATTGCGTTTCCACATATTCAGGCAACAGAGGAGCCCTGCTGCATTTTTTTTTTTTTTTAAATGAGGATTTTGTCACAGGGAAGTAAGACTCCCTTCTTCCAACAAGGACCCCTGGGTAACGGATTCATCGATGGCGGCTGGATTTATGTGAAAACACATTCACAGCTTCATTGTAGATTTAAGCACACTTTAAAGAGGGATAAAGGACTACACTGCAGAGATTTTTGCTTTAAAAGAGAGGGTCCTGTGGGAGTGGTGAGAGTGTGAGGAGAAATCTGTTTGATGTATGTCCATATACATTGATTCAGTACTGCTGCAGTGTTATTAAAGAGCTCTTATGCTATATGACTGAGGCGTTATTGTTGAGAAAACCTCCATTCTGACCTTACAATGTACTTTTATCATTGCTAAGTGATCTTTTTGTTTGAAGAACAACTTCTTTCATCACTCTATCCTCACATTTCTTTTAGCTTGTAATGTCAATAACTTGTGTTTGAACTTCTTTTAAAAAAAGACAGGCAGGAAAGTGAGTTAATACCTTTGTCAAACTCTGAAAACAGTAGATTCACATACAGAGGCAAGAAAAAGTGCATGTGGAATAAACCCCTTTTCTGCATTAATTATCAATAAACTTGGCTCTGTTTTTCATCTTGTCAAGTCACAATAATGGACAAACACAATGTGCTGCAGCTGATAACACAAACAATTATATGACTGCATCTTTATTGAACGCAGCCATTAAACACGAACAGTGCTGAAGGAAAAAGTAAGTGAGCCCTTACACTAATTACTTCAACTGAAGCTAGTCAGAGTCAGTTTCCACATCTGGAGTCCAATTATCACAATTAATTTGGAGGTGTGGTTTAGAATTACTTTTAATGATGAAAGACTCACATCTGCTGGCGTGGCTGAACCATGCCTCACATAAAAGGAATCCCTGATGACGTATGTTTAAGGGTAGTAGACCTCCATAAGGCTGGAACGGAACACAGAATTATCCCAAAGTGTTAACGCATCCATCAGTCCACAATGACACGTATTATCTAGACACTGAGATCGTAGTACTGTGGTTATTCTTGCTGGAAGCGGGTGCCCAGAATCCTTTTTCTGTCTGTCTGCATATATATTAATGGTTGGTGCCATAATTAGGCAAAATCTTTTAAAGTCAGATATATAGCTGTGTTTTGATCTTGCGGCAGATGTTACTTTTCTATGTGGGTGTGTGTGAGTGAAAGTGAATGTGCCCTTCACTGGGCCTTTCTGACAGTCTAACCCAACAGATTTTATTAACAACTGAAACCCAGGTTCTGTCAGAGAGAATTAAAATCACCAACAGTGAAACATGAAAGAACAGGACAGACAAAGAGACAAGACAGTGATGGTGTGGTGTGGTGTATGTAAATGAATGTGTGGTGCAGTGAGCTACAATAAAAGGACAGACATGCAAAAGTGAGACGAACAGATATATACCAGCAAAATACATAGAGAGTAAAGAAAAGTGGTCAACAGAAAAGGAGAGGAGTTATACTTGGGTAGCGTGTGTGTGTGAGTGTGTGCGTGTCTGTGCAAGAGGATCAAGAATATGGGATAGTCCAACAACATTTCATGGGAGAAAAAAGTGGAGGTGGTGGAGGAGTATAAATGCTTTGGTGTTCACCTGGGTAACAGACTGGACTGGAGACGCAACACTGTTATTGTTTATAAGAAGGGAAGGACTTTACTTCTTAAGGAAGCTTAGGCCCTTCAGTGTTGGCAGCATGATGTTGCATATCTTCTATTAGTCTGTTGTGTCGAGCGCAATCTTATCTACAGTCACCTGTTGGGGGAGCAGCATCAGAGCCAGAAACTTAAAGAAACTAAGCAAACAGATGAAGAAGGCTGGATCTGTTCTGTGGACTTTAGAGCTATTCTGCAAAGGAGGATACATCATGGACAACTGTGAGCATCCTCTTCACAACACAGTGATTCAGCTACAGAGTGTCTTCAGCCAGAGTCTTCTTCAGATCTTCTATAATAAGCACTGACACATCTATAACAATAATAATAATAATAATAATTAGGGTTGGACAATGATATCAGCATGGAATTGACATCTACTGATTCAATTCAATTTTATTTGTATAGCGTCTGTTACAATGTCAATTGTCTCTAAGCGTTTTACAGAGACCCAGAGCATGACCCCCGAGCAAATATCATTAACTAAAATTATAATATTGAATCCTAAACAAGGATAATGGCAGGTAAGAAAAACTCCCACAGAGGAAGAAAAAAAAAACTTTCATTCTAACAGTGGCAAGGAAAAACTCAATTTTAAGAGGAAGAAACCTTGAGCAGGACCTGGCTCATATGGGGGGACCTTCCTGCCGAAGGCCAGCCGGGTAGAGAGGGGAGACAGAACAGAGAGAGGGTGTAGGACAGAGGGAGGGTGTAGGACAGAGAGAGGGGAGCACACAAATGACTAAATATAATGACCACATAAACATTAACAGATGCAGATAGCAGCACTGAGGTGAGATGGTCAGAAGACTAGATCACCGGTCACCACGCCAGTCGGCATCCCGAACACATCTTTGTGTGAAGAAAACAAAAAAACAAACAAAAAAACAACAAAAAAAAACAAAACATGCGCATTGGCAAACCATTGGCAAAATGCCAATAGTCCTATTCAGATATTTATTTTTTTTAATTTTGTTCTGCCGAGCGGGCCATGAGCAAGCTAGCACGACAAGGTTAGAAAGAAAGATAGATGTCATTACTTTGATGAGCATAAAAGAGGGACAAACCAAAGACGTCTGCTGTGTGGAGATTATCAAAGTGTCAAAGTGATAAAAAAAAGTTACTATTCACAGTGAATACTCAATGTCAGTCTTGCAAGAAGGAGTCAAAACCAAGGGAGCAGATGGCACTGGGGACGGGGGGGACATGTCCCCCCCCAGATTTATATTGATCCCTATCTGTCCTCCCCCACCACCACCGTCCATGTAAGGCACCAACATAGGTAGAACTAAAAAAGCACTCCGAGAGCTCAGACCTTCGCCAAGCAGCTCGTCTATCTCACAATGATAAAGAATCCTTTTTAAAATTCCTGATCCATTTGACAGCATCTGTGTTTCTGCTACAACTAATGGTGCGTTCAGATGTACTCGTAAATTGGAAGTTTGAAGTCAGAAAAGCATTGAAATCTAGCATCTACCAGGGGTTTTCGTTTCATTTCATTAACTGTTTTTTTTTTTTTTTTTTTAATTCCATGTTCCATGACATCCCTGTTTTTAAACTGGGAAGCGCTCAGTTCTGAGGTGATGTTGTTCGAATCTCCAAGTTCCGATTTCCAATGTTAATGTAACGCACCATTTTGACCCTGGGGGTCCTAAGGGATGCTGCTGTCTTTGCCTGTTGCGGTAACCATGGTGATCATAAACATCTGTCTAATGACTGAGCTGGTGATCTTTCTGCCACATTAAACCAGAGAAGAGGGAGGAGAAAAATCACAGTGTTTATTTCAAGAACCAAAAGATATCCTTCCCCTGTTTTCCCATGTGTGAAAAATACTTGTTTTGTAATGTTGAGTCATTTGGACTTACCTGAAGTAGGTTAAATGTAAAATAACAACATTCTCGGCTGTAAGAGTATATCTTTTAATCTTGTTATTTTTGTAATGATATTTTAGTAAGCAATAACTGAAGTAGGCTAAGTGGCTAATAACAAGCTTTTTAGGCTCTTATTAATGTTATCATTGTTATTTTAGTGTGCAACCTTTAACTCAATTTGAAAGATTTAAAATGTTAACACCGTCCTCGTGGCCTGCAGGTAATTCCTAATGACAATGAGACCCTAGTCAGTCGAGACAAGATCTACCAGAGAGCAGCCATAGATGGTAAATCTGTTTGGCTGCAGAGGGATTTTTCTTTTTCTGATCAATTTTGTTTATTGGAAAAAAATACTTTTTTTTAATTTTTATTTGTATGAATCTGTTGTTCAAGTGGTTATACTTGTTTTCATATATTTTGTAATGTTTCTAATCATTCATATGAAAGCACAAGTGTGAATCATTTCAATTTTAATTTGTGCAAAAATGTGAAAAAAAAATACATTTTTAGACATTCCCTTTTTGTTGAAGTTACAGTTAAAGTTTTTGTAATGAGATTCTTTATCCTGCTGAGATTGGCAAATGTTTAAATAAAACATGCCAGAAGACATTAAGTTTTGGAGCGTGATTAACATACATAGGCCTTTGTCTACCAATGTTAATTCAGTTAGAAAACTCACAATTCTAATGACAGCTCAGTCCCCCCCAGTTTAAAAATCCTATCTGCACACCTAGTCGAAACCCACTCCTTCAACACCACTAGTTTAATAACTCATGGCAAAAGCTGTTATCCTGGGCAGTGTGAGGAATTTGTGAATACTGAGGAAGAGAGGGAATTCCCACAGGAAAAAGCTATCAGCAGTGACTTCTCAACTCCCCTAACAGAGGCAAGCATGACTGGGACCACCCCAAGGAAAAGACATCACTCGGATTTTACATGTAAGATGCAGGAAACTGCAGTAGTTTTCTTATTTTTTTTTTTTATGAGAATGTGTTTGTATCAATTCAATTCAATTCAATTTTATTTGTATAGTGTCTGTTACAATGTCAGTTGTCTCTAGGTGCTTTACAGAGACCCAGAGCATGACCTCCAAGCAATCAGTCCCATCACCATGATAAGATCACCATAATTTAGTGTTGATTTAATGTCACTATTAAGTACTGCATCAGAAGGATAGGAGGATTATATTGGTATCAGCAATCAGCAAAAAAAATGTTTCACAATATTGCCACATCGGATATTTGCAAATATCCAATATCATGCACCCCTAATAATGATAATAATAATGATAATAACCATTATTATGGTTATTATTGGTTACCACCCGCACGCAGCCTGGCAGCAGCAGCATCACGCCAGGCCAACTCACCACTGCTGGTGCCTGAAGTTTGCCAAAGAGCATCTTTGTAACTGACAATGGTGCTGCATGTGATATATGAACTGATGAAACAAAAACTAAATTGTCTGGGAAGAATACTCAGCATTATGTTCGCTCCAAAAAACGGCTCAGATTACCAGTATCAAAACATCACCCCAGCAGCGAAGTATTGTTGAGGAAGCATTGTGATTTGGGCTTGTTTTGCTGCTTCAGGACCAGGACCACTTGCCATCATAGAGGGGAAAATGAAGTTTACCAAGACATCCCACAGGAACAATATCAGGGTGGCTGTCCGCCAGTTGAAGCTTAGTTGGGTGATGCAGCACGACAAAGCATCAAAGTAAATCCACTGCAGAATAGCGTATAAAAAAAGAAAACCTGCCTTTTGGCAGTTTAATTCAGAAAATCTCTTAATTCCAAGGAGTTCACAATATTTTCTTGCCACTGTAGCTAAATCAGGGAAAATGACAAACGTGACTATAATAGCCATCTAGTCAGTCTTCTCTTTGCTCAAAATAAATCACAGGTTGGACTGCCTGAAATACCAGATTTTCTGTACAAATAAATTGCCTGGTTTTGAGGTATTAATTCAGTAGCCATAACAAGAATATGAATTTAAATTTGGACTGGCTAAAAAGTCAGGGATCTAGATAGTAAAAGCTGTTCAATCTGCAAGCTGTTAATATTTCTTATTCAAAACTATGAAGAGGGTGTTCCAACCAAGTGACAGACTGCCACTGCCAAGCCACTGGCATAGTTAAAAATATCACAAGACATGACTGCACACGAGAAACATCAAATATGATATGTGCCTGATTTTTTTTTTATAAAGTCTGACAACAGAGACTGTGATTGGTCAGAGTAGTAGTGTGCCACCAAGTCCCTCAGGCAACAGCATGCTGCTGCCAGCACAGTCCATTTCAGAGTCCACCCTAATTAACGCCACACTGCTTAAACAACATCTGATTATGTAGCTATTTAAAATTATGGTCCAAACTCATATTTAATCAGTTTCCAGCCATAGTTTGGTTTTAAGAGGCTAATAGGTGCTCTCTTTAGTCCATCATCCCTTTCCAAAATTTCCACAAGAAGCAGAACGTCTATCATTCAAACCCCTTGTAAACAGGCCAAGGCGAGTATTATGATTAAATGGGCTTCATCTGTGAACAAAGACAAGTTAGAGTTGGACTCTACTGAGTGGTGAAGTAGGAGAGGAGGGATGTTGAAGGGCTAAACAGTCTTTTGAATTTCCCTGCCATCTGGTGAGCTCTGGTGCCCAGAGTACAGGAGACAACAGAAGACAAGGGAGGAAGGATGTAAGTAGTGTGGAGGGAGTCCCAACTTAATTCATAGTGTAAACAACTCAAGCAGTGTTAATTAAATCTGGGTTACTGCTAAACAGTGGGCATTTTGCAAGAATCTCTCCAGAATACCAAAGATGGAGGATGCCATCAATTACAAAAAAACAAAAATACGGCTCCATGAGAAAGCCTCTTGAAAAAAATAAGCACATGCATAAATTTTGGTTCAACACAGCCTGTGGACTGAAGTCTCAGAGGAATGTTTCCCCCATGGTATCTATCTATCTATCTATCTATCTATCTATCTATCTATCTATCTATCTATCTATCTATCTATCTATCTATCTATCTATCTATCTATCTATCTATCTATCTATCTATCTATCTAATCCAATTAAATCCAATTGAAATGTTGTGGCATGACCTTAAACAGGCTGTTCACGCTTGAAAAACCCTCCAATGCGGCTGAATTAAAAATGTCTGCAAAGAAGAGAGGGCACAAATTCCTCCACAGCAATGTGAAAGACTCACTGCTAGTAAGAGGCAACGCTTGATTGCAGTTGTTGCCACCAACTGTGGCACAACCAGTTATTAATTTTAGGGGGCTATTACTATTTCACATTGGGCCAGGTTAGTTTGGACAATATTTTTCCCTCAGTAAGACATATATATATGTGTGTATATATATATATATATATATATATATATATATATATATATATATATATATATATATATATATATAAATCACAGCACATCATCCTTGCTGCATTAGATTAGCCTCCAGGGGCTGATTGTATAATAGCAATCTGATGACAGTTGTACTTCCTGATTGCAAAGGCACTTATTGTCCTATATATAGCCAGCAGGCTCCTGCTTGCATTACTGTCAATGTCTTGTGAGAATTTTCTTGGATGTAATCGTCTGTGAGTTCTTGGAAGATACTGTTTGGGAATCTGTTCTACGGTGTCTTGTCATTTTAAATCATTTTTGCACTAAATCTTCTTTTATGTTTATTAACATTAGGCTATTGCAGTGTTTTAACAATTAATGTTAAATGAACGGAATAGTGCAGTATGCTGTGAAGAAACTAAACTAAAGCCACAAAAAAAGATAATAAATCCTCTTTTTAATTCCTTTTTCTCCCTCTACTTTTCACCCAACAAAAGGCTTCTATGGACTGAGGCAGCAGTGGTGCTAATAATGTTGATGCTGTGCCAAGCCCAGCTGGTGATGCCCGGCACAGGGCATCAAGTGTCTGCTCTCCACAGTTGCTGTCTTTAAAAGGCTCTCTCCTCTGCCAAGTGGGATGAGAGGGAGGGAGATCACACTGCTTTAATGGACGCGGCCAACCTGTGAACCTGTGTGGAGCTCATTATGTTTGTTCCATCCGTCATATACCAAAAACATAATTGAAGCACCACATTATTCCATGTGTCTCAAAAAAAAAAAAGGAGGTTTGTCAAAGCACTGGAGAGTAGGTTACAATGACAACTAATTAAAAAGTGACTCAAACTGTATGTCTAAGAAAACAACGGCTGCTTAATTGTTGAATTTGACATTTTTGCACTTGAGTTCCCCGCTAATAACATGTATGTGAGGTTTATTGTTGAGCTTATTTAATCTGCAGTATAACACGATGATCCATGTCAGCCAAAACTACAGTATGTGGCCTCTCTTCAATGTAATATTGACTGGAGAGCCGGTAATTTAGCTCAGCATCCACACTGATCACCCTCTTTTTGGTTTAAATGTTGTAAAATGAAGTATCAGGGGGAAAGGGACTCATGCAGGAATTCTCTTTTTATTACCAGAATGCAGACAATTGTATGCTAAAACAAATCCGAGCCAAGTCTTCCTTTATACAGGAGCCATCAGAGTGGGAACTGAACAAGCCATTTTTGAGCATATGCTCAGTGTGTTAAACATCTACATGCCTGACAGTACCTCCGTGTTCATAAAAAGGATATGATAAATATGATGAACACGTGCAAGCCAGAGTCAGATTCGCTCTCACTGTGGTTGTCCAGCCTTCTCCCAGATGTGCTTATTAAAGCATGCAGCTACATCCTCCTTGCATACCCCTGCAAACCTGCTTCCTCCCTTTTTCTCTTCCCCTTTTAGTCTCTAGTCCCACTGTCCCTAATTTTAGCCCAACTAGAGATGAAGCATGTTGAGGAACAGGTAGCAGAAAAATGAGTTTGTTTGGGTTTAGTGCAATGGACCATAATGAACATGGAGGACATCATGTGCTTTTGCCAGAAATCCAAGCTTGCATATGGCAAACTGGATGAAACGACTCACAGTATGTGCATGCAACACATCCTCCGTTTCCCTTCTGCGAGCAATTATTTCACAGTTTTTTTTTTTTCTTATGATACCAAAACTAGATCTTCTTGTGCACAGTTTGCACTCAAAGTGTACACTGTACAGCTTTAGGGAATTAAAAGTAAAGACAGCTCCCAGTGTGATGTTGTGTTTTCAGCTCATTGAGCCTGCTTCAGTCTAACTTGCTTCTCACATTGTCCCCTATGAGCTAAAGGAGCAACCTCACCATGTTGGCTCTCTATTAATAAGAGTCATTAATATGAGCTATTAAACTAGAATTTTCAATTGTGTTGATGACACTGGAGAACATCTAGCTCTCTCTGGTGGTAATTATAGCTCACTGAAATGTGGACATCAATGAAATGATGCAGAGGTAAAAAAATAACTGGTTCTAAAGCCCAGAGGCATAAAAGAAATGTTTTTATTCTTTGTTAAATCTTAATATATACTTAACTCACTGAAATGGGATTTAAAATAATCAAAATAGCAATGAAGCATTACAACCAAATATCTCATTATGTGCAGGATATAATTATGCACAGAAGGGGTAAGTAATAATCTCCTTTTATTACAAAAATTACTAGTCAAAAGTTTGGACACCCCATACTCATTCTTTCACTCAATCATTTTAAATCCCGTAACTCTTCAAACCTTCTTTTAACAATTGGCAGGCACTGACTGTGAAAAATAGAATAATTTATTGTCACAAAGCAGAAGATGAACACAAGATTGTCAAAATGCTTTCAGGAAACTATTTTCTTCTTTGCAGTTAAGAAATGGCTGTTAGCAGAAACAATATTCATAATGAGCTCTGGAAGACCAAAAAACATTTAGAGGGAACTACAGGTGTGATTTCTAAAAGGCTCAGTCAAACCAGAAGAATTTTAGGCAGACATATAAGTGGTAGTGCATTGTTCCATTGCACTGCAGTGGCTGACCTTGACCCATTTAAAAAAAAAAAAAACCTTTTCCTATGTCCTCACCACAAAATCCTGAATCAGAAAGCTCCTAATGTGCATCTAAACATGTGTGATGCATGTGAAGAGCAAGGCCTGTTAAATGATGAAAGCTGATAAAGCCATAGTAAGTTTCAAGTAAATGAAAAATAATGCTGCAGAATGTTATGAAAAAAAAAAAAAGTAACTGTAAAATGATGAACATGAGGGTACTGGGCTAGAGTTAAAACCAGCAGCATGAGAGACAATTTACTGAAGGAGGAAAGAATTGATCCAATTTTAAGTAAATTCTCAAAGCAGACAGACACATCACTGTCAGTAAAAGAGCTGAACATTTTAACAGGGTGGCTTCCACCAGAGAATGATCCTCATCATACTTCAGTCCATGAACTCCAGAGATACCGACTCTTTGGCCGTAGTCCTCCCAGACCGCAACCTGAACATCACTGAAAATCTCTGGCTTGTCTTCAAAGGAGCAGTACATGCTAGATTGGCCAAGAAGTAGTAAATTGGAGCAAGAACTGTTGAAAATCTCCCAGACAAGAACTGAAAGACTTCCAGTGACATTATATGTAATACTTGCAGAGGATAGTGTTACTAATTACTGACCATGCAGACAGCCAAAGTTTGCTTCAGAGTTTTTTTTCTTTTTTGAATGTTGAAGCTGTGAATAATACATATGAAAATAAAATCTTGTCTAAAAGATATTCAGAAATATATTTAATATATTAATTTTTAACTTCATGCTTTTTGCAAATCAGATCATTTTCAAGAGTCAACACAGGTTCTGAGATCTGAAACACATATAAACAAATAAAGGTGGACTAATTAGCATCCCCTCTCTCATTATGCGTCGTCCAGATAGGGATTCACCTCTTACCAACGGAGGCAGCTGCTCTGCGTGTTTGTGGCTGTGAGCTCGTCTGGTCTGAAAAGAGACTACTTATTATGCATCTTTGCCTGAGACAACATTTGGCCTCACCCACGGCACCGAGTGTCACTGTGATTATATTTTACACTACCCTGCATTAACGCCTGCCTTGCGGCATGAGAAAACATTGCATGCACCTCTCAATACTCGTAACATCCTCACTCCATAACTCCTGCCCTTTCCTCTCTACCTCCTCCTCCTCATCAAAGCCCTCCTGCCGCAATCTCTTTCACCTTCCCCATCCTCCTCCTCCTGATCCCATCTCAGTCAATCAATCCCTCATGAAATCACAAGGTGACACGTACGGTGTTGTCCTGGTAACCATTGCTACACAACTGTTGCCTGGTCACCAAAGCGCAAACAAGCTCAGAGCCCAGCAAGGCGTCTGTACTTCACAGAGTTAGAACAAGGCATTCAAGAGAAGCAATAAAAGGCTTGAGGGATGGTTGGGGGTGGAAGGTCATACACTGGCTGCTGCAGTCCACCCACTATTTAATTTAATGATACTGTTCAAGGCGGATTCTCTGACCAGAGTTCTCTGGCATAAATGTCAAGAAAATCTGCAAAAACCAAGTTATTTTAAGCCATTTTATAAAGTAGGTCCAGGATGTCTTTTTTTTTTTTTTTTTTTAAACAGCTAACAGAGCTGTTCCTCCATTAAGCATTTATTATACCATTAAAATGACAATGCTTTTATATTCTCTTGATTCACTCATTACATGTAACCGTCTTCAGGGGAATGCTCTAAAAAATGAAATACATCAGACCCAGGACTTATAAATAGAAAACTCTAATGAAGCACTTTATCATGCTTGCCTAGGACCTCTTATTTATTATTTAACAGTATTTCTAGTCCAGTGAGATATGTCAATATGTAGTATAAAATCTGACAAAATGATTCATGCAATACTAATTAATCAATTGAATGTTAAACCACAAATATCCATTCATTTTCAGGGTAGGGGAAAAAAATATGACTTAAGCTCTTTGTATGTTGCATTAATCTTTCCTGCTTATTATTCCCTTATTTGTTTTTTGTTTTTTGTTTTGTTTTTTTTTTTGCATTTAAATGTTGCATGGAAAAAAGGAGGCACAATCAGCCACCTGAGGAAAATATTACAGTTGTAACTAGAACAATTTGCTGAGACAATATACTAAATTATGAAAGATGTACATGCAATCATGAAACAAATAATCCTCTGATTTATGGCACGAGTTCTTTTTTTGATCGCTGGTGGAAAAAAAAATGTGATTGATAAAGAGTATAAATAAACAGCATGGACTGTGCCTAATTCAAAGGTTTGTCTGTAAGCCTATGATGAAAAGGTACGTCCTACATTACACAGATATATCATACTACATCTTAAAACTGCCAAGAAAAACTGGAAATCTGGCTAAAAGAAGAGGAAAAAAATGGTATTTGTCTCCAAAGAAGGTGCTGCAAAGGAGGTGGAGTAAATTGACTGTTTACAACAACAGACCCAGAGAGGGACCTTGAATGTTCATGACGAGCTCCATTCCCTTTTTCACTTTCAAATCACCTTATCCCTGGGTTTTCTGGATGCCATCCTAAAAAACCAAGGCCATAATTTCCATCCAATTTGCTCCCTCTCTCTGCATGAACACTGACAGATTGTCATATTTTGGCCACGCTCCCAGAGGAGAGTTGTGAGAGGCAGGAGGGCAGATAAACGGCTATTACCATTCACACCGGCTCATTACTGAGCATTTAGACCCAGGAACACTGACTCGAAAGCTCCATGCAGAGGGCATTTATGCTGTTTATGTAGCCAACCCAGGAACTCCTCACCATTGAGTTTATGATTGACAACTCACGTTCACCGAGTCATCCTTTTGAAATAAGTATTCTGTATTTTAAAGGATTTTCATTTGTTCCAACAATCACCTGCAAATCCATGAATATGATTTTTCATGCACACATTTGCTGCAGTATTAAAACTCCCATTGGTACCATTAATCTGTGTATGACGTCCAACTAATTTTAGCCAGTTGGACATCGACAAACGAACTGTATTAATGTGTTTTTTTTTTTTTCATGCACAGCATAGAGTACATAATTTAAACAGCATAAAGAAAATTTTAGCCTACTGTCATGAATCCGTCCAGCAGGCCTGAGTCCGGCTTGGGTGGGGCTTGGAGCCGCTCCATCGACCACTTCTCGATGATGGACGACACCTGAGAGTTTTCTGTGTTGAGGATGCGGAATCCAGTCATGTTGACGCCACTGTAGCGATATGGTTCCATGTCAAGAGCGAAAAGGTCCTAAAAGAAAATCGATCAAGGGCTAGATGCATTTAATTTAATAAAAATGTATATGGAAAAAAAAACTAATAAAAGAAAAAGATGGTTCAAGTCACTTTTACACTTCTGTACAGCTCCGGCGCTACTTATTAAAAGAAGTCATTTGAGTGGCAGATTCATCTGCACAAAAATGAGCGCGAAAAGGGACATGTGCATGTATTTCAGGAGTTATTTTATCTCAAGCTGAGCCAGTGGCTTTGATTAAGCCGAGCCTTTCAAGGTTACAGGCAGGCTTTTGGTGGATTGCCATCTATCATGTGGGAGTGAAAGGACAACCCAATTGTCCGGCATACTGCATGTCTGGCATGTAACCAGGCAGAAGTCTCTAGGTTGCAACAACACAGTTGAAAGAGCAGCAGCAGGTGATGAACGTGGAATGGGGGTGCCATGGTCAATATTTGCTGTTCGGAAAGCAGCATGAATGGCTCGGTACCAGTTTACAGCAGCTCAGGCCAGCACAGGGGCACAGATTCTGCCAAACTCTGGCTGGTGCTAAAGCAGGCAAGTTTCCATCCCGACAAGCAACAGCGCGCCACTGAAATGGACCTATAATTGCTATTTTCCTTCCTTCCTCAATGACATACCTGCTGTCAGTTACTCCCCTTTCATCTAGACAGGGTCTTACATGTATGCGAATGCACTCTGGATTGTTACATGTCCTGGGCACTGTCTTTTTTTGGGGATGGTTTTCTCCAGCCTTTCTTTTTCTTTCAGCCTGTCTACTCATACACAGTGTGTCATTTGTTTGTTAGAGCTATAATGGACCAACTGGGTGACAGTATCATCTGTTCAGGGCTATTATCAGAGCTCTCAGTTTCTGTTCTCTGGGCTGAGTGAGGATGTGACGCGTTTCATCTGGAGCGCAGTGGCAAGCAATCTTTGTAGTGGCTACATCAAAGATCTCTGGAAAACTTCAATGGCAGCCAGAGTCAGAATAAAATACCTCTAGCTTCTTTTGTCTCATAAACAGGAGGTGGGGTAAAACACTGGTACTGAATTAAAAAAAAAAAAAAAAAATTGGTAAATAAAACTTCAGCAAAAGATTGTTTAACATGCAAAGAGTACATAGATGACATGACAATGACTTAGCTTTTAAAAGCTGCCAGTTCCTGTCAGTTTGTGATTTTACATCAAAACGATTTACAGGCAACGAAAATACTGAGAAGTGCTTTCTTTGATTTGCTTCGAATTCGTGTGTACCGAATTTCATTTTCAGAGGAAAAAAAAAAAAACAGCTATCAGACATTCAGACAGGTGGATGGATTTTGGATGAGTTTTTACATACAGATGAGTGTTCTCATTACGACAGACCCAGACAGAGAAACTATCCAAAACATGTTACTATAGCACAACAAAAATGTAACAAATAAAAAAATGTGGTACTTTTTCAACAGTAAAGAAAGAAAGAAAGAAAGGAAGAAGGATATGAGGATGTTCTGCACTCACCAGGGTAGTAAAAATATAGTGGTAGTACTCAGTCATCATCCCCATGGCCAGGGCCTGCAGGAGGGAAATAGCATTAAAATATTATTTTCTTACTCAGAATACAATGTAAATTATTTGAATCACTAATTAAAATTAAATTATTATTTAGCAGATATCTGTCTGTGAAGGAAATAGTCATACAGTTAGAAAAAAAAAACTATTGTAAAAGAGACTATGGATTTATTATTATTATTATTATTATTATTATTATCATTATTGCACTTGTTACAAAATTAGAGATCTCCTAACTCACCTAGCCCTAAACAGCACAACTAACACACAAAACAGAAATGGTATAAGTGCTCTCTTTTTGTCTATCTCTCACACGTATTAAAAACAATGACACAAAAACAGAAGCCTCAGAAAAAAAAGAAGCCAAATTGTAACAAAAAGTTAAATGATTCTTCCCAGAGGCCTATTTAAAAAAACAACGGCAACAACAAAAGACATATTAAAGAATATAATTTTTCCACACAAAATGTGTTATTTACACTGACTTAAATTACTCTTCCAAGTGGCATATTTTGAATTGAAAAACAAGAACAAAAAGAAAAACTCCACAAAACATGTTACAAAGTATTTTTCTAGACAAAATGTGTTATTTACACTGATATAAATGTGTTTATTTCACACTTCCCTCATTTCATGCAAATAAGTGAAATACCTTCCAAGTCCCTTGTCGTTTTTAGAATTCACACTAAAAGGAAGGTTTATATTAAAAAAAACGACAACCTGGAGTTATGACAAGGGAAGTGTTATAGTTGTGAAAAATGAAAAACACACAAAACAAGTAGTTCTCAGGGATATGCCACTCTGTACAGACACGAGAAGAAGAGAGTAAAAAAAATAAAGGATGCCCTCTTCTAACATTTTAAGTATAATAATAATAATGATAATAATAATAATAATAATAATAATAATAATAATAATAATAATAATAATAATAATAATACAGCCTATAAGGTCTTAATGGTACCTAAATGCAAACACAGATGAGTAGTGATTGCATCATCTGAGATGCAGGTGAAGCTTTTAACTCTGTAGCCATCCCTTAGTTATACTGCTATAGGTCTAGGCTCCCAGGGACTCCCATGATGCACTGAGCATCTTCATCTTGTCTCTCTTATCTCAGTTTAATATTGCCCTGGATCATTTAGTAGCATTAGCATTGTCTATCTTCTGTAGTTTCTCTCCCCTCTCCCTCTGCAGGTGCTACCAGTCTGCATGGGTTTCCTCTGGCCACTCTGGTTACATCCCACAGTCCAAAAACACGCCGGTTCCTCTAATTGGTAATCCTAAATCCTGCCTCGGCTGCACGTACATTTACTATAATCTCATTTAATTTAAAGGAGTAATTGTAGGAATAATACGATCTCATGAATAAATACATGTAATAAATGTGTCTGCGTGAAGCTGTGTGTGTGTGTGACAGTGAGAGAAAGCTGTTTTGTGTTGTGAAAGCTCCCCGAGTGGTTCCTGGACAAGAAAGGTGCTATATAAGTATGTTGTTGTTGTGTGCAAAATACACCTTTACTTTTTCCATAATAGTGTTAAAAGTAGCAGCCAGGTTCCTGTCCATTTAGATACTTGAAAGTGCATTACATGTCAAATAAACTATCCATTCACTATAATAAATAATTATTCTTGTTGCTTTGTGCCCCCAGGACACAAAGTTGTATCAAGAATTCCAACAGCACAATATTCTTCTGAGAAGGCTTCAGTTCAATAAGAACCCCCCAAGTCCTCATAAATAATGCGCTTCTGTTAAATGAATTCAGCATGCCTGTGAGCAGAGTTAGACTTCCTAATTATAAAAAACTTTATTGTGCTGTGGTGAGCAGCTATTAGGATGGGTCAGTAGTCAAGATCTAATATTCCAGTAAGAAATGAAAGATGCACAGTAGAATCGACAAATCCAAATAATTTGCATCAGTTCCTAACATGAGAATAAAAGAAGCACATTTCACCTTTTTAGCACTGGTAGATAATAAATAAACAAGGGGGTTTATGAAGTGTAATTATGTAAATTTCAAGACTATAGGTAACACAGTTACTGAATAAAATTTAGCAAACTTTTCTTAAAACCTTGATGATGAATTTTCAGGTAAATTGGCATTTATTATTAAATGCCAGTTTTGTTTTGTTTTCTTCCCTGAATTATAATGACACATTTGGGGATTTGTAATTATTTGATTGGTTTATTTTTGCAGTGTGTTTAAGATTTATCACGGTTCATGGTATCAAGTTGAACTCACCTGTTTCAGGATCCATGCAGCCATCTCATGCCCACAATCAAAGATGACGTGGAACTCCTTCGCCTTCTTCATCTCCTTCAGAAGTGGCTTGGCGTCCTTCGTCTCAGTGGGCAGCTGTCGGATCTTCAAACGAATGTTGTATCGTGACGGTGCCTTGATCAGCTCCTGCAGTCGAATGAGACCTGCGGACAAAGAGGGTGCATATAGCATGAAAGAGGGATTTTAAAGATGCAGCAACAGTGTGTTTGATCTGTCGCCATTTTGAAATATCTCTGATTCTGAGGGTGCCATGAAAACCAGCTGGAATCAGGTTTCCGCAGCAGAAAAAGACATGCATGCCTTTTTAATCCAGTCTATTGATCCTCCCACTCGTTCCTGGCATGCAAACAGGCTTCTACAGACCCATCAGGAGAACGTTGGATTGAACCAGCACATTGCACTCTTATAAAGCACCAAAAGCACAAAACACAAAGACCCTTGATCTGCAGTGGCCTACATTAACTTCCAATCTGACAGAAGCTTCCAAAATGTTGATTTGCTCTTCTGTTCCACGACACCATCCAGAAGCACAGAATAGGTTCAATTTTATCCTGATGGAAAGCTGTGGTCAATCCTACCTCTTCTGCCTCCCTCACATGCACTTCAGATGTGTCCTGATAAGAGAGGCTCTGTTTGCCCAGCTTGTACTTTCCCCCGGGGAGCCTGACGCTGCCGTCACATATTGAGCTACAATCTTCACCTTTCATTTCTCGACCACACGCTCAGGTAGAAAGCTCTCCAGGAGATACTGTGATGAGATTACAATGAGTTTCTCCCTCAGTAAAGAACTTCAGAGTCCAGGGATGAAAGGGACTGGATTGATGGGAGAGATGATTACTTGTCATGGGTATAAAAATGGATGGAGCAGAGAGCATAGTTTGAGAGGGAACTGGAGAGATAGGATTTTCTTTTTTTTTTTTTTTTTTTTGTGGAACCACTTTAAGATAGCTCAGCCTATTTTTTATTTTAAAACGAAGTGCTGTGCGAGCAGTTTAATGGTCTTACTGTGACTGGGGCTGGGTCTCCCTGAGGCCTATAGAAAAATTGGCGTGAAATAGATACATGCAGGTCTTGTTGTGAAAAGAACCACAGTAGGGAGGAATACTGAAACCAGCAAGTGGTGTCCTCAGGTAATCCCGCAAGATCCTCACTCTGGGGTATGTCTGCTTCTCCCTGTTTTTGTTCATACTGACACTTTGGGAGGTGTTAACCAAGAAAAAAAAAAATCTGTCAAGGGAGTTCAGCATTTGGGAAACACTGTCAGTATAGATGTTTGTGAGCTCTGGCTAATGCCTTCAGACTCTCCCCCTGGATCCTCTAACGGCCGTGTGTGAATATTTTATCCCCTCCGATAGTTTTTCCTGCCAGCCGTCAGATAGGCTCCAATCAGCAGTGTGGGGCCCTGGAGCATCAAACTGTGTGATTACAGCCTGAGACTGGGAGGAAGAGGCAGGGGGAAGCAGCACGGCTATGCAGCTGTCACGCGTTTCAGGGCGTCAGGTGTCTTATAGCGGAAATGCTCCACAGAGGAGGCCTGAACTGCTCCTAACTGGCAGAAGGAGAGATGCGAGAGGTCATCTCTTGGCATCTCTCTGGGACATTTTGAGGGAGACTAAAGGTGTTAATGCACCAAGCTCCGAGGAAGGAAGGGAATAGAGGTCAAAGAGATGAGTCATAATAATGTGGCGGGAGGGACGAGCCATTGGGATACAATCTGAGATCAGCTTATGGGGGCGAGAATGCTGTAGGATTGTTTGTTTTATGTCACAGATGTGTAAGTGGAGACACTGAGGGAATGAGAAACAGCAATAAAAGTTTCAAGACACTTAAACTGATGAAAGCAAGCGAAAACGGTTGATTCAAAGAGAATTTATAACCACAACAAAAGCAGAGTATCAATTCAAGCAGTGTACGGGCTGAATTTATGAGACAGCCTCCGAGTCTACCTACAGCTCTGTGTAATTTACACACACTTCCCTGTCAACTAAATAGTGCCAAATAGCTCAGAAAATGTGGATAAGCATTTGAATATTGTTGTCTTTTCTGGAGAGATTACACTTTACCTCTTAAAAAATATCACTGTACTTAGGCTAAAATATGAATGCCCTTTTAAAATGTACAATTTGAGCCAATCCACAAAGATAGAAGATAGACAAAATGGCTCACAGACACATTTGATAGCCACCCTCACAGATCAAGTGTCTCTTTGTGTTATTAATGGCTGTTGTCAACCCCCCCAGATACTACAGTTCTGCATTGCATTAATCTGAAGAGACACCGGGTCATTCTGGGTAATGTGGTTTTTCTTTTTTTCTATTCTGCCGCTCACTCTTCTGGAAGACTGACATGGGCAGCACCTGGAGGACTGAGGCAGAACAGTAAGCTATTGATTTCTGAATTAACTTGACAGGTTACAAAGCGTTTGCTGAACTCTGAACAGCAGTGCCGCGTTTTTGTAGCTCACCTGGTACCTTTTTTTTGTTTCCCCTGGATACCTTGTGGTGAAAGTGTTGCAGGTTTTAAAAGCTGTCACATTCATCATCACAGAAAACAGGCAAAGCAGTGGAAGATGAGGACACACACCAGCTGTACCTGTACCTGTGCTGTCGTCATAGACCACAGTAACTGTTCTCCACTTGAAGAAGTGCACCAGGTCAAGGATGGCTCTACTGAGGGAGGAGAAGTCCGGGTACAGGCTGACATAGTACGAGTCCCTGTTGTCTGACACTTGATGCTTCCACTTAGTCTGGATGTGAGGCACTCCCAGAGCATTGCAGATGGACTGGACTGCATTAGCTGAAGAGCTGTGTGAAGGGCCAAAAATGGCCGCCACTCCAAGGGAAAGCTGGTCACATGCTGGTAAGGGAGTAGGCAGAGAAAAACAAAGAGTCAGTTTCTTTTTCTGCCTACATATGTCACCCCAAACAAAAGTAAGTATCCAGATTTGGTGCTTCATGATATCCACAGTCCAGATGGTAATTACAAATAGGAGACCCAGTCCACCAGTTTTACTAGGGTTAGCTAGTTGGACAAATGTTTTTACACTGTCGTTTGGCTGCGATGACGCTCAGATTATGATGCACAATACAAAAGCATCCTTTTGCTTTTCAAGCCAAACTTGCTGCAAATTAATTAATTAATTTCTGTTTTTTTTTTTGCTTTTGTTCTTTATGGCAAAGAGGTTTTTTTTCTATAATTATTTATGGGGAAGGGTCCTCCTTTGCAAAGCACATTTAAACCTTTTTTCATCTCTACAGAGTGCCTTACAATTATGGAAAATTTACATTTACCCTTTCACACACACGCGTACACACTCAGACAATGTGCTTTATTATATATGCAGTGCATTTGCACTGTGTGTACAGTATTTAGCACTTTGGCTCTCGAATCAAACACTGATAAAGCCATTGGAGGTCACTGGGAGGTAGGGTTGAGTCCTGGTCGAGGACGTTTGGCCTTGTGACAGCAGCTGGACATCAAACTTCTCATCTTCTTCCTCCAAATAAGAAGTTAATCATAATAAACCAGAGTTGATAATTTGTGCTAAAACTGAAGATTATTTAATTCATCTAGCTTCCTTGAAGGCTAGTAATGATAAGGTTCGAGTGGACTTTACACCACTGGTCGTAATGCACCACCAAGAAATAAATGACACTGATATAAGGATGTGCCTGAAATCACAGATATTTTCATCTAATGATAAAAACTGTACTGTATAATTTTCTAAATACAACGGTGAGTTCACAGTTGAGAGTTCAGACACCTATAAATCATGGTCATTTTCCAGATTATATGCTACATGACTGTGTTTATTCCGTTAACGGTTAAAGGAATTTATAATGGATTTTTTTTTTTTTTTTTTTTACTACATTAACATGTTGTAGAATAGATCATTTTTTAGGGTTTAGCTTTAGGGTTTTTAAGCTAAGTAGAGGAGTGCACTCATTTCACACCTAAAAAAGGTAAGCAGACTTCACAGTGATTGTTGAAATTACTTAGTTTGAAAGAGTACTTCACAGCACGGTGATGAAATACACATTAAATAGAAGTTGCTGTTAAACAACTCTTCACTCACCTTTCCGGGAGGCCTCGAAGCTGTCAAAGATGTTAATTCTCTGAATGTCATAGGTCAGTGTGGTGTTGGGGAGCAACGTGCGGTTTCTGTTGATTGTGTTCAAGGCAAATTTGAAGGCTAGTTCTTCTGCTCCAGAGGGGCCGCTTTCAATAGATTCAAAGATTCCCCCTGAGAGCAAACAAAAGAAAAATTCTCCCTTTAGACATCCGTAATTACAATAGAATCCTTAACACAAGACATATTCAACTAAATTATCGATATGATGCAGGCAATTACAGCACAAGCGGCTCTATCATTTTTATCTCTTAAATTCATATTACCGAGGCTGTTGTGTTGGCTGCACACTCGGCTCAGTCACACGCTGACATGAAACTGATTTATAGTGCAGATAAGACGTTTGGATCTTGGCTGATTTGCATTCTGTGGCAGTAGTTGGTGTAATTATAGGCAATTAGTAGAACTAGGAGGTGAGTTCGGGGGCGGTTGCCCTTCTTTAACTTCCTTGCTCAGCCTTGACAGAAAGGTTCAGTCTTCCATTTTGTTCCATTGATTCCAATGATTCTCAAAAGAGAGGCAAGAAGGTGAAGATGGAAATTAAGGCACAAAGGTAAATGATAAGTAAGCGCTGTGGGACAATTCACAAGTTAGAATAAAGACTGGCAAGAAGAGAAATGCAGAGAGTGAAGTCAGATCAGAAATTAAGATACCATCAGGGCATTTTTATTTGCTCTAATGAAAAACTAATCAACTCCATATTTACTGATAATCAACTTCATTTTCCACTGGTATGTGTGGCCTAATAGGAAATCATGGCCTAATAGGAAATCATTCTTTTTTTTTTTAAGGATTTTGTGGCTCTAGTGGCTTTTATTCACAGTCAGAGAGAGAACAGGGAAGACAGACAGCAAAGACTCATGGACTGGGAGTTGAACCTGCAGCCACTGCAGTCTCTGCACATGGACCTGCCTGCTTAAAGGTCCAATTCCATTGTATTTTCATTAATTTTGCGGTGGTCTTTAGTCTGAAATAATGCCCTGAGAGTTGATTTCAATGAGAAATACACTATGGTTGTATTGTTTCAAGCTGTTTTAGTTAGGTGGAAATGAGGGAGGGGATAGTAGGAGAGGATTCTTATGAATATTAATGATATGCAAACGTATCGCGTCTGATTGGCTAACAGCACTGTGACGCTCCCTGTGGTGGGTTCTCCTTCAGTGCTGGCTTCTGCAGTTGCAGTCAACTAAAGGTATACTCTCGTGGCAATGTGTCGCCGTCAGCTTGTCGCAGAGATACCACAGTCACTTTTGATTTATTCTCAATTTTTACGCCCGGTCTCCGCTATGTTATTCCACACCACAACGCAAGAGGGACAATCACGAACTAGCTAAACTTACTAAACTTATCTCTTGCGTTTTTCCACTCCATCTTGGCCGTATCTAGACCCACATTCATGGCTATCTCCCTCCATGAATTACTAGAATATGTGCTGTCTTTGTAGCGTGGAGAACGAGAATCGTACAGATGTGGGTACTTCCTCATTTCTTCAATGATGCGCTCTTTTCTATGCAGATGTCAAACTGACCAATCAGAGGCCTCCTTTCTCGCGGATGTGACGCAGACGACCTGACGACCGAGTATAAATCAAGCTTTAGAAAGAGATAACCAGCGACAAAAAGCAAAACACGCGAAGAATGTCTTCAGAGATACAGCCATAATTTTTTTTATCCTGAATCTGAGGAGGAAGGAGAAATAGTGCAGGAACAGCCTCCTGATCGTTTATTGATGAGCGTCTCAGACTGGTAATATCTGCATGTGAACTTATAATTTCTCCGTTTACCTTTGTGAGGATCATACTGTTGTCATGTTTTCTAGTTGTAATAAACATTTGGAAATGATTCTTAATAAAGACTGGTTTCTTTACATTGTCAACAGTCTTCCAAAAGCATTTTTTCTTTTAAAACAGGGTTTGTGCCTCGCTGCTAAATGCAGTTCAGCTACAGACTGCTAGCCTGCAAATTTTATGTTTCCATCTCTCAAATAATATTTGTTCCCAGCACACCATATGTAACTGTTCTAATCAAACGCATCTATTTAAATCCCGCTAGGTGCATGTGTGGGAATTGTGTATGAATGCCCACAGAACAAGAAAATGTGTGCTGCAACGAGATTCCAGTGGTAACTGCTATACCATAGTTGAGGGGAAAAAAATGTTTTTACTTGCAGCCTGTGAGCTGGCGGTTGATCGTCGTGATGGCACAGATCTAGGTTTTAAGCACAACTTACTAGCACATCCACTACTGTCGCCACCGTAATTTAAATATTAACTTCAGTTGAAATGATCAGAACACGCAAGTAAAGTTGCGTTATACTTTGCTAATGGTGTTCCGAAAATAAAATCCAGCCATTTCTTCAGTAGATCATCTTTCTTAGGCAAGACATGCAATGTACATTTGTTACTGTTGCAAACAGCACGGCTACGAACTTTCTTGGCCATGTTCTTGAATTGTTAGCTCCTCTTTGCTCGCTCGTTAGCTACCTACCGAATTCGGCTTTGCTCCCAGCCTGCAAACAGTATTGTTTTCCTGGGGGCGGGGTTATGAGTAGGGTTGGGAATCGAGAACCGGTTCTGTGTGTTTCAATTCCATGGAATCGTTTGGCAGTTTATCTAGCGATTCTCTTATCGATTCCAACCAGCACGAATCTCACGTAATTTACGCAAGTTACGCACAGTCAATTCCAGAAAGCATTTACGTGATTAAGTTACGTCGGTTTAGCACGCGCAATGGAGTTGTAAACAACAATGGAGCCAACCAGGTTCAAACGCTCCAAAGTTTGGCTTCACTTCATAAAGAAAGATGGCAACAAGGCAACTTGCAGTCATTGTAAAGTGGAGATAACAGCGTCGGGAGGGAACACGACTAACATGCAGAAACATTTGCGCACACAACATGCGATAACGAGTGACGCACTCGTTTTTGACGCACTTCGGACTGATGGATCTCAGCTCAGCGGCAGTAGCCAAGCTAAGATCACCTCTGGGAACTCTGGTAAGTAGCTATGCCGCTGCCTATGTGCTTCTTTGTAAAACACGCTATAACATTAACGCTGTGCTATTAAACAAATGCCTTCTGCATTACATTTAGAAGATGACCGTGATGAGAAAGAGAGTCTGGCTCAGAGGCTGGCAGCACTCGCTACTGTTCACTAACTACTTTACTAGACATGCTTATTTTTCTGCAAAAGAATTGTTAATTCTTCATAGTATTTGCAGATTTGTACTATGCACTGTTCCGTTGTATTTGATAGTATATATCTTTCTTTATTATTATTTTTGAGTGCTTAGTGAGTTCATATATCCTTTTAAAAGGGAGATTTTTTCATTTCTATTAGGAAAAATCTGTTAGTAAAATGTTACACATTCTTGTGTATTTGCACAGTTACATATTACAACAGTTAACTCGTTATCCAGGCTTTGGGCCTCCTTTGACCTCGCTGTTGAGTTTGTAAGGTCGTGACTTCTAAGTAAAAAAAATTGATGCTAATAAAACTGTTAGTTCTCCTTTTTCCCCAAATTATAAATTGATAAGAGAATCGATAAAGAATCAAATCGTTAAAGAGTATCGATAATGGAATCGGAATCGGAAAAATCTTATCAATTCCCATCCCTAGTTATGAGCCACTGAGTGTTCAATGTGACGTAGGCTGGTACAACTTTTCCGATCTTGTGTTTCCGGCTGTTTTCTAGTACAGATTAATAAAGACCCCAGGGGGAGACAAGCATTTTGAAGTTTAGCAAGTTTTGCAACTTGAACTGACCTATGGCAATTAAAAAAAATTAAAAGTAAAATAATAATAAACGGTTTGTTGTGGAAGGAGACCTTTAAGCCAATGAGCTACACAGCAGTATCAATAGGAAGTCATTCTGATGGGAATTCTGGCCCTGGCTGACCAAATCATAGATATATAAAGATCTTATCCTCCAGTCGCAGAAAAGTAACCATCACTACCCCCCCACCCCCCCCCCCCCCCACACACACACACCCACCACCACCACCTCCCCCTCCACACACACAGCCACCCACGCCAATACCTACAATTTGCAAGTAATTACAGCTGAAAGGTAAAGTGTTGTCGGCTTAATGCCTCTTCCTTTTGTTTGATTATACATAGATATTTTGCCCTGGACAAAATGTTTAGGGCTCCGGATTTTTCATCAGAATCCGAAACAAAGGAAGGCATCGTTGAAGCTGACTCATGATGAATGTGTCTCATTTCATGAGTATGTTTATTAAAGAAAAATGTCAGAAGTGGAACACGTATAAATAAATCTGCATGGTGTAGTCATTTATGTGGCTGGGAACATTTACAAAATATACAGTTCTATTGTTCAGTTGATTTTTCAGTTCTTGAAAGTTCATGCCTGCCATGCAGGGTGTTTAAATTCAGGTGTAAATGGGGTCAGTGAGAAAGATGAGCATTTTTTCCTGATCAATCGTCGGGACGGGATAAAATCTCCTTAGAGGTGCAGGAGCTGAAACAGCTGCAGGATCAAGTAGCTATTTCCACCTATCAAAACAAAGCAGAACAAAAAATACAATACATTTCAGGAGTCAGCGCACCTTTGAAAGCGGCTCAAATCATGAGAAGCTTTACTGAAATCAAACTTAAAAGAGAATGTATAAAGGGGGGAAGATGAAAAGGGGCTGTGAGAGCAGCTCTGAGAAATGCTCTTTGGGACGAAAGTAGAGTTCAGGAGTCCATCCACAGCTCTCGTCCTCTCAGAGGGCAGGGAGCTGGATTGACGAAATCCGAGCGAAAAAAATTAAAGGCTGTTTATTGATTCAATTACAAAGAGCGAAAGTAAAATGAGATTGAAAGAGAAAAAGATAGAGAGTGATGCATATATTAAAAGAAGAAAGACAGAGTAGGAGAGATGTATAGTAATAGACAGAAGAGCTATAAATAGCATCTGGCCATGGAGAGGAGTGATAGAAAATGAGTGCAAGGGGGCAAAGAAGATGTCATTAACTCAGGGAAGTGAGATTTATCACTGTCGCCACAGTCCAGTCATATATTAAGGTCTTTTATTCTCTTTTATAGTATTTTCATTTATATATACAGTCCAACAGAGAACTAAGTGGAAGAGGATACTGCAGTGTTGGATAAGAGCTATGGGAAAACTTCTGAAACCACTTAAGTGCATGTTATGTCTTTTACTATGTAATTGGGTGAGCTATAATAATGAGTTTTTCACGTTTTAGTCCTCTTTCTACACACAAATTTGATGTGGACATCTTGCTATTCATGGCATTTCATTTTCCAGAAGTGACACATTAATCTTCAGAGGAATGAATAACGGAGAATCACTATGAAAAATGATGGAAATCATGTCTGTCTGACCTAATAGATAATTATTATGCTATTGCCCTGAGGGGAAAGCTGAGCAAAGGAGACCTATTGAACAAATGTGAAACTGAGAATTATGGTGTTAAGCTCATCACATTGTTTGACACGCTGTGTGGTTTGTCAAACAATGAGCATGGACTTAAAATTTATCATATACTTTGGAGAGGTAAAATGTCTCCAAAGGTAAATACTTCCAAGGATATGTCAAATATATTTTAAAGAGTATAGATCCAAGTATTGATTGCAGCAACTGATGAATCTCACTTTTTTTCTCAAGTGGATTTTATGCAGTAGATTTTGACTTGGAGTAGATTTTCACCCCCGAGGGCCAGTGTGTGTATATTTGGTTTGATTAAAGTTTAATAAGTCTCTCTCTATCATCCTTCTATCCATTCTCTTCGTGCTTGCTTTTGTGGTCAGTCTGATTGCAGGTGAGTGAGTTACAGCTGAGATAATCAGTAAGTGTATGTGTGTGTCTTTGTGTGTGAATTATAGAGTCGCCATCATTGGGGCCGGCGTGAATTATGGCGCAAATGAAAGCTCTGAGTGAGTTATGAGCTGGATAATCACCCTGACGAGAAAACAGGCCCGCTGATCTGAGGGTCTGTGTGTGTGCTTGAATGTGTGTGTGGAAGAGAGAGATGGGCAGAGAGAGAGAGAGAGAGAGAGAGAGAGATAGAAAATGAGCAGGATGTCAAAATGAAAGTGCAGTGCAGGAGAGACTCAGCTTATTTTACTCCCTTTTAATAGTTAATGAAGCTGATGTACACCCACCCACACACACACACACACACACACACACATACACACACACGTGTATATATATTTCTTCATTGAAAATTCTATATCTTTTTATATAATATCTTTGCTGTAGACTGGGTTAATTTTATTGATTTTTCTTTTACCCGTCAACAGAAATCATTCATCTCTTGTGCTTAAAAAATGACAGAAATGGACTAACCTTTAAATCCATGCTCAATAACTCCTTCTGTTTACATATTGTCGTATGGAACTATGAAATCCAAGGCTATATTTTTGACCTGTGCACTGTGACTGTCAATGGTTCTTAAAAGAAAAAAAAAAATTCTTGTAAAGCCATTAAATGAAATACAGCCACCCCTCTCTTCAAGGATTCTTTATACAGTGAGAGATGCAAGTTAGACACGTTGCCATAGTGACTCATCTATGCTATGGCTATATGACACTGGCACTTTCAGAATCCGAGTAGCTGACTGGTGGAGGAAGGGTGTTGTGACAGCATGAATGACTTGTCTCAGTGACTAATGGCCAGAAATGCAGCTGCAGGATGGAGGTGGGCTGCCATGGCAACCAGTGGGCAACCCTGTCGCTAAGGCAAGTGCTCCAGGTATGCACATAAAGTTCCTCAGCGAGGCTCTACAACCTCCAACAACCCTCTGCACCCTAACTCCATGGCCTGTTTCTGTCTCCCTCCATCCTTCAGCTAGAGAGTATCAGTACTCAGAGCCAATAGGCAGGAGGCAAAAATGATGGAGTCACTCCATAAATATTACTGAAATTCCCAATGGGAACGCTCTCTGACATGTTTGGCGGTGAATAGGACATGATGCATGAAGGCCTGCAGAGAGTTGCCGCCCCTGGTCATTAATCTGATGCTCCCCTTGGTAGAGTGCTAGAGTGACCTTCCCACACTGCACAAGAGCCAATTCTGTCTTTACCTGAAGCTCTCCAGTCATTTGAACAGAACCTGAGAAACATTAACTATGCAGGGCAATCACCTCTGTCATTATATCACATAAACAAGTCACACTAAGTCCAATTTGTAGAAAAAAAAATAAATAAATAAAAATGAAATAAGATAAATTGCTCTTAAAGCTATCGTTACACTGCACATGCATGGGCATGGAAACTTGCTGTTTTAGTATTGATTCCATGAAAGGTAATACATCTCCTCATACCTCAACCCAGAGGCAGCATCATGTATGATGTTGGATTTGATGAACAAGATAGGAAAAACAGTAAACCTGCTTAAATTGAGTTATTTTTGTTGCATAAGAATGCCACATTCTTAATTACGTCTTGTAAACTTGAGAGGAATGCTTTAGGTTGTGGAACAGAAAATGTGAGCAATTATGGAAGATTGAACAGGGAACTAATTTGAAATGAGCTGATACATGATGAACCGTTCTGAATAACACAGATGTACTGACTTGACGAGTTAGAGGAGGGCGATTGGTTCATAAATACGCGTGAAAATGAATAACAGGATGTTTCTTCATGAGTAATTCCTGATTAACCTTGAACGAGCTGCTAGGTTGTAGTGGTCATTCATTTGCCACTCAATATTCATTAATTTTATGGTTTTTCTGGTTTGTTATTGTGGAAGTAAATGGTAAGTAGTTATTAAAAATGAGTACAGTAGTGAGTAAAAAAAAATCGTACAAAAATAGCAACTTATGTTTAAGTAATTAGCAATAAATGAGTCATTACTACCCTTCTGCTCAGTGCCTGGCTCAGTGTTAATCAGTAAGGGTTATAAAGTGACTATTCATTACTCAGTTTCACTAATCATCTTCTGATCAAATGGAATAAAATGGTGACAGTAAAAGATAAAGAGTAAAAAAGCTGTCTGTTTCAACAGAATAGCCGTGAAAAGGTTATATACACTATCAGATATCAGTCTCTAAAAATAATAATAAATACATCTTAGAATTCAAAAAATGACAGTTCCATAAATAGATGAGAGCTGACATGAAAGGTTGCACTGGAAGTAGTCAAAGTCGGTTTGGCTTTGTTTAATGGGGACAAATTATGAATAAAATTAAATTTTTTCTGTGCTTGAGAGAATTTATTTGGCAGTTTGAGGTCACTATCAACTAAATCAGTCCAACATACTGAAACGTATTCGTGTCTCTTTGTTTGGGGTCGACTAGACCTGATAATATGTCATTCAGTGAGCTGTTCAGACTAGCTTTAAAGCACAAAGCTTTAAATACTATTTCAAAAGATGCACACCCTGTGGAAGAAGGACGGGGAGTGGATTTTCATGACTGACTCCACCCTCTAAAACCTGCTGCTATGAACAGAGATGAAAATGAGCTTCTTTTCTCTGTGTATGATATTTTGACCAAACCTTGACAGAGACTTTCAGTTAAGACCCCAGACGGAGGTCTTAACTGAAGATCTTCTACAGAAAAAAAAAAAAAAAAAAAAAAAAAAACAAAGAAAGAAAAAAAAGATACAATTCATCTCCTTTTGCATGGGTTTTGTGCTTGGATTAAAGTAGCTTTTTTTCTGTGTACAAATAAGCACAATCAAAAGTACATCAACAAAGTGTGTCAGTTCATAAATCAATGCCTGTGATCAATCAGCCAATCTGTGAGTGATTCAGTATGGGAACAGAGCATGACACCATTAGACTATAACTTGTTTGGATTGTTGGTCTTTCCTCCAGAATAGAATCAATCCTGTCACCTTAAAGCCTCTTGACACCGGACTGTACTGTCACCTGCCACTACTGGACGCTAAGCCTTGAGCTGACTCACACATTTGTCCGTGCTAGTGTGATCACACATGAACACAGTCTGCAGAGACTGACAGCAAAGAAACATTTTGGGTGTGAGACAACTGAGTCCAGAGAAAATGTGAGTGATGCAAGAATGTAAATCTCACGCTTGCAGCATTCAATGACACCTGAGTTCGACCACAGTCAGTTAGCTTGTCCATTGCCGCAGCATCAATGCCATCAATCTCTTGCAATGAGAAAGAGACGCAGTACTCAATTAGAAATATGTGCTACGGCTGTCGTCCCTGACCCAGCGCCAAGCGGAAAACTAGTGATCATATAACTTGCATTAATTCTAAGCAGTAGCAACAGATGTGCTAATTTGCAAGGCTTTTTCAATTCATAGTAATGTGCCAGCTCCCTCCTCAAAATATACACTAATTTGCTAGGGCATTGTGGATGCGCTAAACTACCGACTGACATTTTGTGTGCTAATTTGTCAAGCAGGGACTCCTTTTTGGTACTAATTGTGCCAAACTGTGAGTACACTTCCACAGGCCTTGAATTACTGAATTCCTAAATGACTTCTGTCTGCTGGCAGTTTCCAGGCTCTCCACTGCTCTCGAATTGCAAATGCAACTGAAAGAAATACCAGCTACTGTGAAAATAAGATGCATGAGCTGTAAGTGCACACACTTGGCGACACAAGCAGATCAACACATGCGCGCACACATTTCACAAAAAGATGGGGCTGCTTCAGAGATTAGATGAGCTACTTAAAGTCAAATGTTCTGGCTGTTTGGGAGTATGATCAAAGCATGCATACGCAAGGAAAAATAAAGTTACGCATAGAGTTTAATACGTCGACGTGTTGTGTGAAGGTGCACTGTTTTGCTGGAATATTTCACAATGTCATCGATCTTTTTCTGCAGCTGCAGTGTAGAAACACCTACATGTTTCCAGGCAATTAGGAGGAATAGAGTGCCGTGCTTGGGTAACCGCTTACACAAACACATTGAGAGGAAAACACAGCGTTCTGTGTCAGTACGTTCACACTCGCACAGTCTTTTTCCAAAGTGGCACGTACACACAGCAGTTCCCTAAATTATCACTCAATAGTGCAGAACATATCATTCTATTTAGGGCCATTCTACTCTGCTAAACTGCTGGTCATGCTGTTGCTGGATGGATTAATTTGCGTTTTACGAATCTGAAAACAATGAAAAATATCCATGAGTTTCGAGAATAATTAAGACACTGCAAAGCTTTGGTGTTTGTAATTTAAAGATAAATTAAGCAGTCAAAATAACGACAGATTTGGACAATGAAATAACTAGCTTAAAATTAATAAGATTGATGAGAGTCTTTGCCGGTTATACACCAGAAATATAATAATCTAATCTGATCTGTGGAGGTTAAACCTGCATCTTAATTTATCCGAGTTTCTATCCAGGAAAAGTCAAATTCCATTCCATTATTGTGATGAGTTCATCAGCCTTGCAGACACATCTTAAAACTGAGAATGCTCTGTGCTTTTTAAGAGAAGAAATATTTTATGATGCTTCTGATGGACAAAACTGAAGCCAAGTACATTGAGAGAAAGGATCATAAACAGAGGAGTGTAATGTGACTAAAGAAAAAAAAAAAGAAAGAGCTTCGACCGAGCTACGATAAATATTTTCACTCTTCTTAAGCAAATAGTTTTCAATTATCTTAAAGATGCCGTTGTTTCTAAATTGGCTACTTCGAACGTGTTGATATCACTGTGTCTGAGTGATTTTTATTTATTTATTTTATATTTTTTATGCATCCTCTCCAAGTGCTCAAATATTTCACAACAAAGTAATGAAATATTCAGGATATCACTATGGAAACAAGATTCATATAAATGACAAATTCTATAAACCCAAGGCAAAAACATATATTACTGCAAATCATGTTTGGCACAGTGTTATGTAAATGTGGCATTAAAGTTTGATGAACTTTATATTGCACCTATGGAATGAAAACAAGGTAAGGAAATGAAATAGAGCATCTGCTGGGAAAAATAAATTGATTTCCATATAATGAAGGTTGACGACCTGTCTAGGGGAAACCCCGCCCCTCATTGCGATGAGAGCTGGCCTAGACTACAGCCTCTAGTGACCCTGAACGGGATGAAATGCAACAAAGAAAAAAAAAAGGATGGATGGATGGTGAAGGGTTTTATGAGCATTGGAGCTCTGTCATCCACCTGACTTCCATGTGAATTTATAAATATGAGTATTCCCAAACCTGCAGTCACAAGGTGAAATAGTTTAAGTAAATCATACAAATCTTGAAACTGCAACCAGAAGCTTTCTGTCAGCACAGAAAATATATGAATTGGCTCTAATATACAGCCCACAGGGAATGAGCAGGACCACTTATGTAATACAATGCCTCCTATTGCTTCACGCTTCACCCGTCTTCGCCATTTCTCTGCCTGAGCCCCATTTTTTTCATTCCTTTATCAAACACACATTCAAAAACAGCAGCTTTCTCACTTTCAGGCAAGAGTGTGTCTCCTGGTGGTCTCTGCAGGTGACAGATGGCGACCTCACAGCACCGCTCACTGTAAACTGAGTTTTAATCAAGACTAAGCTCATGTGAGATGCTAATTATTCACTGCAGGCTAAGATAGTCCAGCCTGGAGAACACTGTGAGTATGAATGTGTATCACTGGTTTATAATCACTTTCCCGTTGTGTTGAAACAGGCATTAATGACATTGCAGATGACAAATATGAAGCCGGATGGACTGTCTCATGTACTCAAGGATACTCCAAACCTCAAGTTGCATCTCTCAAGATAAATATGAATAAGAACTTGACTTTCATTAATCCTGAAGTCCTAAGCCAAACTCTCACAAACCATGCAGGTTTCCATGATTCTCTCAGCATACTTGCCAAGAAAACAGAGTGTTTAGACTTATCTCACTGCATTGTGCCATTTCTCCACATTTAAATTTCAGGCATGAAATTGATCTCTTCCAAGAAGAGAATGATAACAGGATAGACTTACATTACAGCTTCTGTAACATTTATCATATGTAACAGACTTTGGCAAGGAGCTGAAAAGAAGTTCAAATGATAATGTTGCAATTAGGTCAGAGCAAATTATACGAGACTCCATTGTCCTCTTTCCTCCCCTTGTCGCTCTCGTTCTAATTCTCACTGTTATCCTGCACGTGGAGATGGCCCTGTATTACAGCCGTTGCATTGTAATTTGGAACAAAATGGCTGTAAAATTGGACTTTCTTTCTTGTAGAGGGGCAGATGTTATCTCTCTTTAGAGCCAAAGGTCAAGAATTAATTCAGGAGGAAACTCTTTAATTCACACAGCAGGGTTCTCATTGAATAAAGGAGAGACAAAAAGGTAGAGGGTTTTATTTCCAGAACTAATCACGGCGATCATCTTTAATGTTCAAACAATATCTTTAATAAAAAAAAATTATTTATTTTTAATAAAACAGGTTTCACAAATCCAGAATTTTCCACTCTTGAATAAGGTAGTTTTGTACCATATCTTAGGTATGGATCTATTAATTTTGCAATTCTGCAATTCTCTGCAGCACCAACCACCCAGGCCGGTCTCACGATTTTGAGTCTAAATTTGTTAAGACAATGATTTTCAGCCATCCATTATCTATGCCCCCTTAGTCCTCTGCAGGGTCACGGGGATCTGCTGGAGCCTATCCCAGCTCTTCTCAGGCAAAAGGCAGTACACCCTGAACCAGGAGTACACCCAGGGCTACACGTAGACAAACAACCACAGCACACTCACGCCTACGGGCTATATAGCATCACCAATTAACCTAATGTGCAGGTTTTTGGACTGTGGGAGGAAGCCGGAGTACCCGGAGGAAACCCAGGCAAGCACGGGGAGAACAACTCCACACATAAAGGCCCCTGCCGAGGTTCAAACCAGGAACTTTCTTGCTGTAAGGCAACAGTGCTAACCACCAAGTGCTTCAATGTGCTTCAATGGTTTTTGTTTTTCTGTATTTATGTATTATTGGATTATACATGTAATGTAACTAGGGGTGCATGATAACTATCAGGTCGATAACAGGAAATTATGACATCATTCCAATAAGTCCGATATCACGACGAATAGCCCCGATAACATATATATTTTTGTCAACACGGCAGTGCCTCGCTCCCTCTGAGCCTTAAATGACCGGCAGTGAATGTTATGTTCAAGTGGCGTTGGCATAATCAGAAAAACGATTTCTCTATCAGGAAAATCAAGAATACTCCCTCATGCCAGAAAACAACTTGTTAACTCGGTCATAATTTTAGTAGTTGCTAACTTGAATTGATATTCACAGTATTTCCCCTCATGTTACAGATAAAAAAAAAAAAAAAAGAAAAGGCTGAAAGAACGACTAGCAAACAAGGGAAACTGGAATTTACGTTACACTTTGAATGCAGCATGTGGCACAGCCTGCTGATGACAACAAACATGGCGGCGATGGCATGGAGCTTCGTTAAAGTTTCAGAAGAAGATAGTTTGGTGGTTATTTGTGACAAATGCTCCAAGCGAATTCTACGAGGAGGGAAGCACAAGCTTTGATACGCCAAACCTGATCGGCCACCTACAACATAACAATCGCTTCCATGGAGTTTTGAAATTGCGCTAACGTGAGCTAATGCTAACATGTGCAAGCCAGCAGTAGTCTCCTCTCCCTCATCTCTCTCATCTAAAGCTTCCATGAGATAAAAAAACAAAAAACTACTGAACCTCATTCACTTTAATTAAAGGTATTAATTTAAATGGAACCACAAGTCAAAATCCTTTAAATGTAAACGTAAATCCTTTTCAGTTTGTAATTTTGATGCATGTATTTCTATTAGTTCAAGAAGCCTTTATTTTTTTTTATATCAGCAAGTAATGCACCTTATTTAAGTTGATGTGAGATATCAAATAGGTTTGTTTGATAGCTTTACAAAAATGTTTGAGGCTTGCCAATAGTTTTTCAATGGAAAAATAAATATCTGTTCATTTAAAGAGTCCAAACTATTTTTGATTTTGTTCATAGTATTGATGTAATGATCTTAGGTATATGTGTGTGTTATCGGTTATCGGTATCGGCCTTTAGGAACTGAAAGTTATCGGTTATTGGTATCGTTTTATAAAACAGTTATCGTGCATCCCTAAATGTAACTACAATTAAAAAATACTTTCATTGATGTTATTGTTGGAGTTGGAGCTCAACGTGATGCTGCAACTTCTGACAATAATCAAAAATTCTAAAGCAAGGTTATGAGTACAATATTTTGTGTGATTTTAGTGCTGTACTTAATTACAGTTGTTGGGTGTGTTGTCTGATTGCAGTGCAATGATTTTTTTTTTTTTAATTTCATCATAAATCTTTTCGTAAAGGCTTATTTTCGAACATCCAAAACAGCTGAGACTCTTAATGTGCCTTATACACTGTGTTGTGTAAAAAGGTCCTTTATGACATATGAATGTTAGACACCTGTAAGTTAGACATAAAAGCTTTGGTGCAGTTTTCTTCTTTGTGATTGCTAAAACTAAATCACATGAGTGTAATGATATATACATTGAAATTGAAAGGCACAAAAAGAATGAAAAGTCTATCTCGAATAGGGATTTTTGCCATCGTGTGCAAGCACACTGAGAAGGAAAAGTAATATTTGATTGTAAGTGAATGAAACAAAGTGGGTGAAGGATGAGAACGTAGGCTGAGATTGTGAGGACAATTAAGGAGAAATGGAAAGAGATGAGTAGGCAAAAGAGATAAATGGGACAGAAGACTATTGTTGAGATATCATTTTGAGGTGGAAATGCAATGTACTATAATACTGTCTCTTCGCAACCCATCTTAGAAAACAACAAGTGATGTACCATTTTGATTAAAGCGAGAGTGTGAAGACAGGTGTTTGAAAACTAAAACAAGGAGAATTTAAACTGGAGAAAAAAGGAAGGAAATTGGAAGAGGTTAAGGGGAGGGGCCCTAAAAAAACAGATGAAGGAAACAAAGAGGAAGAAATTGAGAATAAAAGAGGTCACTGGAGGCAGATAAGACACTCAATTAAAAGACTGAATGGATGGTCCATTAGACCTGAACGGACACCTGCACCCCTCCTCCCTCACTCTGCTGCAAGGCAGGAAAATGTCAGCTCCTGGTTTGGGTTCATCAGCCTTCCATGTTGTACATGAGCAAGCTGATGATCAGAGCTGCAGGTACACTTTGCTGCATAGGTGTGTCAATTTTTCTTACTTGTACTGCACACACAAAAGCAATCGCAGAGCTGCGGAGAGGAAACGAAATGAAAGAGACCTGCGCAGTGACGTGTGCAAGGAAAATAGCCAGAGGCATGCAAATAAAAAGAAGAAAAACCAGACTAAATAATGAAGTCCTTCCAATATATGTGTGCACATTTTATAATAAAATAAAAAAATAAAAACCTAGTGAGATAAAAAGGGAGAGAGACAATAGACAGGAAAGTGGTGGAAAATCACAAGCAGCATTTTAATCTTTCTTCTGATCTGCTGTCTACTATATCTCACCATTTCTCACATTCAGTCACACCCTGCCGGGTAGCAAATTTTCAGTCTTTTGTCATATATAAAAACCAGTGGCCGGGGGTTATATATGACAGGGAGCTGTGTAAGGGAAATGGAGCCGATTGGCTTCATTATGTCTCGTCAAATTCTTAAAACAGATTGTGCTGGATGGGAAAATCAATCAACTCTATTCCAGTCCACAGTAATGCTTTGTGTGAGTTGGTAAGGGTCGTATTCATGGGTCATATCAAACAAATGTGGAACACTACCAAAGCCTGCAGCCACAACACACAGAATTAGAGCTTTGTCAAATTATTTCCCCAGCCTAGAAAAATACTTTCAGTCTATTTAACTATACCGTACATATGTCACCCTTTGGCACTTCTCTGAGTGGTTCATTAATTGCCTAAATTAGTCTTAAATGCACCTACTTTTTCCAAGACTGTTTCTAATCTCACTTTTCCATTCACCAGTTCCTATGAAACAAAAACACTGGAAAGCTGTACGAACACTAGTCCTCAAAGCAAAAAGAGAGAGAGAGAAAAAAAATTAAAGGATGCATGGGGAGGCACTCTGCATAGCCCCACTGCATCGTGGACAAAAGAATGGCATGCTGATTCAGAGAACATGATTTTAAGTAAGCCCGCATCAATATGTTCTCCTACATAGCACATTTCTCCTTGTCTCCTTGGTTCACACAGAGATATGTTCTTACATCAGACAGCCTATGCCTGTCAATGGGAGTCTGAATTCTGCCCTCTCTCTTTTAGCCCGTTGCTCCACTTCTCCTCTTAGTCCTTTATTCGGCTGGCAAGTAATAAAGGTGAATAACCACATCCCGACCTGATCAGGCCCTCATATCATAACCAACACAGCCGGAGGGCTTTCTGTAATTGATTGACTTCAAAATCCCATGTAGCTTGAACGTCAATGATTTCATTTATGGTGCATGTGCCTTCAGATATGTTGACTTGGGCTGTGTGCTTGGAATGCACATTTAATTTCTCCACCTCACAGGAGACCTACAAAAGCACTTTTAAATCATACAGTGTATATAACTCAAATGCTGGTGCACGTAGATGCATTTTAACAACTGAGCTCTTTAGCATAAAACACAACCAACAAAATGCAGTCAGCAACCACTTTACATGTATTATTTGTAGTGCTGTCATGCGATTTAAAAAAATTGAGATTAATTAATTATGATCTATAATTAATTAATCTAATTAATCTTTTTAAATCTCATCTAAAAATTGCTGAGAGAAGCCCTCAACTTGAGGTATTTTTCATTTAAATTCATCATTTCATTATTGTGGCAGGATCAAAAGATTGATTTATAACAATAACAAGAAAGCGGCTTTATGAAGTAATTTATGGATAGACTTTAACAGATGCCATTTACATTCCAAAGTATTTGAGACTAGTCGCAAGTGCTGCCTGCAACCTTCAGTTTCCACCACCAGGAGGCAAAATATTTCTGTTTTCTTTTGTCAGTCTCCAAATAATTAGGGCTGTTGTTGAACACTGAACATGTTTTCCTGAGGATGCTTCAAGACTATAAAAACAGGTCCATATAAAGTGCTGTAAGTTAACACATCAAAAAACAGTAAAAACGCTTTTCTGAGCAATACAAGTATTGAACACTGAACTTGTCTCCTCAGCTTAGACCTGCATGGTGGCTTGTATGATGGGTCATTGGACACAGTTTGCAACACCTCCATTAACCCCTCGTCTTCCACTATGTTTATCAGCCTGCAGTTCATCGCTATCCATTTGGAAAGAATGTTCGTCAGCCTGTCGGTCGCAGACTTGCTCATATGCAGGGGTGTTCTCCTCAAGAGTGTAGTTTGGCGAAGAGCTTTGCTATTGTTCGCTAAATTGCTAACGCCTTCGCCGCTAACGTTAGCTGTGGCTGCACTCGCGACATGGTGCCTTGCGTTGATGTGGTAGGCTAAACTTGAACTGCTTCGGTGGTAAGCAAACTCCTTCTTACAAAGAAGACATATCACTCTACCTCTATCGATGTTGTCGTCGGGGCGTTTTTTGAAATCTAAATTTCCCATTCATTGGTCTGACAATTTTCAGATGCTCCTGCATTTTCATGTCAAGTATTTTGCTAACAGAATAACCTACCACTTTGAACTGAGAGAGAGCGGGCTTCTGCCTCAGACTTCTGCATCAGCTCACTAAGGTTTGTTGAGGTGACGTCACGATAGCGCGTTGTTCCAGCGACTGAATAACTCACTGCGATTAAATATTTTTTAAATTGGATGACCACTATACGAGTGGGCTAAGTATACGGAATTTTGTATTTTTACTGCCCAATGCATTTTTTTCCCCGCCAGCTGTAATCAAAAGTAGCCCAGTTGGGCGGGAAACCGCCCAATCTGGCAACACTGGCTGCGGCTGCACTAGCGACATGGTGCTTTGCTTTGATGTGGTAGGCTAAACTTGAACTGCTTCGGTGGTAAGCAAACTTCCTTCTTCCTAAGAAGACATATCACTCTACCGCTATCAATGTTGTCATCAGGGCATTTTTTTAATTTAAATTTCCCATTCACTGGACCGATAACTTTCAGATGCTCCTCCATTTTCACGTCTCCTACCCGCTACTCACTGCTCCTGACCTCTCCCTCCCAATTACAACAGGAGCCTATCAGCTTATGCTAAACAAGCCCAAACACAATGACAGCCAATCAATGTCCACTTCAGGGTGTGACTGACATATATGGCTATGGTGACTGACTTACAAATGGATTTTATAAAAAGGCAACTCATAAACAGGACCAGTAAAATTAGAGATTAAAAATTAGATTACCGCGATTAAAAAACTTAACCCGCTAAATATGTCTGTGATTAATTAATCGCAACTAACGCGATAATGTGACACCTCCTAATTATTTGTAGCACAAATACACAATACACACATTCACTTTTGGACCAATTAGCACTACCACTGGTTTCCAAAACACGTCAGTAACAAGCCAGGCTTCTTTTCTCTATTAAGCTATCACTTCACAGCTAATTATCACAGTTGAGCTCATATGACGTTAAAAGTCTCAAGTGTCACCCTCATACATGATGCAAAGCATGCTGTTTTATACCGGAAAGTCAAAGGGCTGCTTTTCACAAGCCTTGAAGCAAAGCTAGAAAGAACAACTAAGTAAATAAACAAAAATATTTACTTGTACTAAAACAGCACAGCTTGTAGGTAAGTGAAATTGTGATTAACTGACAGTTACAGATGGAACCTCACACACTCTGCTTGTTGCACGCTTTCTCGTTGTTATTTTACATGTTTTTGTTCTCACTGATTGTAACCTGTAATACACAAAAGAACAACCATTTGAAACATGGTGCAGCTGATTTGCTTTGCTGCAAGTTTCTTTCTTTTTTCATTATTCCTCTTAGCAATGCCAACATATTGATTTTCATTGATTCCTACCATTTTACACTCTACTGGAGGTTGAGACAGAACACTAATAAAGGCTAATAAAAAACATTTTGGGGTTAGTTCTTCAAGGGAACTACAAGGACATTTGCGTTACCGATGTGTTTCTCCTCTGGAAAAGCTATTTCATGCATATCTATAGTTGCAGGCAAGTTTTCAGCTTGCTAATACGATTCTGCTGACATTTATTCAGAGATGCAGTGCATGACTCCTGGCCTCCCACCACATTTCCACAGCATGCGCTGCTCTCCGTTCTGTCTCTCCTCACAGAAGCCATCAGAAAACAGTAATAAAAGACCACAACTGAGAGTGGGCTGAGAGAGGACTGCTCTGAGGCAAACTAATCTATCTTTACTCTGAATCTTCTGGCCTTAACACTCACTGTTTTTCTTCTCACTCACACTTTATATGAGCTCCCTCTCTCTTTTCCTCTCTAACAAACACTCTTGTTTTCTTACACCTCTCCGTGACATCAAATTTCCCACATAGTCCCTTGGAGGGTCTGTGAGAAGGACAGCTCTGTGTGTATTAAAATATTTTAAAGAAAAAGAAAGAAAGAAAGGAAAGAAAGATCATGTGAGCGCTTTCAGCTCTGACCTTCAGTCTGTTCTGAGCCAGACAACGGGACAGCAAGACATGCTGCAGGGCTTCTCTCAAGGGACTGCTTTGCAGAACAATTGCACATATAACCCTTAGTCTTTGCTGGAAAATACATGAGTGACAATGGCAATGAGTGCATAATGAAATCCAATACAAAGTCTCTAAGAAGGAAAACCACCAGGTCTTAAATGTATTCTATTTGATTTGCAACAATGTTAAAAAAAAAAGAAAAAAAGCCAGCCACGCCAGACTGTTCACACTACAAGGTCAATCAGTTAAAACCTCCTTCTAAGTAAATAATCTTTTCAAATGTTGCTTGTAAATCTCAAAATTGACTTAATTCTAAGCACACCAAGAAACTAATTTCATACCTCACAGATATTTGCCATTTGAGAATGGCAAAAAATCTGTACACTGAATTAATCAACATTGAGTTTCCTGTAACTGAGGCATGACAGCAAGACCTTCAAAGACTCAGGACTGTAAACATGTTTTAGAAATCCATCTAGATAGTTCTCTGCTTCAAGCTCATGTGTGGGGCTGCATGCTAATGTAGGACAGATCTCCTCTTTGTTCTTGAAACCCACAGTGGGTATTTTTAAACCATGGAAATCATTTGCCAGCACAGATAGTTTCACATTTCTATAAGCTACAGCGAGGCCAAGTGACACATGAATATTTTAAGCAGCTTTGTGGGTATTTAAATGTGTTTGCTGTGAACATGCTGGCAATGGGCCAGGGCACAGAGCGCTATCCATAATTCCTCCAATCTTAAACTCAATTCCAGATAATTTAGGCTGGCAGAAATCAAAAGCAAATAAAGTCAATTAACTACTAACTCCTCTTGAATTTATTCCCACTACCCTTGCTTGTTCTTGACAGCCTGATAATTTTACCACACCATAACTCAGTTGCGGGGATGAGACATGCTTAATATTAGAAATTCAATAAAGGGTTTATATGTTGGCACAGGATTGTGGAAGGAGTTAGATAAATTCACATTCACCAGAGGGGACCTTCAGTTTTGGCAGCTGACGGAGAGAAAATTATTGATTCCGTCTCGAAAATGTACAGTAATGTTTCTATTCATAAATGTTTCCCATACGTTTATACTGAAAATATGTAAACATAACTAGAAAATAAACAAACAGAATGAGCATCTCTGAGTCAACAATGCTTTCAGCAGCAGCTGACAGCCCAGGGACACACTGCATCTGCCAATGCTGTTTGCAGATGGCAGTGATAATGTTATCGCCCAACCTCACAGTCACAGACCAACTATGGACTGCAGAATTTTAAAACTGCAAAGTTTTTGCTTGTGTGGCACAAAGTTCATGCTTTAGTGTAGCTTAATAAGGTCATACATGTGTGTAGTGATGCAGTTTCCTGGGAAGATAAATAAAAAAAGAAAAATGTGCACATTTAATTGCCAACCAGTAAGCATGCAGCAGAGATTTTAATTTCCATCTCCTTTCGATTTCATGCGATGTATCACAACTGAGAAAATTTAGCTTTTGCAGAATCTTCAAATGCCAAAGTGCTGAAATTACTTAAAAATAATTAGAAAAGCAAGAGTACCATAGTCAAGTCTGCAAATGTATTAATTATTATGTTTAGTTATTTGTGCCACAAGGCTAATATATTTCAGATTAATTTTATTGTCTTTTTACAGGTGGAACTGGAACATGTTCATTTTGTTGTTGTTAGCATTTTGCTGTGGATCTCTGAGAACTTGTGTCTGCAAACTGTTATTCGATGCTCTCGATGGGCAGATGTGAACTGCTTAAAAAGAGATTCCACTCTCAATAGGCATTCTATTAAAACCCATGTGAGCTTCATTTCAGTATCTAACTAAATGACTCACATGTGAAATCTATAAATGAGGAAGACTGCACATGATAATTCAAATCCATTTGGGAATTAGCTCATCATATTTGTCTGCAGTTGGTGGCCTCAACACCTGTTTTTATTTTTATTTATTTATTCATTTTGTGACATTTGTCACTGTACATGGTTAGCTTGATGCTGTGAATACAAAAGGCTGACTATGCTGTGATGACTGTGTGTGTGTGGTGTGTGGGTGGGGGGGGGGGGGGGGTATGTAGATGTGATGTGTGTGCAGGTGTGTGTAAAGGTCTCAGCCTGACAGGAGAACAGTGGTTGTACAATGTGAGCCGCCTGTCTGGGCAGAATGGAGTGGAGCAAGGAGGGAACAGACGAACCCATGGGATCTGACCCCCTCATTTAGCCAGGCTCCTGCAGGAGGAGCTGGGATTATCTGCTGAGTAAGCATATCCTGTGGGACACAAAATGCTCTGGAAAAGGACCAGTGAAAAGGACCTCAGTTTCTTTCAACCTTCTAAGCCACTTTTGCATTTCTCCATTCTGTCTTTTGATTTATGCGTTCACTCTCAATTAAATGTACATTTTCTGTTTTGGATCATAATTCCTTTGTGGAAACACAGTTCCTTAACCAGCAAACACAAACAGCATAAATGTATCAATTTCTCTTAGGGAAACGACCCACAACTCCGTCAGCACAGAAAGGAAGAGAATGCTATGAATTACAGAAAAAATTATGTGTAAGAACACAAAGACAAAATCTTTCATATAACATATTTCAAAATGTTACAACGTGAAAAGTGCCTGTCCTCTCAGCAACAGGCGGAATACGGGTCGCTGTCCGCGGTCCTGAACAGCTCTGCGCCGTGTTCAGCAGTTCGGTCAGGACCAGGGACAGAGACACAGAGAGAGAACCGGCTTTGACTTTCTTTCCAATTGCTCTGGCTGCCAGTAACAGAAGAAAAGAGAATAAAGCACGAGTTTTACCTCGCAGCAAGACATCTCAGTGACATGAATCATCTCTTATCTTGCATGGTCATGTCTATCTTACAACTAATGCCAGAAGCCCTACGGATTCAGCGTCTAAGGTTAGCAAAGGCGACATACTGTATTTGGTATAGGCACAAAAAAAAAAAAAAAATCTAAATGATATTGTGTTGGCTTTAATAAAATACAAGACGTGAGGATGACTATGATTACTTCAAAGTCTAAAATGCTTAAACAGCTCGCGTTGCTCTACTTTTTCTGCGTGGGATTTAATCATTTTTGGCGGCCTGGAGACTGCTCCCTAGCAGCCACTTGGCCATCTGAAGATTTCTGAAAGAAGCCGGGTGTCTGTCAGACAATGTGTGAGACTGGAAATCGCCTATCGGAGTGAGAATGCAGCAGAAGGACAAGCACACCCCGTTGCCATAGCGGCGGTTCTTGTGGATGTGGCCTGACTCTTAAACAGCGGGACCCACAGGAGAATTGGGAATTGCACGGATGTGTTGTCAACACTTTATGACATCCGCTCTTGGGGTGGAGGGTGCATGCGCGCGTGTGTGTGTGTGTGTGTGAGTGAGTGAGTGGGGGTGTCCCCTGTCACTCTAAGATGTTTTCTGTAAACCCACCGGAGAGCGACAGAAGCAGCCATCCCGAGACGGATCTAATTAAGCAGCAGAGGAAGCCACAAGAGGCCATGATTTTTGTGGCTTCATGCGGAAACAAGCGTTAATTGCACTATTTTGAAGTTAGGAACTATTATGCTCTGCAGTGGCAACTGTGATCAGCATTAATTATAAGCTATCAACTTTCATTAGACAAAATTCTTTATAGTTCTTGAAGATAATTAACTTTCAGCCTATTAAGCCACATTAAAGTAACATTCTGTAAGTAGCTTATGAGAGCCGATTCTCGTTTATGGCATTCCAGCCAACGCTGGGAACTAAAACTACATGTTTTTTTGTTTGTTTGTTTCTTTTTTACAAAGGCAGTATACAAATAGCCTGCGTGAATTCGCAGCTGATTAGCACTTCAGTGGAATTTAAGATGAGAAGTACCACCAGGTGTGTTGGCTGTATCTTTTTTTAGAGATCAGCAATCGATCCGCGTTACGGGGAGTAATATTTACATGTAAACATGTACTGCAGAGGGCATGCTGTGGAGTTCAGATCCGAGACTACACCGAAACACTGAAAGGAAGATATACCCTAAGCCTTGGAGCGTTGTTAATGAACTGTTGCATACTCACTCATTGACTATACGTATAGCTGTGGACAATGAGAGTTAAGTTTCGAGGAAAACACCATTAATACCCTACTCAACGGAGTTAAAACTCTCTGAAAACACCTCAAAACCGTGTAGTGTTTTGAAGCAGACTGCGCCGTATATTATCTAGCATACAAATCAACAATTTACAGATAAAATTAGGTGGCATACTTTGCCACGTTACACTCTTAACGCGAAATTAAGTAATATTAATGCCATATGCTCTTCTGTTCCGTGGATACCATTTCGATATGGTCAGCCGAGGACCGAGGACTACATGCCGTAGCGGAGGAGATATGTTGTCAAACGGATTCTTACCAAATCTTAAAACGTGTGGCATCCCGCGAGTGTAACCAAGAAACAGCAGCAGAAGCGGGATCAGCCGGAGGTTGGACCTGAAAGCGAGACTGGTTATCATCAGATGATGGGAGGTAATCTTCATGTTGTTTTCTTTTTCTTTTTTTTTTTTTTTTAAATGCACAGTGGTTAATCCCCCCCGGTGCGCGGTTCGATCCCTCCGTAATTCTTCTACTGCTGTTGGGCAAGGCAGTGTAACGGTGGCCCTGGATGCGCAAGATCACGGCATGGTCACTCGCGCTTTCCCTAAATCCACTGGCAGTCCCGGCATCGTTCCTTCCCCTTCTCCTTCTCCCTATTCAATGCGCCAAGAAACAGCAATCCTCGTGGCCGAGGGACGGTGGGACATCCATGTCGAAAGGTACGGGTCCAGTAGAGAGGTGGGGGGGCCGAGCTTGGGCTTGTAGGTGAGCTACAGTAGAAGGACTGGGGAGGAAGATGAGACAGCAGCGATATGCAGCCCCCTATGAGGCTTTCTGGGTTGCTTGCGCTCCCATTATACTGCACTGCTGCACAGGCTCTGACGTCGAGCCAAGGTTAGTATTGTGAACGCGCACTACAGAGAGGCAAAGCGTGAGTGAGAGAGAGAGAGAGAGAGAGAGAGAGAGCGGAAGAAGAAAGAGATAGTCTATTGATCGAAACACAGAAAGAAATGCCAAAGAAGGAAAAGCGAACGGGATTGAGTGACATTCAAATAATACGGAGGCTGGAATGGAAAACTTCATTTCGCACCGCCTTTAAAGGCAGCAGCAGCTGGACGCAGAGCTTACGAGCATTTGAGGATTTGTGATATGGTTGAATATGGAAACTGCATATACTGCAATAGCAACTTCACAGCTTTTGAAATGCGTCCAAATAAACTCAATATCCACTCACAAAAGCCATGCAGCTCGGTATCTAGATGAAACTATGACAAAAAAAAAAAAAAAAAAAAAAAAAAAAAAAAAAAAATCCACAATATTGCTATTTTGTAACTGAAGCATAGAAAATAAAGCGCGGCTGTAACTGCGCTCAACATATTTTTCTTTCTTCCCTGTTTATCACTGTTGACAGGAACATGCAAAATGCAAATTCAAATCACGTGCGATTAGTTGATGCCCTCATATGAGAATTTTGAAGTTCACAGAAGGTATGTTTCTGGATCTGGTGCATAGGCAACCCGCGTTGCACACATCCAGGGGCGAAACTAAGACTGCCAAGATGGAGATGCAGGGCAGCTTTGGGTTTTGTCTTTCACAACTTTCCTTTCAGCTCTTTTTTTTAATTTAAATTAATATATGTCAATGGAGGCTGTTGAAATACTTTAGGGAATGCAAATAACTCAATTTAGACGTAAAAGATTCAAACTCGAGTTCTCGACTGTGGGGCATCTCTAATGTCAAGGTGTGTGTGTGTGTGGCATGCAGAAGCTTGACCACTGGTTGAATGCCACGGGGGGGGGGGGGGGGGGGGGAATCTTCAATATCTATTGGATAGCGTTTATATCTGAACTCAAAACAGACCGTGTTATATGCTTTTCAGCGATAAGATGCATATCTGTCGCTCCCGCGGAGGGGCCATATGGATGTACCTTATCAGCGTCCGCTCCCGTGAGCAGCTCTTCGTATGCGAGTGCATCAGCTGGAAGTAAAGGTACAGCGGTGCACCCCCGCCCCGAGAGGATTGAGGGCTATTTAATCCCCACGGAGACGTGAAAGAAGCTCTTTGATCGGTGCCACCGGAGTCCAAGCATGGATGAACACAGCCACTGTGAGGTCTAAGTGTGAATGACTTGCCTGTGCGTGTGTGTGTGTGTGTGTGTGTGTAGGAATGTGTGAGTTGAAGAAACACTCCAAAAATAAAGTCACCACTTTTTATGTGTGGGCTTAGAGAGCATTTGAAACGCATTTTCATATCATCTGATGTGTAAGATGTTCCAGATGCTACTGCCGTCTTTGTTTGCTTTTTCTTGTTTTTTTAAAACCACTTATATATGTTTATTACGACGCGCAGAATTCATAACCAACAGCAAATGTGTGAATAAGCAGTGACACCATCACTCCATTTTTGCTGAAGTGCTACTCCGTTGTACTTTACAAGAGCTGTCGAATCCCCCCCACACACCCACACCCACACCCCCCCCAAACAAATAACAGCAAATGGATTTAACAGTGAAGAGGACGAATGCATCAGCTATAGGAAAGCGAACTAATTACATGGAATCAAGTAGGTGGTGTGAACATTGACTTTGAACCTGTGCCGGGCTGCGTGGGCCTGCACACTAGCACTCTGAAGTGTTAGAAAATCAAAGAGAATGGCACTCATCATGCTACCATCTGGACCATTAGCATAATTATGGAGAAATTCAGGGTTTCCGTAAGTCAGCAGAGCTTCACGGCATGAAAGGAATGCTTATGGTGCTCAGGGAGAAGACATCAACCACCAGGCATGCAAGCTGGTTTCCTTTTCAAGTTAAAGCGCCCTCTGGCCTAGTGCTATAGACACTGTAAGTGCAGTAAGGCCTCAAGAGCCCACGACTAAAATGTTATCAGCAAAACGGAAGTAATATGGAAAATTATTCTGACTTAATTTTTAGAAATGGAAAATAATACTGCAATCCCAAGAAGAGTACAATTTACATTCAAGTGGACAGTATGATTGGTATATGTCTTGCGAGTTAAAATCTTGGTCACCAATAAGTATTCACACACTTCCCCTTTCCCAGTAAATCAGTCAGATTGAGATTAATTTGTGTGACCAGTTACTGAAGATTCACAGGGATGGTGAATTGCTTCATTGTGATGTTCAAATGACTCCTGCTCCTTTAGGTTGTTGTGACTAATAGGAAAATCCCCCTGTGCCATTTGAGAGACATACTTTTATTTTCATCCATGATCACAGCATGTCGTTTTTTTGAAGGAGACCACAAATGTGATGAGTTTATACACACCCACTCGCTTGTAACCCACAGAGGCTTCCATATGAGCTGACTGGCGTGTTTATTCAAACACTATTCATGAACTCGGTAACGCAAAGAGGACTTTATGCAAAGGAGAGATAACCACAGCGAAAAGCCTTCTGTCATTTTCTCCTCTCTCTCTCTCCATGTCTCCCCTCCCTCCCTCCCTCGCTCTCTCGCCCAGCCAGACTGGTGGAAAGATAGCACTGGCACAGAGAAGGAAACCATGGAAACGAGAAGCTGATGCACTTTGAATGGTAAGGCCCTGAAAAAGAAGACATTCATTTACTTTGGTTGCCTTGCACTGAAGGACCACCTCTACTGCATTATTTTGAATGTTACAAGTTATTCTAACATATTTGGCTCCAGAGAGCCAGAGGTGCTCTCGCTACCTATTATGTCAGGATAACTGTGGCCAGGGATGTCTTAACTCACTGGCAAAAACCCTACAGAAATACATTCTTCCCCGCACATGGAAAATGTGTAACTCAGTCCCAGCCTCAGTATCATACGGAAGGAAAGACGTGTCACGTCAGGAGTTTGGAGTCGAGTGTATTTACATTTCCCACTCATGGCAGTGCCATTGAACACAGCTTGGCAAAGTTAGTAGCAGCTTAGATGTCTTGAGCAGTGCTCTCAAAGAAATCCCTGCAACCTCAGTGGGAATACATTCTTCAGAGACAATAATTAGTCAAGTGAGACATTAATTAGGACCTCTCTGCACACTGTCACTTCCACTTAATGTTGACGGATGCCTGCAAATCCTGCCTTTCTAGCAACTGCAGTCAGGCAGACTTTCCTTTGCTGCACTCTGAGCTTCTAATTTGACTGCCATCTGCAACTCCTACCGACAGTAGTAATACTTTCAATAATCATATGGTTATTTGGCTGCATCTGTGACTGGGAATAGTCCCAAACTGAATCATGTGATCATGTGGCATCATAAATAACCGAAATCCACTCTGCAGAGCAGCTAGCAAGCTAAAGAAGGAAACCCTCAGGTTCACTGGTTGGAAAAATGCCCAGTGCTTTTGATTTTGTTGGGAAGAAAGATGACATTGTGAAATATGAATTTTGTTTTGGTAGCTACCAAGACGCTTTACAGGACAATGTCTCTACACCTGCCAATATCTGGACTGCTAACAGTAATGGTTTTTTCTTAAGATGATTGTTCATTGAATCAACTGATCAAGTTTGTGCCCAAAGAAAGCTGCTGCGGCCTACAAGATGCATCGGAGAGAAATACACTGCTAATGTCGTCAGTATAGGATTGAACAGATCCATCCAGGTTTATGGATTTTCTAATCATGTGAAGGCTACTGTTACTGACAATGGATCAAACTGTGTAAAGGTATTTAAAATTAATCATCATGCTGATTTTGAATTGAATTAAACTGAATGATACTTAAGTAATTCTCAAGATGAAAATTATAACATTGCAGTAGAAACTGATAATTAAAAATTAATAAATTAACAAACTGTTGGAAAGAAGGAAGTGCAGCTGAGAGAGAGGCTGGGTTGAAATCTTTGGAGATGTTTCTTGCTTGGAAACAATTTTTTTTTGATGACATCACATGAAATGTCAACAAGTTACACAGGTGAACTCTCTCAGTGGAAAACATGGATGGAAACTGACATCCAGTAGTTTGATATCTGGAGTGCAGAGCCTCCTCTTAACTGTAAATGTTAGTTAACAAGCGCTGCAAGCCTTTCTTCTTTTAATCTTGCCAATTTGCAGTCTCTATCTCCCTGAATTCAAGCTGGGTAGAGGGGCGTCCAGAGTAGGTCGCTGCAGCCATGTCTTGGTAAGCCACATTTGTCACTAATTTCTGACTGTCCAGATTTGTGTTCATCAACACTCCAGGCTCTTCCTTTTATCTGCCAGGGATCATCTGAGAATGTTTTACACTTCACTCTCCCTGTTCTGCATTTTATTCCTGCTCATCTTCCTCAACATCTCCTCTTTAGCCTGTCAGGAGCTGGGTGTTACTTGGGCCCTAAAAAGCCAAGTCAGCCGTTAACATATGTAAACAAGTTTCCCGTTGTCATGGCAACTCATCATAAAAGAAAATTGAAAGGTGCCAGAACTACCAGGAGAAATGCTTTGAGCAGCACAACATCCAAAGCACAGTCGAAATAAATCATCATTTTATGGAAAAACAGATTGGCAGAAAATATCGAAATGACGTAAAGAAAGACACAACTTGACAGGGCGACGACAGCAGGCTGTGACCTCAGTATGGCGCCGCTCTAGAATCTAAATTTTGAGAAGGAAGACAATGTTATGACTGAGGACAAGGAGGTAACATTTAAGGACATTACAGATGAGCGAGATGATGGGCATTTTTTTTTATCCCACCTCACCACAGATGTGCTTCATATTCTATCAATAATTTTTACAGATTCAAGGTTTGGGGGGGAGTCATTATTGTCATTAGCGATAACTGTTCTTTTAAAAATTGCAACTTCAAAGAGATGTTCTCATAATAATTAGCATTACAAATGGACCAGTTTTATACCTATGTGATTATGGTTTTTGCTGCTCTTTCACACATTTCCTTTTCATTTTTTTCATTTTTTTTTGAGTAACAATCCTAACACTGCTCATGTTGGTCATAATACTACTTTATTAGTCACTTCTTTCTTTTTTTTCATTGCTCACATCATGCAGAGGAATGTTCCTGTTATTTTCTACGCTCATGGTTGAATGAGTCAAACGTCAGACAATCTACCAACGGGTATGCAAAAAAGTCTGTAGTTCTACAAGAGTCTGTCCACGGGACCAGAACTCATCCACATACAAAATGAGCTTGGAAAGAGACCATAAGAATTTCTGCTGAACATGGCTAGTGCTGCAAATTACGACAATGCCCACAAGCTATATTTGACTTGGTGTGTCATCGGTGTCCTCCTGTTTATTGAGGTGACACAGAAAGACATCATGGCCATGCTCAAGCACAAGGCTGTATGGTTCCCCTACACGGACCGATTTAACATCAGGTTCACTGAGAATTTTGCCAAGAATTTAAAGGCCTTCAGTGCATGAAGGTTGTCGTGACAAAAGCGCTCAAGGACCAAATACACTGTGAGCACTGCTGGTTAAACCACCCATGCAAATAAAAGGGCAGGGGTGGGGGTTAAGACGTCATGTGTCGCAAAGTCTTACATCACACAGAGTTTAACCCAAAGTTAACCTCTAAGCCTTAGCTAAGCTAGTAAAAATCCAATTCACACATTTATTCAAACAGTGCAAATGCATATCTTACAAATACTAAAAAAAAGTACTTGCATTTTGGGCTTTAAGATAAAATATGATGCCATTTTCCTATGGAGCAATAGGAGTGCCACATTAATAAATAAATAAATAAATAAATAAATGTGGAAATAAAAAGAGAAATAAATAAATAAATGTGGAAATATAAAGAGAAATAAATAAATAAATATATGTGGAAATATAAAGAGAAATAAATATATAAATAAATATATGTGGAAATATAAAGAGAAATAAATAAATATATGTGGAAATATAAAAGGAAATAAATAAATAAATGTGGAAATATAAAGAGAAATAAATAAATGAAAAGGAAAATCATCTTTAATTTTCATATTGCATTTGCTTTTCCTTTTTGGCACTCCTGTGACACAAGGATAAAGCAATGACAAAACACTTGGTGGACTGAGCTGTCAATCAAATGGCTCTGGGCGGGGCTTCCTGTCCAGGATGGATAGTTGTTCCCTGATCACTGGATTTCTGCCTGGCGGTATGGGTGCTAACTCATAGATATGTATGCTAGCGTTTAGCCTGACGTCACCAGTGCTGAGGAGGACGTGAACGTGACGCTTTTCGCAGGTCAGAAAAGCCGCGTGCTATGATGAAGTCGGTATCTGAGTTGCTCAGAGAAGCAGCTGACAGGCTGGAATCACTTCCAAACACGACTATCCATCCTGGACAGGAAGCCCCGCCCAGAGCCATTTGATTGACAGCTCAGTCCACCAAGCGTTTTGTCATTGCTTTATCCTTGTGTCACAGGAGTGCCAAAAAGGAAAAGCAAATGCAATACGAAAATTAAAGATGATTTTCCTTTTCATTTATTTATTTCTCTTTATATTTCCACATTTATTTATTTATTTATTTCCCTTTATATTTCCACATTTATTTATTTATTTCCTTTTATATTTCCACATATATTTATTTATTTCTCTTTATATTTCCACATATATTTATTTATATATTTATTTCTCTTTATGTTTCCACATATATTTATTTATTTATTTATTTATTTATTTCTCTTTATATTTCCACATTTATTTATTTATTTATTTCTCTTTATATTTCCACATTTATTTATTTATTTCTCTTTTTATTTCCACATTTATTTATTTATTTATTTATTATTTATGTGTGGCACTCCTATCGCTCCATATTTTCCAAGCTACTTTATGGCAGTTTGTTAATTTGATTGTCATGGTTGCAGTGGATGAGGAATATGGAGGGTGAAAAGTGACAAAATTAAATAAATAAATGTCATGAAATAAATAAATCTATCATGAAATACGTATCTTTAAATCTCCCATTAATTAATTAAATGTATCAGAATTTTCATTAAAAACATCATTAAATAATTACATTTACCACTAAATAAACAAATATATCATTAAATTGTTAAATACATCAATAAATAATTAAATATGTCATGAAATTATGAAATATGCAATTAATTAAATAAATGTCCCATTAAATAATTAAATCTACCTTTTTAAATAAAGAATTTTAATACTAAAATATCCCTTTAAAGAAAACGTCTATTTAAAAATATATTTAATTATTTCACAGTGTATTTATTTATTTCATGACTCCCGTGTTCGTGCTGTTGTCATTAAATGTGTTAAAACGTCAAACCCAGTCATCACACACAGTGGGCGGGACTTTTGTGGCTTGTCCACAGACCCTGACGTCTGATTGGCTGCTCCACACAGCAAGTCAAGACAAATCGACAACAGATAATCAGTCGAGAAAAACCAGAATACATATTCCAAAACATTTAGGTGGTAATTGTCTTTACATGGCTTTGGAAGAGACTGTAAGGAAACAAGAACAACCAAGAATGTGTAATATTGTTTTCTCTCTTGTTTTGACACAAAGTTTTTTGTTTAAAAGGAGTTTATTTAAGGCGATACTCGCTCCACTTTACTTACCACTGGGTGGCGTTAATGCATCATGAGTTGTCTATCAACATCCAATAAACAAAAAGAAGAAGAATATCCGCCTTTTTTGGACGAAGTGAAAATGGCCAAAAGTTGTCCAGAGTTGCTGAGAGAGGCAGCTCATTTAATTGAGCAAGCTCTGAGACAGAGTCCTTCCCAAACGACCCCCGTGACCGAGTCGGGTGCCCGGTCCCAGACAACCGTCGTCACCAGGTCCGCTGCCACGTCTCAGACGACCCCAGTCACCGTGTCGTGTACGTCTGTTAGTGCTGGAAGGTATGACCAAAAATTTATATCACGGTATTTTTCAAAATTATATCGGTTTCACGGTATATCACGTTATTTTTTAAGTGAAGGCACAACTGGGTGTTAACCACTTTTTCTAATCACTTAGAGAGGAGTTGCTGCAGTAAATTGTCTTAGAATGACCTATTTTACTGTCACGAGGAGTGAATATTGTAGAAAACATTCATATCTACACTAGTATTAATACAGGTTTGCATGGCCTCACAAAATGATACTATTTACAAAGAGGTGGCACTCGTGATTCTGATTAAGTGAAGGAATCAGAATGATGATAGTTGCAGTTAAAATACAGAACCCTTTTATTTTTCAAATTTTGCAAACAACTTGAAAAAACATATTTTGTAAAAAAACAACATTAACTAAACAATGTAAACAACGTTCTAAAGTTGTAGCCGCGGGAGGCAACACCAGCCTGGTGTTGCCTCCCGCGGCTAAAACTTTAGCTCGGCAACATTTGCAGATTATTGTAGTTTGTTGGACGTCGTCTTTTTTAAATCCAAAGAACTTCCACACGACAGACACGGCTCCTCGTTTAGGAAGAAGTTCCTCAGTCTCATGTTGCCGTTCTGGAACTTCCACTTCAGGACTTTCGCTGTTTGCAGCCATCACCGTTGTTGTGCTTCCAGTGCAACTGCAAAAAAGTCCCCTGTCAAACAATGTTCTGCGGCACTTACGTTCCGCCACGCGGCGTTCCCAACATTGTGTACGCTACAGTACATACTCACCGGTATTACGGTATATGAAAAATTCATATCATAAGAAAAATAAACACCGGTATTCAGTATGAACCGGTATACCGCCCAGCACTAGTACATGATGCTCCAGAACATGCTTCGGTATGTCGAAAGCTGGTCGACCGGGTCCAGGTGTTTCAGGTTGTGTGGTGGAGACCGCTGAAGTACTTCTCGTAAATTTGTAATCACTCTGCGGTCGATGTCTTGGTTTGAGAGTGCCGAAATAACTCCAATTATTTCGATAAACTGTCCCATTTTATCCACTACAAACTGTGGTTGAGCAACTCCAGCCTCTATGTCCCTAGCTGGGTCTAAAATGTCTCTTATGAGTTCAGCACAGAGCTCATTCAGGTCCTGCATGAACGGAGCCGCCATGTTTGACCACAACACAAAACAGACAACAGACCAAAACAGTTGATTTCACAGGATCAATGTTAGTCCCGCCCACTGAGTTTGATGACTGGGTTTGACGTTTTAACACATTTAATGACAACAGCACGAACACGAGAGTCATGAAATAAATAAATACACTGTGAAATAATTAAATATATTTTTAAATAGACGTTTTCTTTAAAGGGATATTTTAGTATTAAAATTCTTTATTTAAAAAGGTAGATTTAATTATTTAATGGGACATTTATTTAATTAATTGCATATTTCATAATTTTATGACATATTTAATTATTTATTGATGTATTTAATAATTTAATGATATATTTGTTTATTTAGTGGTAAATGTAATTATTTAATGATCTTTTTAATGAAAATTCTGATACATTTAATTAATTTTTTACTTTTCACCCTCCATAGAGGAAGGACCCAAGAGCAGGAGATCTCAAAAGGCAAAGGGTTTTATTAATAAAAACACAAAATCCAAAAATCCAAAACGCAAAGTCCAAAATATAAAAACATAAACTTAATTTAAATCCAGGGAGACGACGAGAGGGAAAACAAGCAGGACTGCAACATGTAAACACGACTAATGGACCCATGGAGGACAGGGGAAAATGACAAGACGTAAATACACAAGGGATCAAATGAGAGGCAGGTGCAGGGAATCAAGGTAACAAGAGTAAGGAAGCAGAGCAGAAAACAACAGAGACAAGACAGACATTTCAAAGTAAAACAGGAACCACTAAAGACAGGGAGAGACACCAACTTGACAGACACACACAGGGCTGTCATGGCCGATCCAGGCCATGACAGTACCCCCCACCCCCAAAAGGACCGGCTCCCAGACGGTCCAAACCAAAACAGAGTTAACAGAAGAAACCAAGAAAGGGGAGCAGAGCAGGGTAGGTGGAGGGGGCCGGAAGGCCGGGAACCAGAAAACAAAAGAAACCAAAACAGTCACTAGGCCTCCAGGCTAGACAGGAAGAGTTCAGGCGGGTGACTGCAGCGCCGGACGGCAGCCTGGAGGCAACGTGGAGGGCGGCCGCGGTGCCGGACGGAGACAAGGAGGCAACGTGGTGTAGGATCCCTCTTCGGACTTTAGTCTATTAAATTGAAGCCTCTGCAGCCCTGACAACTTTTCAACCTCTGGTACCAACCGGACCGAGCACCAAGGCATGTCGATAAACTCAAGAATGCTGTTGTCATGGCAAACTCTTGCCCAGGACCACATCTGGAATCATAAAACCCACATTACCATGGTAACTCTTCCCTGAAGACCATTTTAGGGAACCCTAAAACATCATTTCATGACAGTTGGTATGCAAAGCACCAGCTTCTAAAAGGAGTCTGGAATTCATCACACCCTCTTATCTGCTGGTGAGAGCAAAGCGCACCCAGAAATCTCACTCAGGAGGAGAGAAGACAATTGAAGATATATAAACAATTTCTTACAGGACAAACAAAACTATCACTGATTTCCTTAAAATGTTATAACTCAAGAATATAACGTTCAAGATCATATAACGAAGACTGTGAAGTTAAGCTGGTTAATTTTGTGTGTTAAAATTCCCGTCATTTTATAACCTGATCTTCCACAGGACAGTTTGCTGAATGAAAGGGTTGAAAGTTATTATTCTGTGTGACATAACTGTGTTATGTGTGTTTGTGATGTTATTTCATCCTGATAATTAAGTTAGTCCGGCTTAAATGTGTTTAAAACTTTGTTGGACTACGCATGCCGAGGAGACAGAGGATGAAGACTCCGTCTCCCAGAATTCAGTGCGCCTGATTCCGGCGGGAAAATTCCCCATCTTCTGATTGGACAATATGGATCCTACCCCATTTATTTGCATAAACGCTCATGAAATATTCGGGGAGTATTAAAGCCGGATCAGTCCTTTTGTCCGCTCTCTTACCCCTTTTTCTTTTCTCTCCGACACCGTGCTTCTTCCTCTTTTAATTCTGAAACTTTCCCTCCTTTTTTTCTTTATTTTATTTTCTTTGAAACTTTGGTGGCGCGGATAAAGACTCTGAAATCCTTTTTGGTTGCTTAAGTTGTTACTTTGTTTCGACACCTTTTTCCCAGCCCTCATTTTTACAAAAGCTTTATAGTCGTGCCCCATCGACTGTAATAGAACGATCACTGCATAATTGCAACTAACAAACGTTAGTTGTAAGTTGAGAACCAGTTTTCTTTTGTAAGCCTTCACGTCAGTTTTTTTCGACGGGCAATCGAACTGTTAACTGCCGGCTCCTGTCGACCGAAGTCAGAGGCCACGGGACCAACTCGCCTGCCAGACGGGAGAAAGCGGTACGACCCGCCGAGTCACGCGCTACGTCCGGAGACCTGACTCCAGGGACTTCAAAGAGAGCCATCGACCAGACACGGTTTCCGGAGGACACCACTGCGAACCGTGCCAAAACCGATGCGCCGACTACAGTAAGCCGCCAGACTCGCCCAGGGTAAGGCTGACAGAGATAAGATTTGGTGGTCTCCCAGTGTTGACGGTTCCGACCGGTCCGTGCGTCACGGACCACGTCCGGACCACACTTCCCCATTATTCGGCAGCTAATTAGTTCGAGAATTGCCCCTCTTTATTAATTTGTTCACTTTGATAACAGATTAGCTGTTAGCAACCCGTTCGTACCCGCCATCTTTTTTGTTATGACTTTCTTCCTTCCTTCTTCTCTCTATCGTCACTTCCTGTCATGCGCTATAGCCAAATATGAAGAATTCGCGATGTTGATGTGCCTGTTTATATATATATATATATGAATGTCTTATATGTTTTGTGTTCTTGTCTGTGTCTAAATAAATGTTGTACAACGTATTAGCGACTCTGATGATTGATTTTCCATGGCCAATCCAACTCGTCAAGAACCCACTACAAATTGTGACTCATTTGTTCTTGTAAGTTTTCCGTCTTTTTAACAAAAGCCGGTGGCACCCTAGGTAATTATTAAAATATTAATAAAGTCACACGAGTACCCCTACAGTGGTGTGTCGACCGCCACGGAGACACGTGATGGTGAGAGCGCGTCGACGACGCCTCGGGAACAGGTGAGAGCGCGTCGACGACCGCCTCGGGAACGGGAGAAAGCGCGACTATGACCGGCTCGGCAACGGGAATGGGAACTGGGGAGAGAGCGTCGGTGTCGGCCGCCCCGGGAACAGAGTGCAAATTATACAATGACAATTGGGGGGGTCAACATTTTCTAGAGATGACAAAAATGACAATTTGTCCCTTCTTTAGGGGGGTCGAAGTTGTAAGACAAGACAGACATTTCAAAGTAAAACAGGAACCACTAAAGACATGGAGAGACACCAACTTGACAGACACAGACACACACAGGGCTGCCATGGCCGACCCAGGCCATGACATTAATATGCAAAAATACTGAGGCTGAGAAGCAAACATTTATATCCTAGTTTTTACCTAGCTCTACCTATCTATGAAATAATGACTACATCTATTCAGTATTCTCCATCCATCAGTTTATCAATATCTGCTCATTCCTGTGCAGAGCCTCAGGCATCTGCTGGAGCCTATCCCAGCTCTCTTTAAGTGAAAGTCAGGGTTACACCCTGGACAGGTTGCCGGTCCACCCCATGGTCACTCACTCCTATCAGCAGTGGCATACATGTTTTTGGACTGTGGGAAGCCGGAGTACCCTGGAAAAATCCACATAAACATGGGCAGAAAATGGAAATGCCACACATAAAAGCCCGTGACTGAACTCAAACCAGGAACTTTCTTGTTGTAAGGCAGTAGTGCTAACCAAGCAGCCGTGTTCCAACTAATACTAATACAATAATAAATAATAATCTCTGCTGCCCAGGTAATGACATATTTATATATATGCAAATATGTTAGTGCCCCTTCAAATGAATGCTTTCTATGTTTAAGTACTTTCTATGTTTTAATGAATTACAAAGAAGTTTAAATTTACAATAAATGCCTGAAAGGTTTGCAGCAGAAGTTCACAACAGTTTTAATGAGTTGAAAAGCTGACCCAGTTCTCTAGTCTAATAAAAAGTCGAATATCCATAGAAACTTCTCAATCTTCTCCAGTATAAGTATTCTAACCCCAACAGAAATATGTACAGTTGAATAATGAGATGCTGACACATGAGTAATCACCTCTCACATATCTGAACACAAGCGTGTTTGAATATTTTCATTTTTTTTTTAATTTGTTTTGCTTGAGTGGTTTATGTCTTTGTTCTTGTCAGGAAAATAAATGCTCTGTGGTTTCAGATCTTAGGTAAAAGAAACAAAAAAAAATACAAAAAAAATAAAATAATATATATATAAATATATTAGGGCTGTCAAAGTTAACGCGTTAACACGTGATTAACGCAATGTAATTTTAACGCAACTAAGTTTTTTAACGCGAGATTAACGCGAGTCTTAGCCTGGCCGTTGATGTACAATAGTAGAGAGGAGAGTAGGTTTAATGAGCCTCGGGCCCCGCCGTAGTTGTAGTCCTGTAGTCCTCCGTAGTCCTGTCAAAACAGGAACCCATGCACTGACGTCGACGGCCATGCCTCAGACAGACAGATGTAAACAAACGTCCTATGTCCGTGAGCAGTAGCTGGGATAAAAAATGGATACAAAAGATACTATTTTGAATGGTAAGTTCAGCTTCAAAACCTTGCCTGATGGCTAACTCCACAAGATAAATTTTGTTTGTGTTTGCTGTCGATGTGAATTTAGTTACCACCGTAGTCCGACTACTGAAATATCACTTGTCGGCTAATCAGAGCGGATGCAGAGAGCCCCCCCCCTGTTTGAAGCAAACCACGAAAATATTTTGTATGAAGAACATAAGAGAAAATATTGAGTATATATATATAATATATAATGGATTTGGCATTGTAGCAATAAATAAACATGCATTTGTTTTGCATAAGGCAAGCATTTGTGTACTCTCATATTAGGCAAGACAACTTTATTTGTAGAGCACAATTCGTACACAAGGCAATTCAAAGTGCTTTACAGATGCATAAAATCACAAGAAGTCAAATAGAATCATTCCATACAAACATAAAAATAATCAATAATAAATAAAATGAATTAATAAAAAAATTAATTAAATAAAAAATGAAGAGTGCAGATAAAATCCTTCCAGTCATCATCTTCACATCGAAACAGAACTGTTTTCAGCCTGGATCTGAACATTGCCAGAGTTCAGGTCTGTCTCACATCTTCCGGAAGACTGATCCATATTTTAGGAGCATAAAACTGAAATGCAGCTTCACCTTGTTTAGTCCTGACTCTGGACACCAGCAGGAGACCACTACCTGAGGTTCTCAGAGTCCAGGTTGGTTCATATGGATCTAACATGTCAGAGATGGACTTTGGGGCCATGAAGAGACTTGAACACAAGTAGAGCTGTTTTAAAGTCTATTCTCTGAGTGACAGGAAGCCAGAGACCTCAGGACTGGACTAATATGGTCATATTTCCTGGTTCTAGTCAGGACTCGTATTAATAAGAGTAATACAACTTGAAAAAGATCTGTTTAAGGTAGATTTAGAACAGATAAAAATATGCGATTAATTTGCGATTAATCATGATTAACTATTGACAGTCATGCGATTAATCTGATTAATTATTTTGAGAAATTGACAGCCCTAATATATATATATATATATATATATATATATACATACACACATGCACATTCACACACAGCGGAGAGCCTGGCTGATTGGATGGTGGATGGTTGGAGTTGTTATTACAGAGCATCCAGCAGAGTCTGGTTTGCAGGATAAGGATGTCCTTACAGGGCATTTCTCAGTGTGAACGATGAGGAAGCAGCTCCTTGCGTGTATGTGTGTGAGTGTGTGTGTGTGTGTGTGTGTGCATAAGAGAGAGAGATGGGAAGAGAGAGAGAGAAAACATTTTGAAAGCAAGGAACAGACAGAATGTGGACAGATGCATCTGTCTACCCACATAGTTTGGCCTTCAAATAAAAATCTTGGCAACATTGGCAATGCTTGTAAAAAGTGACTTTCCCCAGTGGACTAGCGGGTGCCAAGGGCTTGCCTGCTGAGAGAGAAACTGGAGAGTAAGGAGAACAACTTTCTAGGCTTTGCATTCTGTTGCAGGAATCCCTCCAATTAGCTTCTTTTTTCTTTTTTTTTTTTTTTTTTTTGCCAAATACATTTCTCTCCTTGGTTTTCCAGACAGAGGAGGAAGTAGAGGGCCAGACATATAAATAAAAGCAAGAATGGACACATCAAATTGATTCCATGGTGGAATGTGTAATAACTACACTATGCTGGAGCGGTGGAAAACTTTGCAGTTTTACAAAAAAGGCCCCAAAACATTCAAGACACATTTCCCTTTACTCTTATGGAGATACAGCATAAAATGTTGTCCATCGGCATTTTCAATATTTGATGAGGTTCAACTGTCATGTGTTGATGCTCAGAGGCATACTTTACCTGCAAAATCTTGCAACATACCACTGTCCACAAATTGCATCTTTTTTTTATTTGAAGAGGAGTGGTGGGTGGCATTACTCCAGTGGCTCTCATTCAAGAAACTACTAGTCTCTTCCTTTCCCATCCATCCATTTTCTATACCCGTTTCATCCTTGAAGGGTCACGGGGATCTGCTGGAGCCTATCCCAGCCGTCTACGGGCGAAAGGCAGGGGTACACCCTGGACAGGTCGCCAGTCCATCACAGGGCTCTTCCTTTCCCTCTTTGTTCAAAGTAAGACTAAAATGGCATTAATAGATTCAGGGTTAGAATTAATGTATGTGGTTAATGTTAGGTATTACAAATGTTAGACAAAAGAGAAAATAGTGTGGGTACCATATAGTTTTAGTGACACAGACATATTAGAAAAGGAAACAGTTGGGCCCCACCTAAACTTCAGGTAAATCCCACTCAGCGTTCTAATGGGCAAACACAGGTAGGGACAAACTCACCTGGGGCCCATTTTTCAGCCCACTGCTAGCTCATGTAAGGCCCACATATGAATTTGAATTAAATTCAACTCAACTTAATTTGTATCGCATCTAATACAGTACAAATGGTCTCTCTGTGCTTCTCAGAAACCCAGAGCATGACCCCTGAGCAAATATCATTAACTATAAGTAATATTATTAAATCCTAATTAAAGAGTCAATGTCAAGTAAAAAAGAAAAAAGAAAACTCTTCTAGTGGGAGAAAAACCTTTAAGCCGAAGAGTGGCAAGGAAAAACTCCCCTTTAAGAGGAAGAAACCTTGAGCAAGACCTGGATCATGAGGGAAGACCTTCCTGCTGATGGCCATCTGGGTAAATGAAGAAAAAAGGAGGAAGATAGAATAGAGAGGACGGAGGACAGAGAGAGAAGATGCACACATATCTTGGCAATATTGTAATCATGCTGGCTGGTATACTGCCATCTTACTATTTTTAACCATGTATTGTGACACTACATATGTGGACAAGCATGTTTTCTGGTGTGACTGAGCTTAATGATTTCTGTACGTCAAGGGCTTTGTTAATGGGCTCTCTCGGGGCTTAGCAGTTACCATTTTACAAACCATTAACAAAAGAGGCCCAGAGGGTACCTGCAAGTGTAAAAGCCACTAACATAATTTCATATTCCCATTTAATATAAAACTGTACTTGTGTCAACACACAGGATGTGGCACATGAAATCACATGAAATGTCTTCAGGCATTCAAAACCTCTCCAAAGTCTGTTGAGTCCTAAAGATTCTTGGTGAAAATGTCTTTTTAATAGTTAGGAAGCGGCTTTAAATACACATTTAGACTCAAAATCCTTCTCTTCACTGAAGTGCTACAGAAGGCAAACATTTCTTGTTGAGCAATCTACTCCAAGATCCAGGGGATCAACTGTTTCAGCTTGGGATGAGGAAGCCCAGCAGTCACCTCAGACACCCTGGATCAGAAACTCCAAACAGGGATAACATCCTCTCAGCATTCAATGTTTTCAATAAAAGGATCAGCTGGTGTGACTAGAAACAAAATGTCCCCGACAGATATCACACGAGAGTTTCCGACAGGCAAAAGCTGGCAGGACTAATATGGCCTGTCACAGTGAAAATAGGCTGGTACTGCTTCCACCTTCCATAAAGGTACAGGCGTAACGCTTTTGTCTTTTTCATCTCTCAGGAGTCATGCTCTAATAGCTTTTCAGTCTTGTGTTGCTTTGGTAAGAGGAATTTAAAGTTGGTCTTTCACTCCCCAAAGAAGCCGAGGTACTTATTTTGCACATAATTTCACATGAATCTCATTTATAACATCATAAATATGATAAATTAGTGTCTTTAGATTAAATGGTGTTTGACTCATGGATTTGTGAATTATCAAAACTGCCTGGTAAGGGATCTATTCAAAGTAAGTCAGATATATGGACACTACCTTTTACGGTTCAGGTGTCTTTCATAAGTTGCCAAGGGCTGTAAGTGTAACAAAAATACTGAAATGACAGCCTGAGATTCTAAAAATAAAGAGATTTCTCCTGAAATACGAGCTCTGATTGTAAGGTGGCTGCAAAAGAACTGAGGACAAATGGTGTGCTCATTTAGTTATTTTTAGTTTATGCAGGTACTTACAGAAGACAGACATCTCTGTTGGATTAAAACGCAGTTTTATTTTCTGATGCATATAGACAGATTTAATATACATTACATGAGGAGGAGCTGCATTTTTTATTTTTTATTTTTTTTTTTTTTCAGAATATACAATTCAATGGAAACATATTGACATTTTGTGTCTGTCTTTTCTTCCTTGTACAAATCCTTGAAGTTGTTTTAATAGACAAATACTTGTTAGACTTGTTATGGAGCACTTGGAGCATTTATAGTAAGCCCTGTGAAAAATCCATCCTGCAGAAAAATGTTGCCATCTAAGCCTCTGTAAAACCCAGACAAAAAAAAAAAAAAAAAAAAAAAAAAAAACATTGGATGTGGACCAGTAGAAAGGACATCAGTGTCAAAATTTAAAAAAAAAGGGCTGATCTCATTCATGCCTTTGCTGCTGCAGATGCAATGAAATGAGTCAGATTTTGAGCATTTTGAGTTCTCCTCTCCTCTCCTCTCTCTCCTCTCCTCTCCTCTCCTCTCCTCTCTCCTCCATTAATCATGTCTGTGGAAATTAAAATGAGCTTAACCATTTATCCTGTGCAGTGCTCTACTTCCACTCAAGGACACCTTGCAGGCAGGTTTCCCTTTGCACATATTTTCCTCCTCTGTATCCAACTAATGGACACTTTTCAGTCTTGATCCAGTTTGACATAGCGATTAAATCTTGCTGGATGGGGTTTCATCCTCCTTTGTCAAGGCTGTCATTCAGTGCTATGCAGCCTTACAATAATTACAGTTTTTTTTTTCTGTAGTGCTAAAACATTCATTCTCTGAACCATCCTCCAAGTGGCCTGAACCCATTTTTTAAATCAAAAACCTTTCAGCAAAACCATTAACAATTTTCACTCACTTATGCACAATTTACAGATCTCATCTGCTCTTAAAAAAAAAAAAAAAACAACAACCTCAAAACATATCCTCGGTTACGAAAACACCTTTTACACTGAGGGGTTTTTGATGCATAATGATAACCTCAGGTCACAGAAATAAAACACAATTAAACCACAGGTGTTTGATAATGGGCAGTGATTTAAAATGGATCGCAACTGTTGCAAGTGATGTGATAAAACCAGCACAAGCCAGTTTAGGTTGTTGAAGTTAGAAACCAAAGGGATAGGAATAATCTGAGGAAGAGGAGAAGTGTGTATAAGAGGTGGTGTATGAAGAACAGGAGGACAAGAAAAAATGAGAGCAGTAATTTCAAATGCTATCAGAATATCCTTGTTTGACCATGTTTTAATTCCTGGTATGACAATGATGGAAATAGGATAAAGGTGATTGTTAACAGGCCTTTGATAGATGTTCAAGTACATTTGCTGCGGCTAACATGGTGTTCTAAAACAACATGAAATTAATCAACAGCCATTTGAAGACAACACAAATTGTGAAGGATTAAAAAGTGATTTTTCAAGTGACTGTGTTCTGCAGTGCAACAAAGATAGCATGACCCAAGTCTGAAGAGAACACTCTGACCCAATCTCAAATTATTTTACTTTAGTACATCTAAGAAAGTATACATTCAGACATAAACAGTGCTCACTGGTTACATTGCATTTATATATAAAATACTGTCTGTCTGTGAAGCAGCATTATGTTGTAGTTCATGTGCATCATTCACATCTCTGCTTATAGAGAATGTTTGTGGAAAAAAAGTCTTCTTTGATTAGACAAAGTGAAGAAAGGATTGGAACATAACTGGCCAACAGGTCATTGTTGAAGTATTCTTTGATACAAAGAACCATGGGGTTCTTCAGCATCACGCCGCTTTGGGGTCATATGACTCCCTGCATCTTCTTGAAGTTCTCAGTGAGCTTTGACATGTTTCAGAATTAGGAGCATGAACGTGACCGAGCTGAGCATTCTGTATATGCTGTGATACTGGTTAATGCCAATATTTATGGAGTGGTTCTGATACTATAATCCAGCACTTTAAGTGTGCATTCAACCACTCTCCCCAGTCTCCTTTCCTTCTTTCTTTTTGATGCATGGCATGGGTTTATGACCAACAACCACTTTATTAGGGAAAGTTTATGACACACCATGGAAATGGACTGTGGCAGCATAGTTGAGAAATCATGCTGAGGCCTGATACAGCACATCAAAGTTTTTTTTTTTTTTTTCTTTTAACCGTTGTCCAGCGAGACTGAACAAAGATTCTGCTCCAGGTATCATGTGGCCTGTGACTCACTGCAAAGACATGATGGAGACTGAATCATTTCATAACATAAAAAATAATTATTTTTGCATTTTGCAAGTTTATTGTCCACAATTGTGATTTTTTTGTAGTATATTTGTTTGAACTGAACACACACACACACACACACACACACGTATATGCACAGTTGAAACTTTTTTCTATTTGATTTTGCATGTAATCAGAGTTTTCCCAAATGTCACTTAAAAATTGATAATTGTGTTGAACGTTTTGAGAAATTGGTGTTTCAAGAAGTAAGCTGGAATTTTTTTTTTCTACAAATCCTTTTGTTAAGCGGTTAAAAAAAAGGAATTTAAAGAAATTATCTTTACCCCTTCACACCAACAATTTCACTGACAGCTAAATTTTGCAAAGTAATACTGGATATAAAATGTATATGATCGGAAAAGCTGAAAGGAAAAGAAGAAGAAGTTGTTCGTGAAAATGAGGATAGACTGAGTGAGAAGATGAGTAAAGAAGAAGGTGCAGGGGGAGAAAAAAGAGACAGAGAAGTAGGTAGAGAATAAATAACAAAGAGAGAGGACGGAAAAGAGAAAATGAGCTTGGTTCCCTTTGTGGCACAGTGCCTCACCACTTAATCATCCCTTCCTCTATAAATAGGCCTTCACAGCCATGGAATATGAGGAGATTAATGGAAGAGAATAGAACACCATAATGCTCTGAAGCTTCAACACTTCTGTTGCTCTTCAGATTTGCAGATTTAATTTTATTTCACCACTAATGGCAGCATTCTCTCCTCTTGAGTTTGATCATGAAAAGTAGGCAGGGGAAACTTAGCAGATTGCACGCACTCCTCCCCCTTCTATCTCTTCATGTTTGCCTCGTTCTACTGGTAGACAGGCACTAATACTCAAAGCTAATGGCACCAAATGCACAACTGTTTGTAGGATGCAAGCATGTACAAACTGCTTGGATTGGCAAGCAATTCAAACAATCTTCCCAAGAGAAGCCGGTGGAAATGTTCTCTCTTCATTTTGCATTCCATGCAATGCACCAGAGAACTTCTGCTTAGTGCCTATCACTATCACTCATCTCCCGAGGAAATGTCTGAGGTGTTGAGGTAGCAGGAATCATCCTGTCTCTCTCAGCCCTCCTTGTGCGAGTCTGTATGAACATTTGGGCATTTTAAGCTCGTTTATTCACACCAGGGGCATGTAATTAAAGGCAGTGGTCCTCAACCTTTTTTGTGGCATGGACCGGTTTAATGTCAAGCAATATTTCCATGGACCGGTCTGTAAAATGAGCCGCAGATAAATACAACAAAATAAAATGATAGAGTCAGTCATAAACGGATGTAATGGAGAGAATCCAGTCACTTTTCAAAATAGAACATCATTTAGACTCGGATAATAAATCAAATGGTAATAATGGAAGTGATTTTCTTTTTTCTCTGTGGCCCGGTACCAAATGACCCACGGACCGGTACCGGGCTGGGGACCCCTGATTTAAAGTAAATATGGTTAAGATGTTTTTTGACCTGACAGAAGAGAATAAGGCTGTAATGACACTAAGTCAATAGTAAAAGTATTATTTTATTGTTATTATTATTATGCATTAATTTACTTATTTTGCTATGAATTGAAAGGGAATTGAGAAAGAAGGGTCAAGAGAGCACCAATGAGTTAAAGAATGTGAAAAAGAAGGCACAATGTTTATTCTAAAGCAGTGGTTCTTAACCTTGTTGGAGGTACTGAACTCCAACAGTTTCATATCCTCATTCACCAAACCCCTCTTCAATGAAAAATTTAATATTTTTTTGTCAAATTCACTCCATAGGTTTATGTTTTGATGGTGCACAAAATGAACCGTGCATTAACATCAGTGTGTTCAAAGAACAAAACCAAATACAATGCATGAACTGCATGAATTACATACCTTACTTATTATTCATTGTATTTATCTTTCATTTTCTGAACCCGCTTTATCCTCACTGGTGTCACGAGAGCCGCTGGAGCCTGTCCCAGCCTGGAGCCCCGGCCTAGCCACACACTCCCAGCCTAGCCACACACTCATCATCTAATTTCCATCAGGCTACAATAATAATGAATATTTACTGCAAATCAGTGTGACTTCTGCTGTTGCCTTTGAGAGACCAGTTCAGAAATGCGTGGTTTCACCCTGGCAAGTGCCACTCTTCGTGTCATTTTCATGACTGCTCCTTTTCTTTGTTTTTTTGTGTAGCATTCTTGAAAAGGATTGCTCCTGAGACCTCTGCCGAACCCCTGAGACTGACTCACAGATAGGATTGGGCATCGTTTGGATTTTAACGATTCCGATTCCGATTCCGATTCTCTGTTTAGATTCCTGTTCAAAACGATTCTCGATTGCTGATTCTTTGATGTGAGGTCAACAGATCGTGACTTATCTAACAGTAGAATTTTTTCATAAAAAAAACTGAGAAGGGAGGGAGCCTTTTCACCACATAGGGTGTTACTTTTCTGTGGCACTCGTGTGTTTGCTCCACTGTCACTTTAACCCTCGCAGCCAACGTGAGTGGGGTGTCATGTTGTTTGTTCGGTTTGGGAAAGGGAATAAAAATGCCTCCTCCACACGTTCTGGACACCTCAAGTCACCTTTGCAGGTCCCCAGCAGCAATATTTCACCATGGCGTTATTCTAGTATAATATTAACACTGATGATACACATCAGAAAAATAGCTAATTAACATGGTCCTTAATGGAAAAGCAGAAAGTTTGTCTGACCTAGCAACAGTAACTAGGAAGGGGGTGGTGCTTACCGAAAGGTCAATTAAATACGGTACACTGGTTTATTTTTCTGATGCCATGCAGGTGAAGGTGTTTTGCCATATTAGTCGCGCGCCCTCCTTTGGCAGTAACATGCTTCCCGCAGATGTTGCACTGCGCCAGGTAGCCGTCATTTCCCGGACTGAAATGCAGCCAAACCCTTGGGATCCATGTTGTGGCGAGTGAAGTCCCATCAGTGACGGACGTGACGTCGACACTAGTGCAGAGTTGAGAACGCCGGGCGGAGTAACATCAACAAACTAGTGCAGTAAATCAAAACAAAAACAAACAACGACAAAAAATAACACGGACATTTAGGAACCGAAAAAAGGAATCGAAATTCAAAAATCCCCTAAACCAGGGATTCCCAAAGTGGGGTGCGCGCACCCCCAGGGGTGCGCAAGCTGCCTCTAGGGGGTGCGCGAGATGAAAAATGTAATGGCGGTCTGATAATTTTTTTTTTTTTTCACACAATAAAGATGTGTAAATAAACATTTCCTTTGTAAAATTTTAAATCAAAAACTGTAATTTTAATGAATAAATAAATGCAGGCTATTCAAAATGCACGTCATCTTAAAGTGAAGCGTAGAAGAAGAAGATATATTCTTCTACCACTGCATTTGCACCTAGCTTGTGGCCTCTACTTTATTCATTCTCGCAAATATGCTCAATGCTGTGTTATGATGACGGGTTGTGTTAGTTCCACGGTCATTTAAACTTGCTGCAATTTTTGTTCAATGTTCAAAGTATTCTAACATTTTCCTCAACTTATCTGCTTTCTGCCACTGAGTCTGAGCATGTCATCCATCCTCTTTGCTCTTAAAAGTGTAAGCCTGCGCATAACTTTGTTTCATTATATTGGAACTGTGTTACAGTGTTTCAGTTTAATTTAGTGCATTGTTGTGATTGTGATTATGTTATATGTGTGTTCTGGTCATTTTAGCATGAATAAACATGGCGACTTTAATATGGCTATAATAAAGCTTGTTGCGTTTTTTTTAAGGGGTGGGGGATCGGGGGTGCGTCAACCCGGTTGAGACATAGAAGGGGGTGCGCGGCTAAAAAAGTTTGGGAACCGCTGCCCTAAACAATTCCAGAACCGGACGTTAGGAACCGATTCCTACTTGGAATTGTTTTTAAGGTGCCCAACCCTACTCACTGAACCCCTAGGATTTGATCAAACCCAGGTTAAGAAGCACTGTTCTAAGGCTTTAATGTATCAGGATACAATTATAACTAGAAATGCACTCGGAGAGCACAGACCTCCGCCAAGTGCAACAATTCCTCCATGTAGCGATTTACAGATTGCGATAAAATCCGCCTTCTGAATCAGATCCGGATCAGCCTTTGCAATTTGATAGCGGTTCCCATTGTCAATCTCTGAGTGAAATTTCATGAGTTTTGGGCAATAATTAACGGAGACATTGAGAAATAAAATTTTGGCCCCATTGACTGCAATGTTATCGAAAATTTGAAAACGATCCAGAATCCAGGATTTCTTCTGGATCACACCCAAATTGAAATCAGTTCTTCCTTTTCACATTTCTGACAACTCCTGAAAATTTCATCAAAATCCATCCATAACTTTTTGAGTTATCTTGAACACAGACAGACAGACAGACAAACGCCGGCAAAAACATGGCGGAGGTAATAAATCAGAATAATTTCCAGGTTTAAGATTAGGTCAATTCAGTTCATATGAACAACAACACATGGCCTATGACTCTGCACCATCATTTATTTAACAAAATTTCAAGCCAAACTTTAGAAGTAGATTGTAAAAAAAAAATAAATAAATAAAGTACAGTCCAAGATTATATATACAACTTCTATCAGCAATGAGGCAACACACCTTGGGAGCTAGTTCAGGCAGACATCCCAAGCAAGCCTTGTATGCTTGCTCTCTTTCCTCTGGAGAGCTTATTCCAAAAACTCAGTTCCCTTTCGAGATCTGTTTAAGGAGCCAGAGGTACTCATCTTTTAGACACCTTCTGATGTCTCTTGCCTGTCAAGTTCGGTGCCAGTCTTAAAATCTCACCTTCTTCCCAGCTTCCACCTGTAGGCTCTGCGGGTTAAGTTATGCTCAACACCCGCAATATCTCTAAGCATGCCGCATAAATAAATAAATGGGGATAAATGGGGACTGGTTAGCTCGGAGTCTAGATGCCATAATTGCAGTGTTTTATTATTAAGAAAGCATTTGAAGACTTCACTGCAAAAATTGACTGACAGAAATAACCTAAAATAATAACTGTCTGTGTGATTTCAATTTCCACATTATTTTAGAGACATTTGCACCTATATGTCTTTATAATGTTGCTTCAGTTCATGGACAATTCATGCACAGCAACAAGCATAGTTTTCTTGTGTTTAATTCGGGTCAAGGTCCAGACTTTTGCGGCACTTCTTTTCTTTTTCAGCCATTCTACTGTAGTTAAGTTTGCTTGGGCTCATTGCCACATTTCCCAATTTCTGTCAAGTTTTGACTGTCACAGAAATGGCCACACATTTCACAATAGAAACTTTGGTAAACAGTTACAACATGCCCAGGTACTGTGGTTGCTAAATAAGGTTGTATTATCATCTCTCCATCACCGGGCTCAACAGTTGGGAAGGGTTGTTTGCCCTGCTTTGTGTCTGTTTTTTGAAAAGCACGATGTACACTGGAGATTTAGTCTGTTCAGAAGACACTGTGTCTGAAGTCTTGTGGTGTGCTCAGATGCAACTTTACAATCCATGCTATGCTGCCATCTTCCTTTTACAAGGGAGGAGGCTTTTATGTGCACAGCCTTCCAAATACTGTGGGCTCATTTGTCATTTTCTAATTTTATAGGGACTTTTCTGTGTTGTACAATGACACTGAGCATTGCTCTGACATTAAGGTTAATGTGCAAGGACATCTTCTTGTGGGAAGAGCTACAAGTGTTTCAAATGTTTTCCACTTGTGAATAACCTTTCTCCTCATTATTTTTGTACTAGTCTGTCAGTTAATTTGACAATACTTTTTTCTTTACAGCACAATGACCATGTTCCAACATCTTGTAAAATGTTTTCCAGACCAAGTCTGTGCAGAAGTACTCCACCCAATCCTGCTTCAAAAAAGAAAATATCCTTTCAAGAGTGTGGATATAAAGTTAATGACAAAAAAGGAAGTTGTCTTGATTGAGAGTTTATTTGCAGATTGCTTTGTTTCCTCACATTAATCAAACAAGACTGATTTCATCATTGCAGGAACAAAAAACAAACATCATAAATCTTATTTCTTTCCCTTGAACATAGTCACTCAGAAAATAACAGATGTTCTCAAAGATGGTTGGACTCTATCTGACTATATGTGCAGTGAGCCTTATGAAAAAAAAGTTACATTTGTCCAGAGCACTAAAACCAAAAGCAAGCCAAAATTTAATCAGGAGTAATAACAGAATTGGAAAGAAAAGCATTTTTTATTTATTTTTTTTTTAATGTAGCGGCAGGGATAACACGTACCAGTTTGTACTAGTTTCAGAGCCGTCAGACTGGGCTTATTTCAAAACTGTTACATTTACATTTGCCAATTAAGTATTAAGACAACTGCGTTCCCAATTTCCATGGGACTTTCCTCGTACATACTCATCTGTGAGGAATAAAGGCCTCACTAAGGACATGGACATTGAAAGCGAACTTTGTAATCCCTGCACATGCCAGATTTCTGGTGCTTATTTTGGCAAACAAATCCGGCAGTTGGACTGGTAGCTGGAAAATAACACCAGATGAAATTTCTTATTATTATTAGCAACAAGAACAACAACAATAATAATAATAATGAAAAAAAATACTAGTGAGTGTGTTGTATGTACATAAGGAAACTTGAAATAAATAAATAAATAAAATCAACATTTATTTTACAAATACTTACTGGCTGAAGATCTGCCCTGTGCTGTGGGCTGGGGTCATCGTGTCACTGGTCACAGCCTCTATGTTCTGAGGATGTTCACAAATTTCTCCTGGGTGTTTGGCCCTGAGGCTATTCAGAGTCTCCCAGTCACCTGTTCCACTAGGGCGGTCCCGATTGTACCACTTGGTCCAGCAGACTGCAGTCAGCAAAGAGAAAGAAAAAGGATGACTGTTCTAAATGGGTGTAGACAAGAGGCAAAGGTTATTTGCCTTTGTATCTTAAGCATTCCATCTGAATATTGTATTAATATAGTACCAAGTTCATCACAACGAGAGCAGCATTTGAAGCGAACTTCATAATCATGGCACGCTTTGTCTGGTTGGTCGACCTTTCTGCAGATGAATCCGTGAACGACATCACTTCTGGAAAAATGAAAATAAAAAAAGAAGTAGATGTGCTTAGATGTGAGAAATTTTCGACCATACTAGTGGCATAGGAGAAGTACGTGATTTGTGGATGTAAAAAATGGTAAGGTGTGGAAAATATATTTGTAAAGTCATAATACAAATGCAGTCACTTGAAATATACCATCTGTCATGAAAGACTTACTGTAATTACTCCAACTTGTGCAGTACTTACTTGAAAATGACATCTCCTGTATGAGCTACAGGGAAACCAGATACAGTTCTGTACTGAATATCTAAAGGTTTGGGGCAGATTTTTCCAGGATTCTCTTTGCGAAGATCGCTAAGTGTCTCCCAGTCTCCAGTTCCAGAAGGGTCATCTCTGTCAAACCAGGGAGTCCAGCAATCTGGAACTATATATAATAATAATGTTATTAATATCAAATATGAATAACTGAGATCATTTAGATACAAGACACTGGAAATACTTTAGCATGTTGTGGATTGGCCTGAATAAGTATGAAAAATGATTGATTGATTTTTTTTCTTTCTTTTTTTATTTAATGGGTCTGTTTATTAATTAAGGCAAATAAGGAACAAAGGAAATAGAAAGGTCTTACCAAATCCTGAAGATAGTCTGGTTGATTCTGTAAAAGCTAATCAGAAAATGTGTTTTAAAGCATGTGTAAGGTACTAAAAGATGAGTTTTCAACACTGTAAATATTTATTGGAGCTGCCGAGAAGAACTTACCGAAAGCCAACACAGCTAAAACGGAAAGACTCAGCTATTGGGAAAATAAATGAATAAATAAATGCTATGCTCTACATGTATCTAACACCAAATACTTCAGAATTTTGATATTTCTATTGTAAATTTGAAAATAAAATACCAAACCTTACCAGTTTGATCATGACTGCAGATGGAAAAAGTTTCTCAAGAGTCGCCTGTAGCTGTTTAAAGAAAAAAAAAAAACGATGAAAAACACAAAAAGGAAGTTTAAAATATTATTCTTATTTAATGAGACTCACCCACAGAACCTCCAGGGAGGATAATGAGCTCGCTTGAATCGCTGCCTTTTTATATTAGCAACTCTCCACCCACCTCGCCTCCTAATAACCTGAAACATGCAATTAGAAAATTCTACGTGGCAAATTCTTGCATTCCAGCAGGTTACAGAAAATGGTTCATAAAGAGAACAAGTCTGCGGATCCAACATTCTATCAGTGGCCGCTTTAAAGCTTGTTTTGCTGCACTGCAGGTGTGTGGAGTGTGTGAGTGTGTGTGTGTGTGCATCGCCTTCAGGCCATCTTCACTCCTCACTCCTTCCGCAGAGCCGTGTCAGTATGAGAGTTGTTGGGAAGCGGTGGCTATGACGTCTCCTCGGGTCATCTCTACAGACCCTACCAACACATCCACTTAAGTGGAATGACATTTTGGAGTCTTGTCAGAGGTTAAAATAGCAATTTATTCTGACTTTGGCCACTTGCCCTCTGAGCTAATGTTAGCGCCATTATGATACAAACACACAGTCTGCTCTAACTCAAAACTGCTTCAAAGGTTTGCACTCATTACCATCCAGAAATAGACCTAGGGTTGATTTAATTAAGGAATATTTCCTTAATGGCAGCTGTAACTTTGCTGTTTTCTTTTGTTTTTCCCCAGAAAACAGAAAATGTCATTATCTAAAAACTTCTTCAAGCGATTACAAACAATCTTCTCAAATATGTTTTTTTTTTTTTTTGCAGAGATCCATAACTTATATTCAAGCCTGAAAGTAATTGAAAGTTCACCCACTTTTCAGAAACATGAGTTGAATTCCAAACCTCTGGGGTGACACTACATGATCTGGAAACCCATCCACCAGGCTGGTCTCGATTTCACCGCTTGGTCCAGCACACTGCAGTCAGCAAAGATAGAGAAACAGTAATATTGCTCTAAATGTGAGTTGCACAGGCAACGGAGATTGGGGGTAATTTCACCTGCATTTCCAGTGTAACGTCGTATGTCTAAAAGGTGTTGTTGAGCATCACCACGATAAGGAAACTGGCATTTGAAGCGAAATCTATAATCACTGTACTCTCCATCAGGTTGGTCCTCGTTTCTGCAGACAAATCCTCAAGTTACATCACCCCGAAAAAAAAAAAATCAAATCAGTAAAATAAAAAAAGTAACACTGAAACTAATGTGGGCAGCACGGTGGCTTTGTGGTTAGCACCTGTTGCCTCACAGCAAGAAGGTTTGAACCAGGCTGAAGAGACCAGGCCTTTTCATAAAAACCTATGCACCTTACAGGTGTAAACTGAACTGTATAAGACTGACAACGACTTTCTTAATTTTCTATCATGAGAAATGAAGAAACTTAAACTTTTAGAAAAGGTCTTATTTTACTGACAGATTAAATCAAAGTTCTTCCGCACCAACTGAGAAACTGCACTTTGAGTGTGACTCTTCTCAAATAAAACGGGGACTCACCCAATCCATCGGTTAGTTTGACTGTATCTGGAGAAGACCATCAGAAAAATGTGTTTCAATGCTTGGGTACGGGGCCAGGAGATGAGTTTTCAAAACTGGGTTAAGTTAATGCTACAATGACAAAAGTCAGCTTCTGGAAAATATTTCACTATGAAATTAAAAAGGTTTTAATCAAATGCCAATGGTTTCACAATGCTGCACCAGATATTTCAGAATTCTGATATTTCTGTTTGTGTGTTTTAAAAAAAGAGAAAAGAAATGAGGTTAGAGATAATGTTTGTATTTGTAAGCTTGTTCAGCTGCTCTTTCAAGAAGAAAAACAGGTTTAAGAAGGGATGGGGAGGGAGGGAGGGAATGCATTTCTCTTGCGCAAAAACTGGTTATGGAACTTCTCAAATCTTCACAAAAGTCATGTTTCCAAGATCAATTTCTCTATTTTTTTTTTTTTTTTTTGTGAGGTAAGACCTCGGGAATACCAAGGCGTGGCCAAGCAAGCAGAGGAGACATGTAATCATCAGGTTTTAGGTCTATTCTGTGGTCTCTGCCAGGTTTGTCTCTTTTGCGAAGGGGAAGTCCAGCTAAGGATCATGACTTGATGAGGGCAACAGAATCATGTCATCTGTGAGAAGCAGAGATAAAATCCTGAGGCCACCACACTGGATCCCCTTCTGGCCCTGGGCTGCACCTAGAAATGTTGTGGACAGAATCAGGGAGAAACTTCCAGTGTTGGTGTCAGTGATGTCAGGTGCTCAATAGTCAGGATGCAACCTGCATTGTGCCTTTTTTCCAACTGCTTCTTTTTTTCTTTCTTTCTTTTTCATAACAACATGTGACAGATAAATCAGATAAATCTATCTCAGAGAATGTAAATTATCCTAATTGAGAACAACTGAATCACTTTCTGGCCACATCTAAACCAGTGAGTTAGATCATTAGAGCCAGTAATTAATCTAAGTATATGTATGTGGGCGTGTCAATCAAATGTTTGCAGTCACAAAACCCTCTGTTCCAGTTTGCTTTATGGTTTGTCACTGGTTGTAGTCATCTAACTCATCTGTGAACTGTATATGCCAAAACGGACTGACCACCTTTACAATTAGTAAGAAATGGCTAAAATTTATCGATAAATTATTTCTTATTGTCTATGGATTGTGTATGGATCTTTGAAAGATCCTTACTCAAGCATTGCCTTCCTGTGATCTTCTCTGACTGTTTGTTTCTTTAGTTTGAACTAAACTCAGAAAATAGAGTATCCTGTTATACAACATCTTCTACATGGAATAGTCTCCAGATTGAGCTAAAAGTGAATGATCACTAAAGTTTGTAGATCCATTTTTTTGAGTTTTTTATTTCACTGCATCTTTCAGAGCATCTTCTTTTACTTTTGTGTAAGTGTTTTATAAACTATGTGTTTTATTTTCTCATTTGTATTGTATGACAGCTAGTTTGTCCTTTTGAATCTGTGCTGCCACCCACCTTGATCTTCCTTGCAAGAGTGCTCTTAATCTCAGTGGGCCTATTCCTGGTTAAATAAAGTTTAAATAGAAAAATAACAATGTGAATATCATGTCATTTTTAAGGTAAAGAACTGGAACATTCTACAGTGGCCCAGTCAATCTTCTGATTCTCTGATCTCAAACAATTTTGCTTTTGTGAAAATTTGAGAGCCTGCATAACCTGTTCTGTTTTTGAGCACGCTTTTAAAAAGCAGCTAAAAAAAGCTTTCAAGTGGCCACTAAAGAATGACATCAAAATGCACATCGTTTTTGTTGTTGTTTTATCCACTGAAATGTTCGAGGGAGTATTAGGGCCACACTGAGAAAAAAAAAAATTGTGGGCAATGATTTTTTTTTTCATTCCTCACTTACGAGAAGAAAGTCGAAATGTCGAGAATAAAGTCGAAATGCAGTTTCCAGAATAAAGTTGTCCTAAAGATTTATTCAAACCAGCTTTACTCTACCAACATAATGTCTGTGCCTATGTGCTTTTATCACATAGACACAGTATTATAAAAAGTATTCGTACTTTGAAGAGACTGTGTCAGAAATTGCGTCTATTCAGAAAAAGAAACTATACCGATTCTGGAATTCTGGAAACTGCATTTCGACTTTATTCTCGACATTTCAATTTTTTTTTCTTATTTTTGACTTTATTTTAGACATTTCGATTTTATTCTCAACATTTTGACTTTATTCTCGTCATTTCGACTTTCTTCTCGTAAGTGAGGAATGGGGAAAAAAAATCATTGCCCACAATTTTTTTTCTCAGTGTGGCCCTTATACTCCCATCATAGAAATGTGAGGATTTGCAAAAAAAAAACAAAAAAAAAACAAAAAAAAAAACACAACAACTCTAACTGTATGTTTCTGGAAATGATATGCAGAGGAAGGTGAACGGCTCCTAAAATAAAAAGGCAAATATTTAAACAATGTTATTTCTAAAGAAAAAAAATCTATATTCAGGTGTTCCCCAATAAATATTTTATTCCAGACTGCTGGACAGAGTGGTTAGATAGAGATAATCCCTCTGGAACTGTCTGGGAGACACGGAAATAATGTCTCAATCCTTCAGATGTTGTATTTTGAACTCTGTTTAGTCTCACTGCTGCTGAAACAGGGGATACAGTTTTTAGTAAAGTTTTGCAAAAGTCTGAGTAATAATAAGGTCTTCCATGCAGAGACTGAAATTATGTTTCATGTAGCTGCATTTGTGCTGTGACAGCACATGCAAAAAAAAAAAAGAAAAAAAATGCAAGTCAGAAAATCTATGTCTTGCAGTTTTTTATTTTAATTTTTTATTTGTGCTCAGTGCTAAATTTTTCACTTCTTGTACAAAGTACAATGGCTTGCAGATGCACAGGTCGATGTAATTTCAGGATTCGTCTGCAGAAAGGAGGACCAAACTGACACAGAGAGTAATGATTATGCAGTGTTCACTTCAAATGCCAGTCTCACAATGCACAATGGTAAAATATATCCATGCAATGCTGAGCTACAAAGGCTAACTAACTATTTCCTCATCCTTTGCTACTTGTAAACACCTATTCAGAGCAGCCTTCCTATGTCTATGTTCTTGTTGACTGCAGTGAGCTGGACTCAGCAGAAGAATTGAGAGCATCCCAGGATCGGATGACTGGGACACTTTAAGAAACCTGGGGCAAGAAAACCCAGGAGAAATCTACAAATATCCTCTGAACATAGATGCTTTTACCGGCACACTGACCCCAGCCCTCAACACTGAGGATGTAAGTGTTTGCAAAATCCACATTTTTAAAATGTTTAGAAATTGTACACTCAACACATTCAAGCAGTCATTTTTTTTTTTTTACTCAGAACCACACTGTAACAAATTTCCTGTAGAATCTACAGTAAATAACAGGCAAAAAAGTTGCCAATCAAGCGCTGTAAAATTACTGTCAATTACTGTAAAAAATAATTACAGTATATTATTGGATACTGTTTACAGGTTTTTGCCGTATATAAATTACAGTAATGTGTTGTTATTTTATATTAGAAACAACCATTAATTGTATTTTTAGTTTACAACATTATCTTGTAATCCATTCAAATTACATGTGTTACCTGGCAATTAAATGTTCCAGTAAATAGCTGTGTTTTCATAATACAATATTTTTTTGTAGAATGTTTTTACAGTTGATCAAATTAAGCAAATTAGCAAATTAAGCACTGTGATCGCTGATAATCCAAAATGTATCAACACTACATTAGATTATCTTCTGCTGTTAAATAAAACAAGAGTCAGTGCTGCAAAAACAAAACCTTTTATTAAGGTATAATACAGCAGATGTGTATGAAACCTCAAATAGCAACACAGTCAAACATGTAACATGTAAAAACTAAACATATATTTGAACTACTTTTGAAATGTAATGAAATACAGTGTTCCATTGCCCTTTCTTTTACGACAGGCTCAAAGCCATTCAAAGTCCATTAATCTTTTGAGAAGTGCAGAAACATGAGTCCGATCCACTTGATTGTCTTGGTGCCAGAGGTTGGGTTGATCCCAATGAAGCATCTGAAGTCACAAAATCAGAAGAAAGGACACTTAATGAAATGCATTGTTTACAAGAGACAGTAAAACCCAAATATGCAAAACTACAAAACCAATATTTGCTTTGACTGCACATGTGCAAGGCAAGGCAATTTATTAGTATAGCCCATTTTTACAAACAGTTTCCTCAAAGGGCTTTACATAGCATCATAACAACATCCTCTGCCCTTAGACCCTCACACTGACTGAGGAAAATCTCCCAGAAACCTTTTTACCAGGGAAAAAAGGAGGGATCCCTCACCCAGGACGGGCAGAAGTGCAATAAATGTTGTATACACACTAAACAGTTTATAAGACAGAATATGGAAACATAGAAATGTTAGTAGGGGCTGATGAAACTGAAGCAGAAAGTGGCTTTGCAATGCAATACAATGGAAATGCAGGGAGTTGAATAAAAATAACACTGACCATATGTTATTCATAATGGAATATGTAACAAAATAATATTCCCCTAGCGTCACCTTCAAGCACATACCTTTGGATGAATTCCAGCGTGCTTGCCGCCTCTGTTTGGTACACCAGGTTGAAAATGTAGTAGCATGCGAAAAGTGCTGCCAATCCAGCCACAACATTCAGGTGTGGACCCACAACCACATGCCCCTCAGTGCTCAGCATCCAGTTTGTTGCCACGTGAACATCACCTAAGAAAGAAGGAAAGGAAAAAAAATATTTTATTCATCCCCAGTGGTTAATTCAAATCATCCAGTAGCTTACAAAACCTAAAATTATGTAAATGTCAAATATAACGACAAATGATTGAATGAAATGTAAACCGCTTTGAGGGCACCTTGGTGCTGATAAAGCAGTATATAAGTCCAGTCCATTTACCATTTACCATTTAACCACAAATGGCACAGTGCATTTTGATGGCAACATGTGCACCACTACATTACCTATGTATACCATTACATTACCTATGTGCACCATTACATTACCTATGTGCACCATTACATTACCTATGTGCACCATTACATTACCTGTGTCAAAGGACCTGAGTCTGCTTTGTGTCTTTTGGTACACAGCACTTTTTTGTACACATATGATTTATTATTGTTCTTCTGGCATTTTTAGATGCATGTTCTTTCTGTTGCCTTCCACAGGAACATAACCACGGGTAAAAGGTTGAATATGGAGAATTACCAGAATACCACCATATATTGATCAAGATAGGCAACAACAATAACAGAAACATAATTCCTGCAGTTGGTTGCCAGGCAGTTGCTAATTGTAACACACCGTTGCTAGGGACGCTATTCTGATCAGAGTAGCCCAGAGAAGAATCAATAAACAACTTTAGACTAATTGTGAGTTTTGACTTGTAGCTTGATACAGGGAGAGTGGAGGCTCCTCTCCTTCCACACCGCTGCTGAAAACCTGCAGGATCAGAACCTCTGTCCCAGTGTCACAGCTCATCAAAAAAAAAAAAAAAAAAACCACTCATCTTGGTGGAACCGCGAGTCCATGACACAAACACACCCCACACACCTCTCCTCTCCTCAACCTTTAAATTAATGTGTCATTTATATACAAGTGGTCTATTGCAACAGACTAAAAATAATACACCACCTGAGATGATGAGTCTTGGAGACTCGGGAAGCAGCATTGTTCTCTGAATGTCAGCTGCTGTTGAGAACACCTGTAAGACAAAGAAAAAATAAACAGAAAACTTTATCACCATTTTGAATTGAAGGCATTATCATTACCCTCAGCTCAACTGTTGAGGGTAACATGATCAAACTGATATCATTTTCAGAAGCTTCAACATACAGTATAATAATTTTACACTTACATCGGCCTGTAAAATGAGGCCCTCAGATTTCTCCTTGAAATGGGCCATCAGCAGCAGAATCACACATGGGCATGGATCACATGATGCATGTGATCCATGGTCAAGTTCTTTGTTGTACTTGACCAGGATGCGCTCAACTTCATCTGCACTGGTCCCTCCTGTTTTGTAATGGAAGAACCTAAGGATCAAAGGGATATTAACCAAAAGAACCTCTCAAAAGCACTACATTTAGCATAAGAAAAGCTCAAACCTAAGTCACACAGATGATACTGACCTGCTCAAATTAATATTAACACACTAAAAACTTAAATAGAAAAGTCAGTTGAACTTTCTATAGAACTGCAGGCTTCAGATTTAAAATTTAGGAAAAGGCTACTATTTATATGCATTTATTTATTATTTACTATTATTATCCTTAATAATAGTTTATTTCTGTAATTGTCCTCTGATGAGAAAAATCGTCACCTCTATTCAGCTCAGTCTATATCATGAGGAAACGGTGCGTGATATTCATGTTTTTGTATTAATGCAGCAGTAATGTGATGTAAACTGTCACTCTGACAGTTTCCATCAGTGAGGATGTTTTAGACCACAGCAGACAACAAACTGCACACAGACACACACCAAGGAGATGAAGAGGAGACAGTCTGGACTCTTCATCATCACTTATAATAACACAGCGCAGTGACAAACACTTTGTGGAGGAGACCAGCGTCAGTCTGGTCTTTAGAGAGGCCTATATTTTTATCTGTAGTGTTTAAACCACAGAACTGGACACTAACATCAGGATTCATCATCAGTAAAGTTTTTTTTAATCGGTTGGCACTTCACGTGCTCTCCCTCCCTCTCTTCCTCCCTCCCTCCTCTCTGCAGCTCGTCTCTCCTCACTCCTGTTATGATTGATCGGCATGAAATAATTAAGAATTTTAAAGTACATAAATTGGACTTGGAATAAAAAAAATCATGCACCACAGACGTGTACGTTAATAACATGATTCATGATCATAAAATGTTTTTATATCAAGTCGACACATTTGTCCATTTACTCTCTCTCTCTGCTCAGACTTATTTCTACTTTCACCTGGTTTCAGGTGGAGCTGCAGCTCGATCATCACTCTCTCATCTTCCTCCTCAGATACTTCTGTTTCTGTGCACTGAGCCAGTCGCTCACACACACAAGCCTGTTTACATGCACGCGGATTCATTTCCAGCTGCTGATTCAAACTATTGATCAGGCCAATTACAGAACGTGCGTTAACGCGAGTTAAAAAAAAAAATAGCAGCGTTAAAAGGAATTTGCGTTCACTTTGACAGCCCTAGTTTATTTTGATAGAAACCCATTATACCCATTATATGCTATCGTTTCATTATATTTCATACAGGCTACATTTCCTCGCATTCCGGTGACAGAGCTAATGCACGAAGTTCGCGCTAGCTTAATTTAAAGTATTTTTCGCTAGACATGTGCAGTCTGAGTCCCACAGCCCGTATATTCCGTATAAAACACGAGCAAGATGAACAAAATAATGTCAAATACAGTCACTCACACAAAGAAATAAGCATCCTTCTTACCGAAATGCTGGTTTTGTAGTTTTCTCTCCTCCTCTCAAGTTACTTTCTTTGTTCCTGTCAGCAACATGACGAGACATGACATGCGTTACTGAGTAACTAAATTGCAAGAAGTTATGCCTACTACTTGAGTCACATTTTACTTTTGTAGGGTAAAAACGTCTTACTTACACTTTATTGAGTAGATGTGGAGGTTTTCTTTCCTGCATCCGCCATAACGTCCTCTTTCAAACCGCCTTAATACTAACAGTATTTAACTGTAAACGATACATATTATAGTTAAATACTAACAGTATTTAACTGTAATATGTATCGTTTACAGTCAGAACCAATTGAAAACAAAACCATCCTGTAATTTTACAATGTGCTATTGTAAACTTCTGCTTTAAGTTACTGTAATTATTTTTGACCCATAATGCATTGCAATATACAGTTATACCTTGTAAAATGATGAAACAAGTAGATACTGTAGTTTTTTACTGTAGAAATTACAGAAATTCGTTACAGTGCACTTGGTGTCATTTTTCAGCCACAATCCAATCAAGGGATTTGTTTGTTTTTGTCACAAGATGAAAATGTACTTTTCTAACACAGTTGTGTTCAGAAGTATTTAAAGATACTTCACACAATACTGCTTCAGAAGACAAATATTCCTCAAACCAGGGTGAACATCCAAACAAAATGACACAAAATTGTGCTTTTTTCCTTACATTAGTCAAGCAAGATAGATATCACAATTTGAGAACAAAAAAGAAAAAAAGATTAAGAGATAAAGAACATAATAGACCCTTTTCCACTGAACGCATTTTTCAGAAAAAGAGCAGGGGTCAACAAAGATGATTGAATTTCATTTAGCTGTTTGACTTTCAGGAGCCTGCTATGTCAGACTGTCTTTTACTGCTATAAGATGTTTCATATAAATTTCACAGCTTATAAAACCTGAGACGTATGCCACATCTGGTATAAGTGTCACATGTATTGGTGGGCTCAATGGAACAAAAGAAAAGAAAACTGCAGACAAAAGACAACACAGGTTTCCTCTCCCTGCTCCCGTGTTCATCAGTGAGGAATGAAGGTTCAATTAGCACAGGAGCATTCAAGGAGAACTTACTGCAGATGCCAGACTTCTGGTCCTTATGGAGACAAACATAATCCCTTAGTTGGGCTGCAGCTGAAAACGACAGAATGATGAAGAGATGTTGTAGATACAATATTGAAACTCTTTCAAAATATTTATTTGCAAAACACTGATAGAAAGAAAATCTCCCACGGTGTTGTCAGTGCATCAGTGGTAACGGCCTATATGCTCAGAGGATATTTACAGATTTCTTTTGGATTTTATTCCCTCATGTCTTTCAGAGTCTCCTGAATCACTGGGCTCTCAACTGTACCACCTGGTCCAGCACACTGCAGTCATCAAAGAAAGACAAAGAAGATGATTGTTCTAAATGGGTGTACACAAGCAATAAAGAAGAAGGGTAATTCAATTTGCATTTCCAGCGTAACATTGCATGTCTTAATGGCATTCTTGTGCATCACCGCAATAATGAGACTGGCATTTGAAGCGAACTCTGTAATCATTGCACTCTCCATCAGGCTGGGCCTCATTTCTGCAGACGAATCCTCAAATTACATCGCCTCTAAAAAAAAGAAAAGGAGAAAAACATTTAAAAAGCAACACTGAAAACAAAGCCTATGTTTGTGCCACTGGCAGGGGCACCACTAGGGATTTTGGGCCCCATGAAAAGAATCTTTACCGGGACCCCCAACACAGCGGCGAAATTTGTTGATGCTATTTTTGATCATCATTAGGGGCCTCTCTGGGCCCCCCTCAATCATGGGCCCCTATAATCCGTATCCTTTACCCCCCCTTTTCGGCGCCCCAGGCCACTGGTATAATACAAAGTATATGTGTGGTAGTATGTGACTTAACTGATATCAGTCACCGTATGGAAAACCTTATAATTACCCAGGACAAATGAGGACAAATTATTCATCTCTACCAGAGATTATGATCATGTGGATTCACAAAGGTGATGGGGGTGGTATCGACATTTATTCGTCATACCAAAAAGACGACCAATCAAATTTATTCCTGCTTGCTACACAATATAATGAGTGGATTTGTAAAAGAGCATTAAAAAAAAAAAAAAAACGTGTTTTAGCGCTTGAGCACTGGGTTAGAAGATGAATTTTTCTAACCAAATTACTGAGAGAAACCTACCAAAGACTAAGACTGCTACAATGACAAGACCCAGCAAAAATAAAAAAAATAAAAATAAAAAGGTTTTAAAAACAGAAGTGACATGCTTTGCATTAGGGGTGTGAATCTTTCACTCACAAAACGATCCGATTCGAATTTCGATTCACAGGCTACGATCCGATTCAGGGACGATTCATAAAAAATAGTAAACGATTCAATTCGGTACGATTCAGTATGATTCGATACGGTTCAGTTCAGTTAGATTCAATAAAAATTGACAATTTAACCCCAACTACTTATTTTGCTTTATGACTGAGAAGAAAAAGAGAAACACAGATTTAATTTCAAAATAGTATTCTTTTGTTTATTTAATGTCCAACAGACAGTACACCAGGCCTACTGAACATAAATTCAGACAACATTAACTTAAGCCTTTACAATATACCTGGGGGATGATTGACATACATAATGAAATGCAAAACTCGCAATCTGGTGTGCCTCACTTCACAGGTTTGCAAAACTCTGCTCATACTTAAAATCCAAAAAAGTCGGGAGATTTTTTTTTTTATTTAATTATCATATAATTGCCCTAATAAGCAAACTGAGCACTTCAGAAATCTGCAATTTAAATGACACTTGGACGGTCAGTAAATCCTGCCCAGAACCAATCATACACCAAATTGTTCCATTATTCCAGTCATACGTTCTTTCATTCCTGTGTACTTGGAGTGTTTGGAGGTTACATTGCTAAGCGAGATGAGAAGCAGGACCTAGCGATGTCCACGCCGGAGACAAGGCAGACGAGCGTACGTTCACATTTCCTACCTACATTTACCGGTGGTGAGTAGCGCTGTATATTTCATCCGCATTGTCTGACATGTTGCTAGCTGCTCTCTCCAGCTACATTAGCTGACGTCACGACTCTTACAGGTAAAACGTCAACACTGGAGTTTCGTGAGAGTTCACGCGCCCGTTGGCACAACGATTGGCAGATCTGGGTCGCTGGACCTCAAAAAAACCAATTCACGGCCGTAAATATGGGATATTGGACCGTTCGTAGTGCATTTTTACGGATCCAGTTCTCCATTAACCGATGCACTCGGATCTCATACCTCACAGACCGATAACCGATTCAAATCAGTTTATCTTTACAACCCTACTTTGCATGCATCGTGACTGCAGATGAGGAAGGTTTCTGAAAGGTCTTTTAACCTCCATTAAAGAAGCAACAAATGAAAAACATGAAAAGGATTTCTCATACACACACAAAAAATGGTTATAGATCTTAGATTTTCATAAAAGGTAAGTTTTCAAGAACAGATATTTTTCAGTGGGGGAGACCTCCCTGTCCCTGGCCCCCTAATCCAACCTTTCTGAATGCTGTGGTGTTGCCAAGCCAGCCGAGAGATGTAACCCCCCATAATGTTCCTCTGAAGGGTCCGTATCCGAGATTATGCAAGCCCTTCTCAGTTGGAAAAGGGCATTCCACCTTTTTCCAGCGAGAACCAATGGATCTCAAACTTGGAGGTGCTCATTCTCATCCCTGCCGCTTCACACTTGGCTACGAACTGCTCCAGTGAGAGACGAAGAGCATGATGAAGGCAACAGGTTCATGTCATCTGCGAAATGAAATCCTGAGGCCAAACTGGACCCTTTTCTGGCCCTTGGCTCTGCCTAGAAATTCTTTGGCCCAAGTTATGCACAGAATCATTGTCAAAGAGCAGCCCTGATAGAGTCCCACTCTCACTGGAAATGAATCTGACTACTGACAATGAGAACTAAACTCTCTCAGTGAGACCAAGCACTCTGTAGCAATGGACCCTCCCGGAGCCTGGGTACATGTGGACTGTTCAGTCCGTAGTCTATATGTATTTGTGTCTTCAACTTGGTTTAGTGATCACTTTAAAGTTCACTCAGCTGCGTTTTCACAAAGAACAATGCAGATATGAGGAAGGGTGGGAGGGTGGGGAGACCACTTCTCAGAAAACTGATTAAGGAAGCTCTCAGATTTTGACAACAGGCATATTTCCCAGAGAATATATTTTCCAGTGGGGTGTTTTTATTTTATTTCATTTTATTGTTTTGCTTTGTTTTGTTTTTGTTTTTTTTATTAGAGATTGTGTCTGCTTCACAAACACTAACTGACAACTGTACCCACAACAAAGGAGCCATATAACTAAAAGACTTTGCCTCCCATTCTACTTTTTGAAACTCCCCGAACCCCATGTATACAAGTCAGCTGGCAGTTTGAGTGCTCTATTGGGAAGATATGGAACTATACATTTCTAAAGTAAAGATCGAGCACACACACAAGAAGGGACACGTGCACTGGTTGGGCAAACTTTCATTCTCTTGCTAGGACTCCAGTGGGGATATAGAGCTGGTCCAGGGTTCAAGAGCCAGGATGCAACCTGCATTGTTTCTTTGCATAAACAGATAGTACTGAATTTTTCTATTCAATATCACAAATCACAAATCACAAATAATCTCAATGATCCTAACTGAGAACAATTAAGTCATTTGTTGGCCACATCTCAACCAGTGAATTACATCTGGTTGAGCCAATAATAAATCTCAGTGTGGATGTACCAGTCAAATGTTTGCAGTCACCAGACCCCACGTAGCTTTAAGTACCTAGATGTTCACCTCACCAATATTCTGGACTGGTCCCACAACACTGATGCGCTGCACAAGAAGGGCCAAAGTCTCCCCCACGTTCTGAGGAGTGTGCACGTCTCTAAGGACTTACTATAACTCTGTGGTAGCCTCAGTTATCCACTCTGCCGCTGTGTGCGAGGGAGCGTGCCAGCTCTGTCCTTGGCTGGACCGCCAAGCTGACATGCATTACAGAAAAACCTCTCACCCAGACAGTGGAAGCTCTGAGCAGTCCCTTCAGTGGCAGACTGATACACCCTCATTGTAGAAAGGAATCATATTCAAGGACTAAATTACAGTATTACTTGTTAGCTTAGTTCCTCTCTGTGTGTGAACATATGTGTCTCTAAAGATCATACACAAACATTGCCTTGCTTTGATGTTTTGTCTAATTCTCGTGTTTGAACTCAGTTTGAATCCAGTTATGCTACATCTTCTACATGGAATATTCTCCAAATGAGTGGAAACTGCTTTGATCATTGAAAGGTTGTGGATCCATTTTAAAACACAGGGATTGTGAAACCATGTTTGTGTTTTTTGATAATCTCCTCCTGAGCATCTCCTTTTATAATTGGGTTTTATAAACTACGTGTACCGACAACTATTTTGTCCTTTAAAATGCGTGAGGCTTCACACTTGGATTGATCTTCCTTGCAAGAGAGAGCTCAGTTCCAATCCTGGTTAAAATTAAGCTTAAAAAAAACAACAACTATTAAACCATGTAAATTTTTTTAAGGTGAAGAACTAGAAATTCTAAAATCAGTCCCCTGATTCTCTGATCTCAAACAACTAAAACTGAAGTTCACTTGCTGAGAAAAATCTACTTCCCATAACAGAACCAAAGTGCCTGAATCATTTTCATAATTGCAGATATAGCTTGACAACTGCTCTTAACTGGAGGAGTGAAACCAATTGGATGTGGTTGGATTATTATTTTATTTAAGAGCAGCTGTGCAGTTTCAGCTGCTACACCGTTAAGAAAAAGATTACTGGAAACTTACTTATAAATTGATCTACTTGTTTAAAGAAAGAGAGAAAGAAAGAGAGACTTTTTCTTCAGCAAAATAATTATATTTTTTTTTATGACAAAACCCCTGACAGCTGCTTGTGTTGAATAGTAGCTAAACAAGCTTAGCAGCCATTAAAGAATGACAGAAAACACAAACCTTTTCCCCAACCATTGTTTTTTTTCTTTAACCCAATGGGACGCAAGAAATAAAAAATAAATAAATAAATCTAATTGCATGCTTCTGGAAATTAGCAGTAGAAGTTGATGAAAAGTTGTTCAAATAAAAAGACCACTGTTAAAGAAAGAAAAAAAAAACTTAGTGCTATTTCCATTTGCCTTTCTTTTACCATGCCATCAGAATAGCTTACAAACATTTCAAACCAAACAGTTGCATCTCTGAAGCTGCTTTCAAAATTACTTTCTTTTTTAATAACACAATATGTATTATATGTTTCAGAATTCGCCTGCAGAAAGGACGATCAATCTGACACAGTTTGCAATGATTACAGAGTTCATTTCAAATGCCAGTCTCCTCATTGTGGTAATGCACAGTGATACAGTTTATACATGCAATGTTATGCTACAAAAAGTAATAGAAATTTTCCTTATCCTTTGCTACCTATTTTGAGCAGCCACCCTATAGATAGTATTCATGGGTGTCAAACATCCGGGTGTTTTGACCCAGCTTCGCTATTTTGTAGGTCTAGTTTCTGAGTACCGCGCCGGTCCTTCGTTCATTTCAGTATAGTCGTGTGCTCACAAGTAACTGACAGTAGTCTCAGGAATAGATGAAAATCACCAGAGAATGACACCTAAACCGCAACAGAAGGCAGAACAACAGGAGGGAGTTTATGGAAATGATTGATGCCCACTCTGAATCTTGTAATGCAACAAAATGGCAGCAAGAGTGGAACTGAGCAGTACAGACGGCTAAAAAGGATTATACACATGATCTGAAGAACTTTGGATATTTGCAGTTATGTTTTTCATGACAAAAGTGCCCAAACTTTGGAGGAACTGAAAACCTACGAGTCTCTGGAGGCTTACGATCAGTTTGCATACAGCTGGGTGGAGGATGAGGCAACGTTAGATTGGCGGTGAGACAGCCGTGGCTGCAGGGAAGATTTATTGAAATTAATTTCAGTATCCGAGCATGTCAATTGTTTCTAAATTCCTCCAAAAATGTTTCGTCAATACATTTAGCCTAGACATACATATTTCATTAAATCTTTCATTGACTCAAAGTCACAGTCATCCGTAATATCAGGAGAAATGAGTGATGTCCTTGTGTGGTTGTCATGGTAATATTACCAGTCTTTATCTCCAGGTTTCCAAATGGATCCTTTTACTCTTAAATGCTGCTCACCTCATTTCATTCAAAAACAACTCTGATTACTTCTGAACGTTTACTGAATGAAATAATGTATAAAGGGGCCTAGGCTAGGCTTGGCTAGGTAGTGATGTCCATCTATGTTAATCTTTTCTGGTTTGATTTGACGATAAATAACCAGCATTATGGGCACTGAGATAGTCAGAACACACTAGAATAAACCGTGGGAACAAGGTCTTTACTCAATCATCTGTGTTTCATGTCTCACGTATCATCTGCTGAGTCCTTTGATCCTTCATGTACTCCTGTTTTTGGGATCGAATCTGTTCTCTATTTCCATCCCTTAATGATTTTGGTTTCAAAAAGCTCGCTTTAGTGCAGAATATAAATAACACACTCACTCCACACTGCAGTGTTTATAAATCTATCACTTGACCTAATTAATGGGGGAAGGCTTGTTGTGAAGTCATGTGAAGACTATCTATTCCTATCGATGTCCTTTGGAAAGACAAAATGCGCATCACCATTCTTGGTGTTCAGTGTTTAGTGGATTAAAGCTCACTACTACAGGATGCCACAAATGTGAAAAGTTTGATTCTAATACCAGCAGTATTAATTACACATGACGGTTTATAGCTGTAGTAAAGGCTCATGAAGATGTAATAAACAACAATCCCTTAAACTTGGAGTGGTTTATCACAGCAACTAAACATTTCTAGATTTTTTTTCCATTCAGAATTAAAAAGGCTGTATACGGATATAAATCCAAGCTCATTTACACATGTGAGTTCCCATCTGGAGCATCTTATTTTAAGGAAGCATGTCAGAGGCTGACAGAAGAGAATAAGGCTGTGATAATCGAGAGCCAGCATTGAAAGCAAATGGCAAAAATAATAATAAAAATAATCCTATATATTGTGAAATTATGTAAAAGCAACTCAGAATGACAGCATAACATATTCCAGTATCTCTTCATGCCATTATTTATTTTAACTGAATCTAAACTGAAATGCAGAAGCTGTGCATGTAAACCCAAGAGTAAGCCATGATTCAATAGAACCACCTTTAGCAGCAGTAATGAAATAGGGAAATCTTTTTTTTTTTTTTTTTTTTTTTTTGCATGACATTATAAATCTGTCACATTTTTTGGGGGGAAATTCTTTACAACATTGCTTCAGTTCATTGAGGTTTGCAGGCATTAATTTATGCACATCTTATGCGCAGTTCAGGCACAACTAAATAAAGGTAATAATAATAATAGGTAATGATAATAATAATAATAACTGATTAGGTCTAGACTAAACCATTCCCGCACCCCTTTTCTCTTCTATTGTAGCTATTCTGCAGTAGATTTGATCAGTTTCTCTGCTTCTTTCAAGCTTTAGTTGTCAAGCAGATGGCCTCATGTTTGACTTCAGAAAACATTGGGCTTGCAGAGGAATCCAATGTCAACTCAATGACTGCAAGATGCCCAGGTGCTGCGGCTACAAAACAATCCCAAAAGATCAGCAACTTTGCACAAATAAGCTACACTTTTATCTTCACGATAGACAGAAGAGGCTTTCTGGTGACTTGCCCTCCAAACAGGTTTGTTTTTTGCAGTCATTTTCTAATTATGCTCTTACGAACTTTAAAAAATAAGATGCTAGTCATGGTCTGCACACACTGACACGTAGCTCTTCTTTGTTTTGCCATTTTTCTGAATGTTAGTTTGTCTGACCTTGGAGTGAACATGCAGGGTTATGTACTCCTGGGAGGACTGACAACTGTCTGAATGTTGGAAAATGGCTGCATTGCCATAACTGGAACATATTATACAGACCCAGCCCATGAAACTGTATAAAATAATACAATGAGTAATAACGACACAGTATCTTAATTCAAGATTGGCTCAAACCTTTAAAAAACTTAATGAATTTTGAGCTGTTGACCCAGATACTCAAAAGGACCTCACAAAGTGCCACTTCAGGAAACAAATACTCTTTCAATCCGATGGCTATATAACAAAACATAATGACCCAAGCTGATACGTTTTTAATTAAGAGTTTATTTGCTGCTGTTTCCTCACAGTCAAACAAGTTAGATTTCATAATAGCAGGCAGAGAAAAATGACAGACAAAATACATAAGAAAAAAACCTTTTTCTCTTAAACACGTATACTTGGAAAAAAACATGTCAATGAAGATGGTTGGGATTCATGTTGGTTTCACTCTCAGAGATCGTAGCTCATTGTGTATTGCAGACTTCACTGCATAATGTTTAAAAAACCCTACATTTATATAGAAAACCAAAACCAAAAATCAAAACTAAACCATTTTTCTTTTTTAGCCCCACACCCGTAATACCTCCAAACAGTTTGTAATTACTTTTGAATGATAAAGAAAAATATCACACATATTGCATCTTTCTTTAAATGAGATGATGTTGTCTTAAATAATTATGGCTGAATGTCTGGAGGTTATCAAATGTCTTCTGATTTGAATAATTTCTATAAGCTTTCTTAGAAGAGTGGCTATAAACATGCGACTCCCGTTAGTGGTCAGGGGCACGGAGCTCCAAACCAAATTAAACAAAACTTTTATTTGATTACTTATGCTTTGATATTTCACATTTCTATTGTAGAATCTGACTTAAAAAGGCAATCTCCACCTTGTGACATAGTTAGTTAAAGTCCCAAAATATAATAATTTTTTTTGATCCAATGATGATGTCTAAGGTAAAATAACAAAGATGAAAAGAAAACCAGTTTCAAGCCCTGGCATTTCACACATAAACCTGTACCAGTGCTGGAGCTTTAATTTAAACCTTTAATTTCAATAGTCATGTCCTTTTGCAGATCTGCAAGAGAATACTTTTTTTTTTTCAAAAGGCAGACACGTTGATAGAAAAGAGAAGAAATTAGCAGAAAATAAAACTCATAATATGATCCTGCTCTCTCTTTTTACCATGTTCATCATTGTGGAAGGTTCAGCATGGGCATTCAAAGCGGACTTGGTAGTCCCTGCAGGAGCCGTCACATTTCTGATCCTCCTTGCGGCAAACAAATCCCTTAGTTGGGCTATAGCTGAAAAATGACACCATGTGATAGTCAGAGAAAGAGCTTGACGACTGTGTTATGTATGCCATACTGAAAATGATGGGCGACAAAAAAAATTATTTTACAAACACTTACAGAAAGAAGATCTCCCCTGTGTTGAGGGCTGGGGTCATCGTGCCAGTGGCCACAACCTCTATGTTATGAGGAATTTCACAAATTTCTCCTGGGTATTTGTCCCTCAGGCTTTTCAGAGTCTCCCAGTCACCTGTTCCACTGGGGCGGTCCCGGTTGTACCACTTGGTCCAGCAGACTGCAGTCAGCAAAGAAAAAGAAATGGCATGACTGTTCTAAATGGGTGAACACGAAAGTAAAGGGAAAGAGGAAATTCAGTTTGCGTTTTTGGTTCAACGTTGTATGTGTCTGTTGTATTAATGTCGTACCTGCATCACTACAATACGGAGGGTGACATTTGAAACGAACTTTGTAATCATTGCACTCTCCGTCAGGTTGGTCCTTCTTTCTGCAGACAAATCCTAACTTCACATCAGCTCTGAAAAATAGAAATTAAAATAAATTAAATAAATACATCTAAAAAATGAAAATAAGTGACACTAAAAGCAACGTTATTGATGAAACTGTTCTAGTTTTAAGCTATCCTACTGGCATAGTATAAAAAAATCAGATGTTTGTCACTGAGTACATGACCCACACATACAAACCACAAAGGCAACTCCTTAACACATACTATCAGTATTATTGAGAAATATGAGTATTATTTAGACTTTGTCCAGTACTTACCTGAAAATTGTATCTCCTGCTTCAGCTGCAGTGAGACCAGATAGAGTTCGAAATTCAATTTCTGTAGGATTGGGACAGATTTTTCCAGGATACTCTTTGCGGAGCTGACTAAGTGTCTCCCAGTCCCCAGTTCCAGAGGGGTTATCTCTGTCAAACCACTCTGTCCAACAGTCTGGAATAAAAGAATTTCAGTGAGACCGTTTAGACACTGGACACTAATATAAATAGAAAAAAAAGTTTAATCTGCTTCTAAAGAACAGTGAGATGGTTTTCTGAAAAGATGTTCATCTTTCTTCAAATAACCTTTCTGTAGAAAATAAAAAAAAATATTTTCCCTGAACTGTATAAGACTGGCAAGTTAAACTCTTAGAAAAGCTCTTTTTACTGACATGTTACAACAAATTTCTTCCACACAAACTAAGAAACTGCACATTGGATGTGACTCTTATATAACATAGTGGGGGTCTTACCATGTCCATGAGTTGGTTTGACTCTACCTGTAAAAACCATCAGAAAAATAAATACTTGTCTGTTATGTTTTTATGTTTTAATGTCATGTTTTAATGCATAAGAGTGAGTTTTCAAAAATGAAAATAGTTTCTGGAGTTACTGAGATGAACCTACCAAAAACCAACACTGCTACAACGGCAAGACTCAGCTATTGGGAGAAAAAAAAAAAAAAGGAAATTAAAATGCTTTTAAAGACAGAATATGCCATGCTTTGCATGCATGTTGCAGCAAATGTTTCAGAATTTTGTCATTTCTGTTGCAAATTTGAAAATAAAAACACCAAAGGTTCACTATACCAGTTTCATCTTGACTGTTGACTGATGACGAAGGTTTCTCAAGACTCTTCTGTGACTGTTTAAAGAAGAAACAAGTGAAGACAATGAAAAAGTAAGTTCAAAAGATGATAATTTTTGATGAGACTCACCCATTGGCCCCTCTTAGGAGAACAATGAGTTTGTTTGAACCTCTGCCTTTTTATATTAGCAACTCTCCACCCACCTCTTCACCTAATTACCAGAAACATGCAATTAGAGAATTTTTTGGGGGAAATTCTTGCATTCCAGAGGTTAGAAAAACAAGATAAAACCAAAACAATGGTTGTAGATAAGACTTGCATGAGCACCATTCTTCAGTGGTCATCTTTAAAGCTTGCTTAGCTGCTTTCAAGCAACCTCGAAATCATGTAGGTGCAAGTGGGGTGGGGTGGCTTTGATACACAACTCTCAGCTAATCCAAAAATGTGCTAATGGGCAGAACACACAGGCCTTACAGTTGTTTGGAGCATGGCCACCTTACTTCAGTTATCACACCTATTTTAAATTAGCCTTGCTCATGCTAATCCTCTGCACTACCCTTAGGCTTGATCCAGCACTCTTCATTTCAGCTCAGTGTTCCTTAACGGAGATGTCATTTCAGTAGCAATATCTGAAACGCAGATGCATACTTCAGTTCTGTCAGAGTGAATGTAAATTAACGTTAGTTAGCATCACAGGCAAGTGAAGTTCACTGATGACAGCTTAGCCCTTTGGACACCACAGACAGCAATGCATCTGTCAGTCAAAAAAAAAACCCACACTTGGTAGTGCTTTAGGTATGATTATTTGTGCTGTAAACCTTTTAACATGGGGGTCAAGTGTCACTGACTCACTCTTGGAGGCAGCTCCAACTCGTCATACACAAAATCAAGTTATGAAAGACAAGTTACACTAAGTAAAAGGTTTCCTGTGAGATCGCTTTTTTTTTTTTTTTTTTTAAGACTGTTATTCCAGAACTTTTCTGACTTGTTTTCGAAATATGTTTTGAACGATTAGGAATCAGCCCTTAATATTCTTTACCATATGGCAAACCTTGGGTATTTGCTGTCATTAAGTCTTCTCTTTACAAAAAACTAATGATAGGCCCACTTCCTGTAATGTTCACCGCTTGCTGGATGTAGCCATGGAAAGGATCTGTTGACTTGAAAAGCACATCACCAACATGTTTTGTTTCAAATTCAAATTCAAAATTCAAAAAATACTTTTTCGATCCCTGAAGGAAAATTAAATTATTACAGTAACTGTCATGATTTAAGTCTCTGGAATGATTCATTGTAGATGGTTATTGCTGTGGGCGGGAAGGATCTGTAGCGTCTGTGTTGCAGCAGATCTGAAGAAGCCTGTTCTGATCTGACACTGTTCTGTTGCTGAATCACTGATCTTGTGTAGAGGATGTTCAGGGTTGTCCATGATGATCTTCATTTTATGAAGTATCCTCCTTTGCGGAATCAGCTGTAGAGGCTCCAGAACAGCCCTCAGAACAGAGCCGGCCTTCTTTTTAGTTTTTTTCAGCCTTTTAAAGTCACTGGCTCTGATGCCGATCCCCCAACAAGTGACTGCAGATAAAATCGCCTCTCCACAACAGATTTATGGAAGATATGTTTCATCTTGATGCAAACACTGAAGGACCTAAGTTTCCTTAAGAAGTATAGTCTGCTCTCTACCTCCTTATAATATAAACAGCATCAGAGTTGCATATACAGTCCAGTCTATTGTCCAGGTGAACACTGATGTATTTATATTCCTCCACCACCTCCACGTATTCTCCTTTGATGGAAATACTACTTTACTTCTTCTTGGTCCTCCTAAAATCTTCTATCATCTGTGGGACCCACGTTACATGGGGGCATATAATGTTAAATTAAACACTGGACAATGGATACTTAATACCAATCTTGCAACCTTACAGTTTTATTTGTATTGTTCATGTATTGGGCAGCATGGTGGCTTGGATGTTAGCACTGTTGTCTCACAGCAAGAAGGTTCCTGGTTCAAACCTCAGCAGGGGCCTTTCTGTGTGGAGTTTGCCTGTTCTCCCTGTGCTTGCGTGAGTTTCCTCCAGGTACTCTGGCTTCCTCCCACAGTCCAAAGACATGTATAAATTACCCGTAGTAGTGATTGTGTGTGGTTGTTTGTCTATGTGTGTGGCCCTACGATGGATCGGCAACCTGTCCAGAAGATCCTTGTAACCCTGCATAGGATTAAGCGGGCATAGATAATGGATGGACGTTCATGTATTCATTGTTATTATTTTGATATGTGCTCACCTTTAGAAAGAGCTATAATTTAATCAGAATAAAATCAACACAGACACTTGGGGCAGCTGGGTCCTTTGGGAAAAGTGTGCGTGTTGTTGTCCAATAGGCTCTGACAGCCTGTAATGTCTGGCCATACTGTTCTGATGTGCTTGTGTTTCTGTGTTTTCAGGTAAGCAACACGGGGGAAATTTATAAGTTTTTAAGAGATTTGCATGGGTGAATAGCAGGGATGCAATGGTACTCTGTCACATACCGAACCGTTCAGTATGACCTGTACGGGACACAAGACAATACGCTTTTATGTCCCGCGGTATTTATGTTCCAGTAGCTTTGCATTGGACTTGCACGTGAGCGTGCGTGCCTTTTAGGCAACAGGCCCGCCACTGCATGTCAATGTGCACTCGCCTCCGCTCACTCAGTGACCAACCTATCACACTTGGGCCGGTTGGCTACAGCTCATAGACCCACGATCTTACCTGCGGAAGATCCAGTTGTTACCAGTTGTGCGTCTTGGCGCAGCTGATGTGCTTTTTAAAATACTGCAGAACAAATGGTTGGATGCGCATTTAAAGCTCACGAACAATTAATGTTCCTGTCCCTCCTCGACCACCAAGAGTTTCAGACATATCGGAAATAAATTCCCGCATCCAACCTTTTCCAGCTTGACAAAGATCTCCTTGGTTTCCTCCACAGCAGACATCTGAATGAGATCATCCCACAGCTGTACAGACTGACGTATCTGGCCGTGACATTTTAAACTCATGCAGGCTTGCCAGTTCCTCTGTGGTTAAGTGTGCAACACATCTCCATTGTTTTTTTTCTCATTTTAGATGAAATGATTGTTCCCACACCACGCCACAAAACGGTTCAACAGTTCTCTGTCTTTTGTCCATCACTAATAGACCCCACAACTGCAGACTCATCTGAGTATTTCTGCAGATGACAATACTCCAACTGATACTGGAAGTCTGAAGTGTACAAAGTGAGGAAGAATGGTGAGAGTAGAGTCACGTGTGGTACTCCTGTGTCTCACAAACTATTCAGACAGTGATCAGTGATGGAGGAGCAGCAAGATCCATAACTGAGGTGAAAGATGAGCCTGGTGAGATGTGACAGGGAAGCTGTGGGTTAAGGGAGGGTGGGAGGTCTGTTTGGCTGAAGGCAGGAGAGGAGGATGCTGACCTTGTCTCTGAACTGAACCTGTTGAAGAATGAGTTCAGTTCTGTGGCTCTGTCCAGACTTCCTTCTATCTGATCTTCCTGCTTGAAGCCTGTGATCTTCTTCATCCCTGACCACACATTGTTCTGGTGGAGCTTGTTCTCCAGCTTTCTCCTGTTGTCCTCCCTGTTGTGTCTAATCTTGACTTTCAGTTGTTTTTGTACTGACCTCAATAATAATTCCATGTCTACCTCTCTGAAAGTTTTTTTTTTTTCTTGTTTAGAAGCTCTTCCAGGTCACTGGTGATCCACGGTTTGTTGCTTGGGAAGCACTTCACTGTTCTGGTGGGGATGGTGTTGTCCACACCAAAGTAAATATAGTCAGTAACACATTCAGTCATGACATTGATGTCATCTCCATGTGGCTCATACAGTGCAATCCAGTCTGTAGCCTCAAAACATCTCTTCAGCTGGCTACAATAAATACAATAAATGGTTGTAGTCTCCATAGTTAGATTTGACATCCATGATTACTGTACAAGGGGAGATTTTTTTTGTACCAATAATTTTTTTGAAGCAATAAAGCTGACAGATCAGATGCCCAGACAGCATTTGTCATTTTTTGATTGACAGCTAGCCATTGCTGTCATCATTTTAGCAACTTAGCATTATAGTTATTTCTGAACTGTGAATAAAAAAGATCACAGTCATATTTTGTTGATTTTTATTCTCTGTTCTTTGTTTTCTCCTCATACTAACCACATAATGCATTCCATCTTAGCCATAAGGCCTCAAGATGTCCTTTGTTCCTTTTTGGTTTCCAGCTACTCTAGGTGTGACACAATCAGACCTGTGATCTCATCTGCCATTTTTGTAGTCCTTCACCACCAGGTGGGTTGGAAGCCATCTTGTTCTACAGAGATTCACACACACGTCTACACACACATAAGTGTATATGTTGATCTTTTCATCATATTTCATGTTGTTTGGTTGTATTAGTTTTGTCGGTATCTAGTTTAGTAGATATTAAAATCTTGATCCAAGTGTTTGTCCATCTTTAATACTCATGTTAATATATTCTGACATATTCTAATGACAGGAGTTGTTTGTGGTTATTTTGCATGTGTTTGGAACATTTTCTGGTTGAAAAGGACTGTGCTCTGACTCATTCCTTCTCTGTTGCTCTGTAGCGCCACACCTGGTCACAGACTGGAATGCATAGAACAGCTATTTTGAGACTTATTGTGCTGTTTGGCCTTTCCTAATTGACCTTTCGGTAAGCACCGCCCCCTTCCTAGTTAAGGGCTGTGTATACTCTTGCGGCAATGTGTCGCAGTTATCTTGTTGCAGAGATGCCGCAGTTACTTTTGATTGATGCTCAATTTTGAAGCGCGGTGTACGCTATGTTATTCCACGCCACAACGCAAGAGGGACAATCATGAACTAGCTAAACTTACTAAACTTATCTCTTGCATTTTTCCACTTCCTCACATTCATTGCAATCTCCCTCCATGAATTACCATGGCATTATTATAGTATAATATTAACATTAATGATACACATCGGAAAAATAGCGAATTAACACAGTCCTTAACGCAGGAGCAGCAAGTTTGTCCAACATAGCAACAGTAACTAGGAAGGGGGCGGTGCTTACCAAAAGGTCAATTATCAATTTATTCAATTCATTTATTTTGTTAATACATTTCTTGTGTTATTTATAACTGCTTTAGGACACTTATTAATAGCCCTATTCTAACTAAGCAGTCCCTTTTCCCACCAAGCTTAGCTTAGTTTAGTTTGGGCATGCGAACTGCTGCTGTCATTTCATGGAGCCACTGAAGCAACATTTGAGACTCGAGGCCCTGCTGACAGGATGGCTGATCTTGTTGAAGCTGGTCCAAGGCACAAAACTGTTACTGACATTTATTTTGTCTTCATATATATCTTAAAACTAGATGTGCTATATCACCATTTCCTATTGGTTGGGCTGGTGAGATTGTGACTCATAGCCAGAAGCTGTTCTTCTCATGAACTCATGGCCCATTTAGTCTAAGGTAGAATCTGACCAATCAAGACCATCCGCACTTTATGACATAATTAGTTAAAGCATCAAAATAAAGTTTTGTAGCACAAAATTCAGAAGACTTGGATGCAGCGTGTGAAAATAAAACACCTTGTACATCTTTTTTTTTTTTTTTTATTAAGCTTATGACAATGTCTAAGGTAAGAATTCATTGTTGCAACACAGTAAGTCCAAGATAAAGAAAAGCATGTCATGTCCACTTTAATACCCCCAAACCTGGCCGGTCAAGAGAAATAACAAAGGTGGAAAGAGAATCAGTTTTATAAATCACAGAGGCAGGGCTCCAGCAGTGATCCCTTACCGTCTAACAAGTGTTTTCACATGTTAAGTTACATCATGATTTTTTTAAGCACACATAGTCATGTACCATTTTTGGAGTTTTCAAACTAAGTTTAACCCTTTATTTTGCATTTAGCACAGTAAGACAGTTTACCTGTAATGCATTAGGAGAACTGTGTCTCTCATCTCCTTGGGACTTAAAATGCTAAACGGGACGGTTCTTATTGCCAAGCTTAATATTAAGAGGACTCTTAATAACGGGAATGCGCCACTTAACACATGGGCATAAAAAACGAATTTTGTAGTCCCGGCAGCGGCCGTTCGATCGCTGGTCGCTATTGCGGCAACCAAATCCCTCGTGTAGGCCAAACCTGAAAAATAACACCAAAATGACACCAAAAGGTGAGTGTTATGTTTATCATACTGAAAAGTCAGGGAGGGGGTTACAAACACTTACATTTCGAAGATCTGCCCTGTTTTGCAGGCTGGAGTCAGTGTGTCAGTGGTCACAACGTCCATCCTCAGAGGTCTTGCACAGATTTGCCCTGGGTTTTCTATCCTCAGCAGCCATTTCAGAGTCTCCCAGTCACCTGTTCCACTGGGGCGGTCCCGATTGTACCACTTGGTCCAGCAGACTGCAGTCGGCAAAGAAAGAACAAAGGATGACAGTTCTAAACAGTACATTCATTAAGATCATTTACATATAAGACTCTGGGATCTTTGATCTGTAACTTGACCAATACTAGTGTCAAAATTGACAAAAGCTTTGATTTCATCTGCTGTAAATAGTAAAAAAAAAAAAAAGCATGATTTGCCCCTAACCAAGGGTGGGATGGTTTACAAAAAAGATGTTAACCTTTCTGCAAATCCATCCACCCATTATCTATACCCACTTTTCTATTGTCATTGCTAGAACCAATCCCAGCAATCGCAACCAGGGAAAGGCACCCTGGACAGGTCGCCAGTCCATCGCAGGGCTCTTCAAATAATCTCTCTATAAAAATGAATAAGTGGTTCAACCTGAACTGCATCAGGCTGACAGGAATCTCTAATTTACCTTCTTTCTGTCATGGGAAGTAAAAGAACACAAAGGGCCTTACCACGTCTACGAGCTGGTTCAACTGATCCTGCAAAAATCACAAGACAAATGTTTTATGTATAATGCAAGAGGGTGAGTTTCAAAAACTGAGAATAGTTTCTGTAGGAACTGAAATGGACCTACCAAAAACCAACACTGCTACAACGGCAAGACTCAACTATTAGAGATCAAAAAAGCAAATTAAAAGGCTTTTAATCAGTTTAAATGCTTTACACATATGCTGTAACAAATATTTCAGAATTCTAGTATTTCTATTAAATTTGAAACTAAAACACCAAAAGTTTAATTTACCAGTTTCATCTTGACTGATGGCGAAGGTTTCTCAAGATTATTCTGTAACTGTTTAACAAAGAAACAAATGAATAACATGAAAAGGAAACTCAAAGGTAAATATATTTAATGAGACTCACCCATTGACCCCTCTTAGGAGAACAATGAGTTCATTTGAACTTCTGCCTTTTTATATTAGCAACTCTCCACCCACCTGCTCAACTCACTACCAGAAACATGCGCTCTTATTCTTCTAGATGTTTCTTGCTGGCTATCTCTCTATCTAGATTCTTTTGTACTTGTTCTATTTGTCAGAGGAGAACATTTCGAGTGTAGGCCTGTGTTTTTTGCACTAGCGGTTTCCCTCCAGTTCTTCCAGGCAACGTAGATAGGATCTCCACTCATGTCACCATCAGTGCTGATCTTTTCCTTGTTGAAATGACAGGAACATAGTCTGGAATTTCTCTTTAGGTTGAGCATGTCAACATACTTCCTTGTTTGCATTCCAAGTGGCACCCATCCCACGTATGGTTTGTGGGTGATGAAGAAGTAAATTTTGTTGCAATTCCTTAACTAATGCTGTGCCTTTAAACTGCACGCTTAGTTAAGGTTTTAATTCAATTCAGTGTATTCAATGTATTTGTATAGCATCTGTTACGATGCCAATTGTCTCTAGGGGCTTTACAGAGACCCAGAGCTTGTTAATGACAGAATAAATGTATTAACAAAATTAATAACAGGATACTGCCTGATAATCAGGAAACAATGACGAAACAGTGCAATCAGTCTCAAATTTGCTCTTGTTCTATACATGCCAGTATGTAACCACATGTGACGGCATAGACCAGGGGTCGGCAACCTGCGGCTCTTTAGCCCCTCCACAGTGGCCCCCTGTCACTTTGAAAAAAACTTGTCACAAGGCAATTCTCGCTCTGGAGCACATGTAGTGCCCCGTAGGTTGCTTGCCAGCAGGCAGAATGACTGTGTTTAGCACAAAATACTTCCAGGTTACTGCAACGAGGAAGTTGTATCTATGTGTTGCATTCTGGGAAAAGAAAAAAAAAGGTGAGCACACCACGTCGGTGTTTTGTAGTGGTGTAACACACAAATGAAGTGAAATTGAAAACCTCCTCAAATTCGAAAAACGTGTCTTTGAAACATAGAATGCCATTCCTGAGCTTATATGAACATGAGGACGTTCGCATTTGGAGTCCTGTCAATCTTTGGATCCACAGACTTATGCGAGCAGGTTTTCTCCAGCATGAACTACATCAGATCCCAATATCACTCGTCTGAGAGACGCCAGCCTGCAGTCCTGGATGAAAGTCACGTCTTACAGCCCTGATATAGAGAAGCTCTGCAGTGATGTTCAGAAACAAATCACGTTAAGCAGGTGAGAACACTGTCACAGTGATTCCCAAAGTGTGGGCCGCGGCCCCCTGGTGGACTGTCGTGGTACTGCAGGTGGACCATGAGAGGTCATTAAAAATAAACAAATATGTTTTAAATCCTCGATTTTTAAAAATATATGTTTTTGATAACTAAAATATTTATATCATGATTTTAAAATATTTAGAAATAATAAAGCAAACAAATTTAGTGTTATTCCACTGTCACCTTAACTTAATATGACAAGTGTCATCTTATTTGTTGACCCCTTACATTAATATTGGAATGTAGCTTTTAGTCTTCTATGTTGATCAAAGTGCTGTTTAAAGGTTTGCATGAGCTGCAGAGATTTTTACATTTCAAATTGGGCCTTGGTATTCTGACGTTTGGGAATGGCTGATTTAATAGATTATTTTTTCTTCAAAAGCATTTATTTTAGAACCTGAGGCTGAGCTGATGTAGTTGTGTTTTATGTTCAGGCTCGATGGTTGATTTCTGTATGTGGCCGGGGAGAAAACAAGAGGATGACAACACACTGAAATGGACTTAAGTCATAAATAAATACAAACTGGCCTATTTTATTTATTGGCTACTTTTTTTTATCTGATCAATGTTTTACAAATAATTGAATGACTCAAATAGACCTGTTCTTTGTTTTATTTCAAAGTTGGGCCCACCAAAGCTGAGCCCACCAAATAGACAAAAGAAATCTGAGGCTTTATGATCAAGATGGAGTCCATGTGTGCAGTTAGTAGCATAGAAGAGAAATCGAAGAACAGACAATAAAATAATAAAAAAAAAAAACAACTAATGATGGTTTTTACACCAACAGCAACAGATACTCTGTCGTTTCCACACAGATGCACAAATGTGAACAGAGCAACATGAAACTAAGTTCTGTCCAGACACAAAACCCTCTTATGTGGGTCACTCCCGAAACAATGGAGGGAGTGTGGATGATGCACACAGGCAACCAGGAATGGCTCTCTCTCTCGTTCCCCTTGTCGCCATTTGGTTGTTGCGAAGATGTGGTGTTGATGCAGCAACAGTAGTAGGGATGTCTTTCTTCCAAGGTTGGTCTGAAGGCAGAACATCAGCTGGCCACTCCACTGCAGCTGCAGCCAGACAGGAGACCTGCTTACTAATCCTTGGCAACCAGAGGTCTGGTGCTGGGGAACACAGACCCTTGGCTGGTGCCCTGTTGATGTGGGACAGTGGCCAGAGTAGTTGTACCTTCACAGTTCACACAAGGCTGACAGCTTGGTCACTGTAGGCCACCTGTTGTAGTTCAGGAAAGAGCTGTGGAGTACAGCTGAATATGACATGTAAGGAGGCTGAACTCACACTCTTCTAGAGCCTTCTAGGCCTGTGCTTTTCTGCACTAGTGGTCTCCTCCAAAGTCGTTTGACAGAGAAAAATGAAATACCTGGTTAGGATCAGTTTTCCGCCCTTGTCAAAGAGGTGTTCAAGAAAATACAGGTGGTAATTGTATTTTTACCATCACTGCCGATCTTTTCCTTGTCAAAATGATGAGTTTCTGTCATTTTGACGAGGAAAAGATCGGCACTAATGGTAAAATACACGTGATAAAAGTCTACACTGACAAGTAGAACTAGTCCAACTGGAAATGTTGTGCCTGCAGCAAGATGTGGTGGATTACTAGGTTTGAACATATCTGCCACTCCGTGTCCTTTCCTAAAGAACACGTGTGGTTCATATTTTTTGTGTTTTATATTTTCTGATGTCTTGAACATCCATCCATTATCCATACCCGTTAAGTCCTATACAGGGTCACGGGGATCTGCTGGAGCCTATCCCAACTCTCTTCAGACAAAAGGCAGTACACCCTGGATAGTTTGCCACTCCATTGCAGAAATCTTGAACATATTAAAATAAAATACATACAAGTTCTGAGCACTTATTCCTCTGACCGCCACAGTTGTCCTGTAGACTGCTGTCATTTATTCATATGGTCCCAGATGCAGAGTTGTGCCACATTAGAAATTGTTACATTTCGTTTTATGTTTTCTCAGGTCTGTGCTTGTTTTTTTCACCTTATCCTTTTTTTTTTTCCTTCTCATATTACACTGTATATCCTTCTCTGGAGAGAGTAAGAGAGAGAAGAAGAGAGAAAAAAGTGCACCACTTTGCACACCAGATTTGTGAGCTAACAAAAAATGAAAAATAAATAGCCTATAGACAAAGGAAAAAAATATACACTATGGAGAAGACTTTGCAATTTTTGCAAGACCTGGGGAGTCTGATGGAGGAGAGGTTTCAGACTTAAGTCATGAGGATTGCTTTGAGGAAATCTCAGATTGAATCTCTGCGGAAAGAAACCAAAAAGGACCGCTGACAGTGCTATTGCTATGTTCACACCAGGTAGCGAGGGTTCCTACACTGACATTGATTTGTGAATACAAATTGATTGTAAACAAACGAAATGTAAACATTTGAAATTAACCCTGAGAATAAAGAATTATAACCCATTCGTCTTGACAGCACAACAGCTGCTCAAGTGGGCCAGCTGATGCCCACTTCAGAGCTGACACCATCACAGGTAGAATGATGAAAAGATCAATAACTATTATTATCTCAAACATGAACACAAAGTAAGCAATCACAAGAATAATACTACTCGGCCTACTATTAATCCAGTTAATCTCAACAGAACCTACTGAAACAGTAGGGTAGGGAGCATTTGCCCCAGCTGTGTGCAGCAGGTTTGATCCAGTTCAACCAGATGGACCTGTGTCGTGTTTCATGTTTATATATTTTGTTATTCAGTGAGTTTGTTAAAATATGTTCTGATCAATATGTTTTATACAGTGCCTTGCAAAAGTATTCGGCCCCCTTGAACTTTTCAACTTTTAGCCACATTTCAGGCTTCAAACATGTAGATACAAAACTTTACTTTTTTTGTTTAGAATCAACAAGAAGTGGGACACAATCATGAAGTGGAATGAAATTTATTAGATATTTTAAACTTTTTTAACAAATAAAAAACTTAAAAGTGGGGGGTACAATATTATTTGGCCCCTTTACTGTCGTTGTGTCATGGCATGATGGCCATTTTGGGTTTTTCTATGTTCTGTAATAAGTTGGCGTCAATCCGTGTCTTTTGTGTCACTTGTTTCCTGTTTTACTTTGAAGGTCTGTCTTGTCTCCGTTGTTTTCAGTTTTGCTTCCTTCCCTCTAGTTATCCTGATTGTCTGCACCTGCCTCTCGTTTGTTGACCTGTGTAATTAAGTCTTGTCATCTCCCCTGTCTGTGCTGGTCCGTTGTCTTCATGTCCATGGCTTTCTATGCCGGTTTGTTTTTTGTGGAAACATGTGGAAGAAGGTGCTCTGGTCAGATAAAACCAAAATCAAACTTTTTGGCAATAATGCAAAATGATATGTTTGGCGTAAAAGCAACACAGCTCATCACCCTGAACACACCATCTCCACTGTCAAACATGGTGGTGGCAGCATCATGGTTTGGGCCTGCTTTTTCTTCAGCAGGAAAGATGGTTAAAATTGATGGGAAGATGGATGGAGCCAAATACAGGAGCATTCTGGAAGAAAACCTGTTGGAGTCTGCAAAAGACTTGAGACTGGGATGGAGATTTATCTCCCAAAAGGACAATGATCCAAAACATAAAGACAAATCTACAATGGAATGGCTCACAAATAAACGTATCCAGGTGTTAGAACGACCAAGTCAAAGTCCAGACCTGAATCCAATTGAGAATCTGTGGAAAGAGCTGAAGACTGCTGTTCACAAACGCTCTCCATCCAACCTCACTTTTATACAAAGTTTTTTTGTTGCAGTTTCTCTACTGACCACTGGGTGCTTGGTCCAAAGCAGAAAAAAATTCCCATTGACCTCCATGTTTATGGCCAAATGGATAAAAACAATGGTTTTGATGTCTATGTTTAGATTTGACATCCATGACAACTGTATGGGAGATGGATTATTTTTGTACCGCATCAGATAAAATTATATGAAGTAATAAAGCTAACTGATCAGAGGGCCAGAAATCTTTTTATGCTGTTTGACTGACAGCTAGTCATATGCTCTGCTGTTGGCTATGGCAGCTAGTTATTTCTGTCATCATTTTAGCTAATTAGTACTTAGCATTATATTGATATTATCATATTTTAAAGAGAATATGTTTTGTTGTGCTTGTGTGTTGTATTATCTGTACTAACAGACCACTGTGACAGTCTATGGTTGGTCTCCAAGGATCTGAGGACGAAGCTCAACTCAGTCATACTAACTGCAGCAATCATTTCATGTAGCCACCAAAACAACATTTGAAACGGGATGATTGACTGTAAGTCCAAGCATAAAAGAGTACTGAAATAATTTTCTAAGAGCGGCTCAGAGCCTTCAGATAAGCTGCATGTCTGTCCGATTTATGTTGGCCACAAGCTTCTTCAGCCAAACTGGATCTCAGAGCTCCTCTAGCCAAGCCAATGAACAGATCGCTTAGCTCCTTCAGTGGAGTAGCAGCCCAAAGCACAACAGCTCTCTCCGCTGTTTCAGCTGAGCCAGATAACAAATCCACACACTGCATCAGCAGCGTGGCTGGGCAGAAGGAGCTCTGCTCTGTATGGAGAATCATTTCAGGTCTCTTCTGGAATTATATTGGGATCTGCAGTCCATCATCCCCAGCCATTCTCTTTGTGGTGAAGCTCCATGCTAAAAGCTCCAGAACTTAAAACCTATTACTTGTCTTCCAGAACAGACGACAGCATTCATGAAAATGCATTTGAGTTAAGTGTCCATGTACATTAAAATATGGTCATGCATATTAAAGATTAAAGTTGTATTTCCTGAACCCCACCAGACTTGATGTAAACACTGTCTACATTTTAAGCTCATTGTGTAATTTCATAACCTTAAAATGTTTGTTTAAATAGGTTATTTGTGTGCAAATATGAAGGGACTTAACTGTATGTCTGCATTTTCCTACATGAAATAACTAATTGCAAAGCAGTAAGCTCGTTGTGAATCAGCTTGAAAGAAATTCAAAGACAAAATGAGTTCACTTTTCATGAGCAATTTTATCGCTATTGATTTGTTTTCTCATATTTAAAGATAATGATTCCATAATCACTATAAAGATGCACAAAGCACAATGCAATTTCCTTACACCATATTTAGTAGGAGGAGTAGAAATAATACACAACTGACAGTGCCAATGAAAACGGACCATTAATATGTATTTCACCAGGCAGAGTAAAATTAATGAAACAAGAAATGATAGAGGAAAATTTGAGCCACAACTTTAATTTCTTTCCTTCATACTAGTCCGCAGCTCAGACAGGGTTCTATCACCACATGAGCCTTTAAAGTGAACTATGTGGTCCCTGCAGGCACCATATGTCTGGTCCTTGGTGTGGACTGGCATAGCCGCGGGAACATATTCTCAACAGAGGCTGCTGGGAGTCTGAGACAGCTCTGTGCTGTATATATATATATATATATATATATATATATATATACAGCTCTGTGCTGTATATATATATAGATATATATAGATATATATATATATATATATATATATATAGATATATATATATATATATATATATATATATGTATATATATATATATATATATATATATATATATGATATATATATGTATATATATATATATATATATGCACAGAGCTGTATATATATATATATATATATATATATATATATATATATATATGTATATATATGTATATATATATATATATATTATTAGGGCTGTCAATTTCTCAAAATAATTAATCAGATTAATTGCATGACTGTCAATAGTTAATCATGATTAATCACAAATTAATCACATATTTTTATCTGTTATAAATCTACCTTATACAGATCTTTTTCAAGTTGTATTACTCTTATTAATACGAGTCCTGACTAGAACCAGGAAATATGACCATATTAGTCCAGTCCTGAGGTCTCTGGCTTCCTGTCCCTCAGAGAATAGACTTTAAAAACAGCTCTACTTGTGTTACAAGTCTCTTCATGGCCCCAAAGTCCATCTCTGACATGTTAGAGTCCATATGAACCAACCTGGACTCTGAGAACCTCAGGTAGTGGTCTCCTGCTGGTGTCCAGAGTCAGGACTAAACAAGGTGAAGCTGGGTTTCAGTTTTATGCTCCTAAAATCTGGAACAGTCTTCCAGCAGATGTGAGACAGGTCTCAACTCTGGCAATGTTCAGATCCAGACTGAAAACAGTTCTGTTTAGATGTGAAGACGATGACTGGAAGGATTTTATCTGAACTCTTCATTTTTAATTTAATTAATTATTTTTTTAATTAATTAATTTTATTTATTATTGATTATTTTTATGCTTGTATGGAATGATTCTATTTGCCTTCTTGTGATTTTATGCATCTGTAAAGCACTTTGCATTGCCTTGTGTACAAATAGTGCTCTACAAATAAAGTTGCCTTGCCTAATATGAGAGTATACAAATGCTTGCCTTATGCAAAAGAATTCATGTTTATTTATTGCTACAATGCCAAATCCATTATATATATATATATATATATATATATATATATATATACTCAATATTTTCTCTTATGTTCTTCATACAAAAAAAAAAAATATTTTCGCAGTTTGCTTCAAACGAGGGGGGGGCTCTCTGCATCCGCGCTCTGATTAGCCAAGTGAGAGTGGTCGGAGTGGTGAGAGTGGTCGGACTCCGGTGGTAACTAAATTCACATCGACAGCAAACGCAAACAACATTTATCTTGTGGAGTTAGCCATCAGGCAACGTTTTGAAGCTGAACTTACCATTCAAAATAGTATCTTTCGTATCCATTTTATCCCAGCTACTGCTAACGGAGGTTTGTTTACGTCTGTCTGTCTGCGGCATGGACGCCGACGTCAGTGCATGGCTTCCTGTTTTTGACAAACTACGGAGGAGCCCGAGGCTCATGAAGCTTGGAGGCAACACCTACTCTCCCTTCTACTGTTGTACATCAACGGCCGGCTCGCGTTAATCGCGTGTTGAAAAAAATTAGTTGCGTTAAAATTATTTTGCGTATTTTGCGCAAATTATTTTGCGTTAATCAAGCGTTAACGCGTTAACTTTGACAGCCCTAATATATATATATATATATATATATATATATATATACAGTGGAGGAAATAAGTATTTGATCCTCCGCTGATTTTGGCAGTTGTCATAATAAGAAATAAATGAACAGTCTCAGACTTCTATGGCAGCTTTATTTTAACAGTTATAGAAAGAATATTGAAAAAAAATTTGAGAAAATTACATGAAATGAAAAATAAAAATCAATTTGCAAGTCATTGAGGGAAATAAGTATTTGATCCCCTAGCATAATATGATCTAATACTGGGTGGCAAAACCCTTGTTGGCAAGCACAGCTGTCAGACGTTTCATGTAGTTGCTTACTAGGTTTGAACACATCAGGAGTAATTTTCGTCCACTCCTCTCTGCAGATCATCTCCAAATCCTGAAGGTTTTGAGGCTTGTGCTTGGAAACTCTCAGCTTCAGCTCTCTCCATAGATTTTCAATAGGATTAAGGTCAGGAGACTGGCTAGGCCATTCCATGACCTTGATGTGCTTCTTATGGAGCCACTCCTTTGTTTCCTTGCCTGTATGTTTTGGATCGTTGTCATGCTGGAAGACCATCCACGACTCATTATTAATGTCCTTGTGGAGGCAAGGAGGTTGTCACCCAAGATTTTGTGGTACATGGCCCCGTTCATCTTCCCATTGATGCGGTGAAGTCGACCTGTCCCCTTAGAAGAGAAAACACCCCCAAAGCATAAGGCTTCCACTGCCATGCTTGACAGTAGGGATGGTGTTTTTGGGGTCATATTCAGCATTTCTCGGGCCGCCCCGGTAGCGCAGTGGTTAGGGCAGGCGGCCCATATACAGAGGCTACAGTCCTCATGCGGCTGGTTGCGAGTTCAACTCCTGGCTCGTTGACCCTTTGCCGCTTGTCTTCCCTGTTCTCTCTGCCCCCCTATCTGTCTTCCTCCCTGTTAAGGGAGGAAGACAGATAGGGGGGCAGGGAGGAATTGGAATTGGAGTTGGAATTCACCCTAAATCCACTTCTGCACTCTCGTCCGTTGTATGTGTGTTGTTTAATTGTTGTATAACTGCCTCACTAGAAACTCACCCAATTACTGGTAAAATAAGATACCCCCTTATATTTTTTCCATGACAGCAATATGCTGTTGTCAGACAAAATATTTACTGATGTGCATAACCTGTACATACCCATACTACATATTTAGGTTTATTTTATTTTATTCGACTTAGTCTTATTGAAGCACATTTTATACATTTAGAAAAACATGTTTACGCTTTGTATTTTTTAATTTTTTATTTATCTTAGATGTTTCTTTTTAACTTTGATGTTGCAATGTAATGCAATTGCCACATTGTAGGATGAATAAAGATTCTTATCTTATCTTGTCTTGTCTTGTTTTCCATTGTTCAATATTATACTGGTAAAATATGCTATAAGATACAGTGTCTTTGCTAACACGTGAAGCAGGGGGCAGCTCAAACAAACTTTATAGTAATAGCACTCTCTGAAACGTTGGGCTGTGCATTTATGTCAATGAACCCAGGAGTTATATCACTTCAAAGAAAAAAAATCAATCTAAAATCAATCTACTCAAGTACTTGCATTAGGCGGTGCTACTGGAGTGTCTTGACAGATAGAAACACCCTTTGTAGAATCTTATTAAATATTTATTTTTTTCTCAGGACAGTTGTAAATTTGTTGAAGCCATAATAAGAGATGGTCAAATTTGAAATATTTATCATGAGTATTGAAGTTTATTTTATCATCTGCTTTAACACAGAATACACCAAAACACCATACCTGTTGGAATTTATGTAAATGAAAAATAAAACAAAGTTCAGTGTGTGCAAAACATTCACAATGTCACAATATTTTGTCATTTTTTGTTTTCCTTTAAATACTTCCATTTACAAACTTTGATAATGAGGCTTTTTCACCTGTTTGACCAGGATTATATAGCCCGTATGAAACAAAATAAGAATAAAATTCACCGGCAGCTAGCCTTTTTTGAATATTCAAATGACTCTGCACAGAGGAAACAAGTCAGAGCACAGACCTTTTCAACCAGCAAATGTAAAAAAAAAAAAAAGCAAAATAAATACAAAGACCTTCTCTCATAAAAATATATCTGAATTTATAAACACAAGTGCTAAAGATGAACAAAGAACACTTGGATTAAGATTCTGATATTGACTAAACTAGATGTCACTAAACATAAACAAATGAACATGAAATACAAATATCAAAATGTGTACATATGTGTCAGAGAGAATGTAGGTGTGTGTGGCAGGTAGTGTCTGGAGCAAGATTCAAACCCACATGGTGGTGATGGACTACAAAAATGGTGAAATCACGTGTGTGACTGCATCACACCTAGAGCAGCAGAGCACCGAAGAACAAAAGAAATCTTGAGGCCTAACGGCCAAGACGGATTGGAGTAACCCTTCAATCCATTTATGAATAGTCTGTTCTGAGGGCAGCTGAGAAGGTTTTGACTGACCCATCACTTATCCTCAACCCAGAGTACCAGCTTTTACCCAGCAAGAGGCATTACAGAGTCCTTCACTACAAATTAAACTATTTCAAAAATTATTTTACTCCTCCTTCCATCAAAGTTTGTGTGAGGCTGAAAGAATTGACCATGGTTTCGTGGTGAGTATTGCTTTTGTAATTGTATTTTTTTGTCTGAATTATTTTTATTGTTGTCCTTGTGGGGTGTGGGCAATATTGTGAAGCATTTGCAGTTTTTTTTTAGTAATTGTAACTTGGT